>OX638133.1:44366991-45673506 GCA_951804985.1 Dryomyza anilis | reverse complement strand
GAAACATCTGATCATATTTTTAATTATTCTCGCTACATAGACAAAAGGGCGTGACCTACTACATCCCATATAATCCAAACAATAAAAATGCTATAATCATTGTCCTCCAAAGAGTAAGTTATAAAAATGGAAACAAAGGATCAATTTTAATATTCTAATCGTACCGTACAAATGGGTGTGGTACCTCCCGTATAATCAACTCTTTAAAAATGTTATCACTTCGGATCTACTAAGAGTTAAGTTATAAACAGTAAGAAAGAAAGTTAGGTCACATGTGAAATTTTAAAGTGAAGAAATTGTGAGAGTTGGTGTGATGAAGTTAGTAAGAATTATGAAAGTTATATCGATCTAAGCCGACTATAAATACCCTACACATATGAGAAAATGTGTCCGGTTACCTATTAAGGTGGTGCATATGACATCAGGGTATACGAATCTTTCAAATACCCACAAACTTGCAATCGCTGAAGAATTTTCATTCATTTGATACCCATATATACGATTGGATATGTCCACCGAATTTTTTGGGAACCACAATGCTATATTTCACCAAAAAAGATTTGATGTTTTAAAATTTGAAATAACTGTATAAAAATCATAAAAGTGGGAATAAAATTGCAAGTACCTTATGTCCAAGGACATTGATATATTATGTGGGTATTTCCAGAAAAACGTCAACCAAAATTTGTGAATTGTGATTCTTAAATTTGTGAATCTAAATATCTGAAAAGGAAATTCTATTCCGTTAAAGGTAACGTTGACGTTACTATACAACATTTAAACATACAAATTTTTCATGTACTTTGAGAAACCAAATTAACTAACATTAAGAACATGCAGATACTGAAATTTTCTTTTCGATATTAGATGCAGAAAACCTTGAGCGAAAAAAATATAAAAAGTTGCTTTTATGCGTGAAAAGATTTATTTGCGAGATATAAGCAAAAGAATTTCAAAATTAAAAAAAAAATATTTAAATTTAATGAATGAAAAACGTTCTTATATAATGGACAAAAATGTTAAAAATAATTTTTAAGTCAAGTTATGTAGCACCATGTATCCTTTTTAAATCCCCATTTAAGAAAATCATTTACGACTTTAAGTTAAAAAGTTATAATTACTAGATTAAATTTTTTAGTTGTTAAATTTAAATTTTCTGATTTTATAAATTTTGCAGATTTTAATTTATCAAGTAAAAAATGTTGCCTTATTTAATATTGTATTTATAACATTTTAACCAAAAGTCGTAACATATTTTCTTAAATGTGATTTTAAAGGAATTACGTAGCGCCACATAAAAGATCATGAAAATGATTTTTAACATTTTTGTCCACTAAGTTATAACGCATTTTATTATCAACATTTTCAACTTTTTGAACAAATTTGAAATTATTTTGCTTATATCTCGCAAACAAAAATGTTTTCACACATTAAGTCAAATCTTTTCATTGTAGCGCGATATGTTCTGTGTTTAATATCGAAAATATAATTTAATTATTTTCTTTTGTTGGAATTTTAAAAATAAAAGAAAACCAAAATAATGGAACATTGAAAAATGGGCTATATCTCAAAAACTAAAGCCAATTTGACAAAATGTATGCCATTTTCAGAATCAGCGCGACAAGTGCATCCAATATTTGCTACAACTTTTACTGCACCATAATGAGTGTACACGCACTCATAAAAAAAATTATTAAAAATTTAAAAAAAAATAATGAAAAAAAAATAAAAAAATAATAATGATATAATAAAATAAAAATGAAATAATTTTTTAACTTAAAAAAGCAAACGAAAAACTCGTTTGGTCCAAACGAAAAAACGGTTTGGTCCAAACGAAAAACCGGTTTGGTCAAAAGAACTCCACAAAGTTCTTTTGTCTAATTTTTCGTTTGTGAGGAACGTTTTTTTTCTATGCGTGTAGGGCAGTGTAATCATTGAAATTAAAATAACGGACATATTTTAATTTTTGTGTAAGTGCGTCTTATTGTCTCGTCCGGAACCAAAAAGACACAATTATTATCATATTAATGCAACTAAATTATTTAGAAAGTCGAATCCTCTGTTTTTAAGGAGAGCATTAGCATTAATGTAAATATTGATTTCCTAGTAATTCTAGAAAATTTAGCTAATTGAAATCTGACACGTTCGGAACCTTGAGTACCACAGCATAAAAAATTTAAAAAAATAATGTAAAAAACCGTACAAAATATCTGGAGTGCAACCGCTTAAGTCGATACTCGACAATCGTTGCAACGAAAGCTGTGAACGATATCGTCTGCTCGATTGCTTCATGTAATTTTTAAGCGATACTAATGTTTTGATACTAGTTTTCTTTTATAAAGTTTCCGCTAAACATTTTTTTATTTAAATCGTATGTTATGAACTCTGAAATAAATTGGTAATAAACATTTTTTATCAACATGCTTTTTATTAAAATTTTTGTCAACTAACGCAAAACAAAAATTCTATGAAAACTAGCGTGTAGAGATACGTGAAGCAAAAACGATAGAAAAACTATCGTTTTTGTTCGATATCGAGTTACGCGATTCCACTCCTGGAAATTCGAATCGTACATCACTTTTCTTTTCGTTATAATGTAATATTGTATATAAGTATATATAGTATATAAGTAATATTTTCAGATGTAAAATTAAGTTTAGCAAAAAATCTTAGTGCAAATTTCCATACGAAACCTCCGGAATTATTCTGTGATTTATTACCAAATAACTATATATTAACTTGCTCCGATATTTTTTTCAAAATAATTCAAAACTCGGTGACTTTTGGGAATTGCCATTTGAACCTCTGTCCCTTCCAGATCAACCATTAGTTAATTTATATAGAATATTTTAATATATTGCAGATGTTAAGCTCTATTTAAATACTACGTGCACGAAAAATAAAGTAAATTCATACATTTTCCTTCCAGAAATTAAAGTTTTATGCGTACGAAAATGCTTATATGTAAAATAACGTGAAAATTACGAAAACGATGTTAGTTTTAACCAAAACCCTGCTAGGAAAACTAAAACAACAACAAAACTATGGATATTTCTTTTAATTACGAAACTTTCGTTATATTATTATCTATTCAAATTTTTATACGAAAGAATAACATATTTTACGAATGAGTTTTACATTTTAATAAATTACTAAACTTTCGAAAATTTGAGGTTATATGCAGAATTTTACGAAAAATTCGTGTTTTTTACGAATAATTAGTAAAAACAGAAATCCGTTGCGTCAAATAGAATGTTTTATATGTTTTATAAAATGTAGGAAAGCTATATTCAAAAGTACGAGTACTTTCGTCAAATGTACGAATATATTCGGTAAAAGTACAAAAATATTCAATAAATTAAAATGGCTTTCGTAGATGAAATCTACGAATAGTTTCGTAAAATAAACAATATTCGTCATTTTATCATAAATTTACGAAAGTTCTTTCGTGTATTTAACGAAATATTTCGTGGATAAATTTCACGAGTTTTTCGTAAAATACACGAACGATTTCGTGTATTATAAGCAAATTTTATTGTGAGTGCATCTGTCTATAAATACCCTACACATATGTGATGTGGTTACCTTTCAAAACGGTGTAAAGGTCCACGTACAATAGGGTAGGAACATGCTGTGTATTGTATTTAAGTATGGTATTTATGAATGGTAAGGTATACATGAGCTATCTCATAATTGTTGAGCCGTTTGTGTTTACTTTGGAATAAACATTGACCGTCAATTGTATAAAAATAATTATGATGTAAAAATAAATGGGTTCTTTGACCACGAACAACATCGTTCGATTTGATAACTATTTTTAATTATAGATTTTCTTTTGGAATCATCAATTTCCTTATCTTTATACAATTCCTAATCTTTATAGACAGCAATATATATAATTCTATTCGATACAGAAAATAAATACGGAAGAGCACAAACGAACCATGTTAGCATTGAGAATTTGTAGCACAAATACTACAAAACTTATGCAACCAAAAGAAAACTTTGAAATCCCAGCTAAGCGGAATTAAAGTTGCTTTTTTTTCGTTTATTTGCACAATTCATATATTTTTGTTTCGCTTCACTATACCAACTACTTCGCATCGCATCGCAACGAAATCGTATTTCACGTTGAAACCCTTGGTCACGTTTATAGAAACGCTCTAATGAATGTGTGCGGGGGGCGCGCTCGCAGTCCGACACGAATTTCACAAATGAGTGCCAAACCACACACTCGTCGGCGGCATAACTTCAGGCGTCGTTCAATGAAGGCTCCTCCTGCATGCCACCCGTTGTCATCCGGAGCTCAAGCGATTTGTAGACTCTACGTTCATAGTTTGGTGTAGAATGTCCCAGTAGTGGCAATGGTTCCAGGCGCATTAGAGAACGCTGCATGGGGAATATTTAATTTGGTGCGACTCGTGCGTCGAAAAAGCGCCAGCAGCATTTGGTAAACCATTGGAGAAATGTAAGAAGGAGTTGGAACGACGTGAATGCCTGCAAGTGATTGCGGCAAGACGATTGACACTTGCCAGTCTTCTGAACCCGTTCGATAACACTGTTCTACAATATAATGGAAATTTCTAAAAAACAAAGAAATTTTTTGAATTTCAAATGAAAAGTTCTGAATTTCAAATGGAAATTTCTGAATACCATTGAAATTTTTTAAATTTCAAATGGACAGTTATGAATTTGGATTGATGTATTTTAAACTTCAAACGGAATTTCATTTCCCAGCAAAACCAAGCGATAATTTTACGATATCGAAACGATATCGTTTATAGGCTTAAATTGTCGTTTTAGATAATCTATAATGATACGAAAACGATAGGGTTTTCGATAAAAACGAACCTGTTTAAAACGATATCGTTGTTTTTGTCGTTATAGATATCGAGATGATTCATAAATGGATTTATTTTCGATAAACAAATTTTAATTGTTCAGAAAATTTTATTTTTTGACAAAAAAAATAAAGAACACGTAATTAAATTTTCAAATACTTTGAGTTTTATATCTAAATTTTATCATTATTATATGGAATTTAAAAATTATCGTCAAATAGTTTGTAGAGTTCATATCTTTTGGATTTCAAAACGAATTTCTGCATTTCAATTGATGTCTTTTGAATTTCAAATGGAGTTTCTGAATTTCAGTTGATGTCTTTTGAAATTCAAATGGAAGTTCTGAAATTCAATTGATGCCTTTTGAATATTAAATAGATTTTATGAATTTCAATTGATATATATTGAATTTCAAATCAAATTTCAGAAGATCAATTGATGTCTTTTGAATTTCAAATGAAATTAATGAATTTCAATTGATGTATATTGAAATTCAAATGGAGTTTCTGAATTTCAATTGATGTCTTTTGAAATTCAAATGGAAGTTCTGAATTTAAATTGATATCTTTTGAACATCAAATGGAATTTTAATTGATGTAATTTGAATTTCAAATGTAAATTCTGAGTTTAAATTGATGTGTTTTGAATTTCAAATGGAATTTCCTAATTTTAATTGATGTCTTTTGAATTTCAATTGATGTTTTCTGAATTACATTTGTAAATAGCCGAATTTCAATTAATTTCATATAAACTATGTATCAAACGGTTTTGAATTCGATGTCTTAGTATAAAAATTTGTTTTTTTGAATGAATTCAATTCGTTTGCTTTGGCTTCAACGATTTGAATTTGTTTGAAAAACACATTTTTTGTATTGTGACATCGAATTCAAAACCAAATTTTATATGAAATTCAATCGGAATTCGATCGAAAAATAAGTTTTTTATAAATTGGACATAACAGCAAAAAATTAGTTAAAACAGTTCTTCAAAACAACAAACTTTCGTTTGCTGTTTCAGCAAAATCCGACGAATTCCTCTTTTCTGCAAACATTTTTGCTATTTTAGCAACCTTTTTTGTTACTGTTATAGACTTTGTTTTGAGTGTACTGTATTAAGTCCTGCAGAGTGGCGTCAATGACTTTTTTTATGAATTTGTCGTCAACGGACTTTTGTCCAAACATGGCTTTAGTTATTTATTTGAAGAGTGGACAATTTCTAATTAACTATGTGAGTAAATTTACACAATTTTGTGAAAATATGTGAATAATTTCACGGTACACAATTCGTGGCAAACATGTCAAATGAACTTTTGGTTATCATCCCAACCAACCCTGATCACCTGTCAATGTTGTGTAGTTGCCACTTGGGAGATTTGAGTTAAAAAGGCCACCGCACACATTTGTTTGTGTTGTTGCTCTTAAGGATGAACACGGGCTGGATTCTAGTTTTATATTTTTTTTTCGACTGGTCTTCACAGTTACGAAGGACGAAGGACATCAACAAAGTGTGTTGCAATATATAAAGAGGAAAACCAACCGACAAAACAGCAAATAAAGAAAATGTCTGCGATTTATTAAATCGCTGTGTGAGTGGGTGACTAAAGAGAAAATAACTGGCTGTCTACGCGTCTGTCTTCCCTGCCTACCAACCAACTGACTATGACGGCAACCAGCCTGTTTGATGTCAGTCTGAGTTCCAGCTGTGCGTTAATGTTGGCTTATAATATATGTATGGACAGACGCTTGAATATAGTAGCAACATATGTCAGTGGAGAGTCGGAATTAATGAAACAGTTCTTGGCCTCAATCAGCAACATTTTTAACTCTGCGTCAGGGTTCACAGTTTGCTCTAAAGAAAAGTAGCAGATTCTGTTTAGAAAGGTAGCAAAAATAAGTCAAATGTACCAGAATTTGTTTTACGTTTTTTTTTAATTCTAAAATGCACCCCAAAAAATTTGATTTTGTGTCTTTTATATTTTCTCATCAAATACAGTGATGAATTATGCAGTAAATGTATTGAGATGACCTTTAATACGCTTTATGAATTAATTTTTGTTTCTAAAGTTTAACTTGATCAAGATTTTGGGAAGGTTTATATTATTTATTATGGACTATATCCATTGTACTGTGAAATCTATTCCCTACAATTTTGTGGTTAATATCACCACGAGCGCCCATGCCCAAGCCGGGATTCGAACCCGAGACCTTCAGAATGCAAGTCCAGCGCGCTACCTCTGGACTGCTGAGGCCGGCATATATATATTATATATTAAATACACTTAGAAGAAAATGTTCCATTACGACTTCATGTATTCATCATTTTTTAATAAGTTTTTATTAGGTTGCTTTCTTGTCGGTCTGTTCGGTACAAATTTTGTAATTGATTTAAAACTACCTTCGCGATAAGTTACAAACTTCAGATTTTAAATATTTTCTCGAACTGGATGACAATGCAATATCGTTTTCTTGTCATCTGGTCCATCATGGTTCTATCGCCATGGTTACATATTAAAGACACTTTGAAACATGATTTTTTTTAATTTTAATAATATTACGCCGTTTGAATTCTACCCGACGAAATTATAACTGACACATAAAAAATAAGAAAAATAAAAAATATTTTTTAATATAAAATGTTTTTATGGTGAATTTTAAGTTTGATTTAAAATGAAACGTGGGGCTATTGGAATCAAATTAAAAACGTTTTATATTAAAAAATATTTTTTATTTCATATTTTTTCATATTAATTCTAAAGTTTACTAATTAGATTAGTAATATTCGAAAAAATTCAGTACCATTAATATTCAGTACTCAATATTATTATTTATAATATTATAAATACTGTTCTTCCTAGAATAAGCGTAACACAAAAAAACTAAACACGAGTAAAAATGTTCGTTTTGTACGTCATTCAGGGTGTTTGTTCAAAATGGTCGCTTGTATTTTTTGTAATAATCCACATTATTAAACACGACATTGGTAATGTATTTATGTAAATTCATTATATTTAACCTTTCAAAAATTATGTGCCTTATCAGAGACAATTATGACTTAGAGTTTTCACCTTTTATTTACGCGTTCTTATTTTTAAAATCAAAAATATTCAGCGGGAATCTCAGTTAGTTGGCATCACTAGTCTTCTCTCATAAACTCGTTTTGGTTGCTTAGATCTGCTTGGGTTTTATTTCATACCTCTTAAAAAACAGTTTCTACAGCCAAAAAATCCGTTATACCTGCACGATGTACGACATTTTATTATACGTTCGTTATCTTCAATATTAAGAGAACGAATTTCCAATACATGCCCAGCAGGAAATGGCCTCATTGGCGACAAGGTCATCAATGATGAAACAAGGACAATAGAAAATTTGTCATTGCTAAATATGTCTACAACAATTTCATAAATAACATTTTATTAAAGACGTCATACACCATATGTCATATATACATATATTAATGACATTGTGAAAATCTGTCATTGATGAAATGTTATTGATGACGTCATTGATGAAAATGAACGTACACGTCACATGCCCCTAAATATATGCAGCAATTACGTTGTGAAATGCAATGTGAAATGCATACAACATTCGTCTAGAATGCGCAAAACTGAAAATTTGAGTTCGATGTCACCCTGCCATATAATTCATAGGCACAAATTGAGGGACTAATGTTTATAAAAGCGTTAGTGAAGTACGTTATTGACATAAGCAAGTAAACATACCATTACAATCGAGAACATAAGAAAATAATAAATTTGAAATAATAAATAAAATAAGATAAATAAAAAAAATATACATAAATTAAAAAATAAAAATTAAAAAATAAATAATATGTTTGTGACTTCATTGAGTGCATGAATCAGTGGACATTTGTATTACAATGCCATCAATGCTTTGCAGGGCGAAAATGCTATCGGTCATCGATGTTCCTGATGACCTGACATAGTGCACTCATTGTGGAATCATTGGTGACATTTCCTGCTGGGTGGTGTAGAAAAAATAAGTCAGATAAATATATATTAAAAACGAGTTGGGAAAGTTAGGTCACATGGGGCGGATTTATATAGTCGGTCGGGCCCGACTATGGAATACCCTTTGGTATTGGTGGGGATATTAATGTGGGATATTTAATTGCATACCTTAATTTTAAAGTTTTTAATTATGCTGAACCTCCCCACCCTCAGAATATTATACAAAAATCAGAATTTTACGTCTTATATCCCCATAAATTAAAAAAAATTATATAAAAGTATAAACAACTAAAAAAAAATTGAAAAATAAATTTGGGCGGACCACGCCTATATTTAAAATTTTGAAAGGCTAATATTTCATAGATTTGATTTTAATAATTTACGGATCAAATTTCCACTATGAAAACCCGGAAAATAATGAAAAAAAAAGTGGGCGGATTACGCCCATTTTTGGACCACATATTTATAGAGGAATTATAACAATACCTTTTAAATTTTATAACTATACCTTGAATACTTTTTGAATTATTAGTTCCGAAAGAGTTATATAAAAGTGACTTGTATGGGAGGTGGGCGTGTCCGTTGACCGATTTGGCTTATTTTCAAACTCAGTTCCTACTTTTGGCTAAAATATATTGAGTAGAAATTTCATCGCATTCAGAACAGTATTTCTCAAGTTATTCTGTATTCGGACAGCAAGACAGCCAGACGGACAGACAGACAAACGGACATGGCTAAACGAACTCGGGTAGTGATGCTGATCAAGAATATATTACTTTTCCATACCGAACACGCCTCCTAAGGGGCGTTACAATATTTGCACAAAGTTAATATAACCTGTACCTCATAGGTGTAGGGTATAACAAACAAATGTGGTAGACCAACATTTTTTCAAAACCAGATGAGCAAATTTAGGTTTAAAAATTTAATATTTTATTTTTGACATTTAAATGCGAACCATGTCTCTAGGAAGTAAACCTCCAAACTAAAAAACAAATTATCTCACCCACTTCAAAAATACTGCTTTATTTAATTTGTAATAATGTCAGATCAGATAAAAAATAAAGATTAAGACATTGAGAGGGCCATATGTTTATAACCTTTCCTCACACAGAAATTCCGAAATACTGTTTGTGTTATGAACTTTTGCTATTACTCGTATCCACCATTTTCATCTGGGGATATCGCTTCGTATAAAAAGATGTTGTATGTACACGTTTCTTTGTAGCATTCGTATTACTGGTTTGAAATAATTTTCATTTCATCTTTGTTTAGCGAAATAGTGATGATGAGTGATAGCGAATGATAGCATGGAAACCACGCATTATTAGTTGACAATTTAGAAAAAGTAGACAACTTACAAAAACTGAATAACTTACAAAAATATAAAACAGATTATTTATAATAAAATTTTATCATATTTACGAAATTTATGAGATGTTTTAAATGCAAATTTTAGTTTTTGTAAAATGTTAATTATACGCATAAAGATAAATTATATATGTAAATTATTTTTAAATGTTACTGATTTGGTAGTCGGTTATGTCATATTGGTAAATTCATAATTATCATAAAATTCAAAAATACGATTTTGTCAGTGTAGTTTATTTGAATCGTACTAAGGGTGTGTGCGAATTCGACTAAATTGCTGACTAAACAAAATTGCTGACTAAACTAAATTGAATGGCTTTTCATTCGTTCGCCATTCGGTAACCAGTAATTATTTAACTCCATAATCAATTGATTATAATATGTCTGCTTGCTGTCATCCAATTTAGTTCATTTTAGCCTGCTCGAAAATTTGCTAAATTGAAAAGTCGAACACTGCATTACCGACCAAATTTAGTTTAGTCGGCAATTTAGTCGAATTCGCACACACCCTTAATACCACAAACTAGAATCCTTGAGAGCACTTGTTATATCTCTTTGTTGGCCGTGTTGACCGTCATTCAAAATTATTTAATAATGTTCACAATGTGCTGTTGAAAATCCATTCAAAGATTTAGCCAACTAAAAACTCTTAGAGAAATAAAATACAAAATAAAACGACTCATGCACTAAGATGTCTTATAAAATGGTGGTCCATAAAATCTTCTGCCCTATCTGTTGCCTCTGCTTTTCTTACACTTGCTTTCGCTTGCATTTGTTAAAATATTAGTCAAAAAGTCGTCAAAAAGTTGATCATGTTTTTAATGCAGACTCGCACGTGTAGAGAGGAAGATGTAGATTCGTTTGTATTTCACCTTCGTAATGGCGAAAAGCATAACTTTTGTACTTCAGTTTGTGTTGTCATCACCAGGTAGAAAATGAAAGACTTTTCCAAAAGGTTCTTGAAATGAAATTTCTGAATATATTCTTTAAAATAATTCTTTTTTTTTGTATTTTTTGATAATTCTTAATATTATTGGTACATACTTATACATACGTATCTAAAATACTTAGTCTGTCTATCCATTTGTTACAAAATCACGCCTAAGCCCACGTCCCATGCAATCTAAACTTTCAAAGGAAAGTAACTTAACTTATGCTTACACCAGCTACAATATGAAACACAAAACTCAAATGCAAAAAAGAAAATATTACAAAATCAAAAACACAAAAACAAAAGCACCAAAACAAACGCTTTTGTGATTATTGGTGAAGAACATTAAACGAGCATTAAACAATTGATATCGATGTATTATATTAAAAAAAATTAATTATATAACAAGAAACAATGAAAAATTAATTTATAAATTTGACAAAACCATGATACAATTATTCAAGGTAGAAATATTAGATTTTTCGTTCTTCTTAGACGTCCCGTGCTTCTGTCAAACTCCTGAAGATACTGTCAAACGTCCCGTGCTTATGTCAAAATGTTGTATTGGATAAGAAATTTTGAGAGAGTCGCTCTGGGATACTATTACCTTGTTATTGTATCATGGACAAAATAAACTCCGAACGCAAAGCTCACTAAAAAACAAGCACATTTTTATCGAATAATAATGTAAAGGTTGCTGAGATAAATTAGCTTAAAGTGTTGAAGTAATAATAAAAGTAGCATTTGTTAGTAAAATTTCCAATAAAAGCAAAAACTCAAAATAAAATACACAAAAACTAGAGTAAAAACAAAAGTAAAAACACAAAAATGCGAAAACAATGCAGAAACAAATAAACAAAAGCAAACTAAATTAAAAACACACATCAAAAAAGCAAAATCATAAAACTAATAGGAAAAATACAAAAACAAAATAAAATAAAGTAAAAACTTAAACCCAAAGTAAATCTAAGAAAGAAAATCAAAATCAGAAAATTAAACAAAAATCAAAAAGAATCGAAAAACAAAAGTAAAGCTTAACAGTAAAACACAATAGGCTATAACATTTATAAAATAAAGGTAAAAATAAAAAAATACATATTAAAGATAAACAGAATATCAAATACAAAATAAGCAAAAAAAAAACTATCAACATAATAAGAAAATGTTTATTCCGTTTATGTCTTTTATATTCAATTCAAAAAAATTAAATAAAAATATAGTTTAGCGAGCTAATTTCTATTATCGAACAACAACAAAGTGTTTCAGATCAAGCAGAATAGATTTGTTGTCAAATATATACCTACTTAATTAAATTAGTAATTAATGTATGTAGTCAACACATAAAGATCACAGGATAGAACCAATTAGTTTGAATATGTTTGAATGTAATTATAAATTTCGAATTTTGGGATTATGTCCGCGTTCTTATGCGGACATAATTTCCAACTATATCCTTGTTTTATTCATTAATATGAAGAAACATCGTATAGTTTCCTGAGTCATTTCAGCGATATACGTCTGCCTGTATATGTGCCTCTGTCTGTCTGTCTGTCTGTCTGTCGGTATGTTTGTTAAAATTACTATTTCAGGAAGACGAGAAGAGCTAGATCAATGAAACTCCGAATTTACATTACTTATACATATATGTTGTATGGAGAAAAACAGACTTGATAGTGTTTTTTCCGAACAGACGTAAGTTTCAAAAACTGAAAAAAAAAATAGAAATTCGGTACGCCTTCCCATTCGTACATGTGGGTACTCAAATGCAAGGAAATATTGAAGACATTGCAAGTTTGTTGTTATTTTTAGGGTTTGTAAATCCTGGGACCTTTGCACCAATTTAAACGGTAACACATTATCACCCTACTTCAGATATTTACCATTCGAACTATTCTTTTTTTTACGAACAAATCCCACTCACTATTAGGTAAGATTTATGTGTATATTTCTGGGATTTTTCATTAAAGTGAATTTTTTAATAGTTGATAAAAATATTTATAAAATTCGTGCCTTGTCAAATAGTTCACGGAGTTCGTCTCTTTTCAATACTAGTCATATTTGCCACAGGGATATTAACTCTATATTCGTGTTTGCTACTCTGTACAAAATCGTGTTGTTTGTACTGTTGAAGGTGATTTGGTGGAATTATCGTTTCTTCTTTGGAGCGCCAACTAGTAGTAAATAAAGCTCCTTGTTGAAGTTAACTCATAAAATAAGTTGCGTCACTATTTATTTAGGGTTTGTGAGGTAATGTTTTGAACATTTGCGTAACCAATTAGTGCAAGTCGCTGCTGGCGGATGCTCTTCGGCCCTTTATATGTATATTTATTTTGATATTTGCTATTTATTTTTTCCGGATGTTACGTGTGTTCTGAATCCGTTTTCGTTACTACCGTACTTACTAAGCGTTTTCCGTTGACATAAAAATGTTATACGCCTCTTAAAGTGATGTTATACGCCTCTTAAAGCGATATACACTGTATATATTGTTTAAATGACTCAATCATACAAGCGAATAATAAATGTTTCTTCAGTTGTCATTTCGTATTGCATATGAGTCATTTTGAAATAGTTTACAATTAACTTATAACATTTTACAATGACTTTTAGAAATATCTCCTTCGCAAAGTATTCAGTTTTGTTTGGAAAAACTTATATTTAGTTTATATTAATGTAATAATATAATAGTTTGGCGCTACAGTCCTGTATAGAACTTCGGCCGAGCTCTCTCACCATTTTGAGCTGTGCGTGTTATATTTGTACTCAAAGTGGTGGGACCTACAGTTTATTGCCGAATCCGAACGGTGGGTGAGAGCTTTTTCATAGGCAATGGTTTTACTCTCGTAGGTTTGCCATTTACTGACGAGAGGTAGCGTGGTATAGAAAAATGTTTCTATGAAAAGATGTTGTTAGCCCCAGTCCAGGCTTGAACCGGGGACCTTTCGGCTCGCAGTCCAACGCACTAACCACTGAGCTACCGCACTAACCACTGAGCTACCGCGGCTTATATTAATGTAGTTGTATATATTTTTACACTTTAAAATTATTTGAACTTTTCGCGCACACACGAAGAACGTGCTGTAAAAATGTGCAGGTACAAACAAAATTCTGAAAGAAACGCGTTGAAGTAAGGCTAAAAGAAAAAAAAAATTTCCGATCACGAATTTTTGCATATTATTCATATTTGGTACAAGTAAAATGCAACACTTAAATGCTTGGGACTCATTTGAGGCACAAAATGGATGATGATAAAGATTATATTGTTACGAAAAGAGGTAATTTGCCCCACTGTGCAAGCATTCAACAATAATAAATGAGACGCAAGACAATTCAGCGCACTAAGCAATGTGTTAGAAAGAGACGAAAGATCATTCAGGGTACTGAGCAATGTGCGAGAAAGAGATGGAAGATCAGCACATTAAAACACATGAGTGCGAATGAGATGGCAATAGCATGCGTCATTCACGAAACGAGTAGAAGGTTCTCGAAACAAGTCGAAGCTCGTCGAAACGTGTCGAACTGATGCATGCAGTATATAAGGGAGCCGCATCTGAGGTACAGCACTTCAGTAGTGATTGGAAAGTGGTCGAGTGCATCTCGTGTGATAAATGTCAACTTAAATTGTGGACATGAAGCAGCTGTTAGAATTTGTTATTAGTAAAGTTGTTTATTAAAGTGAATTAATAAAATAAATTGTTGTAATTTAAACCAAACATAAGAGTGTTTTTATTTTGTACACAATCCAGAGATACGAACTCGTAGAACAGTTTTCCGTAGACTGAATTTTCATAACAATATATATTTAGTTATGCTTCACGTCAGAAAATGATATTTGAAAGATTTTTTAAATCGTCCATGTTAAATATTTGTGTGTACAAACTTTATACGCCACATCAGTGTACAGATATACAATAAATTTTTAAAATTTATTACAAAAATTTAATTCGGTTTGAAATATTTAATAGCGATACACTGCCCGATAAAATTCAAATGTTGATCTGGTGCAGCAAATATTGAATACATTTGTGACGCTGATTCTTAAAATTCATACAAGAGAAAATAATGAAATTATCTTTTCGATAATAGACACAGAAAACATTAAGCTTCAATATAAAAATTTTCTTTTATAAATTCAAAATTGTTCAAAAATTAAAAAAAAATGAATAAAAGAATGTCATTAGCGCCATGCATCTTCTTTAAAACTCCATCTAAGAAAATAAATTACGATTCTTGGTTTAAAAGTTCTAAATACTAGATTAAATATAGACAGCGTTTTTTTACTTGTTAAATTTGAATTTTCAAAATTTGCAAAACCTGAAAATTTAAAATTAACAAGTAAAAAAATAGTGCCTTTATTTAAATAGTATTTATAAATTTTTATCCATGAATCGAAATATATTTCCTTAACTGGACTTTTAAAGAAGATGCGTGGCGTTAAATTATTTTTAACATTATATTCCATTAAGATGTTTATAAATATATTTTTTTTTAATTGTTTGTGTTTTACGACCTCTTTTAATACTTTTAAGATATTGTCTTAACGTGCTCAAGGTCTAGTAAATAACAAACAATTGGCAAAATGCATTGAGTGGCAGATCGTACTGCTGTTTCAGAGTCAGCCAAGCCCCTTCATCAGCGATATTTCTCTGCAGATTCTGCATTTCAAGTCGCTTAAGTTCTCCTTCTCCAATAAACACAATAAGAATTATGTGCATTGAAGAAAGAACCAAAAGCAAAAATGCAAAAACTGCATCAACTTAAGATTTTGCCAAAGTTGTTGTTGCGTGCAGGTATTTGCTACGTATAGGCTACAGAGTTTCCACAGAATCAAATATGTAGGCTGCACTTTGTATAAAAAATGGGTTTTTATTATTTTTAAAATATATAAAAAATCCTTTAGATTTTAAACGCCGTGTATTGCGTTAACTATTAATTGTTTTTGTTTTACGACCTCTTTTAATACTTTTAAGATATTGTCTTAACTGGACTGGACCTTGAGCACGTTAAGACAATATCTTAAAATATATATATATTTTTTTTGAACAATTATGAATTTACATATATCTCGCAAACCAATTTTTTAACATATAAAAGCAAATTTGTTGTTATTGTAGCGTGATGTTTTTTGAATTTTAGTTGATTTTTTTTACCTTGTACTTATAGTTGAAAAATATATGTATTTCATTTTTAAACTTTAAAATTGAATTTCTTAACTTTAATATATATTTTCTATACTTTACTGGACCATACATTTTAACTTTCAAGTTGAAAATCCATTTCAACTTAAATCTTCAATCTTTTTTTAGTTAAATCGACGCCTCTTCTCTAGTAGAAATTTGCCCGATGCGCCATCGGGAAATGATCGGGTTTTCGTTGGGTAATCCCTATTAGAGAAAATATGATCATTGCCTTTGCATGCCCTTATCATGCTTACCATAGCAGGGTATACATTATCTAAACAGTCAATGTTCCCGATCATAGCTACATTATTTGTTCCTGATAATGAAATTAGCATCAGGCAATGATCGACATTAATGAGAGAAACCCTATTATGCTCGGGCTCAGACAAGACAATTGTCGGGTAAATATTAATATGGGGAATTGCCCGATCAGTACATGATCATGGCCTGAGGTCAATACATGATCAGGACACTGCGTTACAAGGACATTATGGGCCTCGTCATATACCGTTCATATCAAATAATGACATGATCACTTCATGACCATGGCCCTACCAAAATTTCTACTAGGGTTACGAAAACTCTTATATATTTTTCCCTTACATAAATAAATATGTTAATTTTAAATTTTCGGAATAAAAGCATGTTTTTGTTATTGACGAGAAAAATAATTTGTTTTATAGTTTCGCCACATGTTTTTTTATATTTCAGAGAATATACACTTGCTCTTGTCTATCTAGGAAAATAACACTGTTTCAAAGTTGGCGACAAAGATGGGAATCTTTTGTTGAAACGGATAAATATGTAAACTTTCAAAGTTGAAAAAATATAAATTATAAATCTTTGACCATTGGTTTTAATTAACAATTACAAACATTTAACAAAAAATATTAATTTTTGTTACTTTATTTCTGGGAAATATGAAAAAATATCATTTTCAAAATTACTTTTCGTTTCGTTTTACAAAATAAGGTGGTTAATCTAATCTAAGTACATTTCTCCTCTTATATAGTGTCCAGCAGTATTTTCAGTGGCATAAGCGAGTATTTTCAGAATCGTGCGCTAATATACGTGACTGAAGACTTTTCGTCCTAAGCCAAGGTGACAGCGTGTGAAGAATGAGTCGCAAATACATCGAATTACTCATACGTTAAAGATTTATTTTTTTATTGTTATTCATACGTTTATGTAAGATACATAGATAATCTCCCTCCCCCTCACAGTGCGTATGAGTAACAAGATTTGAAAATAAAATATTTCCTATTTTATTATTTTCATTCATTTCAAGTTCTTTTCACAATTTATGGATACTAAAATAAGTTTCTCAATTGGATTCAAAATATATATATCATTTACAAATTATATTAAAACTTATTATTAAATTTTTTTAAACATAATTTTTTCCCAACCATTTGGCTTTGATACACCCAAAGAACGAATCAATTGGGGCAACCGTCTTTTTTTGCCAACCGATTTATTTAGTTCTGTCAACATTCGACTGATTCAGTTGTTGCAACACCGCGTATCAGTTCACACAACTAATGAATACAATTGACACAACCAATTTGTTTAGTTGTGGTAGCCAATTTAATTATACGAAATCGGCCATTTTGCCTCGCCCTAGCGCTCCAACATGTTGCAAAGACGAAGTCAGCGTCACAACAGCGTTCTTGAGATCGAACATTGCCGACGATTCGTTGTGCTGCTGACTTCGTGTTTGCAACACGTTGGAGCGCTAGGGCTGCATATATAAATGCAACATATAGAAACACAATAGGAAGTACTCTGTAGAATAGTATGTCTCTGGTTGAAGAAAGTATGTTTGAGCATGAAAAAACCGAACAGTAAAAACGAACAAGCCTTAAAACAATTTCATATTTTGTTTAAGATGTGACATGCACTGTCCGCAGCATAATACAAAAAAACGAGTGGAAAAATATGAAATCGGTTTAAAACAGTTCCAAATATTGTTTACGACTAAGACGTGGCACGCGCTGTCCGCAAAACAAAACGAGTGAAAAATGTAAAGCTTGCACGACTGGTGTTGTCCTGCTTTGGCATCGCTATTATACAAGACAACTGAGTTCACAGTTGAATCAAATTAATATTGGTTGCTACAACTTAATGTTATATAGTTATCTGTTAAGTCAACTAAATATTGGTTAGGTCTCATTTTGAATTTAGTTGCCGTGGCAATGGAAACAAAAAAATTGAAAATGGATAAAAAGTTTGTTTCCCCAATCAATGTTGCAGTTGCTTCAACTAATAGTTGGTTACGCTTCATACTATTGTTTACCACAAATGAATTTCAGTTGAAACTGACTAAATTTGGTAGATGCAAATGAATATTCGTTGAAACAACTGCACGTCAAGCAATTATGTTTTTGTGTGTATAAATAAATAGTTGAGAATAATTGAATAAAATGCTGAAAGCAAAATATTCTGAATGTCTATCTAATGCATTAGTTCACATATCTACTTCAAATTATTCTTAAATTATATTTAAATATTGTTACGAAAATATGTAATTTGCTCCACTATGTTTAATAAAAGATGTAAGACAAATCAGCGTACTGAAACAATGTGTTAGAAAGAGGGGGTCGTACTGATGCATGCAGTATATAAGAGGGCCGCATCTGTGGCACAGCACTTCAATAATGATTGGTGATCTCGTGTGCGAAGTTGAGTTGTGAACATGCAGCAGTGGTTTGAATTTATAATTAGTAAAGTTGTTAGTTATATTAAATAAAGAAAGTAAGTTCTTGTAATTTAAACCAAACATAAGTGTGTTTTTATTTGTATACCGTCCAGAGATACGAACTTGTAGAACAGTTTTTCGTAGACTGGATTTTCGTAACAATACATATTTGCAATAATTCCGTCATAAAAGTGTTAATGATGTGCATTACAATTTTTTTTTAGGCAATAAGTTCATCAAATATATTATCACTCTACCATAGCACCTTTGTTTCCTAATGCTCGCTCTTCTTATTTAGTAACCTGACAAACATGATCTCTTTACACTAATCTATTGTCATAAATCTCGGTCTTCCACTCCAATGGTCATTTTAATTACCATTCTGAACTTCGACCCGAACACCGTACTGTGCAACCCACTATAAAAAGCGCTACGTAAATCTGCAAAAAGCACACGTGAGGCAATTAAGTTCTGGTCCCTTTCACCCTCTGTCTCGGTTTTATTTCACTTGGTGCATGGTGCTCTCATTCTTCCCACACGTGACTTCGCACATCGCACACAGTATCCTTTTTATGTTACCGCCCTTGTGTTTTTCTTGTATTTTTACAGTTTTTTATGTAGTATTTTTTTGCTATTCATAGCTTTAAGCTGTTAATCTTAACAGCTTTAATGGCTCTGGCAACAAAATATACATGCAATTGGCGAGAGTGTAAATCGTCGTAATGATCGGGCGAGATTTTAATTTTAAACACCGACGAGATTGAAAATAAAAAGTGCCTGGAAGGCATGAATAAAAACCGGGCATTTGGTTGTTTACGGCATTCACAGGATTTTTCCGGCACTTTCAACTCATAGAACGTATCGTTGGTCCGAATATATCTATGTGTATTATGAGTTTTTAAATTTTTTAATTTTGAAAACGTTAACACCAGGTATTTTAACCAAATCGAATATAGTTACGGTATGTGTAATGAAAAATTGAATAATTCGAGTTGTTTCGGTAATTGTATTAGATTTGAAATATTACGATTAAAGCGGTCTTTAACCGATACATACCAAATTTTTAAAACTCAATGCTTTTATCAGTTAACTGCAAAGAACCTTCAGATAGGAAAGTTCAATGAAGACGAAAGTACACATTTTATTGACTTTTGGTCAATTACATTTTTGACTTTTGTTAACCCAGATTTATTATCATGTCTTAGTTTGCATTACTAATAATGTTTGTTTCTCACTGTTAAATTAATATTGATTTTGTTGCCATATTTATGTGTTAAAAGTACAAATTTTATAGAAGATGAAACAACCAATAGGAAAATACATTTTCTTTTGATTTAATGTTTGTTCGTTTGATATTGTATTGCCTATATTTATCAGATTTTAATTTTTCGGTTCTGCGAAATTATACCTAACTAAAAAAAACTCATAATCAAAGTAAATTGAATTAAAGCTTAACGAACTTCATAAAAAGTTATGTGAGATTGTACATGAAATAACTCCTAAACATTAGGTGTTATTTTAACAAAATGAAGAGTAATTTAATTTTATTTTTTAGGAGTTAATTCATTGTGCAATACCTTCGAAAATTTAAGAAACGAAATATGTCCTAATTAGGCGTTAATTCATATTATTGTGTTATGATTTTTTTAATTTTAGTTAGAACTTAATATCAAATAAAATAAATTAAATGATATTAGCGCATATCGCCACTATCATGTCAAAGGGGCCACTGTGTAATTTTTGACATTTGCGTTTTTTTACATTTTTGAATGTAGTTTTTTCTCAAGTATACTGTGCCAAATTCGAGTGTGGTTTTGTTGGATATTTCTAGCCACGAAAGACAAAACCAAAAGGGCGAGTTCGAAATCGAATGTGCTTTTAAAACAAACAATTAACGCCTTTACACCACTATTTTATCTTATACCAATCAAAAGTTATGGCAAAAAAACGAAAAGATACCCCTTTTGGCATGACAACATTTTCCAATTTTTTAAATTACTTCATTTTTTTTGCTATAACTCTTTATTGGTGGAAGATTAAATATTGGTGTAAAGACATTAAGTATTTGTTTTTAACGTACATATCGATTGGCATCATAATTAATATTTGGAATATTATTTGTAAATAATGATGCCAATCGATAGATGCTTTGAAAACAAACAATTAATGCCTTTATATCACTATTTTGTCTTGCACCAATAAAGAGTTATAGCAAAGATTTTTTATGACAAGATTTTCCATTTTTCGAATTTCTTCTTTTTTTGCTACAACTCTTTATTGGTGAAGAATAAAATATTGATGTATGGGCATTAATTGTTTGTTTTTAAAGCATGTATCGATTGGTATCATTATTTCAATATATTTTGCTAAATTTATTTTGCTAATAAATTGTATTTATTTGATATTTGGAAAATTAGGTTTAAATAATGATGCCAATCGATAGGTGCTTTGAAAACAATCAATAATTATCTTAGGGCCAGTTTTGCAGTGCTCGTTTAAACGTAGTTTAAATTCCGTTTAATTAATCTTCTCTTTAAATTAAACGTCGTTTAATTTAATTCTCTCGATTTTGACTTCTGATAAATGTCATTCAAAATTAAATAAACAAAAAAATTGTTTCAGAAAAATAAAATTAATGTATTCTTAAATTTAAACAAGAGATCGAGCAACTAAAGTGCACGTAAGACTTTGTTTTAATGCGTAGTGTGCAAAAATACAAAAATTAATAATAATTTGTGAAACAGCGCAACGACAGAAAATAGTGAAAAGTGTTTAAAAAAAAAAATCATGTCAAAAACTTTGAAAGTTTAAACGTAGTTTTAACCATCAGCATCGGTCGTTTAAACTAAGTTTAAACGATGGTTGAAGTTCACTGAAAAAATCGATTTTGATTTTTAACGAAGTTTAAACCACAAACAAAGTTCAACTAGCACTGAAAATCTGGCCCTTAACGTCACTATTTTATCTTGCGCAAATAAAGAGTTGTATCATTAAAAACAAAAATATTTGCGTTTTTGTCAGGATATAGCCTCACAAAATCTATATTTATAATTCAGAAAGTTGTAAAAATTTAAAGACATTTTATATCCGTTATAATATTTGGTGAATAAACCAAAATAAAAAAATAAATTAAAAAATAGAAATTAAATTATTAATTTTTAAAGCACTTCAATTTTAAAATCTGATTTCTGAACATGTTTAAAAATGTGTCGATGTATACAAGGTATTTTTTGAATTTAGACATTTTTAAATTAAAAGGTACGCCCTTTTTTAGTAACGGGTTGTTCAATTTTCTGTAAAAATTAAATGTCATAAATCTGATTTTAATTTCAAAGTCGACTTAAAATTGTTTATGATATGCGCCAATAGTTCTTAGCGGCGTCGGTGGTTCGATTGGTTAGTGCGTTGCTGGTGAGTTTGGACTACGATCCGAAAGTTCCCGGATTCGATCAAAGCTACTATCGATGAAATAGCTCGATCAGCGCTGTAAGCGCCAAACAATTATTGTTAGGTATTATTTATTTTGGGACTCTTGTTTATGTTTTTCTTATTATTTTTGCATTGTGATTGCATTTGGCATTTTTGTGCTTTTTCATTTTATGTTACTTCTTTTTGTGTCTTTTAGTTTTGGATTTGTGTTTATATTTTTTATTGTATATTTTGGTTTTGTTTTGCTTGTGTTTTATTTTCTATCGTTCTTTTGATAATTTGTTTTTGTATTTGATTTTACATTGTATCTATTTGTGTGTTTGTAATTTTTTCCTTTTTCTTTATTTTTGCTTGGAATTTGTTTATATCTTTCTGGTTTCATTTTTTTTATTTCAATTTTATTTGTTATTTTTTTCAGTTCAGTTTCAGTCAACTAAATTTTAGTCAAATAAATTTCAGTCAAATACATTCAGAGGTTTTGAGGTGATTATCAAACAAATGGATATAAAATATGTAAAATTTTAAACATTTTTTTTTAAATTTTGGTAAAAAAAATATAAAAAAACATTTCGCTAAAATTTGGTCCCTCAGAAGGAATCTACGAATTAGGGAAAAGCAGAATGACACAAATTTTCAGTTTAAAGCTGAAAATATGCATGCATTTCATATTTATGGTTCATACCGTAAATTCTGCATACCATTTTATACCCTACACTACAGTGAAAAGGTATATTAAGTTTTGAACGCCGTATGTCAGTTGAAATCACGAAAAACTAGAAGAGCTAGATCAATAAAACTTCCAATTTAGATTACTTAAATATCTACGCTGTTTCAACAAGAAAATTGACATGCTCGTTCCATTGTGACTTGCGAAACGACCACTTATGTTCAAATACCTCATAAAATTAAGATCTACAGATAAATTTTACTTAATTCTTTAATTCTTTTACTTTAATTTCAGTTTAAAACTTTTGCTCTTAATTTTAACATCGATTTTTTTCTCAGTGAATCATTTGAACAGTCTAAATTATAACTGTATTCATGGGCATTTCCACTTTGCTATATGATTACGATTCGATAATGGGACCTTTGGCTCTTAAAAAATAATGGCTCTAAAAAAATACTCGAAAAACAAAAATAAATTTATAAATAAATTTAAGGAAATTTATAAATAGATATAAAGAAAAGTGTAAGTTACGTATTCAGTACATATAATGAGGGTTTTTCAATTGTATTTAATGCAATAATTATGCAAGTCTTTTATTTTTGTTATATGCCAAGAACTAATTTATGTACATAAAATGATTTGTGTAAACTTAGCTGACAAAAAATACTTAAATATTTGTGTCAATGTTTAGTTGAAGTATGTGTAAAGATATGTGAAAGAGAAATACTGTGAAAAGATAGAGGAGTTCCTGCACTCTTTGCAGTATTTCCTACTAACTGGTATTATTAATAAAACCCTTTTCAGTCGCGTACAACACATTGATGCAGTGAAACCAATCTCGTCGAACTCCTTTTGAATGTAATTTGCGAGACAATGTTGACATCTATTCGAAAAGCAAAATGCCAAACCTCGAAAACCAAACGAACACTAACCGAAATTCTTATCGAACGACACAGTCTGTTTCACGCAGACAGACAGACCGACAGACAGACAAACATATCGACTGACAGACAGACAAACAAACAAACAAACACAAATGCAAACGTCAAATGCTAGCAAGGGGCCATGCAGTTTGAACATGTGTGAGAACGAAAACGAGCAATGCCGAAAATCAGGACAAATAATTTATTTGCTAAGTCCTGTCAGTTGGATAGTTTAATTTTGATTTCCCTCCGGCTGCGAAGCAAATCGTTCGGGAAAACCGCAAAAAGTCGTGGCAAAGAAAGTTTTTGCCAAAAGCTAGAATAAAATGTCCTTTGAGGCAAACCGGATAGAACACACATCCACTGCAACAGAGTATAACTGAGTGAGTGAGTGATGCTTCAAACGTTTTGTTGGTCATTGAGATATAATAAACAATTCAAGTAGAATTTTAAAATAATATTTTTATAGTAGTTCAATCATTTGGCGTTGAAGTTTATAAAAATACAAAGATTACTAGATATTTAAGCGATTGCGAATCGCGTGATTAAAGGGATTACCAAAAATGATTTTGAAATGAAACGGATATCGAAAAAATAGCATTTTTAAAATATTATTTTTTTATTCTTTTAAATCTTATTATTATTAACGACTTAATATTTGATAAACAAGATAAACGTGCTAAAGAAAGATTGACGTACCTAATAGTATTTTATAGATATTCAAATAAATTCAGTTTTTCAAATAAATTACAAACCATTTGATGGGTTTTAATTAAGAATTTAGCTAGTTTTGGAGATAACAAGCTTTATAGGCGTACCTAACACTTTTATACTCGATTCTGGACTTAGTGTAATGAAATATGCGAATTTGAAGGACTTAAAAATTATTGATGTGAGCATGCCATTTACTACGTCCACATTGTAAATTCTAAAGTGTCAATGAATAATAACGTTAAACACACTAAAAAGTTCAAATGTATTAAAAATCAGAAAATAATATTTAAATTAACAATTAAAAAATTGGTGGGTTTGAATGTTGAATAGAAATAACATGAGCAGCAGTATCAAAAGTATCATCATCATCATCACTCACAGCAGGCAGAATGAAGCAAAAGCTACTAAATTCTAATGGGTGACACTAACAGAGATATGATGCCAAAAACGGCAACACTGCAATAGCAAGAACGACAGCAGGGCAGCAACAAAAACTGGGGGAAAAATAAAATATTAACCCTTCGGGTCACATTGCAGCTGACAAAGTGAGAGCTTCAAAAAGCAGAAATCAACGAATAAACGAACGAACGTAGCTGCTAAAAACTCAATTGTTACGATATCCTGTTCATAGAGTGCAGAGTTTATTTAGTTGGTATAAATAAATTCTATTTAAATTAGTATTCTTCCCAGTTACAACAGTCAGTATGCATTACCAGTAGAAATTATTTTGGAAAGATTCTTTCACGTAAGAATGCACCAAAAACATAAAAAATATATATAAATATATATTTTTATAATAGACTCACTGCAAAAACTCCACTATAAATTAAATGGAGATAATTTTGACATTTTTTGTAATATAAAATGTCAAAAGTCGTTCTTTTAAACGAAATGATTGCTTTAGACAACATATCATTAAAATATTCTATTTCAATTGTATAAGGAAAAATATTAATAAAGTGGAAAAGTGTTTTAGTTCACCTTAATGACACATATTCGACCGGAATTTGTTTGATCACGATGAAGTCTCAATTCAGAAAGCTCTAAAAAACATACCATTAAATCAATAGTTTTTTTTTGCTATTTAAATCAATCAATGGGATAAATAATTATTCTAATAGGCAAATACTATAAAATACTATAAAATACTATAAAATACTATAAAATACTATAAAATACTATAAAATACTATAAAATACTATAAAATACTATAAAATACTATAAAATACTATAAAATACTATAAAATACTATAAAATACTATAAAATACTATAAAATACTATAAAATACTATAAAATACTATAAAATACTACAAAATACTATAAAATACTATAAGATACTATAAAATACTATAAAACACTATAAAATACTATAAAATACTATAAAATACTATAAAATACTATGAAATACTATAAAATACTAAAAAATACTATAAAATACTATAAAATACTATAAAATACTATAAAATACTACAAAATACTATAAAATACTATAAAATACTATTAAATAATTTTTGAGTTTTTATTATAATTTTTCTGGCGAGGTCTTTATAAAGTAGAAGGCTATGTACAGGAATAATACTTTTTAATTCCAGAATAATAAAAAAACTATTTTCCTTCTATTAAAAGTTACTCTGCGAAAAGTATCAAGTATTTTTATATTTTCCAAATAACTATTAAAATAATAGTCTTTTTCAGTTTGACGTATATGCAGAGTGTTTGGTTCATCTATATCAATAATGAAGTCAATCTATGTCTCAAAAAATAAAAATATGTCAAATAAAAAAATGTCTAATTTTGCACCCAGCTTACAGGGTGTTTAAGAGATGCATATTACTAACATAACCTAGTCAAGAATTTTTATTATAAAGTATCATCCGTTGATAAAAGAATAACAATTTTAAAGTCATGTTTTAGAAAATGAAATTACCTTTCTAATGGTATATCACACCTTAGAACCCCATGATTTTTTCCCTTTTACGTAAATTTGAAGTTTACAAAAATAAAAATACAAATTTTAACTATGTCATTGATTTTCTCAAAATTTCGTTATCGATCACCTCATTTTTTCTAATTTATAATTATAGACCAGTTCATTCCGAGTATTTTTATCCAATTACAGTGATTTTAAACTGGTAAGCTATCCAGCAGAAATAATTAAACAGTGGTGGGTCTTATGATTTGGTAGTAGAAATAAAAGATACAGACCTAAATGAACATTGGTCTATTTTATGATGATTTTTAATATATTTCGGCTCTACCGTTATTCGTTAGATAACTAAAATAAATCTGTATAGCAAATACATTTTTATTTGGCACTATTTATTTTAATAACATACTTTTTTTTAATAGAATATATTCTTTTTTTTTTGTTGTAACATTGACCAATTTATTGGACATTTTTCTGAGTATACAGTGACTAGAATTGTACTAAAATTTTAACGCATTTGTAAAATGTATAAATATGTAAAAGTTGAATGTAGGTGATGTATTGCAAGTGTTTTAATTAAATCTAAGTTAATTTGATTAGTGTGATTTTTTAGATGGACTTCAAGATTCTAATCACTGCCTTATACTTAGTTTTTTTTTTTATATTACCTAAAGTTTTGAGGTTTTAATAATAATAATAATAATAATAATAATAATAATAATAATAATAATAATAATAATAGTTTGGCGCTACAGTCCTGTATAGAATTTCGGCCGAGCTCTCTCACCATGTGAACTGTGCGTGTTATATTTGTACTCAAATTGGTGGGACCTACAGTTTATTGCCGAATCCGAACGGCGGGTGAGAGCTTTTAATAGGCAATGTTTTACTCTCGTATGTTTGCCATTTACTGCCGAGATGTAGGTATTCCATTGAGAATACTTCAGATTATATTTTTAAACAAACCACATGGGATTCTGACATGCTGTGTCCAAAGTTAAGACCAGTCAAACGCAAAAAATATTATTTATTCCGTATGATATAAAGTTTTAATTATCCAATAAAAAAATGTTACATATGTCAAACTTGATCCAAAAATCTCCTCTTTGGTTTTGTAAATCACTACTTAAATTATCTGAAAAATACAAATGCACTTCTACGATTTTTGATTTAATTCATCGCTTTTGAATCAATGTATTTTATTTGCCCTTCAATTATTCATAGAAATTCCAACAAATTCTTAAAAACTGAATTTCCAAGAAAAGAAAACTATGATGATTTATTGATATTCATAAATATATATTTTTTGCATATATATTATTATTTTAAAGCTTTAAACCAAATCGGACGGAAATAGTGTGCTTTAACTTACACCTTAAAATTTATATTTTTTGCTTTTGACTGGGTAAGTATAATTATGTTCAGATCAATCTGAAATTCATTAGGTTTATTTTAAAATATTGGTTGAAGTATTGTCAATCAAATACCAAAGAAATTAGATTAAAAACGTAAAACCATGATACAAATATATACAGGTACAATCACTCTCTTATTTTATTCCAATGTTTACATCAGCTGACACTAGGCAAGTTTTTTGAAGTTTAGTTTTAAAAGCAAAACAAGACGAATAATTAAAAAAAAAAAATCATATAAAATACTATGGATTTCAAAAATAATTATTAAGGTATGCTTTGAAATTACTTAAAAATTTTCTCCAACATTTTTATAAACAAAAAAAAAATCTATAAAATAATTTTCACTAGTTCTTTGAACATAATTTCAATTTTTGAAAATTTGAATTTGAATCAAAACAAAATATTCCAAAATTTGTCAAAAAAAAACTGGTCTAGTGTCAGAGTGATCGTAACTATATATATTTGTATCATGCGTAAAACTGTAAAAATTTAAAGTTCAAAATATGTAGAAAAACACGACAATGTCATTTTTATACCCTACACCTATGAGGTACAGGGTATATTAACTTTGTGCATATATTGTAACGCCCCTTTGGAGGCGTGTCCGGTATGGAAAAGTATATATATTCTTGATCAGTATCACTACCCGAGTCCGGTTAGCCATGTCCGTCTGTCTGTCTGTCTGTCTGTCTTGCTGTCTTGCTGTCTTGCTGTCCGAATACAGAATAACTTGAGAAGTACTGATCAGAATGCGATGAAATTTCGTCTCAATATATTTTATCCAAAAGTAGGAACTGAGTTTGAAAATGAGCCAAATCGGTCAACGGACACGCCCACCTCCCATACAAGTCACTTTTTCGGAACTAATAACTCGAAAAGTATTCAAGGTATAGTTATAAAATTTAAAAGGTATTGTTAGAATTCACCTAAAAATATGTGGTCCAAAAATGGGCGTGATCCGCCCAGTTTTTTTTATTCATTATTTCCCGGGTTTTCATAGTGGAAATTTGATCCGTAAATTATTAAAATCAAATCTATGAAATATTAGCCTTTCAAAATTTTAAATATAGGCGTGGTCCGCCCAATTACATTTTTCAAATTTATTTTTTTTAGTTTTTTATACTTTATATAATTTTTTTAATTTATGGGGACATAAGACGTAAATTTCTGATATATGAATAATATTCTGAGGGTTAATATCCCCACCAAAGGTGTAGGGTATTCCATAGTCGGGCCCGATCGACTATAAAAATCCGCCCCATGTGACCGAACTTAACCATGTGACCTAACTTTCCCAACTCGTTTTTTTTGCTTTACGAAATAACTCAAAAACTTGAGGAGATCTGAATAAACAGTGTATAAGGTCTTGATTAGAATATTGATGTCCATCGGAAAATCATATTAAGTTCGCGGATAATTTTTGTAGTTGTGCTGTGTTATTAAAAGTAAATTATTTTGAATTATAGTAAGTATTAAATACAGCTTTAAAATAAAAGTTAAGAATTTAAATAACTGTTTCGATTTCGTTGTTCTTACTCTTTTTTCTCAGCGTAACTTTTTATTTTACAACTTTTTTAGCTGAGCGACATTTAAATTAAGTTCGTGATTTAAGAGCATCATTTATATCGGCATTCTCTTTCTTCGTTGACGTTTATATTCTCCATCCCATTTTAAATCTTTTTAGCAACATTTTCACCCTTTTAGTATATTTCGACATCTACTATTTAACTTTATTAAACGTATGAATAGTATATCTCTTTCTTCCATTAAAAATTCAAGTAACAACCTAGCAAGAAATGACTTTATTGACTACAAAGGCCTCAGTGATGCATCGAGGACATTGGAAAATTTGTCATTGATGAATATGTCTACAACTATTTCATAAAAGAAGTACTAACTATTTATTTAAAATATGATTTCATTTATAATTTGTCTTAAAGATTCATATTAAATCAACAAATATTTGGGTAATTCCAATCGACAGGGTTTTAATTTTTTTCTTCGATTTTCATGAAATTTAGTTTACACCTTTGAATAGATAAAAAAAAATATAAGTTGATTTTTTTTATTCGAAATTAGAAAATTTCGCAAAATTATTATGCTTCCAAAAATCACAACTTTTCTTTATAGAGGTAACTTCGAAAACCGTTATCTAGGTTAATAACGTTGCAAAATGGATATTTTTGGTTTCTATTATTCTAAGAATTGATTGTAGTTTTTGATTCTGGTTTGCAATATTTTTTTTCTAATTCGGTTTATAATTATTATGTAATTGTAAAATTTTCGAACTCGAATTTAGGCAAAAACAACTATTTTGATTTGGCTCAATTTTTTTTCAAAATTAGTTCTTTTATTTATAAATATACTATTTGAAATTTGGAGAGGTGTTTTCGATATAAGGGAGAAATATTTTTTTGTATATAATATTTTTTATCAATGACAAAATTTTAAAAGTGCAATTAACATAAAGACTTTTTGTAAGGTCTTTACACTCTATTCAAAATTACTTTTGATCATTTCTAATAGATATCTGTAATCAATTTGTAAAATTTTATTTAAGTTATGAATCCATATTTTTTTTTGAATTTTTTTTAGTAAACTTGTTAGTTTAAATTTCAAACTTCACTTTTTCGATTTACGTCATTTCTGATTCAGCTAAAAATCGGGGAATAATAGACACCAAAAATATCCATTTTGCAACCTTATTTAACTAGATAACGGCCTTCGAAGTTAATTCTATAAAGAAAAGTTGTGATTATTGGAGGCATCATAATTTTGTGAAATTTTCGAAATTCGAAAAAAAAAATCAACTTATATTTTTTTTATCTATTTAAAGGTGTAAACTGAATTTCATGAAAATTGAAGAAAAAAAAAATTAAAATCCTGTCGATTTGATGTGGAATTAACCATTAAAAAAAAATGTTTTCGAATTACAATAAGGGTCCTTTTTAAAAACATAAAATTTGAAGTGCAAAGATAACGACCTTTGACCACATGCTCAAGTTTAGAAGTTACAACTTGAATTTTCAAAAATCATGTTTTATTAGCTTTAAATCCAGGCCTCAACGGAGTCTCTTCTATATCTCGTTCAGTAGATATTCGAACCAATGTATCTCTGGAAAAATACAAATAAATTAATAATACATCATATCTCGATGCTCTTTATCAGTTTCCCAAATTTCATTGAAATCGAAAAAGTAAAATATCAAATATACCAAATATACCTAGTTTCAAAAATGAGATTTGGTATAATTGATGTCGGGCACATTCAGGTCTCATTGTAATCGATCAAATGGCAATATTGGACGCTTCAATGCGAAACTACTTTATCAAAATAAAGTTGTAATGAAAAATTTGCTATTCAATTTCTTTATTACTGTAGAAGGAAAACTAAAGTTTTTTGATTCATATCATAAAAGTAAGTTGCCGAATTAGAAAAGTTGGAATACCTTCGATATATTCACAAATGTTAATTTAAGTTTTTAAATTTAGTTTAGACAGATTTAAATCTAGAACAATAATTATTTAAATATTCCTTTATACTTGCTACAATTTATAAATAGTATGCGGAAATAAAATGAACTCGCTTCTCTCAGATTCTTAGGTATGTTTTAACTTGAAAATACCCGCAGTATTATTAAAACTAATTAACATAATATTTAAAACATAAAAGTATAAAATAAATAAAGCCAATTTGATAAAACTTATGACATTTTCAGAATTAAAGTATTAATGAGTGGCTGAAAGAAGTATAATCCCAGCTACGGGACAGACCGTCTACTTCACTAGAAGTTTTCAATAAGTTAAAATATCTCATTAGGATTTAATTTCCGTGGAAATATTCTACATTGTGTCTTAATATAGAGTGCAACAATGATCGGTTGAAATAGTGATTGACAGCACCATCCAGCCACAAACAAATCTAATCATTCAATCATCCATTCAGCACCAGCGCATATTGAAAGGATAATAAATCATAGGAACACAGAGACACACATCGATGAATACAGCAACAACAACCAGACAGAGCCACAGACATGCATAATAACTGTTTAATTGGTATCAGTAATCAGCGGTTGCAGGGAATAATTGGACTGAGTTTGGCTGGCAGCCAAAACTATGCCGAGCCCACTGATGGCCAAACGGAATCAAATGGTAATATTAGGTTCTACCGAACGACAGAAACAAATTTACTCACGTTCTCAGTAGGTACGAAGTATAATTCCAAAAAAATTCGGTTAATCTTTGATTATCAATTATGAGTTATAATACCCAATGCAATATTAAATAGGTCTCATAAATAATTGTTAGATGTAAGCGGCACTGAACACACGGATGTGGTATCAAAAGCCAGTCCAACGAAATTGCCCAATTACGTCAAACAAATCGGCTAAATTTGCCAATGAATGAAATAACAATAGAAGTCAGCAATAGGACTGTGCCATTAATTAATTCATTTATCATAGTTTTGAATAATCAGCGGTATTTATTTATCAGAATTATGATTATTTAAAAATTATATGTAATATTTTATAAACTTTAAATTTAAAGCAGTTGGGAAGGTTAGATCACATGGGAAAATTTAAAGTAGGTGTAATTATGATAGTTAGGATTATCAAAATTATAGTCGGTCTTAGCCGACTATAAATACCCTACACATATGTGTGGTTACCATTCAAAGTGATATATAGGTCACCAGGGTATACGAATCCTGAAAATAACTACAAACATTCAATCGTTGAAGAATTTCCATTCATTTGATACCCATATTTACAAATGGGTAGGTGTACCGAATTTCGATTTTTTTTTTGTGAACCACAAGTCTTTTCTCCGGAAAACTTTATTATCATGTATTTGAGCATGATGTCAATATATATTTGACCAAAAAAGTTTACCTAAGCACGTATACATAAAAATTGATCTTTATATGTACATTTTATATGAGGTATTTGAACATAAGTGGTCGGATCATAGGTCACAATGGACCGATCTCACCAATTTTTTCGCACATACAGCGTAGGTATATTACTAATATAAGTTCTAAGTTTTATTTTTCTAGCTCTTCAATTTTAAAAGTAGTAGGGATTTCAACAGACAGACGGACAGACAGACAGCCAGACAGACAGACGGACATACAGACAGACAGACAGACGGACAGACGGACAGACGGACAGACAGACGGACATCGCTAAATCAACTCAGGAGGTCATGCTGATCAATATATATACTTTTCCATACCGGAGATGCTTCCTTCTGGGTGTTACAAACGGCGTACCAAACTGAATATACCCTTTCACTCTTAGTGTAAGGTATAAAAATAAGTGGAAGTATTCTATATTTAATTTTTTGAGAATTCTCTATTTTCAAATATTTTACGACGCGTATAACTAAATTTAGTGGCGTCCATTGGTTAGATGTTAGTGCGTTGAACAGGGATCCAAAAGGTTGCGGGTTTAAAGACTCACGAATTCAATATCAAAAATAGGAATTGTTTTTTTATACGGCTCACAGTGAACCAAATGATGATTTTTTTAACAATATGAAAAAAGTTTAATATTATAATATTTTTCAATATTGCAGAAATAAACCACACACTGTGAATATTTTTCAATCATTTAGCGTATATGAGTCTTCAAAGATAGCACACGCTGTGTCAAAACAAAACTCATATAAGACATAGTTGTAGTGAAGAGGTCTATAATGATGTGCAATAAAAAAATCAAATACTGAAATTAACTTATGACACAGTAAACTCAGTGCATTTTACATTTTTTCATTCTTTTTACTCTAAAGAATTTTCATTAAAATATTCACATATTCGAAGAACATTTTTTTCAACATTTAATTTTTTTCATTCACTCATTGCACTCACTGTACCTTTTGAGTTTTCAGCGACAGTAGTGTCATATGGTTTTGTTTTTCAATACATTGAATGTCTTGAAAAAAAAAATGTCTTCACACTACTTGACACCAATGAAACAAATACTGCAGTGAAGTGCAGTCGCTGGAGAGACTTCGCTATAATACTGTAGACTGCCATTGCAAAATGGACTCAATACTGTGAGTGCAGTAGTGCATATTTTGCAGAGGTTGCCTCTTCAAATACATTTGTGCAGATGTCTACTCCATAATCAATACATATTTTCCTGTTTTTCGTCCGTGTAATTGTTAGGTGGATAAAATAAAACTCATAATTTCCCATTGCTGATGCCAAACTGCTGACGAATGGCAAATATACTATAAAAATTCACAAAATACTTTTTAAAATATTTATCAATAAATCATATTAAGTATTATTAGCGCAATTTTAACGATTAAATTTAGCTAACAACTTCGTTATAATTTTGGATTTTGGTTGCAGGCTAACTGTATTATTAATCCACATTTCAATTATAAAAATGCATTGATAATATCTATTCAATGTTCTGTTCGTGTGTGATGAGCATATATTTGCAATTCAATTTCAAATGTCGAACATACTATGACATATGACTTATTTAATCTTTTTTTTTTTGTATATTTTGTGTGGATTGACATTTAATAAATGATACAGAAAACAGATTCATTATGATTTTCGGTTGATATACATATCAAAATGACAGGCTGAAACCAATAAATGATTTTCCATAAAATAATTAAATAACAAAATTAATATTTAAATATGGTAATAATTATTGTAAAAATTTAATATATATTTTATTTGTTATTAGTTTGAAATAAAACTATGTAACATGATTTAAAACGATTTTTAACCTTTACGGAAAAAAGGTTTTAGCATTCTTGAGAGAAGAAACTTCTACGTATTTGTTTTCCATACTATCGGGCATGTTCGAGCTTTCGATCGAATTTCACATGAAATTTTGGATTAAAGTTTGAACTTTTAGCTTTATTATGCACTTTTCAAATTTGTTTTAAAGCTCCCATTAATATATAAAATAATTAATTAAAATAAATAATTTATACGACCTTATTGCATAAAACGAGTAATAAAATTTGGGCGTATTAAGTTTTATAATCATTACATAAATGAAAAAATTAAGATTATTGTGCATATTCTAGATATACTTATTGATATGAATGGAAATAGATTTAAATTACGGTTATAATGGCTCAAAACTGAATTGACTCTATTGAAAACTGACTCCGTAAAAAATTAAAAATATGAATAAATAATATTGTTTGTATGGAGATAACGCCCTTATTGCATAAAACGACAAAAAACTTCTTGCAATCGATTTGGGATTTGACAGAATGGTAAAACGCACTGCTGGAATCAATCGGTGTGAATATTGCAAAAAGGTCGTTATTTTGAATTCGATGTCTCAGTACAAATTCTTGTTTTTTCAAATGTATTCAATCCGTTTGCTTTGACTTAAAATATTGGATTTCGTTTGGAAATAATAATAATAACTTAGGCCGAGCTCTCTCACCATTTTGAGCTGTGCGTGCTATATCTGTACTCAAAGTGGTGGGACCTACAGTTTGTAGCCGAATCCGAACGGCGGGTGAGAGCTTTTCATAGGCAATGTTTTAACTCTCGGAGGTTTGCCATTTACTGCCGAGAGGTAGCGCGGTATAGAAAAATGTTTCTATGAAAAGATGTTGTTAGCCCCAGTCCAGGCTTGAACCGGGGACCTTTCGGCTCGCAGTCCAACGCACTAACCACTGAGCTACCGCGGCTACCCGAGACAAAATTGCTGGCATTTTTCAGTAATATTTTTGGCATATTTCCGGCAAACACACAGATAAATGGAATATTTTGGGAAGTGTATAGCAGGTTGTCAAATTTTGGGGAATTTTAATGGCATATTCATGGCATATTTTGGGAACGGGCAGAATATAGACGGCCTGTAATACAAACATCGCCTTAGTCTGTTTGAAATATGTCGAAAAAATGTTTCTAAACTAGCTCGACTTATATTCAGAAAAACAAATGAAATCAACGAAATTCTCATAAGTTATGAGTCATAACTTGGAAAGGCCCATATTTTAAGTGTATTTTAATCATATAAAAATTTATTGAAAAAATAATGTTGAAGATTAAGAGCATTGTAACAAAACTGTTTATTATTGTTTTTGTTACCGTAATTGTATATAAAAATAGATTTTTTTCTTGTACAATAACTTTTATTTCAAACATTTAATTTGCTCAAATAAGTCACTAAATTGTTATATCATAAATCAATGTTGCCACTTGTATACAAATATGGACCTTATTGTTTGCCTCAATGGCAACATGTGTTGTGCAGGACGTAATGTCATCGTAAAAGTAAATACGAAATAAAATGTCAGCATATGAGGACGAAATGAAAGTTGTGTGTAGTCCTTCAATTAAATATTACGACCTATATAAGGCCTCTACCCCGTCACAACTCATTGTTTATTGACTACTTGGCACGAAAACACATTGCAAGCAACTATAATACCCGAAAAAATGAGTATATAAATATTTTGTATCCTGTACATAAATATTTCGTTCATAAAATAATGGTGGCATGATTCATTGGATTAACCATGGTAATTTTTAATATAAATATGTACTATAAATATGTATAAAGAAATTATATTAGAAATGAATTACGCGAGAATAATTAAACTGATGCATTTCTGAGTTTTCGTTCAACTTTCTTTATTAAAAAATTATATGTGGAAAAGGCTTTCATGTCAGAAGTCAGACAAATAGTAAATATGCGTTAAAAGACTTAACGCACAAGAAGAGAATGTGAGTAATGCTAGGATTCTTTAATTCTAAAATGCATTACTAAAATGCATTACTTAATTTTTGTACAGCAACGCCCTATGTAATCAATATAATAATCTTTTTAAAAAATCAATATTTAAATTTAAACTCCACATTAATTCTATATCCTAAGATATAAGCGTCGGTAGTTCAGAGGTTAGTGCGTTGTACCAAACCTGGACTGGGGCTAAAAACATCTGTTCACAGAAAAAACATTTTTCAATCCTACGCTATCTCTCGGCAGATAATGGAAAACCTCCGAGAGTAAACACCGCCCATGCAAAGCTCTCACCCCACCGTTCGACTGAATTATATTTGCTTTAACTAAGAATAGCAAATGTTTTCATTAAATTACTGAATGTCATTGCTGGATTGATTAATGAATGCAATTAATATCGGTTGCTATATTTACGTCGATTATATTTTTCTGTGAAATCAGCATTCATGTTTTTTTACTTAGTTCCGCTTTTATACTTTATGATACATTCAAATATTTTACAATTTGGTATTCGTAAAGCAAAAAGAAACAGAAAACAAGAAGAAACATAGAAGGCAAAAAGAAAACAAGACAGAATAGATACAATTTTCTGTTAAATGCATTGAATTTAATTCGCAAATCAATCTCGGATGTATTAAATGTTTGTCAAATAATTACGATTTATTATTAAATAAAAAATTGACTATTTAGTGTGTGTGTGGTAAATGTAGAATCACAAGATGTGATAATGTATTTTTTAAAGTGGGCCAGAGGTCCCCAGGGTTTACAAATCCAGAAATTTGTGATCTTGAAAGAATTTCCTATCATTTGAATACCCATATTTATGTATGGGTAAGTATAACGAATTTTTTTGCAGGCACTACAATCGTTTCGTGGAAACTTTATTTTTATACATGGTGTTTGATTCATGGATGTCATGTTTAAGATACAGGGTGTCTAAGAAATGCATATTACTGACATAAGCTAGTCAAGAAAATTGTGAAAAAGGTTAGTATGTTAATAAATGTATATCAATTTTTCACTAATGCTTTAGACAATTAAATTACCTTGGTATAACACATCTTAGAATCCCATGATTTCCTACTTTTTTTAAATGTATGCAAAGTTAAAATTTATAAAAATAAAAATACAAATTGTGATGTTGTTTGTGATTTTCTCAAAATTTCGTTACGAATTTTAATGTATAACGATAGACCAATTTATTCCCAGTATTTTCTTACCAATCACAGTGATAGAAATGCTACAGAAATAATTGAACAGTGTACTTTTTAAGATACACGTAATTGTGTTTACCAACATTTGTAAATTTTTAATGATATTTACACATTAAAAGTCATCATATTTCGTGAACCATAAAAGATAAAGTACCAACATTTTTAATATCATTTACTTACTTACTTACTTAAATGGCCCTTACAACCGTGGGTCGGTTTTGGCCGCTGAGATGAAGCCGCGCCAGTCGGATCTGCTTTGCGCGCGCTGACGCCAGTTAGAAATACCAAGCGTTGCCAGGTTGTCCTCAACTTGGTCTTTCCAACGCAGATTTGGACGCCCTCTTCTACGCTGTCCACCTTCGAGTTTCGATTCAAGCACCTTCTTGGCTGGAGTGTTTTCATCCATTCGTTCGACATGACCTAGCCAGCGAAGCCGCTGGATCTTGATGCGCTTGACTATGTCAATGTCGTCGAATATCTCATACAGCTCGTGGTTCATCCTGATTCGATACTCGTTAGCAAAGCAGATAGGGCCAAAGATTTTACGGAGAATCTTTCTCTCGAACGCTCCCAGTACTCTCTCATCGGTGGTGGCCAGCGTCCATGTTTCTGCACCATAAAGTAGGACGGGCATGATGAGTGACTTGTAGAGCGTTATTTTTGTCCGGCGAGAGAGGGCTCTGCTTCTCAATTGCCTACTGAGCCCAAAGTAGCACCTGTTGGCAAGAGTTATTCTCCGTTTGATCTCCAGGCTGACGTCGTTGTTGCTGTTTACGCTGGATCCCAGATAGACGAAGTCCTTCACAATGTCGAACTTGTGGGTGTCAAAATCAGCTTTTTGTCCAAGACGCACGGACTCTTTTTTGCTTGTTGACACAAGGAACTTCGTCTTGTCCTCGTTCACCGCTAGACCCATTCGACGCGACTCTTTCTCCAATCTGGAGAATGCTGCGCTGACTGCTCGTGTGCTCCTGCCAATGATATCAATATCGTCGGCATATGCGAGCAGCATGACACTTTTGTTGAGGATAGTGCCGCTTTGACGGAGTTCGGCAGCTCGAACTATTTTCTCCATCAATAAGTTAAAAAAGTCGCACGATAGGGAGTCACCCTGTCTGAAACCTCGTTCGGTATGAAATGGCTCGGAGAGGTCTTTTCCTATTCTCACTGAGCAACGTGTGTTGCTCAGGGTCATCCTGCAAAGCCTTATAAGTTTCGCAGGTATACCGAACTCAGACATTGCGGCGTATAATCGTTCCCTTATCGGAGTGTCGAAGGCGGCTTTATAGTCGACTAATAGGTGGTAGGTGTCGATCTGTTTTTCTAGGGTCTTTTCCTGGATTAGGCGCAATGTGAAAATCTGGTCTATGGTGGACTTTCCAGGTCTGAAGCCGCACTGATAAGGTCCAATCAGTCTGTTGACGATGGGCTTCAGTCTTTCACATAATACGCTCGATAGAACCTTGTATGCGATATTGAGTAGGCTGATCCCACGGTAGTTGGCGCAGATAGTGGGATCCCCTTTCTTAAGGATTGGGCAGAGTACACTGAGGTTCCAGTCACTTGGCATGCTTTCATCCGACCATATTCTGCTTACGAGCTCGTGCATGCTCTCTATTAGCTCTTCGCCTCCGATCTTAAACAATTCAGCAGGCAGGCCATCAGCACCTGCGGCTTTGTTGTTTTTCAGCCGAGCAATGGCTGTTCTGACCTCGTCATGGTCGGGTGGCGGAATCTCAACGTCGTCATCAAGTACTGGGGTTGCCGGGTTTGCTTCTCTATCGGTGGAATTGATGAGGTCATCATCACCGGTCAGCAGTTTAGAGAAGTGATCCCTCCATATTTTCAGTGTGCTCTGGATATCTGTCACTAGATTTCCGTTCTCATCTTTACAGGAAGAGGCTCCGGATTTCGAACCTCCGGCTAGGCGTCTTATTTTCTCGAAGGATTTTCGAGCCTCATTCCTGTCCCCATGCATCTCAATCTCCTCACACTCACGTCTTTCTGCCTCGCTTTTTTTACGCCTGAAAAGACGTCTCTCTTCCCTCCTCTTCTCTTTGTATCGCTCCTTCGCAGCTCGCGTAGCTACTGACTGCAGGGTGGATTTGTACGCAGCGTCTTTCTCTGCAGTGGCCGCGCGACTCTCTTGGTCATACCACTGATTCCTCAGGGGGCGTTGGAATCCAAGCACCTCTTCGGCAGCCGTACGCATAGAGCAGGAGATATGATTCCACTGCGCGCTTATATCATCGAGAGGAGGAGTGCTTTGTCTAAGCAGGTGTGAGAGTCGAGTGGAAAAGGCTTGCGTTGTCTGTTGTGATTGCAGCTTTCCGACGTCTAGCTTTCTCTGCGTTTGGTTCCGTACGTTGTTCGCAGCGCTTAAGCGTGTGCGGACCTTGGCTGCTACAAGGTAATGATCCGAGTCCATATTGGCACCTCGGATAGTGCGTACGTCCATCACGCTTGAAGCGTGCCTTCCGTCAATCACAACGTGATCAATTTGATTTCGAGTTTTTTGATCGGGCGACAACCATGTGGCCTTGTGGATATCGAAATGTTCGAATCTAGTGCTACTAACTACCATGTTTCGTGCTACGGCGAAGTCGATTAGCCTCGTTCCGTTATCGGAAGTGTTGGCATGGAGGCTAAATTTTCCGATTGTGGGACAATAGATGGCTTCTCTGCCCACCTTGGCGTTAAAATCGCCTAGCACGATTTTGATATCGTGGCGGGGGCAGCGCTCGTACGCGTTGTCTAGGCGCTCGTAGAAGCGCTCTTTTGTCTCGTCATCTTTCTCGTTCGTCGGAGCGTGTGCACAAATTAGGCTGATATGGAAATATTTAGCCTTGATGAGGATTGTTGCCAGCCTTTCGTCCACGGGCGTGAACCTAGAGACAAGGTGGCGGAGTCTCTTGCCGACCACAAATCCACATCCAAATTCGTGTCTCTCCGCATGGCAGCTGTAGTAGATATCACAGGACGCTTGTTTCGAACAGCCCTGTCCCGTCCATCGCATCTCCTGGATAGCGGTGATGTCAGCCTTATATTTTTCGAGGACATCTGCCAGCTGGATAGAGGCACCTTCCCTATAAAGGGTCCGGACATTCCAGGTGCATATCCGTAAATCATGGTCCTTAAAACGTTTGCGTGGGTCGTCATCGTTGTAATCGGTCGTTATCCGAGGCTTCTTTTTTGTTTTCATTGGGCGCATAGGTTTTTTCCGTGGTGGGACCCAAACCCAACGCACGAACCCTCACTCTGAGGGAGATGCTCGCCACTCACTTTAGCCGACTTCTACACCGGGTGGTGTAGAGCGCCGTTTCCAGGGACTTCCACGAGGAGGACTTCCACCGAAGTGGAGGTGTCACCATTTGACAATTTGTCAATTCTGGTGACCAGTGAGTTGACTTGAGACGACACCGACAAGGATTGCGCTGGCTTCGCCATGTTGAGCACTCAGACACGTTGCCTTGTGATAATCGCCCCCATAGTCCCCTATCATTTGTGCCAAGTTTTAATTACTTCTGAGTGGTAGGGAATATCTGTTCTTTTATCATATATGTTTTTGCCATTTAAACCAACTGTTATACAATCACTATTCTATGTTTAAATTTAGAATATTGGGACTACCATTTATAAGGGTTAATGTCTTATTATACCCTACACCTATGAGGTACAGAGTATATTAAGTTTGTGCAGATATTGTAACGCCTCTTAGAAGCCATGACCGGTATGAAAGAGGCATGACCGGTATTCTTGATCAGCATCACGACCCGAGTCCGTTTAGCCATGTCCGTTTGTCCAACTTCACGTTCTGTTCAGAATGCGCTGAAATTTTTGTTTTACTCAACAAATTGTTCTGTGTACGGAAATGAACCAAATCGATCAACGGACATGCCCATCTCCCATACAAGTTGATTATATATAACAACTTAAAAACCAATAACTCGAAAAGTATTTAAGATATAGTTATAAAAAATAAAAATTATTGTTAGAATTCACCTAAAAATATGTGTTCCAAAAATGGGCGTGATCCACTTTTTTTTTTGGAGAAAAAAAATTCAGAACTCTTAAACCTTATAGATCTCCACATATTTTAAAAATAAGCGTGATCAGCCCACTTATATTTTTCTACATTTAGACCTTTTGTCAGATATAAAGTTAATATACTGGGGCTACGTAATGAGTTCCAGCCAGTATTGAGAAGACAAAATTTCTTATTGAGAATAGTATTATGAGGGTGTTCAGCGTAGAGATGGGTATGTGAGCGTGATTCAGCGTGATTCACGTGAATCACGCGTTATCACGCGTGATTGTGAATGAATCCTAATTTTGCTCACGTGATTGTGAGTCACGGACCAATAAATACCGTGGGTGAGTGTGCGTGAGTACAATTTTTTCGTGAGTGAGTGTGCGTGAGTCGAATATTTCATAAAATAAAAAATCTCAGTTTTATTTTTTTGCGATTATGTATATTTTTGCTGAACTACAGAACAAGGCTCAGAACTCAGAAGGCTTCGGGGAGGCGACTGCCCACATTTCAGAACTATAATCAAATCCTTTCTAACGACCGTCATATACCCACCCCTTCTTCAACTCGGAATAAATTGCAAGGTTTCAGTCAACAATTGATCTAACCCCTGCCAACCGGCCGTACTTAGTATGGACTAGTCAATTTTTGTGGGGTCATGTCAATAGTTTTTGCTTGGATTCACACGACTGTTCATGGTTGTAAAAAGTTAAATTTTTAAATTTCAACTATACATGATAACTCTGTATTGACTTCCTTTTGTTTATTAAGTTTAGTTTGTTCCAGAGGTTCATGTAGGGTCCAATTTTTATTCGAGTTACTAGCTGGACCCGTGCACGACTCGTGCCAAGATTTTGTGAATGCAAGAATATGGAGCGATTTTATTAATCCCTAAAGCCCTAGATTTCTACCCAGTAGAAATCTTCCATGTAAAATTCTTCCCCATAGAACGCTTTGCCGTAGAATTCTTCCCGGTAGAAATCTTCCCGTAGAACTCATCCCGGTAGAATTGTTCCCGGTAGAATTCTTTCCCGTAGAATTCTTCCCTGTAGAGTTTTTCACAGTAGAAATTTTAGTGTGGTGAGTTTTAAAGTGGTGAGTTTCATTGTAGTGAGTTTAGGTGAGGTGAATTTTGATGTGGTGAGTTTTAGTGTGGTAAGTTTTAGTGTGGTGATTTTTAGGGTGGTGAGTTTTTTTTTGGTGAGATTCAGTGTGGTGAATTTTATTGTGGTGAGTTTTAGTGTGGTGAATTTTAGTGTGGGGAGTTTCATTGTGGTGAGTTTTAATGTGGTGTGGTTGCTTTCGTATTTCATCTTCTTAGCTTGTGTATGTGCCGAGTTATGTCGTTTTGAAAGTTTAGGTTGTATGGGAGGTGCCACGCCCCTTTGTCTTATCCCGCCCATATATAGCCTATGACACCCTCAGGACTCCATAGTATCCTGGTGCAAAATTTCAGTTAAATCGGTTCAGCAGTTCAGACGTGATACTGGAACAAACAAACAGACAGACAGACAGACAGACAGACAGACAGACAGACCGACAGACTGACAGACGGACCAAGAGTTTTATATATATAGATAAATGTAGTAACCAAAAAAATCGCTTCAAAAAAAGTTGTTCACAAAGTTAATTCATCCCTGGTAAATTCTACCCCGGACTATTCTTTTATTGATAATTTTTTTCTAGAGATCATTTTTCCAGGGACAATTCGCAAAGATTTTACACGAATTCTTTACCGGAGAATTATTTTCGAGGCAATTTTTTGGTTTTTATATGAACAGCATATCGAAGGTCTTTCACATTTCCATCTCCGTTAAAAATTAAGATATATTTTATCAAACTCCCTAATATCATAATATCATTATTGCGTTTTAAAGATGTGGGTTTTATTAGAGGTGTTACGCTCGGTACACCAATCTCACCAACATATACAAATGAAATATGTATTTATATGCATTCTGATTGAATCCTAATTTTACTCACGTGATTGTGAGTGAGTGTGAGGGAGTAGGAGTAGAGCAAAAAAAGACCGTGAGTGAGTGTGCGTGATTAGAAAAATTCTTTCGTGAGCGTGAGTGAGTGTGAGTCAAAACTCACTCACGCGCCCATCTCTAGTTCAGCGTAATTAAAATTTTTAAAATTTAGGTATACAATTCATTACCCCACTTTGATATCCCCACCAAGGTGTAGGGCCAGACCGACTTTAAGTCTAAACTTCCCCACTCGTTTTAAATATATTTATAGAACTTTGAAAAATTGTCTAAAACTTCTTATAAATATTATAGAATGTTTGATAATTTAATGTGACATAGTCCTGCATACAGTGAATACTTGATATTGTGGCGAAACTAATTTCCTAAAATTCGTCGTAATATTTACTACTTTATTTTAACAACAGCTCTTTTTTTAATATCTTTCCATCACTTTTATATGTTAATTTTTTTGTGTGGTGAATGGAAGTCAAGTCGAAAGTTGTTTATCTGATTAAATAAATAATAAGTCTGCTACGTGACACTTGGCAAAACACGTTGAAAAAAGCAAGAACGGTAACTTTATCGACAGTTTTGCAGGCTACACCAAACTGGCCAAGTGCGGCGGTGAAACAAATAGTGCTGTAATTATAGTTGATGTGCACCGACTATGAGCAGGCATGGAATTTATGCATTTTATATGTGGGTGGTACGAATAAATGTGAATGGCCTTAATACAAATACTTTATTTAATGTCTGTTTTACTTATTATTGGGGGTTCGAAGTGCAGTTACCACATATTATTTAATTCCGCTTGCACTAGCTATTCCGACGACAAGAGGTCAACATGAGTTCCGATGTAGGGTATTAAAATTAACTGGGAGTGAGAGGACGAAATAACAAAAAGCAAAATAACGTTTTTTGTATTTTTAAGAAAATTACATTTTTAACGCTCACCGTCGTGCAGCGCAACATAGTATTTACGTAACGTAAATAGACGTGACGCAAGCAGGCAGGCAGTCACACTGACAATAGCGAACATAAAGCCTCAGGTTAAGTTTAAATTGCGAAAGGAACGATAGACTTCCTGCGTAGATGCCACGCCGTACCTCGAAGGACAGTGGCGCAGCGCGGCGCGGCAAGACAGCGAAATAATGCGGGCTCAATTTTCGCTGGAGCCATATCATAAATAAATAGAAAAACGTCAGAAAAATGTCATTTGCAACGCCATGAAGAGAAGTTGTGCTCCAGAAATTGCTGTTTAAGGGTGTTGCTACTGCTTCGTGAGGATGGACGGACAGACGGACGAACGGCGTTAAACACCCCTGAAGGCTTTATTATCTCTGCTGCGGTTTCCTGCGTTGTTTCTTAAATAAGTTGCTGCTCGTTTGACGATATTTAAATGTCTGAAGTACCAAAGAGCACAGAGAGTAGCTGGCAGGTTGGCTGGCTGGCTGGCTCGATGGCATCTGGAACCTACTGACTACCATCGCGTTTTATAGCTGACTGGCTGGATCGTAGTTTATTTCTCAATATACCTACCGACAATGTCTACACTACAAAAAAATTGATTTGGGTGAAACAGCATCATATTGAACTATTTATATTGATGGATTAAATGTTCTGCGCTTTCAAAGAATTTCTTATATAACTTCAAAAACTGATATAAAAATCAAAAACTAATTAAAAATTTCAATATATTGATTTAATTCTAAAGTCGACACTGCACGGTGGGACAGAAGCCAATTCTAGCTAGCCATAAATACAGTTTTGTGCCAATCTTAACGAAAAAAAACATGGAAGCATTAATGGCGTTCATTTGTTTTATGAAATTAACTCAAACACATAATTGTTCAGTATAGATATTTGTTTTTATTCGAAAAATATTGCTTAATCAATCCCATCATGAATAATTTTTCACCTGGCGCCGAATTACGGCAGTCGTGATCGAGTAAAAGCGTTCGAAATTTATGCGTTTAAAATTACAGCGCTCGTTATCGAACAAAAAATCTAAATTATTAGGATACGATAACGTGCAAACGTTCGAATGAACCCCAACGTAGAACCCCAAACTCGATACATAAGTTGTCATCGAAAACATTTGAAATTCAACAGAAACCGCGTTAAATATAAAAATGACATTTATTTATTGTATTTTAATGTCAATCGAGCCGCGCTAGCTCAGTGGTTAGTGCGTTGGACTGCGAGCCGAAAGGTCCCCGGTTCAAGCCTGGACTGGGGATAACAACATCTTTTTATAGAAACATTTTTCTATACCGCGCTACCTCTCGTCAGTAAATGGCAAACCTACGAGAGTAAAACATTGCCTATGAACAGCTCTCACGCGCCGTTCGGATTCGGCAATAAACTGTAGGTCCCACAACCTTGAGTAAAAATATAAGACGCACAGCTCAAAATGGTGAGAGAGCTCGGCTACAGGACTGTAGCGCCAAACTATTATATTATTATGTCAATCGACAGCGAATATATCAAACAAAATTTAAATTTATTATTTTGAATTAATTTTAATGACTTTTGACACATATTCCATTACAATTTTCAAAATGTAAAGAAAAATCTATGCTTCTCAGAATTTCGACTCGTAACGTATTCCAGCAACTCGTTCGATCACGGAATTTTATTCAATACGATTGCTTACTCGAAAACGACTGCCGCGATTAGGCCCCTGTATTTCAACCTTAGAAAAAAAAATTATTAAAAATAATATTTCAGTACAATTTTGTTTAAGGTAAATATTTCATGAAAGGGGTGAATAATTAAATTAATTCAAATTTTATATCTATATTTTACGTTTTTGATACATATTTATCTAGTTTTTTAGTGCATATTCCATACATATTTACCTTGTTTTTCATACATATAATTGTTAGTCCTGATAATTATTATATTTATTCAATCAAAAAATAATATTTTTTAATTCATATTCCATACATATTTACCTTGTTTTTCGTAAATATAATTGTTAGTCCTGATAATTATTATATTTATTCAATCAACAAATAATGTTATGAATAACATTAAAAGTATTGCTTTACATTTGTGTTTATTTTGAACCTGCAAAACCTCAGCAGTCTGTATGTTGTTAACAATAGATATAGAAAAACCCAACGAAAGACGTAGGCATTAAACGAGTGTCAGCTTCGTCTATCGAAATTTTATCGAACGCTCGAAGAGTAGCCAGGCAAAATTTAATATAAATTTACTTCAATTTTCTATTTGTTTTGAAAATTGGATAAAATAAGATATATTTGTTTTAAAACAAAAGTATGGTAAACTTAACTAATTCTGCAGACAGTATAATTGTAATTATGTACACACATAATATGTTATTAAAATATAAACAAATATGTAAATGTAAATACACTTAATTCCTAATTCTTTTGTATTTACTTTCATAATATGTTATATTTATAATAAATATAAATATGTTCTATCCGTAAAAAATACACATTTCTATTGCAACAGTATGGTGGTAAATTCTATGAATTAATATATGTTAATTAAAAACTTAAATATTTGCATCGACGGTTTTCAATGTACTAACTTTTGCAATTTTTTATTCAGATTGGAAAAAATTTAAGTTATGTAATTTTCAATTAACTGAATTTCAAAAGCTAGTAAATAAATTTGGACTTGACTTAAATAACGTCTTTAATTTCTAATAGCGAATACTATTTTATATTTTATAGCGATTGACTTAATTGTTTTGTAAGTCGAATTTTACATTTTTGAGGAAAAGGAACCCATCAATTTTTCTGAGTACATAAATGTTTTAAATGCAAGCAGCAATCTGTAATTTGTTATCAACAATATTCCGAAGATTAAAATTTAAAACTATTTGAAGGATGAGAAGGACTCTCATTTCTGCTCAGACCTTTAGGCAAAAGTAATTTCCTTTAGTGGTTGCGAGTTCAGGCCATTATGTTGGTGTCAGTTGTTTCGTGTCGTCACTGAGTTCTGGATCCGTTGGCGTTCTTGGCGACCTAAGTATCATTGTTCATGCTTTTTGCAAAATTGCTATCGGATTGTTACAGAGTTCATGCTCCCAAGAACACGTCTATTATTCGTCAATATGAATTTTACGATTTACTACGTTATGATGAATTTATCTTGTGATCTTGATAAATATTCTAATTTTATTTGTATTGGAATTCAATATTTGAACATTGAACACTATTTTGGAGCTATTTATTAAACAGGCCAGTAGTATATGAGACACATTGAATATCCTTTTGTTGTGTCGACTTGATTTTTTTGCAACATAGATCAACACAATATAGAAACATTAAAAGAACATCATATGTGTTTCATATGTATTTCAAACTAGCTGGACCCGTGCACGACTCGTGCCAAGATTTTGTGAATTCAAAGATATGTAGCGATTTTATTAATATAAAAAATATTTTTATTATATGTATGAGGGGCCCGTTCTTAGCTGTTGAAGTTTTTTATTGGTTTAAAAATGTAGTAACCAAATAATAATTCTCCACCATAACAACTTTTCTCAAAGACAATTTTTTCTCAGACTGCGCTTCCCCTTAGAATTCTTCCCCGTAGAACGCTCTACCATAAATTCTTCCCGATAGTATTCTTCCCGTAGAATTGTTCCCTGTTGAATTATTTCCCGTAGAGTTTTTCACAGTAGATGTTTTAATGTAGTGAGTTTTAGTGTGGTGAGTTTCGATGTGGTGAGTGTGGGTTTGGTGAGTGTGGGTATGGTGAGTTTTAGTGTGGTGAATTTTTGTGTAGTGTGTTTTAGTGTGGTGAATTTTAGTGTGGTGAGTTTTAGTGTGGTGGTTTTTTATTGTCGTGAGTTTTAGTGTGGTGAATTTTTGTGTGGTGAATTTTAATGTGGTGAGTTTTAATGTGGTGAGTTTTATTGTGATGAATTTTAGTGTGGTGAATTTTAGTGTGGTGAGTTTTAGTGTGGTGAGTTTTTGTATGGTGAGTTTTAGCGTGGTGAGTTTTAATGTGGGGAATTTTGTGTGGTGAGTTTAAAGAATTTTGGGTGGTTGTTAACCTGGTGTGAAATATCTTGATATCACTATAATAACTGTTGACATACACGTAATGTAAAATGTATCTTCTATGGGGAGTGCCACGCCTAATGGTCCAATCACTCCCACATTCGGCGAAACCGTTTAGAATGGTTAAAAATAACGCTGACCAAAATTTAATTAAATTTGCTATCGCAATTACTGTGTTTCTAATTTTTGGGTTATATGGGAGGTGCCACGCCCACTCCACCAATCTTACCGAGATATAGCATATACTCTGCCCAGGCTTAATATACATATTGTGCCAAAATTATATTCAATTCGGTTCAGACGTTTTGACGTCTATTCGGAATTTAAAAATATATATTCGACGAAAACAACAATGTTCGAAAAATTTCGAAAAAAAAAATTTGTTCAACAAATTTTTGGTCGACAAAAACAATGCAATGGTTAAAATCACAAAAAAAAAACAAAAAATAAATGAAAAAAAATCGCCAAAAACAATGTCGAAAAAAAAATTGTTTTCGCTTTTATTTTTGATTTTTTATTTTTTTTTCTTTCATTTTTTGTTTTTCCTTTAGTTTGGATTTTTGTTTTATGTTATTGCTTTTGTTTTTGTGCTTTTGTTTTGTGCTTGATTTTGCATTTTTGTTTTTAAATTTTTTTTTGTATTTGAGTTTTTTGTTTCATGTTCGTAGTTGGTGAAAGTGCCGAGTTATATCGTATTGAATGTTTAGGTTGTATAGGAGGTGCCACGCCTCTTTGTTCAATCCCGCCCATATATAGCCTATCATTCCTTCCAGACCATACCGCATCGGTGGTAAAAATTTCAAGAATATCGGATCAGCCGTTTAGACGGAGAAGCGGAACAAACGTACAAACAAACGAACAAACAGATTTATTATATTAATAGGATAATAGATATTTTAATACCAATCACAGAGATTTTAACTGCAGTGGCGGGTCTTGTGATTTAGTGGTTAAAATAAAAGAAAAATTATTTTGGTTGAAGAAAAGATTAGAAAATATGTTCTGTAAAGTAATATGATAATGATTAGAATTTTAATAAATGTTTTTAATTATTTCTCGAATATTTCGATATTTTTTTTAAAATTTCAAGCACCAAATGACAAAACTAACCACTGTTTAACAATTTCTGCAGCATAACTTTCCAGTTTAAAAGTACTGTAATTGATTAGAAAGTACTGTAAATGAACAGATCTATCTATCTTTATAAATTAGAAAAAAAGAGATGAGCGATACGAAATTTTGAGAAAATCAATGACATAGTAAAAATTTGTATTTTTATTTTTGTAAATTTCAAATTTATGTACCTTTAAAAAAAGGAAGAAATCATGGGGTTCGAAGATGTGATATACCATTGTAAAGTGTATTTCATTTTTTAAAACAAGAGTTAAAAATTGATATTCATTTATAAACCGATAAAACATTATAATAAACTTTCTTCACTAGGTTAAGTCACTAATATGCACCTCTTAAACACCTCTTAAACTGGGTGCAAAATTATACATTTTTTTTATTTACATTTTCTTATTTTTTGAGGCATAGAATGACCCACTGAATTATTTACATCGATGAACCGAACACACTTTATATAGTTTTATATATACAGGGTGGTTGGTTTCAGGATGCAAATATTTTGTACACTGATACCTTGGTTTATTTCATGAAACATTTTTTATAGAGTTGGAGTGTATCTGGAACACCCTCTTATATACAGGGTGTTTTCAAAAATGATTTTAAAATAAATTGATAAAAACTACAATTTAAATCTCAAATGAATAATATTACATTCAGTTTACAGACAATAAATCGTAGTTGTAATAATTTTTAAATTTAGTATTGGAGTCTAAGAGATTTTACCTATCAAATTAAAAAATATTTTTTGAATAACTTTTTATTTAAATTAAATTTAACTTCAAATTTTTAATTCCACTTATGCTGTTATGACATGTTTTTGGTATTTGCTTTAATAGTGTCTCCAATGGAGTGGAGCCAATATATTTTTTATTCATAAGATGGGCGCGTGTCTGTTTTTGTTGGCACGAACACGCACGGAACGTCGATAGGTGACACACAGGAGTATGACGACTAAATTTACAGGCACGCACGAGAAGCACGAGGAAGCACGGGATATAAAAAGACACGAATAAACACGGAAAAGACGACAAAACACGAAAAAATACGGAAAAACATAAAAAGCAGGCGAAACGTTATAAATAATACCGTTTAGATTTTTGAAATCGGAATAGTTATTAAAAATGTGTGGAATACATGCAATCGGAAACGCTATTTTAAAAATCTCGGAACTAGAACCGGAACAGATATTATAGTCCCTGTCAGGGAACGCAAAGAACCGAATTCGGAACTGTTTTTTAAAATGCATGGAACCGGAATTGAAATCCATTTAATTTTTGGGTTCGAACCGGAATCGGAACCACAATTTTAAAAACGTTGGAACCCGAACCGGATCAGATAGTCTAAAGCTGGAAGTAATGTTTTTTTTTTTTTAAATTGGGGTAGAAACTATAAAAAAAAATCGACACGCACGAGAACAACAACAACTAGCACACAGATTTGCACGAACTCAGATTTTCGGGCGTCACACGAAAAATAGCACTGGTACGCGCCCATCTCTAGTCCAAAGCCTAATAGACACATCTCTATTTGGCACCACTTAATACTAGACGCCTTTAAAAAACTCTTCTGAAATGAGGTACAAATTAGTTATGCAGTTATGCCAGGAGAACATTTTGTTTTTTATAATTTGAATTTTCATATTTGAATGAACCAAAATTGTACCAAAATGATAAATTGTAGATCACTCTCTGCAGTACATATGGGAACATTCATGAAAAGATAAGATTCTTGAACTGAAAAAGTTCTAGGACAAAAGCAATGTAGCGCAGAACATATGTAGGATAAAAACAACATCACGAAGGCGATATGTACTTCTGCTACGGAACTATTATAATGGTAATACGAAAGGGGCATATGTCTCCGCCTAGAACATGCACATCGTAATTGCGCTAGTTGCTTGAAAAAAAAATACAACTGGAATATTATAGTTTCTATACGAAGTAACGCAGAGTTGCTTCCTAAAAATCAGTATACTGTAGAGCTGCATTCTATATTTTCAGACTGTAGGAAGAAAACTGCCTAAAGAAAATAAAACACATATTAAATTAAGACGGAAATCATTCAATCGATTGAAAAAATATGGTTCTTTTAAAGTATCTTTAGAAAGTTGTTTACACCTTTTTTGACATCATCGTCCCAACGCTTTTCCATAACCCTCTTTATTGCGTGAACGCTTGGAATAATATCATACTTTTTTTGACAAAAATGTTCCCGATAAAAAAAATATAACACTCAACCTCAGCTCCACTGACTAAACTGAATAATGAACAAAACTATACATTTTTTGGTTTATTGCATTGTGTGCACATTTGACAATAACTCTGCTCAACATATCGGGGGAAACAAAAATTTCTATGGACATTCCATAAATAAATTCTAAATAACTCATGGTAGCTGATTTTGACTGCATTCGCTGTTTTTTTTTCTATTACGTAATGTTTTTAAGATAATTGTCATCGAAATGTTAAGCCTTTTTAAGAATATTAATTAGTTTCAAAAAAAAATCTAAACGAAATGCTCTTTTAATTATACAGAACACAAAAAAAATGTATACGATATTAGTATGATTTTCCAATGAACTTCCTAATCAAGACTTCATAGTCTGTTTTTCATATTGCCTCAAGTTTTTGAGTTATTAGGTAAATCAAATATATGACAATTCTCGTATTTTGTAACATATTTTGGACTTTAACTATTAACAGATTTAGATTTTTGTTCTGATTTTATTTGTATTTCAGCTACAGTTTTAAAATAAATCTAATGAATTTCAGATAGATCTGAATGAAATTATGGCCAGTCAAATGCAAAAATATATAAAAGTTATTATTTATTACATAATATCTGTAGTTTTCGTAATTAAAAAAAAATATATATATTATATCACCCTTGATCTATAATTCTATACACATCACTCTTTTAGTCCTGAGATTAAAGTGAAATACACAAATTCATTTAAGAAATTTATTTATTTTTTGTTTTATGTGAACTTACGATGGACTTTTTATAATTTTAAAAGTATGGAAATTAACTTGGCGATATTTGCGCCTATTGTAGGTTACTGGGGCAAACCCATTAAAAGTAATATAAAGTTAAATTCTTCTGGTTTAAGAATTTGCTAGCATTTCTATGAATAATTGAATGAGAAAAATATTATATTGATTAAAAGGACCATCACAAAAAAATGTAAGTAATAAATGTGGATTTGTATTTTATCTAAAGATTTAGCGGTTTAAAAAAAAGTTACCAAAGTTAAAGATCTTGTTTGAAGTTATTTTAAAAGTGATTAACTTTATAAAAAACCAACACATTTAGCTTACTAAAATTTTTTAATTTATTAAAATAGGTTTAAAGAGACCTGAGTTATAGGTCATTAAACGACAAAACAATTCAAATTTAAATAATTTTTCAATTTTGAAAAATCGTTAAAAAATCATCTTGCAAGATAATCTACACATTTTTAAAGTTATTAAAAGTAAATTTAATTACCTTATCAGAAATTTTGGATTTGTCAAAATTCAACAAGGAACAATAAATTTATGATCAATTAAATCCATTGTCCTTTTAATAATAAAATGTTTTAACTGAGTCATTCCCACACTATATTTACCAAATCAAGTCAACTATGAGATTTAAAGCTCTTGGATTTTGGTTAAATTTTATTAAGAAAGGGTCAATTGAAATGTTTGGTCATTTATTTTTTAATTTTTTCGGACAACTTTATCCTGAGATACAGTGATCCAAAGTTACAAAAAATAGACAAAAAAATACTTTTGTATGTTGTTCATATTAAAATATCTATTGATCGAGATATGCTATAAACCCCGTCAAGGGGTCATTTTAAAGCTAATAAAATATTCTTTTGAAAAATTTAAGTTATATCTCCTTTGCCTGGACATGTGGTAATTATCCTTGCCCTTAAAAGGGACTCTTTTGAAAAATCTGAAAAAATACTAAATTTTGTATTGATTTATTATGAATATTCATGCTAAATTTCAAGATGGTATTTTGACGGAGTCAAATTAATAATAAATTTTCCAAATTTTTATGTATTTATGTGTATGGAAATATAACTCGTCCCCTAATTTTTGGAAAATAAAATATGTAACAAGTTTTGAATGCATTTTTATCGCTGATTCCGAAAATGATATCAGTTTCAGCAAACTTTTATCTAATTTTTCTGTATAGCTCTTTTTTTCGCAAATTTTCGAAATATGGGATATATCTGATTATTAATATGACTCCGTCGATTTTTTTGGTTATAACATTTATAACTCGAATAAAAACCACACGAACCCCTGGAACAAATTAAACTTAATAAACAAAAGGAAGTCAATACAGAGTTATCATGTATAGTTGAAATTGAAAATTCACCTTTTTTTCAAAAATGAGTAAAAAAAAATGGAATTATATATCCATTTCCATGAACGGTCATATGAAACCAAGCAAAAACTATTGACATGACCCCACAACAAAATGACTAGCCCATACTAAATACGTTTGGTTTGCAGGGGTTAGATCAATTGTTGACTGGAACTTTGAAACCTATTCTGAGTTGAGTGGGTATATGACGGTCGTTAGAAAGGGTTTGATTTATTATTTTTTTGTACTCACGCACACTCACTCACGGTATTTTTAGGTCTACTCACACTCACTCACAATCTCGTGAGCAAAATTAGGATTCAATCACAATCACGCGTGATTTACGTGAATCACGCTGCGTCACGCTCACATGCCCATCTCTAGTTTATAGCATATCTCGATCAATAGTTATTTTAATATGAACAACATTCAAAAGTGTTTTTTGTCTATTTTTTTGTAACTTTGGATCACTGTATCTTAGTATAAAGTTGGCCGAAAAAATTGATCAAAACATTTCAATTGACCACTGCAAAATAAAATTTAACCAACATTCAAGAGCTTTAAATCTCATAGATGACTTGATTTGGTAAATATAGTGTGGGAATGACTCGGTTAAAACATTTTATTATTATAAGGACAATGATTTAATTGATCATAACTTTGTTGTTTCTTGTTGACTTTTAAAAAATCCAAAAGTTCTGATAAGATAATTGAATTTAATTTTATTAACTGTAAAAATGTGTAGATTATATTGCAAGATGATTTTTTAACGATTTTTCAAAATCGAAAAATGAATTCAAATTTGAATTGTTTAGTCGTATAATGACCTATTGCTCAGGCCTTTTAAACCTATTTTAATAAATTAAAAAGCATTGGTAAGCTAAATTTGTTGGTTTTTCAAAAAGTTATACACTTTTAAATTAACTTACGCAGATGCTGAGTTTTAATTACATAAGTAACTCAAGGTAGGAAAATGCGAGTTTGCACTCAGAAGTGCAAATTAAAAAAAAAACTCGAAGTGATATAGACATTCTGCAAATGAGTATATTCATTGCTTTTCGATACCTATCCAAAAATATAGGTGGGAATTTTTGTATACGGCATTTTTTGGAATTTGTAGCAAAGTGCAATCGGTACACCTTAAAATTTATATTTTCTACGTTTGACTGGACATAACCTTGGTAAGATCAATCCAAATTGTATGTAGTTCATTACAAAATGTTTGTTGAAGTATGATCAATGTAATACAAATGTAATATATAGCGAAAACTTAAAGTCCAAAATATGTAGATAAAGACGAGAATTGTCATATATTTGTTTTACGTAAAAAAGCTTCATGCAATATGAAATAATGTATGTTATGAGGTCTTGAATAGAATCATGAAATCCTTCGAAAGAACATACTAAGATTGTGCAATATTCCGTCATGTTTTTAATATATTTGAATCTAAACTCGAAAAACTTTGATTTAGAACATTTTTGAATGATTTTTTAAGCATTTCAGATCTAATGATAAATAAGATAATGATTTATGGTTCTACGGAGACAAGCCCTTTCTAAAAATCAAAATAATCAACTTTTTATCGGTTATAATTTTTTAAAATATGCACTAACAGTCTGTATATTTTACATATAAATTACTGAAAAACATCAGTTTTTACCATAAAAGGCTCTTTGTCTGCCGAGAGGTAGCGTCGGATAGAAATATAAATAGTTGAATTGTGTTCTAGTAAAATGAATACAAACTGTTATAAGAGAAAATTATTTCAATTTAAATGTGTTAGCTTTTCAATTAAAGTGTTGCATTTTATGTTCCACGAAAATTTTAATTAAAAACTTTAAACGAATTTTGAAGTGCGTTTGTTTTTGCTGTAAAGGAAAAGTTTCGATTTTTTTTGTATATTTCCATTAAACATGAAATTATGTAGGTTCGTTTTTAAAACCGTTCTGTTAATTTTTCATTTGGTAAAGCGTGTTGAAGAAATAAAAGCTTTTTCGGAGTATTTCACACATAATTTTATTTTTCACTTTGCCACTTAATTTTCGCAAGCTGTCGCGAGATTAATGAAAATCCTCGTTTCACCACACGTCATTCGGTTGGAGTTTTTAATGGCAACGAAATTTAATCACTGTGGCTGTTGGCGGCAGCACGTTTTTGTGGTTTGCAAATATTTTTGATGTCTTTATGCAGTCTGTACCCACAGCGACGTCTCGTCCCCACCCCAAAAGCACTGACATTTAATTTATTTTAGGTTTATAAGTGGAGAATGGAAATTTAAGGCCTAGGTTTCATTTTTTTCTGTTTAGTTTTGAAAAGTTTCAAATTACTCTAGACAACAAACAAATGGCTAATTAAACGCAAACATAGTTGAAGGTATTTTATTGCAAAATTGAAATTAAAGAAGCAAATATTACATGCAAAAAATTTAAATTAATTTTCATTGGTGTCAATTACGCCGCCTCCAGGGCAACACAAACGAGAAATAATATGCAACATGTTGACAGTTTTAAGACATTTGACGTTTGAAGTAGAGCAAATGCAAAAAAGCTTAATTAGTATTTGGATTCACAGCTGCTGAAGAGCTCCGCTGTGTCGCCGCTTCGAACTGGCTTCAGATTAACAACGTTTTAAAAAAGTCATTAGAATGTACTTGAAAAAATGTGGCTCAAAGTATAAAGGATCAAGTGGCTTTTTCGGTATGCGACGCATATTTTTGGGTGGCAATAAATGCAGTACTGCTTGCAACTGTCCGCAGCAAAGGCTGAACGGCTACTCTCAGTCATAAAACTAGAATCCAAATGTTTCTATGAACGTACATAAATTTCCCTCGTTTGGTCTGCTGGGCATTTTGCTCCGGAATACAAGGCAGCAGCATCATATAAGGAATTGTGTATCTACGATATTTCAAAGGGCAGACGTTGCATAGTGGCTGAAAAAGCGCTCAAAAATCCATAACATCGGAAATATTTTTTAGTTGGAGTTGGTTGGCAAAAATACTCATTCCAAAACGTCCACGTGGGTGTCAACTGGAAATAACTATCCCAAATCATAGGATGGTGTTAGCCATGGGCAGGGAGTATTAATGACAGTTGATGCCCATCAATAGTTCAACTCTAAACTTATGCTCTCTGACCATAGGTCTAAAGTCCTCTCCGTCCTACTTTTCCCTAATCCAAACATTTCCTCCCACCTCCTCTATTCTCTGGGCTGGATCACTGTAACAGTGCTGAGAATCTAACCTGACAATTGGCCCAGTTTTAATACTTATACTGTCGCTAGCGGAGGTATCGGATACCTGGCGATTTCGGAACTTTGCTAGCACCATCCGTATATAGCGGATCTCTGTGCTGGTAGTACTGTACTTCTCTGCAACTCGTGGGACCTAACAGTGAAAGACAACAAACTTGGAAAACTCAGGCAAACTCAGAAAAACTAGTACGCCCCATCGGACAACCATGGAGGCGATGCACACATGATGACCGACGATGTTAGCGCGGATACGTTGGTTTTCGTTCTTCGGTACTCTGCACATCGACAGTGCGGACGAGGAGTCAAACCCTCACAAGTCATGGCAGACCAGGACACGAAAGAAAAATTGATAGCGGAGTCCGGGCGACTGCAATTCCATGGCACGGTATGGTACAAGTGGGTCTACATGTAGCCATAATTTACGAATCTGATCGTGATGGCAGGATCAATTTAGAAAGATGGCTGCTCGTAGAGAACGAAATCCTCAAGAATATGGTGTTGTGCATCAGAACCGGTAGTCCGTGGGACTACAATTTCCATAGCGCGTGTTGGTACAATCTGTTTCACTCTACAAATGGAAGTAAGATAAGATGCTGTGTACTAGCTAGGAAAATACTTAATCTACAGATATATATCAACGATAATACGGTGGCAATACAGGTTGTAAACAAAGAGAAAACTATAATTCTGCCTACATGCCATATTTCGAAGAAGACTCCCCTCCAAGAGCTGCCTGAAAACTTGCAGAATATGCGAACACACGGAACCTGCCATTGGTGATCGCATATCACAGCCAGTGGGATAGTAAGGACATCAACATGCAATTTCTTATATTCTCAGACTTTATCTTGGGCAACAAGAGAAATCACCCCACATTTCAAAATAGTGTAAGAGAGGAAATTCTTGACATAACTTTAATTAACAAAGCTGAACTGATTGAGGTCGAAGACTGGAAAGTGTCCTTTAAAAACTACCGTTCAAACTATTCCAGTATAATTTTTAAAATTAACTTCAGACCGACTAAGCAAAAACCTTTTAGAAACCCTGCAACGACAGAGTGGTCAAAATACTTAAAGTAGATAAAAGTAAACGTGCCGCACACAATCGCAAAACTTATTTTTCTGACAGTAGATTTTATGGATTTTTTTCCTGACAGTAGATTTTTTGGATTTTACATTGAATTTTATTAAATGAATTGGTGTTTTTTTTTAAATGAAGCCGATGATTAATCAGGTTTTTCGCCTAATCTAAATTTGTGTGCATCTGAAAGTGGAATGTATCTTCCATATTTTTGTAGTTTTAAATTAAACCTAGATGTAATTTCATATAAATTGAAATTCCCTCCCGAAAAACTTGGTTTATTGAACACCAATACGTAAATTTGGTTCTTTTGCAATGAATTAATTAATTAAAAAAAAATCTGTTGCCTTCAGATGATAATGTCAATGTTTATTTATTTTAAATATAATAAAATTAACTAAATTAGCGTCCGTAGTTCCATGACTGTGAAATTTAAAACATAACATTGCATTGAAAAAGCCCCTGCCATTCTGATTTAGTATTAAACTACAGCTCCCATCATTTAAGTTCAAATATAAGACGCGTAGCTCAAATTGTGTTAGAGGTGCTCTGGGTTTTTTAGAACTGTTGCGCTATACTACTATTAATCTAATTATTCTAATTCCAGCTATGGGTTGGGGTGACTTTATGGTTCAAATATAAAATTATCAATTTATCCATAAGGTCAATAAAATATAGGAAAGCCAATCTAGTATAAAACTTTTTAAATATTTTAAGGACAAGGCACTGCAATTTTGCGTATATATAAACTAGAGATATCTTTAAAGTGTGAACAATTTTCTGGATGATCACGGAGTTTGAGGTTACGCTATAATAGAACGCGATATTTGGATTATTTCAAAATTGCCCCTCCCAGTCTGCCATGTCTCGGAGACCTCCGATGCCTCGAATTTGTATGGAATAACTTCGAGAAAAAAGTTCGATCTCGTTGATTTATAGATTCTAATTTTTATAACTTCTCGTACATTCAATTTTATTGACAAGATACGATATATAAACATTTATCGCATCGATATCATAATATTTACGGAGCAATATCATACTTTCATCATTTCTTCATCGATATCGTTATCGATGTCAAATAATTTCTCGTACCAAGAAAACTCCGGCAAAATACATCGATATCTACCTCCAATGTAGGTCCAATTTGAAGCTCTCAGTACGAGAAAGTGTCCGCTATCGTGTGATACTTTTTCTCGCATTCATCTCATGACGATTTCAAAACGAATGGCATACTGGGTATGTACAAATTAAAAAATGCCATGTGACATAGAACTTTCTATGTAAGGTTTATCCCTGAACTCCAAAATTGTCATAATTCTGTTATATATTTTTGGTAATTGTTCAAAAAATGATACTAAATTATTTATAATATATCGCGTTTGAGTAAATCAATAGTTATGGGGCTTAAATGAAATGAAAGGTTTATAATTTGTAATCATACATATAATTTAAACATAATTGAGCAAAAGTTATAAAAACAAAATTTTGTGGTGAAAAATATTTTATCTCATCTGAAAAACATAATATTTTTTCGTATATTTATATACTAGCTGGACCCGTGCACGACTCGTGCCAAGATTTTCTGAATTCAAAGATATGGAGCGATTTTATTAATATAAAAAACATTTTATTATTTATATGAGGGGACCGTGCTTAGCTGTTGAAATTTTTTTATTCGTTTTATAAATGTGGTAACCAAATAATTCTCCGCCAAAACAACTTTTCTCAAAGACAATTTTTTCTCAGACTGCGCTTCTCCGCAGAATTATTCCCAGTAGAAATCTTCCCCGTAAAATCCACATAGAACGCTTTCCCGTAGAATTCTCAACGTAGAATTCATCCCGGTAGAATTGTTCCCGGATGAATTCTTTCTCGTAGAATTCTTCCCCGTAGAGTTTTTCCCAGTAGAAGTTTTAGTGTGGTGGGTTTTAATGTAGTAAGTTTCGGTGTGGTGAGTTTAGATGTGGTGAATTTTGGAGTGGTGAGTTTAATTGTGGTTAGTTTTGGTGTGGTGAATTTGAGTGTGGTGAGTTTAAGTGTGGTGTTTTTAAGTGTGGTGAATTTTAATGTGGTGAGTTTTAGTGTGATGAATTTTAATGTGATGAATTTTATTGTGGTGAGTTTTAGTGTAGTGAATTTTAGGGTGGTGAGTTTTAGTGTGGTTAATTATAGTGTGGTGGGTTTTAGTGTGGTGAATTTTAGTGCGGTGAGTTTTAGTGTGGTCAATTTTAGTGTGTTGAATTTTTGTGTGGTGAGTTTTAGTGTGGTGAGTTTTAGTGTGGTGAGTTTTAGTGTGGTAAGTTTTAGTGTGGTGAGTTTTGGTATGGTGAGTTTAAGTGTGGTGAGTTTTAGTGTGGCGACTTTTGGGTATAGTGAGTTTTAGTGTGATGAGTTTTAATGTGGAGAAATTTTAGTGTGGTGAGTTTTAGTGTGGTGAATTTTAGTGTGGTGAGTTTTAGTGTGGTGAAATTTTAGTGTGGTGGGTTTTAGTGTGGTGAATTTTAGTGTGCTGAATTTTTGTGTGGTGAGTTTAAGTGTGGTGAGTTTTAGTGTGGTGAGTTTAAGTGTGGTGAGTTTAAGTGTGGTGAGTTTTAGTATGGTGAGTTTTAGTGTGGTGAGTTTTGGTGTGGTGAATTTTAGTGTGTTGAATTTTTGTGTGGTGAGTTTAAGTGTGGTGAGTTTTAGTGTGGTGAGTTTAAGTGTGGTGAGTTTTTGTGTGGTGAGTTTTAGTGTGGTGAGTTTTAGTGTGGTGAGTTTTTATGTGGTGAATTATAGTGTGGTGGGTTTTAGTGTGGTTAATTTAAGGGTGAATTTTAGTGTGGTGAGTTTTAGTTTGGTTAGTTTTAGTGTGTTGAGTTTGTTTTTCTTTTTCTTTCCTTTTTTTGTTTTTCATTTAGTTTGGATTGTGGTTTTATGTGATTGGTTTTGTTTTTGTATTTTTGCTTTTGTTTTGTGTTGTGCTTTTGCTTTTTTGTTTTTCATTTTTTTTTTGTGTTTGAGTTTTTTGTTTCATGTTCGTTGCTGGTGAAAGTGCCGAGTTATATCGTGTTTAGGTTGCATGGGAGGTGCCACGCCTCTTTGCCCAATCCCGCCCATATATAGCATATCATTCCTTCCAGACCATACCGCATCTGTGGTAAAAATTTCAAGGAAATCGGATCAGCCGTTTAGACGGAGAAGCGGAACAAACGTGATTGCTTTTGTTTTTGTATTTTTGCTTTTGTTTTGTTTTGTGCTTTTGTTTTTTTTGTTTTTAATTTTTTTTTTTGTATTTGAGTTTTTTGTTTCATGTTCGTAGCTTGTGAAAGTGCCGAGTTATATCGTATTGAAAGTTTAGGTTGTATGGGAGGTGCCACGCCTCTTTGTCCAATCCCGCCCATATATAGCCTATCATTCCTTCCAGACCATACCGCATCTGTGGTAAAAATTTCAAGGAAATCGGATCAGCCGTTTAGACGGAGAAGCGGAACAAACGTACAAACGAACAAACAGATTTATTATATTAATAGGATAGCACGGAGACTTTTTGCCCGTTTTCTTCGAAAAATGAGCCACTGTGCATTGTAGGAAACGCAAAGAAAAGCGGAAGCGACTACAGAACAGGCAGGGACGCGAGTCGGATGCAGAAAATAATGCGTTACGCTTAAACGAACAGAAATGCGGTGCAGCATCTGTGGCCGTTTCAGAACTGTTGACTGTTATAATTTTTATTTAGCAACATATATATGTTGTATGCGAGCGGTGAGTGAAGTGCGGACAGACAGATCTGAAACTCAGATTTATGGCCGGACACATGTTCATTTTAGGGATTCTTGCAGCTGTTGCACGTTGCGATTATGATTTTCGGATTTCATTTATATTTGAAATTGCAACATAAACAAATAAAAACTAGACAAACCCGTTGTCCGGAAAATGTTATATATATTTCTGTGCTTTGGTCCTTTGTAACATTCCATAGACATTGCCATAACTGGCATATTGTATAGCTTAGCTAGCAACAAAAACATCTGCATACATTCGGAAAATTCTAAAATTAGAGCTCTTTCTAAATAGATACTTAAAACACAAATCAGTCAATCATTTTTTAATACATAGTAATATTATTGATGAAAATGAGATGAAATAGTGCTTCCTCGAGTTATTGCTCGAGTTCGTGTTATAATCAGGGTTTAAAATCAAAGAAAGCAGAGCAGAAACTCACACTTTTTATTGCTTTGCTGTCGAGCGGAAGCAATAGTTTGAAAACATCACAGAGCGATGCTTCGAAAGGAATCAATATTTGATTTAAAATCGGGGGTATACTTCAAAAGAAAGCAAAGTTATTTACTTTTTTGGCGCAATGCTTAAAGACATTAAATACTTTTACTCCTTGCACTTGTAATGATTGCATGCCTCCAATACTTTGGCTCCCTGATTTTTTAATGCTTCACACTCTTTGCATTGAAAAAGCAAAGAGTGAGACTTTTAAAAAGCATTTAAAAAGCAAAGAGTGAGAGTATTGAAATCGAAGCAGCATTTAAAAAGCAAACAGCAAGAGTTTTGGAATTGAAGCAGCATTTAAAAAACAATGTTTTAGTATTGCTCGAGCAATTTATAACGAATTCAAAGCGAGATCAATAACGGTTTTGTTTGTCAAGACAGTTAAAAATGTCCTCTTCTGGTCAAAGCCATATAAACCTATAAAAATTGAAAGGAGATATAATAATATATTTAATTGAAATTTTATTGTCGTTTACGAATGCAAAACCAAATTTCTAATCTGAATATTCTTTGATACTTTAAAAAATATAGATCGAATGATTTTGATCAATTGGAAAATCTTTACTATCCACTCATATCCGTTTCCGTAGAGCTGGTGTAACTAAAAGGCAGTCAGCAACCGATATGTCTACGTGCTTTATGCCCGAATAATAGGGTCAACGACTGTGAAAATAAAATATTTTTATGGCTTACAGAATAATCGAAGGCCATTCGCCTCGAAGTCGCAGTTTAAAAGCACAACGCAGCATTGAATGTCCGGTAATGGAGACCGTCACATCGCGTGGAAAGGGAGCAGAACAACGGCAAAAGGAATAAAAGGTCGACAAAACAATTAAATGCAAGCTCATGTGCATTTAATCGAACGGAATGAAATGGAACAAAACGACATGAAATCTGAAATAGAATACAAATCGAAAATATAGGGATGCCATTATTATGCGAATCAAAACTGGCTAAGTCCATGTAATGGCATTTCGAAAAAAACACGAAAAACGTTTAACCGATTACTTAAAATGTTAAATAGGATTCCGTACACAACTCCCCAAACAAGGGAGCTATAATAAAGAAGATATAAACATTTTTGTTATGCACTTAGCTAGTTTTGATCCGAAAATATGGACTTTTTGGTCAATTTTGATGCATACTTTAATGATTTTAATATATTTCAATATGAAAAAGTTTTTTCAAAAACATATGAATATTTATTGGATAAATAGAACTAAACCCTGTGAAATAATCAAATGTGCACTAGGGAAATGCCAGTTAAATGCATTTAAAACCAAATATTATTTATAAAAAATATTTTTTGATACAAGGTTCTGGACTTGGCCCATTTTGCCATTCAAACTATTGCGAATTATCTATTAACTTTTATATGTAATTTAAATATGTATAATTTTAAAATATGTAAAATACAATATATGTAACCACAGGTTACAATACGTTTCCGTGCTTTTTTTCACATTCTACGTGACGATTATAATAATAATAGTTTGGCACTACAGCTCTATAGGAACTTAGGCCGAGCTCTCTCACCATTTTGAGCTGTGCGTGTTATATTTGTACTCAAATTGGTGGGACCTACAGTTTATTGCCGAATCCGAACGGCGGGTGAGAGCTTTTCATAGGCAATTTTTACTCTCGTAGGTTTGCCATTTTCTGCCGAGAGGTAGCGCGGTATAGAAAAAAGCTTCTATGAAAAGATGGTGTTAGCCCCAGTCCAGGCTTGAACCGGGGACCTTTCGGCTCTCAGTCCAACGCACTAACCACTGAGCTACCGCGGCTACTCTAACCAACGATTACAATGTTTAATATGCTTCTTTGGTTTGATTTCTTCAACTGTGCACTTATTAGGTCAGGAGGTTCCGCATTTTTTACAGTTTGGTTATTGGAAAATGCCACGCCCCTTTTTAAATTATATAGATTATAGATTATTTTATTGTATTGTGGGTTGTTCATTTACCTTTCATTTAAATGTCACTAGTATTAAATTTCTTAAAAATCTGAGATTTAATTTTTAGGGCGATATCTCCAAAACCTATCCTTAAGCTTTGTCCCCGTGAACCAGAGGCAAATCAGTGCTGGGGACTGACAAAATATAAAAGTAGAAAAATTTTTGTTCTCTACAGCGCTACCTTCGACAAATAATAGAAAACCTTCAAGATTAAACATAGAATGAAAAAGAATCGCACCTATATTCGGAGTCGACATTAAATTGATTTCACCATTTGAATACACATACTACATAATAAAAATACCACACAAAAAAATACCGAATGTTAGAATTGGTTTTTCCGTTGCGTTTAGTTATATCCACAGATTAATTTTGATTCGACAACCCTGTCGGACAACGTCAATGATTTCTGTGGCATGTTGCCACGCATGGCAGAAATGGATCAGTCTGGTAGTTTTTGCAGTTTTGTCAGTTAAACGCAGACGCAAATTTTAATTGGGATTTATTGTGAAAGAAATGGCAGCACTTCCCGCCATTAAGAACGAGTGCTGAATTATGGCGGTTCTTTGGGAATTCGTTTGTGGGTGGCAGACGTGCAGGCAGCCAGCCAGCCAGGGACCTTTGGGTTGTCGTTGGAAGAAGACTCAAATAAAATAATGAATAATGAAGTAGTGTGAAAGTCTGGCGAGAAAACATTTAGACAACAGATAAAAGCTATTGTTCTTCGAAAGCAAGTCACATAATTCGTGATTCCTATCAGTGTTCTCGGCATTTCTTTTTATTACAATTGAAATTTAGTGCTTCCTCGCAACGTCAGCCAAAAATGTGAAATGTGAAACTATTTTCGTCCATTCTCGTCCAAATGGCTGCAATGAGTCCTGGTTTATAGGCCGCGACGGGCGCACCCACTAGTCAACCAACGCAGCGTGCAGCATCCAGTCCGCAGGTCCAGCATCTGAATAAAATTGCCATAAAATACACCCGAGTGAAATGATTGCGCATTCAATGATCATTAAAGGACAATGACGACAATTCGCTCCCTGCGCCCCTGCCACTCATGGGATGGTAATGAGCACAGATTTGCAGCTTTTTGCAATTTAAACTGGAACGAACAAAAAATACTTTGTTTTTGCTTTTTGCGCCTTGACACTCAAAGTATTATTTTTATTATTTTTCCAGCTGTGCAAAAATAGACGGACGAATGGATGGATGGATGAATGGTTGGATGAATGGGCGCCAGAAAAATTAAACACAAAACGTAATTCAATTACGTTATTATGATTGCGTTACGATAAACGCTTTTGATAAAATTGCAAAAGGATGTTGTTGATGCGATGCCGCTGTTGGTTTTGCAGCCACGGCCGATGCAGGCTACAGGGACAGCATCATGTTGCTGCTGGTTGTTGCTACTTATGAAGCGTAAACATTTCCTAATGATGCTGAAATTGTTCATCAGAAGTTTAATATTTGAGTTGCGTGCCACACTGGTACCGGCTGAAGCACTCGCGGGCTTGTGGCGCACGCTCGTATTTTTAAATATTAAGTGCGCCATTTTCCACGAGCGCTGCAATTAATGCTGATTAAGAAGCAGAAGAGTTTAAGTGCTGCTCATTAACATGTAATTTAGCGGAATTCAATGGGGCTCAAAATAAGATTAGATATGAACTGGCTTTCGAGTGCTTTTTATTGCCACATCCAATAAATTTACAAGCTGGTAAAAATTAACGAGTGTTTTCAAAGGCTCTTCAGCATCTGAAGAAGTATTTGACAGTCTCCTCTTCAGATTATAATGTGCTATTGATTGGGTGAGAAATTAAATTAATTTTAAATGTTGTATAACATTTAATTACGTGAAAAATTGTACTGCAAAATTTAACTAATATCAAAACCGTAAGGAAGGCAGTAAGAAAGGACATATTGACATTGTGTAATGCTAAAAATTACAGATTTTAATATAATTTGTATCAAATTTTAGTACATTACTATATAATAAAATATTTTTAGGATATTAAATTTTAATAACAATGGAACATAACTTCGGGACTGCGCCACAACTTTCACCAAGTGCTCGTGGTAGACTTCTGTTCCGAACATACTCCAAATTTTGCTATTGGAACTTTCATCAAAAGTATTTTATACTTTATAAAATCGCACACGTAACAAATCTCCCCGTCATTAAAATAATGGGCACAATTTTCATTCATTGGAATTTTTTAAATTTTAAAATTTTTTTAAGTTATGTTCCGTCATTTTGACGCACAACAAATTTGAAAGAATAAAAGATAGAGAGAAAGCAAAAAAAATACAGCATTTTTAAAATATTTATCCTTTACTGTATTATAATGTAAGTCAAACTCTATTATTTTTTCAAAATAGATAATAATGAGAGAGAAATATAGAGAGCACGTGTTTTTTGTATTATATTTTATACTTTTTGTATAAAAATTTGTACATGCTAACTTATTTATTCCAAAGTGTATTAAATTTGAATACCTATTTTATTACAAAAAATTTTAATATTTGGGATGTATACATTTTAATTCAAAATGTATTAAAACTGTCTGTAATACAATTCATGGATTAAAAATTACCCAATACACGAAGAAACACGGAAAAACACGGAAAAATACGGAAAAACATGAGAAAACACGACAAAACACGACAAAACACAGAAAAAACAGGCGAAACGTGAAAAATAATACTGGAACCGTTTAGATTTTTGGAACTGGAATCGTTGTTAAAAATTTGTGGAACCGCAACAGGAATCGGAACCCATATATTTTTATACCCTACACTAAGAGTGAAAGGGTATATTCAGTTTGGTACGCCGTTTGTAACACCCAGAAGGAAGCATCTCCGGTATGGAAAAGTATATATATATTCTTGATCAGCATGACCTCCTGAGTCGATTTAGCGATGTCCGTCTGTCCGTCTGTCTGTCTGTCTGTCCGTCTGTCCGTCTGTCTGTTGAAATCCCTACTACTTTTAGAATTGAAGAGCTAGATAAATGAAACTTATAACTTAGATTACTAATATACCTACGCTGTATGTGCGAAAAAATTGGCGAGATCGGTCCATTGTGACCTATGATCCGACCACTTATGTTCAAATACCTCATATAAAATGTACATATAAAGATCAATTTTTATGTATACGTGCTTAGGTAAACTTTTTTGGTCAAATATATATTGACATCATGCTCAAATACATTATAATAATGTTTTCCGGCGAAAAGACTTGTGGTTCACAAAAAAAAAATCGAAATTCGGTACACCTACCCATTTGTAAATATGGGTATCAAATGAATGGAAATTCTTCAGCGATTGAATGTTTGTAGTTATTTTCAGGATTCGTATACCCTGGTGACCTATATATCACTTTGAATAGTAACCACACATATGTGTAGGGTATTTGTAGTCGGCTTAGACCGACTATAATTTTGATAATCCTAACTATCATAATTACACCTACTTTAAAATTTCCCATGTGATCTAACCTTCCCAACTGGTTTCTGATTGGAATCGGAACCGTTATTTTAAAAATCTCGAAACCAGAACCGGAACAGATTGTATAGTCACTGTCAGGAAACGAAAAGAACCGGAATCGGAACCGTTATTAAAAAAGTATGGAGACGGAATTGAAACCCATTTAATATTTTGTCTGGAACCGAAATCGCAATTGGAACCACAATTTTAAAAATATTGAAACCCGAACCGGAATCGATATTCCATAGGTCTCTGTAATAAATAATTCAAACATTAAGTTTGAAATTGTTTTATTGTCTTAATTCCATAAGTAAAACTAAACAACAGATTTTTTAAAAAAAGGTTAAATTTTTGATTTGGTGAAGTAAGGGCTTTTTAAAAATTGGAGTAGAAACTATAAAAAAAACTGACGAACTTTTGATTCGTCCCAATATTTCAATATGTATATTTTATATAGAATTAAACACGATTATCGTTTAAAGTGGTCACAAATGAAAAAAAATTCTATATATTTGTCCATACAGTAAAATGGGTTGTTCACTTTTGGTCAGTTCTCGTAGATGTTTCTGCTGTCGCAGATAAACCGATCACGCCCATTTACAACACCCGAGAGAGTACTTATACATAATATAGCTTTTCTGGTCTGTCGTAATATATACCTGCTTCAAAATTTCCCATTTCTTACTGATTTTTGTGCTATATTTGGTTTCCAGGCACTCTAAACTGAATACACAAGACATTGGGAGTTAAAATGATCACTAATTCGATTATTTTTACTAGGCTCTTCAGAGAGGTGCTAAACATTATACTTAACTTAATATACATGATTATCTGCCATGTTTCGATTTTCGATCGAATTCCGATTACATACAAAATCCGTAAACAAACAGTTTTGAATTCGATGTCACAATACAAAAAATGTGGTTTTCCATTAAATTTAAATCGTTGAAGTCAAAGAAAACCGACTGTTTAATTTTTTTTATATGAAAATCGATTGGAATTCGATCGAAAGTCGGATCATGACCATATATATTTTTCTATAGATTTGAATAAATAAAAAGCCTATTTTTTTCATTTTTGACCTCCTCAATAACTTTATTCCGTATTTTTTATTGATTTTAATTTAATATTCCCAGCACAAATTTGTTAATGGCATCAAATTAACACTCAAACAAGAACAATTAAATCTTTATGCTAATTAAGAAGCGTGCGTACGTCTTCAATGGCTGCGTCAAACCCTGAGTAATTTCATTTCATTCAATTATATTTTTGTTTTTATTTTATGGCTCTTTTTGAATTAGCAACTTTTCCGTAGACAGCCACAGCAGAATACGATAATTTTTCCAGACACGTTCTGCATGCAAACACAAATTCGAGTTGGGATATTAAAGCGAAATCCTCAAAATAAGTTGTATACCTTTGAGATGTGGCAGTTCTTATTTAGTACCTGCCTGCCTGCCTACTTGGGCCCCCCTGTTACTAGATATGCTTTTGTTTGCACGTTCGGAAATTTATTTAACAAATTAACATGCTGACAAGGCTATTTCAGACGGACGAGTAGCTAAGCCAGGACATTGCATTATGGCCTACAAAGTTCTACTTGATTTTCCACATCCTAATTTCACCTTTACATTGTGAGGTGTTACTTGTATTTCTTTCACTTAACTTCGAATCAAATTAAGCAACCAAACTGGTAAAAACAAGTCCTTGAACAATAAGGATACTCAGTCTTTGTTTTGATATGCAGTAAAAGGGGGCATATGTATTGTTTCGTTTGCGTAGGTATTTTTATTAGATCAAATAAAAGAGATGGGAGTATATGGGCAATCCACAATAGTTTTAATTTATCATCATCACTATATCCGAAATCTTTTAACAAAAATGAAATATTACCGTTACTGTTTTCTAAGACTTTCATTGTTTATGAATAAAATGGAAAGATTTGAATATGTTAGATATTTGTTACATGTATTCTCATACACTTTTAGTATTAAAATGTAATTAAATAAAAAAGGAAACATTTCCTCAAACTATTAACAATCAGAAATGAAACAATTTCTATATATTAAGAAAACATTTTTTAACATTCTAAAATTCAGTTAGCATTTTCATTAGTTTAAAGTGATTATCTTTTACCGGACAACCATATCGTCATTTATTTCAAATTCGGTTGCATATCGTGTGAATAAAATTGAAAAATTACTAAAAAAATGTCAAGTCAATTTTTTCACTTTGCTGGAAAATCAATGAAAACTAACACTAAAAGCGCCAATTTTGCGGTAGCTCAGGTAGTTTTGCTTAAAAATGCATTTAAAACAGCTGGACTTGACACTTCTTTGATCCATAGCATTTTATGATATGAAAAATTCAATGTATATTAAAATTAGTTGTTTTAACCTTCATATGTATTTCTACCTTACGATGCTATTCTCATACCAATGCTCTTTATGTCTTTTAATATGTGGTAAAATCAGCCGCGGTAGCTCAGTGGTTAGTGCGTTGGACTGCGAGCCGAAAGGTCCCCGGTTCAAGCCTGGACTGGGGCTAACAACATCTTTTCATAGAAACATTTGTCTATACCGCGCTACCTCTCGTCAGTAAATTGCAAACCTACGAGAGTAAAACCATTGCCTATGAAAACCTCTCACCCGCATTTCGGATTCGGCAATAAACTGTAGGTCCCACCACTTTGAGTACAAATATAACACGCACAGCTCAAAATGGTGAGAGAGCTCGGCCGAAGTTCTATACAGGACTGTAGTGCCAAACTATTATTATTATTAAAATCACATATGGGCATTTCCTGGGATACAGGAAACTTTAATATAAAAACTTAATGAATTTTCCTGATTTTGTATTTAAACAGACCCTAAGCAAAGTAATAGAAAATTCAAAAATAAAAAAATAGAAAAAAAATTCATATAAACATTTCAAAAAGTCAGCAAATTGGGCGTACAAATTATTTTTTTTAGTTATTTAAAAAAAAGCAGTGATAATGTGCTTTATTTGTAAATTTACACTTTGTTCCTAAATTTCATAATTATTTCATATTAAATCACAGAAATTTTTCGAATGTTTTGTATGGAAATTTGCACTACGATTTTTCGCTAAAAATAATTTTATATCCATAATATTAATAATAATTACGTCGAAAGGAAACGTGATGTACGATTTGTTTTCCTGATTTTTTTAAGATATTTAATTTTTTTACTATTTTTGACAAAAAAAAAGATATTTTTTATACTGTGCTTTTACACTTTTGGTCTCAATGTTTCGGATGGGGCAGATTTCAATTAGCTGCAAAATTGTTTGTAGAATTTACGAAAGTCATTCGTACATAATACGAAAGATTGTTATTTTTATTCGTAATTTATTGAATATGTTTGTATGTTTTGTGGAAGCGTTATGAATATTTCGTAAAATTCACGATTGTTGTGTATTTACCATTTTATGCACAGATTTGATACTTTTGCATATTTGACACACATTTTAAAACTGTTTGTATTTTATAACTATCTGCTTGAGACCGCGAAACCAATTAAAAAAAATGCAATTTGCTATTTGACGCAAACGAATTTCTGTTTCTACGAATTATTCGTAAAAAACACGAATGTTTCGTAAAATTCAACATATAGCCTCATTATTTGGGAAAGTTTAGTAGTTTATTCGTAAAATGGTATTCTTTCGTAAAAAATTATAATTAATTGTAATAAAACGAAAGTTTCGCAATGTAAACGAAATATTTGTAATTTTGTTGATATTTTGGAAAAATTGTTGCAATTATATTCTACGACTATTCGTTTATTTTACGAAATAAAAAATTACAAAAAGTATTTATAAAAAGGTCCTAGAAATTATTTTGAGTGTAGTATGTATCTTCATGAGTATTTTTTGTACCTTTCCGTTAAGAGAATATAATTTTATTTTCAGATTTGTAGATTTACATATTTGATTGCAAATGAATCGTTATTTCAAAGATTTGAGCATTTTCAATTATTCGTTCGTGGTTGAAATTTTTCTGGAAATGCCCATATGCATTAAAGCAAATATTTCTTTTTAAACTATAACAACCTTTGGCTTATATTTTTATGAAATTCAACATTGATAGTTTAATTTTGTAAAAGGAGTTGTGATTTCATTAGTATTAAATTCTGAAATATTAAAATATTCTTCACTTGTAACTTAAATGGTTATACACAGAAAAAAATATACATCATATTGATGAACTCCGTTCTTCAAACTACGATTCACTGTGTTGAAGAACCATTCATAATATTAATGATTAACGTCATCAATGATATGAATGCTATCATAAATATGATGAACGCTTGGTAACTGTCGAAAAAGTGTTCTTCAATATGATGTATTTGAAAAAAAGTTTCATCATATTAATGAACAAAAAAATAAAAAACAACATATATGTTCTTCATATTGATGAATGCTGTTCATTAAACCAAATTTGAATCAAAATATTTTTTGTTTCATTCATTTTTTGGCGTACTTCTCAGTTCTCAAGTAGTTCTTGTTGTTATTTCTTATATAATGCTTGCTCGACGTGCATAAATTAGTAAACAAAGATTTTAAAATATTAATTTATAATTAAATTTTTTTTTAATAACATTTTTTTCAACTTTTTTTAAGGACTTTTGTTTCCAATTATTTTCTGAAGAAAAATATTTTTTTTTCAAAACTTCGTAAAAAAATAAATATATTTTAAAATTATGAAATATTTATCATTATGACAATTCAAATTCATTGTATTGAATATTTCGTTCTTCACTATGATGTTCGATGGTATGATTAAGTTCATTGCATACATTCATCAATATGTCATTTAATGAACGGCGGTATCAATATGATGAATCTGGTAGTTGGTAGAAACATTCATAATATTTATGAATAAATTCATCATATTGATGAATTTTTTTTTTGTCTGTGTATATCAATTTATTTCGGTCTCGTAGTAACTTTCTGGCTTTAAAAATTAAAAGTAAAATGAAATTTTACTAAATTACAAATCAAATCACAAATAAATGTATTGAAACTGATTGGAAGCAATCCACTCTGAGCACTTTGAATTAGTTACAACTTGTTCCCATATGAGTCAACAAAATGTAAAATGTGAAACTAAAACTGAAACTTCATTAAAAGTGCTAACCAAATAAAATAATATTACTTAAATAGGTACCATAATATAGGTTCTCGTTACATGGAAAATAAATCAAATAAACCAATCAAATCCTGATATAAATCGAACTAAAAATTATATATTACAAAATATTAATCTGCGTGTTTTCAATGCAATAATAACTTTTTCATGAAATGTTTATTTAGCGCAATTTAAAAATCCAAATAATTTGGTGAAATCCAAATTCCAATATAGTTTTATATTGGCAAATATTATCGCAATAAATTGAAACCTATCAGCACTTTTCATTTTCAATTGAACAACCAATAAATAGCAACATTTAAATGTTGTTTCTTTCTTTTTTTTGGATTTAAGTTTTTGTGGTGTGACACACATTCCTGCTCAGACAAACATACAGTTTTAATTACTTTCGGATTTGTTTGAGTTGCTTAGTTACCTAGTGCCATTGTAGTTGTACCGAGTTGATGTTTGTGCGCTGGATTTGTTTATATTTAGTTAGTAAGTGAATATTTTTAATTGCCTATTTATTGCATGAGCACGTTGCACACTTTTTGGCGCACATCATTTACCATTTACCATTAGCAGTTCAAATAGAGAGGCAGACCGCTGTAACCGCTACAATAACAGCAATTGCATCAAAGCGCACAAAACCATTTCGTATATTAACTGAAACCGAAAAGTTTCAATTAGTACCTCACGAGGAAAAAACTTTATTGAAATAAACCGGAACTCTACTAAATATTCCCAATATTTTAGTGGTTACCTCAAATGTAAAATTTGCATTTTACGTATTCGTTTTGATTTGCACAATTTTTGTGGTATGTTTAAAATTCTCATTGGAACTGCTTGCTGACCAAATTAAATAACCCAAAACAAATTTATCAAATATAAATGTAATTCATTTGATAAAACACAATTTTAAACAGGAGATTATTTTTGACATTTATTTTAATATAAGAAAAAGTGAACAGAAAACCAGAAGGAAGGTTAGGTCACATGGGAAATCTTAAAGTAGGTAAATTGGCATTGTTGGTGTGATGAAGTTAGTAAGCAAATCACTTTCGTAGATATCACAAAAAACAAAACACTCTGTTGTTGGTATTACTAATGTATTTGATGTTCCCTCTGCAAAATATGCACTACTGCACTCTACAGGGCATTGAGAGCATTTGCAATGGGAGTCTACGTTATAGTGAAGTATCTCCAGAAACTTCACTTCACTGCAGTATTTGTTTCATTGGTGTCAACCTGAGTCAAGACATTTTTTAACTTTTCTGCACAAATTGGGTCAAAATGATCAAATTTTTCGGGAATATCACGATTATAGGTATTTTAAAATATCCGTATTGAGTGTATAAAAAATATATTTTTTGTTCTTCTGTTTATTTATTTTTGTTTCAAATGATTGAAGATAAAAAAATGTAATGAACGAACCGTTGGTTTCATTTTCAATTATATAGTTATGGCAATGAGTGGGTCAATTCGATTTGAATATATGGGGTATGTTTGCAATTTGTTTTTCAATATTTTGAAAAACAAAAGCATATGACACTACTGTCGCTGAAAATTCAACTAGTACAGTGAGTGCAATGAGTGAGTACAACGAGTGAGAGACGAACCTGGAAAACTACAGCAAATCCGACTTTCGGCGTTCGACGGAAGTAATGTTATTATCGGTATTTATGTTTATGTTTTAAAAAAAAAAAAGTGGTTCGACAAAAAGCAATATATCCAACAAAAAATTATCTGCCAGATATTGTATCTCGATAATTGACGAAAGTAGTCACGCACGCCCGTGTGACTGACTTTTTGTATTTTGTAAATCCCAAAACGTCTGACGTCACACGGTTTGCGCCGACGTAAAGAAATAATTTGTATTTCATAAAACTCAACCGCACGAATATTGTGTCAAATTAGCCAGCTTTTTTGCACAGTTTTCCAAAATTTTAACAAAAAAAAGCACTAATTGCACCTAAAAAGGATGCAGAACAATTTCAAATAATTTTTGAATACACTACACATTTCTTTTCATCCAAAAAATAAAGTTTACAAAGCAAATTAGAAAAATTGCAAAAATGAAGAAAATCACACAAACAAATATTTGACATTTTTCTCAGTACAGCTGTTTTTTGTTTACTGAAAATCTATGTTTTTTCTATTTTCCAAACCCAAATCATCGCAAAATTATGAATGGTTTGCGTATTTGCTAAAATAATATAGATTTTAGTAATGCCAGATTAAAAAATTTGGTAATTTCGACTAAATTTTTATTTATTTTGGATCAAGTTTGATTGTTGGTAACGCTACATGTTTGGATGTTTACGTAAGAGCCAACGGGCGGAATGCGTGAAGATATGAAATACAACTTTTCAGACGATGTGAGAGTACTCACATGTGAGAGGACTCAGTCACATCGAGATACAATATCTGGCTGTAAGTAATGAAAAAATGTTGATCGATAAATAAAAAAAATAATATATGATTTTTTATACCCTTTGAATTTTATCTATATACCAATATTAATGAAAATGCCTTAAAGTAAGAATGATAAATGAAAAATGCTCTGAGTAGTGACATAAGCAGTTCATTTCAGTATCTGCATTTTTAATGCACATCATTATAGACTTTTTCATTACAACTATGTCTTGTTTGTGTTTTGTTTTGACACTACTTGTGCTTTGTTGTTGTGAGCAACACATACATTTGACTTACTTAGTCGGCGACAGTACATGTCATGAAATAAAATGAATGTCTTGACGTGGGTTTTAAATGAATTTTCGCAGATGTCTAGTACGTACCCAATATATATCTCTTAAATATCTACGGTGTTTTTATTTCCATGGTTCAAATGTTGTTTACACGATAGTTAACTACATAGACTCATTCTTTGGCGGGCATATATTGTATGAAAACAAACATTGACTTTTTGCAAATGAAGCCCATATTATTTTAGGTTGATTTTGAGCTTGATATTACTGTGGTTCCGTAATTTCTGCTGGGATGGGACTGTTTTGCTTTATGCGTTTAAAATCGACTTCTTGTGACAGCGTCAATTCGTCTGTTTTAACATGTATTCGAAATCGTACACACCATATGTCACACTGATGTGTTCGGTTGCTTCGGTGTATTTCGCATGTCATTGTTTAAAGCAGTCCATGTTCTTCTGCATCGATGCAATTCTACTGCTCACTCGTGGCGTTGCTGCTTCTGAGAGGCTTTGATTGTGTCAGTGATGACTGTGAAGATAACATGATAAAAAAAACAACAAATGCAGCATAGGAAGTGGAAATTCAAATGTTTCGTGCACTGGAGGAGAGAGGCAGATAACGACGGAATATGTAGAGCTGTCATAGATTGTGTTGTGTGGGTTCATTCGTGCCGGTCTCCGCGACCATTTGTCAAGTGATCAGGCTCAGTGCCGACTACTTTGTCAACATGTCAGCGTGGTTGGTTTGCGGTTGAGTGGGTGGGCTCCATCTGGGCTCTAACCAGACGCAATATTTGAAGAACATTTCTGTAAAATATTTTCAACAGTTCCAGCGCAAGCAAATCTGACATTTACTACGGATTTGGAAGCTCCAAACGAGTTATGAAAACACACAACTGAATGCAATAAAAATGTTGGCAGTTGACACAAGTGTCCCAGAAAATATGCTTTTATTGCGGCAGCTGCTGAATGCAAGCAATTCTTGGCTCATTACAATGCGGCGCAAGTAGTGCGCCCTGCAAGGACATGCGACGCTCTTTGTGTGGGCCTCGCTTCCTTTGGATGTCCTGGCACATTTGCATATTATCGCGTAATTGCTACCAGTCATTTCTGCGGCACCCGAAGGCTTCGACTCTTAGGTCATTATTTTGTGAACCTACGAAAACAGTTGACACCATCCTGCACCGGTACCGTCACCGTCGTAGCTTTTAATGCGCTTTGCATATGGCAGGCGCCATCGCCACCAGAGCGACGCCATTCAAACAGAACTTTCTGATGTTTGCCGACGCAATCCATGTCCTCGCGCCGGCAAAAGGACCACGGGCAGTCGCGGCTACGACAGAAGTTTGTTTTTGTTAATTTGAAATGTGTTTGGTTTCGCTTAAATGTGGCATCCCCACTCGGCGCTAGGTCGGGCTCTGCAGATGGTGTGAAATTGAATTAATTCAATTACAGTTTTCATATGCTGCAGTTCGCATCCGGCGTCCTGCTTCCTTCCCGTGTCCCGTTTCCCAAAATTCGTTTTACTTTCTCGGTTTGGCGCCAAAAAGAATGCAGCAGTGTTTGACCAATGCAAATTTGATTTTTATTTATTTTTTGTGAATCGTTCGTTGGAAAAACGGTCGCAGCGCTAAAGGATACGCGCGGCGATAGGGCCATCAATGCACTTTTGAGAGCTTCAAAAATGTTTACAAATTCGTTGTAATAGCTTTTTTATTGGATTTTTGTTGGTTTTTGGCATTGTCATGTTTTTGTTTGCATCTAAAAAAACTATTAAAAAGAATCAAATTTGGATGCTACATAGGGATAATGAAATTCTTGTGACTCTCGTTATTGTGATTTTTTGCTCGCGGTGGATCATGGCAGAGATTTTTATCGTCTTAACTTTGACTTTTATGTTTTGTGTACTTTTAATTTTAATAAATTTGTATTTACTTTCTAGAATTACTTTTAGAACTGGTAGGATTTGTTTAGTAATTTATAGGTCCATTACATGTGAATGTAGCGCGAAACAATGTGGACCTGATTAAAAATTTGAAATTAGTTTCACATAAAAAAATTAATATCAAATGAGTATATTTAGTGAATACATTTAATGAAATCTACCATATTTTTGTGAATGTTTGTATGTCTGTACGTCTGTATGTATGTTCCGAATAGACGTAAACACGGCTGAACCGAATTGAATATGGAGGGGATTGGACGACTGGGCGTATCACCCCCTATAGAAGGTGCATTTTCCAGATGGTGCGTATCGATAGTTATTGCAGTGATATCTATATATTTCACAACACGGAATACCAAGCACCCCAAATTCTTTAAACACACCACACAAAAATTCACCACACCGAAATTCACCACACCGAAAGTCACCATACTAAAATTTCTACTGGGAAAAATTCTACGGGGAAGAATTATACGGGTAAGAATTATACTGGGAATAATTCTACGGGGAAATATTCTACGAGGAACAATTCTACGGGGAAGAACAGTCCGATGAAGATTTGTCTTTGAAAAAAGTTGTTTTGTTGGAGAATTATTTTTGTTTTGGTTACTACATTTTTAACAGCAATATATAACATCCACAGAAGGCGCGGATCCTGCTATAAATAATAAAAATGTTCTTTATAATAATAAAATCACTACATATCCTTGCATTCACAAAATCTTTGCACGAGTCGTGCACGGGTTCAGCTAGTTTTATATAAATCATAGTAAACCTCCTTTATGGTACCGCGTAGTTGAACCATAAATCTTACAGCCAGATATCTCGATATGTGTGACAGTTTGCGTTCAATATCCCATATCTGCTCACATTCCGCTCGCCAAGCCCGACTTTAGTGAACGGAGCCAAAAAAGCAGCCGGCACACAGTGGTTTATTTTTGGAAAAAAGTTCGTTTTTGATATATATGGTTTTGAAAATCTGAACAGACTATTGTATAGCAAAAACTCCAATTATTATTAATCCGTTCGCTGTTTAAAAATATAACGTTTAGGTTTTTTTATAAAAATCGCCGAATTTGCATAAAATTTGTGTTGCATAAATTGATGAAAAAATTAAAAATATTTATAATGGTTTTTTGGAACACCTTCACCTTTTTAAAATATTTTTTTTTTCGTAAATGATAAAAACTACCCTTGCACTCTTCATAAAATGCAAATTATTTATAACAGTCAAAATCAAAAAATGTTTAAACTTTAGTAGAATAAATCATTGTTAGCTATCCTGAGCTATCCAGGCTAATTGGTATCAAATAAAGTGTAGAATGTCTACTTTCTATTTCTGTAAAATGCACTTGCGACCTCGTGCGACCCCGATAATTGTTTCCACTTTTGTGTCTTAACCCAAAAAAACAGCCACATTTTAGAGCATTTTACTGACCCAAAAAAGGATTGCATAGTTTGAGAAGAAAACTAGAAGAGCTAATACTTAAAACTTTGGATTGTTAATGCATACATAAATAAGTATAAAGTATGTTAAAATGGTTTCATTTCACCCACGCCCACTATACATCAATGTCATAATTAGACGTATATCCCGGCGGTTATAACATTTTTTTGAAAAAATTTAAATTCGCAAAATATATTCAATATGATCCGCAATAAGACTACAAATTATACAAAAAAACTTCATTCAATTATCCCTATTGGTTCCAAAATGGTTGACTTTTTTCCGAAAACATACACTTTTTGACCACTGTGCGGCGTATTTGACACAATATTCTTGCGGTTCATTTTTTGAAATACAAATTATTTTTTTACTGAGGATCAGACATTTCTGGAAAATTCTAAATGGCTTGTAGCTTTCTAGTGAGCTTTAAATAAAAATAGAACAGATATTTCTGGAAAATTTGAACAGCCACAATAAATTCTAGAGAGCTACAAATGAAAATGGAACAGAAACTTCTAGAAAATTTGAAACAAGTACTAGAAAATTTCAATCGGCTTGAGGAAGAAGTTCTAGAAAATTCCAATAAAATAAAGAGGGAACATCAGGGAAATTCCCTAAGAGACTCACACATTTGGCGTATTCAGACATTGACTGATTTCATAGAAATATGCAAGATAAATGGAATCTTAAGCCAAGCAAAACAGATTTAAGTGGAAGGCAGTGATATGACGAGAGGTTGTTTGCTTCAAGAGTAAAAGAGACGTAATACAATTCTCCGTATTGAAGCAATGTGTTAGAAAGAAACGGATGATCATTCAGCGCACCTGGGCAATGTGCGAGATATTGACGGAAGATCAGCGCGATAGAAAACATGAGTTCGAATGAGATACAAATTGCATGCAGCATTCGCGAAAAGCGTAGAAGTTTCATGAAACATCTCAAAGCGTGTCTTCGCATTTGAGGTGCAGCACTTAGTGATTGGAAAGTGGTCGAGTGAATCTCGTGTGCGATCAGTGTCAAGTTAAATTGTAGACATGCAACCGTTGTTAGAATTTGTTAAGTTGCGCGGTAACTTTGTTTGTTTTGAACTTGCCAATATCAAAAATGTCGGGAAAAACAGACGCAGGGAGATTGTTCCACAAACGTATCGTGCGACTGAAGAACGAATTCTCTCGGTAATGCGTGGTTCTATTGAGAGCCGAGTGAACTACGAAGGGGTGGGCTTGGAAATAAATATCTTATCGAAAAATTATTGCGCTAATTAATGCAAAACCGTGATATTGAAAAGACGCGAACTTTAAGTATGGCATTTTTTTTATTAAATTTAAATGCGCTGTAATTTTTAAACTTAAAATTAATAAATATAACTTCGTTACTTTGTTTTGATTATAATCAGAATTATGTGTTTTGAGAAAGTAATCCAAAATTTATACCTCTATTAAATCACAAAATACCTCTACAATTATAACAAAACCCATTAAAACATTGACCGTGGTAATTTTGAAAAAAAATATTAGATGAATCAAAAATGATGTAACAAATCTATAAAAAAATTATATCAATAACTATTTTTCATATCAATTACAGATATCTATTAGAAATGGTCTAACGTAATTTTGAATAAAGTTAAATGAGCTCAAAAAAGTCTTTATCATTTTGTCAATGATAACAAATGTTATACGCAATAAAATAATTCTCCCTTATATCGAAAAACATCCGTCCAAAATTGAAGACAGTATATTAACAAATAATAGAACTAATTTTGGAAAAAATTTAAGCCAAATCTATATAGCTGGTTTTGCTAAATTCGAGTTCGAAATTTTTACAACTATTTTATAATTATAAACCGAAACTAAAAATTAATGTAAATCAGAATCAAAAACTACATTCAATTCTTAGCATAATAGACAACATTTTTCGACTTAATTGACCAAGATAATGGCTTTCGAAGCTACTTCTTCAAAAAATGTTGTGTTTTTAGAAGCTTCATAATATTGTGATATTTTCGAATTTCGAAAAAAATTAACTTATATATATATTTTTATATATTCTTCGATTTTTGTGAAATATAGTTAATTTCAGGAAAATCTAAGAAAAAAAACGAAAAACTTGTCGATTTGATGTGGAATTACCCATACATATTTAGAAATTCATATGAATATTAAATTTATTTATATTAATTATACTCAAAATAAATATATAGAGACTTACCAAAACCAGGTACATATCCATAATGTGTTTCCAATTTTTGAAATGAAAAACTCTTTCCATGGCTTCAAGCTGTTTAGTGCTTTGATTTAAAACTTGTTGGTCAATATTAATCGAAATATTGAATTTCCACAGTATTTGTATTTGGAATATTTACTTTAAAATTGTTTATATTTTAACACATTATGTATTTGTAAACTAAATCCGTGTGAACAATAAATAAAAAATTATGTATATAAATTTCAGAAATTAAGAATATAAAAAAAATATAAACAACTATTGCAAAAAATAAACGGAGATAAAAATACACGCAACATTAAGCTCGAAGGGTATTCATGTATAAAATATCATTTGGTCCGTTCGGGCGGTACAAAAAACGGAAACAAATGGTAGTTAGTAATGAAATTCACAAAGACTGACTAAAAGATGTAAAAAATGGGAATTTTATTTTTAATGCTTCAAAATGGCAAAGTTTCTTCTGTTTGACGTAAAAAAAGTAAATTTTCATCTCGTTGAAATGCTGTTGCAGTGGAAGTGGCAGGATGCAAATTAAGCGCCAAAACTTTTTAACGATATGTTGCACTTTCTGATTCCGGAGAATAGACATTGCAGAGAACTTTTAAATATTATTCGTTGAAATCCCAAATTTATTACGGGATATGCTTTAATATTGTTTGTTGTCTTAATTTTGAATCATCAACTTTTGAATTCGATTCAGTTTACCATCCTTTGACTTTTTAAATTTTTTAAATACATTTATTTATATCGTATTATCGAATTTTAATGTGGCATTCGTATCCTGTGGTATTCATACTACATTTTAACAAAGTGAATTACCACAACTCTTGTATTTGAGAGTAGCCCTGAGAAACGTTTTTGGTGTCGTATTTGGTAAAATTAAGATAAATTGAAAACAAATAGTTATTTTATTCGTTTTGTTCTTGCCATCAATCATAAGCTGTATTTATTTGATGGCTAAATTATTTATTTACATTTTGAATGTCAACAAACAGTAAAGTGGTGCTCACAGTTTAATTACACTATCCAACACGATTTTTGCCATGAACATCCCATGCATCAATTCTATATAATTCGCTAATGTTGAATTTGAATGCTTACTCAGTTTTTTTACAATTACGTAACGTTTATGAGAAAATTACAACCGTATTTTGAAACCGTTCTCACGCACTACTTAGACTAATTAAAAAAAAAATAATACTGTGGAAAAAGAGTTTTACGAACAAATTTGAACGCAATTTTTCTTTTTATTGTCCAGACAATTTTGAGTATACTAATTAATGCTAATATTCCAAAAATATTTTAAGATAATTAGAACCAAACTCGAAAATTTTCGATTTGTTTAATGGTATTTTTATATATTTTTTATTATTTAGGATTTGATGATAAATAAAAAAATGATTTATAGTTATCTAGAACATAGTTTAAACAAACTATTAAAATTACAATTTTTTTCTAATTGATCTTGCCTTTTAAAATATGTTCGCATTTTTGGGACTCTGTTATAAAATCAATTTTCAATAAAAATACTAATGAGCAGGGCAAGTTTTCTCTTTTAATGGTCTAATATTTATTTCGATAATTTCATTCACAAAATTAAGAACATACAAAAATAAGTACAGAAGATAAGGACGTCATATATTTTTTTAATACAACCAGAAAATCGAAAATAATATTTAACCAGTTGGGAAGGTAAGATCACATGGGAAATGTAGGTGTAATTATGTTAGTTAGGATTATCAAAATTATAGTCGGTCTAAGCCGACTATACATACCCTACACATATGTGTGGTTACCATTCAAAGTGATATATAGGTCACCAGGGTATACGAATCCTGAAAATAACTACAAACATTCAATCGCTGAAGAATTTCCATTCATTTGATACCCATATTTACAAATGGGTAGGTGTACCGAATTTCGATTTTTTTTTGTGAACCACAAGTCTTTTCGCCGGAAAACATTATTATCATGTATTTGAGCATGATGTCAATATATATTTGACCAAAAAAGTTTACCTAAGCACGTATACATAAAAATTGATCTTTATATGTACATTTTATATGAGGTATTTTAACATAAGTGGTCGGATCATAGGTCACAATGAACCGATCTCGCACATACAGCGTAAGTATATTAGTAATCTAAGTTATAAGTTTCATTTATCTAGCTCTTCAATTTTAAAAGTAGTAGGGATTTCAACAGACAGACAGGCAGACAGACGGACAGACGGACAGACAGACGGACAGACGGACATCGGTAAATCGACTCAGGAGGTCATGCTGATCAAGACGGCGTACCAAATTGAATATACCCTTTCACTCTTAGTGTAGGGTATAAAAAAGGTTGCCAGTGTGTAAAAAAGTCATTTTTAGGCAAAGTATATCAAAATTGGCAAATTTACAAAATAATTGAAAAAATTGCATAAGCCAAAAAACTTGCCGAACTTCGAATTAGCGGACTGCTATATCGACTACCGCCGCAGTAAATTCCAGGGTTTTAATAATCACTTTTAAGCAATTTTCCCGTCGCAATGGATTCCCGGCATCAAAGTCAACAACTGGTGCATGTATTTACCGACAAGAAAAGAATGTTTCGAGTTGAAAAGTGCAAAAAACTTCTGAGCAGGCACGCAGAAAAAAAATTGTATTTACGAATGAAAAACTGTTACTCATGCCGGATAAATATAATCAGCAGAATAATCGTGTCTAATCAGTGAGTCTCTCAGACATCCTCAAAATTTATCAGTTTTATATCAATCTAAAAAAGTCATCTGCATCACCAGGTTTAAATTCATTTGACTTTTGAGTTTGAAGCTATCTGCTCAGTAAAATTGGTCCGACTGATATAGATTTAGAAATAAATGGATCAGAATATGATGCGTGCCGCCAATCTTCTTTTTAACGTTTGCACCAATCAATTAAATAAACCGTCGAAAGATTTGAGTGTAATCTGAAAATATTTAAAGTATGCTTATTCTTATTGCTTACTCAGTCTTTTCATATTTTTTGAGAAAAATTTGGGTGAAAACGGCTACTAAACTAAAACAGTTTTTGATGGAAACTAATAGGGAATATTTAACAAATTATAACCGTTAAAAAAAGTTAGTAATTTTCATAGTTACATTGACCATAAACCATTTTCTTATTTATCATTAGATCTACAATGCTAAAGAAAAGTCCGAAAATAGTCTAAAAAATCTATATTATTTGAGTTTTAATTCAAATATCTGAAAAACCTATTGAAATATGAGTATTTATTGGTAATAATTATATTGATAATTAGTATTGACAATTAAAGGAAAAATTGCTTATATAGTTTTTTGGAAAAGTAGTTGTGTAAGAGACTGTTTTTTTTTAATTCTAAAAAGTGGCTGAAAAGAGCTTTATATTTCGATAGCAATTTTCTTAAACACGTTACACAATAGAAAAAAAAAACTGAGTATGCAGTCAAAATCAGCAACCGTGAATTTTATAGGATTGATATATGGGATGTCCATGACAAAATTGTTATCGTACTGTTGTATACATGCAATATTGTACCAAAACCGACGGAAATTGTTGATTTAAAGAATAGTTAGTGTTGCATTAACTAATCCTCCTACTTGTAAGTAAGTTTAATTTAATTGACATTTTGAAGTAAATACCTTGATTTTGTCACACCATTAAATAATTCAAATTCGAATATGACATAAAGCATTGTTTGCCTACTTTTTCGGCTACTTTAATTTAAGTCGGTTTACATAAGGTGTAAAGAGACGAAGAGCAAATTGTTTTGGAACTGATTCAATAGTGTCATTCTCCAGACAAAAATTATATAGGGTAAACACACAGATCAATGGAAGTTCGCGTGAAGCATATGGCAGAATATCAAATTTAATGGAATTTTTAAGGAAGATTTCCGACATAATTTGGGAATGACCAGAAAACAAAATACGATTTTGGTATTTTGGTACTATTCCGCTCATTTGCACATTAATGGGAAAAATATAATTTTGTTTTTGTTCTTAAAAAAAGTCACATTCTTGACCACAATGAAATCAAATAATTCGATTTAATTCGGAGATTGAAAATTTGCATGTCAAATACTCCACAACTCTGCCGTTTTTTCACTTTAAATCGTTCTCAATACCCTTTAAGTTGTATTATATTGTGTACAAAAAATTTAAATTATTTAAACACTGCGCAAAAAACTTTTCTATCTGAAACAAAAAACAAAAAAAAAAATCAAATGTATCCTCATAAAATTGCAAAATATTCCGTGGCAACACTTTTTGCTGTGCCATCAACAACACTACATTTTTTCAACACTTTCTCCTCGAAGTCCTTCCACACACACACTCACACACACACATCCAAACCACACACAAACACACCGCACAGCATGAAATTGGCGAGTGTGGGTGGCGCAGAAAAGTTCAACACTTGGCCAGGATAATATTTTTGACGGGTGCTACATGCATTCGGTGCAATGTGCATGGTGTGTAATGCGAACATTTTCAGTAATTTGCAGAATATCCATCCGCGAGTTGGCGCGGCAGGCAATAAAAGTTTTATTTCATTTACAGAAAATCTCATTGAATTGTGCGCCAATTTTTGCGTATTTGTTTTCGCAAATATTTTATTTCACATGCGAATTTAATTTTGCGACATTTTTGCCAGTTCCATGGAGCAGCAGCTGTGCGGTGTTTTTTACGTGTGGCAAAGTTGCGCGTTCGTTGTTTTGTTGTGATTTATGGCATTAGCAAAATTTTGCAAACTATCCACTGCCGACATTAGAGGGCGTGGCGGCACTTGTTAATGCCAAATGTGCGGATTTATGGATGCAGCTATTTTGAAATTTATTTTAATATTTTTAATTTGTTTTTTTTTTTTTTTGTTATGGATGACTGGTGCGTTTACCTCGGCACCACCGAGACGTACGCGATTTAATTTAAATTTGAAACATCAAACAAAATAAAAATAGTTTTAACAAATGCCTACGAGTGTTCGGAGTGCGTAGACCGCAGGTTGCATTCTGTTCGAGTTTTGGCCGTCAAATTAACTAAACTAACCGTGAGCTGGGCCGGTGCTTTTTATACTGGGTGCTGCGTCGAAGAGCGGGCAGCAATCACTATCTATGCCCACGTCCTGTGCTGCAGCTGTTGCCACTTTAAGCAACGGCAATTTCCAGTTTATGGTCGCAGTCTTATTGACTGCAAGGTTCCCGGGGAAATCGCAATCATTGCACGCAATTTCTCATCACTAAATAAAGTTGTGAATTATTCTGACGAAATTGCCGGGTTATTCCAGCTACTGATAACGCTCGGCTCATAATGACGTCGATGACAATTTCTAATCTGTTGCTCTAATAAATTATACAGTGATACATTTGTAGGTATAGCTACACTGAGCTAAAAACAACTGTAAAATTTAGTGATTCTTTGTGAAAAATAAAACGATTTACAACCAATAACAAATAGATTTAATACAAAAAAATTTGATTTTAAAATAAGTTTAACCAAATTTGTTCTTAACTTAAAGCAATTTAAATTTAATTAAAAAAAAAATAATTCAATATATTTTATTACTAGTATTTTATACCCGTTTTGCGCAACGTGGTTTTTCTGATATATTTTTTGTTTTTAAATAAGTTTTTAAGTTGAACATTTTCTATTATATACTAAAGAAAAGTAAAGTGTGGTATAAAAAATATTATGTGGATTATAAACAAAATAAAATTATAAACATAATCGAAATGAAGCTTGCTTTAAGATTTTGTTTTTTTTGTTTTCATGTTTTTAGTTTTGTTTCATATTTTTTGTTAGTATACGTTAGATAGTATACTCATTAAATTTTTATTTTTCTGTTTCTGTTTATTTTTGTTTTTATTTATTTCCCTTGTTTATGTATTAGCCATTTGTATTTTTCCCGTTTTTGTTTTACTTTTGTTTTCAATATTCTTTTGATTTGTTTTTACTTTTTCGCGTTTTTTTGTTTGTTAGTTAGTTTGCTTCTCTGTTTTTACTTTTGGTTTTGTTTTTAAGATTGATTTAACTTTGTTTTTCATGTTTTTTCTTTTGATTTATTGCTCTTGTTTTTGCTTTAGTTTTTGATTTTGCTTATGTTTTTGAGTTTTTACTTTTGTGTTTTTTCTATTGTTTTTGCATGTCTGTGATTTTGCTTTGTTTTTGATTTTGTTTTCGTGTTTTTTATTTTGAATTTTTCTCTTTTGTTTTTATGTTATTGCTTATTCTTTAGATTTTGTGTTTTTTTTTGGTTTTTGTGATTTTGCTTTTGTTTTTGTGGTTTTGCCTTTTTTGTGTTTTTAGTTTTGTTTTTAGTTTTGTGTTTTAGTTTTTCTGTCAGTGTTAGTATTTGTGTTTTTGATTGTGTTTTTGCTCTTGTATTTTGTTTTCATGTATTTGATTTTCGATTAATTTCTGTTTTTGATGTTGGTTTTGTATTTTTAATTTTGTATTTTGTTTTTGGTTTTCTAGGTTTGCTTTTGTTTTTCTATTGCTTTTGTGTTTTAGATTTTTAATTTTTGACTTTGTTTTGGATTTCTATTTTTACATTTGTTTTTGTGTTTTTATTTTTACTTTTGTTTTTGTATTATCTTTTTGCTTTTGTTTTTGTGGTTTTGATTTTGTATTTTTTTTTGTTGGAGGTTACAAAGTTTCAAAGCGCACTCTGGTGGTGTAATTCAGAACTAATTTTTAACATACTTTTACCAGCCTTCCACAGAGAGTTGATTTGTTAATTTTTTCTAGATCTGAATAGACGTTACGGAGATATGTAGGAGAAACCTTACCGTATCTGTGGTAAGAATTTCAAGGAAATCGGATCAGCAGTTCAGACGGAGGAACAAAAAACCAACAAAGAGATTTATTATATGTATAGAATAACATAATTTGCCTATAAATTTATTGTTTTATTTATGTTTATTTATTTCTATTTTATTATATACCCATAATATTTATTGAAATATTTTAATTTTTTATTTTACATAGTATTTTACGCAATTTTAATTTTCCTCCTGTTTTCTTTCCTGTTCTCGTTTAGAATGAAGCGGTTGATAAGACAATAATCTGTTTTACAAGTGGACATCATCCATCAACATTAATTTTCAAATCCACGCTCAGAAAGCCGCTACGAATTATATGACAAGCACGTTGTTGACATCAAACACAAAGTAAATGCTGCCCCCAGGATGTCTGCACCGTTTATGCGTTTCACGGACGCACGAATACAAGTTGTTTAAATTAAAAGAAATTTGCCTTTTAATTGGGTTTAAATGCAATAATTGGTCAAAATCCTTTAATTTTAATACATTTCGTTAGTTTAATTTTAAAAAATGTTAAAGCATATTTTTTTAGTTCAGTGTCGGTATCTTCACGTGCAGCCGTATCACCAATAGTTATCCATGACCCTAATTTTATTGTCATGCTTCGCCCTGCTGCTGATTTATCGCTTGTTCGAATTAATTAAGTGTCTTGCACCCACATTTATAGCAAATAGTGTGTTAATGGTAAACAGTATCATCGTCTGTCATAATTGAATTTTCTATTTACAAAAATCATAAATACCAACGAATCAAATGTCGGCGCGTCCACTTTAGTATGGGAATATTGAAGGTTTTCGAATGCGCGAAATGGCAATAAAATGTTTATGGTTGCCATTGGCTACTTTAATTAAAACAAGGACCTATAGAGTGGGGAGTTTAGTTTTATTTTATTTTATATATACCCACAAAAATATATATTTCAATTATACAACGTGTTGCCCAATTCTTAGTCGAAGCAAATCAAATAGTAAATTTTATTGATAATGTAAATTAAAAATTATTTATAATTATATATTTGGAAAGCATTTATTTTTTATCCCTTTAATTTATAATTAGTGTTTAGTGCATTATTTGAATGGCTATCGGAACAATAAATAAAAATGCACAAAAAAAGAATCAACTACTTCAACAGCCTATATTTTAAATATTTTTAAAAATGTGCCCACTGTAGTATACAAGGGTAGTGAAAGGGTTAAGTAAAAAATAAGTTTTTTGTATTTTTTATTAATGATATTAATGTTTATTTACTTTCTTTATATAACATTTTTATATATGATTATATTTATTAAATATTTTATTGTATTTAAGATAATAATATTTTATACATAAATAAATATATTTTATATTTATCGATCTTAACATTTGTTATTTCTTCAGGCTTCAGGTTCGGACAAATAATACATATCATTTAAATTTTGGTTACATAATGGTTATACTAAGTACTAACGATGCTAAGGTAAAAAGGTCTTATACACAAATAGTTTGGTATTCCGAATTTTGGTAAATGACAACATTGAAATAGCACGTATAGGAACATTTTGGCACATATTTAATGAATATTGAGAATAGCCAGCGGTTAATATTTTACTTTAATTGTATTTTTGCTTTAAAGATGGACATATTCTCTACAAAAACATATTTTTAGATTTTCTACCATTACCACAAATAGAGTTAAAAATACTTGAAGTAGTCACTAAAAGAAATATTACCATTGTATGGCCGTTCTGAAATTAAATAGTCCTTATGTATCTACAAATCTAAGATGCGTATTTAGTATTGGGTTTATAGTTCAAATGCATTCGCTAAGCCTTATAACTGCGCACAGAATTGAATTAAAAATAATTAAAAATAAATTTTTTTTATATAAGGTAGTTACGATAATAAGTGCTATTTGGATTTGTTTCAACTTTAGACCGCGAAATTAAACAAAAGACTTTACATGGATTTGCTACTAATATAGAGGTTTCCACAACGGCATTAAAAAAAAATCCCAAACTGTTGGTTACGATGTTCTGTCTGAAAGGTATCGAAGTATATTTAAATATTGATTAACCAGAATCCTGATTGATGTTCTGATTAATCGAATTTCTTGATTAATCCATTAATCAGAAATAGATTAATCAAAAAATTTAATTAATCGATCAATCTTACAGCCATTCGTAAAAACCATTATGATAATATCTTCTATATATATAAAACTCTTGATCCGTCTGTCTACCTGTCTGTTGATCTGTTAGTTCTAGCATCACGTCTAAACCGCTAAACCATTTAACTGAAATTTTTCACCAGGATCCTATGGAGTCCGGAGGGTGTCATGGACTATTTATGGGCGTTATTGGCCAAAGGGGCGTGACACCTCCCATACAACCTAAACTTTCAAAACGACATAACTCAGCTCATACACAAGCTAAGAAGATGAAATAAAAACTCAAACACTAAAAAAATATACAAAAGCAAAAACACAAATACAAAAATCAAACACAAACGCAAAAGCATAAAACTAAAGCCATTACACAAAAACAACAGAAAATAAAAAACAAAAAAAAAAACTGTTGGAAAAACAAAAACAAAAGAAAATACATAGAACAAAAGCAGAAACACAAAAATAGAAGAAAACACAAAATAAAAAGCACATACACAAAAGCAAAAGCAATCACAAAATTAAAAGCAAAAACACAAACACAAAAGCATAAATAAAAAAAAGAAAAACACAAAAACAAACGCAAAACACATATTAAAAACAAAAAAACAAAACACAAAAACAGAAGTAAAACAAAAATAAAAAAACAGAAGCAAAAACACAAACAAAAGCAATACCACAAATACAAAAGCATAAATACAAAATCAAAAACACAAAATCAAAAAACAAAACGAAAACCCTGAAGCAAAACACAACATAAAAAACACGAAAACAAAACAAAGCAAAACCACAACTGCAAAACACAAAAGCAAGACAGGCGGACAGACGACAGACGAACAGACGGGCATAAGTAAACGGACTCGGGTAGCAATGCTGATCAAGAATGTATATACTTTTCCATACCGGACACGCCTCCTAAGGGGCGTTACAATATATGCACAAACTTAATATACCCTGTACCTCGTAGGTGTAGGGTATAAAAAAACAAAAAAACTTACGTACGAAAGCAAAATGAAAAATGTAAAAACCAAATCAAAAGCAATAAAAAGTAAAAACAAAACATGAAAATTAGAAACAAAAACACAAAGTCAAAGTCAATCTTAAAAACAAAAACAGAAAAACACAAAAAAATACAAAATAAAGAATAGTTAAAACAATAGTAAAACAAAAACGGGAAAAACACAAAGGGCTAACACATAGATAAGAGCAGAAATCAAATCAAACAGAAACACAAAAATAAAAACAAAATAAAAAACAAAAACACAATGAGCAAAAAAACAAACAAAAAAATATTTAACAAAAGTAAAAACACGAAAAATGTTCTTTATATTAATTAAATCACTCCATATCCTTGAATTCACAACATATTTGCACGAGTCGTGCACGGGTCCAGCTAGTGTATATATAAAATTGTTTTTCTCGCAAACCTATTTGTCTAAATTCGGTACACCATCTCATTCGCACATATGTGTACTTAAGTGAAAAAAAATTCTTTGACGATAACAAGTTTTCGGTAATTTTCAGGCTCCGTAAACCCTGGGTAACTATTATCACAAAAGTGTAGGTAGACCGACTTTTTAAATTAGACGTTCATAATTCATATAACGTTCATCTTTCTTACTAACTTCATTGCAGCAACTATCAAATTTTCCGTACTTGAAAACATTCCATGTGTGCCTTTCTGGTTTGATTTCAGTTATGGTTAGTGTTTATAAAATGAATCGGGTTTAAATTGAATTTGTCTATTTTTTATTGTCTGTTTTCTTGAGTTAAGGTAATAGATTAAAATCCCATAATTTCCAGCTAATCTCAAGAGAAATTATAAAAGCAATAAAATTCAACGTATTATTAACTTTACTTAAATTGTTTTTGCTATATTAATTTATGGCATATTATAAAAGAAACTGTACAGGAGATTCGGTAAGCAAGCATCCACAACTGATAAATCGCATTATTTTGTAAAACTGCCACTGGTTATAAATTAAATTACATTTAAACCGAAACCAACACCAAAACCGAAACCTTGAAAAATGTCAATTTAAATAAATCTAACCGAAACGTAGGTATTTTAATCAGATTTCCCTGCGAACCCTTTTTTCATTTGACTTCTTCATTGCAATGGCAGGCGATTTACCGCAAAACACTTGTAAAAGAAAACATGGTAACTGGGAGCAGTTGTGACGGAACAGCCCTCTCCACCTACAGACCATCGAAGTCGAATAGAAATTGGGAACGAAAACTGAATTGGACTCCAACCACACTGATTTCATAAATTGATTAAATCTTAAATTATTTTCAAGGAAATGCTTTAGTGCTCAGTGTCTCGGTTGAACGGATGACGATCAGGTGGAACGACGAACGGACGGACTGACTGGCTGTATTGTGCGCACAAGCCTAGCACATTTGAGGCACTGACTGTGAGTTAGTGTTTGTTTTTGTGTCTGAACTTTAGAAATCGTGGAGTAAATAAATTTTTAAGAAAATTACTTTTTGCCAGGACTTGGGTTTTATTTTTATTTTTCCTTTTTAATGCTTTTCACATGGAAATATAGCATAATGTTGACTCTAACCGGGTGCCCTTTAATGCAAACGTTTTTGAGGTTAATCTTTTAAAGTGCCGCCGGTTAACCTGACGCCGCTATTGCCGCAGGCAGCGGGCCAGACCAAAGACTTGAATCCTTTACCATCAGCGATAAATACGGTGAATTTATTTTCGGAATTTTGCAGTGATGCCTTTACTGCCAGCCTCCATAATCGCTCCGACGGTGCCAAACTATGCAAATGGCTGGAAACATGTGCGGTTGCTGGCAGCGAGTTGATATCCGGGTCTCCATTTCGTTCTTTCTGTTTGCGTTACTTATTATGCGAATATGTGATTTTTACCTTTAGCTTTTTGCTGTTTTCCATTGATAACTTTTATTGTTGTTTGCGAAATGGTCCGCACTCTATTGGTACTTTGGGGCGACCGGCTTTGGTGCGGCGACACGGAGCATTTCTGGTGCTAAAATTCCAAATGTTTTTATTTTGATTGCAGTACTTCCAGCGCCATTTCTGGTTTACTTATTTTAGCGTAAACCATGTCGTGCACAATTTTGTTTTTTTTTATTTCATATGCATTATATTTTGTAGTTTCATTCGGCGAACAAGCGGTCATTGGTATTAATGCGTTTCCGGTGCTATCGGTGGCTTGACTTAATATTTAGCTTTTGTTGCCGCAGCTCGTATCGGCATCCTCCACGGAAATGAAGCCAAATAAAAATATTCATAAAAGTCGTATATTTTGCTGGTGTTTATCTGAGAACAAAAATACCGAGTAGCGGCATTAACAATGGTGACTGGGTGCACGGATAGTTGTTGCCCGATGTACAGACTGTGGACCGTAATGACTGCGCCATGTTAATACGTAATATGAGGCCCCTTTTGTTAGCCCGGCGATTATGGCGCTATTCGATTGGGATTGTGTGACATTACACGGAGAATGGGTGCTGAATGTTGGGTGGATATTTTTACCTTTACTTTTGTATACGCTGACTTCCGGCTTATGACAGCAATGCACGTGGCCCACTGAAAACACACAATCGATCCGATTTTGTCTTTGTCATCGCTAAGCCCTTGACAAAAGTTCAATAGAATCGAAGCTAGGCTCTTAAATCAATGCCTTTGATTTTTCAAATTTTCATTTCACAATGTTTCACTGAACAAAAAAGAAACGTGTATTCTGTGTGACCGCACTGCATGTCGCTTTCAATCCGAGTACAAAAAGATTAGGTGCTGCCATTTGTTTATTAAAATTTGCAGTTTTTTTTGCAGTTAAAAAAAAAAAAAAAAAAATTGAATTATTTTGAATAAACCATACTGTTCAAAGCGCTGCTCGGATTGAGATTAAATTTCAGTTGTTAAATCCTAAAAATAATATTTATGACTCGAAGGGCTAGTTTTTTTTAGTAATAGTTGAGCAGAACTTTTAATATTTAGTAACTTTGTAATTTATTTTATTTATTCCCTAAAGTTTATTTTTCATTTTTTGATTTCGTTTATTTTGAATAAAAATTGTTATAAAAAATTGACATTAGTCGGTGGTATTATATTTATTGACTTTAAATCTCATCGGGAAATCACATCATTAACGACAAAGGCTTCATGATTGGAAATTTTGAATTATATGTCTCGGATTATGTCTTTAACATTTTCATAAAGATCGTTGCATTAAAAATGTCATGTCATTGATATGTCATCGTAGATATATCTATACTCAAAATATAAAGTTTTCTATTAATAGAATCTTAATTATTAATTATTATTATTATTCTTATTAATTGAATCTTAGTTTCGCTAGTGTTGGATGTAATGTTTTTAGTTTAAAATATTAATAAAAGTATTGTTATCGTTTTTGAAATTATCTGTAATGGTTTCCGCTTAATAATACTACACAACAGCCATTCTGCGCAGAAATCTTGACTATTTGTATTATGTAAAATGATTCCCTGATTCCGAAAATACGGTTTCAAGAGATATCGGTCAATAATTTTTGAACCGAACTTCCTTTAAGGTGGTCACTTATGAGCATTTTCATGTGGATCCGTACATTTAAAACTTTAATATCTCAAAGGAAAATTATGGACATTTTGTTTTCTTTTTCAAAAAATACTTTTTCCATAATTTTTTTTTTTTAATAGTTTAGATAGCTGATAGAATTTTCTTTATTTTTGTATATACATACTTTATTTCTTAAGTTTATAGTTATATCGTAAAAAATCACAGAATAATTCCGGGCGTTCCGTATGAAAATTTTCACTACGATTTTTTGCTAAAAATAATTTTATATCTGACAGGATTAATAATACGAATCGAATTTCCAGTTCATATAATTTATTTAAAACGCGAAATATTTGTAAATATATTTGTTCACCATTTTTTTTTACAAATTAACCAACGCTCAGGGGATGGCCCCTATTCATGCAATGCACAGTGTTGATCGTAAGAAGGGATGATAGGTTAAGTGGAGGGGGGAAAGATAGAGTATTGTCGGTGAATGTTTGTTTTGAATTTGCCAATATCAAAATTGTCGGGAAAAACGGACGCAGGGAGATTGTTCCACAAACGTGTCGTGCGACTGAAGAACGAATTCTCTCTATAATGCGTGGTTCTGTTAAGAGTCGAGTGGAATACGAAGGGGTGGGCTTGGTTTGATGCCCGAGTAGAACGAGAAAACACACGACCTGGTGGAATCAGGCCATGTATTTCACTCGAACACTTACCGTTGTAATACCTATAAAACAGGCTAACACACACAACGGTCCTTAGGTGCTCAAGAGAACCAATAGACGATGAGATATTTTCGTCCCCTATCAAATAAATAACACGTTGTTGAATTCGGTCCAGGAACTCCAAGTAGGATTTTGAAGCTCCTGCCCAAATGTACGAATTGAATTCCATTTTAGGCCGTATATAGGTAGTGTAGATAGTGCGTAGGTCAGCGGGAGTGAAGTATGTTTTACACCGTTTTAAAAAACCGAGGCACTTGGCCCCTTCTTTCGACACATTAAATATGTGATCATTCCAACGGAGATCACATTGAATTGATATGCCCAGAACGTCAAGAGCAGCTGACTGCGCAATATCCACAGCACCCATATTGAGGGGTGGGTAGGGTGAATCCATTCTTTTGTGGGATAACAGACAACATTGGATCTTGCTTGCATTAAAATTTAATCTATTTGCAACACCCCACTCGGAGATTAATTTAACGTCATTATTGAGCGTGTCATTCATAGTGCGTATTTTACTCTCAATCTCCAAAGAGTTTGGACGCTTCTTGAACGAATATGAATGACAAATGTTACTGCCATCTGCAAAGTAATGAATTGGGTTCTAGGTCAATGATAGAAGGACATTGATAAATACCAGAAATATGGACGGGGATAGGACGGAACCCTGCGGAACTCCAGAACTGATGGAATGTTGTTCTGAAAAAACACCATCCATCGCAACTCGTATAGAACGACCCTGGAGAAAACTGGATATCCATCGAGTAAAAGATTCACCGACACCAAATGCAATTAGTTTTGAAACGAGGGCTTTATGCCACACTCGATAAAAAGCCTTGGACATATCGAGAGCAACAGCCTTACTAGGTGAATACAATAATTCCACTTTTCGGAGAGGACCGCCATCAAGTCACCTGTGGATCTGGCCCTACGGAAACCATATTGGCGGTCACTGAGCAAATTCGTTGTGCTCAAGATAGTTCGCAAGGTGGAAGTTAATTACGCTCTCCATGACCTTGGAGAGTGCAGAGCATATTGCAATGGGTCGGTAATTGGCAGGGTTTGTAGCCTCGCCCTTTTTCGGGACTGGCTGGACATTGGCAACATTCCAACAAGATTTTTTCATCTCCTGTCGAGTAGGAGATGTTGAAAAGGTTACGCAACGGATAAGCCAGCGTTGACGCGCACATGGGCAGATATGCCATCAGGCCCAGAGGCTTTGTTAATGTTGAGGTTCGCTAAAACCTTTTTAACTGCCCGAGTTCGAAAATGAATCTCCGGCATTGCAGAACACAATCGACGACGGGCAGTGGTTGATTACTATCTGGGAGCTTTGAATTATTTGCAAATAATTCTGCCAAGAGATTAGCTTTATCAACCGGGTCAGTGAATGTCTTGCCATTCATACTAAGAGTTGGAGTAGTCTGATTCTTCACCCTTTTTATGAATGACCAATTTAATAATTCATATATTTGAATTCTGCGGGTTATTTCCTATAATACTATAATAGTGGCATTTACTGCGCAACCTTTTTTCTCATTTTGTTATATAGTTTATTAAAAAAAAGAAGTGGGCGACGCACACCCATTGTTGAAATTTATATTTACTGGGATGACAATTTTTCAATCCCGGAATTCAAAAATTTTAAAAATAAATTAATTAAGTAGTGTCGTTGGCTCAAAACTATAGAATATTCAACTAGGTTATTTAAAACTTAAATAAAATTAATTGTTTTGTTAATATTAGTTTTTTAATATTATTTTTTTTTGTAAAAAATACTTTTTTTTCTGTACAAATACTAATTGTGAACACTAATAAATAAAATGAAAATGGTTATGTAAATGGAATTCAAATTTAAACCGATTATTAAGAAAACATTTTTGTAAACTTTGGAAATATTCAAATATTATGTGATTTTATTAGCGATATTTTTAAGGAACGAAACTATGGAATATTCTACAACTCGATGGGGATATAATGTGAGATAATTAAACGTCGCACGGTGAACAAAATGATGAAATTTTTGAAAGACCAACTCAGAATAATTCGTAAGCATTATAACATTAATAGTTTAAGAGATATGGGCCTTCAAAGATAGGAAAAAAATCGCATACCATAAATAATTCTATGAAAATACATATTGGAACATAACTAAAATATCCTTGTATATCCTCTCAAATCCTTAAAACTGTATTTAGGCTGTAACAAAATATACCTACTGAAGAAAAAGTAGCTTCCGGTTTGCTCCGGTTTACAAGAAAATTGTTGAGAAATACTACCATTTTCGTATGAAATTTATTAATTTAATTTTAAGTGTTTAGTATTTCATATCATAACTCAACACAGATGAATAAACAAAGTTTATATTGACACAAATTTATATCCTAGAGTGTAAAAAAATATAAAAAGACCAAAATTCCATTGATTCAAAATTCCATTCACATTTCGTAGAATTTCACGTCAAACATTTGAATTTGAGAAATATTATGTCAAGTTAATAATTTTATATCAATTAAACCTAGAGATATCCTTCATTCGCACTAACGTTTTTCTAATCACAATCAATTAGGAAAAAAAAAAATAAATATATCATCCCGATATCGTTCCCGGAGTAGGAGAAATTACATGGCGAAAATTACCATTTATTTTCTAATTTCATACATATGTGCCTTTTTTTTTGAAAATTTATTTTAAGGACTGCAAACGATATCCTTCATTAACACTAACTTATTTCAGATCACTATCAATGTAGTCAAAAATAAAAAAAATAAATCATACCAATATCGGCTCCAGATTTAAAAAAAATTTCAAAAATGTCCACAAAATTCCCGAAGTTTAAATATTTTTACATAACTTTTGTGAATTAATAGAAGACATTTTGTAAAGCATAACTATAACTTGATATTTTTTTATTAAGTAAAAAAATCAAAGAAATCTACCGATTTGTTTTGAAGTTGTATAATTTTGTTCAAAAAGTGCTTTTTTTATTCACCGTGCGTCGGTCGACTACGAGCCAAAAGGTCTGCGATTCGATCCGCAGCGACCGCCGACATCTTTTTCATAGAAAACATTTTTCCATGCGACGCACAGTGTGCCCAAACGCTCTTAAATCGGGTGAAATTCAGTATTGTCGGAACCACTCAACCGATTTTAAAAATTTAAAAAGTGTTTTGAAATTGGAGTTTGTATCTTTAATAGTTATGGAGATAAAAATTTGAAAATTTGTTCATGAAATTTTTTCAAAAATTGTTTAAAATCCAAAAGTTATCCGGTTTTTAAAATTATTTTGTTTAAGGAATGATTACATTGAAAAAATTTAAAAAAATGTACTTACAGGAGAAAATAAGTTTTAAAGATATAGACTTGAACATGATTTTTTTTTTTAATTTTTGAAGTCTTTACTTTACATATTTTTACATAGATTGTACATTTTATCATGAAATCAAAATATGTGTAAGGGACTTTTATATACATTTAAAACATAAATCATAAATTGAAAACAGTATTAAAATATCTCAAGTGGTTTAGTAAATATAAAATTGTAACATCAAACATTTTTTTTATTTCCCATTTTGTTTTTTTTTGGAAAATTTCATATTAATTAAAATCATATTTCATCAAAATTTCGTATTTTTTTTATTTTATTTTGATTTTGCACACGTGCAGAAAAGTTTTCAAAGCTCAACGTAAAAATTAAGGTATGCAATTTGAAAGATAAAAAAATAGTTCTAAACATTTTTTAACCTTACTTATTTTTTGCCCGTCGAAGTATATGTGCGGAGCAACATTATTTCTGGAAATATACATTTTTTAAAATGACTTGTCATAAAACCGTTATATCTACCTGTAAAATGTATATATTACCAAATTATTTTTTATAAGTTCGAAGTACATAAAGTTAGTATTTAATCGGCAAAAGTTTCATGATGATAGGGTTAACTATTGTTTAGATATGTTCAATCAAATTCAATGTTAGTTTTGCATAATTTCCCATACGAAATAAAAAATTATCTACATCAGAATCCAGTTTAGTATTTGTATGGGAAATTATGCAAAATTTTGATGAAATATGATGTTAGTTAATATGACATTTTGCACACAAATGTAAGGCAAATATATAAGTGTTTGGTATCATTGAAAAGAAAATATCTAGGAATCTACAATAGGATAAATTATTATTTTAATCGAAAATTTCAACTTTGAAAACTTTTCTGCAAGGGGTCAAAGTAAAAAAAAATTAAAAAACTTGAACTTTGACCAGTGTTGCCAAATTGGTTAAATACATTTTGGATAAGTTTTATTATTTAAAAGATTCTCAGTAATGTTATCTATCAAAAAAATATAACAAAAGTACATGTTACTGAAGAAAAAAAATACTTACGGAGATTTGTCAAATTTTCCAAAAAAAAAAAAATGAAAAAATGAGATATAAAAAATATGTTCGACTTTACAATTTTATATTTACTAAACCACTTGAGATATTTTAAAATGGTTTTCAGTTTATGATTTATGTGCTTATTATTTATAAAAGTCCCTTACACATACAAGCTAAGTAAAAATATGTAAAGTAAAGTCTTCAAATATTTAAAAAACAATCATGTTCAAGTCTATATCTTTAAAAGCACATTTTTTTAGATCTCAATGTAAGCTTTCCATAAACAAAAGAATTTAAAAAATCGGATAACTTTTGGATTTTTTACAATTTTTGAAAAAATGTTCATGAAAAAATTTTCAACTTTACTGATTTTTATCTCCATAACTATTAAAGATACAAACTCCAATTTCAAAACACTTTTTAAATTTTTAAAATCGGTTGAGTGGTTCCGACAATACTGAATTTCAACCGATTTAAGAGCGTTTGGGCACACTGTGCGACGCTACCTCTCGGTAAATGGCAAACCTACGAGAGTAAAACATTGCCTATGAAAAGCTCTCACCCGCCGTTCGGATTCGGCAATAAACTGTAGGTCCCACCAATTTGAGTACAAATATAACACGTACAGCTCAAATTGTGAGAGAGCTCGGCCGAAGTTATATACATGACTGTAGCGCCAAACTATTATATTATTATAATTAAATGTTTATCTAAATAATAAAGTTCCTATTTATGCTTGAAACCCTCAGAATATTATTCACATTAGAGATGTCAATCGCGGTATCCCGGATTTGAGTCAAATTAATCCCGAAAAACTGGTCTTGGTATCATCGTTAAATCACGGCATGTTCGGGATTGTTAATTTTGCTAGTAGATCAATTGTTATTAGTTTATTGAAAAGTCTTTCATGGTTTCTTATACACATATCGCGCAATTGTACTTTTAACATTAAAAGAAATGTAATCTTAAAACACTAATACTAAAAAATAGTAAACAATTATAATATCGTGACTTATTTGGAAGAAACTTCAATTCTGAAGATAGTCAAAAGGTTCTCTATCAACTTTACATTTTGATATAAATCCTAGTTTCGGATAGCAGTGTTATTGAAACTGGAAACATTATCTATGAACAGCAACTATACCTTTTAATATAATATTGAGAATACGAACCATTTGTTTATTATAAGAAATTTTAGTCTGAAATTGCAAAGAATGGAATATCGGTTTAGAAAATATTGATATTTTTTCATATTTAAATTTATTTCAATTATACCAAATTTTTCATTGGATTTTTTATCCAATGAAAAAATACATTTGAAACATGAATTGGCTTTTCCAAAGTTCTAAAATTAAGCTACCAGTATTAAATAAAACCAAGTTAATAAATTGTGATTATTTTTATGTGTATTATAATATCGTATGACAACAATAAACTTATATTCTTAAAGTACGATAACAAATAAAATAAACTTGTTTCACAGTTTTTCTCGATCAATTAGTTAAAGGGTTTTATTTATATTTGGAAGTGCATATCATATTTTCATATTTTAATCATACTTTCATAAATTTTTGGTCGAACATTTGAAAGGCTTTTATTTGAATTTTAAGCAAGTATCATTAAATTTGAATTTAATAAATTTAAATTGATTTTTAAAATATCTCAGTTCATTTCAACTTACATTTCAAATGGGAATAAAACCTTTAAATGAATTGATATTGGAAAACTGTTTTAAAATCCATACTCATGGAGATATCCGCTACAAAATATATACTTCAAAAAGTTGTTGTATTTCTTATAATGAAAATATGATATGCATTACATTTCAAATGCATATAAAAACATTCTAACTTGTCTGTATCACGTTTTCGCAGTTAGGCAGACAGTTGGACATGGGTAAACGGACTTGGGTACTGATGGCGATGAAAAATTCCGCACCTTTTAGGTGTATGGTATAAAGATCTTCACGATAACATAACGTTTTTACAATACAGTGCTTTTGTTCAATTGTTTATGAAGTTTGTTCCCTACAAAAACATCAAAAATTGATTTTGTGTCTTAAATCAGCATTTTCCGAGTTGTACCGACTGATACATTTTAGTCAAAATTCGTACTTACTTGCCGAACTTTTTAGAAACAAACTAAAAATAAAAAATCAATAATGAAATAAAATCCTATTTGGAGTGATGCAACGTCGAACTTAGGCTTAACAAGAGTTGCTATAAATAGAAATAAAACGAAACAAAAATAAAGTAATGCAATAACGCCAGAATAAATGGAAAACATTTCACACAAATGAAACATTTAGAGGAAAACTAAATTAATTTCCAACAACAACAACAGAAAACACACTTGCAGCATGCAACTTACTTAGACTTTCTTGCGGCAGCTGAAATCTTTTCACAAAACTTTTGACTTTTCATTTTTTTTTATAATTTTTTTATTCCTTGTTTTAATTCTTTTGGAACTTTTTCCTTTTTATATTATGTTCTTATTTTTAATGTTAAAAAGTTAGTTTTATTATTATTGTAGGCAACATAGAGAGGTTTACGGCTGGTTTTAACTTTGAAATTTCGGCTGCGGCCTGACTCTCAAACCCAACATCTCAAAGTTATGTTGCTGTACGTAAAAATTTTGGTAAAATAGAGAAAAGAAATTCAAAAGATTACTTATTTTCAACACATTGCTCACTGTTGTACAATTTCATTAATGTTTTAATTCGTCCATTAACCCCTTTGAAATTAGCAAAATTATAAGAGTTTCAATATTTTCATTGCACATTTAAACTTTTTTCTGTGTAATTTGATTACAGCAGTAGTTATCAGTTTTAATAGCTTCATAATCTACATATTTTCTTTAAGTTATTAAATTACAGACACATAGCAAAAACGGAACAAATACACATGATTGTTAAATTTCCTATAACTTTTTTAATGGATTTTTTTAATGGTATTATTAGAGCTATAAATAAAATATATATGTTGGTTATTTTATATTTTAATTTATTGTTTTTATGTTGAATTGCTGAATTAATATGTACCAACTATTTTGATTGCAAAAGTTAATATGCCGAATTGCTACACGCAAAGCAAAAATACTTTTACAGGTCGTTGGCGACAAAGAACTTCCTTTGCAACGTGCTCGAACTATGCTCGCAAATGTTTATATGTTGGCTGTAAAGAGTGTTTATCATACTTCTGTTAGAAAAAAATCAAACTTTAAGATTCTGTGTACAAAACTATCAAACTGTTATATTTAAACTGTCACACTCCTCAGCTTCCTTTTGAATTTTGTTTTTATGTAAGACTAATAATAGCCGCGGTAGCCGCGGTAGCTCAGTGGTTAGTGCGTTGGACTGCGAGTTGAAAGGTCCCCGGTTCAAGCCTGGACTGGGGCTAACAACAACTTTTCATAGAAACATTTTTCTATACCGCGCTACCTCTCGTCAGTAAATGGCAAACCTACGAGAGTAAAACATTGCCTATGAAAAGCTCTCACCCGCCGTTCGGATTCGGCAATAAACTGTAGGTCCCACCACTTTGAGTACCAATATAACACGCACAGCTCAAAATGGTGAGAGAGCTCGGCCGAAGTTCTGTACAGGACTGTAGCGCCAAACTATTATTATAATAATAAATTATAGTAAGATTTATAGATCAGTATTTGAATGTGGGTTATTGATTGGTCGGGTAGGTACGGGGATTCCAGACTAGAGATGGGCGCGTGCCTGTTTTTGATGGCATGTACATGCACGGGCACGCCGATAGGTGACACGCACGATAAAACACAGGATTTTAAAAGACACGAAGAAACACGGAAAAACATGAAAGAAGCACGAAAAAACATGAAAAAGAAAGAGAAACGTGAAAAATAATACCGGAACCGTTTAGATTTTTGGAACCAGAATCGTTATTAAAAATGTGTTGAACCGGAACTGAAATCGGAACATATATATTTTTTTCTGGTTGGAATCGGTACCGCTATTTAAAAAATATAATAACCAGAACCGGAACAGATATTATATCCCTGTCAGGGAACGCAAAGAACCGGAATCGGAACCATTATTAAATATGTATAGAACCGTATAGAAATCGAAACCCATTTCATTTTTTGTTTGGAACCGGAATTCGAACCGGACCCACAATTTTAAAAATCTAGGAACCGGAACCGATAATCCAATAGGTTTTAGTCCCTGTATTAAATAATTCAAAAATTAAGTTTGATACTGTTTAATTCTCTTAAATCCATAAGTAAAACTAAAACAACAGGTTTTTAATGTTTTTTTTTTCTGAAAGGTTTTTTGAATTGGGGTCGAAACTATAAAAAAAAAAATCTTTAATGGGCTCGTGCCTGATTTTGGAGGCACGGACACGCACGGACACCACTGCAACTAGCACGCACGGAGATTTGCACGCACGAACTCAGATTTTCGGACGTGACACGAGAAAAAAAACATGGCACGCGCCCATCTCTATTCCAGACAAAAGTAAACAAAATAAAACTATTACTAAAATAAAACCAGTAAGGGAGGTTAGGTCACATGTTAAATTTTAAAGTAGCAAAATTGAAAAATTAGTGTGATGAAGTAAGTAAGAATTAAGAAAGTCGATCTGGCCTACTATAAATACCCCACACGTATGTGATAATGTGTAGGGTTATAAAGTGCACCATATAAAGTGGTGCACAGGTCACCAGGGTATACGAATCCTGAAAATATTGACAAACATGCAATCACTGAAGAATTTACATTCATTTGATACCCATATGTACAAATGGATAGGTGTACCGAATTAAGATTTTTTAAGAACCCTGAGTCGGTTCATAGGAAAATAATTTTTTTAAATATTTGAGCTCAAGATTTATATATTAGACCAAAAAAACTCATTTAAGTCCGTACAAAATAAAATTTATCTGTAGATGTAGTCTGTAGAGGTCACAATGGATCCATCATGCTAATTTTTTTAGTACAGCATAGCGTTATAAGTAATCTAAATTAGGAGTTTGATTTGTCTAGCTCTTCTAATTTTTCTGTAATACCATACCGGAGATGTTTACTTCTAAGTGTTACAAACTCCGCGGCGTACCAAACTGAATATACCCTTTCACTCTTAGTGTAGGGTAGAGATGGGTACGTGCCTATTTTAGATGGCACGAACACAAAAATCACGGAATCACATAAAAAACTAGGCAAAACGTGAAAAATAATATTATAAACAGGGACTAAGTATTTTATATGGTCGGCTCCGGTTCCAAGATTTTTAAAGTAGCGGTTCCGATTCCGGTTCTGGTTGTATTGGTTCCATTTCTAGGTCAATACATTTATTAATGAGTTCATATTCCGGTTCCAAAAATCGAAACGGTTCCGGTTACAATTCCGGAGTGTGCCTAAAACCCTTGGAATATCGGTGCCGATTCTCGTTCCAAGATTTAAAAAATAGCCGAATCCGTCTCCGGTGGAACCGATTACGGTTCCACATTTTTTTTTTAATTGGTTCCGGTACTGTTTTTTTGTACGGTTCCTTATTATAAATAATTCAAAAATTAACTTTGGTACTGTTTTATTCTCTGAATCGGAACCTCCTCGGAATCAGAACCTGTCGGGGAAAATGAAAAATGTCTAACATTTGAAATACGTTCACTGGCTAATACCTGAATACAAAATAGCATTTCTTATCGCATAAGTGTGCCACACCGAGAAAAAAATATTGGTAAGATCAACCAAAAGCCTTTGTTGTTATAGCGCTTATCAACGAAAATAATTGTAACAACAAATTGGAAATTCTTAAAGTCAGATTTCACAACAACCAGTAAAATAGTTCAATGGTATCTTTTGGAGTGGTCCGTGACCACTAAAAGGAGATCAAAACCCTTATTATGAACCAAAAATGTCTATTTTAGAAATCAATAGCGGACATCATTTGATGCTTTATGGTACACTTTGAAGTGGTTACCCCAAAGGGCTCATAAAAAAAAGAGTTCTGTGCAAAAATAGTTTAACAAAAAAACTTAAAAGCAATTTTTCTTGTAAATTTCTATAATAATTTTATTACGAATTTTTGAAGCACTTTTTAAAAAATGCTCTGTGAACTTTGATATATTAAATATTGATATAAAAAATTTTCAATAAAAGTACTTTTGTCCTTAATCTGAAAATGTCACTGCTTCATATTTAAAGTATGCTTAATCTTATTGCATACTCAGTTTTTTCTATTTTTTCTATATTCTTAAAAAATCGTCCAAAAACAGTAAAAAAAATCAATATTTTTCGAGTTTAAATTCAAATATCGGAAAGACCTCTCGAATAATAATAGTATTTGTTGGTATATTGTAATTAGTATTGACAATTAAAAGAAAAATTGCGTTTACATTTTTTGAAAAGTAGTCTGTAAGGGACTGTATTTCTTATTTCTAAAAAGTAGCTGAGAAGGGTATAAAATTTCAGGAGCACTGTTTTAATAAACGTTAAGTAATAGAAAAAAGTAATAAAAAACAGTGTTTTTAAATAATGTATTTTAAGAACGAATCATAATTTTCAAATAAAACGTTTTTTATGTGAATCTGTGAATCATTTGACAATTTAGGTGAATTTGTACCACAAGGAAAAAATTTAAATTCAAGTGCGTCCTTGAGTTTTGCCAATGAGTCTAAGTTAGACATCTAGATGCAACATTTTATTCTTATTATTATTATTTTGCACCTTTGGAATTTACTCAGAACTCAACTGCGTCATTGATATTTCATGTAGTTAAATTCTGTCCAAATCGCAAAATTTGTCACAAGGCACTACTTTTTATAATAAAAAAAGCAGTTGGGTGCTTGAAAAATCCAAATTACTAACAAAAAAAGTTGATTATTTATTTTTAATATTTTTTTTTAATTTTAAATATTTTTTCTCTTCTATTCTATTCTATTCAATTCTATTCTATTCTATTCTATTCTATTCTATTCTATTCTATTCTATTCGATTCTATTCTATTTTATTCTATTCTATTCTATTCTATTCTATTCTATTCTATTCCATTCTATTCTATTCTATTCTATTCTATTCTATTCTATTCTATTCTATTCTATTCTATTCTATTCTATTCTATTCTATTCTATTCTATTCTATTCTATTCTATTCTATTCTATTCTATTCTATTCTATTCTATTCTATTCTATTCTATTCTATTCTATTCTATTCTATTCTATTCTATTCTATTCTATTATTCTATTCTATTCTATTCTATTCTATTCTATTCTATTCTATTCTATTCTATTCTATTCTATTCTATTCTATTCTATTCTATTCTATTCTATTCTATTCTATTCTATTCTATTCTATTCTATTCTATTCTATTCTATTCTATTCTATTCTATTCTATTCTATTCTATTCTATTCTATTCTATTCTATTCTATTCTATTCTATTCTATTCTATTCTATTCTTTTCTTTTCTATTCTATTCTATTCTATTCTATTCTATTCTATTCTATTCTATTCTATTCTATTCTATTCTATTCTATTCTATTCTATTCTATTCAATTCTATTCAATTCTATTCAATTCTATTCTATTCTATTCTATTCTATTCTATTCTATTCTATTCTATTCTATTCTATTCTATTCTATTCTATTCTATTCTATTCTATTCTATTCTATTCTATTCTATTCTATTCTATTCTATTCTATTCTATTCTATTCTATTCTATTCTATTCTATTCTATTCTATTCTATTCTATTCTATTCTATTCTATTCTATTCTATTCTATTCTATTCTATTCTATTCTATTCTATTCTATTCTATTCTATTCTATTCTATTCTATTCTATTCTATTCTATTCTATTCTATTCTATTCTATTCTATTCTATTCTATTCTATTCTATTCTATTCTATTCTATTCTATTCTATTCTATTCTATTCTATTCTATTCTATTCTATTCTATTCTATTCTATTCTATTCTATTCTATTCTATTCTATTCTATTCTATTCTATTCTATTCTATTCTATTCTATTCTATTCTATTCTATTCTATTCTATTCTATTCTATTCTATCTATTCTATTCTATTCTATTCTATTCTATTCTATTCTATTCTATTCTATTCTATTCTATTCTATTCTATTCTATTCTATTCTATTCTATTCTATTCTATTCTATTCTATTCTATTCTATTCTATTCTATTCTATTCTATTCTATTCTATTCTATTCTATTCTATTCTATTCTATTCTATTCTATTCAATTCTTTTCAATTCTATTCTATTCTATTCTATTCTATTCTATTCTATTCTATTCTATTCTATTCTATTCTATTCTATTCTATCTATTCTCGTGTGCACGATTTGTTAACTCTTTTGGACCTCTGCAGAGCCCGATTAACTGAAAGAATACATAACGAGCCCATGAGAATATCTTCTTTTCTACATGGACTTAAAATAATAATTAGAAATTGTTTTCAACGATCATTGTTAAAAATATTAAAAATGTTTTTAATGAAAAGTCAAATACAATTCTTAGAATTTTATAAAATAAATAATTATGTATTTGATTAGTAAGTAGAAATGAAATTTATGGAAAATATTTTAAATTTCCTAATAAGACATTAACTTAGAACAGGTCCTCTTCGGGTGACTTTTCTTCATTTGGGATTGGAGTTGTACTCTGTAATGTAGAACCAGTTGTAGATATTGTAGTGTCCACTGTACTGGAGGAATCTGCATTGGTTGTTGTGGGCACAGTAACAGTAGTAGGCGTAGGTGCAGGTGTAGTTTTGATTGGTTTGCCAGCTAAACAGTCATCAAGATCCTCGTAGACCTTGCTAGTTTCTGCAACATACTCCTTGGAGGCATCATTTTTGCACCGGTCCTGATCGTATTTGATATTTTCGATTTGACGATTCATGTAGGCCACAGCCTCACCGGCTGCATTTCCAATATTGTATGCTATTTTGGTAGCCTCACTTGCCTATTGGTGTCAAAGAAAAAGTTTTTTTTTTTAATTACACGTCGATCAATAAATCAATTAATTAAACTTACGGCGGTCTGGTAGCATTCGAAGAAGGACAGGGCAGCAGTGTTCTCATTGCAGTTGGCGAAACTGTTGCATGAGGTGCCTGAATCAGTCTCCAACTCCTGACGATTATCACTGACCTCTTCTTCTAGCGCCGCATATGAATTTTCCGAAGTTTTGAGACAAATAGCGTAGTTAGCCTCATAGGTCTCGGTAAGTTCGTTCAATTTAGGAATGTAAATGTTGAAGCACTCTATGGAGCGTGTTGGATTCTCCTCGATCTTCATGCTGGACTTTAGCAGATAGTTTCCGATTTTATTGTTAGCTCCATGAACGATGGAAGGCAACACCGAAGCTTCGCAAATCGCGGCGAATGCCAATAGAGCAATTGGTAGTTTAAGTTGCATTTTCGAGATATGTTTTTATTCGTTTTCGTTAGTTTAATTATTGCAAACTGTTTCCTTTCAGTTTTTGCACAGAACTGAATTCTACGTCCACAGTATACCCGTTTTATATTACACCAATTTTAAAAAAACCCATTAGATTTCTTTTGATAATACTACCTACTAATAAAGGTAAATTTGAGATAGCTTAGTCTGAGATACGGCCAATGGGCTCAATCAGTTTATATCTGTTTTCTCTAATCATTGGTTTTTATTTATTTATGATTCAGAATTTTAAATGGTAAATGCTATTCATTCTGGGGAAGCACGAACTATGATTATACGTTAGATAAGTTACAATTGGATTTTAAATTACCCAAAATGACTCGAAAAAGACATACAATAATCAATAAATTGTACAATAATTTCTTATCATTTCATCATTTAATTTATGTCTTTTTTATTACGTCAATATCTGCTTTTCGACCTGAATAGAATAATATCATTTTTCTAGAACAACAATAATGTCTCCGATGAGTAACCATTTTAATGTTTAATGACAGCGATTTCCATAACTACACTTGGATCCTAAGAATATTAGGAAATACGATTAATGTGAAAGGACTTCTAAAAATATCCTGCTTCTGCAGATAAGCTCGAATTCGCTTCTCGATTGGAAGTGAACGCGAAATTACTGATGACATTCTGGATGCTTAAAGATCCCAAGCGGGAGACACTCCCTGGTCGATATTTTGAACAATATATGTTAAGAGCTTTATGTAGGCAAAAAAATAATTGTTGATAAATGTTTTTTTAATTGGTATGGAATATATTCTGATGAACTAATTATGTTTGTATAAAAATCTACAGAAACATTTAGATGTTTCCCCAAAGCCAAATAAATATAATTGCTGTAACTGCGCCGACTAATTAATTTGCTGCATTGACGTACAGATATTCATAAGGATGCTTTATGAAAAACATCAATAATATATTGAACAACTCGATTTTGAGAGGGTTTTTTGGTCGCTTTAACAAAGTTTCTTAGTTCTTTCCACGCCATGCTGCTTAGTTTTTTTAGTGATGAAATAAGGGGATAATATTTAATTTGTCGAAAGACAGGCAGTCGAAAACCGGTGCAGATGTAAGAATTGAGTTTTCTCCTCTTGGCTCGGTATAGCCCGTAAGGATGCCTGTGAGTGGTTTTAATTCCTTGTCAGGGTTAACATTTTATTTGTCTTAGATTTTCGGGTGGCTTGTTCCACGCTGGATTCATCTCATTGTATTTTGTGTAGTTATTAAGCCTATATTATCTCGTATTTCAGGAATTGGAAAGGTCTGCCAGTGAAATTTAAAAAAATCCAAATTTGAACCATTTTTTTCCAGTTTATCGGCAGCCTCATTTCTCTCCATGTTGCACTGTCCGGTAACCCAAATAACATACACATGGTTAACAAGTAAGCGATTCGCACGGGCCTCTTTGCATTGTAGAACCACAATGGATTTCACTTCGTCCGAGGATATTGCTTTGATGGCAGCTGGGCTGTCTGAGAAGGATTTAATGCACTTGTCCACACTTTGAATAGTTTGTATAAATGTATCCCCCTCTGTAATAGTCACTAATTCCGACTTTAAAAAATGGTATTTTAACTGTTTAGTTTTGACCCGTCTCTGGAGAGGATTGGCCGTAGTTTCATTTCCGTAGTTCCATTTCTCCCTGGTCGGGAAGATGAACTTTGCAGCAATATTTTTCTTTGTCACCGGGTTACGGTCGCAGTTCCAATATTCTGAAGCAACAGTTTTCGGAATTGAGTTAATTATGTTATGGGTTTTGGTTAATGTCTCGAAATTGAGCTATCCCACTAGAATTTTAAGTCGGGCAGCTGTAAGAGCCGCCTAATATTAACTGAATAACTTGATTAAAGATTGGAAAGACTTATGTATTTTCTCTCATTAACGATTTCTGCACGTCATTCTTAGATAGATCATCAAATTTCTCAGACCCGGTCATAGGACTGTATACTTTGTGTGTTCAGTAAGTTTCTTGACCAGACTTAGGCATGAATACTACTTTTGCTTCTTGCCATGCGAGAGGGTTTAACTCTGGTTAAGACACGCCTGGTAATGCTTAGATATCAAGTATATCGGAACCACGTTGGATCATGACCGGGAAAACTTCATCCTGTCCTTTGGATTTATATGGCTGGTAGCTGTGAATTTTCAGCTTTAACAAACCGATAGTCATGGCTAATTGGTGGGAGTTTTCATTCATATCCCATTGTCTTGTCGTTTGCAAACTGACCAATTTTATTAGTCATCAGAATAACCTGCTTAGTGGGTATTCGAGAGGAATTAAACCTACCCATTGTACATATTGGTATTCAAAAGAAAGCAAATTCTTCAGCGATTGCAATTTTGTAGTTATTTTCAGGATTTGTAAATCCTGTTGACCTATTCACCACTTTAAATTGTAACTTCACACATTATCACATATGTGTGGCGTATTTAAAGACAGCTTTGACTGACTATAACTTTCATTATTCTTACTAACTTCACCACACCAACAATCACAAATTCCCTACTTCAAAATTTCCCTTCCTTACTGGTTTTGTTCAATATCATCACGAGCGCCCATGTACGAATACGTCTGAACTGGCTATTTTTATACCCTACACCTATGAGGTACAGGGTATATTAACTTTGTGCATATATTGTAACGCCCCTTAGGAGGCGTGTCCGGTATGGAAAAGTATATATATTCTTGATCAGCATCACTACCCGAGTCCGTTTAGCCATGTCCGTCTGTCTGTCTGTCCGTCTTGCTGTCTTGCTGCCCGAATCCAGAATAACTTGAGAAATACTGATCAGAATGCGATGAAATTTCGTCTCAATATATTTAAGCTATTTAGGAACTGAGTTTGAAAATGAGCCAAATCGGTCAACGGACACGCCCACCTCCCATACAAGTCACTTTTATATAACTCTTTCGGAACTAATAACTCGAAAAGTATTCAAGGTATAGTTATAAAATTTAAAACGTATTGTTAGAATTCACCTAAAAATATGTGGCCCAAAAATGGGCGTGATCCGCCCACTATTTTTCTTCATTATTTCCCGGGTTTTCATAGTGAAAATTTGATCCGTAAATTATTAAAATCAAATCTATGAAGTATTAGCCTTTCAAAATTTTAAATATAGGCGTGGTCCGCCCAATTATAATTTTCAAAATTTTTTTTTTGTTTTTTATACTTTATATAAATTTTTTAAATTATGGGGATATAAGACGTAAATTTCTGATATATGAATAATATTTTGAGGGTTAATATCCCCACCAAAGGTGTAGGGTATTCCATAGTCGGGCCCGACCGACTATAAAAATCCGCCCCATGTGACCGAACGTACCCATGTGACCTAACTTTCCCAACTCGTTTTATTTTATGTTACGAAGCTGCCATGGTCGATCCATTCTTCCGGAACATTTGAATTGCGCGTTGTGGGAACTGTACACTAATGTAGGTCCACAGAGGGGAACCTAAAAAAAGTCATTTCAAATCATTGACAAATTGTTTAGTTTTTATCTGTATATGATCGATTTAGTTATCGAAAGTCGATATTTCCAGATTAAGGTTATCCATGTTTATTTAAAAAAACACCATTTTAAAATAAATATGGCTGTCACATTGATTTATCATAAATATAAATGTTTTGCAACTTGATTAGTACGTTGGACTGCGAAGGGTACCGCAGCACAGGCTCAAATCAGTGTTGCGACATCCAACATTTTTAATTGAAAAATATTTTTCTATACCCCGCTACTTCTCGGCAGACAATGGCAAATTTCCGAGAGTAAAAAACCGCCCATGAAAAAACTCTCACCACATCGTTTGGATTCGGTTCTAAACTGTTTTTAATACATATTCTATTTTTGTGTGTTTTCTTGGATCGTATGGCAGAGAATTTCTATTGGTGAATTTCAGGTTCGTAGTCCAGCGCATTGACGTCACGGACGCTAGATACTGATAGTGCATCGGGGAATTTTATACAAGAAAACACATATGTATTAATAAAACCATTATTTATGAATATAGAGTTTAAGATAAGGTCTGAGAATAAAATTCTATTAATAAATTTTCGTGCTAGTTAAAATATCTGTAGACCAGATAAGGTCTACACTGGTGTGGTTTCAAAAATTTACGAAATACAGTAAATAAGTTTGTTAAAATAATATTCGATCGCGAGGGTGAATTGTTAATCGTTTGATTAATCTCATAATTTTTGTTGCAACATATAAGAATTCGGTTGCCACAACAGAACACTATCGTTGCAGTTGCTGCTCTGGTGGCTGGTCAAATCACAGACTTACTGCCTCTTTAGAGTCTCTTATCTACTCTATAATGAGGTGTTTGAGGTGGTTCTATTGCGGTCCTGAATTTAAATGATTAACTTGAATAACATAAAGGGATGCCTAATTGTTAAGTTTTACACAACTTCAGCCAATAAAGTGAAACACTATATGAGGTACATTTACAAAACTGGAAACTTTTAATTTTTATTAATCTAAATCTTTTGGTTTTCTCCTAAACGTGTTTCAATTGACAACCTTACAGACAGATGGAGATCGAGTTAGCGTAATATAGAAAACTCCTAAAAATAGTCGAACCACATTTCTAATGAGAGAGAAAAAGTGCTAAACCCAAAAGAAGAATCAGTTGAGGCAACCAAATCAGTTGTAGCAATCAAACAAGTAATTGGTTAATACAGGCTAGTCTTATAGTATATAGTCAATATAAACAACTATCTGTTGAGCTCATTTTATATTTAGTTGTTTAGCAATGAAAATAACAAATTGTAAATGGATTTAAAGTTGCTTTCCCCAATCAAACTTACGGTTGCTTCAAGTAATAGTTGGTTATGCTTCATTCTATTGTTTTTCACAAATGAATTTCAGTTAGGGAAAGATACATTTGGTAGATGGAAATGAATATTCGTTTAAACAACTGCATGCTAATTAATTGTGTCTGTTTGTGTAGAGACTTTGAAAATTTAAATGACATTTCAAAAGGAAAATGATACATTTTATTAAATTTGAAAATGTGATATTTTATAAAAGAAAATAAATTAATTTTTGATTACTAATAAAAAAAATATATAAAACCAGTATGGAAGGTTACGTCACATTAATGTAGGTAAATTGTTGGTGTGATGATGTTAGTAAGAATTATGAATGTTATAGTCGGTCTAAACCGAATATAAACCATTTACCATTTAAAGTGGTGCATAGGTAACTAGGGTTTACGAATCTTGAAAATAAATATAAACTTGCAGAAGATTGTGCACACTCTAAAATTCTTGACATCACAGATGAACAAAATAAAGACAAAACGAAGTAAAAAATAAAATTTAACTCAGATACATTTTTTTTATACCCTACACTAGGGATGCCCAACTCAGCCCGTACGGGCACGACGTCCACCCGCAAGGTGCTTGGCGAGGGGAACAGCGCTGAAGCGGAAAGGCTGAGAGGATTGTTAGAGTTTGAGCGAGCACAACGAATATAAGTTCGTGTGGACTGCAAAAACTCTTAGTCGATCACGCTGTCACCGTTTCCCAAAAAATGCACTGAAAAATTAAAATGTTTGAAGAGTAGAAATAATAATTGTTGTTTGTTAATTTTATAAAGAAAACAAGAACATGTACTTCGAGGAATGTACAATAGTGATAGTTGGTTTTGTCTAGAAAGAAAATATTATAAATTTAATAAACCATATATTAAGAAAATGCACTCATTTTAAAAATACATATTTTTGAACTATATATTTAGCATATATTTGTATGTTGTATGAATTATTATAATGAATTATATGATTAAATAAACCTAAACTATTTATCGTAAAAATAAATTTTATTCAGTGTAAACTCACAGTCATTTGTAGCAAATAACCCAGTAGAAATTGTGAAATATAATTTTCGACTGATTTTTTTTTTAAATCTGAATTAAAATAATTGCAAAATATTTATATATAATGTTCTTTTATTTATTTTCCTGCGGAGTGCGCCAGCTTATGTTTGTAGTTTTGCGTGATTAAAAAAAATGGAAATGTTTACATTCACAATTGAAACGTACAGTTTAAAAATACTTCTAGTACCGTTAAAAATATGTTTAAGTTGTTTTTTATTAGATACATGTAAATCATAGTGGTTTAATTAAATGTATAAAAATAAAGTCAATTTAAGAAATAGTTAACAATTTGTATTTCGTACTGGGGTTGCATGCGTAGAATTGAAGTCGACTGCACACAGTGGAACATAGTATTTTAAGTATGATTTATATATTTATATTATTATTTATTATTGTATAATAAATATTGTAAATTAAAAATCATCAATTAATAATTTGCTTGACACTTTTGCAATAGCAGTTTTTATTCACTTGTCTTTTTTATGAACGGAATATGATCATTTAACATTGGTATTATCAAAAATTATAAATTTTTACAAAACATAGTATTTTTAGAGAATTCTATGTACATTTTTTTCCAAAACTTCGAATGATTTTTTCGCGTGGTTTTGCTTTACTTTGTTACACCGTACTCTCACCGCACTCTCAGTCTCTTCAGTGTTGCACCATTTCTTAAGTAAAATAGGGCAGAAATGTGAAATAAATAATTATTTTAGAATTCAGTTAAGTTTGAGATTTTAATCACTTTAGACACACATTTTACATCCCAAAACATTTTACAAAATAATAACAAATAATATATTTTTGTTTTTGCATGCGAAAATTATATAAATGTTATAAGAAAAAAATTATAATTATTTAAAATGATAAAATTTGTATATTTTAATAATTCAAAATAATAAGCAATATAAATGGGTCCGTTAAAACCAATCTCAAATAATTAAACTTTTAAATAGACATTTAAATTTTCCGGAATTTCTAAAAATACAACACTAAAATCCCCCGCTCACTTCTGCCCGTAGATACCCAGCGCCAAGCACTCGATTGCCCGTGCAGTCAGCCGCGGGCAGGCGAGTTGGGCATCCCTACCCTACACCTACGAGGTACAGGGTATATTAACTTTGTGCATATATTGTAACGCCCCTTAGGAGGCGTGTCCAGTATGGAAAATTATATATATTCTTGATCAGCATCACCACCCGAGTTCGTTTAGCCATGTCCGCCTGTTCGTCCGTCCGTCTGTCTTGCTGTCCGTATACACGATAACTTGAGAAATACTACTTAGAATGCGATGAAATTTCGTTTCTATACTTTTTATCCAAAAGTTTTGTCAATGTAAATGAGCCAAGTTGGTCAACGGACACGCCCACCTCCCATACAAGACACTTTTATATAACTTTTTACGAACCAATAACTCGAAAAGTATTCAAGATATACTTATAAAATTTAAAACGTATTGTTAGAAATCACCTATGAAATATTTGATCCAAAAATGGGCGAATATTTCATAATTTTGTTTTCAATAATTTGCGAATAAAATGTCCGCTATGAAAAAGCGATGAGTAATAAAAAAATCAAATGTGGGCGTATCACATTTGATTATTACTCCTCGCTTTTTCATAGTGGACATTTTATTCGCAAATTATTGAAAACAAAATTATGAAATATTAGCCTTAAATCTCTACATATGTTTTAAAAGGGGGCGTAATCCGCCCACATATTTTTCTACATGTTTTAAAAATTTTTGATATTTTTTTTACTTTTACATCAATTTTTTAAATTAATGGAATATACGTCGTCAGAAATTTTATATGTAAATAATATTCTGAGTGAAAGAATGTTCAGCATAATTAAGAACTTTAAAGGTAAACAATTAAATTCCCCTCACTAAAATTCACACCAAAGTGTAGGGTATTCCATAGTCGGGCCCGACCGACTATAAAAGTCCGTCCCATGTGACCGAACTTACCCATGTGACCTAACCTTCTCAACTCGTTTATGTATGTGTTCGCCCTAAATATTAGCAAAATACATCATTTGTAAGTCAATTATTTGAATGTCAAGTTGCGTGTTGCATAGATTAAAGTTTTGAACATCGAAGTGCGCAATCTTTTTTTCTATTATCATGGTTTCAAACTCTTTAGTTTTTATTTTTCATAGAGTTTTTTTAATGTTTAAAACATTCGAATTCTGCTTGTGTTTGCAATAATCCATTTTAGAATATTTATTGCGGAATATTATCATTTTATTAGATTATAAAAATATGCCGTCAGAAAAATATCTTTTCCTGTAATAAATTAAAATACTTTTACAATGTCTCATGTTAACCTTATCTGATAGTACAATTTAAAAATAATTCAGCAAAGTCTTTGTAAATATTGTTAAAAATGAACTTTGTTGTGGTACAGAGTGTACAACTTTTCAACTTTGTCTTCAACAACATAATATTTGAATAAATCTACTTCAGTTAGTGAACTTAAATTATGAATTATCCAGAGTCATTTACTTAAACCTTATTTTAACGCGCAGACATTTTATATGTTGAAAGTTTTAGCTAGCTCAATATACAGGCCCCATTAAAGGATACAGCTCATCTAGTTGGTATAATAGACTAAGAAGGTTAACTTAGTGCCTCCAACAAGTTTCACATTTTAGAATTTACCATACTAAGAAAAAAAGTATTGTTTTCCATAATCACAGCCCATTGTACATACAAATTACTTAGATCGTATTTGAGACAAACATCATTCAAATTAATATTGCTAGCAAACATTTTTCCAATTTGCAAATAGCAAATATGAAGAAACTATCTTCATATTAAATATTGGAAAAGGTACTGCATTAGAGATCGCGGAATAATTTTTATTGAATTGAAATAAAAGAAATCAAATTGATTTTTATATAGTTTTGAATTACAGCAGTATCCTTGTTTATTATCACTTTCGTTTATATAAAGCCGTCGACTGTTAACTTGTACAACGATTTCTGCGCGGATGAATGATGTACGGCCTGCGATGCTGTCTCAAGGTGAACTCTGAAAAGAAACACTTTTCCGTCACGTATAGACGGCTCAAATTATTAATAATAATTAAAAAGAGGTCCAATGGTGACTCTAAAAAAATGTCATCTAAAATATAACATAAAATCTATATATATAAAACTCTTGGTCCGTCTGTCAGTCTGTCGGTCTGGCTGTCTGTCTGTTTGTTCCAGCATCACGTCTAAACCGCTGAACGGATTTAACTGAAATTTTGCACCATAATACTATGGAGTCCGGAGGGTGTCATAGGCTATATATGGGCGGGATTGGACAAAGGGGCGTGGCACCTCCCATACAACCTAGACTTTCAAAACAACATAACTCGGCACATACACAAGCTAAGAAGATGAAACAAAAAACTCAAATACAAAAAAAAAACACAAAAACAAAAAGAAAAGCAAAAATCAAATACAAAAACAAAAGTAAAAGCACAAAACTTAAGCTATAACTCAAAAACAACAGAAAAAAAAAGAAAACAAAAACAAAACCAACCACACTTAAATTCACCACACTAAAATTTACCACACTAAAACTCACCACACTAAATTTCACCACACTAAAACTCACCACACTAAAATTCACAACATTCAAATTGACCCACTTAAACTGACCATTCTAAAATTCACCACACTTAAATTCAACACACTAAAACACACAACAATAAAATTCACTACACTTGAACTCACCACACTAAAATTCACCACACTAAAACTCACCACACTAAAACTCACCATAGTAAAATTCACCACACTGAAACTCACCACACTAAAACTCACCACACTAAAACTCGCCACACTAAAACTCACCACACTAAAACTCACCACACTAAAACTCACCACACTAAAACTCACCACACTAAATCTTACTACACCAAAATTCACCTCACCTAAACTCACCACATTAAAACTCACCACACTAAAACTGTGAAAAACTCTACGGGGAAGAATTCTACGGGAAAGAATTCTACCGGGAACAATTCTACCGGGATGAGTTCTACAGGAAGATTTCTACCGGGAAGAATTCTACGGGAAAGCGTTCTATGGGGAAGAATTTTACGGGCAGTCTGAGAAAAAATTGTCTTTGAGAAAAGTTGTTTTGGCGGAGAATTATTATTTGGCTACTACATTTATAAAACCAATAAAAAAACTTTCACAGCCAAGCACGGGCCCCTGATATAAATAATAAAAATGTTTTTTTATATTAATAAAATTGCTCCATATCTTTTAATTCACAAAATCTTGGCAGGAGTCGTGCACGGGTCCAGCTAGTTTAATATAAAAAAATGATTTCTATACAGTTTTTTAAATTTTAAACCAACAAATCTCTGAAACAACAAAAAAAAACAACAAATCATCTTGATTTTGGACCATATCTTAGTTTTATGTTGTTTCACTATACTTCCAAATTTCATCAAATTCTGAGATGGTGGTGCCAATCACTCGTCTGATTTGATATAGAATGACTCAGTGGAAAAAGGAAATCATTGGGCATATTTAAAGTTTAACTAGGATATCCGTCATTGGATATTTGTTTGTCAAATTGTATAATTTAGAGACTTTACAAACACCCAACTACAAAGAAAGTGTAAAAACGTTTTTGGGCTTTTGTGAATATTTAAAAAAAGTCACATTATATGAAATCGATGTTCGAACATGTAGGTCACATCATATACAATTTAAAAATGGAGTTAATTAAAAAAAAATTAACAGGGACTTCAAACCTATTTTTTATAATTAAGGATAGCGAATACTAAAAATTGGGGGGGATTATGACCGCTTCCCACGGGGATTATGTCCTTTGATTTAATAATTTCAATCTGTTCAAACGAAATGTGTAAAAGATTAAAGTTCAAAATCCAATCAAAAAATTACCTCATTGGGTATTATGTTTTTTTTCTGGTTCGTGATGATCTGAAAACGTCTCCAAAGTAATTCTTTTTGAATTCAATTACACTGTCGAATTCCATATCAGAGAAGCCCATCCCATGTAGGAAAAAACTATGGGCCCAAGGGACAGGTCTGATACCCAGAACAGGCTGAATACTGGTTAAGCCTTGGAATGATAAGAAGGGCGCAAGACTGGCTCTAACTCGTTATAGAAAACATTTCATTGCTATTACTGTTGCTCATTCCAAACGTCATATGTTGATCATTAGCACACACTTCCATAAATTCATTAAACACATATTTCGATAAAACATAAACTCCGCTTGAAAAGCGGTCGAAATCCCTATTTTCGAATTCCGAAAAAAATGAGGATTAATTCCAAAAATCGGACATAATCCCTATTTTCGAAATGGGGATTATGTCCGTGGAGGTTATGTCTCGGCACCGAATTAATAGATATACTTCTTGAAGTTGTGTGCGTAACATATTTACTCATCAACAAAAAAAAATATATATATATAGAAAACTTTCTATATAAAAAAATCCTAATATAAAATTTAAATTGGAGATTTCGTCCTGCTTGCTGACTTGCAGATTTAAACAGCCTCGTGCTTGCTGACTAGGAGGTTGGTACAACATCATTCTTCCTCTTAAACAATTTCATGACTGTGGCTATTTTAAGTACACATATATTTTGTTTTAAAACTTCAGTTTTACCACGCCTATTTTCGAAATTTCGAAAGTTCTTAGGTCTAACGGTTCAGAACTTGTAATTTAATATAAATAATACTTAGATTATTTTCATATTATTAATTCTAAAATTTTTACAATATACAATTCTTTCTAGATCTTTAGAGTAAGAAAAATAAATACCACCGCGTGTTCAAAATGTTAGTTTTTATTACAAATTGATACCAATATATTATGATTATATTATTTATTTATCAGTTACCTTTGTCATTAATTGTACTGTGAAGTATAACTTATTTTCTGATATGATGAGTCATTGCGACATTTTATTAGATAAGTATAATTTTATATTAATTAATATTTAATAATCTAACGATTAAAAAAGTATTAAATGCGTAGTTGATAAAGTTGTTGTGTCCCAATAAAAACTTAAAATTCTTTAAATTGAAGATAACGCATCAATATACTATATATTTCTACGAAAATTCTAACTTAGTAATAAATGATACTATTTAATCTTGATTGATAACAAAATATTTTGTTATTAAAAACCATAATATGTTTTGACTCTAGAGCTTAAATATACTTCACCGTTCTTATTTATTCACAAACAATGATTATCTATGTTACGGAGCACATTTAACTGATGAGCAGTAGATCGAGGAAACTCCATAAAAGAGCTTTTTTTATATAAAAACTTACTATTTTTTCACCTTGGGTTGTGGCACATTGGCAAAAAATGGCAAAAAACTGCGTAGAAAAAGAAAATACTTAAAGAACTAAGAAAAACTTTAAATTTCTTTGTCGTTTTAGTTGAATAATTCTCAAATATTTATGAAATGTAATTTCATAAAACAAGGGATTACAGCGCTACAATTTGGCATGACAAAAAAGGTACAGCCTTTTTATATGAAACGTGAAATGGTTAATGGTAATCCATAGGTTGGAATTTTGGAGTGATTACTTTAAAAAACACACTTAAATATAATATTTTTTTAAAATTGTTAATTTCAATGCGAACGTAATAAAATTAAATACTTTTTATTTAATTTGGAATGAAATACGCGATTAATATTTTTATATGAAATATTACGTTTTTTATTACAAAAATATTTAAATAAAAGTTTTTGCATTACTTAAATTTTATTTAATTTATTTAAGTCACTTGTTTCTTAGTGTAATACACATAATTCGTGTTTTTCTTAAAATGCCATAAAATGGATTTAGCCATTTTTCATACCCAACGCCTTAAATATTATAAACATCCTCAGTGCGTATCTAGGAAATAATAATGTAGAAAATGTATTTCTAGACAATAAATATGCTCACCCTATTTTTAGTTAAAAAAATAAGTGATACCATATAAAAATAATACATTCAAATATTTTTCGACGCGTTTTTCCCCCATAGTCTTTTTTATTTACTTTAATTTCATTAAACTTGAAGTAAATATGATGGACCTGGTATAATGGGGTTATCTGGGAAATTGTAATTTTAGGACATGTTTTTGCACTTAGAAAAATAAAAATAATTGTCAAGTGCTTCTTAATATGGCATCAACTCAAGCTTATAATCAAATTAATACCGTTTATTGCATTTCGAGAACAAGTGAAACATTTGTTTTTTTTTTAGTTTTTAGAGTGCTGTTGTTTTCTATTAAAAAGTCTGAATTTTTGTCGTTTTTAATTAGAAGTTATGTATAAAATGATAAAAAAGGGTTTTTGCAAATAATTCAAGATTGCTAAATGGTTTAGCACCATATGTCCAAATTGCGATATTAGGGTAAAGTAGGAAACATTTTCTGGGGTAAAGTGGGAAATTTAAGCAATGTTTGTTCCAATTTTAGTGAACATATTGTGTTATATGAATTATTTTATTGGTTTAACCAAGAAAAAAACTTCAATCCTGGCTGAAAACTGGCTGACAACTACTGAAAAGCAACATTTTAACATCAACTCAGATAAGATCTGAATTGCAGAAAAAAGACGAGAAACGAACATTTAACAAGGGTAAAAAGAATACATCAGTAAAGACCAAGGATTGAAACCGTAACCGAAACCGATATCCGTTTAAAACCGTTTCATTTTTAAAACCGAAACCGTAACCGAAACCGTTATATGAAAATCAGAAATAAACCGATATCCAAAACCGATATAAACGGTTTCGGTTTTATACCGGTTTAAAACGGTTTTTAAAAAAGTACCTATAAATAGAAACAGAAAAACTTATTTTATTTTATATAGAAGATCTTAAGTAAAATATCATTTAATAAAATTTTGAGTTCCCAAGAGTAAAGAATAAAAACATCTTAAAAATAAGGTCTGTGAAGCACTTTTGTAGCGGTAAATAGCTTCAAAAGTGCTTCAAAAGTCGCTTCAATAAGATAAAATAGACAAAACAATGTTTTTTTCACTTTTCTTCACTACGTTAGTTCGTACATCGATTGTACAAATGCACTGTGCTATGCACATTATTATTTTTGTTTTACATTTATACATAGTTTTTTTGTTAATTGTAAAATCATGAAGTTTACTTAAGTTAAGTTCTATGTGCATTATTTCATTCAACTTATAAAACAAAAAAAAAAAAATAATATATGAACATTTTCACAGTGTACCTCATTTAGCTTATATATTGCTTTTTGTGTTTTTTCGTTTTTTAACAAATCCGCTGATTCGTTTGAAAGTGCAACAACAACAGAAATGCAAATAAAGCAGCATCCAAGCTTTTGATAAAACTTTTTGGCGGGAAATTCTTTGTACCACAAAGAAAACTCGTTTTTGTTGCCAACAAGATAGCTGAACTAGATACATACATAAAGTGTGGTGTCATGTGACTGTCTGCTGTCATGCGTCTGTCCGTTGTCATGCGTCTGTTTGTTGCCATGCGATTATACCGGATAGCAACGTAGAGTTGTCGTTGTGAAAGTGTGTATATACGAAACGTAATTCGTTATTGTTGTATTATCTTCTTTCTGTTAGTGTTCGCTTTGTAGCGTTTGCGTTTGAGTTTGTGTTCGCAAAGAAAAATGTTACCCTGCAAGATATTATTCGTGTTCTCTTTACATACGGTAGGTGTAGCACACGGATTTTGTTTAATCTCTGACGAAAACAGAAATATGCCTATACGAAATATTTCTTATATTTATTATGAATGTATAATATACATTGAACATATTAGGGTCAATTTATTATGGCCTTGAAATTTTGAATTGTCTTGTCAACATCACTTGATTTTTACAATTATTTTTTATTAGTTAATTCTTGTTAAAATATAATTAAATTTTTTTTTTGTTAGTAAAATAATTTATTTTTTGTTGAAGAAATTGAAAAAATAGAAAATGTGTAACTTAAATACAATAACAATATTTTAACTAAAATAACAACAAACATTGTTTAAATTACGTTTCCCACTTTACCCCAATATCATAATTTGAACATAACTTAGCACAATATAAACAATGTTAAATTATTTGAAAAATATGGAAAAAAGAAAATTTATACAAAAACCGAAATCAAAACCGAAACCGTAACATGGAACCGGTATACCGAAACCGTTTCGTTATAAAAACTTAAAACCGAAACCGTAACCGAAACCGAAACGCGGAAAAAACCGAAACCGAAATCGAAACCGTTATTCGTTTAGGTTTCAATCCTTGGTAAAGACTCTGCAACTTCATCCGATGAAGAAAAATTTCGTACTTTCGTGCTTTAATGAAATTTCGAAGACTTTATATTTTGAGAATTTAGTGACCTGCCTCATCCGCAAGTGATCTTGTATACTTGAATTTTAGGAATATGACGACCAGCAACTACACTTGTTTCTATTGCCACTCGAATATTTTGACTAAATGCCATTTATTTTTCGTATTTTCTTAACATAATTACTGAAATATTTATATATTTAAACTGTTTCGTCTTATTTTTTACTTGCATAACTATTATTTTTTTTAGTTGCCTTATTATAAATTTTTGATCCTTAGTATAATTGACTTTGTGATGCAAAAATCAAAACATGTATAGGAAAGACTAAAATAGGATTTTGTTAAAAATTTTTAAATTTCCCACTTTACCCCAACATTTGTCAACAATTACGACATTGAGGTGATTTGGAAAATCGGTAAAATCAATTAAAATGAATATAAATACTATTATGTTAATGCAAAAAGTTACCTCTGAACCAGTCTAAGGAATAGAACATTCAAAACTTGTCTCGCTTTACCACAGGCGCCCCTACCTACGAGAGTAAAACATTGCCTATGAAAAGCTCTCAACCGCCGTTCGGATTCGGCAATAAACTGCAGGTCCCACCACTTTGAGTACAAATATAACACGCACAGCTCAAAATGGTGAGAGAGCTCGTCCTAAGTTCTTACAGGACTGTAGTGCCAAACTATTATTATTATTATTATTACGATTTTTATACAAATTAAATTAAGGTATTTTTAAGTATTCAGCATGGTGCTAGTAATATCGACGGTATAAACAAAATATGGCAACGCTACCAATGGGGTTTTATATATAAGAAAATCTCTTTATTTTTCAACGATAAGAATGATGTTTGAATTATATAAAATCAACAAAAAAAAAATATATATATATATATACATACGAGTAAATACGAGATAAAATCGTAATCTCGTTTTTTTTGCTTCATTCACAAATTTATCAAATTTTCAAATGGGCGAAACTCAAAAATATATGAAATAACTACCAAAAAAAAATTAAGTCAAAAACTAGATAAAATTGTACCTACATAGTTTTTTTCCTAACTTTACTATATATTTTTTTCTCACTTCCTATTCATTTTATTTCTACAGTTTTTTACATTAGATTATGCTCTGCGAACAATATAAAACATTTTCTATTTCAAGTTTCAAAGTTTTGATTAATATTAGTCATGACCATCGTCAGATCATGATAATATCATGTCATTCAACAAGTGGTCTGATTCGGACAAGGAAAAACTGTAATGATAAGTTCCCTATCACGATCATAGTAAAATTATAATCGACGTAAATATAGCAACATATGTTAACTGTATTCATTAATCAATCCAGCAGTGAAATTCACTAATTTAATTCATCGTTAAATCATCAATTCCTTCTGCTAATATGAATATTTGTATGTCAATGCTTACTTACTTACTTAAATGGCCCTTACAACCGTGGGTCGGTTTTGGCCGCTGAGATGAAGCCGCGCCAGTCGGATCTGCTTTGCGCACGCTGACGCCAGTTAGAAATACCAAGCGTTGCCACATTGTCCTCAACTTGGTCTTTCCAACGCAGATTTGGACGACCTCTTCTACGTTGTCCACCTTCGAGTTTCGATTCAAGCACCTTCTTGGCAGGAGTGTTTTCATCCATTCGTTCGACATGACCTAGCCAGCGAAGCCGCTGGATCTTGATGCGCTTGACTATGTCAATGTCGTCGAATAACTCATACAGCTCGTGGTTCATCCTGATTCGATACTCGTTAGCAAAGCGGATAGGGCCAAAGATTTTACGGAGAATCTTTCTCTCGAACGCTCCCAGTACTCTCTCATCGGTGGAGGCCAGCGTCCATGTTTCTGCACCATAAAGTAGGACGGGCATGATGAGTGACTTGTAGAGCGTTATTTTTGTCCGGCGAGAGAGGGCTCTGCTTATCAATTGCCTACTGAGCCCAAAGTAGCACCTGTTGGCAAGAGTTATTCTCCGTTTGATCTCCAGGCTGACGTCGTTGTTGCTGTTTACGCTGGATCCCAGATAGACGAAGTCCTTCACAATGTCGAACTTGTGGGTGTCAAAATCAGCTTTTGGTCCAAGACGCACGGACTCTTTTTTGCTTGTTGACACAAGGAACTTCGTCTTGTCCTCGTTAACCGCTAGACCCATTCGACGCGACTATTTCTCCAATCTGGAGAATGCTGCGCTGACTGCTCGTGTGCTCCTGCCAATGATATCAATATAGTCGGCATATGCGAGCAGCATGACACTTTTGTTGAGGATAGTGCCGCTTTGACGGAGTTCGGCAGCTCGAACTATTTTCTCCATCAATAAGTTAAAAAAGTCGCACGATAAGGAGTCACCCTGTCTGAAACCTCGTTCGGTATGAAATGGCTCGGAGAGGTCTTTTCCTATTCTCACTGAGCAACGTGTGTTGCTCAGGGTCATCCTGCAAAGCCTTATAAGTTTCGCAGCGTATAATCGTTCCCTTATCGGAGTGTCGAAGGCGGCTTTATAGTCGACTAATAGGTGGTAGGTGTCGATCTGTTTTTCTAGGGTCTTTTCCTGGATTAGGCGCAATGTGAAAATCGGGTCTATGGTGGACTTTCCAGGTCTGAAGCCGCACTGATAAGGTCCAATCAGTCTGTTGACGATGGGCTTCAGTCTTTCACATAATACGCTCGATAGAACCTTGTATGCGATATTGAGTAGGCTGATCCAACGGTAGTTGGCGCAGATAGTGGGATCCCCTTTCTTAAGGATTGGGCAGAGTATACTGACGTTTCAGTCACTTGGCATGCTTTCATCCGACCATATTCTGCTTACGAGCTCGTGCATGCTCTCTATTAGCTCTTCGCCTCCGGTCTTAAACAATTCAGCAGGCAGGCCATCAGCACCTGCGTCTTTGTTGTTTTTCAGCCGAGCAATGGCTGTTCTGACCTCGTCATGGTCGGGTGGCGGAATCTCAACGTCGTCATCAAGTACTGGGGTTGCCGGGTTTGCTTCTCTATCGGTGGAATTGAGGTCATCATCACCGGTCAGCAGTTTAGAGAAGTGATCCCTCCATATTTTCAGTGTGCTCTGGATATCTGTCACTAGATTTCCGTTCTCATCTTTACAAGAAGAGGCTCCGGATTTTGAACCTCCGGCTAGGCGTCTTATTTTCTCGAAGAATTTTCGAGCCTCATTCCTGTCCCCATGCATCTCAATCTCCTCACAGCCTCGCTTTTTTTACGCCTGAAAAGACGTCTCTCTTCCCTCCTCTTCTCTTTGCATCGTTCCTTCGCAGCTCGCGTAGCTACTGACTGCAGCAAACATATTTGCTAAAATTGCGCCGGCTAATTTATTTGCTGCATTGACGTACAAATATTCATATTAGCAAAAGGAATTGATGAATTTTTTTAACTACTTACATTTTATTGTATATATAATCTACTCTTGCTGTTGCTGCTGTTTGTTGTTGAGCGATGTTAAGTACGTGCGGCGCACGTTTCTTTGGAGTTGTAAACAACAAATGAAATGACATAGGAATAATAAAAACTAGGAATTGTATATGCTATCAACGACTATCGACGCGTAACGACGAGTAGTGCAAATAATCACTGCCCATCATGCGGCATGACGCAGTAGGTTATGTTGATCAAGAATATTTATACTATTCCATACCGTATATGCATCCTTTTAGGAGCTATAAGCGGCATACCAAACGAAATATATCCTTTCACTCTTAGTGTAAAATAAAAGATACAGATGTATAGAAAAGAAGCAGACAAGATTCCTAGATTCTAATGGGATTTTGATTATTGAAGTCTGATATTTATTTAGTAACTATTATGCTCAGTATATTTTTCAATTATTTTAATAGTCAAAATAGGGGATTTTGGGTAAGTTGAAACTTTCTAAGTGTAAACATTAGCATATTTTTGATTTTTCTTAGCTACAGATAAAACACCGTGAATCATTGGATCTCTCTAAATCTCGTCGTCTATGTAAATAGATGACATACATAAAAGGCATATAAAAAGTCATAGATAACGGTTTATTGCACTAACCAGAACTAATGTGACAACATTTAGTGATTATCAGTAATATTTTTTATTGAAGGCTAATTTAAAAATATTGTTGCGAAAAATAAAAACAACAGAATCATAGAATTCAAAGTATAAAAACTCTTTTTGGTCCATATGGCATACCAGTCGAAACCGTAAAGCGTAACCAAGCTAAAATAATCATTAGAATAATTGCTCCGAATATAACGAAAAATGATTTTAAAATTGTCGTTAATCGCATTGTGCACCATTAATGTTGCTTTCTACCACACGACATCGGCAGCATCACTTGCTCGATCCGATATGAAACTATTGCAACTGAAGGCGCGTTCCAGCGATACTAATCAGCTGCCTTGTTTCGATTACTATTTTCCTATTATTAGTAAAATTTCTTCTGATTACGAATTAGAGCATGCTGCTTGCGTCAAAGTTGCTATTCAGTCCAAACAAGACTTGAGTTTAGCACTGATGCCTTTGCGTCAACAAAATGAGGGTCAAGTAGGATTGGCGCTTGATGAGGCATCCATATGCAATGCATTGACGGATGCCGAGGAGTATTTGAAATGCGTCGGCAATGTGGTGAGTAATATTTCCCTTAAATGTGTATGTTTCGGACATTAATTAATTCGCTCACAGGGTTCCAAAGTTGCTGAGACTATGTACACTATATCAACAAATGCTACGGAATCCTTGGATGTCATCCACGACCACATTCGTTTAATCAATTTTAACAAACATAATTGTATAATTGCATCCGAGCGCACCTATATCGATAATACATCGGCAAAATATGAGGAATTGCAAAGTTGTTTAGATGGAAAGAGCCAAGTACCAACATCAACAACAACTACAGAATCGTCCTTGACCACTAAAGGCATCACGGAACTCCAAACTACAGTTGTGGATGCGACTACTGAGGAGACCACAGACAAAGAGGAGTCAACAACATTAGAAGACTCAACTGGGCCAAATGCAACTACAACCGAAAAAACGAATGGAGAATCTAGTGGCGATGACGAAAGCACAACTACCGAATCTGAGGATGACGAAAGCACAACTACCGAACCTAGGGATGACGAAAGCACGACCAACGAATCTACAGATGACGAAAGCACAACTACCGAATCTAAGGATGACGAAAGCACAACTACCGAATCTAAGGATGACGAAAGCACAACTACCGAATCTACGGATGACGAAAGCACAACTACCGAATCTAAGGGTGATGAAAGTACAACTACCGAATCTACAGATGACGAAAGCACAGCTACCGAATCTAAGAATGATGAAAGCACAACTACCGAATCTAAGGATGACGGAAGTACGACCAACGAATCTATAGATGATGGTTCCACAACAACCGAAGCAACTACTACAAGTACTCAAGCTCCTGATCAAGAATCGAATGAATCGAAAAGTTCAGAAGACAAAACCGAAGAGAAAAGTGATGAGAAGACCGAAGAGAAGAGTGACGAAAATACAGAAGAGAAGAGTGACGAAAAGACTGAAGAAAAGAGTGATGAAAATACTAAAGAGAAGAGTGACGAAAATACAGAAGAGGATAGTGATGAGAAGACGGAAGAAAAGAGTGAAGAAAATACTAAGGAGAAGAGTGATGAAAATACAGAAGAGGATAGTGATGAGAAGACAGAAGAGAAGAGTGACGAAAAGACTGAAGAAAAAAGTGATGAAAACAGCAAAGAGAATAGTAAAAATAAAAGCGAAGATACCGATGAAAGTGATGATTCAAACGAGTCATAAATAGCATTCTTAATTAATATGGAGTACCAGCCGATTCTAACAATTAGGATGTTATAATATTATAAACAATAAATTTTCCATTTTGTACATTATGTACAAACCAACTAAAATGTCTACTAACTTTTACTGTTAAAAATCTGTACAAAACTAATAGTTTTTCAATAAATAAAAACAAAATATAGGCGGAGCATTAACACTGTAAATATTTTACGCAATGAAAAATTTCGTTTCTTAGAAACAAAAATTCTTTGGCTGGTCAAGAAATTTGTTTGTACCGAAAGAATTTTTTTTAACTTTTTTAAGTTCAAAATTAAAAAAAAAGTAAGGTCAATAGGAAGTGATTGGCCTTACTTTGTCTAACTGTAGATTGAGAGAGTCAATCTTTAACTGGAAGGTTCTTAAAGAAGATTCTCTATCGGACCACAGGTATATCGAATTTCATACTGACCGAGAGGTGCTGCCGTCTATGACGGTAAGAAACCCTAGAAAAACGAACTGGGCACGCTTCAGACATGAACTTGAGATTTCCCTCAATATTCCTGTCAGAATTCGTACCAAAGAAAGTATTGAGACATCCGTTCAAGTTATGAACGATGTCATAAATTCTAGTTTTATACGAACATGTCCGGTACGAAAAACGTTATCTAGACCCCCCGTTCCTTGGTGGAACGCTTGTCTTGAAACCTTGAGCAAGGATTCCAGAAAGCTTCTAAATAGGGCCCTAAGGAGCAACTTAGACTCTGACTGGTTTCTTTATCGAGCTAAGCAGAAAGAGTATAAGAAACGTATTCGTAAATCGAAAAGTGCTTCTTATAAAGACTTCTGCAGTAGCATCGAATCCTGCAGTGAGACTAGCAGATTGGTCAAGTTTCTTAAAAGAGACCGAACTGCTCGACTGGACTCACTGCGGAGACCTGATGGCTCGTATACTGAGTCTAAGACAGAGGCACTCAGTGTCCTAGTTGAGACTCACTTTCCGGGAAATCAAATCCACATAGGGCCACTTTGTAATCCCAGCACTGGGGACTGCAATAACAACTCTAATGTGACAAAACATGACTGGCAGGTTGCCAGATTGGTTGTGTACGATGAAGCTATCCAATACGCAGTGGCCTCTTATGATGGCTTCAAGTCACCTGGACCGGATGGCATCTACCCAGTCATGCTACAGGAAGGTATAACCCAATTGCTACCATGCCTAAAGAAGATCTTTAGAGCAAGTCTCGCATGGGCATACATTCCGACATCCTATCGTTTAGTTAAAGTAGCCTTCATTCCTAAGGTTGGAAGAGAAGACTATTCCATAGCCAAGAGCTTCAGACCCATTAGTATGATGTCCTTCATACTAAAGTGTCTAGAAAGACTAGTTGAGTTTTTCATTTTTTTTTTATCATTCTTACTAGAGTAAGGAATAGAGTAGGAATTTTCATTAATATTGAAATATAGAAAAAAACAAATGGTATAAGAAAATCACATAATATTTTATATTAAGTTTTTTATTTATCGAAAAACATTTTTTTCATTATTTAATTTTTTTTTTTTTTGATATATTGCTTTTCGACCAAAGCGTTGTTTTTGTCGTACAAATTTTTTTTTTAACAATTTTTTTTTTAAATATTGTTTGTTGTATTTTTTATTAACACACAAATACCAAAAACAACATTACTGCCGTCGAACGATCGTCAGATTTGTTGTTGTTTTCAATGTTCGTCTTCTCACTCGTTACTCGTTGCGCTCACTCGCTGCACCTACTGTATTCGTTGCATGTTCAGCGACAGTGTTGTCATTTGTTGTGTTTTTCAAAACATTGAATGTTTTGAATGGCGTGATGTTTCGACAGTGCTTGACACCAATGAAACAAATACTGAAGTGAAGTCGCTCAAAGAGACTTCACTATAATACTGTCGATTGTCATCTGTGAAATGAATTCAAAACTGTAGAGTGCAGTAGTGCATATTTGCAGAGGAAACTTCAAAACCATTTGTGCAGATGTCTAGTTTATAAGAACCATGTTATGATTACGATAAAGACTGCCACGAACAAAGTATGGTCAATACCAATCATACCATGATAAAGACTGATCATAATATAGTAATTTATTATTTACAACCATATAATTCTCACTTACTGGCATTTTTTACTCTCTCTTACTCACTTTGATGTTGACTATGGCGGTGTGCAGTCGAGTTTTTTTTTGTCGGGACAAAGTGTCTTTTAATGTTTAAAACATCATTATTAATAATAAACATATATCCAAAAGTTAAAACGTTAATTTTAAATGCTTAATATGAAGACAATATAGTTTAAACAAATTTCTGTAAATAACATTAACTTATCGGTTTAATACACATATGTATAACAAATTTGGGTGATTAGTCGTGTGCTCGCGTTGTCAATTTCATGACAGTGACGATGTAATTTAAACGAAAGTTCTTGTGCACGATAAAACTCGAACGATGCTGTACGGCAATTGCAAGCACAGGTTCGCACAGAGTACAGCTTCACGGAGTTTGCAAAATTGTGTCTTTTATTTAAAAATATATACTTATATAATAAAAAATGTAGATAAAATAATCATCAAGTAAACATGTGTCTTATTTATAATTTCTTTTCAATCCCCTTTTTCAGGAATAATATAATAATATGACACTGGTCACGTAGGACCATAGTATGAAATCGAAATACGATTACTGACAAACTTACTATGGTTGTGTGGAATCATACTATGGTCACTGACAACCATAGTATGGTTACTCACAACCATAGTATGGTCGCTCACAACCATAATATGGTCACTGACAACCATATTATGGTCACTGACAACCATAGTATGGTGACTCACAACCATAGTATGGTCACTCACAACCATACTATGGTCACTGACAACTATAATATGGTCACTGCCAACCATTCTATGGTCACTGCCAACCATTCTATGGTCACTGACAACCATAGTATGGTCACTCACAACCATACTATGGTAACTGACAACCATTGTATGGTCACTGCCAATCATACTATGGTCATTGACAACCATAGTATGGTCACTCACAACCATAGTATGGTCGCTCTAAACCATAGTATGGTCACTGGCAACCATATTATGGTCACTGCCAACCATACTATGGTCACTGACAACCATCGTATGATCACTCACAACCATAGTATGGTCACTCACAACCATACTATGGTCACTGACAACCATAGTATGGTCACTGACAACCATAGTATGGTCACTGACAACCATGGTATGGTCACTGAAAACCATAGTTTGGTCACTGACAACCACAGTATGGTTGTGTGAAATCGGCGTATGGTCACTGAGGACCATGGTATGATTTCCTACAACCATAACCCCCAATCATAGTATGATGCCCTTCAAAAATGATCACCACAACCATGTTTTTTCTCTGCGTGTAGTGTTAAACTGGAACTGTTGTCTGTGAACCTTTAATAATAACAAAATACCTAAATAAATATAATGGAACACCCGAATAATTAAGAAATTGAATATGAAATTGGCGAAATCGGGACTGACAGTTTTCAGATACAAATTTATTTGATTAATGGGCCATTCCACACCAAATCGACAAGCGGTTGGAACTCACCTTCTTCGATTTCAATGAAATTGTGGGAACTAATAAAGGGTATTGAGACATGCACTAACTTAGTATGGTTGTGTGGAATCATACTATGGTCACTGACAACCACTCACAATAATACTATGGTCACTGACAACCATAGTATGGTCACTGCCAACCATACTATGGTCACTGACAACCATAGTATGGTTACTCACAACCATAGTATGGTCGCTCACAACCATAGTATGGTCACTGACAACCATATTATAGTCATTGACAACCTTAGTATGGTCACTCACAACCATAGTATGGTCACTCACAACCATAGTATGACCAGTAACGACCATAGTATGGTCACTGACAACCATATTATGGTCACTGCCAACCATACTATGGTCACTGACAACCATCGTATGATCACTCACAACCATAGTATGGTCACTCGCAACTATACTATGGTTACTGACAACCATATTATGACCACTGACAACCATAGTATGGTCACTCACAACCATAGTATGGTCACTGCCAACCATACTATGGTCACTGACAACCATAGTATGGTCACTGCCAATCATTGACAATCATAGTATGGTCATTCACAACCATAGTATGGTCGCTCACAACCATAGTATGACCAGTAACGACCATAGTATGGTCACTGACAACCATATTATGGTCACTGAAAACCATAGTATGGTCACTGACAACCACAGTATGGTTGTGTGAAATCGGCGTATGGTCACTGAGGACCATAATATGGTTGTAGAAAATCGTACTATTGTCACTGAGGATCATATTAGACAAATTATATGATTTCCTACAACCATAACCCCCAATCATAGTATGATGCCCTTCAAAAATGATCACTACAACCATGTTTTTTTCTCTGCGTGTAGTGTTAAACTGGAACTGTTGTCTGTGAACCTTTAATAATAACAAAATACCTAAATAAATATAAGGGAACACCTGAATAATTAAGAAATTGAATTTGAAGTTGTCGAGAATGAAATATCGGGACTGACAGTTTTCAGATACAAATTTATTCGATTAATGAGCCATTTCACACCAAATCGACCAGCGGTTGGAACTCACCTTCTTCGATTTCAATGAAATTTTGGGAACTGATAAAGGGTATTGAGACATGCACTAACCAATTTTTTTTTCGACCACTACTTCCAGAGATACAGTGGCTCAAAGTTGGAAAAAAGGGCCAAAAATCACTTTTGTATGGTTGTTCATATTTTAATATCGCTTGAACTAGAAATGCCAAAAATTTGATTAATGACTCGTTTTAAAGCTAATAGAACGAGCTTTCAGTAAAATTAGTTGTAACTCTTAAACGTGAACATGTGGCCCGTGGTCATTATCCTTGCACTTCGAAATTGATGTCCTTAAAAAGGACCCTTTTTAAAATTCTGAAAAAAAGCATAAATTTTCGTCAATTTATTGTAAATGTTCATGCAAAATTTCAAGATGGTATTTTGATGATATTTCGATGTTATCATATTTTAAAAAATATTTTTTTTTAATTTTTATTTATTTTTAGTAAAGAAAAAAAATTTTTTTTTTCTACAGTAAAAGTTGTAATAATTCCTGAATATATATGTAACTTTGATTTTTAAAATGGCGTCATTTTTATCATATTGAATCTATTTTTTGAGATACTGATTTTGGGATATAGTTTTTACGATTTTCGAAAAATAGTATATATCTTAAAAACTGAAGACAATTTGATGAAACTGACGCCATTTTCGAAATTAGAGTTACAAATACATTGAAAATTTTTGCAAATTTTATTTAAAAAAAAAATATTTTTTTTTTTCAATACAAAAAATATGGACAAAATTTAGAAAATTATTTTTTAAAATATGATGCCATCAAAATACCATCTTGAAATTTTGCATGAACATTTACAATAAATTGACGAAAGTTTATGATTTTTTTTAGAATTTTAAAAAGGGTCCTTTTTAAGGACCACAATTTTGAAGTGCAAAGATAATGACCACGGGCCACATGTTAACGTTTAAAAGTTACAACTTAATTTTTCTTAAAGCTTGTTCTATTAGATTTAAAACGAGTTATTAAAGGAATTTCTATCATTTCTAGTTCGAGAGATATTTAAATATGAACAACCATACAAAAGTTATTTTTGGCCCTTTTTTCCAACTTTGAGCCAGTGTATCTCTGGAAGTAGTGGTCGGAAAAAAAAATGGTAAGTGTATGTCTCAATACTCTTTATCAGTTTCCAAAATTTCATTGAAATCGAAAAGGTAAAATCTCAAATTTGACTTTTTTGGTCGATTTGGTGTTATAATAATAGTTTGGCGCTACAGTTTAATGCGAATCCAATCAGCAGGGTTAATACTTTACATAGGTAAGGTTTACGTATAGAACCATTTTGTATATGAACAATATGTTAACAGTTGCTGGCATCAAGAAGCCAACTAGATTCTATATCAAGTATTAATACGTTAAGATATTAAATATAGGATTTAAGGGCATGAGCGCAGTTGATGAAATGAACAAAATGAAAAAACGAAAAAGAATGTTGTCACACATTGTAGGAAAACGAATATTCAAATCGAGTTTTTTTTACAGCAAACATGTAAACTTTTGCGTACAAAGTTGGAACATGTTGCAAAACAAATTCTTGTGTCGCAAACGATCTGTAAACCATATTTTTTGCGTGTCATATGCAGTAGTATTGGATTTAATACCATTTAAAATGTTTGCACAATTTTAAATTATATTGAAAATGTACACAACTAAATAATCGGCCAAGTGCCGGATTTCACTCAAAATTCATATAAAATTTGTAAACAAACAATTTTCAATTCGATGTCACAATACAAAATATGTGATTTTCAAACAAATTCAAATCGTTGAGGTCAAAGCAAACGGATTGAATTCATTGAGAAAACAAAATTTGGTACTGAGACATCGAATTCAAAACTGTTTCTTTACAAATTTTATATGAAATTCGATTGGAATTCGATCGAAAGTCGAAACATGGCAGTATATGTAAAAATTATATTATGTTCCTTTAAAATTAAAACACTTAGATTTGTTAAAAATATTAATGCATATATGAAGGCGTTTACTGCTTTATCGACGCAAATTGTATGGTATAATCCATCTTACAGTTAATTCTTATTCTTTGTTTATAATTTATATTGTTTTAACATTAACACACACAAGCAATAAATCAAGCAAAATATTGATTTACAAATCATTTTATGATTAATTTGTTAATTATTCATCATTATTAGGAAGTTAGTAGTTGGTTGATATTTAATGATTAATTTCAATTGTACTGAAAACTCATTTCATGTGTTCTTTAAAAAAAAATATTTATACTAAAATTTAACATTGCTGTCATTCCTAGATAAATAATAGATGTGTATTGTTGAATGGTTAAGGTCCCATCAGTCAATTGATCGGCCTCACCTATTGTATACATCTAGGCTTCCACAGTTTAAAACTGAAATACACCTTTAAATAGTTTCTCGAATTAATCATATAGATAGCTAAATTTAAAAATATGTAGTACTTAATAGATAACTTGATATTGTTAACAGAAAGTAAAAAAAAAAACTAACAAATATAGATAAGGTTTAAACGAAAAAATATGTAATCAGCATTGCCGACTTCTAAACGGAAATGAACAATTTAAATAAAATGTTATTCGGTTCACTCAACCGCTTAGTCGGTTGTTATTGTCAAAAATAAAAGTGTTGTAGTTTGTACTGCAACCAATTTTGAACTGTTTTAGAACATTTTAGTAGAGATTTTGAATGGTGTGTAAATAGGCTAATATTTCAGGCGTATAGGTTAATATCACAGTTACTCCGAATAAAGTTAGTTTGTACAACTATCTTTTTCACTTTTACAAGCTCATGCCGAAAGATGATTTTTGTGTGTGTATATGTATATGAAGCACTTAGACCAGAATTGATCTTACATGAGGATTCTATGGTGTCTGGCGTATGATATATATCAATAGTTGACATTTTGCTAGCACCATGATCGTTTTTTTATAACCCGACTAGTTATATGACCAACATGATCTTTCCCTTAATTGGTTCAAGTACTTTTAGGAAATATACGATAAAATACAAAAGTAAGCAAATACGTAAAAACACCAAAAGTACATAATAACTAAAATAATATGCAAAAACAAAAATAAATCTGCACACAGAATAGAAATTTGTTGCGCCAACCAACTCATTACCCAACTAACTTATTCGGTTTTCTTAACCGCTTAGTCAACTGTTATTGACAAAACTAAAAGTGTTGTATATACTGCAACCAATTTTGACCAATTTTAGAACCATTTAGTAGAGATTTAGAACCATAATCTGCACAAAGTATAGACTTATTCGATTCTCTCAACCGCTTAGTAGGTTGTTATTGACAGAACTAAAAACAATATAGTTTGGCCTGCAACCAATTTTGAACAATTTTAGAACAATTTGGAGTGTGTATAGACTAATATTAGACGCGCTAACATATTTTTACGAAATTATTTTTAACCGAATGAAGTTGGTTGCTACAACTAACTTTTTCATTCTTCCAACCTCATGCCAAATGAGGTATTGTCTATGTGTGAACACTGTAGTCCAAAAATAATACAAAACACAATATTAAATAATGGAACAACGTAAATTTAAATACAAAAACAAATACTAAAATAAAAAAAAGACGTTATCACTATCTAATAAATACACTTTAAAAAAACCTATAAACTTCCGTTTTGTTAAAACACTAATACAAATATCAAAAATAAAAATGGTTGAATTATTGGATCAAATATTTATTATTTTATTGCATAAATAAACCGAAATCTTATATAGCTTATCTGTCATATTCGGCAATGCCTATTTAATATTTTTTTATTTATTTCGTTGATATAATTGTTCAATATTTTTTAATGACGTTCGAAATCGCATTTATCGATTTCAATCTCTGCTCAAGACTGACTACGATTTTTTGATTAATGGTGCACAGCTAGTGGCCTCCATTATAACAAAAACTATTGCAAGTACCTATGGTAGGGTGTATGGCTTTTTCTAAGAATTACCCTCTGTAGCCAATTACAGATAGTTAAATGTGTAAATCGGTTATTTAACTTCAAAAGCTGATCGACGTTAGACGCAATGATGACAAAAAGACGACTGACCCGCACATTTATCGTGACATTCTTAGCTGCCTTCTTGATAACTGCGTCAAGCACCACATACAACGACTGCTTTAAAACGTACATGGACTCCTCTAAATATGCCTCAAATGTGTTCGTTGCCAGTTATGAACAGTGCATGGAGATGAAGAGCCAACAAGAGCTACTGTACAGCCAGAAAACGCAGACCGACATGGAGAACTTGAAGAATGCTGGGGATTCTGTGTGTGATCAAATACAGAATTGCAATGCGCTAGATGGGCATCAAGACTTTTTCAGCTGTCATGCGGCGGCGGTGAGTGGCCTGAGATTTCGTTGAATTTTTTTTGTGTTACATATTTGAACACACCTCTGCAGGGTTCAACAATTATGGAAACAATGCTGACGATGCAACGGAATTCGACCGAATTGATTGCGTCCATGCAGAATGAAAATAATGTCGCCGAAAAGGAGCGGGTTCTTTGTACGTTGGCGGCTAAAACCACCTACCAAGACACCATATTAAAAGGCTTTGAGGAGTTCACGAACTGTTTGAAAGAGTTATAGACAGTTTGGTTGGGTATAACAAGTGATCACAAGTTAGAAGAAATAAATCAGTTGAATAAATACTTTAGTTTAGGTACACACTTACAATGTGCGCATCGACTTCCAATCTCAAAATATTTAACGCTCTCCCATAAATCAAATTTGAACAAATAAATAGCAAACATGAATAATGTTTGCTTTATTGACTATAGTATGAATTCTTAACAAATTTTAGATTTTCTGATCGATGAGGTCAATATTTGTATTAAATTATAACATTATATTTATCTATCGAATGGCATTCCAGCAATTTATCAACATTTTTGTAATATTAATCAATAAACTTGAAAAAATAAGAAACACATTTTGTTTGGTTAATTTAACATCAATAATCAGGTATAATAATAATGAACAGAATGATATAATTTTAAGAATATAATTTAGATTTTAGGGTAACATTTACCGTACTAATAAAATAATAGTTTGGCCCAGTAGTTTCAAAGAATGTAGGTCAAGATTTCTCGCCATTTGAGTAGTGCATGTTATATTTGTACTCAAAGCGGTGGGACCTACAGTTTCCTGCCGAATCCGAACGGACAATATGAAAAATGGAACACATCTAAAATTCTTAAAATTAATTCCATTCAAAAAAATAAAATGAATTCCATAAATTAATAAAATGAATTACATAGTGTACAGAAAAATGTTTTCTATAGAAAGATGTTGTTAACCCCATCACAAATTTGAACACTAACCACTGAACTGTCTATCCTACTAAGGAAGATATTATATTTATCAAATTGATCATGTAACTGGATCGGATATGACGAGGAAAAATTCAATGATCAGTTCCAAACCATGACCCAATACAACTTTCTACTATGAATAAATTGATTTTATTAGGATTGACATGATCATGACCTATTCGTATTGGTCGTATTGTGACAAAGAAAAACATCAATCAGGCAAACCAATTAACAATAAAAAGTAGACTTTAAAGATAGCATCAGTTTTTTGACAAATTAATATTACAAAAAAATTCAATATTACATTTTTATTGGTTATGAGTAGTATCTGTTTATAACCCCCGATTAATATAAAAATAAAAAACCAAAACAGTGAAAAAAAAAATAGTCTGAACAAATAATAGTATCGCAGACTTTTGACTTAGATTAAAAATACGAATGAAAAGTGGGTTACAGCAGAATATTCAGCAGTAGTGATTGCATACTCAGTTTTTTTCTACTGCGTATCATTTTTAAGAAAATTGCTCTCGATATTTTTGGCATTTTTCAGACACTTTTTAGAATTAAAAGAAATACAGTCCCCTACACAACGAGATTTACAAAAAACTGTAAACGCATGTTTTCTTTCAATTATCAAGACTAATTAAAATATACTGCACAGAAAAAAATAATCGACGTAAATATAGCAACTAATATTAATTGAATGTATTAAACAGTCCAGCAATGAAATTCAGTAATTTAATGAAAACATTATTTTATTCGTTAAATCAGCAATTGCGTTTGCTAATATAAATATTTTCTGCATTGTCGAACAAATATTCATATTAGCAAACGCAATTGCTGATTTAACGAAGCAAATGATTTCACTGTATTTCAGATTTTCATTGCAGGACTGATTAATACATGCAATTAATATCGGTTGCTATATTTACGTCGATTATTTTTTTCTGTGTGGCAAATACTATTATTCCGATAGGTTTTAAAGATATTTGAATCTAAACTCGAAAAATATCGATTTTTTTTAGACTATTTTGAAAGATTTTGGAAGAAGAAATGGTTTTTGTTAAAAGGATTCAAATCTATTATTTATCCATGTATGCCATTGCTAGATATTTAATAGCTACATTTTTATTTTTGCTGTTTATTACTTTAAAATGATATTTTTATTACGTTCATGTCTAAGTTCTTACTATCCAACGCCATTAATTATACAAATATAGATTTATATAGTGTGCTGTTCAAATGTATTCTATTATCTTTTTATAGTTATTTAACTTTGAAACATTTTCTTCAAACTTGCCAATACAGAGTTTGTATTTAATTTGGCACCATCAGCAACGATCGTAGATACCTCATCGGCAGATGTAGTTTCAACTGGAGCAACTGTAGTTTCTACAGGAGCAACTGTTGTTTCAACTGGAGCAACTGTAGTTTCTACAGGAGCTACTGTAGTTTCTACAGGAGCTACTGTAGTTTCAACTGGAACAACTGTTGTTTCTACAGGAGCAACTGTAGTTTCTACAGGAACAGCTGTAGTTTCCACTGGAGCAACTGTTGTTTCTACAGGAGCAACTGTGGTTTCAACTGGAACAACAGTTGTTTCTACAGGAGCGGCTGTAGTTTCCACTGGAGCAACTGTAGTTTCAACTGGAGCAATTGTTGTTTCGACTGGAGTTTCGGTTGTAGTAGTCACATCAACTACTGGTGGAACACCATTTAGCAAACAATAGTTCAGAGCTTCGTAAACATTGGTAGTCTTTTCCACGTAGCTACGTTCACTCTCATTGGTGCATTTATACATGTTTTCATCAACGACTTGCAATTCATCGAAGAGTGTTGTGGCATCATCGGAAGCATTGTTTGAGATGGCGTAAACCGTAGTCATGACGTTTGTTCCCTGATTTGTAAAGAAACCAATCAGCCATTTATTCTATAGTAAAATTAGTATGTCGAACTTACAAAACTAGAAAAGCAGTTAAAGAAATCCATGGTGTCGGTAATGCTCTCGCAATTGGTTATAAATTCGCAGACTCCGGACGCTGATGTCGACATTGCATCTTGTTCTTTCTTCATTTCAGTCATAATTGTGTCACGATCATTATTCGATGTTGTTATACAGGCTTCGTAGTCGGTCGACCATTGGGTGGCAACGCTGCTGAGAAGTGGCAAATATATATTGAAGCACTGCGAGGCCCCAGTTGGATCGGTGCTAATGGCATCTTGCGCCTGTTGCTGCATCAAGAAATTTGCCAAGGAGACTTCGGAACGTCCTGTCATAAGGTTCGCTGCTGGTAGACGCGAGGCAGACTTTTCAAAAATATATTAAAATTATTACTACAATTCTACTTATTTTCGTTTCACTTACAACACTCGCAACTAGCAGACACAGCACGGTAGCTAAGGGCTTCATTATGAAAGTTACTAACTGTGTTGTAGTTCGGTAGTATAATAAATTATTTTACAACTTTCAGCTTGCTTTTATAGAACGAATGACATGCATTTTAGTAAGTTTTATCTTTAGGCCGATACATCAAACTGAAGTTTATAATAAAAAAAACCCCAACTGTGACCATCAATCTATGTTCTTGATAATTGAATACATTTTATGTAGATTCACAGTGTAAAGAAACGTCTACACTTTCGAATTTTGTTTAATTTTTATTCAAAGTTGCGTAAAGTTTGTTTTCTTTATTCTTTGTTAAAATAAAAATAAATACATATTTATGGTAGATATCTTTACAGAAAACGTTTAGGTTCTTATTATCAAAATGTACGATTGAAGTAAAGTTGAAACTTCCACAAATATATGATGATATATTAATAAGCTGCGGTAACTCAGTGGTTAGTGCGTTGGACTGCGAGTCGAAAGGTCCCCGGTTCAAGCCTGGACTGGGGCTAACAACATCTTGTCATAGAAACATTTTTCTATATCGCGCTACCTCTCGGCAGTAAATGGCAAACCTCCGAGAGTAAAAACATTGCCTATGCTCTCACCCGCCGTTCGGATTCGACAATAAACTGTAGGTCCCACCACTTTGAGTACAAATATAACACGCACAGCTCAAAATGGTGAGAGAGCTCGGCCTAAGTTCTTATAGAACTATAGTATTATTATATTATTAAGAACCAAACATGTTTCGGTTTTGATTTGGGTGTCTCCTTTGTTTCGATATCGATTACGGTTTTAAGTTTTATCGCAACAGCTCTGAAAAACATAGTCCGTGGTATCTCTGCAATTTAGTGCACTGCCCAAATCCGAACGCCGAATCTGAACAATCGAATCCGAAGGGCGCACACTTGTGCAGGGATACCATACTAGGAATAAAGTCCAAAATACGTCCAAAGTTAACAGTATACCTCAGAGATATTATACGGAAACATAAGGGAGTGATCAGTCATGTTCCACGCTTAAGATTTTGAGGTCTGAACGGGAAGTTAAATTTCAGAACTTAAGTTTTTTGCAGATTATACTTTTAAAATTGTTAATTCATTCCTGGCCTTATAAAAATACTTTTTTTTTTAAGAGGGCTCTACTCAATTGTCTACTGATTTCAAAGTAGTAGGTACTCATGAGAAAATTGAGTGAAGTAAAGTATTCCATGTATTTCACATTACATTTATGATAAAAACTGTAGTACTCATAATGTACACTTTGTTCCTAAAATTTGTAGTTTTTTCATAGTAAATCACAAAAAAATCCAGATGGGACAAAAAATTCCGTATAGAAATTATCAGTACGATTTTTATTCTTAAAGTACTTTTTGCTTATAATATATATTTTTGAATTATATTAAAATATAGGTGTGACAATTTACTTTATTTTTGTATATATGCACTTTGTTCCTAAAGTTTACAGTTATTTCGTAATAAATCGTAGAATAATTCCGTACGTTCCATATGGCACTATGATTTTTTGCTAAAAATAATTTTGTAAATGACAATATTAATTATTATTATTACGAAATGAAAAGTGATGTACTATTCAAATTTCCAGATTTTTTTAAGTTTTTCATTTTTTTTTATATTTTTGAAAAAAAAAAAAAGATTTTTTATACTGTAGTTTTTCACTTTTGGTACTCAAAGTTCTGGACGGGACAGATTTCAATTAACTGTCAAATTGGGAGAATATGGGACCTTATACAAAGATCAACATTTTTCCGTTATTTTAGTTTCAATGATTATTTTTATGCTTTAGGAATATTAATTAAGGCTATCTGAAAAACAGAAAATAATATTTTGTATCTGTATTTCGTTCATATTATTTAATTTCGTTACTCAAAGTACATGAAAAATTGGTATATTTACAAGTTGTGTTGTAACGGAAATATTTTTTGAAGATACTGAGCTATCAATGACAAAAATATATGGGGAAAATTTTAGGATTAAAAATTAATTGAAACCATTATAATTGAGTGTAAATGCACTTACCCAGCAGGAAATGTCATCAATAATTTCTATTTATTCCCCTATATCTGGTCAGAAACATCGATGACCGATAACATTTTCGCCCTGCAAAGCATTGATGACATTTTCATACAAATGTCATCCGATTCATGCATGATATAGAATTGTTGATGTCATGCATGTCATTCATCAAGGAAGTCACAAATGATTGTCATACATCATTTTTTTTTTTATTAAAAAAAAAAAAATATTGTTTTATATATATTTTTTTAATTGTTTTATTTATATTTTTTTAATTATCTTATTTTATTGATTATTTCAATTTTATTATTTTCTTCTGTTCTGGTTGGCATGGTATGTGTACTAGCTAATGTCAATAACGTACATTACTAACGGCCATCTTCTATCAACAAAACTACTGCTTATTATCCCGCTTTTATAAAAATTGGTCCCTCAAATGGGGTTTATGAATAATATGGCTCGTATTTAATGCAATGTTCAATATGATATTGTTTTAGACATATTCATCTATATCAAATTTTCTAATGTCCTCGACCATGTTATCAATGATGCTATTTCCTGTTGGGAATAAAAAGATTTGGAAGATTACGAACATTTTTTTAAATACGTTTTAAAGATTTTAAATTTTATAACTTTATCTTGATTACTTTACGAGATGTGGGATCCTAAAAAGTATACCCATATCTTGAATGGGTGAGGTTGACAGCGTTGACTAACTTTTTTGTACTTGCGAATATTTTTCTCCTAAAATGTGTGTTTTTCGATTTATTAAAATTTTTTAATGTATCTTTGATTTAAAATTTTGGTCGAAAAAAAAATATTTTTTCTAATTCTCCTATCTAATTCTCTTAAACCAGTAAACCACTTTCAGTTCTTTATAACGTGATATATTTGCACATATATGTTACCACCTTTTTAAAAGCTTGGTAAAAAAGGTATTGGCCATATCTCATAAATATAATAATAATATAATAATAGTTTGGCGCTACAGTCCTGTATAGAACTTAGGCCGAGCTCTCTCACCACTTTGAGCTGTGCGTGTTATATTTGTACTCAATGTGGTGGGACCTACAGTTTATTGCCGAATCCGAACGGCGGGTGAGAGCTTTTCATAGTCAATGTTTTACTCTCGTAGGTTTGCCATTTACTGCCGAGAGGTAGCGCGGTATAGAAAAATGATTCTATGAAAAGATGTTGTTAGCCCCAGTCCGGGCTTGAACCGGGGACCTTTCAGCTCGCAGTCCAACGCACTAACCACTGAGCTACCGCGGCTATACCTAAATATACCTATAGAAATTCTATTAATTTTTATATTCGAATTCTGCGGGTCATTACCAATAATACAAAAATAGTGGTATTTACTGATCAGCATTTTTACTTATTTTGTTGTGTAGTGTAATTAAATGAAATCCAATTGTCTTCATGTAATGTGAATGTGCTTTCTGGAATAGGGAAATCAAAATATTACTTTTTTTAATATATCTTACATTTATCGGCCATATCTATCGAATACTTTACATTTATCAAACACTGTAATTTTCGTAGTATTGTGGATAAAATAGAGTATATTGTAAGCGGAATCGAATGTAGTCATTTCGTGTTATACCGTCACATTAGATTATGAGTACTACTCTAAAAATATAATGTATGAATATTAGTACAATTTATGTACTTATTTAAAAAGAAATGTATTTTAAATACATATCAATTAAATTTGTATTTATTTTATTACTTTTTAATGAAACATGTACTTGTTTTCTTTTAAAATATGTAGTAAGGACTGCGTCGAATAAAATTGTCCGTTACATATCTTCCCATAATGTGCAATTGCAAGATTCAAATTAAAAAAATGTGATCATAGTAGCTCTGAATTAAATGACAGAAAATAATTGGTGTCAGTTATAGTCAATACAAAATTTTTTTAACGCGAAAATGGCAAACGAAGTGGAAGTGCGAGAAAATATAATTAAAATTTTTTAAAAACAACCTAGTTGGTCTTTTAAAAAAATTGCCAAGGAGGTAGGGGCTAACCCTAAGACCATTTCTCGCGTTATCAACCGCTTTAAGGAAGACCTGAGTATTGATCGGATCAAAGGTTCTGGTAAAAAAAAGGCCCACATGATCGTGAAAAGTCGTAGAAGGTTGTGAATATTTTAAAGAAAGATCCAAGCATATCCGGAAGGAAATTGGCGTGAAAACCGGATTGCTCAGAATCTTTCGTGCGCAGGACTAAGAAAGAAGCTGGGCTGAAGACATACAAAGTCCAAAAAGTTCCGGATAGAAATGCCGTCAAGAATGAAACCGCAAAACAACGAGCTAAAAAGCTAAACCAAGATTTTTTTTTAAATTCGATTGCTGCATAATGGACGACGAAACTTATGTTTTAGCGGACTTTTCTCAGTTACCTGGGCAGGAATTTTATACAGCCGATTCTCGAGGAAATGTCGCTGAAAAATTCAAATTTGAAAAATGACAAATTTTGCAAAGAAATTCCTTGTTTGGCAGGTAATTTGCAGTTGTGGAAAAAGGAGCAGCTCATTCGTGACATCGGGTACAATTAATAGGGAAATATATGTGAAGGAATGCTTGCAAAAGAAGATTGCTTCCATTTCTCAGGCCGATTGAGAGATACTGGGCTTTAGTAAAAAGAGAGATGAAGACAACAAAAAAAGTGGCCAAAGACCTTCAAGACTTTAAAAGAAAGTGGTATTCAGCAGCTGTGAGGGTGTCGGACACTACCATTACAACAATAATGGAAGGGGTTCCGGAAAAATTAAAACTTTTTATTAAAAAATATTAATTTCTGGTTTTTTATATTTCTTTTTAAATCTAAAAATAATTTGCAAAATAAAATACTTTATTCTATAAAAATTCGATTACTAGATTTCTAGATTTTTTCATTATTGTAGCGGACAATTTTACTCGACGCAGTCCTTATGTGTTTGTTATTTGTTTTTGTTTTTGTATTTCTTTTCTATTATGATACAACATAGACAATTTATACATAAAGAACTGCAATAAATGAATATTTGACAACTAAAGACTTTAAGAAATATTCCATGGATTTTGTTTTTGCAAAAATATGCCAATTTCATTTATATCTTGTTTTAATATTGTGGTTTTAAAACATGTGTAGAAAATCTAACAGTGGTATTTATGTGGCAATATATAATTGCTGATGAAATAGGTATTATCTTTTCATTGCTGTGATTGTTGAAACTAAAAAGTTATCGTGTTGTAATATGAAATATCATGAGTGGTAGAAAACCTTAGATAGTACCAGGATAGTGTCAGGTGAGTTTATCCTACATAAGGAAACCTTATGCATTCCTGATCAATGCTGTATAAGAAAATTTTAAAGGTCACCTAATTCACTTCGTATGCGTTTTTATTAAGGACAACCCTGTTTTTATAAATTAAAAATCTCGTACAAAATAAAATGCCTAAAACTTTTTAATCTTATTTGCCTATTTAATATATAATAATATAACATTGATATACATATTTAGTTAAATCATTAAAAAAATATAAAAAACAAATTTCCTTTCTGAGTTCTCACCATTACGCTATCAACTTCATTTTTTACAAAACTTTTATTTAAAATCTTGAATCAAATGTCTTAAATTTGTTGCGCATCTCAAACAAAAGAAGATGCATTTGTAGCCTAACGGATAGAGCAGTAGACTTTAACCCCGGAGTCAGGAGTTCGATGCCAGCTTGTGGCAACTGATATATAGCAAAAAATATTTAATTCTTCAAAATATATGAATAAAAAAAAACGTTTTTTAATATATTTTTTGTATTAAAAATATATAAAATGTATTATTTTTTTTAAATTTTCCGGTCAGTTAAATAATTGCAATTTCATTAATTTTTAAAACAAATTTATTTGAAAATTACTTTGACATTCAAAGACATTTTTATTTTTTTTAATACACTACTTTTTTTAGTGTACAATGTCATAAATATAATGTGGAATACAATGATTACTTTCAGGGTGCTTTGGTTATTCTTCGTAGAGGTTGTTCCCGATTTCTCCAGTGCAAAGAATCCACATCCAAATTCGTTCCTCTCCGCATATCTGCTGTAGTGAAGGCAAAGGATGCCTGTTTCATGCATGACATTTCCCTGATTGCGGTGATATCAGCCTCATATGGTTGGTTCGAGGACATCAATCACCTGGATAGTGACACCTTCACTATAAAGGGTTTCGGACGTTCCAGGTGCATATTCGTATACCATGGTTCTTTCAAACGATAACGTGGGTTGACATTGTCTTTTCTATGCATATTATTTGTTTTAGGTGGTGGTCCTTATTACATGGCAGATTTTAAGTGCAAAAAATATGATTAAATAAAAAAGTGAAATATTGGTATGTATATGGCACATGTTGGAATCGGCAATGACGATGTCGACAAATTCAACTCTAATCGTCAGAGATAAAAATCAGTCAAATGTCAATATTCTTACTAGAGGTACTGGAAATTATTACCTAGTTTATTCATTGCTAAAAAGACTGGAAGACATAAAAATGGCTAAAAAATTTGAATACATAATACGGATAAATTTATTGCAGTCTACTTTTAGGAGAACTTCATTTAGAAGCGCCAGACCAAATGTTTGATGTCATTTTTCTAGATTGGCAACGCTACAAAGTATATTCGGAATTATTAAATGTCATTAACACGAAACGCGCATAACATTTGACATATGCACGAATGTTTTTAAATATCATGGTGAAACGCATACTTAATTTGTTTGCGCATTCCGAACAAGTCGGCATCCGAGGGCGGCCGCTGTGTAACATGGCATGGCGCACGCTGCACAGAACATAGCCCAGGCAACAATGGCACAGCACAGCACAGCACCCGATCCCGACCCCACTACGGTTGTCGGTTTGGAATTTTGTAGTTCATTATTTCATTGCAGAATTTCAGGGCTTGACGTTTTCATTGCACGTTTCTCGTTCAAACGGAATGCAATATAAATGCAAAATGTGAAATATACGTCGAGCCAGGGGGAAAACTGAGCGAAAAAGAAAAATAATTTCACTCTTCTGTTACAGGGTTTTTTTTAAGTGGAGGAGTGCAGAGAAAATGTGTTAGTGTAAGAAATGTGAAATAATTTATCAGAAACCCGTATATGAAGTAAAGGCTTGTGTTGGTGTCGGCATCTTCAACAAATACTGTAGAAAAATATTCAAAGGCCAATTAAGGTACATTTTCGGAATTCATTGTTGAAATTCATTGATATATTAAATCAAACGTTATGGGTTATAAATTATAATTAGTTTAGAAATCATAATAAGGATTGTTGCATAATTTGTGAGTGTTTCCTTTAAAAAATATGAACATTTTTGAGGCTTTTATTAATTAAAAACACATGTTTTAATATAACTATACATTAATTAGAAATTAGGAATAATTCATAGTAACATTTCAATTGAATTGTGCACAAATTTTGTTCTCATTGGATTATTATATTACGATATTTAAATAAATTTTTCTTGGAATGCTGATTGATATATGAAGACTCCATTGGAAGAACTGGGTAAGTAACAACAAGTATCGGCAAATGATTATTTGTTCCAAAAATTGGTTCTTTGCAGACCTTATTTCTTTAGTCTTAGTCATTTGAAATCGGAAGAATTTTTAAATGGTATATAACATTTTATTTCATAATTTGATCACATAACTCGATTTTCCACTATTTCCAAAGGAGTCCTAACCCGTTTTTATTTTAAACCTTAAACATTCTTAGGGTATTTTTTTGGGATCATTTTAAGCCCAATAAGACTTTAAGTTTACAAAAAAAATATATATTTTTTTACGGTTTTTTGTAATGTAACAATATGGTATGTTTTTAATACAAAAGATAAAAATATAGTATTTTTTTATTTTTTTTAATAAATATTAAAATTAATCCATTCGACAATGAATACACAAATATTTATTAAAAATAAATACACAAGTATAAATTATCATATATTTTAAATATAAGAAACACTAAAAATGGCTTTAAACCTGAATATGCAATATTTCCTATTTTACTTTACTTGATGTAAAATAAATACAGTATGTAGTAAAATTGAAATCCCTACTACTTTTAAAATTGAAGAGCTAGATAAATGAAACTTATAACTTAGATTACTAATATACCTACGCTGTATGAGGCGAGATCGGTCCATTGTGACCTATGATCCGACCACTTATGTTCAAATACCTCATATAAAATTTATATCTACAGATCAATTTTACTGTATACGTGCTTAGGAAAACTTTTTTGTTCAAATATATATTGATATCATGCTCAAATACATGATAATAATGTTTTCCGGCGAAAAGACTTGTGGTTCACAAAAAAAAATCGAAATTCGGTACACCTACCCATTTGTAAATATGGGTATCAAATGAATGGAAATTCTTCAGCGATTGAATGTTTGTAGTTATTTTCAGGATTCGTATACCCTGGTGACCTATATATCACTTTGAATGGTAACCACACATATGTGTAGGGTATTTATAGTCGGCTTAGACCGACTATAATTTTGATAATCCTAACTATCATAATTACACATACTTTAAAATTTCCCATGTGATCTAACCTTCCCAACTGGTTTTTAATTTCAGACTAAACGAATATACTAAAATAAGAGCTATTTATTAACTTGCGATGCCATACTTATTTTTGAGTTCAACTTCACTGCAGGGTTGAAAATAATAAATACAGAAAAAGTAGTAAAAACTAAGACCAAAGATGTCTCATTTTCATTTCAAATCTACTTCAGGATTGCTTAATATCAAGAAAAAATTTCTAAATTCTACAAATAATGACCTAAAATTTTAAATAATTAAAAAAATGACAAAGGCATTAAAAAAATGACATGTCATCAAAATCCGAGCCCTGATTATAATTGAAGCGTTGGTTGCAATAAGAGCGTTAGGCATTATAACCACCTTTTTGCAATATTCGCACCGAATGATCTCAGCAGTGCATTCTACCATCCTTTGAAATCCCATATCGATTGCATAAAGTTTTTTGTCGTTTTATGCAATAAGGGCGTGATCACCATACAAAAAAATATATTTTTTCATATTTTTAATTTTTTTACAGAGTCAATTTTCAGCAGAGTCAATTTAGTTTTGAGCCATTTTGACCGTAATTTAAATCTATATCCATTCATATCAATAAGTATATCTAGACTATGCACAATAATCTTTATTTTTTTCATTTATGTAATGATTATAGCTCTAAAACTCAATACGCCCAAATTGTATTACTCGTTTTATGCAATAAGAGCGTACAAATCATTTATTTTAATTAATTATTTTATATATTAATAGGAGCTTTAAAACAAATTTGAAAAGTGCATAATAAAGCTAAAATTTAAAATTTTAATGGAAAAATTTGAATCAATAATATCGGTTTATTACTTTTTGAGATACGGACATTCAAAACTTTGAACGCAAATATCTCAAAACTTACTTTTTCACATAACGTCCTTATTGCGCCCAATACTCCAATTATAGTTTTCGAAAAATATATTTTTAATTGATTCAAAATTAAATCACAATTACTGCTTATTTCTAGGAGCATTCAATAATAATTTTATCATTTAAATCGTACATTTTTTTAGTATCTCCAATCTCGTGCGAGAAACATCGAGTAAATCTGCAGCTTTCATTTTGTCTCCAGAAGTGTAGGGACATTTTTATTTCAAATAAAAATAAAAAATATTTTTTATGCGATTTTTACTCTACACTAAGAATAAAAAGGTATATTTAGTTTGGTACGTCTTTTGTAACATCCATATCCGATATGGAAAATTGTATATGTTTTTGATCAGTATTGCATCCTGAATCGATTTACAGTTTTCCGTCTGTTTGTGAAATCACGATTACAGAAAAACTAAAAGAGCTAGATTAATTAATATTCATATATGACAGAAAATCCGACACTTGCTTTCAAATACCTCATATAACATTGACATCAAAGAGTGAATTAAACTGCGTTTTTGCTTAAATAGATATAAACTTTAATAAATATTGTCGTTGTAGAACTAGAAGTCACCAACTACATTTTCAAAATTCTTTATATATCTGTGACTGATAAAAATCGAAAATAACAAGTTTGTAGATATTTCCATTATTCGTAAAATTTGGGGACATCTGGATCACTTTAAAAGCTAAACTCACACATTATTAAATTTGTGTGGGTCTATTTATAGTCGGTTTAGTCCGACCATAACTACTATAAATTAGTGTGAATTTATGAAATATATTTTTTCACTTTGCCTTGTCTCCCAGTTTTTGTAGAAAAATTCGTTTAAAATTTTAAAATGCATTTAAATATATAAATACTATCACTCATACGACACGTTTTCCATATTATGAATTTATTTTTTTGTGGATGAATACAATCAAATTCAACATCTAAAAACTAAACTGAAAACATGGCAAAGCGATCATGCACCGAATTTTTTACCCTTGTTTCGTATGACGAATTTTAAAGAATTATGGAGAAAACTAATATTGGGACCTTTTCTCTCATCGCATTTCCTCAACAATTGTGTGACTCATTTAATAATTTATTATTTATAGTCAATTAAAAAACCAGTTGAGAAGGTTAGATCACATGGGAAATTTTAAAGTAGGTGTAATTATGATAGTTAGGATTATCAAAATTATAGTCGGTCTAAGCCGACTATAAATACCCTACACATATGTGTGGTTACCATTCAAAGTGATATATAGGTCACCAGGGTATACGAATCCTGAAAATAACTACAAACATTCAATCGCTGAAGAATTTCCATTCATTTGATACCCATATTTACAAATGGGTAGGTGTACCGAATTTCGATTTTTTTTTTTGTGAACCACAAGTCTTTTCGCCGGAAAACATTATTATCATGTATTTGAGCATGATGTCAATATATATTTGACCAAAAAAGTTTACCTAAGCACGTATACATGAAAATTGATCTTTATATGTACATTTTATATGAGGTATTTGAACATAAGTGGTCGGATCATAGGTCACAATGGACCGATCTCGCCAATACAGCGTAGGTATATTAGTAATCTAAGTTATAAGTTTCATTTATCTAGCTCTTCAATTCTAAAAGTAGTAGGGATTTCAACAGACAGGCAGACAGACGGACAGACAGACAGACAGACAGACAGACGGACAGACGGACATCGCTAAATCGACTCAGGAGGTCATGCTGATCACGAATATATATACTTTTCCATACCGGAGATGCTTCCTTCTGGGTGTTACAAACGGCGTACCAAACTGAATATACCCTTTCACTCTTAGTGTAGGGTATAATAATGACCCGCTAAATAATAATACCTAACATGATAAAAAAGGATCTAAAATTATTTCACTCGATTCAACCAGTGGTGCTAAAAATTTATACGAGGGTCCGATTCAAAATTAGTGTAATAAGAATATTAAGAAAACCAAATTAAAAAAAATATTCGAGATATTCAACTTGAACCATAGTTGCTGCTCTCTGGCAAAATTCCCTTTCTTGGTATTTTTTGAGAGCAGTGGAATACAAATAATGCAATATTTTTTAAATCAAAGGTAATATTTTATTTCGAAACCTGCAACTGTTAACTTCATTTTCAAGGAAAACATTTCACAATACGACGCTACCTGACGTAGTAAAACTTTGCCTATGAAAAGTTGTCATCCTGCCGCATAGTGGGGCAGCGAGTAAAACTTGGCGAAAACCTCAAAAGTCAAATTGACCTCAGACACTATTTGTTTTTTTATTGTATAGTAAATTATTTTTTCTACAATGTGTCATCACTCAATTTATATCATATGTATCCAACTTTTCCCCACACTATTTCAAACACAGACAATTTTGCGCAATAATTGTAAGATAAAATATTGTCAAATTTGTGATCAATATTTTGAAACGTTTATTTGAAAAACCATAAAAACCATTTTTTTTTTGGAATGCAGCCATCTGACTGCTATTTGTTAAGTATTTCATACATTAGAATGCTGCAGTAAATTCACCTTTTTTATTTATTTTTTTAATTATTTTTCATTTACAAAGATGGAAACAAAAACGTTCCGAGCCCCGCTCTGGCAAAACTCATTATATTGTTACTTAGTACACATTAAATTTTTCAAAACAGTAATGATAATGTTACGTTTTTTGCCTTTTGGGAGTTATTTACATTTCAGCGGCCGATCAGCAATCTAATTTTAATATTCTTAACGCCCACGATTTATGTATCTGAAATTTATAATTTCGTTATTTCGTGGAAAATAAAAAAAACCACATATGATCGGCAATCGTATACAAAAAAGTTTTTGACTGTATTTGGAAAGACGATGTTGTTGTGAATTAGAGAGTACAATTTCATATAGAGGTGCCATGGTTATTAACAGGAATTTATGAATTGAAATCAAAATTTGTAATGTTTATTATGAATGAAATCAATGACTAACTTTACCGGCTTTTTTTGAGCATGAATTTTTTTTCTGGCCTATCTTAAGGATTTTTTGAGGTTTTGAATAATATTCAGGACTGATCAATTCAGACCAGAGTTCATGTCTGAATTATATGTATTATTCAGACTAGAGATGGGCACGTGAGTGAGTTTCGACTCACACTCACTCACGCTCACGAAAGAATTTTTCTAATCACGCACACTCACTCACGACCTTTTTTGCTCTACTCACACTCACTCACAATCACGTGAGTAAAATTAAGATTCAATCACAATCACGCGTGATTCACGTGAATCACGCTGAATCACGTGGTTTTTTTGCTATTGTTTTCAGAATGCATAAAAGTACATATTTCATTTGTATATGTTGGTGAGATTGGTCGACCGAGCGTGCCACCTCTAAACAACCTACATATTTCAAACGCAATAATGATGTAATGATGTTAGGGATCTCAATTTTTAACGGAGATGGAAATGTGAAAGTCCTTCGATGTACTGTTTATATAAAAATGTGAAAATTGCCTCGAAGAATAATTCTCCGGTGAAGAATTCGTTTAAAATCTTTGAGAATTGTCCATGGAAAAATTATCTCTGGAAAAGAATTATCAATAATAAAATAGTCCGGTGTTGAATTTACCAGGGATGAATTGACTTTGGGAACAACTGTTTTTGAAACGATTTTTTTTGGTTACTACATTTATAACTCGAATAAAAACGGGACCACACACGAACCTATGGAACAAACTAACTTAATTATCATGTATAGTTGAAATTAAAAATTTAACTTTTTACAAAACTGGGTATATCGAAAAAAAAAAATGCGTTCTATGTCCATTTTCATAAACGGTTGTATAAAACCAAGCAAAAACTATTGAACTAAATTGGATAGCCCATACTAAGTACGGCCGGTTTGCAGGGGGTTAGATCAATTGTTGACTAAACCTTGTAACTTATTATGAGTTGAAGAAGTGGTGGGTATTTGACGGTCGGTTATCAAGAGTTTGATTTATTATAGTTCTGAGTGGGCAGCCGCCTTCCCAAAGCCTTCTGAGTTTAAGGCATGGCCCTGCTATTTCTGTAGTTCAGCAAAAAATATAGAAAAATCGCAAAAAATTAAAAGTGAGATATTTTTATATTATGAAATATTCGACTCACTCACGAAAAAATTGTACTCACGCACACTCACTCACGGTCTTTTTTGGTCTACTCACACTCACTCACAATCACGTGAGCAAAATTAGGATTCAATCACAATCACGCGTGATCACTCGTGATTCACGTGAATCACGCTGAATCACGCTCACATGCCCATCTCTAATTCGACAAGACTCCTCCTCATTACTGAAGTCAGTTCTGAAGTATTGAAATTAATCAGATTTTAAAACTGAATTCAGGGTTCAATTTTAATAATTGTTCAAGTCTGAATTGCTGGCAATGTATATGACTGAAATGGAATTTTAACAATTCGTTTGAAAATTCAGACTTGAGTACTTCGATGAATTTTTTTCTAAGCATTATCAAATTTCATACATGAATTGGCGGAAATTGGTAGGAAAATTGGAATGTAAGAGTTCAGTTTATTTTCAGTCATGTGTAGGGGTTTTCCAGCAAGAATTTAAGTCTGAAAAAACTTATATTTTCTTCTGGACATACAGGTTTTTTTTTTTCTTCTTGGTAAAAATGGATGGCTATAATGTTAATTTATTTTTTTTCTAATTGACAACCAATAAAATGCATTTACCAAGGAGTTCAAATATGTTATTTTTAATCATATTGAAAAAACTGCATCAACTCAAGAACTCCAGAGAATTTGATCGATCGAGAATTTTATAGAGATTATATTAACAAACATAAAATGCACTATAGAGTTCTGGATCAATGACTCAAAATGTTCACTTGAACCATTTTACAATGAATTAGTATTTTGTAATATCGATATTCAATAAATCCATAAATCCAAAATATATATATATATATATATATATATATATATATATATATATATATATATATATATATATATATATATATTAATTGGTGTGGAATCAAACTGAATTCTTTACTGAAATTGTATATTTCTGTCGTTTGACACATTACTTCATATCACCGTTCATATAATCCCTTCTTTAAAGTTTATTATATTTCCTGACTATTTTACCTGACTAAAATTCATAAAAAAATTAAAAAAAAATCACAGTAATTTTTTATGTCGACTCCAAATTCCAAATCAATCAATTTAATAGTATAAACATGTTTTTTTTTATATAAGGTAGTAGTAAGTAATCAGTGACACATGATTAGAAATACATATAAAAATATGCAACAAATATATTGCAACATCATTAACTTTCTATTATTAATTAGTAGAACAGATAATTTGGTGAATCTGTTGAACAATTTTCCTAAATGAATAAAACCTTTAATATAATGTACAGCTTATAAAGCAATTAATATTTAAAATTATTTATAGGTACACTAAGAAAAAAAAAAGATTTATATCCAAATTATAATCGAAAAGAAATGTATACAATAAAAAACTTGGAATGTATTATATGATAAAAACACACCTATGAGGGTCAAGGTATATTAACTTTGTGCATATATTGTAACGCACCTTAGGAGACGTGTCCGGTATGGAAAAGTATATATATTCTTGATCAGCATCACTACCCGAGTCCGTTTAGCCATGTCCGTCTGTCTGTCTGCCCGTCTTGCTGTCCGAATACAGAATAACTTGAGAAATACTGATCAGAATGCGATGAAATTTCGTCTCAATATATTTTAGCCAAAAGTAGGAACTGAGTTTGAAAATGAGCCAAATCGGTCAAAGGACACGCCCACCTCCCTACAAGTCACTTTTATATAAATCTTTCGGAACTAATAACTCGAAAAGTATTCAAGGTATAGTTATAAAATTTAAAAGGTATTGTTAGAATTCACCTATAAATATGTGGTCCAAAAATTGGCGTGATCCGCCCACTTTTTTTTTCAATATTTCCCGGGTTTTCATAGTGGAAATTTGATCCGTAAATTATTAAAATGAAATCTATGAAATATTAACCTTTCAAAATTTTAAATATAGGCGTGGTCCGCCCAATTACATTTTTCAATTTTTTTTTTAGTTTTTTATACTTTATATAATTTTTTAATTTATGGGGATATAAGACGTAAATTTCTGATATATGATAATTAAAAACTTTAAAATTAAGGTATGCAATTAAATATCCCACATTAATATCCCCACCAAAGGTGTAGGGTATTCCATAGTCGGGCCCGACCGACTATAAAAATCCGCCCCATGTGACCGAACTTACCCATGTGACCTAACTTTCCCAACTCGTTTTTTTATAACTTTTGAATTTTTTCAATATATTTTAATATAAATGAATATTTCTTAGACAAAGAAAAAAAAAGTAAAATGCACTGAGTACTCAGTGTCAAATGCACTGAGTACTTAGTGTCAAGTGTGTTGCATTTTAGTGTTTGAATTTTAATTACACACCATTTTTGACACTTCACTATACCTACGACTTGTGTGAGTTTTGTTTTGACACTACTTCTGCTTTGTTGTTTAGTGCAACATATTGAATTGATTTTCAATCATAGAGTCGGTGTAATTAAATGCCTTGAAATAAAATGAATGTCTTGAAGTTGGTTTCAAATGCATTTCTGCAGATGTCCATCTATTAAAACAGTGCACTGTGGGACAGAAGTCAATTCTAGCTCCCTTCTTTAAAGTTTATTATATTTCCTGACTATTTTACCTGACTAAAATTCATAAAAAAATTAAAAAAAAATCACAGTAATTTTTTATGTCGACTCCAAATTCCAAATCAATCAATTTAATAGTATAAACATGTTTTTTTTTATATAAGGTAGTAGTAAGTAATCAGTGACACATGATTAGAAATACATATAAAAATATGCAACAAATATATTGCAACATCATTAACTTTCTATTATTAATTAGTAGAACAGATAATTTGGTGAATCTGTTGAACAATTTTCCTAAATGAATAAAACCTTTAATATAATGTACAGCTTATAAAGCAATTAATATTTAAAATTATTTATAGGTACACTAAGAAAAAAAAAAGATTTATATCCAAATTATAATCGAAAAGAAATGTATACAATAAAAAACTTGGAATGTATTATATGATAAAAACACACCTATGAGGGTCAAGGTATATTAACTTTGTGCATATATTGTAACGCACCTTAGGAGACGTGTCCGGTATGGAAAAGTATATATATTCTTGATCAGCATCACTACCCGAGTCCGTTTAGCCATGTCCGTCTGTCTGTCTGCCCGTCTTGCTGTCCGAATACAGAATAACTTGAGAAATACTGATCAGAATGCGATGAAATTTCGTCTCAATATATTTTAGCCAAAAGTAGGAACTGAGTTTGAAAATGAGCCAAATCGGTCAAAGGACACGCCCACCTCCCTACAAGTCACTTTTATATAAATCTTTCGGAACTAATAACTCGAAAAGTATTCAAGGTATAGTTATAAAATTTAAAAGGTATTGTTAGAATTCACCTATAAATATGTGGTCCAAAAATTGGCGTGATCCGCCCACTTTTTTTTTCAATATTTCCCGGGTTTTCATAGTGGAAATTTGATCCGTAAATTATTAAAATGAAATCTATGAAATATTAACCTTTCAAAATTTTAAATATAGGCGTGGTCCGCCCAATTACATTTTTCAATTTTTTTTTTAGTTTTTTATACTTTATATAATTTTTTAATTTATGGGGATATAAGACGTAAATTTCTGATATATGATAATTAAAAACTTTAAAATTAAGGTATGCAATTAAATATCCCACATTAATATCCCCACCAAAGGTGTAGGGTATTCCATAGTCGGGCCCGACCGACTATAAAAATCCGCCCCATGTGACCGAACTTACCCATGTGACCTAACTTTCCCAACTCGTTTTTTTATAACTTTTGAATTTTTTCAATATATTTTAATATAAATGAATATTTCTTAGACAAAGAAAAAAAAAGTAAAATGCACTGAGTACTCAGTGTCAAATGCACTGAGTACTTAGTGTCAAGTGTGTTGCATTTTAGTGTTTGAATTTTAATTACACACCATTTTTGACACTTCACTATACCTACGACTTGTGTGAGTTTTGTTTTGACACTACTTCTGCTTTGTTGTTTAGTGCAACATATTGAATTGATTTTCAATCATAGAGTCGGTGTAATTAAATGCCTTGAAATAAAATGAATGTCTTGAAGTTGGTTTCAAATGCATTTCTGCAGATGTCCATCTATTAAAACAGTGCACTGTGGGACAGAAGTCAATTCTAGCTCGCTGTAAATACAGTTTTGCGCCAATCTTTACGAAACTTTACACTAAGCATACATGGACTATGAATATATTTCAATTTGAAAATGAACACGATTGTTCCATTGCCACGCCCACCTGTCATATAATTGAAATGGTAAAATGACTATAACTTTTGTTAGGAATGAGATATTTTGTATATAATTGGTATTTAGATACATACTATAATTTCACGTGACCATTTTTAATATGGGCGTGATTGGCCAACAGCCACGCCTACCATTCTCACTAAACTATATAACTTTACCATCGTAAGAGATACAATGATAATATTAGGTACTATGGTACATATCACAATTCTTAACAACCATACCAAATATGATCCAGTTTTATCAAATATAATGACGGAAAAGGCAAAACTGACATATTATAATAAAAAAAAATGTTGTTAAATTATTTTACGATTTTCGTATATTTCTCATCACATAAACTCATTTTAAATGACGTATGCCAAACTAATGCAGGCATGTTTAATACCGTTAGAAAGAAGACATCGACATTATGCCTGTAAAAAGATTTATGGGAGCATTTGGAAGCTTGTCTACTTTTGAATAAAAAATATGTAATTGTTGTTTTATGTATTTGACAAATAATCAGGTAAAACACGAATAGCCATTTGAAAATTTTGATACACAAGATGATAGTTCTCCCAATAACCAATAATATAAAACTAATACTCTGCATGTGGAGTATATATTGAGAGAGTTACGACATATTTAATGTAACTCATTTTTATTTCTTAAAAAGCACTTGTTTTAATTTTTTAACTTTAAGCAAGCCTACAGAAGGATTTTTTCACTAGGGTGTAACATTTTTTGTCTGTACTCTAGGTTCTCATAAATTATTAATAAAATGACATATTTTTCAACTTTCTGCAAAAAACTTTTATATCCGATTTTCGGCGAGCTAGACTAAGCTTCTGTCCCATAGTGCAGTGTATTAAATACATTTTCTATATTTCTATATTTTGCTTTTTTAACGAGTGAAATAACCCTTTTTGAACTTTATTTACGCAGAACGTTTGAAGAATAATATAATATAATATTTTGGCACTACAGTCCTGTACAGAATTTCGGCCGAGCTCTCTCACCATTTTGAGCTGTGCGTGTTACGTTTGTACTCAAAGTGGTGGGACCTACAGTTTATTGCCGAATCCGAACGGTGGGTGAGAGCTTTTCATAGGCAATGTTTTACTCTCGTAGGTTTGCCATTTACTGTCGAGAGGTAGCGCGGTATAGAAAAATGTTTCTATGAAAAGATGTTGTTAGCCCCAATCCAGGCTTGTACCAGGGACCTTTCAGCTCGCAGTCCAACGCACTAACCACTGAGCTACCGCGGCGTTTGAAGCCTTTTTTTAAATAACGTTTTTTCGTAACTTTATATTTTAAACTTTACAGCAGCTTGATATTTCTATATTTTTTCTATTTACAAGGGAACCAAATTTTTTATTAATTTATTATACCCTAGAATTTTTTCAATAGAGAAGTGACAAAATCAGACGATATCACTGACACCAGGATCGCAAAAACTGACAGAAAGAAGATAAAAAGTTCAGAGTTAACAAAAAATGAGACAAAATAGTGCTAATCAAATTCAATACAAAACTGAAGGATCGATAAGTGCAAATTATTAAGAAATGATAACGCAGGATTTAAAAAATTCTGAAGAAATGCTGAACACAGTTTTAGAGTAATTGATAAAATATATTGACGATCTTTATAGTAATCACAATTAACGAACCACCAGAAAAATCAAATATTCCTTGGGCTTAAACATTACGGAAGTAATACGGATGACTATTGAATTATTGTATATTACAGTGGTACTGCGAATACTTGGTTGTGCCTTTTGTAAAATTTATAAATATCCCTTTTTAATATTCATACATCATCTTTATGGAGTAGCGTCGGATGTATGCGGTGACTCAGTATGTGATCTTTTTCCTAATAAAGACATTCAAATGATTATCTAAATTTTTTGAGAAAAAATGTCCTCTTCGTTACGATTTAAGCTGCATTTTCCCACAGGAAAAGACATCATTGACGACAAGGTCATCAATTATAAATCGAGGACATTGGAAAATTTGTCACCATTCCAAACGAGTACAGAAAAAATAATAATAAAATTAAAATAATAAATAAAACATATTGTTGGTGTACTACCCCTTAATAAATGAAAAAGAATCGTTAAAATTAAATAATTTGCATTCAGTTAAATGACAATTAGTTCAAAACAAAAATCGGTTTTATAACATTCGGACCATGTTTGTAATACATAGACTTTTTAAAACTATTTTTATAAATAAATACGTGTTAAATATTTGTTGGCATAGAAAGTCTGTAAAAATTCAAAAAGATCGGAGCTCATAAAGTAATTTTTTGTTGAAAAGCACTCGGTTTGACGTGGAATTAGGGACAATACGAAATAATTAGAACGTGTGTAGAGTTTCTAATTTTATGGCCTGGTACTGTATTTATTTTTATTCCGATTGAATCATTTTTTCTGTACTTAATTTTTTATTATCATTTTGTACAGTACTCCATCGTATTGATATAATCAATATTTAGAAAGATATTATCTAGTTAATTTTATTTTTAAAAATTTTATATCTATACATATCAATCAATCAATTGGGATTTTGGTAATTACCACACGGAACAAACATGGTATAAAAGCAAAACTTCGATCGGTATGAAGTAGTATTTTACGTAACTCGACAAAGCAAACATGAAATTTTTCGCAACAATTCTTTTAGTAGCCTTCGCTGGCGCGCTTGTCAAAGTAAATTATTTTTTTGTCCGGGAAAGGCGTTGTGTAAACTGTTTTCTATTTCATTTTTTGAATTTTCATAGGCTGGAGTGCAGACCAGCTTGACCAGAGCCACAGTTGATAAATCGTTGATCAATTACTTGCTCCAACCCTCTGCCAGCTCCGCCGCAGCTGCAGACCCAGCACTCGCAAACGAATGTTTTACCAAATATCTGCCTATTCTGTCCGATGTCGGTACCACTTTCTCCATGCAATATCAGGCTTGCATAACAATGGCCGATGAGCGCATGCAGAATCTGACCTCCTCAGTAACACAGACCCGCACCGATCTCATTCAGGACACAGACGCCATGTGCAACGCATACCAGGCCTGTGCCAATGGAACAGATATTCTGGGCTTCTTCAATTGCTATGCCACTACAGTAAGTATTAAGTTTTTTAATGTGTTCTCTAGATAACTATGACATGTTCATCTTCACACAGTCCACACAAGATGTCTCCCAATTCTATTCCCTCGCAACCAATGCCACTGACGCCGCCAATTCCTATAGCCAGGGACTGCAGTTGATCCAGCAAGATTCCAATATATGCAAGAACACTACGGAGAACACCTACGTTGCTGACACTGCCGCCACATACGAGCAGCTGGACGATTGCCTGCTGCATGGTTTGCCCGTTGATGAGGACACCACAGAAGCTCCAATTGAAACTACGGTTCAACCATAAAAAAATACTTTAAAGTCGGAATTAAGTCGAAAAATGCAAATTTACTAAATTAAAACTATTTTTTACATATTATTGGTTACATAATGATGAAATCGTTATGTTCGTTGAAAACAAAATAAATAAACAGCAAAAATTAAGTTTTAACAAAACATTATATACTTTTTTAAAATTAATCCCTTTATCCACTTGTCCTTGTTCTTCGAAATTTAATTTTAAAAGAAACGCCCTTGTTGTTAGTTGCCATTTCTTCGCATATTTTTTTTTTTATTAGTCCTACTTACTTTTTTGTCGTAAAAATCTAACATCTGATAAAAACAGAAAGAAACCATGTATATGTATTTTTCCGGCCTTTTTAAATGAAAAGTAAATAATAGTTCAATAATATTAATCATCACGTCTTCGTGAAAAACATCAAAAAATATACCAAAATGTAGTCAAATATTGTTCATAAAAACTCTTCAGTAAAAAACTTATTGATTTTTCAAAGAACGGCAATCGTCGAAATTTGAATAAAATCATAAAAACAAATTTGTTATGATCTATACGATTTTTTAATTAAATGATAGTCTTTATGTAGTCCCTTTATTTCCAATAAAAACCAAAATTAGATACTATTATTTGGATACAATGGACCACCATTAGGTACTGTTGATGTGGGACTTAGTGATTTGTCGGTTTTGCATTTAATGACACATTTTATGCAGTTTAATCACAATAAATTTAAACTAAAATCATATACCGTTTTAATGAAAAACTGAGTATAAAGTCTTGATTAAAATCTTAAAGTTTATCGAAAAATTAGACGTGGGTAAATAACACAAGGCATGTGTTGTCTAGTGTAATTTATCCTACTGTCTAATTTTAATAGAAAAATACTATAGTAAAACACTATAGTAAAATACTAAATGTACTCAATTTTATTCGACAATTCCTTACAATACTGTATTATATGAATTAATTTATTAATACTTCATCAATTCTTCAATTAAAGGGTTGCAATGCAAAAGTTCTAAATAAACCAAATATATATGTATTTTAGATGTGTTACCTAATTCCAGCGTAATGAATTGGATTACTCACTTCTCGTCCGCATGTGTGTCAAATCGTAAATGAATTTATTTAAATTTAATATTTAAATTTAAAATTTAAAATTTAATAATTTAAATTTAATTGCTCATATTTCGTAAAGAGATTATGTGAATTTGGTTCATTTTGTTATTTTTTCATTATTATAGACATTAGTTTGGTGTTAATGAACTTAAATTGTAAAATTTGATATCTTATTTGGTAAACCTTAGTAGAAATTTGCCCGATGCGCCATCGGGAAATTGTCGGGTTTTCGTTGGATAAGCCCTATTAGAGAAAATATGATCATTGCCTTTGCATGCCCTTATCATGCTTACCATAGCATGGTTTACATTATCTAAACAGTCAATGTTCCCGATCATAGCTACATTAGTTGTTCCCCATAACGAAATTAGCATTAGGCAATGATCGAGATTAATGAGAGAAACCCTATTATGCTCGGGCTCAGACAAGGCAATTGTTGGGTAAATATTAAAATGGGGAATTGCCCGATCAGTACATGATCATGATCTGAGGTCAATACATGATCAGGACACTGCGTTACAAGGACATTATGGGCCTCGTCATATCCCGATCATCTCAAATAATGACATGATCACTTCATGACCATGGCCCTACCAAAATTTCTAATAGGGAAATTGGTCTTGGAATGCACAGAAATATATGTAATAAATGTATAAAAAAATCAAAAAAACATATTGAATTGTATAAAATTGTACACGACATTAAAATGAGACCTAACCAATATTTATTTGACTTAACAGATAATTATATAACATTAAGTTGTAGCAACCAATTTTTATTTGATTCAACTGCGAAATCAGTTGTCTTATATAAAAGCAATGCCAAAGCAGGACAACACCAGTCGCGCAAGCTTTACATTTTTCACTCGTTTTGTTTTGAGCGCGTCCTACGTGTGAAACAATTTTTGGAATTGTTTAAGGCTTTATCGTTGTTACTGTTCGATTCTTTCATGCTCAATTATACTTTCTTCAACAAGTGATATACTATTCTACAGAGTTCTTGCGATTGTGTGTCTATATGTTGTATTTCTATATGCAGCCCTAGCGCTCCAACGTGTTGCAAACACGAAGTCAGCAGCACAACGAATCGTCAGCAAAGTTCGATCTCAAGAACGCTGTTGTGACGCTGACTTCGTCTTTGCAACATGTTGGAGCGCTAGGGCGAGGTAAAATGGCCGATTTCGTATAATTAAATTGGCTACCACAACTAAACAAATTGGTTGTGGCAATTGTATTCATTAGTTGTGTGAACTGATACGCGGTGTTGCAACAACTGAATCAGTCGAATGTTGACAGAACTAAGTAAATCGGTTGGCAAAAAAAGACGGTTGCCCCAAATGATTTGTTCTTTGGGTGCAGCAACAATAAATAATTGTGTACCATTAACTGGATAAGCAACGAGTTCTAATGGTTTTAGCAAACACATTCGCTAAAAATGGGATTTCAATCCAAAAATATACCAATTAAGGACTTTGCATAAATGCACTCTCAGAAATATATTGTTACTTTTTAACAACATGGGATTGTCATTTAAAAATAATTGAATAATGTGGCAGCTCTTTTTTGTATACAAAAATAAAATGTCATTTGAAATTTTTTATTTTAATTTCAAATATTTTAAGGAAGATACTCAATCGTTCCCTAGTAGAAGTAAGTTATTTGTAGTTGCAATTAATAATAATTAACCAGTTTCTGTTTTTAGCATGTTTTTAGACTGCGCCCCGTGAAAAATTTGCAGTTCATGTCGGTTAGGAGGCCTATCAGACTAGGCGCGCCAGACTGTCCTCGTAGTCGGTGTCCGACCAGTAATTTTCTTTCTATATATTTTCAACGAACAAAGCTCTGATTATTAGATGAAAGCCAGTGCGCGATTTTAGGCAGAAACTTGCTCTAGCTCACCTCGGGTTGACCGCTGGCAAAACCTTGTTGCGCAACTAATCGAGCTGTTTGTGCTCATTGGCGCACTCTTTGCACCGTAACTCCGATATATAAAGTGATATATCGGAGATACTTCAGCCGAAAAATTTTTGCTCAGGTGAAACGAAAGGATTTTCTCGGAAGGCCAAAAGGTTGAATTAAATGCGTTAAATATTGTTGTACAGATTCATTAATATTGTAATGTTACATAATATACATTCATTAATAAAAACTTTAATTAATTTTGAATTTATTATGTTATTTTACAATGAAACAATATAACTGACAATCGATTGTATTTGAATTGAGAATTTCCATTGTTATTTGTGGCAAACTATTGACATTTCAAAAATAACAATAATATTTTACACCTACAATAAAATGACAATATGATTATAAGATCTATTTTGAACATCGAGATTGTTACAATATTTTGTCGGAAATGACAATATATTTCTGAGAGTGTGCCAAACTATTTAATTGGTATGGTTGATGTTTTAAAAGTATTTTTATTATCTTCATAGTCTTTATAATTCTCATTTAGTTTATTAAAAAAAAATGTTATAAATTCTTGTGAAAGTACATGACACATACTTTTCTGATGATGAAGTTGGAAGAATAAGTAAATTTACAATCATTGCCATCATCACCATATTTGACGACATACTTAGAGGCTTTATAAGTATCTTGGCATATACCAAATGGGAATAATATGCGCGCAAACAAAAATTCCCTCGTTTGCCTGTTTGCCGGTATTCATTCGCTGCAAGTTCGCATCGTGACGCCGCGTTGTATCCTGTGCTCAGCAACGATTGTTAATGCAATTAATTCAATAGTCCTTTCAGCAAATTATTTGATAGTATTGATGTAACTTTTTGTTATTTTCTGTTAACTTAATAATTTAAATGATTAAATATTTAATCAATAATATTAATTCCATATTCGTTTCTTTTTGTTTATTTTCTGTTAATTTATTAATTAATATGATTAAATATATAATCAATTCAATTAAAGGTGAATCGATTAAAAATTAATTGAATGGATCACTTTTTTTGATATATTTACACATATAATTTTTTCTGTGTTCTTGACCACAGTCTATTCGACGATTAATATATTGATGTCTAATGCATCGATTTTTGTAAATTCTACTTTTAAAGGTCAAGAGTTATACAAATGACCATACAATGAATAGTTTTTATACCCCACACCTGTAGGTTATATTTAATTTATGCAGATATTCTACCTACCCTTAGGAGGCGTGGCCGGTATGGAAAGGTATATTTATTCTTGATTAGCATCACCAACCGAGTCCGTTTAACTATGTCCGTCTGTCTTTCATCGCATTCTAAGCACGCCCACCTCCCGTACAAGTCATTTTGAATTTTTTTTTGTTTTATAAACCATTTTTTTAAGCAAACGTTTCATTTTCTATAATATACTGAAGTAAATAAATATTTGTAACAAAAATACTCTTATTATAAATGAGGTTTGGTTAAATGTTGAATTTTAATAAATTTAATTTTCATAGTTTTATTTTCAATTTTTTTGTTAGTGTTTTTATTTTTGGGTTTACCTTTGGGTTTAATGTATGTTTTAGCGTTTTGTGCTTTTTGCCGTTTTTGTTTTGCTTTTTTTATTTTGTTCTCTGTTTGTTTTTGCTTTTGACTTTCTGTTGTGTTTTTATTTTTTTATTTTTCTTTAAAGTTTTGTTTTTGTGTTTTTTGCTTATTTTTTGTATTTTAGCATTTGTTTTAGAGATTTTGTGTTTTTTGTTTTTAATTTTGTGTTTTTCTTTCACTGTTTTTATGTTTTCACCTTTGGTTTGTGTGTTTGTTCTTTTGATTTTGATTTTGCGTTTGTTTTTGTTCTTCTGTTTTTGCTTATAGTTTTTTGTGTTTTTGCTTTGGTTTTTGTGTTTTTTTGCTTTTGTGTCTTTCGGTTTAGATTTGTGTGCTTGATTTTGTTCTTGTGTTTTTGCTTATATTTTTTTTTGTTTTTGCATTTGTTTTTTCTTGGGTTTTTGCTTTGGTTTAGTGTTTTTGCTTTGGTTTTTGTGATTTATGTTTTTATGTATTTGATTTTGATGTTCTTATTGTGTTTTTGTGTATTTTATTTTTCTTTTTTTTATTTTGCCTTTGTTTTCGTATTTGCGTTCAGTTTTTGTGTTTCTCTTTTCGCTTTTGTTTTTGTGATTTTCCTTTTGTATTTGTGTTTTTGATTTTGTTTTTCTTCTCGTATTTTTACTTTTTGATTTTGATATTAATGTTGTTTTACGCATTTATTTTTGTTTTTGTTTTTGCTTTTGTTTTTGTGTTATATATATATACTACAAAATACTAAGCAATTATTTTTGAGTTTTTATGAAAATATTAATTTCTTGTATATTGTACTAATAATGGGATTTTATTGATTTTTTAATGGGATTTTTTGTTTTTTTTTTTGAGAGTAGCTTTTCAAAAGGTTATATGTTAGCCAAACCGCCCAAATTTGACATGGATATAATTAACAACAATCCTATCCTATTAATATAATAAATCTGTTTGTACGTTTGTCCGTTTGTCCGTTTGTACGTTTGTACGTTTGTTCCGCTTCTCCGTCTAAACGACTGATCCGATTTCCTTGAAATTTTTACCACAGATGCGGTATGGTCTGGAAGGAATGATAGGCTATATATGGGCGGGATTGGACAAAGAGGCGTGGCACCTCCCATACAACCTAAACTTTCAATACGATATAACTCGGCACTTTCACCAGCTACGAACATGAAACAAAAAACTCAAATACACAAAAAAAAATTAAAAACAAAAAACCAAAAGCACAAAACAAAACAAAAGCAATCACGTTTGTTCCGCTTCTCCGTCTAAACGGCTGATCCGATTTTCTTGAAATTTTTACCACAGATGCGTTATAGTCTGGAAGGAATGATAGGATATATATGGGCGGGATTGGGCAAAGAGGCGTTGCACCTTCCATGCAACCTAAACAAAAAACTGAAATACAAAAAAAAAATTAAAAACAAAAAAGCAAAAGCACAACACAAAACAAAAGCAAAAATACAAAAACAACACCAATCACATAAAACCACAATCCAAACTAAATAAAAAACAAAAAAAGGAAAGAAAAACAAACTCACCACACTAAAACTAACCAAACTAAAACTCACCATACTAAAATTCACCCTTAAATTAACCACACTAAAACCCACCACACTATATTTCACCACAATAAAACTCACCACACTAAAATTCACTACACTAAAACTCACCACACTAAAACTCACCACACTAAAACTCACCACTTAAAAACTCACCACACTAAAACTCACCACACTAAAACTCACCACACAAAAACTCACCACACTAAAACTCACCACACTTAAACTCACCACACTAAAACTCACCACACTAAAACTCACCACACTTAAACTCACCACACAAAAATTCAACACATTAAAAATCACCACACCAAAACTCAAAACTCACCACACAAAAACTCACCACACTAAAACTCACCACACTTAAACTCACCACACTAAAACTCACCACACTAAAACTCACCACACTTAAACTCACCACACAAAAATTCACCACACTAAAATTCACCACACAAAAACTCACCACACTAAAACTCACCACACTAAAACTCACCACACTAAAACTCACCACACTTAAACTCACCACACTAAAACTCACCACACTTAAACTCACCACACTAAAATTTCACCACACTAAAACTCACCACACTAAAACTCACTACACTAAAATTTCACCACATTAAAATTCACCACTTTTAAACTCACCACATTAAAACTCACTACACTCAAATTTCGATACACTAAAACTTACCACACTAAAACTCACCGCACTAAAATTCACCACACTAAAACCCACCACACTATAATTAACCACACTAAAACTCACCACCCTAAAATTCACTACACTAAAACTCACCACAATAAAATTCACCACACTAAAACTCGCTACACTAAAACACGCCACACTAAAACACGCCACATTAAAATTCACCACACTAAAACCCACCACACTATAATTGACCACACTAAAACTCACCACACTTAAAAACACCACACTTAAACTCACCACACTCAAATTCACCACACTCAAATTCACCACACTCAAACTCACCACACTAAAACTCACCACACCAAAACTCACCACACTTAAACTCACCACACTAAAATTTCACCGCACTAAAACTCACCACACTAAAACTCACTACACTAAAATTTCACCACATTAAAATTCTCCACTTTTAAACTCACCACATTAAAACTCACTACACTCAAATTTCGATACACTAAAACTTACCACACTAAAACTCACCGCACTAAAATTTACCACACTAAAACCCACCGCACTATAATTAACCACACTAAAACTCACCACCCTAAAATTCACTACACTAAAACTCACCACAATAAAATTCATCACATTAAAATTCATCACACTAAAACTCACCACAATAAAATTCACCACACTAAAACCCACCACACTATAATTGACCACACTAAAACTCACCACACTTAAAAACACCACACTTAAACTCACCACACTCAAATTCACCACACTAAAACTCACCACACTAAAACTCACCACACCAAAACTAACCACAATTAAACTCACCACTCCAAAATTCACCACATCTAAACTCACTACACCGAAACTTACTACATTAAAACCCACCACACTAAAACTTCTACTGGGAAAAACTCTACGGGGAAGAATTCTACGGGAAAGAATTCTACCGGGAACAATTCTACCGGGATGAATTCTACGTTGAGAATTCTACGGGAAAGCGTTCTATGTGGATTTTCCGGGGAAGATTTCTACTGGGAATAATTCTGCGGAGAAGCGCAGTCTGAGAAAAAATTGTCTTTGAGAAAAGTTGTTTTGGCGGAGAATTATTTGGTTACCACATTTATAAAACGAATAAAAAAATTTCAACAGCTAAGCACGGGCCCCTCATATAAATAATAAAATGTTTTTTATATTAATAAAATTGCTCCATATCTTTGAATTCAGAAAATCTTGGCACGAGTCTTGGCACGAGCTAGTCTACAATATTGAGTCAAATTTCATCAATTTCTTTTCATATTTCAAGTTAAATGTTAAGTTTGGCCCATTTTGAGTACTATCTTGTACTATTAATGTAAAAATGATTTAAAATTAGCAATGTATTTTGTACAACGAACATTTGAAGTCTATTGGTGGAAGTAATTCATCAAATTGCGGTTGGGAATTTTTGTTTGCAACTTGCGTGAAGCGGTTCCGTAAATTTCACAGCAATTGGCTGTGATTGATGAGTTCGAATTTATCTAAACTGCGCTAATTTAAGCACTGTTGTTTTTACCATATTTACCTGGGCATAATGACGCACTTAGTGTTGCGTCGGTTTGAAACACGGGGTTTCTCTGCCTTGTGAGGTGCTAATTTGTACCTGAAATAAATCACTCAATGCGCTCTACACCTGCTGCACTTCTTTTTGTCGAAATGAAATTTATTAGCTGTATGCAGTTTACTGATATTGGTTGGATGTAGGACAATTAAAATAAACATTACATATTTTCGATATTTTCCCTTTTGGTGCCATGTCAACTGTCCAATGGAATCGATACCCAATGTTTAAGAGAAGAATTTCGAGCATAATCGAAAATTTACAATCACACAAATTTATAAATTTCTGAAAACCTAACACTACATTAGTTGTGATTTCGTGTAACCTATATAATTTACTTTTTAATTAACTTTAATTCCATGTTAATCTTTGAATATTGTTCCAAAGTTTAATTTAATAAAAACCACGTATATCTTTAAACATTCTTAGCATACAGAGATAGAAAACATTTGTGTGAATATGTTTGAATGTATTAATGAAGTAATTTGGGAGAAAATATTATCATCTAATTACATTTTAACTGAATAGCAGAATGTCATTTAAAAACGGATTATTAGACAAAATTAGATGTAATTTCCACACGTAGTAAAGCGGTTTTGCAGTATCGTCGACGATATGTTTACTATAATTGTGTTTATGTATTTAAAATCAACCATAAAATTAGAATCGAATTTTTTTACAAATTTTGAATATAAATAAATTAGAAAAATTTTGAAAATAAATACAATTTATGAAATCATCGGAAAAGCATAAAAGATTGTTAAAATGGTTTGAATAATTTTTTTACTACTATTTGAGCAGAGAATTTTAAAATCATAAAAAAATTAAAAAATATTTATATACATTTTTTTTTTTTAATTTTATTTCTATTATATTTTTATTTTTTTATAGGTATATTTAATTTTATTTTTTACTTTTTAGTTACTTACTCATATTAAATTTTATTTTATCTTCTTTCTCCTGAATTTACATTTCACTAACGATGCCACTCATGCATGCGTGTATTATTATTACTTGAAAGAAATATTCGTTTTAAACGAATTGTTTTTCAAAAAACTGCCTACGAATTATAGACGCATTAGCTACAGCGTTCAAAAATGACTCGTGACTATGACGTCATGTTCGCTACATTAGCAATAAGATTAGTAAAAACACGACCCGTTCTTGTACACACTAGTTTTCTAGCAAACTGCTCAAGCAACAATTTCTATCAGTTTATTACCAGTTTTACTACTTCTGGCAAGTAAACATATCAGTTACTCACAAGCGAAGTGAAGAGAAACTACTCAGTGAAACTCTACGGTTATTGGGCGGTAAACAAGCTAGTAATTGACTGAAAACTAACTAAAAAGTTGTTAGAAACCAACCAAAAACAAAAACTGGTTAGAAACTAGTCAAATCTGTCTATTCCAAAAAACAACATCTGACTATTCTATATAAGTATTTAAAATAATTTTTGTAATAAATTTTTCAATAGGATGTGTACCACTTGTATCATAATATTCAAAGTTTATTACACTATGTTGTTGTACCATAAATTTTATAATATACTTGTTTAATTACAATAAGCAAGTTCATAAATTTATTATGATAAGTATTATTGATTTTATGGTATATTCGAATTACATTTTTCTAATAATTTATTAAAACAAGAAAGAATTTTAGTTAATTTATTGTATAATTAATTTTATTTTATTGTCGAAATTGAAATTCACTTTTAAAAAATCACACACATAAATAGACACTTCTCGTTTAAAAACACATTTAATTTTCGCTTCATTTTCCAATAATTGATTGTAATACTGAAGTCAGCATGATTGTTTATTTTCTGTATTATTTGTTTTCTGTAATTAATAAATAAATAATAGGTTAAATATAATTTACATTAAATAAATTGAGTTCTGACCAATGTCGCGTTGAATAATGTAGATTTTTTCAAAAAATACAAAACGAACTTGTTTTTCTTAGTGTTTATGTTTTTTATGAGGTACAGGGTATATTAACTTTGTGCATATATTGTAACGCCCCTTAGGAGGCGTGTCCAGTATGGAAAAGTATATATATTCTTGATCAGCATCACTACCCGAGTCCGTTTAGCCATGTCCGTCTGTCTGTCCGTCTTGCTGTCTTGCTGTCCGAATACAGAATAACTTGAGAAATACTGATCAGAATGCGATGAAATTTCTCTCAATATATTTTAGCCAAAAGTAAGAACTGAGTTTGAAAATGAGCAAAATCGGTCAACGGACACGCCCACCTCCCATACAAGTCACTTTTATATAACTCTTTCGAAACTAATATTTCGAAAAGTATTCAAGGTATAGTTATAAAATTTAAAAAATATTGTTAGAATTTTCCTAAAAATATGTGGTCCAAAAATGGGCGTGATCCGCCCACTTTTTTTTTTCATTATTTCCCGGGTTTTCATAGTGGAAATTTGATCCATAAATTATTAAAATCAAATCTATGAAATATTAGCCTTTCAAAATTTTAAATATAGGCGTGGTCCGCCCAATTATATTTTTCAATTTTTTTTTTAGTTTTTTATACTTTATGTAAATTTTTTAATTTATGGGGATATAAACGTAAATTTCTGATATATAAATAATATTCTGAGGGTGGGGAGGTTCAGCATAATTAAAAATTTAAAATTAAGGTATACAATTAAATATTCCTCATTAATATCTCCACCAAAGGTGTAGGGTATTCCATAGTCGGGCCCGACCGACTATAAAAATCCGCCCCATGTGACCTAACTTTCCCAACTCGTTTTATTCCACGTTTATTATTGTAGGACGAAACCATTAAAACAATAGTATTTATGTTGCTAAAAATAATAATAGAGAAATATTGAAATTAATGGTACTGAATTTTTCGAATACTATCAAATTAATTAGAAAACTTTTGAATTAATATGAAAAAATTATTAATACACTGAGGGGAAAAAGTAATAAAATTAAATACAAAAGTAATAAATTTAAATACTTCTCGACACGTTTTTCACCCATAGTCTTTTGTATTTAAATTAAATACTTTTTATTTAAACTTGATGTAAATACTTTTTATTCAAATTTATTACGTACGTAATAAAAATAAAGTAAATACTTTTTATTTAAATTTATTATCTATGTAATCAAATTTGAATTAAATACTTTATATCACTTTTTAATAAAGTTATAACATTTTAGTTTATTCACAACATCATAAATACGTAAATTGGTATTCTATAAACTATTTATTTCATATAAAGAAGATTAGGAACAGATAAAGTTATTATTTTATTTTACATTTTTCGAAATTTTTAATAAAATTAAATTCTTTTTTATTTATTTTGAAATAAAATACGCACGTAATATTTTTTGTGTGGAGTATTACGTTTTTTATTACAAAAGTATTTAAATCAAATTTAAATAAATTTTATTTAATATTATTACGTCACTTTTTTCTTAGTGTACATGAACCATAATATTAATGGTAATAATTAAGTACTTAATAAGACATTTTCTTCTGAGTGTACTATACAATCACTACCAGAAACCGACATGATTTCGAGTATTTTTTTACTCCTGTCTGATATTTTGTATTTAGTTGACTAGTAAATTGTTGCTTGGGTGTTCGCAATATTAAACTGTCAAAAAAAAGAATACTGTAATTAGCAGTTAAAGTTTATTAAAATTTAGCAAGCAGAGTTTGCTATTAATAGCAAACTATTTATTTTGAGTGTACGCTTTGACTGAACGCTATTTTTTATCGAATTTATTTAAAGGCGTGTTTGTCATAACTGCTGTCTACTTTTAGGGTCACTCAACAACACTTTTAAAGATATTTTATTCAATTTAATTCTACGTATATTTGTTATAATTAAGTCACCTACTTTCAGCGGCATTCAGCGACACGTTAAATACTTTTTATTACGCTGGTAATAAAATTTAAATTAAGTAGTTTTTATTACGAAGGTAATCAAATTGAAATTAAATCACAACTTGATAAACATGTGGATTGGTTTTTTAAAACTATTTATTTCATGTAAAACATGAATTTTGTATCACTCAAGCTGATTAAGAATGAAATTCTACAGATTGGATTATCTATATATCGACGCCCCTTACGAAAACTATTATACATTTTTTCCCTTACGAAGATAAATACGTTATTTTTTGAGGTTCAGAATAAAAGTATGTTATTGTTTTTTATGAGAAAAATAATACGTTTTATGTTTTTTCCAGGAACTCTATTATGTTTTTGATATTTCTGAGAATATGCATTTGTATATCCGTGTATCTACGAATATAAAAATGATTCAAATTTTGCGAAGAAGATTGGAATCTTTTGTTGAACATGAATAATGCATTTATGATTGGGGCCTTCATATAAAACCTGTACATATTACAGCATTTAATAAATATATGTAATCGTTTTATAAAGACCACAGACCATTGGAAACTTATATCAGTCCTGAAATTCAACCTAAATTTTCTGTAACAGTCTAGATTTCGAAAATCCTAAAAATGGACATGTCTTACGGTCCTAATAATAATTATAATAATACTAGTTTTGCGATACAGTTCTGAAGAACTTAGGCTGAACAGTTTCACCATTTAAACATGTTACATTTTTTCGCAAATAGCGGAACCTACAGTTTAACGCCGAATCATAACTTTTCATGGGTGATGTTTTTACTCTCGAAGGTCATCTACCAAGAGGTAGCGCGGTGAAGAAAAATATGTTATATTTATTTTTTTGATGTTGCCTTCGCTGGTGTTTGAACCAACGACGTTTCGGCTTGTATTCCAACACACTAATCTTCTAAGTCACCTAGTATATGGCAATGCATATTTTATATCATTATAGCGTAATTATTTTGAATTTTGTCAAACAAATTTTACAAATGACATATATCAAAACATAAAAGCAACGCAATATGTTTTTGAAAAAAAAATCTTTTTCAATAAAAAGCTCCAATTTTCGTCTAAAAATTTGGAACATAATAATTTTCCACAGAAAACTGTTTGTTGTACTAATATTTTGTGAAATTTTGGAACATTATAATATTCGTTATTTAAGTAAAAATGAAATCGTATTCGTTTAAAAGTTATATATACTTTTTTTCGTAAGACAATTTTAATATAATAGTTTTCGTAAGGGGCATCGATATATAAAAATGAAATGTCCTGTGTATACCAGAGCATCACGGGAGAACGAACCAACGGATTTTCCTGATTCTATTTGTATTTTGTGCGTGTCATTGCAAGAGTGGTTTAGGAAAAAAGAAAAGTTGGAAAAACCATGAGGAAAAGCCGGTAAATCGAAAAAAACTAAATTTGACCCTAGAAACTTAAATTTGGAAGGGGTGTTCATTTCCCGACGTAAGCGCTCACCACAAAAGGATTTTTGGAAATTCGCCTCCAAAGGTACAAAATTAGGTGTGGCAAAACTGAACTTTTAATTCAAAATATCTGTGTGTCATGAAATTCGGCTCAGTAATGTATATTGTTGTTGTTTATCTTTTTGGTAAATGTATTCGGAATATTATAAAGGTGCGTGGCACCTCCCATATAATCAAAACTTTAAAATGCTCCTATGACCACCTATGAGTTATAAAAATGGAAACAAAGGTTCCTTTTAAAAAGTAAAATCGTCACGTAGAATGTGGGTAGGATATGATAAAGGCGTGGCACCTTCCATATAACCAAAACATTAAAAATGCTATAACTTCTCCGATCGTCACGTAAAATATGGGCGGGATTGGACAATGGCGCGAGGCACCTACCATACAACTAAAACCTTAACATTTCTATAACTCTTTACCTACTAAAAGCAGAGTTTTAAAAATCGAAGCAAGGGATCAACTAAACATCATCACGTAGTATGTGCGCGCTATTGTACAAAAGAGGTGTGCCACTTTAAAATTGCTATTATTAAAATCGAAATAAAAGAGTTGGGAAAGTTAGGTCACATGGGCGGATTTTTATAGTAGGTCGGGCCCGACTATGGAATACCCTACACCTTTGGTGGGAATATTTACCCTTAGAATATTATTCATATATCAGAAATTTACGTCTTATATCCCCATAAATTAAAAAATTTATATAAAGTATAAAAAACTAAAAAAAAAATTTGAAAAATATAATTGGTCGAACCACGCCTATATTTAAAATTTTGAAAGGCTAATATTTCATAGATTTGATTTTAATAATTTACGGATCAAATTTCCACTATGAAAACCCGGGAAATAATAAAAAAAATGTGGGCGGATCACGCTCATTTTTGGACCACATATTTTTAGGTGAATTCTAACAATACGTTTTAAATTTTATAACTATACCTTGAATACTTTTCGAGTTATTAGTTCCGAAATAGTTATATAAAAGTGACTTGTATGGGAGGTGGGCGTGTCCGTTAACCGATTTGGCTCATTTTCAAACTCAGTTCCTACTTTTGGCTAAAATATATTGAGACGAAATTTCATCGCATTCTGATCAGTATTTCTCAAGTTATTCTGTATTCGGACAGAAAGACAGCAAGACAGCAAGACGGACAGACAGACAGACAGACGGACATGGCTAAACGGACTCGGGTAGTGATGCTGATCAAGAATATATATACTTTTCCATACCTGTACCTCATCGGTGTAGGGTATAATAATGTTAAAAATAAATGTGGGCGGATCAAGCCTACTTTTAAAACATATGTGGAGATTTAAGGCTAATATTTCATAAATTTGTTTTTACTATTTGCGAATAAAATATACACTATTGAAAAACGAATATTTCTAGAAACACATATTTCTAGTTGAATTCTAACAATACATTTTAAATTTTATAAGTATATCTTGAATACTTTTTTAAATTGAATACTTTTTTAAATTAATTTTTTTTTAAATTTGATTTTGCCACTCCCATATTCCAAAAAATTAAGTTAATAAAAAAGTTTTAAAGGATACAGGATATTTTTAAAGGTATTTTTGTAATTGTTAGTCCTACTTTTGCCGAGACACGACAATTTTTTTCCACGCCCACTTTGATATAATCCAAAATCCGGTTGGATATCGTGTAATTACAATTTTGATTCATATATACACAGGGAAAATTTATGTTTTGCAGCAAACATATATTACAAGTTGTATACATGAATATACAAGATTTTGTGAATCTTTCATAGGGTTTTTTAGTTTGGAAATTTTGAGGGTCAATAAAAAATGAGTGGATATGTTCAGTTAATTTACTATTAAAACAGATAATGTACAATGAAATTTTTTCAAAAGATGTTCAGTTAATTTACTATTATATTCAGTTAATTTACTATTAAAATAGATAATGTACAATGAAATTTTTCCATAAAATTTGCCTGCGGCGCTTCTATTGTTGTTATAACTATAATATAAAAATACACTAATAATAAAAAAATAACTTACAAATAATTAAAAAAAAAAATGGCACGATTTTTTTGAATAAAAAAATTCCTGCGGCGCTTCTAACAGTGCTACATAAAATTCTAAAAAAATTGGATGACTGTTATATACAAAAATAAACCTTTAACCCTTAAATGCCGACTGGTTCCGCCAGGATCCAACAGATGAAAATCCAAACATTGTTCAACGAATTTTATTTAATCTTCCCGCTTCGACTTTAAAAAAGTTTATTGATCCAATCGCCACCGTTTGCGCCGATTCTCGTTTAAAACAAACTTCATTTGCCGGCTGTATGTCCAGTAAGTGCAATTAACCTCAAGAAAATTAACTTTTGTAAAATTGAGTACTTTCAAAAAAATATTATTGTGGTGAATTTGTCGAAATCAAAGCTGAAAAATTGTCGTGATGGCTGTAGTATCTAGAAGCTATTGTAAGTGTTTGAAATAAATTTAATTTTTTATTTTAGTGGATTTTTCGAATTTTTGATTGGTTCTTTGCGGAACCATCAGGCACCGGAAGTTCAAAAATGAGCATATGTGAAATTCTATAGAAATGTTTTTTTTTTTTAGTTTGTTGTTTACAAACTACAGAAATCATGATTTTCGAACAGAATATAAATGGTGTGAATATGACATCAACAATGGCATCAAAACAAACCACAATTATTCATACTTTTATGCTTTTATTTACATTTCCACGATTTTCCGCAAGGTACCAACGACAATTTTAGATCTGGTTCATGTAAGTAACACCTATGCGCTAAGTCGTAGAACAAACGTTGTCCAGAATCGCGAGTTCTATTTTAATGGTTAATGTATGTCAGGGATTTAAAGTTTTTTAAAAGTTTATCTTGACACTCTCATATTCCAAAAAATTAAGTTAAAAATTTTTATTTTTTTATACCCTACACCTATGAGGTACAGGGTATATTAACTTTGTGCATATATTGTAACGGCCCTTAGGAGGCGTGTCCGGTATGGAAAAGTACATATATTCTTGATCAGCATCACTACCCGAGTTCGTTTAGCCATGTCCGTCTGTCTGTCTGTCCGTCTTGCTGTCTTGCTGTCTTGCTCTCCGAATACAGAATAACTTGAGAAATACCGATCAGAATGCGAAGAAATTTCGTCTCAATATATTTGAGCCAAAAGTAGGAACTGAGTTTGAAAATGAGCCAAATCGGTCAATGGACACGCCCACCTCCCATACAAGTCACTGTTATATAACTCTTTCGGAACTAATAACTCGAAAAGTATTCAAGGTATAGTTATAAAATTTAAAACGTATTATTAGAATTCACCTAAAAATATGTGGTCCAAAAACGTGCGTGATACGCCCACTTTTTTTTTTTCATTATTTCCCGCGTTTTCATAGTGGAAATTTGATCCGTAAATTATTAAAATCAAATCTATGAAATATTAGCCTTTAAAAATTTTAAATATAGGCGTGGTCCGCTCAATTGTATTTTTCAAATTTTTTTATACTTTTATATACATTTTTTAATTTATGAGGATATAAGACGTAAATTTCGGAGGTTCGGAGGTTCAGCATAATTAAGAACATTAAAATTAAGGTATGCAATTAAATATCCCACATTAATATCCCCACCAAAGGTGTAGGGTATTCCATAGTCGGGCCCGACCGACTATAAAAATCCGCCCCATGTGACCGAACTTACCCATGTGACCTAACTTTCCCAACTCGTTTTTATTTTTAAAGTGTACCACGTGATGTTGAGGTCACTTTTTATATCTTTGTAACTTTTTTCCCGCCCACTTTGATATAATCCAAAATCCGGTTGGATATCGTGTGATCACAATTTTGATTCATGTATACACAGGGAAAACTTATGTTTTGCAGTTACATACATGAATTTACAAGATTTAAAAATTTAATAAAAAAAAAAATTCTATTCGGAAATTTTATGTCTCACACCCCCCCTATGATTCTTCTTAGGACCGGCCCTGATGGCACTACGTTAAATGTGGTCGGTAAAAATAGCGACGTACGCATACACTAGGAGGGAAAAGGGGGCGTAAATGTATCCACACTTTATAAACAATCTAGTTTTGCAATTACAAAAACTTAGCACGGGCGAAGCTGTGCACGGGTCCAGCTAGTATTATATAATTTTTTGAGTGGTTATTTTCAAAAAGCATACTTTAATATTGTTAAAAAAGTTTTCATAATAATATTTAGTTTGTAATATTATGAATTTAATTGCGTGCGTAATAAAATTAAATACTTTTTAATTAATTTGAAATTATATACGCTCGTAATATGTGTTTGTATGGAATATTACGTTTTGTAAGATGAATGTAGTAAAATCAAATTTAAATATATTTTATTGAATTTTAATACGTCACTTTTTCTTAGTGTAACATACACCTTAATGCTTTCATCATATAAGATAAGTACAACTACACCCAAAGAACGAATCAATTGGGGCAACCGTCTTTTTTTGCCAACCGATTTATTTAGTTCTGTCAACATTCGACTGATTTAGTTGTTGCAACACCGCGTATCAGTTCACACAACTAATGAATACAATTGACACAACCAATTTGTTTAGTTGTGGTAGCCAATTTAATTATAAGAAATCGGCCATTTTACCTAGCGCTCCAACGTGTTGCAAACACGAAGTCAGCGTCACAACAGCGTTCCCGAGATCGAACATTGCCGACGATTCGTTGTGCTGCTGACTTGGTGTTTGCAACACGTTGGAGCGCTAGGGCGGCATATATAAATACAACATGTAGAAACACAATAGCAAGTACTCTGTAGAATAGTATGTCTCTGGTTGAAGAAAGTATGTTTGAGCATGAAAAAACCGAACAGTAAAAACGAACAAGCCTTAAAACAATTCCAAATTTTATTTAAGACGTGGCACGCACTGTCCGCAGCACAAAACAAAAAAATAGTGAAAAAATCTGAAATCGCTTAAACAATTCCAAATATTGTTTAAGACTAAGACGTGGCACACGCTGTCCGCAAAACAAAACGAGTGAAAAATGCAAAACTTGCGCGACTGGTGTTGTCCTGCTTTGGCATCGCTATTAGGCAAGACAACTGATTTCACAGTTGAATCAAATAAATATTGGTTGCTACAACTTAATGTTATATAGCTATCTATTAAGTCAACTAAATATTGGTTAGGTCTCATTTTTAATTTAGTTGCCGTGCCAATGGAAACAAAAAAATTGAAAATGGATAAAAAGTTTGTTTCCCCAATCAATGTTGCAGTTGCTTCAACTAATAGTTGGTTATGCTTCATACTATTGTTTACCACAAATGAATTTCAGTTGAAACTGACTAAATTTGGTAGATGCAAATGAATATTCGTTGAAACAACTGCACGTCAAGCAATTATTTTTTTGTGTGTATCAATGTTAATATCAGATCTTGTCTATTCGTGAAATATCCAATTAGTCGGTTCGGATTTGGCATTTAAACTGTAAGTACCACCAATATGAGTAGAAAAAAACACGCGAAGCACTATTGTCATTCAATTTTAATAAAATTATTGTTTTTTTTTATACTTTGTATAGGATTTGATGATCCGTTACGATGATTAATATCTAGTAGGACAATGGTAAATATACTATGCTGATAAGGAGTTATGTAGCGTCGCACAGTGGTGCAGATAGTACCAAAGTTTGGCGAAAACCTGAAATTGTGTAATTTTTAGAAAAATTAGTAAGAGGATTGACTAGTATTGTATGAATATTTAAAAAGTGCGCGTGGTACCTCCCATACAACTGAAATGATTAAATTAATATGTGTAGGGAAGCTACAGTGATGCAACTTTATAGTAGAATGTTTTTCATTAATATATCGCAGTTCTCGAAATTTCATCTTGATTGGAGATGTGGGCGTAGTACCTCCCATATAAGGAAAATTTTCAAAATGCCATATATTGGGAATTAATAGAGATACAGTGATGAAACTTTGTAATATAAAGTTATAATTCACTTGTCTAAGTTTCATTTTGATTGAACAAGTGGCGATGGTACCCGACAGTGTTGCAATTGTTAAAATTAGTATAAATAGAAAATTCAATATGTAAGTAGCAATTTAATCAGTTTTTCCAAAGCGTGCGACAACATTTTTTTTTTATATTTGTAAATGAAAAATAATTTAAAAAAAAAATAAAAAAAGGTGAATTTACTCCAGTATTAGTTCTTTCTAAACTATGAAAATATTCTAAAACATTAATATTACAAATGCGTTACAGATACCATAAGATGGCTACATTACAAAAAAACATTAGTTTTTATGGTTTTCAAAATAAACATTTTAAAAAATTGATCACAAATTTAACAATATTTTTTCTTGCAATAGTTGTAAAAATTGTCTGTGTTTGAGACTCAATTTGACTTTTGAGGTTTTCGCCAACTTTAGGTACTCCCTGCCCCACTTTGCGTCGGTAGAGGTTAGTGCGTTGGACTGTGAGCCAAAACCTATGATCAAACCTGGACTGGGGCTAACAACATCTTTTCATAGAAAACATTTTTAAATACTGCGCTATCTCTAGGCAGTAAATGGCAAACCTGCGATAGTAAAATATTGCCTATGAAAAGCTCTCACCCCGCATTATACTGTAGATCCCACCACTTTCAGTACAAATATAACTGACACAGCTCAAAATTGTGAGAGAGCTCGGCCTAAGTCTTATAGCCCCAAACTATTATTAAAAATAAATGAGATGACATGGTAATAATCATGTTTGTTTTAGGATACCCGGTGGCAAATACTAACGAATGACGTAAAGCTTTTTGACTTTTAAAAATTCACAATTGTTTAAAATGACGTTACTTTCGACTAATAGACTTTCGTGACGAAATCCAGAAAGTGAGTATTAGAATATTTTTCCCAGCGTAAAAGTACCCAAATTGTTGAACATTTATAAATCAACGAACACACTTAAATCCGTCCACTGTGCGCCCTATTAATGTGTCATCGTGTAAAATCAAGATCTGAGTTACACACATTTAAATATGTTAGCCTTCGTTTATTATTTTAGAACAACTTACATGAAAGTTCGTTGTACCCGAAGTGCGAGACAAACCAAATAAAAACATAATATGCATTCAGATGGGATTTGATGCGCTGCGCTTCAGTGCAGATTTGTATCCTTTAGTAGAACTTTTTTCTGGAACTGCACCATTTTAAACAAAGAGAATTTGAACAGGAAAATCCGCACACGGCAGCAGACAGCATACATATTCAACGAGAGGGACATCCGCACAAGGATAAGCCTTCGTTTTTGTTTGTTTTTGCTTTTAAGTACTTCAGAGCATTGCAAACCCCACATACATTAGAAGACAGTGCAAGTCTGCGAACGTGCAAAGGTCGCTGCACATTGCACACCCAAAGACCACAAAGTTTGTAAGTCCTATTTGCATTTTCGCGCATTTTTATGAAGTTTTAAAATAACATCAACGTATTTCTAATTTTATACTGCAGTGATTTCGAATAGACGCGTCCAAGTAAAAATAGGCACTGAGTAGCTTTGGGGCCAACTCCGGCAAACATTTGCATTATGTGCACAGCACGTGTCTGCGTATCTAAGTGGCACATAAGATACTTGCTTGCCATCATAAAACAGATTTATGCGTATTACATACGAACTGGACGAAAGTTAAAGGAAACCAAAGTGATGGCTACTAAAAAAAGCCGTCATATGAAGGTGAATTTTTTTAAAAGGAAAAAGCTGAATTTTGAAACTCTTCTTAGTTATGCTGCTGTGCATACATTCGCTGGAAAATAAACTTTCCTTAAGAGCAGAGCAAAACAAAGGTTTTTAGCGGATGCGAAATACGGAAACGTGTTTCTACCGTTAATGCTTATCGAGGGTATCACTAACTGGAATAATTCATCTCTTTATTGTTCTTTCTTTTATGCCATCCTTTTTATCTCGGTGCACATTCCGCGACGAACTGAATCATCCAGAGTCGACCGAAACAAGTGCTGAGAGCGGACATTACAACAAACCGGAAGCGTTGGCATCCTGCGGTGCGTTTCTCGCCACAGGAATGAAAGAACAATCTAAATCGTTGATTTACGCGCGCGATATTCCGTTCCATTCTAGTCCAGTCAAGTCCAGTGTTATTCAACCAAGTTCGTACCAACACGGAAAAAAATCATCAATATCATGAATTTATTCATAAATATTATGAATTTGTTCGCCAACTACCAGATTCATCATAATGATACCACCGTTCATTAAATGACATATTGATGAATGTATTTAATGAACTTATTTATACTCTCGAACATCATAGTGAAGAACGAAATATTCATTACAATAAATTTGAATCATCATAATGATGAATATAATTATAATATGTATGAATAATTATAATTTATTTTTTGTAAATTGTTCATAATATTTATGAATATAATATTCAATATGATGAATATTGTTGAACATACTTTTTTTTAAATATATTTTTAATTTTTTTGACAAATAATCAAAAAAAAAATTAAGTATAAGTAAAAAAAATGTCCTTAAAAAAATTTAAAAAAACGTTGTTGGAAAAAAAATGTATAAAAAAAAATCCGATAAAACATTTTCCTAATTTATGCATGTCGAGCAAGAAATAATATACAAGAACTACTTGAGATCTGAGATGTATGGAAGTATGAATCAAAAATAAATATTTTTTATAAAATTTGGTTTGATGAACATCATTCTTCAATACATATATGTTGTATTTTATATTTTGTATTTTATGTATTTCTTCATTAATATGATGAAACGTATTCCTTACATTGAAGGACACTTTTCGAAAGGTAAGAAGCGTTCATCATATTTATGATGTCGTTGGTCATTAATGTTAATAGAAATATTATTCCACACCTATATTTAAAAAATATTAAATGCCACACCAAATCAACCAATTAATCAAAAGTAAAATTTTAGATTTATCTTTTAGATTTCAAAGATTTTGACTTTTTTTTTTTGATCCAAAAATCACTTTTCTATGGTTTTTCATATTTCTATTAAAGTAGAAATGTCTGTTGATAGCTAGTTTTAAAGCTAATATAACAAGGTTTTAGAACAATTGAGTTGTAACTTCTAAACCTGAACATGTGGCCCGTGGTTATTATTCTTGTGCCTCAAATTGGATGTCCTTAAAAATGATCCTTTTTAAAAATCTGAAAAATCACACATTTTGGTTGATTTAATATAAATTAGCACGCTAAATTTCATATTGGTATTTTGATGGCATCATATTTTAAAATTTAATTTTCTACAATATACATATTTTTTGTATTGAAAAGTAGTGTTAATTTCAGAAAAATGAAGCCATTTTAGAAATCAGAATTACAAACACATTAAAAATTATTGCAATTTTTAATGCTGAAAAAATATATATATACTAACTCTACCAGTGCACGACTCGTGCCAAGATTTTGTGAATTCATAGATATAAAGCGATTTTATAATTATAAAACAACATTATTATTATTTTTTATATCAGGGGCCCGTGATTCGCTGTGGAAGTTTTTATTGGTTTTATAAATGTAGTAACCAAATAATAATTCTCCGCCAAAACAACTTTTCTCAAAGACAATTCAGACAGTAGAATATTTCGCCACAGAATTCTTCCCAGTAGAAATCTTCGCCGTAAAATTCTTCCCCATAGAACGCTTTACCGTAGAATTCTTCCCGGTAGAACTCTTCCCGGTAGAATTCTTCCCCGTAGAGTTTTTCCCGGTAGAAGTTTTAGTGTAGTTAGTTTTAATGTGGTGAGTTTTAGTGTGGTGAATTTTGGTGTGGTGAGTTTTAGTGTGGTGAGTTTTAGTGTGGTGAATTTTTAGTGTGGTGAGTTTTATTGTGGTGAGCTTTAGTGCGGTGAGTTTTAGTGTGGTGAGTTTTAGTGTGGTGAGTTTCGGTTTGGTGAATTTTTAGTGTGGTGAGTTTTAGTATGGTGAGTTTTAGTGTGGTGAGTTTTAGTGTGGTGAATTTTTTAGTGTGGTGAGTTTTAGTATGGTGAATTTTTAGTGTGGTGAGTTTCGGTTTGGTGATTTTTTAGTGTGGTGAGTTTTAGTGTGGTGAGTTTCGGTTTGGTGATTTTTTAGTGTGGTGATTTTTAGTGTGGTGAATTTTGGTGTGGTGAGTTATAGTATGGTGAATTTTTAGTGTGGTGAGTTTTATTGTGTTGAGTTTAAGTGTGGTGAGTTTTAGTGTGGTGAGTTTTAGTGTGGTGAATTTTAGTTTTCGTTTCATTTTTTTAGATTGTGTATGTGCTGAGTTATGTCGTTTTGAAAGTTTAGGTTGTATACGCCCCTCTGTCCAATCCCGCCCATATATAGCCTATGACACCCTCCGGACTCCATAGTATCCTGGTGCAAAATTAAATCGGTTCAGCGGTTTAGACGTGATGCTGGAACAAACAAAATTAATTTTTAAAATATGATGCCAACAAAATCTTGAAATTTGGCGTGAAAATTTGTATTAAATCAACCAAAATATATGTGATTTTTTCAGAATTTTAAAAAGAGTCCATTTTAAGGTCATAAAATTTGAAGTGCAAGGATAATGAACACGAGTCACATGGACTCTTATTAAAAAAATATCGACAAGTTTTTAACCAAGAGTCGTTTTTTTTTAGTAAGCAAAACTTTTTTTATTAGAGAAATTTCACACCAAATCTACCAGAGTACAAAACTCAACTTCTCCAGAGATACTGTGGTCGAAAGTTTCAAAAAATTAATCAATAATCACTTTTTGTGTTTGTAGAAAAAATAACTCTGGACCGTAGAATGCTGCAAACCTCGTTTGAAGGATAATAAAACAAAATTCGTCATAACTCCTAAATCCAAATATAAAATTTATATATGGTAGTTTAAAAAACAAACTTTTTCAATATAATTAAGTATTGTTTGTAGCGAAAATTTTAAAAATTTGGTAACTTGTGTGCAATGTGATTTATGCCTCGAGTTTTATTAAATTTAATTTTGTTGCTAATTACTTTTTCGTAATTTTCGTAGATTTTCACATCGATATTACAATGTTTTTCAAATAAATCTCGATATATTTTAACTATTTGATGCAATATTAATCCAGAATCGTTTCAAAAAAAAAACTGTGATATGTCGCTTTGAACTATTTTTGAACATCTTAACATTATATTTTACAACCGAAGAACCAATTGTACACAAATGCGGCCCGCCTCATCTTTTGAATTTCTAATGCGGCGCGTGATGCCAAATGAGTTTGATATACCTGATGTACATTATATAATTTGTCTTATGTATTTAATCTTTAATGTGATAAAAAGCAGTCTTCATGTACAATTTATCATATTGAAGAACAAATTTTCTCTCATTCCTTAAATTCATTTTGAATTTATTCCGTTGATGTTTGCAGTGATCATTATGTTGAATTGTTCTTCAATACAATTAATCATGGTTTGTGGTATGATCAATATTCATCAATATGAAGAATATTTTTTACTGTGTACGAGATTTCTAGTATTTCTCGATTGAAAGATATTTCAATCGATATGAACAATCAGAAAAGTGATGTTGGCTAATATTTTGTTTGTAACTATGAACTTTGAAAAAATTACATAAGTCGATAACTTTTATCAGTTGTCAAAGTTAGTTGAAATCGAAAAGGTAATATCACAAATTTAACATTTTTTTTCGATTTGCTGTGGATTGAATAATAAACAGTAGTACGACGAAAGTTGAACATATTGTGATAAGCTCCAAATTATATTAAGGGTATTCATTTCACTTCGTATCTACAACTTATATGCGTATGTCGTAAAAATTATAAGGTTTATAGTGAACAATTTTTAAGAAATACGCATATACACAGGCGATACAAAGTGAAATAAGTACCCTTATTATGTTTGTATACGAATACACTGAAACATATTGATGTTTCCTTTAAAATGGTGTACGACTTGAATAGAAGTATGTTTTCAGAGAAAATTATTGTTGTTTCCTAAAGGTATAAAATTTATTTTAATATAAATATACATATAGGTGAGACTAGGGTAAAGTGGGAAACGTGTTGATCTGGCTTATAATATAATACATTTATTTATTTTTAAAAAATCTTTTGAAGGGTCAATTACTTCTAACTTTTTCCATTAATAGAATGCAATTGCTTGATTTTGGGAAATCCTGGGGTAAAATGGGAAACGTTAAATCTTTTTGACAACAGCAAATAGTTTGTTATTTCTGTATTATTAATAAAAATAGTGAATATTAATATATATCTACCAAAAATAATATATTAAAATTTAAAAATTGTACAATTACTCGTCCTCAATTAGAATTGCTTAAATTACATTTCCACTTTCCAAAAAAAAAAATGGTTTCCACATTACCCTAACCAATAATGCAAATTTTACTTGGCGTAGTACCATTTATTCTACTTTAAAGTATTGTTAAACCCATTTGCATTTTTAATTGAATTTCTATTTAATTGAAAACGTTCAATGGTACACTTTTCGAAAGCTAACAACACCACTCTTCGAAACTTTTTCACTCAGTTCCTATACTTCTTGATTAATTCTGGTTTTTAGAATATTTTTCAAACCGTGAATGTATTAAATTAATTTCGTGTGTAATAAAAGTATTAAATTGTTATAAATAATAATTATATAAACAAAAGAGCATATAATTTCTTTAAGTAATACCTTCATATTCCAACGCATTAAAATATTAATTATATTGAATCCGTTCAATTGTTCAATACAATAGTATTTCAATCGAATCCAATTTGTTAAGATTCCGCAGTGTGATTTCAATTCCATTTTTGTTTTCATATGTTTTAATTTCGATGCCCTGCAACTCCTAAGTCAAATTGTAAAATGGTATAAAATACGTATTAAATTTGAGAAGAGTCCATCAAGAAAATGTGCAAAGGAGATTTTGTAAGAATTATGACACGATTACTTATTTGGCCACACGCACTAAGCGCAGTTAAATTAAGTACAGTTAAATGTCCTCACGTAATGCACACTCGCAGCTAGGGACATCATGATGATATAGCGCCAGCTACATTTTGCAATCAAAGCCAAATTCACACTCACGCACACGTCGTAAAGCAATATTAAATATAATTATGTTTGTAATTAACTTATGTTCATAAGGTCATTTTATAGTGCACCAACAACTGCGACGACAACAAAAATGTACCAACAATTACTGAGCGCCATATTGCATTGTGGTTGTTTACTGTCCGCCGCCATGTTGTGTTGTGTTATGGTGTGTGGTGTGGTGTGGTGTGGAGCGGTTGAAGGTATGCGTTGAAGACAATGGCAGTAGAAGCCGGATGTGCTCAATATTTATGCGCGAAACGTGCCAATATATGCGACGATGCGAAGTGATGCACCGCCGACCACATATTGCAGCGTCATATGCTGTCATTGCGTTTCCCCCAGAACCTAATACTAAAAAAAATCCATAAAATATACGAAGACATTTCAAGAAGATTCATGGCAGCCACGCAATATTCGTAAATTGTACAAAACTCATAATTCGTAGGATTTTTTATAAACTTATTTCCGTATTTTTTTTATTACTTTTTTTAAATAGAAATTTTTAACTTTTATCAAAAAAAAGCTACTAAAATTTTATAGAATTTATAATCGGAATTTTAAGAAAGCAATTACTTAGTTTTCAAAAAAGTAAACAAGATTTATTCTACTGGATTTTGAGAAGTTAATTTGTTGACTTTTAAAAACCAAAAATAACACGCTAAATTTTTGCTGTGTTCTTCGCAAAAAGAACACGTCATGTATCTGTTTTTGTTTTCATCGATCTTGAATATTCGCTCGAATGCTTTGCTTTGCGATGGACGTGTGTCCTCGCCATCTGTTCGATAAGTCTTGATATGCAGACATTATGTTCTTAGGTATCACAAATTAACTAAGTGCAATTATCTTTGATATTCAGAGGGTTTTATTCTTCGGCATCAAAAAAACGGCATGACTTATATTGTATACATATTTCCACGAAGAAAACAACAAAGCACTTTCAGATAGAAAAACACGACATTTCGTTTCAAAAAATCGAAAATTAATGAATAAATGAAAGTGAAAAATAATTAAAATATGTGTTTAGTTTAATAAATAAATAAAAAGTTAAATCTTTCCGTATAAGCAGACAGAAGAAAAAAAAGTCTAAAAGTCATTGCACTACAATTAAACTGATATTTGCAAACTAAACTGCAAAGTAAATTATCATTGCGAAAGAAAAAGGACGCGCTTTTTGTATGTATAATAATCTCATCAGTCAAACATAATTTGCTTTGCAAATCAATTTGCTTTATTTTTAATTTCTTGCTCAATATCTACTTACTTACTTACTTAAATGGCCCTTACAACCGTGGGTCGGTTTTGGCCGCTGAGATGAAGCCGCGCCAGTCGGATCTGCTTTGCGCGCGCTGACGCCAGTTAGAAATACCAAGCGTTGTCAGGTTGTCCTCAACTTGGTCTTTCCAACGCAGATTTGGACGCCCTCTTCTACGCTGTCCACCTTCGAGTTTCGATTCAAGCACCTTCTTGGCTGGAGTGTTTTCATCCATTCGTTCGACATGACCTAGCCAGAGATGCCGCTGGATCTTGATGCGCTTGACTATGTCAATGTCGTCGAATAACTCATACAGCTCGTGGTTCATCCTGATTCGATACTCGTTAGCAAAGCAGATAGGGCCAAAGATTTTACGGAGAATCTTTCTCTCGAACGCTCCCAGTACTCTCTCATCGGTGGTGGCCAGCGTCCATGTTTCTGCACCATAAAGTAGGACGGGCATGATGAGTGACTTGTAGAGCGTTATTTTTGTCCGGCGAGAGAGGGCTCTGCTTCTCAATTGCCTACTGAGCCCAAAGTAGCACCTGTTGGCAAGAGTTATTCTCCGTTTGATCTCCAGGCTGACGTCGTTGTTGCTGTTTACGCTGGATCCCAGATAGACGAAGTCCTTCACAATGTCGAACTTGTGGGTGTCAAAATCAGCTTTTTGTCCAAGACGCACGGACTCTTTTTTGCTTGTTGACACAAGGAACTTCGTCTTGTCCTCGTTCACCGCTAGACCCATTCGACGCGACTCTTTCTCCAATCTGGAGAATGCTGCGCTGACTGCTCGTGTGCTCCTGCCAATGATATCAATATCGTCGGCATATGCGAGCAGCATGACACTTTTGTTGAGGATAGTGCCGCTTTGACGGAGTTCGGCAGCTCGAACTATTTTCTCCATCAATAAGTTAAAAAAGTCGCACGATAGGGAGTCACCCTGTCTGAAACCTCGTTCGGTATGAAATGGCTCGGAGAGGTCTTTTCCTATTCTCACTGAGCAACGTGTGTTGCTCAGGGTCATCCTGCAAAGCCTTATAAGTTTCACAGGTATACCGAACTCAGACATTGCGGCGTATAATCGTTCCCTTATCGGAGTGTCGAAGGCGGCTTTATAGTCGACTAATAGGTGGTAGGTGTCGATCTGTTTTTCTAGGGTCTTTTCCTGGATTAGGCGCAATGTGAAAATCTGGTCTATGGTGGACTTTCCAGGTCTGAAGCCGCACTGATAAGGTCCAATCAGTCTGTTGACGATGGGCTTCAGTCTTTCACATAATACGCTCGATAGAACCTTGTATGCGATATTGAGTAGGCTGATCCCACGGTAGTTGGCGCAGATAGTGGGATCCCCTTTCTTAAGGATTGGGCAGAGTACACTGAGGTTCCAGTCACTTGGCATGCTTTGATCCGACCATATTCTGCTTACGAGCTCGTGCATGCTCTCTATTAGTTCTTCGCCTCCGGTCTTAAACAATTCAGCAGGCAGGCCATCAGCACCTGCGGCTTTGTTGTTTTTCAGCCGAGCAATGGCTGTTCTGACCTCGTCATGGTCGGGTGGCGGAATCTCAACGTCGTCATCAAGTACTGGGGTTGCCGGGTTTGCTTCTCTATCGGTGGAATTGAGGTCATCATCACCGGTCAGCAGTTTAGAGAAGTGATCCCTCCATATTTTCAGTGTGCTCTGGATATCTGTCACTAGATTTCCGTTGTCATCTTTACAATATCTATTAAACAATATTTTATATAATTTCAGCACTCTTTCTTGTGCAGATGTACTGGATAAAGCCCTCAACATCTAGATCAACCACGACAAAGCCACCCCTACAAGGCTGGGGATCTTTGTGCTGAAGATGGCGCAATACATATGATTCAAACATATGATGCAAACATAATAAGTTCACAGGCGAAACATATTTATATTCCCACCCAAATATATATATATTTGGGTAAATTATCATATTATGTTTAGAGAAAAACATGTTATGTTTGGAATTTAAAATTATGTTTAGATCCAAACATATTATGTTACACTATCCTAAGTATATATTATGTTTACAGTGTTTCCCAAACATAATCGTTGTTTTTTTCCCTGCGTGTAGTCAACAATGATTTGCTTCAATTTGACAAAAATAATTATAAAATTTTGAATTTATAGTTTTTTTTTATTTAATTTTTTTTCCTTTACGTTTTGCATTGCGTTCAGTAAATCGATCAAATCGAGATAAGTATGCTAAATACCACAATAATTAAAAACGAATTCTTCCTTATGTTGAAAAAGTCTACATTCATACCACAATTTACTAAAAATAAACCATTAAGAAGGTCACATGGGAAATTTTGAATGTTAATTAAGAAGAATTATGAAAGTTATAGTGGGACTAAGCCGATTATAAATACACTACCCATATGTGATAGGTAATGTGTGAAGTTACCTTTTAAAGGGGTTCTTGGGTCTCAATGGTTCTCGAATCCAGAAAACAATTGCAAACTTGCTATCATGAAAGAAATTCATTTCATTTGATTTCCGATATGTTCGAATGGGTACTTGTATCGAACCACAATTCCTTTGGTGGGAAAACATTATTTTTACATATTTGAGCATAAACTCAATATAAAGTTTACTTCGGGCGGTATAAAGGTAAATTCATGTTTGTGTTATATGAAATAATAGTGTTTTGTACCTGGGCTGCGCAACGGTTTTTGTTTTAATTTTTGTGTTTTATAAACCATTTTTTTTTAAAGCAAAGCGTTTCATTTTCTACAATATTCTGAACAAAAATAATTTGTGAACATTATAACAAAATTACTTAAAATATATTATTTTCAGTGTTCTTGTACTTTGGTTTTTATAATACTTTGTTTCAAATTTTGTTTCAAATTTTGTTGCTCAATTTATTTTTATTTTTATGTTTAACTGTTGCTTTTGTTTGTTTTGGGTTTTCACCTATTTTTATTTATGTTTAGCCTTTTGTGTTTTTCCCGTTTATTTATTTGTTATCTCTTTGTTTTTGCATTTGATTTTGTTTTTGAGATTGACTTTGTGTTTATCTTTTGTTTTTACTTTTTCTCTGTTGCTCTTGTTATGTGTTTTTTGTTTTTGATTTCATGTTTTGTTTTTTTTTCGTATTTTCTTTTGTTTTTAGTTTTCTTGTTTTTTTGTTATGTTTTTGATTTTGTTATTTTGGTTTCGTTTTTGCTTTTGTATTTTCGCATTAGTTTTTGATCTTGTTTTTGTTTTTGTGTTTTTGCTTTTGTTTTTCGCTTTTGTTCTTCTGTTTTTTTTTTGTTTGAGTGTTTTTGCTTATATATGCACTTTCGTATTAGCAAAACTTTAGAAATGCTTAAACTCCTGACTTCGTAATAGCAGAGTTATAAAAATGGAAGCATAGAACAATATTTATAATTATAATCGCTACGTATAATATGAGCGTTGTTTAACAAAGGGACACCTCCTCCCTCCATAATCAAAACTTAGACCTCCTAAGCAGAGTTAAACGACATAGGCATTTACAAAAGCTTAACTTATGCTGTGCACGGGTCTAGCATACATATATTTAATAAATCTTTTCGGTGAAAAGTAAAGAAGTCCATAATTATTACTTGAAAAAATTCCGATCACACATATTTCGACAAAAACTGTACTACAAATATCAAATACACTACAATTTGTTATATTCCGATGGTTAATAATAATAATAGTTTGGCACTACAGTCCTATAAGAACTTAGGCCGAGCTCTCTCACCATTTTGAGCTGTGCGTGTTATATTTGTACTCAAAGTGGTGGGACCTACAGTTTATTGCCGAATCCGAACGGCGGGTGAGAGCTTTTCATAGGCAATGTTTTACTCTCGTAGGTTTGCCATTTACTGTCGAGAGGTAGCGCGGAATTGAAAAACGTTTCTATGAAAAGATGTTGTTAGCCCCAGTTCAGGCTTGAACCGGGGACCTTTCGGCTCGCAGTCCAACGCACTAACCACTGAGCTACCGCGGCTACCGATGTTTACTTTCACTTACTCTTTCACTTTTCCATTTTTGTTTTTTTTGCACTTTCTAAATTTTTTTTTGCTTTGTGACACTACTGTTACGAAATTTCATTTGTGTGTGTTTTACTTTTACTGTTACTTATAACAGTATTTCATCAAAACGTTTACCATATGGTCCTCTAAAATTAAAATTGATCGCACTATGTTAGTTTATGTTAACTTCATAAATTTATTAGTTAATTTTTTAAGAGGAATTATTAAAATACGTTTATGAAAAATAAATTAGTTAAATTACATGTTTTATATGAGATAATTTAAATAAGGTTCCCGAATTTTTCGGAACTAAAACAAAGTTTTCGAGGCATTTTTTAATTTTTTTTTGTATAAATTATTAAACTTCTGGTGTGGTGGTAGTTTTCTCTGGAACTTGCTTGCCAGCCAAGCAATTGTCCAGCTCAGCATAGACCTTCGATGTCTCTTCCACGTACTCATTGGAAGCCTTGGTAGTGCAGCGATTCTGGACATATTCAATTTCAGCATAACGTCTCTGGATCAATTCGACGGCTTCGTTGGCATCAAGCCCGATCGTGTAGGTGGTCTTAGTAGATTCATTGGCCTAATAGAATAAAAATGAAGACATTAGTTTTATATCCTGTTGTGAGATATTAGCTCAAAACTTACAGCACTCGCGTAGCAACTAAAGAATTCCAAAGAAATGTTGGTCGCATTGCAGGCGGCGAACTGGGAACAGATATTATTAGCAGTTTCTGTAATCTGCGTTCGGTTTTCCTTAACTTCGCTTTCCACAACTAGTTTTGAATCGTCAGTTTCTTGCAAACAGTTCGCATACTGTGCCTCGTACTTTGCGGTCAATTTGTTCAACTGTGGAACATACACACTGAAGCACTCGACGGAACGTGTTGGATTTTGTTCAATATCAAGACTGGATTTCATCAATAAGTGCCCTAATGATCTGTTTAGAGCGGGTGCACTACGCGGTAGCAACGATGCGGAGGAAATCGCGCAGAAGGCGAAGAGTGCGATAATAACTTTGACTTGCATAGCGATTGTTTTTGAAAAGAAATTAACTGCTAGAATATTTTTTGCGGTTTCGAGAGTGAAAGTAGTCTGAAGTATAATTGCCAAATGATTTTGTATTTATAAGACTATCAGCTTTGCGTTTGAAGTAGCATAGAATTCACACGCTCGTATCAAAAGCGTTTAAATTTATGATGCTTTAATACCGTGATAAGATATTAGAATTTTCACCTAGCGCTGGTAGCCGATAAAGAGCATTTCATGATTTTAAAAACAGTACAGCGTGACACAATCTTGCACAGAAACAATAATGTTCGTCAATGTCATGAAAAAACTTTCTTAATTGCGACACAATTTATAAAATATATTAAAAAATTCATAATATATATTAAATAATTCATTATATGTACTATTGTTATATATGAGAATCCTAATTAATGTTTGCGTCTTAAAATGAATTCTGAAAAATCCGTCGATATGAAATGATAAATGCAAGACATGCGATGGACTACGAGTCAAAAGTCGCTAGTGCGTTGGACTACCACTCGAAAGGTCTCGGGTTCAATCCCAGTGACTGTCAACATCTTGTTCATAGAAAACATTTCTCTATTCGACGCTCCCTCTCGGCAGTCAAACCTACGAGATTATTATTATTACAACATTTTTATTGCGAATTTTTGTTTTTGTTTTGTTTGTACTGGGGACATAGAACTTTGGAACTGGCAAGACCTTGAGCATGAAAAAACAATAACTCTATTTTAGGTCGAAAAACAAACAATAATTTATATTATTATTATTTTATATACAAGGTTTGTACATACAGCATTATCAATTCGACAGTTGCTTAACCCTTTCAGTAATTTGATACCATATGGTATCATTTTTTCAAAGACTTGTTTTGACTTTATTTTATAAAATGTTGACAGAAATAAGATAACTGATTGTTGTCATACACTCAAAATTGAAAGTCTGCAACAGCAGCAAAGAAAGTTACTAAAATAGAAAAAATTGCTGAAAAGAGGAAAGCGCCGGATTTAGCTGTAACAGCAATTACAGTTTGCTGTTTTAGCAAACTTTTAATATGCAATTACAGCTGACAACTTTAGCTGTTTTTCTTTTGCTGTTAAGTCCAATTCATAAAAAATCAAAAAACACTTTTTTTTGTATTTTATTATTTTTTATTTACTCTTATTTTTTATACCTATATTAAAGAGTCACTTATTTGACACTTTTTTAGATTTTTAGTTTTCTCACCATCTTGGATTGTTCATTAGGACTAAAGAATAAGGTGTGCAATTTTTTTTATTTGAACAACGGGAACACGTGCCGCAAGGATGTTGAAAATGGTACTAGGAGGTGCATTTGTAATAGGAGTCAAAATTTAGAATATTCCAAAACAATATTTCGAATAAACAATTTTGTTGATCTGCTTGCGAGCAAAAATTATATGTAATCGGATTTTCGATATTTCAATTACTTTCTGTGTTATCGAATGTTTTATACAGCAATAAACACATATAAACCAAGGGAAAAAAATTAAGTAAACCATCCTGTAAAATGCTAAATTAGTTTCCATTTAATTGGTATTCAAATGTTGTGCCAATATTTTGTGTTTATATATTATAAAATTATTCTTTGATTTGTATGTGTTAATGGCTGTATAAAACAATCGATAATACGGAAAGTTATCGAAATATCGAATATCATTAATCAATCCAGCAATGAAATTCACTAATTTAATGAACACGTTTCATCGTTAAATCAGCAATTCCGTTTGCTAATACATATAATCGGCGCAGTTTCAGCAATAATATTTGCTAAAACTGTGTTAACTAAAGTATTTCCTACATTGACGTACAAATATTATATTAGCGAACGTAATTGTTTATGTAACGAAAAGTAGCAAATGTTTTCATTAAATTAGTGAATTTATTTACTGTATTGATTAACGAATTCAATTAATATTGGTTGCTATATTTACGTCGATTATTTTTTTGTGTAGCAAACAGTTCGCTATTGGAAATAAAAGTATGATATAAATGCAAATTGAAGTTTGCTAAACATTAATATTCTGAGTTTGCTATTAATAGCAAACTTTTTTATTTGAGTGTAGGAAAAGACGATGTCCTATTCGACCTATAGGTTGAACTATTTGTACTACTGGTATGTGACATACAATTCCAATTATTACAGTTTTGAGGAGTATGTTTTTGTTTTAATTTGGAATTGGTAAATTCTCCACACAGATCAAAATATACTACATATCTACATATTTTTAAACTTTATAGAAACTTTTTAGTTTTGAACTAATCTTAAAACTGGTATATTGTGTCAAAATATGAACTAGTAGGACTAGTAAATATTTTAGTAGGTATAATGAGTTATATAAAAACTATAAGTATTTTTAATTTTGTTCTTTTTTGACAAATGCACATCATTGAGGAATATATACAACCACTGAATATTTGTATAAAAACAATGTTAAACTTTAAAATTTAAAATGAATTTATCTTATAATTTTAAATAGACTGATTTCTACAAACATAATTGCTAATGAAAATATTTTGCAATACATAAAATACAATTTTTAATTCAACAACAAGAATTAGTAATAAAATGTACACTGAGAAAATTAATGTTGAAAAATTTATTAAACTTATTTATTTATTATATAAAATGTCTACTATATTTTTTGTTTTTATTTTTCTTGATGTATATTTTAATTATTTGAAGATCGTGCACATAAACGACGGACGGCTACTTTCATTTTCATCATCATGAATATATTATATTCGTTATACTAATGTTTTTCACTCTTAAATAAATACAGAATTTAATATAAAAATTAATGCGTGTGTAGTCAATGTGGTAAAAACTACAGTTTCTGCAATATGTTGAAAATTAATTTCTAATATATTCTGAACAAAATTGTGTCAACAAAATAAAAATGTATTCAAAACTAAAACTAACAATTATGTATTACACAATACTACATAAATACTAATAATTAATAATTTCGTTGAATTTCAAAGACTACTTATTATTTTTTGGGAGCCACAAATTTACAATCAGTACTTTCAGTTTTTCGGAAAATTGTCAATTTCTTATCTGATATATACAATCTTAATACAATATCTTAAAATTATCAACAGAGATCGTAAAACAAAAGATTTTAAAAAATAACATTGTTATCAGATTCCGTGAATCCCAGTTCTAAATAATGAAATGTCATAGACCTAAATATTGAAGTTATTAATAAGTTCTGTGAAGAACCTAATTTTAATTCTGTTTATATTTAACTCTTATAAGTGGGTATAATAAATTAGAATATTAGATTCTTTATAGAACTTATTAATAATTTCAATTGTCGATGAGGCATTCATTGTTTCCTTATTTCCACGAAATGTGATAACAATGTTATTTTATATCAGATTGTATATATCAGATTAGAAATTGATAATTTTACGGAAAACTATATTGATCAGGAATTTGTGAGTCCCCAAAAAAAAGTAATCTTGGGATTTATGTTTTGTAAGTATTTGCGTAATATTGTTTAATAAATAATTGTATTAAAAATGCCAGGCACAAGAACTTAGTGATAATTGTCTAATTACACAGAGACAAAATAATGATGTAAATTTACTACTACTAACTATACATATGTATTTATTTGAGCTTACTTTGCTACATAATGTTTTGCAAACTATTGTTTTTATTCGTCAGTTCCGCCCAAAAAAATCGAGATTCTCATATTTTACGAATAGTAAATACATACATACATATTATGAATTATATCATATACATTAGACTGATTCAAATTTGAATGAAAAATTTAGAACTAATTTTTCTTTTGTTCCTCGTCAACTTTCAGAAACTAGGACCTCTTAAACTAAGAACAGTCCTGTTAAAGCCAAAATAGACATTTTTAAAACTTTTAACGACCAATATCTCACTAATTTTTTTTTTTTTACTTAACTTTACTTCATTTAGTTAAATTATTAAATTAGTCTAAATTATTTAAGACTTTCGTATCCGTAAATAATGATGTTTAGACTCATAAAAATTTTTATTGAACCACATTTTCTAAAAGTAGACTTTATAAGCTACATTCTGGAAATAAAATCTAACTGCTGTCGTGGATATTAACCCTTAATAAAATTTTATTTTCTGATTTCAATAAAAATATATTATGTTTTACTATCCTATTAATATAATAAATCTGTTTGTTCGTTTGTACGTTTGTACGTTTGTACGTTTGTACGTTTGTACGTTTGTCCGTTTGTACGTTTGTACGTTTGTTCCGCTTCTCCGTCTAAACGGCTGATCCGATTTCCTTGAAATTTTTACCACAGATGCGGTATGGTCTGGAAGGAATGATAGGCTATATATGGGCGGGATTGGACAAAGAGGCGTGGCACCTCCCATACAACCTAAACTTTCAATACGATATAACTCGGCACTTTCACAAGCTACGAACATGAAACAAAAAACTCAAATACAAAAAAAAAAATTAAAAACAAAAAAAACAAAAGCACAAAACAAAACAAAAGCAAAAATACAAAAACAAAAGCAATCACGTTTGTTCCGCTTCTCCGTCTAAACGGCTGATCCGATTTCCTTGAAATTTTTACCACAGATGCGGTATGGTCTGGAAGGAATGATATGCTATATATGGGCGGGATTGGGCAAAGAGGCGTGGCACCTCCCATGCAACCTAAACACGATATAACTCGGCACTTTCACCAGCAACGAACATGAAACAAAAAACTCAAACACAAAAAAAAAATGAAAAACAAAAAAGCAAAAGCACAACACAAAACAAAAGCAAAAATACAAAAACAAAACCAATCACATAAAACCACAATCCAAACTAAATGAAAAACAAAAAAAGGAAAGAAAAAGAAAAACAAACTCAACACACTAAAACTAACCAAACTAAAACTCACCACACTAAAATTCACCCTTAAATTAACCACACTAAAACCCACCACACTATAATTCACCACATAAAAACTCACCACACTAAAACTCACCACACTAAAACTCACCACACAAAAACTCACCACACTTAAACTCACCACACTAAAACTCACCACACTTAAACTCACCACACAAAAATTCAACACACTAAAATTCACCACACCAAAACTCACCACACTAAAACTCACCATACTAAAACTCACCACACTTAAACTCACCACACTTAAACTCACCACACTAAAACTCACCACACTTAAACTCACCACACAAAAATTCAGCACACTAAAATTCACCACACTAAAACCCACCACACTAAAATTTCACCACACTAAAACTCACCACACTAAAATTCACCACACTAAAACTCACCACACTAAAATTTCTCCACATTAAAACTCATCACACTAAAACTCACTATACCCAAAAGTCGCCACACTAAAACTCACCACACTTAAACTCACCATACCAAAACTCACCACACTAAAACTTACCACACTAAAACTCACCACACTAAAACTCACCACACTAAAACTCACCACACAAAAATTCAACACACTAAAATTGACCACACTAAAACTCACCGCACTAAAATTCACCACACTAAAACCCACCACACTATAATTAACCACACTAAAACTCACCACCCTAAAATTCACTACACTAAAACTCACCACAATAAAATTCATCACATTAAAATTCATCACACTAAAACTCACCACATTAAAATTCACCACACTTAAAAACACCACACTTAAACTCACCACACTCAAATTCACCACACCAAAACTAACCACAATTAAACTCACCACTCCAAAATTCACCACATCTAAACTCACCACACCGAAACTTACTACATTAAAACCCACCACACTAAAACTTCTACTGGGAAAAACTCTACGGGGAAGAATTCTACGAGAAAGAATTCATCCGGGAACAATTCTACCGGGATGAATTCTACGTTGAGAATTCTACGGGAAAGCGTTCTATGTGGATTTTACGGGGAAGATTTCTACTGGGAATAATTCTGCGGAGAAGCGCAGTCTGAGAAAAAATTGTCTTTGAGAAAAGTTGTTTTGGCGGAGAATTATTTGGTTACCACATTTATAAAACGAATAAAAAAATTTCAACAGCTAAGCACGGTCCCCTCATATAAATAATAAAATGTTTTTTATATTAATAAAATCGCTCCATATCTTTGAATTCAGAAAATCTTGGCACGAGTCGTGCACGGGTCCAGCTAGTTTACTAATAATAATATAAGTATGACATATCATTTTAAAGATAATTGTATGTGTAATAATACAAACATGTTATTCGAAACTCGTTAGAACAAAATTAGAAAACGACCTCTTGGGAAGCGGTCATAATCCCCATTTTTTAGTTTCACAAAAATGGGGGTTATGTCCGAAAATCATACGGACATAATCCCCATTTACGGACATAATCCCCATTGGGAGCTAAGTCCGGGCACCGACAAAAATCAACATGTTATGTGTTTGGCAAGCCATGATACTTTTAGGTGCCGTGACATAACCCCCAACGGACATAACCCCCAATTCGAATTTGGGGATTATATCCATCGGTATTTCGGACATAACCCCCAATTTTTCGATTTTGGGGTTTATGTCCAACTATGAATTTGGCAATAACCCCCATTGGCGGTTATGTCCGATTTTATATTTTTGAATTATTTTTTTTTTATTTTGTTAAATTTGTCTGTTAATGATATTTTTTAAATACATTTTTTTGTAAATTTGTAACTAAAACTTTTTGTAAATAAAATGTTGTTCTTCTCATTAATGTACAAAACAAATATAAAATTTTATTTTGGTATTTTTTGAATTTATGTGAATTTATGCGCCGCAGCCGAAATTTTATTTCCAAAAAATTGCGCGATTTATTGTAAATAAAATTTAATACTTCTCTTTAATGAATAAAACAAAGATATAATTTTATTTTGATATTTTTAGAATTTATGTGAAACTGAAGCGCCGCAGGCCAAATATGAATTTCTAAAAAAATCGCGCATGATATTTTTTAGAGGTTTATGTCCGCATAGTAAAGCGGACTTAAGCAACAAAATCGATTGGGTATTATGACCGAATTCTTTGTGGAATTATGTCCGCGGATCTCGGCGGACATAACCCCCAATTCGAATTTGGGGATTATGTCCGCGTTCCTATGCGGACATAATCCCCAAATTCGAATTGGGGGTTATGTCCGGGCACCATACTTTTACGGTTAACGAAAAATTTATAATAATAAAAACCATAATTTAACTAAATAATTTAAAGTTAAGTATAAGAAAAGTTGTGATACACTTTTATAGTTGATGCAATAATAATTTAATTGAAAATGGTCGTAAATAGCCCAAAAATTAAGTTCATGCGCTGCAACACTGAATCATCTTTTTATGGTTTTAAAAGCTGGTTCTTAGTTTTAGTGATCCTAGTATCAGAAAATCGACGCGGAGCGAATCATTTTAACATTTTAGTATCATACATCAGTCTAAAATACATATTATGTATATTATGAACAGTGTCGCAATTAGATAAGGGAGTTCATTAGACTGATGAATACTATTGTTTCTGTGCAAGATTTTGAAATAATATCTACGCTGTATTACTTTCCTAGAAATGCTCACTATCGCCCACCAGCTCTAGGCGCAGACTTTAGAATCTAATATCTTATCACGGTATTAAAGCATCATAAATTTAAACGCTTTTGATACGAGCGTGTGAATTCTATGCTACTTCAAACGCAAAGCTGATATTCTTATAAATACAAAATCATTTGGCAATTATACTTCAGACTACTTTCACTCTCGAAACCGCAAAAAATATTCTAGCAGTTAATTTCTTTTCAAAAACAATCGCTATGCAAGTCAAAGTTATTATTGCACTCTTCGCCTTCTGCGCGATTTCCTCCGCATCGTTGCTACCGCGTAGTGCACCCGCTCTAAACAGATCATTAGGGCACTTATTGATGAAATCCAGTCTTGATATTGAACAAAATCCAACACGTTCCGTCGAGTGCTTCAGTGTGTATGTTCCACAGTTGAACAAATTGACCGCACAGTACGAGGCACAGTATGCGAACTGTTTGCAAGAAACTGACGATTCAAAACAAGTTGTCGAAAGCGAAGTTAAGGAAAACCGCACGCAGATTACAGAAACTGCTAATAATATCTGTTCCCAGTTCGCCGCCTGCAATGCGACTAATATATCCTTGGAATTCTTCAGTTGCTACGCGAGTGCTGTAAGTTTTGTGCACATATCTCACAACGGGATATAAAACTAATGTCTTCGTTTTTATCCTATTAGGCCAATGAAGCTACTAAGACCACCTACACAATCGGGCTTGATGCCAACGAAGCTGTTGAATTGATCCAGAGACGTTATGCTGAAATTGAATACGTCCAGAATCGTTGCACTACCAAGGCTTCCAATGAGTACGTGGAAGAGACATCGAAGGTCTATGCTGAGCTGGACGATTGCTTGGCTGGCAAACCAGTTCCAGAGAAAACTACGACCACACCAGAACCAACAACAGAAATTTAATTTTTACTGTTAATTCAAAAATACGTAGAAAACTTTGTGTAAATCTATAAGTTCCTAAAAATTCTCATAAAAAATCTGTAATTTTACTAATTTAACATATTTTAATAGTTCATATAATAAAATTAAATAATAAAATATTAAGAGCCATAGTTAGTTATAGCAAACAGCAATGGTACTCTCAATTAAAGTTTCTTATTTTAATTGGAGACCTTAGAAATGCATAAAATTTAATATTTTTTGTAATATAAAATACCAAAAAATACGTTTTGGTATTTTATCCCCTAGACGGTCTTGGTCTACGGAAGGTCTCCACTAAACAGTATATTATACCCTATACCTATGAGGTACAGGGTATATTTTTTGTGCAGATGTTGTAACTCCCCTTAGGAGGCGTGGCCGGTATGGAAAAGTATATATTCTTGATCAGCATCACTACCCGAGTCCATTTAGCTATGTACATCTATCTGTCTGTCTGTATGTCAGTCTGTCTTGCTGTCCGTATACACAGAAACTTGAGAAAAACTGCTCAAAATTCGAACATTTTTGGTCACAATATGTTTATTTTATCAAAATATATTCCATTTTTCTCTAAAAAAAACTTCACCACACGAATCCAACTACAACATTCAAACATGCACCATTTGAATTATACAAGCGTTCAATACGAACAATGATATGAACAGCGCGAAAAAATGTTAATTAAAACAAATTTTGGGCTAGAGTGTAGACGGACTTGCCGATTAAAGGGTTAAGATACGTTCAATTGAGCAGCACCACTTTTGTGAATTTTCTACAGTTTTTCTAAACTTTGAAGTACTAACTCTCTGAAACCACACCATCTGAGGTGCTGAAATTGTTCTAATATAATTTTTTTTGTTTTATTTCACGTCTCTAAAATTTCACCAAATTAAGAGAAATTCCAAAATTTGATTTTTTTGGTTTTATTATAAACGGTTTTTTATTTAAAGGTAATTTATATGTAATCTCTATTTTTTAGACTTTAATTCCATTTGTGAATACCTGCCTTTACTTATATATTAGCGATATGTTTAGCATGGAACACGATCCGTATCCTCATGCAGACCTTAAGACCTATCACAGAACTGGTCTTCAAGATTCTTAGAGCAATTGACACCTTTTTCCTGCGTGGTATATCGAAAAAGTTTTAATTAAAATCCGGAAAAGATCAATTAACTTTTTACAAGGTTATTAACTGCGTAATAAGGAATTATGAAGGTGAAGAAACATAACATAGCCAACACTTATTCTTAATTTCGTTTTGTTTTGGGAAAGTCCATCTTTATCATTATTTTTATCGTAAACTTTAATGACTTATTTCAATTTTTAGCAAATGCAAAGCTGAGAGTTTCCCTCAACACTCTGTACACAATCTAACTTTGAAAACATTGCTGTTGTGCTTCGGTACTGAGTGCTGGTTAATCATAATATACTTACCTCATTTACATATTAATTGTAGACATTATTTCTACCAAAAACAAACATCAGCGAACGCCCACCTTAGGTGATGTGGTGATGTGAACAGCAGACCACACTTAGAGTGTGCCGTGCGTGAATGTTTTTGGTATACGCTAAACAGATATATGAAGTTTTTTCTTCGGTGTAGTAAAACTTAACAACAATTTATAATATTATTGATAACAAAACCATTTAATAAAATACACTTTTAAACGAGTCTCTGGAATTGGAACCACGTATATGTTCTGGAAGGAATTATATAAAATAATACGGAAATCCATCGCTAGAAGGAGTTTTTGTTTATATGAAAAATATATTTTCTATTCCATTTTAAATACTTACGGCCGGTTGCATAAAAGAAACTAGCAGTTAAAATTATATTTCACATGTAAAATTTATTTTTTGTGTTTATTCAATATTGAAATTGTCACTTTAACTATTCGATTTCAATCGAATTAAAACTTATATGCAACCGGTCCTTAAGATAATATATAAAAATAAACGCAAAGATATTCGGGTTGATTAAACCAAGAATGTCCGTAACATTCCTAGTTACAATAATATGTATCTGTCTACTGGTATATAATTGCAAATTCCTTTTAGATATAGCCACGACCGAAGAATAATGTAGTAAAGTACACTTCGATCTTTCTTCAAGATATGCAGAATACCAGTCTCCCTTGTAAAGATGTATAAAAATATAATATACATCGGTACATAGACAAACCAACGGACTATACATATATAAATCTGAAAAACTTAATGTAACACCAAACCAAGTTGTACTAATATTAAGTCCTCACAGATTTACATTAAGTCCGTGTTATGGTGCTATATTATTTTGTTTTTTTTTGTTTGCGATAAAAATATTAAGTTTGTGGACCTAAGAACGAATTTCTTCTATCAAAACAATATATATTAACATATTTTGATTTACATTTCATACACACTACACCATACAAACGAACAATTATTTGGTTATTTATACCTCTAGACCCACAATTTTTCACAACGTAATTACCCACACAAATCTATATAAAACTACCCACATCCAGTATAATTTGTCGAATCCGGTACTCTGTGGTAGCGTCTTGCAACCTAGAGGGCACGGATTCTAGTAGCAGGCCATGATCCAACATAGTTTATCCCTCCGGTTTTCGAAGTTTCTCTACTTTTTTGTAATTCTTCTATTCTGTCGATACGATAATATGTACGAAAATATGTAATTTGCCTTACTGTGCAGGCAATAAATTAGAATGAATGAGACAGAAGACGATTTAGCGTACTGTCACAATGTGTTAGACAGAGATGATGGATCATTTAACGCACAGAGGCAGTTGCGAAAAAGTCATGCAAGATATAGCGAGCCAATTCTCATTCAGTGTAGAAATTTGTGGAAAAACGACTAATCGTGTTGAAAAGTGTCGAACTCATGTATGCAATGTAGAAATAGAGCAGTTGTGATTGTTATGAATGTTTCTATTTAAATTTAATTAATATGCACAACTTTAAATACTTTGTACGTAAGATATACAAGCCAAAGATACAAATTTGTAGAACTGTTTACTTAACAATATCATTGAATATCCCTCTTATGCCTAGAAAACTCATAAATACTTCCACATAGATCAACCTGCATATATCTTCTATAATTCCTATGACGATATTACCAAATTTAGATTTCCGATTTTAAATTTAGTTGTACAAACAAAAAAAAAATTAAATCAGTCGGTTCGTAATTGACTTATTTGGATCCATGCTTTGACTTTCTTAAGGAGTTAGGGTCATAAAAATCAGAATATACCAATAATATACATAGATATACTAGTTATTCTTTAATTCTAAATAATATATATTAATTATTAATTAACATACCGACTACACATATATATTTTATTTGTCGTAAATTTAATATTTAATTTTATTTGGCTCATATTTTTAAAACATCTTGTTTTCAAAAATATGTTTTTTGTTCAAACTCAATAGTTTTAATTTTTCCTTTAAATGTTCGATATTTACAACGACAAACAATTTTCTCTTTCTTCATTCCAGTAGACGACATATCTTTTTACGTGTACCCTATTCGAAAACGTAATCGCAAAACAAGGCGATAAAGCGAATCAGAATTAGCCAAACGAGAACAGAAAGTACTCATCCTCCGATTAAATGAAAAATGTCAAATGTTATTGAATATCATCAATAATCTTCAATATGGCGACAATCTTGCAAGAGAATGGGCTTCACTCACGAAGACTTTACGTGATATAAACACCCCGCCATCTACCACACATTGTGTGTCAGAATAATTTAAGACTGGGTTTGATTTATGGGCGCAAATACGCTTTTTATAGTCGACTGATGTCAGTCGACACCCGCAATAATACGAAAATCGCGGAAAATCAATGATGAGTGAAGTGGTATGCGGCATTCGTATTCCGCGCTAGTCATACGTCACATCAACGTATCTATCATTATTGTTGTTGTAGACAATGTTGTTATTGCTGCCGTTGTTATCATGAATTTCTTGTTGGTGTCAAGAAGAAGAGCTGTACAGCTAAAATCTCGAGTATTTCTTTAAACAAAATCAATTTTTAATTTGCATTTTCTTGCGAGAAACGTACGTCGGACAGGCTGCGAAGTATTTGCAATTCGATAGCAGACGGCTGACAGCTGCCTGATTGGATTATATTGCATAGCATCGGATACTGTGATATTGGACTAGTAACGCTTCAAAAGTACCGATTTTGTACTATGTGCTACTTTAATACATTATACCCCATTGGACTTATTTTGAAGCACAATTAGAGTCGGACAATCAGTTAAAGTAAAGCCATGTGCTTCCTTCGAACACTTTATGGTACGTATTAAAAAGTGCTCAAGAAAATCAGTCAATACAGGATATAATCTATCCATCTATAATTAGGAAACCATATGTAAATCTACGAGCAAAATACACATACAAAATTATGTACGTGTTTCTTATGAATTGTCTTCATAAATATTTTGTTCATAAATCTAAAAATAATCTTTGAGGTATCATTTAAAAGGTATATAGATGGTCTGTAATATGCATATAATTATACCCTACACCTATGAGGTACAGGGTATATTAACTTTGTGCATATATTGTAACGCCCCTTAGGAGGCGTGTCCGGTATGGAAAAGTATATATATTCTTGATCAGCATCACTACCCGAGTCCGTTTAGCCATGTCCGTCTGTCTGTCTGTCCGTCTTGCTGTCTTGCTGTCTTGCTGTCCGAATACAGAATAACTTGAGAAATACTGATCAGAATGCGATGAAATTTCGTCTCAATATATTTTAACCAAAAGTAGGAACTGAGTTTGAAAATGAGCCAAATCGGTCAACGGACACGCCCATCTCCCATACAAGTCACATTTATATAAATCTTTCGGAACTAATAACTCGAAAAGTATTCAAGGTATAGTTATAAAATTTAAAAGGTATTGTTAGAATTCACCTATAAATATGTGGTCCAAAAATTGGCGTGATCCGCCCACTTTTTTTTTTCAATATTTCCCGGGTTTTCATAGTGGAAATTTGATCCGTAAATTATTAAAATCAAATCTATGAAATATTAGCCTTTCAAAATTTTAAATCTAGGCGTGGTCCGCCCAATTATATTTTTCAATTTTTTTTTTAAGTTTTTTATACTTTATATAAATTTTTAATTTATGGGGATATAAGACGTAAATTTCTGATATATGAATAATTTTCTGTAAGCATTCCCACCAAAGGTGTAGGGTATTCCATAGTCGGGCCCGACCGACTATAAAAATCCGCCCCATGTGACCGAACTTACCCATGTGACCTAACTTTCCCAACTCGTTTTTATAATTATTGTATCCAAAGGTTAAAGGTCACTATCACATGATTTACATATTGGAATGATTTTTCTCAAAAACCCATATTTTTAAAATTTTCAAAAAAATATATGTTAATGCTGATTTTGTGTTAAATTTCATAGGTGTATTCGTATATGTTTCTGAGTTTAAAATAAAAATGTGAAATCAAGTCAAAGTTTTCAATGTTATTTGAATTTTGTTTTTGAAAATAAAAAAATCTAATACGATTTTATAAATAAATTTCTATTTACTTTCCCATTTTTGTTAATAACTCATGAACCGAAATGAGTACACCAATGAAATTTGAAAGACATGTCAAGAAGAAAATCTACAAAAATATAAAGTTATTTTTATTATTTAAAAAAAATGGGTTTTTGAGATATTGCTTCCAAAAATCTATATCATGTGATATTTGCCTTTGACTTTTGGAAACAAAAATGTATTCACATCTCGTATTAAATGGCATCTTAATACCTTTTAAACGATAACGATACTGATGAATGTACATGGAGGGAAATAAAATTCTAAAACTCGAGAAGAATTCGGTTAGAAAGAAAAATAGTAGAATTTGAATAATGTCAATAAAATACTACTAAAATTTGTCATCTGGATATCAAGAATGCAAATTACTTAGTTGTCAAAAAAGTACACAGGATTTTCAGATGTTAATTTCTTGATTATTAAAAACCAAAAAGAATACGCAAAATTGTTGATGTATTCTTCGCAAACAGAACACGTGTTCATGTATTCTTGTTGTTTTCATCGATATTGCTCTGTCTGTAATATTAGCTCGTATGCTTTGTTTTTCAAGGTCGCCATCTGCTTGTTAGTCTGTCTGTTGAAAGTAACTAAGCCAAATTTTTCTAGATATTCAGACATTAATTTCTGAGGTATCAAAAAAGTAACTAAGTACAATTTGTCTGGATGCCAGATGTTTTTTTCTTAGTTTTCAAAAAACGGCATGATATACAATGTTAGCATGTTTGTATTTTCACGAATAGAACAATAACAGCCAGACAAGCAAGCGTCTGTGTATGTATGAATGTTAAAGATATAAAAATAGAAAAAACGATTTTTCCTACGAATGTTGGTATGGTTTCAGTTCGTAAACATAAATTGGGATTCAATTTTGCATAAATACCAAGTTGATTTTCTTCCATTGTTATCTAAATACACTATACAATGCACTATACAACAGAAGAGGAGAAAGTGTATAAGGTAAGTAAACGGTTTCAGAATAATATACATAGATTATATTAAATAATAATAATACAAATACTAATAAAATAAACAATCCACCTTCATTTCAAAGATTTGAGCATTTTGAGATTTCGGTCGTGGTTGCCGTTTTTCTGGAAATGCCCATATATGTAATAAAATTCTAAATAAACAATAAATTACCTAAAATATATTTTTTTATGTTATCTTCGAAATAATTGCTTATAGTTACTTTCAACATATCGACAGACAGACACACGAACAAACAGATGGTGCTGAGAGAGGGACAAAGCAAAACAAGCCATAATAACGAGCAAGCAAGATCGAAACCTAAGAAATTAATAACTGAATTCAAGACTTATTCTACTTAGTTACTTTTTTGATACCTAAGATATCAATAACTGAATGCAAGAATAATCCTACTTAGTTGCTTTTTTGACAACTAAGAAAATCCATTTCTTGAAATTAAGGATTTTCGATTTAGTTGTATATCACTCTGTATACTTCTTGATTCCTTCTGGATTATAGAACTTTTTTCCATTAGTATATGTAAAAAAACTTGTTTAGATGAACGAAATTAGGTTAACTTTATTACACATTTTTGTTTATAACTCAGGAACCAATACGAATACACTTATAAAATTTAACACAAATGTTATGAAGAAAATAAGAAATAAAACAAATTTTTTTGAAACTTTTAAAAATATGGGCTTTTGAGAAATTTCATTCCAAAATTTAGATCATGTGATAATGACATTTGACCTTTGAATAAAAAAATAAAGTTATATGGCCTTTTTACCTTTAAAATGATACCTCAATTGACGTAACGTAAACCAGTTTTTAGGATAAATACAATTAATTTAACCGACCTTTGTGAGTTTTCACCTATTTTTTCTCTTTTTAACCCGTCATATTTTGGGAACCATTTTAGCCAAAATTTATAAATTGTCTTAGTTTAATATGGTACAGCATTTGTACCAAATTTGAATTATTTCTGAGAAGGTAGGGGAAATCTGTTCGTTGATTTAAAATGGAATATCCCATATACAATATCAACAACTTTATAAATACAATGATCTAATTCATAAATATGATAAACAGTCGTTCATTAATATATAATAGAGAACTTAAACATACAAATTATTGCTTGGTTAATAGCGTAATCCAAGTGTCACAGGTTTTTGTGAATTAAAGAGATTTAAAAAAAATGAACTCTAAAATTTTTAAATAGAATTACTTTTTTGTTATCGATCTCGGCTCGAATAACATAGAAAGTGTATTTGGTGTATTATAACGTTAAATCAACGCATAGAAAATCAATTTAATTTTGCCAATTTTATGAGGATAATTGAAAATTTATCAACATCTCCGTTTGGGCTGAAAACAAGAAATTAAAATTAATTCGACACGCTCCGGAGCACACGAACACGGAACAGTTACACATAGCATCACGCATGAATTGACTCACATGCTTTATCTTGGCAACGGCAAACCCACACTGGTGCACAGTTTAACAGTTCGTAAATAACTCATTAATTTGTTTTGATCCATTGCCAGAACATTATAATTCCCCATATAAAGTGTGCAATTATGCGTGTTTTTAAGCTTCATTTTGTGTGTTCATGAGTGATGCATGATTTAGTGTATTACTGGTGTAAAAGTGTAAAATTGTATTTTGAAATGATGTTATACCTACAGTTAATAATAAAGGTAGTTTGGCACAACAGTTCTGAAGAACCTAGGCTGAGCTATATAACCATCATAGGTATGTGTGTTAAATATGTTCTCGAAGTGCAAATCTCATTGGTTATAAAATCGAGATTGCATGACGAGCCCCTAAATGCATACTACATACATCTAGCAGCATTTACGCGTTAAAGTGAAATTTTCTGTTCAATGTCACCCTGCCGTATTATTCATAGCCTCTTTTTGAGGGACAACATTTTATAAAAGCTACATAATAAGCAGTTGTAATGTTGATAGATGATAGTCATAAGTAAAATAGGTTAATAGGTTTAGCAAGTACACATATTACTATTAAAAACAGAAGAAAATATAATTGAAATAATAATATTGAATAATCATAAAAAATAAAAAATAAATACAATACATAGAATTTTTATTATACTAAATAAAAAATAAATAAAAATTTAATAACAATTGTCTTCAATTAAAAACAATTGTTTTAATTTAAAAACAATTGTTTTAATTTGAAATAATTTTTTTAAGTTGTTTTTATTGTCGTTGTGTTTAATTTAAACACAATTTCATTTAATTTTAACACATTTTTCCTCAGTGTAGCATATACAGTTAATTCCGAATCTGAGAAGTGTGGTTAGAGGCCATTTCCAGGCAATGTTTACTCTTTGCCATTGTTCTCCAAGGGATAGTGTCTCGTAGAAAACATACTCTGTTCTCTGATGTTGACCGACGCACGGTTCAATCTTTAAACCTTTCGTCCACCTCACCAGCGTCTGTGCAACGAAAGCTACCATGTAATACGACAGAACTAACCTTAATCAATTAGAAAAACTTTAAAATGTTGGCATTTCTTTCATTAACAAGTATTTATTGCAAACGATTCATTTCAATAACCGTTGAATTAAAATTGTAAAGCTGAAAACGATGTCTATAAAAATATTTTTTATTGCTCGTTTACAGCACCTAGTAGAGAAAGAGCTGAAATTGATAAAGTTACTCCTAGAAGTATGCAATAATTTTATGCTGACTGCAAATGAGTCTCTTCTTCCACTTAATTTGTGCTACACACCGCAGGTCGATTAAAATTGTGCGCTGATTGAAATAAATCGAAAATAAATAAAGATTTGTGTGCAAAAAAGTAGCTGAAATGGAAATATTATGGTGTTCAGAAAGAGCGAAAACGGATTCATGGTTTCGTCTGGCTCTTAATTATGTTTGGTGATTTATTAAAAAAGTTAAAATAAAAAAGGAAAATTTTGAAATATTACGAAATTATTCGTTTTTTTTATTCGTGCTGTGTTTTAAATTGTTCGGCGTTTTATGCAGAATAATGAAGAAATATTAATGCTGAGATATTGAAATTTAAACAATTATAATAAATTAATAGATTAATAAATTAATTATGTTTTCAAGATTTATTTAGAAGTAATATTTTATTTTGTGAAAAATTAAAACTACAAAAGCAAAGAACTAAAGATACAAAATATCAGTTCAGTACAATTGAAACACAAAGTAAAATTTAACAAGTAACTTAATCTAAATTAATAAATTAATAAATTAATAAATTAATAAATTAATAAATTAATAAATTAATAAATTAATAAATTAATAAATTAATAAATTAATAAATTAATAAATTAATAAATTAATAAATTAATAAATTAATAAATTAATAAATTAATAAATTAATAAATTAATAAATTAATAAATTAATAAATTAATAAATTAATAAATTAATAAATTAATAAATTAATAAATTAATAAATTAATAAATTAATAAATTAATAAATTAATAAATTAATAAATTAATAAATTAATAAATTAATAAATTAATAAATTAATAAATTAATAAATTAATAAATTAATAAATTAATAAATTAATAAATTAATAAATTAATAAATTAATAAATTAATAAATTAATAAATTAATAAATTAATAAATTAATAAATTAATAAATTAATAAATTAATAAATTAATAAATTAATAAATTAATAAATTAATAAATTAATAAATTAATAAATTAATAAATTAATAAATTAATAAATTAATAAATTAATAAATTAATAAATTAATAAATTAATAAATTAATAAATTAATAAATTAATAAATTAATAAATTAATAAATTAATAAATTAATAAATTAATAAATTAATAAATTAATAAATTAATAAATTAATAAATTAATAAATTAATAAATTAATAAATTAATAAATTAATAAATTAATAAATTAATAAATTAATAAATTAATAAATTAATAAATTAATAAATTAATAAATTAATAAATTAATAAATTAATAAATTAATAAATTAATAAATTAATAAATTAATAAATTAATAAATTAATAAATTAATAAATTAATAAATTAATAAATTAATAAATTAATAAATTAATAAATTAATAAATTAATAAATTAATAAATTAATAAATTAATAAATTAATAAATTAATAAATTAATAAATTAATAAATTAATAAATTAATAAATTAATAAATTAATAAATTAATAAATTAATAAATTAATAAATTAATAAATTAATAAATTAATAAATTAATAAATTAATAAATTAATAAATTAATAAATTAATAAATTAATAAATTAATAAATTAATAAATTAATAAATTAATAAATTAATAAATTAATAAATTAATAAATTAATAAATTAATAAATTAATAAATTAATAAATTAATAAATTAATAAATTAATAAATTAATAAATTAATAAATTAATAAATTAATAAATTAATAAATTAATAAATTAATAAATTAATAAATTAATAAATTAATAAATTAATAAATTAATAAATTAATAAATTAATAAATTAATAAATTAATAAATTAATAAATTAATAAATTAATAAATTAATAAATTAATAAATTAATAAATTAATAAATTAATAAATTAATAAATTAATAAATAAATAAATTAATAAATTAATAAATTAATAAATTAATAAATTAATAAATTAATAAATTAATAAATTAATAAATTAATAAATTAATAAATTAATAAATTAATAAATTAATAAATTAATAAATTAATAAATTAATAAATTAATAAATTAATAAATTAATAAATTAATAAATTAATAAATTAATAAATTAATAAATTAATAAATTAATAAATTAATAAATTAATAAATTAATAAATTAATAAATTAATAAATTAATAAATTAATAAATTAATAAATTAATAAATTAATAAATTAATAAATTAATAAATTAATAAATTAATAAATTAATAAATTAATAAATTAATAAATTAATAAATTAATAAATTAATAAATTAATAAATTAATAAATTAATAAATTAATAAATTAATAAATTAATAAATTAATAAATTAATAAATTAATAAATTAATAAATTAATAAATTAATAAATTAATAAATTAATAAATTAATAAATTAATAAATTAATAAATTAATAAATTAATAAATTAATAAATTAATAAATTAATAAATTATTAAATTAATAAATTAATAAATAAATTAATAAATTAATAAATTAATAAATTAATAAATTAATAAATTAATAAATTAATAAATTAATAAATTAATAAACTAATAAATTAATAAATTAATAAATTAATAAATTAATAAATTAATAAATTAATAAATTAATAAATTAATAAATTAATAAATTAATAAATTAATAAATTAATAAATTAATAAATTAATAAATTAATAAATTAATAAATTAATAAATTAATAAATTAATAAATTAATAAATTAATAAATTAATAAATTAATAAATTAATAAATTAATAAATTAATAAATTAATAAATTAATAAATTAATAAATTAATAAATTAATAAATTAATAAATTAATAAATTAATAAATTAATAAATTAATAAATTAATAAATTAATAAATTAATAAATTAATAAATTAATAAATTAATAAATTAATAAATTAATAAATTAATAAATTAATAAATTAATAAATTAATAAATTAATAAATTAATAAATTAATAAATTAATAAATTAATAAATTAATAAATTAATAAATTAATAAATTAATAAATTAATAAATTAATAAATTAATAAATTAATAAATTAATAAATTAATAAATTAATAAATTAATAAATTAATAAATTAATAAATTAATAAATTAATAAATTAATAAATTAATAAATTAATAAATTAATAAATTAATAAATTAATAAATTAATAAATTAATAAATTAATAAATTAATAAATTAATAAATTAATAAATTAATAAATTAATAAATTAATAAATTAATAAATTAATAAATTAATAAATTAATAAATTAATAAATTAATAAATTAATAAATTAATAAATTAATAAATTAATAAATTAATAAATTAATAAATTAATAAATTAATAAATTAATAAATTAATAAATTAATAAATTAATAAATTAATAAATTAATAAATTAATAAATTAATAAATTAATAAATTAATAAATTAATAAATTAATAAATTAATAAATTAATAAATTAATAAATTAATAAATTAATAAATTAATAAATTAATAAATTAATAAATTAATAAATTAATAAATTAATAAATTAATAAATTAATAAATTAATAAATTAATAAATTAATAAATTAATAAATTAATAAATTAATAAATTAATAAATTAATAAATTAATAAATTAATAAATTAATAAATTAATAAATTAATAAATTAATAAATTAATAAATTAATAAATTAATAAATTAATAAATTAATAAATTAATAAATTAATAAATTAATAAATTAATAAATTAATAAATTAATAAATTAATAAATTAATAAATTAATAAATTAATAAATTAATAAATTAATAAATTAATAAATTAATAAATTAATAAATTAATAAATTAATAAATTAATAAATTAATAAATTAATAAATTAATAAATTAATAAATTAATAAATTAATAAATAAATTTAAATCTTAAAATAATTTTCTTTTTTTTAATTTATGATTTATTTTCTAATTATGAATTAATCATTGTTTTATCAAATTCAATAATTCAATAATTCAATATTTAATGGGTTCTATGAATATTTCTTGTAATATTTTTTAATTAACAATTGTTATCACAATTGAAGATAAAATCGAAAAAATTCAATAAAAACAAGGCATATGAAACGTTTGCTTGAACATTTTAAATTACATTGAAAAAACCTGCATAATTGTTGCTGGAGGCCGTTCGGCATCTGGCCAAATATTCGCCTGCCCAATGCGGATCCGGCCCTCGACCTTTACTGCTATAAAGAGTGTGCCGTGACCATTTTACGCTTTATAAAATATTTAATAATAAATTTATTTTGGTGGCGCTCGTGAGGATTGTTTTGGGCGCATGCCCTGCCATAAATTTTATTTGTTTTTACAGTTAAGCTTTGTATTTTTTGTTTGTTTGGGTTTTATTGCTTTTTTGTTACTTCTTCATTTTATCCGGATAAAAAGTCACAGCCATGTGACACCTTGACCACATTATGCCACTGACACGTGGTTTTGCGTTGACACCTTCGCGGTGTCATGTTGTGTGTTCGTTGTGGCTATTTTTCGTCTGGCTTATCATTGACAAAAAATATTCAAAGAAATGATTGAAAATATCGAAATTATTTTTTTGTTGATTTCGTTTTATTTTTAAAATGGTCAACCATTTTCATTAATTATATTAACTTTATACACGAAACTACATCTTATTTGCCATGGAAGGCTAAAGTCCAACATGTGAATCACTATCGGAACCTAGCTAAAAAAAATAAAACATAATACCAATAATACATAATCAAAATAAGTATTAAAACGTAATGAGAAATTACTAAATGATTTGAATTCAGTTATGAAAATGTTAAAGAATTGTATTTCATTTAATTTATTTTATTCTACTGATTTATTATAATTAATTTAATTCATTTAAAATTTCAATGTTTCTATATAAAAATAATTACCGTCCTTAGGTCATGGGTAAGTGCGTTGGACTATAAGCAGGAATGTTGCGGGTTGGTACACTAGCGACTACAACATCAAACATATCGTCGATAATACTGCAATACCGCTTATCTACAATTTCGAATTTCACCTACAAAATGAATTTTACAGAAAAAAAATGTTTTGTGATTGTATTATACGCTTACTTCTTCCAAAGATCGGACAAAAAAAATGAATGAGGCATTTTAATTTTTATACAATGACGAAAAATCATGTCTATGGAGACCACAGGAAAATTTTCCACACATTTAACCCTTCTATTCAAATTAGGTCAAATTGTCCCACTCATTGCCAAAATACATATATAATTGGATATGAAAACATCGGTTTTTTTATTAATCATTTTTAACAATAATTTTTAACAAAAAGTAATAAAAACGAGAACGAATTTGTTTCTGGAAATGAGAAGGCAGGCGATCTTGCCAAACAAGAAGTTGAGCTCAATACTGAACCCCTACAAGTAGCTGCACCAATTCAATTCTTTTACTCTAAACAGGAAAACAAGTCCCACAAAGTTAGCACAAAGAAAGTGGACTCATAGTACTCACAACAAAATAACCAAACTATTTTGGCCTGTATTTTGAAAGAATAAAATCGACTACATCATATCACTAAACCCACCGCAAGGAATGCAGCCTACTTCTGGGAATCATCACTGGACACTGTTCCATAGGATATCACGCACACAGAATGCGCATTATATTTAACAAATGGTGCAGAAACTCCAATGAACCAGAACAGCACGAACAGCTAGAACACCTACTATGTCAATGCTCTGCACTGATACGAACCAGACTCACATTGCTTGGACAGGCCCTTTATAACTCCATAGAAGTAGTGTCGAAAACTGAGCGGGGTATATTAAAAAACTTCGCATTGAAGACGGAAACATTTGATCTCTAAAACTATTGAAAAATATATTTCAGTGATACATTAGAATTACGTTTTTAGGAGTTTTAACAATGATTAAAATATTTCATATTATCTGTGAGCAATAAATTTAAATTTTTAATATATATAAATTCGGACATCTTTCAAAAGTGGTGCTAAAATAGATTTTAATTGGAATGTAATTGGTGATTGCTTTCAGATCCATGCGAATACCTTACATTTATCAAAGTTAAAATTTAAACACCTACATACAACATCGTTAAAAATTAAAATATTTTGTAGATTTAAATAAATCGAAGTGAACAAATAAAACAGTTGGGAAGGTTAGATCACATGGAAAATTTCAAAGTAGGTGTCATTATGATAGTTAGGATTATCAAAGTTATAGTCGGTCTAAGCCGACTATAAATACCCTACACATACGTGTGGTTACCATTCAAAGAGGTATATAGGTCACCAGGGTATTCGAATCCTGAAAATAACAACAAACTTTCCATCCCTGTAGAAATTTCTTTCATTTGATACCCATATTTGCAAATGGGTAGTTGTACCGAATTTCGATTTTTTTTTTGGGAACCACAAGTCATTTCGTGGGAAAACATTTTTTCATTTATTTGAGCATAATGTCAATATATATTTGACCAAAAAGTTTACCTAAGCACGTATACAGTAAAATTGATTCGTGGATGTACATTTTATTTGAGGTATTTGAACATAAGTGGTCGGTTCTCAGGTCACAATAGACCGATTATGCCATAGACCGATTTCTTGTTTAGACGGTTTGCTTTTATCTTTAAAACGTTAAATTTAACCAAATGCTACGAAAGGGTAGATGAGACGAAACGTACAAGTTACGTTATACAAATTGTTATACGAAGTTGCTTCAAACGAATCATATGTCAATCACACAATTTGTTTAATATTATAAGTCCATAAGATTACTTTTAACAAAGTCGGTATACAGTCAAATGCTTCGATGTAGAAATTTAAAAATATTACAATATTTATTTTGGTTGATCTTTCAGTAATAAAACCATTTTATAATATTATATTTCAATTTCTAAAGCCTGAATCACACGATTGAATAAATGCCCAAATGACTGTTGACTCATTATTCAACAATTTCAATATCAGTCGTGTGATTGCCCAAATTAAATACATAAATTGCGCAATCGCACGATTGATATTAAAATAGTTTGAAAATTGCGTCACCGGTTCAATTGTATGATTCAGGCTTAAGAATAACCTCTTGTTTACAATTTTTGTCAAATTTTATAATCTATTGCGAAAGCATATTCCTACGAATACGTTTTTCCATTCCCAATGCTCCTATCATAAATAAACATTTTCACGAAATTATTGACTTATAAAATTTTCCTCTATCGGTAATGATTTCGAAACTTGGAATATGTAAAAACTGGACATTTTTCCACATTCTCTCAAAAATCGTCTCTTTAATTAAGTAGGAGAATTGGTTATGGTAAAAATATATTCATGACTTTGTCCATTTATATATTTGGCTATTACATATTACCAAAAAGATTTTTCATTTAGTAGAATGGGCTAAACAAACACCAGTAAAGATAATTCTGATACATGGGAAATTTTGTCAGTACATTTTGGTGTAAAGAGATTAGGTAGTAAGAATGAAATATAGTACTATATTCGATCTAAAGTGATTTTTTATACCCTACATATATGTAAATATTGACGATCATCATTAAAGAGATAGGAGGTCATTTGGGTTAAAAAAAATAAAATAACTGCGTATCGTAATAGAATTTTAGTATACATGGTATGCAGGATTTTTAGGATATATGTTTTAAAATAAAACGTGTTGTTAACAAAACTAGTTGGGAAAGTTAGGTCACATGGGGCGGACTTTCGTAGTCAGTCGGGCCGGACTATATAATACCCTACACCTTTGGTGGGGATATTAATGTGCGATGTTTAATTGTATACCTTAAATTTGAAGTTCTTGAACCCCCCACACCCTCAGAATATTATTCATACACTGAGGGAAAAAAGTAATAAATTTAAATACTTTTCGACACGTTTTTCACCCGTTGTCTTTTTTATTTAAATTTAATACTTTTTATTTAAAATTGAAGTAAATACTTTTTATTTAAATTTATTACGTACGTAATAAAATTTGAAGTAAATACTTTTTATTTAAATTTATTACGTAGGTAATAAAATTTGATGTAAATACTATTTATTTCTTTTTATTAAGATAATAAAATTTTAATTTAATCACAATATCATAAACATGTCAATTAATATTTTAAAACTATTTATTTCATGTAAAGAAGTTTAGGAAATGATAAAATTATATTTTTTTTTACTTTTTTCGAAATTTGTATCTATAGGTTGGACACATTACCACGCATTACATAATTTTATCGTGGTTACTTTCAAAAAAACAAACTTTAATTATGTTAAAAATATTTCTAAAATATAAATTTTTTGAAATAATGAATTTAATTGCGTACGTAATAAAATTAAATATTTTTTGAACTTAAATACGCACGTAATATATTTTTGTATACAGTATTACTTTTTTTATTTCAAATGTATTTAAATCAAATTTAAATAAATTCTATTTAATTTTATAACGTCACTTTTTTCTTAGTGTATATCAGCAATTTACGTCTTATATCCCCATACGTCTTATATCCCAATCCTACGTTATAAACTTTATCATTGATACAAAATTTTATAGACAAAAGTGTTTATCTTATATGGAGGAACACCTCTACAAATTCCAGTAGTGTATTAAGAAATATTTGAACTAATTTTGAAAAAAATTTGAGCCTAATGAAAATTGGCGTTTTCTCCGAAATTCGAGTTCGAAAACTTTATAATAATTTAATAATTATAAACTGATTTAGAAAAAATAATGAAAACCAGAATGAAATACTACTTTATTAGCCTAAATAACAGCTTTCGAAATTAGATCACAAAGAAAAGTGTGTTTTTTTAAAACATAACAATTTTTCAAATTTGGAATTTCGAAAAAAAGTCAACTTATATTTTTATACATGTACAAAGCTATTGACCAAGTTTTATATTAAAATAAAAGAGTAAACTTTAATTTCTATGCATCATAAATATTTTACAAAATATTGAACAAAGATATTTTTTAAATAAAGAGTATCGGTGCATGGTACCAGTAATAAAAAAAAAGTGAGTATACAACTCGCTTTCGCAAGGAATTCTCTTTAAGAATCTCTAATTTCCAGATATCTATTTATATTAATGTAGACGTGAGATTTAAAATCCTTCATGCGCACGTTTGAGTACGTATGTTGCATTTAAATCATACAACAAAGTATGATTTTTTATTTGTATATTAAAAATTAATGGTAAAACAAATTAATATACTCTTTCACTCTTAGTATAGGGTATAAAAATTGAAAGAAATATTGAATGAAATATTCAAAGACTAAACGGACGAAACGTTTGAAATACGTTATACGAATTTTAGACAAAGGGAAAATGAATTGTAATTAATAAATAAAAAGATACTTGAGGGGTATAAGGATGTTTTTTTTTTTACATTTTATGATTGTACTACCCATAACAATATTTTGGTTGCTTCGTAGGATAAAAAAACGATAATTTCAACACTGTCGTAAAACTTTCGGCTCCCAACCACCTGGCAACACTGCTTAGCCATGTAGAAAATAAGAAACTTTAAACTCAAAGAAATTCTAATTTAAAACAGCAAAAGTGGCGTCATTCCTATATTTATCTACTCCTATTTTCATTTCATATAATAACAAAGAAAATTTTCGATTCAATAAGAATACGAAAATTAAACATTTATATATTTTAAAAATATTTCATTTATTATTGTAATATCGAAAAGTTACCAAAATGATAAAAAAGTTACCAAGTTACCAAGCTTACAAAAATGTAACCAATTTTGGTTGTAAGTTACCAAGAGTGGCAACCGTGGTTATAACATTATTTTTTAAATAATAGTTATATAAAAATGACTTTTATGAGAGGTGGGCGTGTTCGTTGACCGATTTAGCTTATTTCCAAACTCAGTTTCTACTTTTTGCTAAACCAAATTGAGACGAAATTTCTTCGTATTCATCAGTATTTCTCCAGTTTTTCTGAAATGAGGTAATTTGCCCCATAGTGCAAGCAATCAACAATAATTAATGAAACGCAAGAAAATTCAGCGCACTTAGCATGTGTTAGAAAGAGACGGAAGATCATTCAGCGCACTGAGGCAGTGTGCGAGAGAGAGATGGAAGATCAGCGCATTAAAACACATGAGTGCGAATGAGATGCCAATAGCATGCGTCATTCACGAAACGAGTAGAAGGTTCTCGAAACAAGTCTAAGCTTGTCGAAACGTGTCGAACTGATGCATGCAGTATATAAGGGAGCCGCATCTGAGGTACTTCACTTCAGTAGTGATTGTAAAGTGGTCGAGGGCATCTCGTGTGATAATTGTCAAGTTAAATTGGGGACATGCAGCAGTTGATAGAATTTGTTATTAGTAAAGTTGTTTATTAAAGTGAATTAATAAAGTTAATTGTTATAATTTAAACCAAACATAAGAGTATTTTTATTTTGTACACAATCCAGCGATACGAACTCGTAGAACAGTTTTCCGTAGACTGAATTTTCGTAACAATATATAATATAGATTATTTAATTAAAAAAAAAAAAAATTTACCTTACACCGGCACCTGGTAGCTGGTAAAATCGACAAATGGACTTCGGATTTGTGTTCTCATACCAAAATTACCCTAAATAAAAATGTTTCTCAATAAAATTCCTGTTATTTCTATCTAGCCGATTAAAGGGTTAAAAATAATAGCATTAGTTTGACAATTCCATTATACGTATGTTTAGCATTACAAAATCAATAAATAAATATAAATAAAAGATTTGTTAAAAAAAAACGTTTAAAAAAAAATAAAAAATTAAGTTTATAATTATAACAAAAATTTTGACAACCAAATTTACTTTTTTTACATTAAAATGTAAACATTAATATGTTAAATGTTCTCACGACGTGTTGAATGAAATCAAAAATTGTTGGCTGACATTATAATATTTTGCAATGCAATAATACTTTTGTTTGCATAAGACTCTTAAGATATATGAAATACTGCAAAATTATGTTTGGGAGAGCCCTTTTTTTTGAAGCGTGTATGTGTTAAAATCAGCAACAATTATATCCTCAACCAACGCATCTAAAATTCTTCAGGAAGTCGCAAATGAAATATTGTTGCTACTATAAAAAAATGGAACTGAGCTTGAGCCAAAATATCAACAATAGCAACAGTCACCAGAAGAAACTACTTCCGAAATCCATCTTTCTTTAGAAAGATGTTGTTAAAAATATAATTGATTAAATATAAATGAATTAAATTTTTTACAACAAATATTAATTTAAGTTATTGACTGTTTTTTCGATTGTTGTTTATGGGAATTCGAATTCGGATGAATCAATATTGTCCCCACTTTCACGATAGGTTAAATATTTTTGAACTGACTTAGTATAGTTGACTTAGTTAAAAAAAATATGGTAGTTGAATGTGATTTGTTAAAATGTTTAGCTTATCCAAGATGCTGCACATTTTTGAAAATATTTAGCAGACATCAAATCGTAATCAGATCTATTTGTTAATTTTTAATGATATGTGATTTACCTATATATTGTAGTTATTACAGGATTTAGAGTAATTTATACTGGATTGACCGCTATTCAGTGTGTATGTTTTATTTGATTGCATTTTATACGTGCGATATCTTCAAACCACAGTCGCCCCAGTACTTATGATACTTAACTTTAGTTCAAAATTTCAAGGACTCTGCTGACATATTTTAAATTGTTATTGTTATTTTTTTTTTTGCTGTTTTAGATGTTGTTGTACACATAAACACAATACATTATTTGAATACTTTCCCAGCAGCTCTGACGAGCTCCACCAACAATTACAACAACATAAAGAACCCATTCCAAACAAGCACTAAACTTGAAGAATGAAACGAGTCAAAATAAAAATATATATTATGTATGAAATATGAAAAGAAGCAGAATCATATGGAAAAAAATCGGAGGACAAAACCGCAAATTAAAATTTTGCGCACGTCTCACATGAAAGTTTTCATCTTCCTCTGTCTCTTCTTCAATACATCCACTTGACTTTTTCTCTTTAGTTCCTTCGCACTTCTTTCTTTTTTATGGTACTCATAATAGTATGTGGGCGTGTGGGAGGCATCCTAGTTCAAATATGTATCATACATCAGTGATTTCCAAACATTTTGTATCTTTCAGTCGAAATTCTTTTTAACAATCCCGGTTTTAAAACATCTCAACTTTTTTTCAAATCCATAAAAAGATATTTCGCAATATTTTCAATTAAAAACTTTTAAATAATATTGTATGGATATCATTATACCCTACACTAAGAGTGAAAGAACGCCCAGTAAGAAACATATCAGGTATGGAAAAGTTTATATGACCTCCTGAGTCGATTTAGCGATGTCCTTCTGTCCGTATGTCTGTTAAAATCGCGATTACAGAAAAACTGGAAGAGTTGGAAATATCTCATATAAAATTTACATCTACAGATGAATTTTACTTTATGCGGGCTTAAGCATACTTTTTTTGGTTAAATATATATTGACTTTATGGTCAAACTGAACTGACTTGTGGTTCCCCAAATTAAGAATCGAACACCTAACCGGAACACCTACCCATTTGTCCACAGGGTTTGGTACGATAAGTCGATATTTAAAATACCGAAGACAAAAATTAATTAAAAATGAGGAAAAATGTCGAAAACAAAATATCGAAAAAAAAATGTTGAAAACTAAAATGCTTAAAACGTCGAAATCTAAAAATTTATTTGGATTTTTAGCTACTTCAGGATCCGTGCGTAATGGAATTCAGTGTGAATATGTCCACTACGACGAAACAGAATTTCAATCCGCATGGATTCTAGAGTAGCAAAAATTCGGTACTCAGAATTGGGATGAGAACATATCAGAATGCATATAATAACTATAAAACTATTTAAACTATTAATTTAATTTAAAGGGGCCATTTTTAAATATTATGCCTTCAAATAGCATCTTGAAACTGGCCAGGAACATTTATAAAAAATAAACAATAATTTTGAATTTGGTACTTGATATTTGAAGTGCATGGATAATGACCATTGACCATTTGCATCTTCAGAAGATTTAAATTTTGCCAAAAGATTGATTTATAACTTTTAAAAATAGACCTCAACGGAGTTACTAGCATCAAGAGATGTTGTATATGAACCACCATAAAAATGTGATCTTATTACTTTGAACCACAATATCTCTAGAAATAGTGGTAGGGAAAAATAAAAAAAAATTGTGAATGCATGTATCGAAAACCAAATTTACATTCCAGAGAGTGAGTTGTAATCCCTATTGATTTGGTGTAAAATGGTTCAAATGCATTTGTATTTCAACATTTTGATATTTCGACATTTTAATTTTCGACATTTTTTAGTTCTATACAAATTTTTGAATATTTATTTTCAAAATTTTTTTTCGACATTTCCTAGCTTCAAAATATTTTTCGAAATTTTTTTGTTTAGACCAACATTTTTTCGGCATTTAAAGGCTTTTCAAATAAAACAAAATTCTTTAGCGATTGCAAATTTGTAGTTATTTTCGGGATTCGCGTACTCTGGTGACCTTACATGTCGGCTTGGACCGACTTCAACTTAAATAAGTTTTACTATCTTCGGCACACCAACTATCACAATTTCCCTACTTCAAAATTTCCCATATGACCTAACTTCCCTTACTAGTTTTTGATTAATTTGACGTGATAAGTAATCTAAAGCCGGAGCCAATTTACTAAAAACTATAGTGAAATCAAATTTTCATTTCATCGTTCGTTTCGAAATATAAAATTTTTATAAAAATCAATTTTTTCCCATAAATTATATTTAGTATATAGAAAGGAACCAATTAGGGATGGGCGCGTGCCTATTTTTTATGGCACGGAAACACACGGGTACGCTGATAGGTGACACGCACGAGCACGATCCAGACGACTAAATTTACAGGCACGTACGAGAAGCACGGTTTTTAAAAAGACACGAAGAAACTCGGAAAAACCCGACAAATAATACCGAAATAGTTTAGATTTTTGGAACCGGAATCGTTCTTAAAAATGTGTGGAATCGGAACTGGAATCGGAATCGCTATTTTGAAAATCTCGGAACCAGAACCGGAACAGATATTATATTCCCTGTCAGGTCGCGACACAAAAAAGCACGGCACGCGCCCATCTCTAGAACCAAACCACGAAAGTCGATTTTAAAAAATAGTACTAACTTTTGTGTTCAATGGGGGAAGTATCCAATTCTTGGAAAAGGGGAAATATCTGTCGGCATTTCGACTTTCTGGGAATAATTCATAAATTTCAGTTCATCGTGCATTTTTGTACGAAGTGCGAAGTAGATTATTTAATAAAATATGTTTGCTTCACAGAACTGTTAGAGATAACGATTACACCAATCAACAAAACGACATACAATTTAGCCATATACATCCCATTTATCAATTCTATATAATATGCGGTTGTTGGTTTTGACTGCATACTCTGTTTTGTTGTATTACGTAACGTTTTTAAAAACCAATTAGCTCTTGAAGTTTTAGACCCTTTTCAGCAACTTTTTAGAATTAAAAAAATACAGTTCCTTACACAACTAGATTTCCGAAAAACTGCAAACGCAATTTTTTTAAGATATAAGAATCTAAACTAGAAAAATATTGATTTTTTTAGACTATTTTTGTACGTTTTTTAGCATTGTAAATCTCACGATAAATACACGCTACAAAAATGGGCTCTCCCAAAAATAATTTTGCAGGCATTACATATATCTTTGGATCTTTATACAAACAAAAGTATTACTTCATTTTCAAACATTATTATAATAACAGCCAAACATATTTTTGTTTTCGTTCAAACATATTTATGTTCAGAATGAATAATTTTCGGCGTTCTTGCAAACATATATATGTTTGAATGTCAAAAACATTTTATTTACATGTAAACATATTTATGTTTACATTTAATTTTAATGTAAAAATAGTAAATTTAGTGCTAATATCTTCTTTACACAATATTCATGTTTTCCCTTTTTTAAATTACATTTTTTATTTATTTTATACAATTATAAATTTAAACTTTTATTATTTTTTTATTACACATATTTTATTTTGTACTTAATAATTTTATTTCCATCTAATGTTCCTATTTTGAGTTCAGTAAATTACGAATAAATTGGATATTTCACAAGCAGCCACTATCTGGTATTAACAGTAATTGGCGGTACTTAAACAAATTCATCTACCAAAAAGAACTTTTGAACTATATGAAAAGTATTAATATGAGTGTTACTGAGTGCTAAAAGTAGGCAGCGTTGTTATTTAATTGTGATATCGTAATGCCAAGTATACATATAATCATAATAATGCTATTATTTTTAAATTCGTTGTCACCCAGTAACAATCACGAATAACCAAATACATATAATTCAAAGAACCTTTTATTGTCGTTGGGTGTGTTAAATAGCAGAAATATCAAACATACATATATTAATATCTGATGAAAAATTATATATTTCTACAGAAATATTAATATAATGAATTCATATAAATCCGCGATTAAAGTAATTTATGTTTAAATATCGTATAATAATATTTCAATATGAACAAAATAATAATACAATTCAATTATAATGTAATTAGATATTGCTCCCAATATTTATATGGTGATTTCGAATTACGTTATACTTACATTCAAGCATATTCAAACAAATCATTTCTATCCGTGTAAGAAAAGGATTTAGGGTTATCCACAACATACTTCAGGCCTACGTTGAAAATAAGTAAATTTTTTGTATCTGTTCTGATTTTTAAAATATACCCTATAAACAGAGTTAACGTTAAAAACTGTGAAAATTTCAAATGCTTGTATATTTTACATACAAATTACTACATTTACCTACATTTTTCTCAAAAATGGTACATAGTAGGAAAAAACTGAGTATGCATAAGAATAAGCTTACTTTAGATATGAAGTAAAGATGTTTTCAGATTGGGAAAATTTGTGTTTTTATTGAAAATTGATTATATAAAGAGTACAAAAATTAAGATCTTAGAAAATATTTTGAAAAGTGGATCAATTAGAAAAAAGTTAGTAGTTTTGATAGTTAGTTTGGACTATACTCTAGATAAAAATACATAATTTTTTTGTTTCTCATTAAATTCTAAATGTTAAAAAAGGTTTAGAACGTATTAGATTATAAGAATTTATTAGTATATAAAAATTAGTCTCGAAAATTAAAAGAAAAATTTCGTTTTAGTTTTTCTGAGCTCAGCGGTTAGTGCGTTGGACTGCGAGCCGAAAGGTCCCCGGTTCAAGCCTGGACTGGGACTAACAACATCTTTTCATAGAAACATTTTTCTATTCCGCGCTACCTCTCGGCAGTAAATGCAAACCTACGAGAGCAAAACATAACTGATTCGGCAATAAACTGTAGGTCCCACCATTTTGAGTACAAATATAACACGCACAGCTCAAAATGGTGAGAGAGCTCGGCCTAAGTTCTTATGGAACTGTAGTGCCAAACTATTATTATATTATGTATGGGATGTCCATAGCTAAAATCGTGTTGGGTAGTGTTATTATTACTGTAAGTAATTAAATAATAAATTTCAGATGAGTAATGTCAGAGTCGTTATAAAAATACATTTTCAAAGAGCTCTTTATATTTTTATTTGTCAAGTCAACAACTGCTATTACGATTTGATAAAAGACGGGAAGTAACTACTTCCACAGCCAACCGATATGCACTGCATCGTTCAAATATTTTATATAAAAGTGCAATGTTTCGTTTCTACTTCAATTATTCACAATGAAGCCTTTAGTGGAAGTTTTGCTCGTGATAGCTCTTTATGGCGTTTCAAGTGTAAGTCAACTAATATTTCTTTTAACACAAAAATCTAAATTTTTTTGAATATTTTTTTAGAATGCCGTTTATGTAGATCCGCCCTCCGAAATAACACTGCTTCCTGAAAAGGCAGAAATAGTTTTTGGAGTAATTTTTAATAAAAATTTGTTCAAGAACGACTCGCTCATATTCACTTCCAAGAACGACTGTGAAGAACAGGTGCTGCGTGATCTACAGCAAGTTCTGTATCAAAGCGGTGAGAATTTTCACAAGTGCTACTCGTTAAGAGATGATGATATAGATAAATTTTTGGCTATTGCAAATAAAACCGAACTATTCCAAAGATTTCAACAGAGCATTGAAAAGTGTTCAAAAGAAAACAAAACTAAGTTTTATGAATTTAATTGTTACGTCCAAAGGGTAAGTGCCTAAATATTTCAAATAACTACATCAGAGAAAAACATAATAAACGTTTATTCTATAGGTTCAAGATTACCTTCAAAAAGTATACAGCTACGTACACAGACCCACTAGTTCTTTGCAATATCAAATAAGTTACCAGTTAGCCCTAGCTAGGTACAGAAAACTTACCATCTGCACTGGCGGTGAATTAAAAACTATGATGGAAGATAATAGCAGACTTGATGAGGCATTTGCTGCATGTTCATAAGGCAGACAGATGAAAGTAAAAAAAAAACAACACATTATCTTAATCCGGTACCTACCTTAAAATAAATAAATATTATCCAATATAATACCATATTTGTTCATTTTACTACATATTCTACGATTTTGGAAGTAAGTACAGTTCAGTAAATTTTATTAGTTGTTTAATAAGAATCAGTATTCACACTTTTCACCAATGCAAATGGAGTAGATTTGGAATATTTGGGGAGTAGAAATGAGTAAAAGGGAGTAGAATTGAAAATATTGCAAAATAGATTAGAATTGATGTAAACGGAGTGGAACATTAAATTTAGGAGTAAATTTGATAAAAAGGGAGTAAAAATATGCATTAGTTTATTAAGTCTCAAATAAATTAATAGATATGTCAATGTTACAATTTATATTCATTCCTAATTTTATGTATTTTCTATAATGCTATACATGATGGTCTCTCGTAGAGTTGGGGTGTATCTGGAACATTGGGTGTTCCATGTGTTTTAAAAATTTTATTTAAAAAAAAGTTTACACATGCGTATATTTAGTTCTACGTATATTAACTTCTACAATTTAAAGACCAGGTCAAAATATTATTAGGAAAATTATTATATTGACAATTTATTTGAGGCGCAAGAAAGTATTCTCATCAAATTACAAAAAATGTAAACAATTTTTCCAGATGAGTAGATTTCGTAAACAGGAGTACAAAATTATTAGAAAGGAGTAGAAAACGCTAACACCGGAGTAGAGAAATAAATTTTAAAAATATAAATGAAATGGAGTAGATCTACTCCGATCGGATTAGAATGAGAACACTGGTAAGAATTATTAAAGTTAAGTCTAACGTCTAAGTACTATTCCTATGTGATATTTATATGATATATGAAAAAAATGATATATGACAAAATTAATATTATTTGCGGGGTTTTAAGATCACCACAGTTTACAAATATCGAAAACAACTGAAAACTTGCCATCGTAAGATATCTTCCTTTAATTTGAGATGTATACAAGGTGTATACATCGATGGCAATAATTCGGGAGGTCATTCTATGACTCAAAAAAATAAGAAAATGCAAAATAAAACCAGTTGGGAAGGTTAGATCACATGGGGAATTTTAAAGTAGGGACATTTTATAGTATGCGTTATTATGATAGTTAGGATTATCAAAATTATAGTCGGTCTAAGCCGACTATAAATACCCTACACATAAGTGGTTCACATTTAAAGTGGTATATAGGTCACCAGGGTATACGTATCCTGAAAATAACTACAAACTTTCAATCGCTGAAGAATTTCCATTCATTTGAATTTCGATTTTTTTTTTTTGGGAACCACAAGTCGTTTCATGTATTTGTCAATATATATTTGACAAAAAAAGTTTACCTAAGCACGTATACAGTAAAATTGATTTGTAGATGTAAATTTTGTATGAGGTATTTGAACATAAGTGGTCGGTTCTCAGGTCACAATAGACCGATCATGCCAATTTTCTTGTTCAGACAGTTTATATATATAATGAATCTAAGTTTCATTGCTCTAGCTCTTCAACTTTTTCTGTAATCGACAGACAGACGGACATCGCTAAATTGACTCAGGAGGCCATGCTGATCAAGAATATATATACTTTTCCATACCGGAGATGCTTTTTTCAGGGTGTTACAAACGGTGCACCAAACTGAATATACCTTTTCACTCTTAGTGTAGGGCAGGAATGTCAAAAACGCGCCCCCCACCGTTTCATCTGCGGCCCGCGAAGGCTTTTTAAATATTATTAATATATTTAATAATATTGAATATTTATTTTATTTTCAGGCATTAAAATTATTATTATGTATTGTTGTGAATTTTTGTGCAGCGCCAAGTATCCAATTTAACATGCCATATATGAAATTAAATTACTAATCTTGGTTAAAAACTTATTAATTCATTAAAAAAATCAATATATTTTGTAGATACATTATTTTCTGAAATTAAATAATGAGATGTTAAAAAGTTTTGGATATAGAGTCTTAATTTATTTTCCTAATTGTCATTTTAAATATTATACATGACTTTGCAAAATGGCATAACAATAATTTTAACATTTTTTCATCAAGTAATATTGTCTTTTATTCATAAAATTTTAAATTTATTGTAAAGTTTTGAATTTCCGTTGGATATATTTCGCCGGCATATATAAAAAATATATGGCACATAGTTTTGTACGTCTAACACCGAAAACAAAAATTGATTCGACTATTAAAAATAAAAGGAGAGAAAAATAATTAAAACTTAAAAAACTTAAAAACTGGACCCTATTTAACAAAACCATTTTCGGAATTAGCTCCATTTTCAAATAAATCCGCAATCAGACCTTGGACTTTTATAAAAAAAAACGACAAGTTTTTAACCAAGAAACTTGCTTTGCACAAACAGGAATTGGAATCATTTTAATATTTTTTTTAGAAAGCAATTTTTTTTTGTATTAGAGACATTCCACACCAAAACTACCAAAGTTCAACATTCACCTTCTCCAAAGATACATTGGTTCAAAGTTTCAAAAAATGAATCAATAATCACTTTTTGTAGAAAAAACTCTTGACCGTAGAATGCAGCAAACCGGATATAAAACCAACTTCGTCATAAGTCCTAAATCTGAACATCTAATCAATGGTCACTGTCATTGTAATTTAAATTAATTGTTCATAAAAAGGAAACCTTTTCAAATTTATTCAAATTTCAAATTTATATACGGAATTAAAAAAAATAACTTTTTGAATAATTTAAGTATTGTTGGTATCGAAAAATCTAATAAAATTGATTACCAGTCAGACATGTGATTTATGCCTTGAAGTTTTCTCGAACATATTTGGATAACATCCAGTTGGGAAGGTTAGATCCCATGGGAAATTTTAAAGTAGGTGTAATTATGATAGTTAGGATTATCAAAATTATAGTCGGTCTAAGCCGACTAATAAAACTGACGTGAAGTCTAATATTTAAGATTATTTTTAATATTGTTCCAATTAAATATAATGTTTATTTTTGTTCAAGATAATTATTGAACTCTATATATATGTAGATGTAGTTGAGCGTTTGTAATTTTCATTATTTACTTTTTGCTGAAATATTAATTGTTTAGAATATACTTTTAATGTTGTTCCAAATTTTGTTCCACCAGGTGGTCTTGCCATTTGTACCATCATCCACAAGTGAAGCAGTTGATGAATTATTTAGACTGGTACTGTTATTCCATGGAGGCAGAGTAGTCCAGATATTAGTATCGTTGTTTGTTGATGATGAATTCACACTTGTAGTATTATTCCAGGGTGAAAGAGTCGTCCATAAATTGGTAGAGTTTGTAGTTAACGAAGAATTGAAAGTGGTGGTGTTATTCCAAGGTGAAAGAGTAGTCCAAGGATTGGTAGTATTTGCGACTGCTGAAGAATTAGAAATTGTGCTGTTATTCCATGGTGACAGAGTAGTCCATGAATTGGTATTGTTGTTCGTTGATGATGAATTCACACTGGTAGTATTAGTCCATGGTGAAAGAGTCGTCCAAGAATTCGTATAATTTGAACTGGTGTTGTTATTCAACGGTGGAAGAGTAGTCCAAGGAATTGTAGTATTTCCGACCGTTGAAGAATTAGAAGTTGTGTTGTTGTTCCATGGTGGAGGGGTGGTCCAAGAGGTTGTGGTATTGTAAATAGTTGAAGAATTTGAGCTAGTGGTGTTATTCCACGGACTAGGTGTAGTCCATGGACTGGTGGAGTTAACAGTTGACGAACTATTCGAACTTGTGGTGTTATTCCATGGTGATGGAGTAGTCCATGGATTCGAAGAACTGTTGGTTGTGCTGTTATTCCATGAAGGAAGTGTAGTCCAGGAAATGTTGTGTGTTGTTGATGAATTGGAAGATGTAGTATTAAACCAGGGCGATAATGTAGTCCAAGAACTGGTTGTATTGGTTGATGTATTATTGCTTGTACTGTTATTCAATGGAGGAAGTGTAGTCCATGATATACTATCTGTAGTTGACGTATTGGAACTGGTAGTGTTTAACCAGGGCGATAATGTAGTCCAGGAACTAGTTGAGTTAGTTGAAACTGTGGTGTTAGAACTGGTGGTTTTAAACCACGGCGGAAGTGTAAATAACGTGGGAAGTGGATTCCATGGGTTTTCAAATGGTGGATATGGAACCCACGGAATGGAATCGTTTGTGTTTTCCAAAGGTGGGAACGGAATCCAAGGATTTTGAGAGTTAGTCGAATTTTCTAACGGTGGAAATGGAATCCACGGATTTGTAAAATTTGACTCTGAGGAATTGAACAATGGTGGAAAAGGAGTGGGTATCCAGGGATTAGTATTATTTAAGGGTGGAACAACTGTAACTGCCGGATTGGATTGTAGTGTACAATTTATCAACTTGTCCGTTATAGTATTTGTTTCTCGCAAAACATGTTCAAGCTCATAACGAAGACAACGTTCATTCCTTCGTCTGTAGTTGCTATAATGAACTTTAGTAAGGCTATCAGCGATCTGTTACAAATAAGATAAAGCGATTAGATAAAATGTTACTTTCGTATATTATTTAAACTCACTGTGTCAACATAGCAATCCAGGCTTTTACGAGAGGAGGTTTTGAAATTGCAGCTCAGTAAATGCCTCACAAAGTGAATCTTGAAATTTTCTTTTTCATGACTATTAAAATATTTGTGCAGTTTTTCTGCGTCCACATGCATACAGCGACGCAGTTTTTCCCCTCCGACAGCTAAAATAACAACTTCTTGCTGTACATATGTCGCAAGACACGACAATGTCGTATTGTCTAAGGTGGCGTTTGAGCTTTGAATTTCATATTGAGCGAGAGCACTTCTATTGAATATGGCATCGTATAAAATGTTGGCACTCTCTACGTCAGATGCTATAGCTCCCGTTGCCTGAAGTATTTTGTAATTGAAATATGTCGCTTTAAAAGAAAAATATCAAATATATGTTACATACCGTCTGAATGGCTAGTGCCAGTCCGAAGACTGCTAGCAATGGAACAACAACCTTCATAGTGGTTCGTCGTCTTGCTTCTAAGTTCTCCAAAGAAAACTTACTACTTTTTGAATATTTTCTGCAATTAATTTATATGAACGTACGTATTTTTATCTACGCTATATATATAAATAAAGACTTAATTTGAAATAGATAACGAGTAAACTAAGAGATTGATGGTTTTTTAAGCCATATATAGTTGATGAGACATTGTTTTAACATTGTATTTATTTTGTTTATGACTTATTCTATTTAAGAAATTCGGAGTACACACATGATGACTAATAGAAATAGATAAATAACACTATATATTTCATATACAATAATATTATCATAACACTATGTATTTGAAGACTTAAATGATGTATTATATTGTAAGTCTTTAATTATGTCGATTTGTCAGACTTTTGAAAATTTCCCAGTTTTTTTTTACTAAAACCACCATCTATCACTGTTATAACTTCGATTGCTAAGAAGAAATGCTTTCGATTTAATTGTTGGCCGATCATCTATATAATAAAATATAAATCTATATACAAAAATATACAATATATTCAATGAAGAGACAAATCTGCACTTAGAAGTTGATCATTCGTTGTGACTTGCTGTAATAGGTACACCTCGAAATCACATATATAGAATTATCATCGAATCGAATCAAATGAAATCTCAAAACATATAATGCATACCATGAAAAAAATAAAAAGTGTCAGTTTATATCTATTTCGAAGATAAGTATTTTGTGTCAAACAAGACATTTAATAGTTGGTCTATTTTATTCAGTAAGAATTGCAATAGCTTAGGCTTAGTATAGCCTAAGCTGACTATATAGAAAAAAATTAATCAATATGATGAATTTATTCATAAATATTATGAATTTTTATACCAACTAACAGATTCATCATTTTGATACCACCGTTCATTAAATGACATATATATGAACATATTTGTACTATCGAACATCATAGTGAAGAACGAAATATTCAATACAAATTCATAGATATTATCCTATTAATACAATAAATCTGTTTGTTCGTTTGTACGTTTGTACGTTTGTACGTTTGTACGTTTGTACGTTTGTACGTTTGTTCCGCTTCTTCGTCTGAACGGCTGATCCGATTTCCATGAAATTTTTACCACAGATGCGGTATGGTCTGGAAGGAATGATAGGCTATATATGGGCGGGATTGGACAAAGAGGCGTGGCACCTCCCATACAACCTAAACTTTCAATGCGATATAACTCGGCACTTTCACCACCTACGAACATGAAACAAAAAACTCAAATACAAAAAAAAAAATAAAAACAAAAAAGCAAAAGCACAAAACAAAACAAAAGCAAAAATACAAAAACAAAAGCAATCACGTTTGTTCCGCTTCTCCGTCTAAACGGCTGATCCGATTTTCTTGAAATTTTTACCACAGATGCGGTATGGTCTGGAAGGAATGATAGGCTATATATGGGCGGGATTGGACAAAGAGGCGTGGCACCTCCCATACAACCTAAACTTACATACGATATAACTCGGCACTTTCACCAGCTACGAACATGAAACAAAAAACTCAAATACACAAAAAAAATTAAAAACAAAAAACCAAAAGCACAAAACAAAACAAAACAAAAGCAAAAATACAAAAACAAAAGCAATCACTTTTGTTCCGCTTCTCCGTCTAAACGGCTGATCCGATTGTCTTGAAATTTTTACCACAGATGCAGTATGGTCTGGAAGGAATGATAGGCTATATATGGGCGGGATTGGACAAAGAGGCGTGGCACCTCCCATGCAACCTAAACACGATATAACTCGGCACTTTCACCAGCTACGAACATGAAACAAAAAACTCAAATACAAAAAAAAAATTTAAAAACAATAAAGCAAAAGCACAACACAAAACAAAAGCAAAAATACAAAAACAAAACCAATCACATAAAACCACAATCCAAACTAAATGAATACCAAAAAAAGGAAAGAAAAAGAAAAACAAACTCACCACACTAAAACTAACCAAACTAAAACTCACCATACTAAAATTCACCCTTAAATTAACCACATTAAAACCCACCACACTATAACTCACCACACTAAAACTCACCACACTAAAATTCACTACACTAAAACTCACCACACTAAAACTCACCACACTAAAACTCACCACACAAAAACTCACCACACTAAAACTCACCACACAAAAACTCACTACACTTAAACTCACCACACTAAAACTCACCACACTAAAACTCACCACACTTAAACTCACCTCACAAAAATTCAACACACTAAAACTCACCACACCAAAACTCACCACACTAAAACTCACCACACTAAAACTCACCACACTAAAACTCACCACACAGAATCACACCACACTAAAACTCACCACACTAAAACTCACCACACAGAATCTCACCACACTAAAATTCACCACACTTAAACTCACCACACTAAAATTTCACCACACTAAAACTCACCACCCTAAAATTCACTACACTAAAACTCACCACAATAAAATTCATCACATTAAAATTCATCACACTAAAACTCACCACAATAAAAATCACCACACTAAAACTCGCTACACTAAAACACGCCACAATAAAACACGCCACATTAAAATTCACCACACTAAAACCCACCACACTATAATTGACCACACTAAAACTCACCACACTTAAAAACACCACACTTAAACTCACCACACTCAAATTCACCACACTAAAACTTACCACACTAAAACTCACCACACCAAAACTAACCACAATTAAACTCACCACTCCAAAATTCACCACATCTAAACTCACCACACCGAAACTTACTACATTAAAACCCACCACACTAAAACTTCTACTGGGAAAAACTCTACGGGGAAGAATTCTACGGGAAAGAATTCTACCGGGAACAATTCTACCGGGATGAATTCTACGTTGAGAATTCTACGGGAAAGCGTTCTATGTGGATTTTCCGGGAAGATTTCTACTGGGAATAATTCTGCGGAGAAGCGCAATCTGAGAAAAAATTGTCTTTGAGAAAAGTTGTTTTGGCGGAGAATTATTTGGTTACCACATTTATAAAACCAATAAAAAAATTTCAACAGCTAAGCACGAGCCCCTCATATAAAAAATAAAATGTTTTTTATATTAATAAAATTGCTCCATATCTTTGAATTCAGAAAATCTTGGCACGAGTCGTGCACGGGTCCAGCTAGTGATGAATATAATCATGATATCAATGAATATGAATTTTTTTTTGTAAATTGTTTATAGTATTTATGAATATATTATTCAATGTTATTCAAAATGATAAATAGTGTTGATGGAATTTTTATACGAATTTTTCGACAAAAATAAATGTTTTTAGAAAATAATTCGAAAAAAATTTAAAATAAAAGTATTGTTGGAAAATAATTTGTTATAAAAAAAATAATCCAATAAAAAATAATAAATATAAGTTTTTATTAATGTAAAGTTGTAGTTATAAATAAATATATTATCAAACATTTTACTAATTTATGCTTGTCGAGCAATAAATATATAAGAAATAACATACTACTTGAGAACAGAGAAGTATGGCAAACAAAAGTATAAATAAAAATAAATATTTTGATTGAAATTTGGTTTGATGAACAGCATTCTTTAATAGGATGCACATAGATGTTTATGTATTTCTTCATTACTATGATGAAACGTATTCTTCACATACAGTTCATCATATTGAAGAACACTTTTTCGACAGTTACCAAACGTTCTTTATGATCGCGTTCATTACATAGATGTCGTTAGTCATAACCATCATAAATGGTTCTTCAATACAATAAATAATGATTTGAAAAACTGAATTCATCAATATGATGTACTTTTTTTCTGTATATTCTACACAATTGTAGCGTTGGTAGCTCAGTGCGTTGAACTGCAGGCTGAAAGTTTCCATGTTCAAGCCTGGACAATATTTTTCTATACCGCACTACCTCTTGGCAGTCAATGGCAGACCTTCGAGAGTAAAACCTTGCATATGAAAAGTTCTCACCCCGTCATTCGGATTAGGCATTTAACTGTAGGTCCACTACTTTGAGTACAAATATTACACGCATTGCTCAAATGGTGACAGAGCTCGTCCTAAGTTCTTATAGGACTGTAGCGCCAACTAATATTATTATAACTTTGCACAATTGTGATAATTTGTACAATAATTTACCATTTAAAGTGGTCACCATATTTCAAGTATGGACTTTTAATATTTATACTGGTTTCAAACAAAATAGCATAAAGTTGAAATAACATTTCATTTCGTCATATAAAGTAAAAGTCTAGCAAACGTTCAAGTAATCTATGTTATGGAAATCTTTTCGTTTAACATATAATGACCGAAATCCTGACCAAATTTAAATATATATTTTTTATGGCTAAAACGATCGGAACTTAAAAAAATCAAAATTTTTTGATTTTCTGGAAAATGATATGCTATCATCATTTTTTTGGGCTCAAATGGGTAGAACTATTGAAAAAAGTATGAAGGAACTATAGAACTCACCTGCATGCGAAAAGAACTCACATTTTTGGGTTGATCTTCTGGGAAGTGATGTGCTAAGTTCACAGACACGTCTGTTTGTATATATGCCCACTTCATAAACATAACGTGACAATAATAATACGATGAATTGAAACCCATGCGAATATCGGTTTCGATCAGAGCTCTCGATTATAAACGAGTATTTTTGGGAAGTCTAGGTACCCGAAATAAAATCCTGGTTTTACTAAGGGTTCTGTATTTTCCCTTGTTCTGATTTTGATTATGGTTTCGGTAGAAAATTTTATATTAAAACGTTTTCGTTTTGTATTTATATTACTTTTTGTCCATACTTAACATATCGTGACACAAATCCAAATTATTTTACTTACACACGAATTTAAAATCTTTCGCTTACAAATTTGAATTATAATATATGTTTTTATTGTTACATAGATTATGTAAAAACTGGTAAAACACCGAAACTGTTTATAATGATTTTACTTCTGATTTTCTAAGAGATTCGGTTTTAAAAATAAAAAAAATTAATTGGATATCGTTTAATCTCTGAATTAACTTTCCACTATACCAAAATAAATACCAAAATATATCAATCATTATGATATCATGCTTTCATCATTAACCCATTCTGACGCGGAGAGAATTCACCCAAAGTAATCGCTAAAAATGTTCGCTTATATATTTTATATTTTATAATGACTATTAAACTTGGAATGGAATAGTAGTATTAGCAAATAGTTAAAAGGTTGTGATAGCAGAAAGGTTTGAAGTGCTTGCATCAATAAAGACAAAAGATTCGCCCTTTTGGCATGACAACATTTTCAATTTTTCGAATTCGCTCTTTTAGTTTTTTCTTTTGTGGCTAGAAATATCCAACAAAACTACACACGATTTTGGCATAGTATACTTGAGGAAAAAACTACATTCAAATATGTAAAAAAGCGAAAATGTCAAAAATTTCACATTCGCTCCTTTGGCATGATAGTTTTTTGAGGACATAGGTCCACATTTTCAGTTCAGCTTTAACCTTATATTAAACTTTTCGACATTTTAAAAATTCTCTAGTTCTTAATCAAACCGGCCGAATGTCATTACATTTAACGAACATATAGAGAATTAATAATAACTTAATATGACATTTTAAATATTTGTTATATGTTGACTATAGACAGAATTAAACGTAGTTTAAACCAAGTTAAATTTGAAAATACTGCTGAAAAACTGGTCCTTAATGGGTTAATGGCTCATGTATCTATGATAAACATACGTATTCCCTACAATACTCAGTTAGTGCAAAATTTTTAGACGCTGATAACGTATCATTGTTTTAAATACGTTCTGTGGGTAAATATCCAACGCGATATACGTTGTTATATACATTACTATATATACATCTAATTAGCTTTTATACTGAATTTTGTTGTGTATTTGTATTTTTAAGTATTGAAGTAGTTGATTTGTTATTATTTATTTCATAGAATTCGGGGATTTATTTGTATAATTAGTTCAAATGAAGTTTTGCGAATTCAATAAAAACACGTTCCATATATACATATAGGGTTTTGTAAACATTGTTTTGTTATAATTTATATATTTCTTTAGATTACATGATGAGAATTCAAATAACTGATACTGAAAACATTTTCCATTTAAGTATGGTGGGCGCTTCTTATCCACCTCAAATGCAGACCTTAAATAAAAAATAAGAGGTTTGGGATTGTTTTGAATAAAAATGATATTTTTTAAATATTATAAAATATTCGTCCGAAGTGAAATAGTTGTTTTGTTAGGATTCACAAGTTAGAAATATGTATATAGAAATCGAATACATGATGCGTTGGTAATAAAAAATTGCTAAGTGCATACTAGGAAATTTTGAGAAAAAAAAAAACGAAAAACGTATATTAAGCAAATGGTAATTTAAAAAGTTAAATGTCGAATAGGATTCCGTTAATAATCAAATTAAATATTTTTACAACATTTTCTCCAAAATCAGAGTTCTATAACACAGTGCGCGCGCATTAAGATTTGGACCACGTGGTATGAGTTTCAGTATTTGTAAAATATTATTATTATTTATATCTGGTATCAAGAAGCCCATTGAATTGATAAATTTTACCCAAATATTAACGAATTTCGTATTTTTTTATTTTTTTAACTTTTCGCTTATTTTAATTTGTATGCCCAATTACATCTTTTACGATTTTTTTTTAATAAAACGGGTTTGAAATTAATGAGATTTGCTTATTCATTATGTAAAGTAAAGGGTTTTTTATCAGGGACGCTACAAAATTAGAGCGTGAGGGACAGCAAACGACGCCATATTTCTTTCCACATTTCTTGCCATATTTCTTGACTTCAAATGGCAAACCTTACTGAAGAGAAATGTCAAAAGAGCGGCAAGAAATATGGCGTCGTTTGCTGTCCCTGTCGCTCTACTTTTGTAACGACCCTTGAAAAAAACTCTGAAAAAAGCTCTTATTGAAAACCCCTTTACAACAATGGTGCACACATTTTTAGCCCAAAGATGAGTTCTTTTTGATTCATATCTAAGGTTATGTTCAAGGAATTTGGAAAATTGATATATGAGCATATAGTTTGTCATCAGTTATGCATGTTTTGGATAAAATAAAAATAAATCTGACTTTATTTCCAACGCTTAACAACCAATATAATCCTCAAAAACTTGGTTTTTCGTTTATGTCGAATATCCTTGAAATTGGACATGTAGGGAAAAAATTCTAGTAATCTAGGAATGTCCAAATCCATAAGAATATGTAATGTTCATTACTTATATCGACAATTTTTGTCAAATGTGCGCACAGAGTAATCTAAAAGACATAACGGATTTAAATATGCACATTGCTTGTTTTGATCCACAGGTATGCTGATGCTCAGGCAATGAATAGTGCAATTAATAGATTAAAAATTGGGCGAAATAATAACCCTGCCTCTACCCTGTACAGTATTAAATGGTTCATGGAGGTATTTTCCTATTCCCAGGTTGCACAGTAGAATCCTGAAAAGTCTGATGAGCATCGCAGGTATACCAACCTTAGACATTGGGTCATATTAATAAAAATCGACTTTACTCAAAACTTGAAGCAAATGCTCCGAATTGTCAAAATGTTTCGAATTTCATTTAATTAAAATACTAAAAACTATTTGCTAATGTTCAGAAATATAAAATTTTAAATTGGTGGGTATTGATAAAAACGTTAAACTGACCATTTACTATAAAAATTCTAAAATATATTAAACGAGTTGGGAAAGTTAGGTCACATGGGTAAGTTCGGTCACATGGGGCGGATTTTTATAGTCGGTCGGGCCCGACTATGGAATACCTTACACCTTTGGTAGGAATGCTTACCCTCAGAAAATTATTCATATATCAGAAATTTACGTCTTATATCCCCATTAATTAAAAATTTATATAAAGTATAAAAAAATTGAAAAATATAATTGGGCGGACCACGCCTATGTTTAAAATTTTGAAAGGCTAATATTTCATAGATTTGATTTTAATAATTTACGGATCAATTTTCGACTATGAAAACCCGGGAAATAATGAAAAAAAAATGTGGGCGGATCACGCCCATTTTTGGACCACATATTTTTAGGTGAATTCTAACAATACCTTTTAAATTTTATAACTATACCTTGAATACTTTTCGAGTTATTAGTTCCGAAATAGTTATATAAATGTGACTTGTATGGGAGGTGAGCGTGTCCGTTGACCGATTTGGCTCATTTTCAAACTCAATTCCTACTTTTGGCTAAAATATATTAAGTCGAAATTTCATCGCATTCCGATCAGTATTTCTCAAGTTATTCTGTATTCGGACAGCAAGACAGCAAGACAGCAAGACAGCAAGACAGCAAGACGGACAGACAGACAGACGGACATGGCTAAACGGACTCGGGTAGTGATGCTGATCAAGAATATATATACTTTTCCATACCGGACACGCCTCCTAAGGGGCGTTACAATATATGCACAAGGTTAATATCTTTTACTTTAAAATTAAGGTATGCAATTAAATATCCCACATTAATATCCCCACCAAAGGTGTAGGGTATTTCATAGTCGGGCCCGACCGACTATAAAAATCCGCCCCATGTGACTGAACTTACCCATGTGACCTAACTTTCCCAACTCGTTTATTGTTTACTTAGTATTAACCAGGAAAATTAATTCTTAGTGCGTAACGCCTGAGCAAAGCATAACCATATTTGATAAGTGGACGATCGACCTAACACAACGTTGCGATTTCGCCTTAAAAATTCCAAATATATAGAAAAATACAAAACTCATTCATTTATTTTGCTCAAAAATCCCAACAAATATCCTAAAACTGTTTATATGGTATTGATAAAATATAAACGTCTATAGGAATATCATAATAACTATAATAATAATAGTTTGGCGCTGTATAGAACTTCGGCCGAGCGTCTCACCATTTGAGCTGTGCGTGTTATGTTTGTACTCAAAGTGGTGGGACCTACAGTATATTGCCGAATTCGAACGGCGGGTGAGAGCTTTTCATAGGCAATGTTTTACTGTCGGAGGTTTGCCATTTACTGCCGAGAAGTAGCGTCAGATAGAAAAATGTTTTCTATGAAAAATATGTTGGCAGTCGCTGGGGATCGAACCGCGGACCTTTTGGATCGTAGTCGAACGCACCGGCGACTTTTCGCTCGTAGTCCAATGCACTTACCAGACGAGCTACCGTCGCTAACTATAGTATACATCAAAAGCAAAACTGTATATGTGGTCAACCGTTTGTAATCGTCTGAATGTGATGACTCCGGTATAAAAAAAAGTATATAGTCTTGATCAGCGTCGCCTTCTTACTATATCAAGCTATTGCCATCTGTCCGTCTATTGAAATTACGATTACAGGAAACTAAGGAGTTAGATCTATGAAAGTTCGGAAACTCAGCTGATTAATACGTTAAACTGCGAGCTGTGTCGCTATATCGGATCATCGCAGGTTCGACATAAAAAAAGAAGTATTCGACGGCTAACAATGACAAATCTACGAAAGTAGAACATTGCCTATTAATTGCAATACAACATATATATTTATAATAACATATTCGATCGATATTTTAAATACAAGTAAAATACGTCCCAATATTTAATACTTTTGATTTCGAATTGCCGAAAATTTCAAACGTTTATGTAAAAAAAACGTTTATCTTCAAGGTGGAAATCTTGTTTAATGTACGAATTTGAACCATCTCCATATTGACTACAATTTAATCTGACGATTGGGTTTATATTTTTAGCACTTTCATTTTCAATAACAATAAAACTAAAGCGAAAACATAAAACATGGCGAAAATAACAACAAAGTAAGAAGCAAATGGATAGCCCAATTGCGCGCATATATTTTCTAGCTATAAATGTCGAGAACTTTATGGGACTGTGCGAAACAGTAGGCTGTGCCTTATATTTAGCTGCCAAGACAAGGCAGTAATGCGTGGAAGTGAATTTTCAATCAATTCGTAAATTAGAGCAATAAATATGCGAACCCTTGGTTTATTTCCTTTTATTGTGAGATGGGAAAATCCACTTCGCGCCAGTTCTGCACAAGAATGTGTGTCAATTTTTTACTTCCTTAATACAGTATATTTCACTACAATGCATGTAGAAAATGAATAAAGTAATTGATAAAGATACTTGAAAAGATCAATAAAAAATTAAATTTCAGTGTGTGCGTGTGAATTAGGCTAATTTTCAAAATAAATTTGGCTTTAGTATTAAAATAAAAAAAAAAATATTTATTGCGGAGGTCATAATTTTTGATATAAGGTAAATATGTGAAATTGTGTAAGCAAAATCATCTCGTCATGCAACAGAAGTGGACAATTTAATCGAGCCCAACAGATCGTATGAGTGACAAATGTTAATAATTTTTGAAATCGCGTATCTAATAAATAAAATAAATATTAATGTAAAACGCTTGATTACGAATGTCCTAAGACTTCAATAATATACGTTATCGAATAAAAAACTCTTAGACTAAATATAAGACGCCTTGTTTTTGATTTTATGAATGACAAAATTTTAAATTACTTAAATTACGTTTCCCACTATTCCCCACAATATGTTTCCCACTTTACCCCGCAATTTGATCATAACTTAGCACCATTAAATAAGTGTTGAATTATTTGCATAACCCGTTTGTATTTCAAAAGATACACTGTATTCTATCATTTTAAACACACCTTCCTAATTAAAAACGACAAAAATTCACATTTTTTGTTAGCAAACAACAGCACTCTTAAAAACATTAAAAAACATTTTTTTTTACTTGTTCTCAAAATGCAGTAAAATGGTATTCATTTGATTAAACCATGGATGAAAAAATTAATACCACATTAAGAAACACTTGACATTTGTTTCTCTAAGTGCAAAAACATGTTAAGAATTCCCATTTCCCACATTACCCCATGTTCCACTTTACACCAGGCTCCCCTATTTGAAACAATATGAATTTCGATTCGATCTTGCAAAAAATTTCGTAGTTAAAGCTTCGTTTAACCGACCGATGTTGAATGATAAAACTCACAATGTTTTCGACAGGAAATTTGTCACACCGTTTGTTTACAAATTTTATATGAAATTCGATCGAAAGCCGGAACATGGCAGTATTTTTCATTTTCAAAAATGAAAACAAAAAAGAATGCAAATTGTTTGCTGTTTTATTTCTTGGTACAAAGCACCCAATTTGTACTGACTGGACCTTGAGCACGTTGTGACAATATCTTAAAATTAACCATTTCCACAATTTTGGTTGTATGTACCACACCTACATGTCCAATCAAGATGAAATTTGTACAAGTGCATTAACGAAAAATATTCAATATTGCTGTTTCATCACTGTCGCTTCCGTAACTTCCAACATATGTTAAATGAATCATTTCAGTTGAATGAACTTTTCGAAATCTCCCGATACTTATTTTTTGAAACAAACATTATTTGAGCAGAAAGGTTTCCATGGAAAATGGTAATATAAAAAAATAGAAATAAAAAAACTATGAGACTAAAAATTGCTTCTCATTATTTATCCGTTTCAACACAAAAGTGTTTGTTTTCTCTACTAACATAAGAGAGAAAACAAAAAATATATTTTTTTAATATACAAAGTTTTTAAGGTGAACTTTTTATTAAGATTTAAACAAAAAACGTGAGGCGCATTCCATAGATAATATTATCTTACTAAAAATATCACCTAAAAACTTTGTATATTAAAAAATAATTTTTTTTCTTATTTTTTGTGTCAGTTAGATTTTCTTGTGACAGAATGCGAAAGCTCGAATATGATACAAATTAAAAAATCTTACATTTTTCAAAGTGTCTTTAATAGGAAATTAAGGCGACAGAACCATGAAAACAGTCAGACAAAAAACGAACAATTACACAATTTGTACCGAACAGACTGACCTTTTGTCAAGTTAATAAAAGCTAGCGAGCTTATAAAAGCATTTTAAAATAAAAATAACTGTAATATTATACATCGCCTTTGTAGTAGTAAAATTCACCAAATACATTATTTTCATTATTAATTTTGCATTTTCATTCCATTGGAAAAGTCGTGGTTAACTTTAAGCCTCATAACTTCAGTGCTGATTGGATATATAAACGATACTTAATAATTATATTTTGTGAATAACTGATTTTTTGTTTATTTTGAAAATTATACACAAACCTTTAAAAGTCGAATTTTCAAAAATGCTACTTGATGACTTTTACTTCTACAACGACGATATAATAATGACAGTATTTTGGATGGTATGGTGGAGAGGTTTTGGATTTGATTTATTAATGATGAACGAAAACATCTTTAATCTCTTGCACATCTATATACTTAGAATAAAGAGTCATAAAGTGTCCTTGCGCTTTGATGCGAAAAAAAAATCAAACTACAAAATTCTCTAATCACATCCAGCGTAGACACAATAGCTCGGTTTGAGGACATTTTCAAGGACATACTCACAATGTGGTAGATTGCAGTAGGCGTCAATTAGTTTCGTATTAGTGTTTTCATTAATATATGTCTGTTACATATTCAGACCTCGATGCCTTGTCAAAAAGAAAAATAAAGAGTGAAACAAGAAAACTTTTAAAGTCATTAAAAGAAATTGGTAAATTTAAACATCTGGAAGTTTGAGTGGAACACGCACACACACATATGGTAAATAAACAACCCCAAAGCATTTGCAACAGCAATAACAATATATATATTTTATATATAAAAGGTCCTTGCTAAGGTGCTGACACTGCGGACTCACCGTGCATAACATAATAACCCAAATTTTTCCAGAATATCAAAACAAGCCCAAACGGAAACAGCTGTTTTGAAAGCTTTCGTAGTAACCATAGTACTTGAAATCTCTTCTTAATAAATTTTCAATATCTCACAAAAGACTTTTGAGCACATGCGTAATTGTCAGCTCTCCACTGCTTCATTTTAGCTCTCTCTCCCACGTGCACATACATTTTTAAACAAGTTACAGCTATTTTTTAACACACTGATTAAGAGTTTGCTATAATTACACAGTACAACGATCAATATGTTACATTTCAGATTATGTTTGGAAGATGTCACCTATTGTAAAATTTTCAACTCTAGTCCCTGATATTTCGGATGAATTTCATGATTTCTGGGGAAAGATTTTTCTTTATGTCATCTATAACCAATATTATAAAAATGGTTTGTGTACCCACTTAACAAAAATCTATATACATAGCTATTACACAAAATTTAATAGAAATATAACTTTAATAAAATACAACTTTGTTGAAACTTTAAAAGCAATAACATTCCACTTACATCAAACGAATGTGGACCTTCAATATGATGTTTACACATAATTTGTTCAGGAATTCAGAAGATATGTATAAGGGTTTATATATAAGTTTCCTTCTTGCGAGGTTATGGGTTTTATTCCGATACTTTTTATGTAAATTTAAATTTAAAGTTTCGATTTTGGTTTTTGATATTTTCTACCGCTTTTCCATATATTAATTACTTTTATTATTAGAAAACCAGAACTAAACCCCATTTTTAGATCAATTCATTTTTATTTTCAATTATATTCATTAAAATTTTTAGTCCTTGAACTGACAATGAACTGAAATACTCTGCAGTTATTGCATGCGATAAAAATTGCACGAAAGAAAAATCCATATCTATGTATCATTCTTAATTTTAGTCTCTTCTTTCTCTCAATCAAACTAACTTTAGAGCAAATTATTGTATGCTCTCATGGAAAGCTCGCCACAGATAACCAACAATTTATGCGTACTCTGTGCGAGATGCTGCCGTGTGAATGTAGTCGTTGTTTGTTGTTGCTGCAGGTCCAGCCGAAGCTGCGTTGTCTGTGTCGGCAGCCAAATACTTATCTCCATACCAAACGATGCTATGGCATATTGCCTGGCACTCAGTTAACTTTGAACTATGCAAGGGACGAGTACGTTTGCACGAATTGATCGGAAGGATAGTGATTTGATTTGTGAACTGAACTGAGTTAAACAACAGAGTACATTATGGAAGGATATACAATGTGTTACTGACAAAAATTGTGTTAAGTGTTGTACATGAAACAAACAAAAAATAAAATTTTATATGATGATCTCAAAATTTTGATTGCATCATTTAAGTACATGACATACTGTAGGAACTCGGTGTTCCATGCCGATCCTTTAATGTACATGTGTCGGTTCCGCTAGTGCGTATTTCACTCGTGTTTAATATTAAGAGCTACCCTGATTATTGATTCGTGTCGCGTCGATTGTCGCCTCTTCTTGGTGTCTTCCATGCTACTTATTAAAACACTTTATTAAAGATCAAGATGCAATAAAATACAATTTGTTGTAATGTGAAGGAAGTTTTGTGTCAGTCTGACTGGCACGATTCGAACTAAACTTAATTGTGTTAAATAATTTAAACTAAAATTAAACACTGTAAAACTATCGTCAATCAAATAATAATAAAATATGTTTAATAAATTCATAACATACTAAAAACCATATTTAACACCAGAGTATAAACATATGTTAACGATTTCATATTGAGTAAAAATTCAGTTAAAATGGAAGAATTATAAACAGTGTGTGTAATGAAAATGTTTAACAATTTGCAAAATATGTGTTATTAATCGACGCATTTTAAATTTAAATACACGGATACAGTTTGTGCAATTGAGAAGCTATTTTTCTCAAGATGAAGAGTTCAAGGTTGTTACACGTTGATCGGATTATTAATACACTGCTGAGCACATCAATGCTTATTATCTTCGGTTTAGCGAATGTTAACAATGGTAAGTCTCATATCATTTTTAAATGTCAGTTTTTATGAAATTTTCAAAAATTATAAAATTATGCAGAATCAGTTAAATAAAACCCGAACGATTAGTGGCATAGTTTCTCATTTTTGTTTTGGATACGAGTTAAAGTTTAATAATTTCTAAAGTATCAATATTGCATATAAATATTTAAGGCATTATATTTCAGAAGAGCCACTTACATATTCAGAATTTGATTGAATTCAAGTTTTGAGGATTTTTAAATTACTTTTTGGTAGTAAAAAACATATTGTCAATTTGTAGCTTGAAATTGAAAATGCACATTTTTGATTTTATACAATTTTCTTTCAAATGAAATACTGTCCGATTTTTTTTTATTACTTAATTTTTTTCATATTTTATGTCCACATTTTACTGCATAGTGCTGCTGTTTATTGTGGATCAATGTTAGGTATCTGCGGCGCACGTTTCCTTGCACAGAAAAAATACTGTATTAAAAATAAATCAAGGATTGAAACCTAAACGAATAACGGTTTCGATTTCGGTTCTTTCCGCGTTTCGGTTACGGTTTCAGTTTTTAGTGTTTATAATGAAACGGTTTCGGTATACTGGTTCCAAGTTACGGTTTCGGTTTTTGTATAAAAATTATTTTTTTCCATATTTTTCAAATAATTTAACATTGTTTATTTACATGGAGCTAAGTTATGTTCAAATTGTGATATTGGGGTAAAGTGGGACGTAATTTAAACATTGTTTGTTGTTTTTTTTAGTAAAAATATTGTGTTATATGAATTATTTAATTGATTTCGCCAAGAAAAAATTTCAATTTTAAAAATTTCGTTACCACAATCCAATGAAAAGCATCATTTTGACTTCACCTGAGATATGATCTGAATTGCAAAAGAGATCCGCGAAGCGAACCTTAAACAAGAGCAACAAGTATACATCGGTAAATATTCTTAAACTTCATAAGAAGTACATTGTACGATTTCCATCCATAAAAGCCAAAGAAATTTAATTTCAACAATTCAATGAACTGCATTATCTGCCTGTATACTTGAAATGTACGAATTTGTCGAACTTGTACTTTATTTTTCATATTTTCTGAAGTAGTTACTGAGATGTTTATAATTTTAAACTTTTTTCTCTAATGTTTTCTTGCATTACCATTTTTTTTTATTACCTTATTATAATTTGTATCCTTAATATATATGTCCGAAATTGAGCTGTTTTGAAAAATCAATTAAAAGACTTATAAATGGTTTTATCTTGAATAGATCATTTAAAATTTTTTTTAAAATATTCAAATGAACTTTTCAAAACTTGTCCCACTTTATCCCAGGCTCCCATATATATTTTACCAATACAATAAATAAAAACCAATATCATTAAAATTTGAATCATTTTTTAACAAAAAAATTGTGTTTGGAGTTGCTGGTTTTTGTTGTTAATTGGATTTACCGCTACTCAAATTAATGAAAAAAATTTTAGAACAAAGACCGTTGTTTTGGAAATATTGTTTCTCAAAAAACCACATGTGAATTTTTGTACAACAAAAATTTTTATTTTTTGGAAACTCCAAATTTTATTAAATGCATGCCTTATTCTTAAAATCTTCTATATAACATAAAATATGTTTTTCTGTTTCTTTTTATACTTTTTTAAAAACCGGTTTAAACCGGTATAAAAGTGAAACCGTTTATTTCGGTTTTAGATATCGATTTATTTCTGATTTTCGTGTAACGATTTCGGTTACGGTTTTAAAAATTAAATGGTTTTAAACGGATGTCGGTTACGGTTTCTATCTTTGAAATAAATAAAAATATGTTTAAAATAAATACACATGTCTTTGATTTAAGTCCAAAACCAAATTTATTTGCATTTACTACATTGATGTAGTTTTTTTCATATGGAAAATAACTACATAATTTGAATGCATTAGTATACACAAATTTCATATATTTGTATAGAAATAAGTATATTTTGTCTTTATTTATACATCCTAAAATATGTAATGAAATTACTACGTGTTTTTTTTACATAGTTGTGATAATTAGTTTTAGTAAATCATTTTTATTTTTTATAAAAATAAAAAATTCTTTATTGATTCGGAATTTATATGAATGAATATTTATAAGTCATAGAGTTACCAACTTTAATTTTCGCTTTTTTGCTTTCCAAACTAACCAGATTCAGCGAGAAAACCAATGAGTTGTCTACACTTGTTTTCTGCCGCCAAGTCATTCGTTGTATGCATTGTTAATGTTTATACCTGCTACCTCCGCAGTCCTCCGTCGACTATGTGAATTTGTAAAACGAAATGATTTCCGTCGTGTATTCGCATGAACTTCATGTAATTAAAAAGTGCTGAAAACGAGGACACCATACAGTTTCTGTGCTATGTACAAATCGAAATTCTAATACAATGTGTTGGTTAATTATTCCAAATACATACAAATGTATTTAAAACGATAAAATGTAGTAGAACTACATTTATTCAAAACAAAGACATAAATGTAGTATAATCTACTACAGTAATTTTGTCGGTGTGGAGTTGTGTATACCATGTTGTAAACAACAAAGAAAATGTTATCTATAATTCATTCGATATGAAATGCAAAAAATAACTGCGGACTATATCCGTCTTCATCGCCGACGTGCAATGAAAATAATAATACTAATATCTATTTATATAATGGTCAAAATTGTCTCAAATGCACACACTCGATCATACACAAATACTTAAATGCAGTTCTCATAAATCAATAAATAAAACTGATTTGTTGTTTTTCATATTTTATATTTTAATTGACTATTATTAAGAATACTGATTTTAATAAATTAGAGTTGCTACATTTGGCTAAAGTGAGAATAAACATCAAATATACCCATGAAGCACGGATATAACTCACAAATTTATACATTTTATTATATATACATATGTTTGGCATAACTAAATCATAATTTGGTAACAACGCTGCCTACTTTTAGCGGCACACAGAAATACTTGAATTAATTCTTTTGTCATATAGTTCATATCGTCTTTTTGGTAGCTGAATGTATTAAGTACCACCAAACACTTTTATTGCCAGATCGTGACTGTTTGTGAAATATCCAATTAATCCACTATTCACTGAACTTTCATATTCTCACCTGCATAACATAGATATCGGAATAGGAACAATAAATGGAAATAAAACTATTAAGTAAAAAAAAGTTGTGTAATAAATAAAAAGATATTAAAAATAAGAATTTAAATAAAAACCAGTTGGGAAGGTTGGATCACATGAGAAATTTTAAAGTAGGTGTAATTATGATAGTTGGGATTATCAAAATTATAGTCGGTCTAAGCCGACTATAAATACATACACATATGTTTGGTTACCATTCAAAGTGATATATAGGTCACCAGAATATACGAATTCAATCGATGAAGAATTTCCATTCATTTGATATCCATATTTACAAATGGGTAGGTGTACCAAATTTCGATTTTTTTATTGTGAACCACAAGTCTTTTCGCCGGAAAACATTATTATCATGTATTTGAGCATGATGTCTATATATATTTGACCAAAAAAGTTTACCTAAGCACGTATACATAAAAATTGATCTTTATATGTACATTTTATATGAGGTATTTGAACATAAGTGGTCGGATCATAGGTCACAATGGACCGATCTCGCCAATACAGTGTAGGTATATTAGTAATCTAAGTTATAAGTTTCATTTATCTAGATCTTCAATTTTAAAAGAAGTAGGGAGTTTAACAGACAGACAGACAGACGGACAGACAGACAGACCGACGGACAGACAGACGGACAGATGGGCAGACAGGCGGACATCGCTAAATCGACTCAGGAGGTCGTGCTGATCAAGAATATATATACTTTTCCATACCGGAGATGCTTCCTTCTGGGTGTTACAAACGGCGTACCAAACTGAATATACCCTTACACTCTTAGTGTAGGGTATAAAAATGTATATGATAATAACAAAAAAAAAGAGTTGGGTCACACGGGATGGACTTTATAGTCGGTAGGGCCCGACTATAGAATACCATACACTCTTGGTAGATATGTTAGTGGTATAATTTTGTGGGATAATTAGTTGTATACATGATTTTGGAAATCTTATAAAAAAAATATATAGACAAATAAAAATGGGCGGTATATATGCAGGCGTTAAATATGCAGTTTTTTAAGGTTACTAAAAAAATATATAGACAAATAAAAATGGGCGGTATATATGCTGGCGGTAAATATGCAGTTTTTTAAGGCTACTATTTCCTAGATTAGATATAAATATTTTACGACTAAAACTTCCACTATAAAAAAAACGGGGAAATAATGAAAAACCAGTTTGGAAAGTTAGATCCCATGGGATATTTTAAAGTAGGTGTTATTATTATAGTTATGATTATCAACATTATAGCCGATCTAAGCTGACTATAAATACCCTACACGTATGTGTGGTTACCATTCAAAGTGGTATATAGGTCACCAGGGTATTCGAATCCTACAAACTACGAAACTACAAACTTTCCATCCCTGAAGAAATTTCTTTCATTTGATACCCATATTTACAAATGGGTAGGTGTACCGAATTAAGATTTTTTTTGAAACCACAATTCGTTTCACCGAAAAATATTATTTTCATGTATTTGAGCATGATGTCAATATAAATTTGACCAAAAATAGTTTACTTAAGCACGTATACAGTAAAATTGATCTGTAGATGTAAATTTTATATGAGGTATTTGAACATAAGTCGTCGGTTCTCAGGTCACAATAGACCTGAGCTGTCCTGTTCAGACTTTGATATGTAAGTAATCTAAATCTAAAGTTTCATTGCTTTATCTCTTCTACTTTTTCTGTAATCTGTAGATGTAAATTTTATATGAGGTATTTGAACATAAGTCGTCGGTTCTCAGGTCACAATAGACCTGAGCTGTCCTGTTCAGACTTTGATATGTAAGTAATCTAAATCTAAAGTTTCATTGCTTTATCTCTTCTACTTTTTCTGTAATCTCTAAATCAACTCAGGAGGTCATGCTGATCAAGAATATATATACTTTTCCATACCGGAGTAACTTTCTTCTGGGTGTTACAAACGGCGTACCAATCTAAATATACCCTTTCACTCTCAGTGTAGGCGGATCACGCCCTTTAAGAAAGGTTTAGAACACGTATTTTTAAGTGATTTATAACAATATGTTTTAAATTTGATAACTATGTCTTGAATAATTTTCGAGTTATTGGTTTCTAAAAAGTTATATAAATGTCACTTGTATGGGAGATAGGCGTGTCAGTGAACCGATTTGGCTGATTTTTAAACTCAATTCCTACTTTTGGCCAAAAAATATTGAAACGAAATTTCATAGCATTCATATCAGTATTTATCAAGTTTTTCTGTATTCGGACAGCAAGACGGACAGACAGACGGATATGGCTAAATGGACTCGGGTAGTGATCTGATCAAGAATATGAATACTTTATCATACCGAAAAGGCCTCTTAAGGGGATTTACAATATCTTCACAAACTTAATATACCATGTACCGCATAGGTGTAGAGTATAATGAATATTGTGTAAAAAATTTTAGCACCAAATTAAATGCTACACATTTAAATGAACTGTAAACGACAAAACATATTTGTAATACAATGTTTTTCACATCCAAACATGCTCGCAAGACATCTTGTATTATTCATTCTTATCATAAATACGTTTGAACGAAAACATAGATATGTTTGGTAGTCATTATAATAATGTTTTGGAATGCAATAGTAATTTTATTTGTATGAAGCTCCATGATTGTAGCGATTTCGTTTCAATCATTGATGCGGCTTGCCAGCTAATACCTAAGTAAAAATAAATTTTTGTGCTCATAACACCAACAAACATTTGATATAATCAATGTATATGCAATATATTTATATACGTTTATGAAATTATATTTTCGCTTTATACAAACAATATCAATGTAATTTCTTCAATATCAGTCTGACATTGAAATGTACGTCTAACATTCTACCTATAGCTAAATGCAACATGGTATTATTTTTTTACGGAACACCCATTTTTCTTGAGCGTTATTACAGTAACGGAGCGTACTGTCTTCGACTACAATTGTCAATTGATATATTGATACTTCGATACTGAGAACTATTGATATCTACCTAGGTTGTGACTTGTATGACTTATAAGCTATAATAACACTACACAAATTTATAATTTAATTAATTAAGGTTATCTGAAAATATACCCATTTTGAAAAAAGTTTTATAAAATTAAGAAAAATTTACTTGTCAAGTTTTCAAGTTTTACTTACTTCAAGAAATGTTCCTTTTACGTTATTGCAAATTAAAGTTCCTTATAATAAGAAAACTGATTTCTGAGTGCATGCAGACAGAATGCTCAGTTCGAGTGACAATTATCGTTAGAAAACAAACATTAAACAATCATGTGTTAATATCTTTTTATCTGCGAATGAATATTGAAGCCATTGTCCGTCATACAAATAAACATATTCTGCCCTTAATTGAATGATTGGTAAGTGATAGATTCATTCAATGAATCAAAAATTCAGAGATTATTTATTGGAAACATAAATCAAATGTGTCCGAAAATGATGAAAAATCTCCGAAACAAATTGCAACCACATGGCTAAAATTGAAAGACTTTCATCTTCTATTTCAATCCGTGTTTGCTGTCAGTTTTTAATATTTTATTGATGCGCTTTGTTATTTTATCATATCAGTACTGTACAGTCGCTTCAAACCCTAGTTGCCGCCGGCTTCTGTCATCAGTTATTTAATCTTAAATACACACACAGAATCTCAATTTGTGGGTCCGCTTGAGCGCAGAAATATTTACAATATTTATGGAAGGGCAATCGAAAAAAAGACGAGCAATAAATATGAAAAATAAAGAAACAGGATGGCTATTGAAAAATGCGGCAGCAGAATATAAGGAAACAATGCGGATATTGCGAAATAAATGGGTGACTATTGCATGAAAGGTATGAAATTTTGAACATGACTGGCGGGTCTAACTTTGACTCCGGAAATCATTATTACTACATGTAAGATAATATAGTAAATACAAATAAGCAACTTTTAAAAATATATATGTGAATATCCCGCGTTTCTCATAACTGGTCGAGTTTTATATTAAAAGAAATGTAATTATTCTACACAAAATGAGATACCAATGACATGAAATAAAATTCTAATGAAAGGATAGAAAGCACATTTTAAAAACAATATAATTGAGTGCAAAATAATTTATCTTCTTTTTCTTTTTCAATTTTATTTTTTTTTAGAGTTGGAACAACTTTTGGCACATCTGCTGATTTTTAATCATTTCGAAATTGCAATCTCATTACGTCTATAATCAATCTAGTAAGAGAGGGTAGTTCAAATTGAGATATTTTGGCAGTTCGTTGAAGTTAGTAAAATTTATGAACGTTATAACCAGTATAAGCCGACACATATGTGTTGGTTATTTACCCAACACATATGTGATAATGAGTACTGTTACGATGTAAAAAGACCCAAAATTCTAAAAATAACTACAAACTTATAATAACTAAAGTATTTCAATTTGGGTAACCGTTTTCCTACGATTTCAACAGAAAGACGGACGTCATAACTTTGAAGATTATTTATACCGATTAAAACCGCCTATCTACATTTTCGAATACCTCTTATAAAATGAATTTTACAGAAGAAACAAACTTATTTTGAGTCTCAATTCTGAACTTACTTCATACAAAATTGAGTATGTCATAACATATAATGGCATTTGTCTAATTTATCCGATCAACATATCATTAAAATCATATAACACAAAATTAAGCGAAAATTTCACATGTAGTTTGGCGGTTTCGCAGTATCTCCGACGATATACATTTTCATACCAGACACGCCTCCTTTTGGCTGGATAATTAAAGTAAATTTATTCTTTTACATTTAGTGTAGGGTGTATTGGTGAGACTTTATAAATCGATTTTAATTTTAACGAGTTGGGAAAGTTAGGTCACATGGGTAAGTTCGGTCACATGGGGCGGATTTTTATAGTCGGTCGGGCCCGACTATGGAATACCCTACACCTATGGCGTGGATATTAATGTGGGATATTTAATTGCATACCTTAATTTTAAAGTTTTTAATTATGCTGAACCCCCCACCCTCAGAATATTATTCAAAAATCAGAAATTTACGTCTTATATCCCCATAAATTAAAAAATTAAAAAATATAATTGGGCGGACCACGCCTATATTTAAAATTTTGAAAGGCTAATATTTCATAGATTTGATTTGAATAATTTACGGTTCAAATTTCCACTATGAAAACCCGGGAAATAATGAAAAAAAAAGTGGGCGGATCACGCCCATTTTTGGACCACATATTTATAGGTAAATTATAACAATACCTTTTAAATTTTATAACTATACCTTGAATACTTTTCGAGTTATTAGTTCCGAAAGAGTTATATAAAAGTGACTTGTATGGGAGGTGGGCGTGTCCGTTGACCGATTTGGCTCATTTTCAAACTCAGTTCCTACTTTGGCTAAAATATATTGAGTGAAAATTTCATCGCATTCTGATCAGTATTTCTCAAGTTATTCTGTATTCGGACAGCAAGACAGCAAGACGGACAGACAGACAGACGGACATGGCTAAACGGACTCGGGTAGTGATGCTGATCAAGAATATATATACTTTCCATACCGGACACGCCTCCTAAGGGGCGTTACAATATATGCACAAAGTTAATATACCCTGTACCTCATAGGTGTAGGGTATAAAAATATATCTTAAAATAGTAGAGGATGTAGTTTGACTCATTTTGGCTAAAAATTTATATACAGAATTTAGTCGTATCAGTACTTTTTTATCGTGTTATGGTGTTACGGGCAGACAGGCGGACAAACATAGCTAAATACACAGAAGAAAAAGTTCATACTATTTATGAATTTCTTCATCAATTTTATGAATGTTACTCAACCAATGACCAAATTCATCGAATTTATGAATAGTTCATATAACTGTAATGAAAAAATTCGTAATATTGATGAACGCATTCATAATATTTAAAAAAAATATGCATGATATTTATGAACTATTAAACTATTTAAAAATGAAAAAAATTCTTTATTTTTTTATTTTATTATTTTTTTTTTTTTATTTCATTTTATTATTTTAATTTATTTTTTTTAACTACTTACATTTTAATTATATCTAATCTACTCTTGCTGTTGCTGCATATTGCTGCTGTTTGTTGTTGAGCGATGTTAAGTACCTGCGACGCACGTTTCTTTGGAGTTGTAAACAACAAATGATACGATTCGGTCTATTTGGACGAAATGATGTAGGAATAATAAAAACTAAGAATTGTATATGCTATCATCGATTATCGATGCGTAACGACGAATAGTGCAAATAATCACTGCCCATCATGCGGCATGATGCATGACGCGTCAGCAAAATAAAAATATCTATTTATAGAATTCTCAATATGGATGCAGTTGCACACATACACAATTACTCAAATGCCTACCTACTTACTTTGTGTTGTATTTTCTATGCTCCGTTTTGTGGACTGGTCTTTTATTTTTCAGTATCGCCTTTATGCTCGGCTGAATTGCACGTGACGTGGAGGCAGCGCTGTTTTGCGTCAAAAATGAATATGAATACCTTAATGAACGCAATTCATAACAATTATGAACGCGTTTATTATATCATTTTCGCCTAATTGTGCGGTTCGTAAATACGAAGAATAGTTCATAAATAGAATGATTTTTTCAATATATTGTTACGAAAAGAGGTAATTTGCCCCACTGTGCATTCAACAATAATAAATGAGACGCAAGAAAATTCAGCGCACTAAGCAATGTGTTTGAAAGAGACGGAAGATCATTCAGCGTACTGCGCAATGTGCGAGAAAGAGACGAAAGATCAGCACATTAAAACACATGAATGCGAATGAGATGCCAATAGCATGCGTCATTCACGAAACGAGTAGAAGGTTCTCGAAACAAGTCGAAGCTTGTCGAAACGTGTCGAACTGATGCATGCAGTATATAAGGGAGCCGCATCTGAGGTACAGCACTTCAGTAGTGATTGTAAAGTGGTCGAGTGCATCTCGTGTGATAAATGTCAAGTTAAATTGTGGACATGCAGCAGTTGTTAGAATTTGTTATTAGTAAAGTTGTTTATTAAAGTGAATTAATAAAGTTAATTGTTATAATTTAAACCAAACATAAGGGTGTTTTTATTTTGAACACAATCCAGAGATACGAACTTGTAGAACAGTTTTCCGTAGACTGAATTTTCGTAACAATATATTATGAACAGTGTCTCAATTAATGGCGTTAATTCCATTTATGAACGACATTTTTTTGTGTAGAGTCGGAATTTGATACTGATCAAGAAAATATATTGTTATTCAGTTATCGAACAGTCATCATTCAACAACGTGTCAAATAATTTGCAGACATTAATAGAGCCATTCGTACTAACAGCTCACAAAATTTGAACAAAAGTAACGACATTTTAAAAACTATATCTTGAATACATTTCGAGATAAGAATTCCATAACAGTTTTATGCTAATGATTTATAATGGAGCATTTCTGTTTCCCTAATTTATGTATTCGTATCTGTTTCCCTAATTTCGTATTCGGATCAATATTTGTGTATACACCAAAATAAAAAACTGCATGCTGACTACATACTAATGTTTGTAGTCATAAATTTTCCGTCTTTGTAGGATGTTATTCTTAGTATATTTTTTTTTAATTATTTTGGAATTCATTTCGTAACGTATATTATTATAAACATATTTATTTTAAAGTCTAGAATTAAAAAAAATGTTGTAACAAACATAATGTTGCCTGTAAAATAGATTTTTCTCTGTGTGTACAAATAATAGTTTTTTTTTTATTGGAAAGGAATGCATTCCACTTTGAAAGTTGTGTCGCTGAACTGTTGACGTGTGGGCTGTTTAATTACCAGTAAAGTTTACCAACAAGCATTACGTCAATAAAACAGTAAAGAAAATTTCATGATTATGATGAATGACTATTCACTTTAACAAATGCTAATTTATTTAATTTATTATGATCTACTGGCACATTTCCATAACAAATTACATTGAATTCATTAAAAATTACAATGAATTTATTTAAACAAAGGTGTCGACCTCAACTTACAGATAACAGACCCCATAGCGCCTAACCCAGATATGTAGGGGTATTGAAGCATAAAATAACAAAGAATCGGTATTCAATTAAAAAAGTTGTAGTTTTGCTGCACAGTGTAATCTGGGATATTCCAGTTTAAATTAACAAACGGATTTCCCATACCCCCTCAAAAATAATTTAAATTTCGTACAAATGCTGTAGCTTATTAAACTAAGACAATTTCTAAATGTTGGTTCCCGAAATATGTCGGCTTAAAAAGTGAAAAAATAGGTAAAAACCCACAACACTGGGTTAACTTAATTGCATTTATCTTAAAAAGTAGTTTATGTACAAGGTGTTGAGTTATCATTTGAAAGGTATAAAGATGCGATTTAATATGGTATATAATTTTACTTTTGTGTCGGAAGGTTAAAGGGGATTATCACATAATCTAAATTTTAGAAACATATTTATCAAAAACTCATATTTTTGAAATATTCAAAAATATATATCGTCACTATCATGTCAAAGGGGCGAATGTGTAATTTTTGACTTTGATCTTGATCTATATCATTTAAACCATTATTTCAATGTGTGAATATCTGTTTAAGTTAAAAAATTACATTATTTATATCTATTTTATTAAAAACAAACCATATGGTTACACTCCAAAAAATCATCGAAAAATATATATTTTTAAAGAGAATTTATCTTATTGGGCTTAAAATGATCCAAAAAAAAAACATTAAGAATGTTTAAGGTTTAAAATAAAAAATATTAAATATTAAATATAAATAAAAATATATTATATTGAAAGGGTTAAATACTACAAAGCAATTTTAAACAAAACACTATAAACAACTCCCAGGGGAACAACTATTACCTCCGCTTTGATTTGCGGAGTGAAGAACCTCGCATATAAAGATTTTGTTGTCGATAAATTTTTACTATATTTGTAAAATTTAAAAATAATTTTGTTCTAAATAACACCCGTCTAAAAATTCCTCTCTTTTTCTGACTGCAGGACTCACGTCGTATGTTGCAAATGATGGCGTCAATGACAAACAAAATCGAAATGTAAATCAAAATTTTGTAGTGTTGCCACCGTCATCCATATCGAGTAGTACGTTAGGTGATGACAATATTTCGGGCGTACAATCCGCACATACGTCCACCTCCTCCACGTTCTCGGCGCTATCTTCATTTTCTGCGTCGTCATCGATTTATCAGCAAACGAGTAGAAGCAGCATTACCAGCTTTGATTCAACAAATGTTCTAACGCAGCAACAACAGAAAATTCATCACAATAGCAGACAATTAGCCAAAGATACAACAAACTTCTCCTTGAACCAACAATCGCCGCATATGGTCTCGGGGATTAGTGGCAACGGTGGAGACAGCGGCTTAAATCAAAACCAAATAATTGATGGCATTTCATCGGGTGAGGACACTGACAGTGACATTTATGTTGCGCCCATGTATTTTGGGACTGAGAACTCCACAGTTGTAACCACGCAAATGGGCGCTACTGCGCATATACCATGCACCATACACCACATTGGAGATGGCGTGGTGAGTATTAGTCATTAGTAAAGTTTTTTATTTCGTAAAAATGTTTGCTTTTAGAATAGATTATAAATTTTATTTATTTATGCCCATGAAATCAAAAATTACGTCTTAGATTTTTAACTTAAAATACTAACCTAAGGAAAAATGTCCACAGTCATTATCTCCAGAATCATGAATATCGATGTCCGTTATAAGTTTAATACAAATGTTCAACTCAACGTTGATGACATATCATGATTGATCTCAGGAACATCAACGATATACTTCACTAAAAGGGCCATCATAAATAAAATTGTACCAATCTCGATTCAAAGGGTCATCAATCATTCCTTCACTATTTCACTATACCATTTTAACACCATCGAAGAATATATAGAATTGTCGATGATTTAATTTATATAATATTTAAGTACCGATGTATTTATTGTATTTATTTTCACTGCATTATATATTTATGTACTGAGTTTAAATGACTGATGTTGAAGGTTTAAACTTCATTTAAAATCTAATTTTAACTGCAATCTGAATTTTTTATAAGAAAAATAGATAAATACAGAAAAGTACCATAAAGGGCTCGTCTCGTTTAAGAAAGCGTAACATCGCGGTAGCTCAGTGGTTAGTGTGTTAGACTGCGAGCCGAAAGGTCCCCGTTTCAAGCCTGAAGTGGGGCTAACAACATCTTTTCATAGAAACATTTTTCTATACCGCGCTACCTCTCGGTAGTAAATGGCAAACCTACGAGAGTAAAACATTGTCTATGAAAAGCTCTCACCCGCCGTTCGGATTCGGCAATAAACTATAGGTCCCACCACTTTGAGTACAAATATAACACGCACAGCTCAAAATGGTGAGAGAGCTCGGCCTAAGTTCTTATAGGACTGTAGTGCCAAACTATTATTTTAACATCGCGACGTCATTCATAATATTAATGACTAATGCAAACAATGTTATGAATGCTATCATAAATATGAAGAACGCTTGGTAACTGTCGAAAAAGTGTGCTTCAATATGATGAACTGTATGTGAAGAATACGTTTCATCATATTAATGAACCAAAATATAAAATACAACATAGATGTTCATCATATTGAAGAACGCTGTTCATTAAACCAAATTTCTAAACAAATATTTTTTTCGTTAATTTTTTGCCGTACTTCTTAGTTCTTGTATGTTATTTCTTATATAATGCTTGCTCGACATGCATAAATTACTAAAAAGTTTTATAATATATTTATTATAATTACAACTTTTTATTAAAAAAAAGTTATATTTATATAAAATATTTTTTCGAATAAATTTTTTTTTTTTACAATTTTTTTTGTATAACTTTTTTTTTTGGAACAATTTTTTTTGTCTAATTTTGATTTTAGGATAATTATTTTTCATTTTTTTTACTGTTATTTTTTAAATAATCTTTTTACAATACTTTTTTCGAATTATTTTATAATGAACGGTGGTATCAATATGATGAATCTGGTAGTTGGTGAAAAAATTCATAATATTTATGAACAAATTCATCATATTGAAGATTTTTTTGTGTGTAATACCTGTGTAGTAAAACCGGGTATTAAATGTTTGATATACCCGGGCAGTTTGTTCGATCGTTTGCTCGTTGTTCCAACTACCTGGGTAGTTTGGTTGTTCGCTCGTTCTGCGAACTACCCGTTCGTTTGTCAATCCATCCGTTTGCTTAGTGTGGGAGTTGGCCAACAGTGTATGGACCAAAGTATGATGGAAAAAGTGGGTTGGACAAAAGTGGGCGGAAGGTGATATGTGATTATATTGCATAAATCGATAGAAAATCGAATGGTACCATTGTCGGTGCTCCGTAACCTCCAAAAAGCGGTCAAAAATCACTTTTTGTCCAAATTTGTTCAAAATATATAAATTATGCCAAACCTACGAGAGTAAAACCATACCCCACCGTTCAGATTTGGCATTAAAGCGAATATACCGAATATCCCACGCACAAATCAAATGGTTAGAGCGATTGAATCAAACTATTATTATTAGTATTATGTATTAAGCACATGAAAATGTGAAAAGAAACGAATTAAAAAAATCTGTACGAAATTAAATTAAGTAATTTATAGTTTTATTTTGTTTTGACATCCTCATACTTTTACTTAATTAATTTTTAACACAACTTTTAAATTTAAAGACCACCTTTTTATAAAATTATATTATATGGCAACAATATTTATTTTATGACATTTAAGTAATACTACTCTGTAATAAACATCCCATTACGAGAATTAATTAAGTTTAATCTACATTAATTACAAAGAATGTTACAGCAACTAATACAGATGCCTTTTTGGTGTAAAATGTGAAAATTATGGCGTTCAAAATATGTGTATGTCCCATTTTGACGCATGGTTGCTCCTACATTTTAATTATATTAAAATTAGTCTTAATAAACGCTGACACGCGGTAAAAATAATGGCCGTAATGGGGTAATTTACCCTTAAACGATGTATTACTTTATTTAGGTAAGGTACACTAAAATTAAATTTTAGATAATTACTCTGTTTGTGGGTGTTTTATACTAAAATAATATATACGAGATGAATTGAGTAAAACTAATGCAATAAAATTATATATTGTAACAAACATACGAACAACCAAATGTTGGTAAATAATAGCTTCTAAAAAAGAGCAATTTAAATTCTTTTAATTTCAATTTAAAGATTTGGAGTATTTGAAACGCAACATTTTAACATGAAAAATTTCAATTAATCGTATTTATCGATGTTTATGCAAATGGTAAGAATTATAACAAAAATGAATGATGTGATAAAAAGGGTTATAACGCAGTGAATGGCTATATGATTTGACGTACATTGATAAAGGTTTTTTTGAGTAGTCTTCCATAAAAATAAGAGTGTCATTAAATTTAATAGTGACACTTTAAAATTTAAAGTGGAGTATTAGAATTTCAAGTTAATTAAATTTTTAAAACAAATAATATGAAATTTATAGTTTTTAAATACCGTTGACTTCCTAAGTAGGAAGCGTTGTGATTGGATTAATTATTCTATGTTGCAGGGTGTATTTTTATTAATCCAATAAATAAATATTGATATTATTTTTCATATTGGTTAAATTAAAAATGTAAAAGTATGCATCAAAATTGGTCGCTGGTCGATTTGGCTATTTTACAAACTCTGAACCCATTTTTGGCTAAAACATTACTTACTTACTTACTTAAATGGCCCTTACAACCGTGGATCGGTTTTGGTCGCTGAGATGAAGCCGCGCCAGTCGGATCTGCTTTGCGCGCGCTGACGCCAGTTAGAAATACCAAGCGTTGCCAGGTTGTCCTCAACTTGGTCTTTCCAACGCAGATTTGGACGCCCTCTTCTACGCTGTCCACCTTCGAGTTTCGATTCAAGCACCTTCTTGGCTGGAGTGTTTTCATCCATTCGTTCGACATGACCTAGCCAGCGAAGCCGCTGGATCTTGATGCGCTTGACTATGTCAATGTCGTCGAATAACTCATACAGCTCGTGGTTCATCCTGATTCGATACTCGTTAGCAAAGCAGATAGGGCCAAAGATTTTACGGAGAATCTTTCTCTCGAACGCTCCCAGTACTCTCTCATCGGTGGTGGCCAGCGTCCATGTTTCTGCACCATAAAGTAGGACGGGCATGATGAGTGACTTGTAGAGCGTTATTTTTGTCCGGCGAGAGAGGGCTCTGCTTCTCAATTGCCTACTGAGCCCAAAGTAGCACCTGTTGGCAAGAGTTATTCTCCGTTTGATCTCCAGGCTGACGTCGTTGTTGCTGTTTACGCTGGATCCCAGAATGTCGAACTTGTGGGTGTCAAAATCAGCTTTTTGTCCAAGACGCACGGACTCTTTTTTGCTTGTTGACACAAGGAACTTCGTCTTGTCCTCGTTCACCGCTAGACCCATTCGACGCGACTCTTTCTCCAATCTGGAGAATGCTGCGCTGACTGCTCGTGTGCTCCTGCCAATGATATCAATATCGTCGGCATATGCGAGCAGCATGACACTTTTGTTGAGGATAGTGCCGCTTTGACGGAGTTCGGCAGCTCGAACTATTTTCTCCATCAATAAGTTAAAAAAGTCGCACGATAGGGAGTCACCCTGTCTGAAACCTCGTTCGGTATGAAATGGCTCGGAGAGGTCTTTTCCTATTCTCACTGAGCAACGTGTGTTGCTCAGGGTCATCCTGCAAAGCCTTATAAGTTTCGCAGGTATACCGAACTCAGACATTGCGGCGTATAATCGTTCCCTTATCGGAGTGTCGAAGGCGGCTTTATAGTCGACTAATAGGTGGTAGGTGTCGATCTGTTTTTCTAGGGTCTTTTCCTGGATTAGTCGCAATGTGAAAATCTGGTCTATGGTGGACTTTCCAGGTCTGAAGCCGCACTGATAAGGTCCAATCAGTCTGTTGACGATGGGCTTCAGTCTTTCACATAATACGCTCGATAGAACCTTGTATGCGATATTGAGTAGGCTGATCCCACGGTAGTTGGCGCAGATAGTGGGATCCCCTTTCTTAAGGATTGGGCAGAGTACACTGAGGTTCCAGTCACTTGGCATGCTTTCATCCGACCATATTCTGCTTACGAGCTCGTGCATGCTCTCTATTAGCTCTTCGCCTCCGGTCTAAAACAATTCAGCAGGCAGGCCATCAGCACCTGCGGCTTTGTTGTTTTTCAGCCGAGCAATGGCTGTTCTGACCTCGTCATGGTCGGGTGGCGGAATCTCAACATCGTCATCAAGTACTGGGGTTGCCGGGTTTGCTTCTCTATCGGTGGAATTGAGGTCATCATCACCGGTCAGCAGTTTAGAGAAGTAATCCCTCCATATTTTCAGTGTGCTCTGGATATCTGTCACTAGATTTCCGTTCTCATCTTTACAAAAAGAGGCTCCGGATTTTGAACCTCCGGCTAGGCGTCTTATTTTCTCGAAAAATTTCCTGTCCCAATGCTTCTCAATCTCCTCACACTCACGTCTTTCTGCCTCGTTTTTTTTACGCCTGAAAAGACGTCTTTCTTCCCTCCTCTTCTCTTTGTATCGCTCCTTCGCAGCTCGCGTAGCTACTGACTGCAGGGTGGATTTGTACGCAGCGTCTTTCTCTGCAGTGGCCGCGCGACACTCTTGGTCATACCACTGATTCCTCAGAGGGCGTTGGAATCCAAGCACCTCTTCGGCAGCCGTACGCATAGAGCAGGAGATATGATTCCACTGCGCGCTTATATCATCGAGAGGAGGAGTGCTTTGTCTAAGCAGGTGTGAAAGTCGAGTGGAAAAGGCTTGAGTTGTCTGTTGTGATTGCAGCTTTCCGACGTCTAGCTTTCTCTGCGTTTGGTTCCGTACGTTCTTCGCAGCGCTTAAGCGTGTGCGGACCTTGGCTGCTACAAGGTAATGATCCGAGTCGATATTGGCACCTCGGATAGTGCGTACGTCCATCACGCTCGAAGCGTGCCTTCCGTCAATCACAACGTGATCAATTTGATTTCGAGTTTTTTGATCGGGCGACAACCATGTGGCCTTGTGGATATCGAAATGTTCGAATCTAGTGCTACTAACTACCATGTTTCGTGCTGCGGCGAAGTCGATTAGCCTCGTTCCGGTATCGGAAGTGTTGGCATGGAGGCTAAATTTTCCGATTGTGGGACAATAGATGGCTTCTCTGCCCACCTTGGCGTTAAAATCGCCTAGCACGATTTTGATATCGTGGCGGGGGCAGCGCTCGTATGCGTTGTCTAGGCGCTCGTAGAAGCGCTATTTTGTCTCGTCATCTTTCTCGTTCGTCGGAGCGTGTGCACAAATTAGGCTGATATGGAAATATTTAGCCTTGATGCGGATTGTTGCCAGCCTTTCGTCCACGGGCGTGAACCTAGAGACAAGATGGCGGAGTCTCTTGCCGACCACAAATCCACATCCAAATTCGTGTCTCTCCGCATGGCAGCTGTAGTAGATATCACAGGACGCTTGTTTCGAACAGCCCTGTCCCGTCCATCGCATTTCCTGGATAGCGGTGATGTCAGCCTTATATTTTTCGAGGACATCTGCCAGCTGGATAGAGGCACCTTCCCTATAAAGGGTCCGGACATTCCAGGTGCATATCCGTAAATCATGGTCCTTAAAACGTTTGCGTGGGTCGTCATCGTTGTAATCGGTCGTTATCCGAGGCTTCTTTTTTGTTTTCATTGGGCGCATAGGTTTTTTCCGTGGTGGGACCCAAACCCAACGCACGAACCCTCACTCTGAGGGAGATGCTCGCCACTCACTTTAGCCGACTTCTACACCGGGTGGTGTAGAGCGCCGTTTCCAGGGACTTCCACGAGGAGGACTTCCACCGAAGTGGAGGTGTCACCATTTGACAATTTGTCAATTCTGGTGACCAGTGAGTTGACTTGAGACGACACCGACAAGGATTGCGCTGGCTTCGCCATGTTGAAGCACTCAGACACGTTGCCTTGTGATAATCGCCCCCATAGTCCCCACTAAAACATATTGTGTCCAAATTTCTGACAAGTATTTTTCAAGTTTCTGTCTATACGAACAGCAAGACAGACAGACGGACATAGCTAAATGGACTCGGGTAATGATACTGTTAAAGAATATATATACTTTTCCCTACCGACCACCCCTCTTGAGGGGCGTTTGAATATGTGAACAAACAGAGTATATTCTGTACCTCATAAGTGTATAGGGGTAAAAAAAAAACCAAACCGAAAGAAAACCTCATGCGTTTAATCGTAAATTCTCAGCAACACAAGAGTAGAGCTACTCCCTACTACGTCATCGGTTTGACATATTCATAACAATAGTTTTTTCTTAACATTAAATTTCAATAAAATTATTTCGCTTAAAAATAATAGCTACAAATGTTTTTCAATAAAAAATTTGTTTAGTGCACGAACATAAGAAAATATAAATAAAAGAGACGAAACAGGTACGTAACGGACACGTAACGCAAAGCACAATTGTGATATGGGAAAGTGTGCTGATACATTGTATGAGCAACCCTTAGTCAAAGTCGATAAATGGCAATTTGCCCTTTAAAACCTTTATATCTTCCAGATTATAGCACCCTGATTTGAGGTATATTTTTCAAAAAATGTTAAATTTGATTGTTTACTGCATTATTTGACATTTATCATTTTAAATTACAGTTTGCTTAACACACGTTTCTTGTTTCTGTTTTTCCTCAAAATGACATAGCATGGACTTAGCCATTCTTAATGTCCACACACAGAAAAAATGCCAACAATTTATACTTTGATTCAAGAATTTATGTGGGTTAAAATGTTCCCAACAACGCGACGTACTTATGTCAAGAATAGAGATTTTTATGATTATTGAATAAAAATGTTAAAGTGTTAAATTAAGCATGATTATACTTAAAGTAACAATTTCAAATACTCAATGTAAGTTTAATCGTTTTTGGAGTAAAAATACGTTCTTGAAATAACAATTTATTTTAACAATGTTTTAACAAGCTACATTTTTCTTTTAAGATTGTTTTTTTTTGAGTGCAATGACTCATAAATAAAACCGTGATTAAAGTAATTTATGTTTTAATATCGTATAACACAATCTAAACAAAACTATTATACAATTATAATATATGTTAATAGATGTTATTTCTAATATTTATATGTTAATTTCGAATTACGTTCTGGTTCAATCATATTCAACGCGTAGTTTACGCGAAATGGTTTTTTTAAATAATTAAATATTTGTTTTCAAAATAAAATGTTAAACAAAAATACACCTAAATATATTTACGAGAGCTTCACAAAGAAAACAAGATGTTTATGAAAGTCTTGGTGCAACTATCTGTTTAAATTGACGCATTGTAGCAAATATCAAACGTATTGTTAGAATTTATCTAAAAATATATGTTACAAAAATGGGCGTGATCCGCCCACTTTTTTTTACTTTATTTCAAGGTTTTTTTATAAATTAATGAAAACAAATCTATGATATATTAGCCTTATAAATGTTTTTTTAATTTATTTTTAATCTTTGACATAAGTACAAGTAGCTGATGAAAGAGCAACTTGAAAATGTTCTTTGTTACCTATACCAATGCAATTGAATAACGTAAATTATTTAAATATGAAAATGAAATAGTCAAGTATGGTCTCCTTTCTACAATATATTTATCCATCTTGTTACGAAAATTCCGTCTACGGAAAACTGTTCTACGAGTTCGTATCTCTGGATTGTGTACAAAATAAAAACACTCTTATGTTTGGTTAAAATTATAACAATTAACTTTATTAATAAACTTTTATAAACAACTTCACTAATAACAAATTCTAACAACTGCTGCTTGTCCACTTGACACACGACAACTTTCCAATCACTACTGAAGTGCCGTGCCTCAGAGGCGGCTCCCATACATGTATACTACATGCATCAGTTCGACACGTTTCGACAAGCTTCGACTTGTTTCGAGAACCTTCTACTCGTTTCGTAAATGACGCATGCTATTGGCATCTCTTTCGAACTCATGTGTTTTAATGCGCTGATCTTCCATCTCTTTCTCGCACACTGCCTCAGTGCGCTGAATGAACTTCCGTCTCTTTCTAACACATTGTTTAGTGCGCTGAAATGTCTTGCGTCTCATTTATTATTGTTGAATGCTTGTACTATGGGGCAAATTATATCTTTTCGTAACAATATATTGACCGCATTGAAAGAATAGAGAAAAACTTTCAATAGAATGTGTAATTTAGGTAACAATTGCCCACAGCATAATATAATCTAATATATAATCATAATAATAATATAATCTAAAACTGTAATTTAACAACTGGATGCGTTGTTTACGAGCCCAACTATTTTACAATACTGCTCTGAAATTGCAAGCCAGCTGTATTAGCTAAAACTCGGTTATTTATGCTTTATAATTCATAATTTTTATGTCATTTTAAAGTCATTTCTTGTCGTTATTTGGGCCACATTTAACGTTTAGTCTTACTCTTACAATGCAATTAATGAAAAATCAATGAATTGACTATCGAGCAATAGTCAGGTTTTAGTGACTCTTGGTATTCGGTAACAAGATCATCAAGAGGTCTAATATTTTGCATTTATAAGACTCATAGGTACTAGCCACAAACAAAGTTTGAACAAAATCCAAAACATTTAAAAATTTAGGTGGCCATTCTGACATGGAATGTCCCGTATATAAGCGACTTTAATGGGGGTGGGCGTTTTAATATATTTTATCCGAGCCCTAATATAAATCCGAGCCCTGCTAATAATAAATGGCAGTTATCTTGCTAGATGGCTGTTTGAAGAAGCGGGTAATTGATGGGACAGGAACGTAAGCAGAGGACAGACGACAAAATGAACAAAAGCAAATAATAAATAATAATAAATAAAAAAGCAAACTTAATTTAAAATAAATAAAATATAATAATAATAAAAAAAATATGGAGGGCTTATATTCAATACAGTCTTTCTACAAAAACACAGTTTGTCAGGAGAGCGAAAAAACTGTTAAATCGCAAACCATGAAATTGACGATCTATTTTTCTTCTACAATATTAAATAAACATGTTCTTTAATTGATACAATTAAAAAAATCAGCAATTTCGCGCTATTCGTCGTGCTATGGTAGATAGAGATTATTGCTATTCAAATGTGATCAATGTCTATGAAAAAACGAGCAGATAGAGCATATTGCACAATATTGTAGTAGAGATAGATTAGAAAATATTCTTGCAATCAGCGATTTTTTAATTTTTTTATATCCTGGAGTAACCTAAACAAAATTCACCGAATAACTTTTGTTCTACCATTTTAGGTTCAAGAGGTATATGATGGTTAAAGGGGTTAATATTCCGTAATCTAACCCGACTTTTTTTTAAAGAATAAAATAAATAAAAAAATTGGTTAACTCTGTATCGCTATTTTAAAATCATGAATGTTATCCTAAATATTTAAACTAATATCCTATTTCGGAAGATATCGGTGTATTGACCTAGTAAATATCATTCGAATCCTTAACATATATGAAAAGTTTCTTTAAAAATAACACTAAACATTTTGTCTGGAAATACCATAAAGGTATATTTCCTCAGTACAGAATAAATTCAAATTTCGTCCTTTAAGGCTTCATATAAGGATAAAAAAAAATCTTTGAAAAATTAGTTTTCCGTATAAGAAAAATTCCTCTTAGTAGCTCCTGTGGCTTCTATGGTATTGTATCCATTGAAAAAATGTGACGTTATCCTTCGTTATAGTTTTTACATAGATTTCATATCCTTTTTCATACAAATTGAGTCGATTATTTGTGAGTTAGAATGGACTAGACCCACGGATGGACAGGGCGAAATTGATTCATAAAATTATGCTTAAGAAGAATATATATATACTACTCCATGTTGGAACGCTTATTTATAGTCATTATAAACCTTTAAGCAAAAATTGTGTGTAGATAGACACTATTGCATTTATAAAAAATCATTCATGTAGATAGACAAATTATTGAAATGAAAATATAACAGTAATAGAAATATTTGTTTGGTTCTAAATTAATGTCATAGATGTAGGGGTGATCAGTGAAGATTTCTGCATCAAAAACTCATTTTCGTCAAAATTGTAGGTAGGCAGTATTGAATATAAGCCCTCGATATATTAATTTTTTTTATTGTTTACTTAAAAAGCAAACGAAAAAGTCGTTTGGTACAAACAAAGTTTTTTTATCCACAAACGAAGTTCTTTTGGCTTTTTTTCATTTGTGAGTTATACAATTTGTTTTGTGTGTGATGTAAGACTATATAAAATTGTAAATCTTCTTACTAATAGAAAATATGAAAAAATGTGATATTTTCATTTCAAATAATTTGTTTAATTTAAATTTAATATGAAAATTATAGTATTTCTTTAAATTAAATAAAATAAACCTATATAAAAGTGTTAAATGCAGAAATTGATTGCAGCCATTCTTACAATTTTATTTTTTTTTTTACTTTTTGCAGGTGTCATGGATACGCAAAAAAGATTATCATTTATTGACAGTGGGACTAACAACATATAGCAGTGATGAACGGTTCAGCGCTACCCATTTAAAGCATTCAGAGGTAATAATAATTGTTATAAATTAATATATTATGCATAATGTATCACAAAATATATATAAATACAAGTAGGTAAATAGATAAAAAGAACCGAATGGTTAATAGAGCTTCTTAATTGAAATTGAGCATTGCACAATTTGCATATGATTGCATGATAGTATACTGATGAAGTCTTGGATCAATTGACTTCAATTTATTTCAATAAAAAAACGCGATTTTTCTGAAAACTCGTTAAAAGTTTTCAAATATACAGTATCCGACAAAAATATGCGTACCTCGAAATAAATTTGCTATTTTGTGCCATATTTTCTTTAAACATCACAGAACTGTAAAAATGTATGTTGTACTCTTCTTGCAACTATGTTAGTAATGGATTTACCGACAAAGACGATACCGTTAGGTTTTTATTTCCTTGCATTGGTGAATTATTTGTGATCAGTCGACTTTTACATCGTCATAAGTATGCGTACAGTGCATTTGCAGAGTGACAATTGTTTTGTGTGAGACCAGTTTTATAATATTTTCGCAGTAAAATATTAAGAGGTGAATTGTTAATTTATTAAAATTACTTAATTACTATTTGAAAGGTTTTATATAGAATAATGCCAAAATTAAAGGAGAAAAGCATTGATCTTAGAAAACTTATAATAGCGGATCATAATAATGCGCTGGGATATGGCGAAATTGGAAAAAAAATGTTTTAGGAGCAAGTCCACTATACAAAGGGTCGTAAACAATTTCAAAAAAAAAATGATGGCTTCGAGAGCGCACCCAGAATAGGACGGCCAAGAGTAACTTCTGAGTGCGATGACAGCCGGATAGTACGAGAAATAAAGAAAAAGCGATCGACTTCAGCAAGGCTTATAAGAAAAACTCTAAGGGCCCTATTATGATTAGCGAAGCGAATGGTTTTGGCGAAGCGAACGTCCAAAAAGCTATTACGGGTTACATTCGCCAGACTTCATTCGCCAAAAAACGGGAAAAGTTAAGCGAACGTAAAAAAACATGCAACACTCAACCGATTTTCATTCGCTTCAAGTGTCAAAATCAAGCGAATCAACAGTTCATGTGACGAATCGGCAAACGTATCTTTATCTATTGTTTTTCAGTTTTTCTTTTGATTTTTTTTTTTTCTTTTGTGCTTTTGTTTATTAGGCTTTTTCTGATTTTCAATTTATCTTATCCTTTAGTTTTTCTAAAAGAAAGTCTATAATTTTGAGTTTTTTGTGACCTAACTAATAAACGTATAAAAAACATTTGTTTTCACACTTTTTAACACTAATAAAAGAAATGTCTGGAACTGGAACAAAAAACCGAAAATGTGTTATTGTTCTGAATCGAGTTAACGTTTTTTAAACCATAAATAATATTAAATGGTTTTTTAATAAAAGAAAATAGATATTAAGATAAAATAGTATCTGTTCTAAAAAAAAAGGCAGTGCTAAAAGCACGCAACATGGTACTATTTTTTGCAACACGGAAATCCGTCATTTGATCTGTCAATATTGAAAGTGTTGCTTACTTTTAAAACCATAAAAATTAGTACATTCGCCAGTTCATTCGCCAAATTGCGTTCGCTTCACCAAAGCGTTCGCTTCGCCAAAAGCATTCGCTTCGCTAATCATAATAGGGCCCTAAAAATACAAATATCTGAACGAACTATTCAACGAGAATACACAAGCAGAATTTTGCAAGCCACTTCCGGGTTAAGAAATCCCATAATTCAAAAAAGAACCAGAAAGCACGACTGGCATTCGCCAAAAAGTATTATAATATGCCGCTGAGTTTCTGGGAGAAGATTTTTTGGAGTGATGAAAGTAAATTCGAGCTAAAAAATACAAAAAGGAGAGATAGAGTGTGGAGAAAGAGTAACGAGAGGCTGCACACGGACTGTATGAAAAGTACCATTAAATTTGGAAGAGGAAACGTATTAATATGGGCTGCTTTTGTTACAAATGCTTATCAGAATTGGTCCAAATTAATGGAAAAATGACAGGAGAGTGTTTCTTTTTAATACTTATTTAATGTCATCAGTTCAAAAAATGGGTCTGGAAGATAATTTTATCTACCAGCAAGACAACGACCCCAAACATACTAGTCGAGTTGCCAAGGAATATTTTGCTCAAAACTCAATAGAGGTTCTAGAATGACCCGCCCAAAGTTCGGACTTAAACCCTGGATGATAGGCAATATCTGGATGATAGGCTCGATAGAACTTCTTGCCAAGCCAACAGAAGTGAAATTTTCATAAAATTGGAAATGGCTTGGAATTCCATACCTGAAACGTATTTGCAAAACTTTGTACATAGTATGCCTCGACGACTTCTGGCTGTTATCGATGCAAAAGGTACTAAGGTCGACGAAGTACTAAGGTCGTAAATGAGAGGTAAGTTGTCAAAAAGTGGGAGTACGCATACTTTTGACGTTCTTAAATATTACTTTTTTCCGACAAACTCGCTTATTATTGTAATGGACTGAAGTTGAAATTTAATTTTTTTTTAATGGAATACCTTAAAGTATAAATAAAATAACTCTTGATAAAAATAGATTACCTATTTATAAAAATAGAAGTATGTAAGTTTCAATTGCGGAGGTTACGCATAGTTTTTTCCGATACTGTATTCTCTTGGCAAGCGAATATGAAAATTCATATATTATATGAATTTTCAAAAGATGGAGCTAATATACGAATATATCTGCATCATTGCGTTGCTTATTCATGACTGTCTGAAAGTAAATGAGCGTCCATATGAATATTTGTTCAAATGGATTGTAGTACCAGTTTTAGAAGTCGAAACATAAAAATGTCGAAATTTTAAAATCTTTATATCCGTTGCCGCAACGTATTCAACTGATTTCACTTTTGAAAAGCATCAATTTGTATGAAAAGAGTCCCAATAAGAAAATTTTGAAAGCATAATTACGCAACGGAGAGAAAAAGTTCGGCAACTTTTATCTTTTCTGTTCCGTTGAATACGTTGACAATTTCATTTGAAATATTTACTTTTGTGCATGATACAATTATACACGGTAGTAGTATAAGAGTTCTTGTTTTTTTTAGGTGTCCCGTGCTTATATCAACATGTTGTCTGGGATAAGAAAATTTTGTGAGAGGCGCTCTGGTATACTTCTTCTACCTTGTTATTGTATCATGCTTTAGTGTGTGTGTTTTTTTTTTAATTTTTGAAATACAATAATTATTAAATATTTATTAAAAAAAACAATTAATAACGTAAAAATGATTTTTTTGCAACATAAACAAAATAAAACCAAAAAGGTTTTCCGGCAACAATGTATCGATTTGGTCACCGCTTTCCGTTGTGCACTCTTGTGTCAGTTTAATGCGCTGATGTAACGGAAACGACGCACAGTGTCCCATTTTCAATTTTAGCTTGTCAAAACCTCTCAAAATTATTTTTTTTTGTTTAACAGTTATGTGTGCGACTAAAAAAACACCTTTATCAGGGCGACGAGGTACCCGTGTACCTACAGCCATTTTTTGGGGAAAAGTCCAAAATTGTGCTTAAGTAATTTGTATTTCCGTATCTAAGGAGTTATTAAATCTTTTCTGACTTGTATTTTTATACATCCTTAAAGTAATTCAAATTGCAAACGTTTTATAAGTTAGTTTATTATCACTCGGAAATGCCTAGTGTAATATATTTGAGTTTCTCGATGGCAATATGAGGAAAATTATATGTTTGTGGCAAAAATCTAATTGTTTGTAGTTAAAAAGCTATTCAACCTGGCATTCAGGATGTTCTCAAAACTTCCAATGTCCACAAAATAAGTTGTATATAAATAAAATTAGAAAACATAATAAAAACCAAATCAATAACAATTTGTATGTAGGTGTATGAATAAAGGTGATCAGGTTAAGGGTATCCTATGGCCAATCACGACTTTTTTATTTCCGTCTAGGTATTAAAAATGGATGACAATGATGTAAATACAATTTCAATTTTCGTGTAACATATAAAAATAATGTTTATTGCCTGTAGGTACACGGGTACCTCGTCGTCCTGATTAAGGGGTAAACAATTAAAAAATGTCTCCAAGGTAATCCAATGGTCCAATCAAACTAAAAACTAGTCTAAAATAATATAAACACTCGTATATTAATTCTCACAAAGTTTTAGCTTCCTAGCTTTATTGGAACCTATAAAAATTTAACTTCCAAAATGCAAAAGGTGCACGGGTACCTCGTCGCACATATAACGGTTAAACAAAAATGAATAGTGAAAGTTAAATATGTATATGGGCCATTCCACACCAAATCCATCAGCTGTTGGAAGTCATCTTCTTCGATTTCAATAAATTTTGGACAACTGATAAAGGGTATCGAGATATGCATTGATCAATTTTTTTTATATACAGATATACAGTGGTTCAAATTAACAAAAAATGGGCCAAAAATCACTTTTATGTGGTTGTTCATATTTCAATATCTCTTAAAGTAGAAATACTAGAAAGTTGATAGCTCGTTTTAAAGCTAATAGAACAAGCTTTTATACTAATTAAGTTGTATCTTCTATACTTGAACATGTGGCCCGTGGTAATTATCCATGCACTTCAAAATGGATGTCCTTAAAAAGGACCATTTTTAAAATTCTGAAAAAAAACACATATTTTGGTTGATTTAATGTAAATGTTCATGCCAAATTTCATGATGGTATTTTGATTCCATCATATTTTAAAAATTAATTTTCTAAATTTTTACATATTTTTTGTATTGAAAAAAAAATATTTTTTTTTTCACAAGTAAAATTTGCAATAATTTTTCAATGTATTTGTGACTCTAATTTCAAAAATGACGTCAGTTTCATCAAATTGTCTCTAGTTATTGAGATATATACAATTTTTCGAAAATCGTAAAAACTATATCCCAAAATTAATATCTCAAAAACTAGATTGGATATGATAAAACTGACGCTATTTTAGAAATCAGAGGAATTATTACAACTTTAACTCCAGACAAAATTTTTTTTTTCTATACAAAAAAAATAAATAAAAATTTAGAAAATTATTTTTTAAAATATGATGCCATCAAAATACCATTTTGCAATTTTGCATGAATATTTATAATAAATTGATGAAAACTTAGTATTTTTTTCAGAATTTTAAAAAGGGTCCTTTTTAAGGACATCATTATGAAGTGCAAGGATAATGATCACGGGCCCCATGTTTACGTTTAGAAGTTACAACTTAAGTTTTCTGAAAGCTTGTTCTATTAACTTTAAAACGAGCCATACAACCATACAAAAGTAATTTTTGGCCCTTTTTTTTCCAACTTTGAGCCACTGTATCTCTGGGAGTAGTGGACTAAAAAAAATAAATTGGTAAGTACATATCTGGATACCCTCTAGCAGTTGCCCAATTTTTATTAAAATCGAAAAGGTAAAATCTCATATTTGACTTTATTTGGTCGATTTGGTGTGGAATGGCCCATATATCAAAACATTATCTAATTTTTCAAAAAATCAAACTTATCTTCATATAACTATAAATTTTTGAACATTGCGACAATTTAGCGAATTTTATAATTTGTGTGCTAAAATTTTCTGCCAATACAGTTATTTTGCATTAACAAATGTACATATAGGTATGAAATATAATTCTGACTTTTGGTTTTAATTAATTGTAATATTTTTAAAAAATTCGTTATGCATAATAACTTTTTTATTTTATTTTTGTCCGAATCAGGATTTTTCGTGGACTGCTACTTTTGTTTACCATATAATACTGGCAAAAACAGTTAATACGTTCTATATTTAAACCGTCTAGTAATAGAAGCCATAAAAACATTCTGCTACATCTAATATGCCCATTTGAACAACTCTCTTCAAATTACATTATGACCTCCGTTATCATACGGCACCAGTTGCTCGATTTATGGGAAGCATCTCTGAATATACACGGCACCAGTTGTTCGATTTTTGAATAGCAGAGAAATGATATAAGTAATTATTAAAAAATCTCTCAAATCTCGATTTTTTTTTATTTTCGTAATTTTTTACAAAATTTTAAGTGTGCAGTTCAAAGAAAAGGTTAATTTATTAATGTATCACGTAATATTTTGTGTCTTCATACAAATTATCAAAAGTTTTGAGATAATTTTACTACCATTTGTATGAGAGGTAGGCGTGGCAGTTGCCCGATTCGTCCCAATTATTGCAAGAAGAGTTGTTTTCATATACAAAACGCATATTCAAAATTTCAATATGCTATTTATGTTGGTTTTCAAGTTATGTTTTTTGGCATGCTAAAAGTGAAAATGGGAACCCTGCGCAACTTATTGAATAGTCTGGGCGCTTTAGAACGCCAAAACAAAAATGGTATTTTGAAGGCATCATATTTTAAAATTTTCGCACGGATCCGGGAGGAGCTAAATATTCGAATTCGTAACAAAGATTCGGAATTTCGCTACGACGAAATATGTTCTTCTTTAATATATTTATCTTCGTATTTTATTATGTTTATTTGATTACTAATATATTTAAATATTATTGCAATACAAAAAAAAATATATTTTAGTTACTTTGCAATTTTTTTCGACATTTTTCGGAAAAAATGACTTCGTCATAATAAATTTCAACATTTTTAGTTTCCAAATTTTGTTATTAACATTTTAGTTTTCAAGATTTTTGTTCGACATTTCTATGTTTCGGCATTTTTATTGTCTGCATTTTTGTCTTCGGTATTTTAAGTTTCGATATTTTAAATTTCGACTTACCACAGGTCTGACAGAGCCCTACTTTTAAATGTAGACCAACATTAGTTTCAAAATAAAAATATTCATATATGTAAATTCTTTAGGCTAGCGTGGAAAAAGATATCTTTTATTTGAATTATTTCAACTTAACTTATACTGTACTTTTAATTGGGCATTAAAGTTCTTTTATAATGCAGGGCCCAAAACATATTTTAAAGACTTTCTCTTCTTACCTATCTTACATATCCGACTGCTCACAGGATTGGACGCTTCAAATAAAGTTCGTTCAACTACGTGATGCTGGTGTCTACGAGTGTCAAGTTTCAACCCATCCGCCCACATCAATATTTTTGCATTTGAATGTTGTCGGTAAGTACTTCGAAGTCTTTGAAAGTCACGGTAAAATGCGCCGCAAAGATTAAAGATAATTTGTAGAATGTTTTAGTGAAAAATTAAGCATTTAAGGTATTTTGTTACTATATTATAGAAAAAAATCAATAACATATATATATATATATATATATATATATATATATATATATATATATATATATATATATATATATATATATATATATATATATATATATATATATATATATATATATATATATATTAATTTATTGTTGGTTAAGTTTGATTGTTAGTATTAAGTTACTCATTTAAGAGGCTTATGCAATATACATAAAAATCTAGCATTTTTTTTAATTATGAATTTTTTAATTCAGTATAGTTTTTATATGCGTATTAAATTTTAATTGAAATAGAGTCATAACTTTCTTCTATTTAATCACATGTCAATTTAATTTTAACAATTATTTGAATTCTTACAGTAAAACAGTAAATATTATTCAGAAGATAATCAAATTTTAACTAATTTTTCTCTATTCTTTCAATTCGACAAAAAATTCGACAAACATTTTGTCAACTCTGCATGTTACGCAATCATATAACAAATGGAATTATTACCTACCCAAAAATATCACAAACCATTCCATTCGGTTAGAAGCGCGCGCTGAAATAGCGGGACCACAAATTCGCTACTTAACACCCGGCTCAACATTACGGCTGCAGTGTCGCGTCATGCAGAACACTGAGGCCTCAGAATTTATATTCTGGTATCATGATAACAGGATGATAAATTACGACATCGATCGAGGCATTAATGTGTCAACGGAACCTGGTAAGTCGGATGACATATTATGTGAGACAGGCAAAAACAACTCAGGTGTGAAAACATCAACAACCATTAAATTGCGATTAAATTTAAAAAAACAATACATACGAATTACAATTCACAATATAATTAGTTTAACCGTAACAACAAATTTTTATTCATGATTTCTAAAAATATTTCCACATTTTTTATACATTTTCAAAATTTAATAAACCATTAATCATTTTGTTCATTGCACAGTTAATATATATCTAAATGCTGTATTTACAGATTTTCAATCTTCTGAGTTGATGATTCAGCGAACGAGACGGGAACATTCCGGGAATTTCACATGTGTGGCGAGTAATACGCAACCAGCCAGCGTACTCGTGCATATATTTAAAGGTAAACTTAAGATATTTTAAACATATACCAAGAAAATGAATGTAGTTTAGTACATTTAAACTATTTTAATGCAATATTTATTTGACTTGATTTTACTACTCAATTTTTACTCAAGTCATATGTAACCACAAAGGGCGTACTGCATATATGCGCTGGTACAAAGAAACCCAAGCAACTGAAAGAAATGCCTTGAAGACAAGGACAAACGCATTTTATTTATTTTTGCGCATGTTTTTCTTATGTGGTACAAGTGAATACATAAATATTTGTGGTGATGCCTTTTTGTGGTCAGAACTGATGATAATAAAGATTGCATATTTAGTTATGCATTTATTTTCATCACAAAGAAAATATATATGGGACATTTCATGTCAGAAGAGCCACCTACATATTTAAATGTTGTGGATTTGGTTCAAACATCAAATAAACTGTAGATGTAGCTTTATTTTAAGGTATCTCTGATTAAAATCGAGAGTGGCCTGCGATCAGTGACCAAATTAATATATTTTAAATTTTAAAAATATATATAAAATGAGTTATTACCAAATAATATAACGCACGACAAGCTCGTCTTGCACAAATTAAAAGACTCATACACATACAAAAATTATAGACGTAAATATAACAACCGATATTAATTGCATTCATTAATCAATCCAGCAACGAAATTCACTAATTCAATGAAACAATTTGATATTCTTTGTTAAATTGTTTTTTTTTCAATGTGACGTTTTACGTCAATGCAGATATTTAATTAGTCGGCACACTTTCAGCAATTATATTTGTTAAAACTGCGCCGACTAAATTTTTTGCTGTATTGACGTACAAATAATCATATTAGCAAACGTAATTGCTTACATAACGAAGAATAGCAAATGTTTTCATTAAATTAGCTAATTTCGTTGCTCGATTGATTAATGAATGTAATTAATATCGATTGCTATACTTACGTCGAATCCTTTTTGAGCGAATACATAATTTATATAAATACAGAATGCAGTAAAAATGAATGTAGATAGGATTTTTTCTACAAAATTTTGTAAATTTAAAAAAAATATATAAAATAGCAAAAATAACAAATAAAACAGTTCAAATTGAGAGTTTCTAATTTAATCAGGAATGAAACCTATTTCTGGTTGATTTCAGTTCCTGATTCTAGCTTCGTACACAGAAAAAAAACTCATCAATACGATGAATTTATTCATAAATATTATGAATTTTTCACTAAGTACCAGATTCATTATATTGAATACATTCATTATATATATATATATATATATATATATATATATATAAATAAATATATATATAAATATATATATATATATATATATATATATATATATATATATATATATATATATATATATATAAATAAATATATATAAATATATATATATATATAAATATATATAAATATATATATATATATTTATATATATTTATATATATATATATATATATATATATATATATACATATATACAATGAAGGGAAAACGGAGGGAAAAAAGTTCTAAAATCCAGAAAGAATCAAGAAGTATACAGCTAAACCGAAAAATTCTTAATTTCAAGAAATGGATTTTCTTAGTTGTCAAAAAAAGTAACAAAGTAGAATTATTCTTGGATTCAGTTATTAATTTCTTGGGTATCAAAAAAGTAACTAAGTAGAATTATTCTTGGATTCAGTTATTAATTTCTTAGGTATCAAAAATGTTGTTGTTGTTTTCGTCCCAAAATTTAATGAACACGTGTTCGTATAGTTGTTATTTTTCCGATCTTGCTTTGTCGCTATTATGTGTTGTTTTACTTTGTCTGTCTGTCAGCCCCATCTGTTTGTTCGTGTGACAGACAGACAGACTAACAAACAGACAGACTAACAAACAGACAGACTAACAAACAGAGAGCAATATCGATGAAAACAACAACAATACATGAACACGTGTTCTTTTTGCGATGAATACAGCAACAATTTTGCGTATTCTTTTTGGGTTTTAATAATCAATAAATTAACTTCTGAAAATCCAGTTGAATAAAGTGTTTACTTTTTTGACAACTAAGTAATTTGCTTTCTTGATATCCAGATGACAAATTCTTTAATTTTAGTAGTATTTTATTGATATTAGTCAAATTCTACTATTTTTCTTTCTAACCGAATTCTTTTCAAGTTTTCGAATTTTATTTCCCTCCGTGCAGATATTAGTTTTTGCAAGAATTAATAAGAAATTTGTTTCACATAAAAAGTGTGTCGAGAGAGTAATTTATCACAATTATTTTTAATATATTAATTTAGATTTCCCAGACCACACACAAAAAAAATTTACAAACAGCCAATATTCATCACATTGATGATTTCATTCATTGAACTAAAATCGTATTTTTTCAGTGTTTTTCATTTTTAATATTTTTATTATCATCAAATTTCAAACATAAATTGGTCTCCATTTACACATTTACGTATTTATAATTCTTATAAGATTTATGATATTTAAATTAATATGGTTTTATGAACAAAATTCATCAATATGATGTTCACTTTTTCAATAAGTATGGAGTATTCGAATAATTATCAATTAAATATTATAAATCCTTTAAGAATTATAAATACATAAATGTGTTAATGGAGACAAATTTAAGTTTGAAATTTGATGTTAAAAAAATATTGGAAATGAAAAACATTTAAAAAATACGATTTTAATTCAATGAATGAATTCATCAATATGATGAATCTAGGTAGTTTGTGAAATTTTTGGTAGAATTTTTTGTGTGCAAGCTACTTATCCTCGGGTCATTGTTGATCGCATTTGTGTTTTTTTGTGCTTCACACAATTTAATTTTATTGCATCTCGTGAAAATTTTAGTGAACGGAGCCAAAAAATCTGGCGTCTAATTTGACACATTCGTGCGGTTCAGTTTTATGAAATGAAAAATGAATTCCTTTCGTCGGCGCAAACCGTGTGACGTCAGACGATTTGCGCTTTACACAATTCAAAAAGCCAGTCACACGGGCGTGCGTAACGAAAGTAGTCGTCATTTATACAATATCTGGCAGTTATTTTTATACCCTACACTAAGAGTGAAAGGGTATATTCAGTTTGGTACGCCGTTTGTAACACCCAGAAGAAAGCAACTCCGGTATGGAAAAGTATATATATTCTTGATCAGCATGACCTCCTGAGTCGATTTAGCGATGTCCGTCTGTCCGTCTGTCTGTCCGTCTGTCTGTCTGTCCGTCTGTCTGTCTGTCTGTTGAAATCCCTAAGGCTTTTAAAATTGAAGAGCTAGATAAATGAAACTTATAACTTAGATTACTAATATACCTACGCTGTATGTGCGAAAAAATTGGCGAGATCGGTCCATTGTGACCTATGATCCGACCACTTATGTTCAAATACCACTTATGTACATATAAAGATCAATTTTTATGTATACGTGCTTAGGTAAACTTTGTTGGTCAAATATATATTGACATCATGCTCAAATACATGATAATAATGTTTTCCGGCGAAAAGACTTGTGGTTCACAAAAAAAAAAAATCGAAATTCGGTACACCTACCCATTTGTAAATATGGGTATCAAATGAATGGAAATTCTTCAGCGATTGAATGTTTGTAGTTTTTTTCAGGATTCGTATACCCTGGTGACCTATATATCACTTTGAATGGTAACCACACATATGTGTAGGGTATTTATAGTCGGCTTAGACCGACTATAATTTTGATAATCCTAACTATCATAATTACACCTACTTTAAAATTTCCCATGTGATCTAACCTTCCCAACTGGTTATAATTAGTGTTAAGAAGTTTTGTGTAAATAATTTATATGTGATATATTAATTATATTTCTTAACAATAATACCCAGTCTATATACGGCTTTTAAGAAAATACATTGTCACTTCTTCTCTGAAATACAATATTGAACTGAATTATTCCTAATAAATATTTGAATTAAATGTATTTTCATCACATGTCTATTCGAATTTAAAACGTAAATTTCTACTATGTATTTACAGGTGATAATCCTGCGGCAATGTATCACGGACATGTCGGCTCTTCGACCAAATCATATCAGACACATTTGCACAGCTTTATGTTAATTATATCCACAGGCTACCGAATATTCTGCTCACACATACACATTAAAATAGTGTAATTAAATATAATTTTTCTTAAGAGCCCGTAGATCGGCTTTAACACTAAGATATTACCTTTTACATAGACATAAATTTAATATTAAAAATTATTCATAAGTTATAAAAGTTATGTAAAATGAAATCAAAATATAGTGTAATTTACTACCATAAATTTATTATCTTGACGGATATCTGCGAAAAAGTGAATGTGAAGGAAATATTTAAAAAAAAGTCATATATAATTAGATTATTAAAGTATAAAAATATTTATAAATTCTAAGCGTAATAAAATTAGCTAAATGGAGAGTTATCAATGGTTCGATAGGTATTAAAATTGTACTTTTAATATGATTGAGTATATTGAAAAAATTGAAATTAAACTTATATAGAACTCTCTGAGTGGCTCTGGCGTATATTCGGTAAGACCAGACTAAGGATTTCTCTACAACATTGGTATTACTCATGCCTATTATGTACATATACAATATTCAATATTATTGTAATACTTGGCAAAAGAAGCGGTGTGAAACGTTAAAAATTAATATAATCGACAATGGACAGATGCCATTTATAACGAATATTTAAAAAATACATCCAAATCCTCTTAAATATTACAAAAATGTTTTGCTTTATTAACTGGTTCTTAAATTATATCAAAACTACCTATGTAAATCATTTATGTCCTACCGTCCAAATAATTTTTATTAAATGCTGATTTGTGGTGTCAAACACTACGACGGTAAAAGAAATCGTATGGTTTTATTATTATTGAATATTGGTAAACACAATCCCATGTTATAAGGGTTTCTTGTAGTCGTCCTTAATGTCCTTATTTTAATTTAATATAAAAAAAACTTTTATTTAATTATCTTTATATACAAATGTAAATATATTTTAAGTATCAACTAAACATTAATATATAAAATTGTTTTCAAGAACAATATATGTAAAAAAAGATTAAAAGTAATTAAAAAAAAAAAACAATGTAAAAAACACATAAATAATAAATTTAAAAAAATAAAACAAATACTTCGATTTATTCATTCTACATGATATGTTAGGAAACACCAACATTACTAGCACGGACGTGAAACCAGGTTTACCTTGGGGGGGACAAAAATTTAAAAAAAAAATCCGAAATTATATATAAGTGATAATAGTTTATTATATGTATAATAAATATTTTAATATTTGTTTGTAAAAGGCGAGCTAAAGCAAAGTATATCGGCTTTGCCTTAAACGACCAAAGCCATGATCAATATTCATTGTTTTAGTTTCTTCATGTAGGCACACCTGGGGGCAGATTCTGGATCTTTGTGATACTGATATTTATCATTTACCTTTTCAGTGAACATATCAATTTTTTTTACTTCACAGAGATCGAAATGCGATACTTTGGATAATTTTATTAATTTTATTAATATAAAAAATATTTTTATTATTAATATGAGGGTCCCGTGCTTTGCTGTGGACGTTTTTATTAGTTTTATAAACATAGTAACCAAAACATAACAACATTTATAATAGACAATTCTTTCTCAGACTGTCCGTCCACGTAGAATTCTTCCCAGTAGAATTCTTTCCCGTAAAATTTTTTCGCCGTAGGCTTTTTGCCAGTAGAAGTTGTAGTGTGGTGAGATTCGGTGTGTTGAGTTCAGGTGTGGTGAGTTTAGGAGTGGTGAGTTTAGGTGTGGTGAATTTTTGGTGGGGTGAGTTTTGGTATGATGAGTTAAAGTGAAGTGAATTTTATTGTTGTGATCTTTAGTGTGGTGAGTTTAAGTGTGGTGAATTTTAGTGTGTTAAATTTTAGTGTGGTGAGTTTTAGTGTGGTAAGTTTTAGTGTTGTGAATTTTAGTGTGGTGAATTTGAGTGAGTAGCCGCGGTAGCTCAGTGGTTAGTGCGTTGGACTGCGAGCCGAAAGGTCCCCAGTTCAAGCCTGGACTGGGGCTAACAACATCTTTTCATAGAAACGTTTTTCAATACCGCGCTACCTCTCGGCAGTAAATGGCGGTCCCACCACTTTGAGTACAAATACAACACGCACAGCTCAAAATGGTGAGAGAGCTCGGCCGAAGTTCTACACAGGACTGTAGCGCCAAACTATTATTATTATTATTTGAGTGTGTAGAGTTTAGAGGGGTGAATTTTAGTGTGGTTGATTTTATTTTTGTGTTTTTTCTTTAGTTTTTGTTTTTTTTTTGTGGTTTTGTTTTTTGCATTTATGTTTTGCTTTTGCTTTTGTTTGTGTTTTATTTTTATTCTTTTGTTTTTCTGTTTTTGCTTTTTTTTTGGGTTTTTTTTGTTGTGTTTTTTGTCGTTTCGTTTTTTTTTTTGCTTTTGTTCTTTGCTTTTAATTTGTTTTTAATTTTGTTTTTCCATACTTTTTTTGTTTTCTACTGTTTTGAGTTATTGTTTAAGTTTCGTGCTTTTACTTTTGTTTTTGTGTTTGATTTTTGGTTTTGTTTTGTGTTTTTACTTTTTTTTTATTTTTATTTTTTTGTATTTAAGTTTTTTGTTTCATCTTCGCGTTATAAGTGGCACCTTCACCAGCTTGATGGTGCCAAGTTATAACGCGTTGAAAGTTTAGGTTGTATTGGAGGTGCCACGCCCCGTAGTCCATTCCCGCCCATATATAGCCTATGTCAGCGCCCGGCTCCATAGTATCCTGGTGCAAAGTCAAATATGTTCAGCGGTTTAGACGTTATACAGGAACAAACAAAGACAGACAGACCAAGAGTTTTATATATATAGATTGTCATTTATGTGATGAATTTTTTGAAAAACTTTTCAAAACTGTCGGCTTTGTTTTCATTTTTGTAAACTATTGACAATAGCATCACTTCACAGCAGTATGAATTCACCAAAAAAAAACTGTTCACTTCATGATAACGCATATGGGTTATTCCACGTCAAATCAACTGAAAATTTTAAAATTTTGGCAGCACCCTCTCAGAAATTAATGAAATTTCGTAGAATGGTTTTATGACTTAAACTTAAGAAAAATGGAAATTTTCAGTTTCCTACTGCAGTGGTTTCAGAGATATGAGATACTCACTGTAACTTAGGAAATAGTTACCTTACCGTAACCATTTAAAGGCTATGTAAAGGTTATAAAAATTAGCAAAAGTAGAAATATTAAAATTTTTAATATTAGGATGACCAAATGTAAATAATATTCATAATATTATTAAAATAGATTTATCTCAGTAACTCCCTTTTTTTAAAATTTTAAGAAAATGTATTATAGAGTACCCTTTTTCTAACAAACTGTAAAAATTTCATAGTGGTGTTCGGGCCTTTCCCAAGTTATTAATAAAAATGTTTTATAAAATAGACATTTTCATATGAAATTTTATTATAAAATTTTCTAATTATTTGATCATAAAAGCCATTCAATTTTTTTATAGCTTTTAAAAAGAATAATTAATTTGGGGTGACCATATTTGTTACGTGACTAACCGTAAATTTAGATCTTTAGGCTGAACTTTACTTTACCAGCAGAAGTGAAATATTTTTTTTCTCCTTCTAACTATCCCCTCTGTTTGGATTCAAACTTAAAATAAATACATAAATTATGGTGCGATCGGACCTGTGGTACCCTAGAAAAATCTAAAAACTTGTACACCTACTTATTTTAATATATAGGTACTCAAATGAATGGTAATGATCCCACGATGGTGAATATGTACTTATTTTCCTAACGCGATAACCGTAGTGACCTTGTTACCGTTTTTAGAAACATGGTCACAAAAGGCTCAAAGGGCTTATAAGGACCCCAAAGGACTCATATCTCTAAAACTACTTCAATTAGGAAACAGTAGTATTGCGTTCTTCTTAAGTTTAAGTCATATAGCCATTCTACAAAATTTCATTAATGTCTGTGATGGTGCTGCTAAACCTCTGGTTGATCTGACGTGGAATCATCCATATTCAGAATCGACCTCAGGATAAGTTTAGTAAGTAAAAATAAAATCTGAAGCAGATGATGGAAATATGTGCAGGTGTTGACGGACATATATCGGCATACATTTTAAAACTATTTTATTAGATTTCTTTCTTGTCTGTGTGTTTGGTACAAATTTTGTTATTGATTTTAAACTACCTTCGCAATGAGCATCAGACTTAAGATTTTCAATATTACCTCGAACTGGATGACAATGCAATATTATCATTTTCTTGCCACCCGGTTCATCGTAGTTCTATCGCCATAGTTCCATATTAAAGATACTTTGAAACATGAATATTTGTAATTTTAATAATATTAGGCCTTTCAAATTTTGTTAGACGAAAATCTAATCAGAACAAAATAATAAGAAAAATAAAAATATTAATAAAAAATATTTTTTAATATAAAACGTTTTAAAGTGAATTTTTCAGTATGATTTAAAATAAAACGTGGGTGGTAAATAATATAATCTATTGGATCCTTAAAGTTCACATTAAAAACGTTTTATATTAAAAAAAAATATATTTTTCATTTCATATTTTTTTATTTTTTAAATCCTTTGAAACTGAATATATGTATCAATAACTTCCGTAGTTGTTCGTTTTTAAGCTAATGATAATACTGCAAGAAATAATTCATCTTAAAAGCTGCACACATGCACAAATCCTACTCACAAAAAATATCTTGTTTGGTCCAAACAACAATGCAAACAAATACTTGAAGTGTTTGAAATATTATTTGCAACCACCAATTTAAATGATTTGTAGCAAATGCTTAAATTATTAATCGCACATAACTGTAATATTAGTACCAAACTATATACATTTTAATCTCTTTAGCTGGAAACACTTTTGATTACACACAAATGTTTCCCATAAATACTTTCTATTGCTTCCAAACTGAATCCACATTCCACACGGACAAATGCATGCATTGAACATATTTTGTTGTTACTCATTTAGCAATGGAGTGGACTTTAAAGTTAAAAAACTTAAATAAAATCGAATACAAATATCAAGCGAATTTTCTGATTAACTGCTTCAAACTCTATGATCTCCAATGAGTATTACACAAAATTTGTTAATTTGTTTGAGTCGAATGTGAGTTCTGGCGATAAACGTTGCACGTTGCGTGATGTTCGGAACAGCGACATGATTGCTTTCGGAAATGCTCGGGCAAATACCATCTCTTAAACAAGTGTTTCGAGCGAACACTTTAAATATGTAATTATTATTTGAGGCAATTGACAAGTGTTTGTTCCAAACACTAAATAAAATTGACCATTTAAGACAAATAGATGCAGTAGTTAACAGAAGTATTGAATGTGTTTAGGAGGAATAATTAATTGAACACTGATAAAGTGTTTAATGTAAACAATTAAAGTGTTTAAGATATATAAATTATTATATGTTTAAAATACTAATTATTTGAAGCCTTTGCAGGAAACAGTAATTACTTATGGTAAATTATATAAAATTATAAGTCTTCAGTGGAAACAATAAGTTCTCTCTCTTGATTGTTTACGGCAAGTAATTCTTAAACAATCCTTTTTTGTGTGTATATTAAGGTGGTTCAGAAACATATGGAAAAAACTCAAGTACACCTTACGAGTCAACGTACCTCAAATTATGTGAGGGCGTACCATTCGTAACATCTTTCCCAAATTTCAACACCCTACGAATATTGGAAGACGGTGCTACACGGGCATATGTGTTGGCGATCACCAAACAAATCTTCAAAATTTGTATTGTCCTATCGCGATGATAACTATATATAATGATAGGATTAATGGCCATGACAATATATATATATATATTAAAGCTATTTTAATTTCCTTTTTAATGGACTATAATGCAACAAATTGGCCTGACACTATAAAAGATATAGGGGTTTAAGAATAACAAAGGTCTACTTTACTTTAATAAAAATATTATGTTCATAATGTATAGTTTTTATGTAATAAATCAAAGCTCTGATCATTTACCTTTATTTTGATATACCACTTTCTAACACCAGTTGCAATATTTAATTAAAATTATTTATAATAACTCAAATAAGTCATCTCATATTAAAGCAACAAATATATGAAACCACACTATCTGGAAAGCTGAATATTGGCCAATATCTTATTTTGAGCTGTTTCAACATACTTACAAATTTCATCCAATTCCGAAAAAGTCCTAGAAAATTTGTTTTTTTTTTATACCCTACACTAAGAGTGAAAAGGTATATTCAGTTTGGAACGCCGTTTGTAACACCCAGAAGGAAGCATCTCCGGTATTTGAAAAGTATATATATTCTTGATCAGCATGACCTCCTGAGTCGATTTAGCGATGTCCGTCTGTCTGTCTGTTGAAATCCCTACTACTTAAACAATTAAAGAGTTTGATAAATGAAACTCGTAATTTAGATTACTTATATATATAAAAAATTGGGCATGTCGGTCCATTGTGACCTGTGATCTGACAATTTATATTCAAATAACTCATATAAAATTACATCTACAGTTCAATTTTACTGTATACGTGCTTAGGTAAACTTTTTTGGTCAAATATATATTGACTTCATGCTCAAATATATGGAAATAATGTTTTCCCGCGAAACGACTTGTGGTTCCCAAAAAAAATCGAAATTCGGTACACCTACTCATTTGTAAATATGAGAATCAAATGAAATTCTTCAGCGATTGAAAGATTGTAGTTATTTTCAGGATTCGTATACCCTGGTGACCAATATACCACTTTGAATGTTAAAGGGTATTTATAGTCGGCTTAGACCGACTATAGTTTTGATAATCCTAACTCTCATAATAATACCAAATTTAAAATTTCCCAAGTGATCTAACCTTCCCAACTGTTGATTTGTAAGTAGTGGCGCAATTGCGTTAATTTAAAAAATTTAAGTAAATATTGCAACTGGTGTAAGAAAGTGGTATATCAAATTAAAGGTAAATCATTATATCTTTTGTTTATTATATAAAAACTATACATTATGAATATAATATTTTTAGTAAATTAGCCATAAAATAAAAATCGAAACATTTTAGTTCTAAAATCGCTATATCTTTATTAAAGTATATTAAAAGTAGCTTTAATTTGATATATAATAATAATAATAGTTTGGCGCTACAATTCTGTAAGAATTAAGGCCGAGCTCTCTCACCATTTTGAGCTGTGCGTGTTATATTTGTACACAAAGTGGTGGGACCTACAGTTTATTGCCGAATCCGAACGGCGGGTGAGAGCTTTTTCATAGGCAATGTTTTACTCTCGTAGGTTTGCCATTTACTGCCGAGAGGTAGCGCGGTATAGAAAAATGTTTTTATGAAAAGATGTTGTTAGCCCCAGTTCAGGCTTGAACCGGGGACCTTTCGGCTCGCAGTCCAACGCACTAACCACTGAGCTACCGCGGCTACATTGATGAAATTGACGAGGTATTTAAAAACATATACATTTTTTTGTTTCGTGTTTATTATATATTGGAAGGTCCTTAATGTCCTTCATATACAAACTCAGGACTTACTGAATATATTTATGATATCATTACATATACTTAACATCGAGATATGAAAATACACATTTTGAAGATTTGTTCGGAGATCTCCAACAAATATGACCACGTAACACCGTCTTCCAATAATCGTAGGGTGTTGAAATTTGGCCACGATCTTACGAAGGGGACTCCCTCACATTATTTGAGGTACGTTGACTTGTAGTTCAAAAAAATGGAATTTGCACCACCCTAGTGTATATATTATTAAAGTAACTAACAAATAAATGCACGTGTTTCCCAGTTTTTCTAGGCCAATTCGTTAAAGGGTTATGTTTGCATTTGAAATGTTGGATGCACTTCACAGCTTAGAAATCACTGAGTTTACAGCTTTTATTTTTATTTAAAAAATTTTAATTGATTTTTAAAATATCTCCTTTCAAATGGGAATAAAATATTTAAATGAATTGATATTGGGTAACCCTTTATCCATACTCAAAAAGATCTCAGCTACAAAATATGTGCCGCCAAAATATATATTTTTTTTATTATCAAAGTATTAAAAAACGTAAACGAATTGATTTAAAAAACTGTGTACACACAAATTCTTAGAATGATCCATAGTTTCACGTACAGGTCTATTTTTCATTGTCGGACGGTGTAATAAATTGTTTTAAATTAATTACTATCGACTATGATATTGGTTATCGTAGTTGTATGTTGCATGTATCGTACAATTGAGACATTTTATAAAAATAAAACTCGAACTTACTTTTTATTTATTTTTTATTTTATATTTTATTAATTGAATTAAAGTCAGTTGGGAAGGTTAGATCACATGGGAAATTTTAAAGTAGGGACATTTTATAGTAGGTGTTATTATGACAGTTAGGATTATAAAAACTATAGTCGGTCTAAGCCGACTATAAATACCCAACACATATGTGTGGTTCCCATTCAAAGTGGTATATAGGTCCCCAGGGTATACGAATCCTGAAAATAATTACAAACTTTAAATCGCTGAAGAATTTCCACTTATTTGATACCATATTTAGAAATTGGTAGGTGTACCGAATTTCAATTTTTTTTTGGGAACCACAAGTCGTTTCGCGATAAATCATTATTTTCATGTATTTGAGCATGAAGTCAATATATATTTGGCCAACAAAGTTTACGTAAGCACGTAGACAGTAAAATTCATCTGTATATGTACATTTTATATGAGGTATTTGAATATAAGTCGTCAGATCACAAGTCACAATTGACCGATCTTGCCAATTTTTTCGCACATACAGCGTAGGTATACAAGTAATCTAAATTATTAGTTTCTATCATCTAACTCTTCATATTTAAGTAGTAGGGATTTCAACAGACGGATAGACGGACTTCGCTAAATCGACTCATTCATGCTGATCAAGAATATATATACTTTTCCATACCGGAGATGCTTCCTTCTGGGTGTTACAAACGGCTAACCAAACTGAATATACCCTTTCACTCTTATCTCCATAACTTCAACGAATAGGTATCTACTGGTGATAAGTTATCTATCGTGTAATCAAAATTTCGTAATTTTAACGAATAGTTAAGGAGCAAAAATACCGGATAGGTAAGAATTTTCTGTTAGGTACGAACACATATAGATATCTACTCGTTGAAGTTACGGGTATTAGTGAAGGGGATAAAAACATGATGTTATATGGATACGAATATTTTGGCTACGGCACGACTACATGACGACTTGGCGACAATTGTCGCTGTCGCTAATATAGATTTAATTCTAATTTGAAAGGCGACAACCGATATTTTTATTAATTTTGAGAATTGTTTGAGCATTTTTTGTGTTATTTATCGTGATTAATAATTAAAATGAATAAATTTAAGAATTAATTTATATAATCCATGGTGTTTAATCGATATAACATTTAAAATGAAGTGAGAAAAGGATTGTCGTTGTCGCGTTGAATGTAATCAAGTAGCTCACAACACGACTGCATTTGTCGACAAGAACTAGTTGTCGTCGTGTCGCTGTCGCGGCTTATGTGTTCAAAGCATATGTATCTAGTACAAAATCAAAAATTTTGCTTACGATTAGAAATAATCAAAAAGTAATTTGATTCTTAGTACATTTTGATTATTTTCACGACTACTTTAAAATAATCAAAAACCTGTAATTACTACTTATTTTTGATTATTTCAAAATAATCAAAAAAAGTAATCCGACTTCTTTTTATACCCTTTGTGTATATATTGTAACGCCCCTTAGGAGGCGTATCCGGTATGGAAAAGTATATATATTTTTGATCAGCATCACTACCCGAGTCCGTTTAGCTATGTCCGTCTGTGTGTCTGTCCGTCTGTCTGTCTGTCCGTCTGTCTGTCTTGCTGTCTTTTTGACCGTATACACGATAACATGAGAAAGACTGATCAGAAGGCGATGAAATTTCGTCTCAATATATTTTAGTAAAAAGTAGGAACTGAGTTTGACAATAAGCCAAATCGGTCAACGGACACGCCCACCTCCCATACAATTCACTTTTATATAACTCTTTAGGAACTAATAACTCGAAAAGTATTCATGATATAGTTATAAAATTTAAAAATATTATTATAATTCACCTAAAAATATGTGGTCAAAAAATGGGCGTGATCCGCCCACATTTTTTTTTCATTATTTCCCGGGTTTTCATAGTGGAAATTTGATCCGTAAATTACTAAAATCCTATCTTTGAAATATTAGCCTTAAAAAATTTTCAATATAGGCGTTGTTCGCCCAATTATATTTTTTAATTTTTTTTTTTTTATTAGTTTTTTATACTTTTATATCTTGGGAATATAAGACATAAATTTCTGATATGTAAATAATATTCCGAGGGTGAGGAGGTTCAGCATAATTAAAAACTTTAAAATTAAGGTATGCAATTAAATATCCCTCATTAATATCCCCACCAAAGGTGTAGGGTATTCCATAGTCGGGCCCGACCGACCATAAAATCCGACACATGTGACCAAACTTTCCCAACTCATTTTTGATTACTTTCATTTTTCTTGATTATTTTTTGATTATCAAATAATCGAAAATTAATCTAACAAATTAATAATCAAAAAAGTAGTCGGATTACTAGTTTTTGATTATTTTAAAGTTGTCATAGAAATAATCAAAAAATGTACTAAGAATCAAATTCTTTTTGATTATTTCTAATCGTAATCAAAATTTTTGATTACGACACGCTGCAAAAATATGTAAACATTTAAAAAATTAATTTTTAAAATATGATGCCATAAAATATCATCTTAAAATTTAGCATGAACATTTATACTAAATCAACCAAAATATGTGATTTTTTTCAGAATTTTAAAAAGGGTCCTTTTTAAGGACATCCATTTTGAAGTGCATGGGTTATTACCACGGGCCACATGTTCAAGTTTAGAAGTTACATTTTAATTTGTATAAAAGCTTGTTCTATTAGCTTTAAAACGAGCCATCAACGGAGATTCTGGTCGCTGGTCGATTTGGTGTGGAATGGCCCAGGTGGAAAATTGTGCTCAACGAGTGCCAACTTCGTATACAAAAAGAATGTTGGAAGAATACATTTATTTAAATCCAATTCCTTTTTTGTTTGTTTTTAAACATCAATATGTTCAAACTATGGCAAAAATGGCGTAGATAGAAAATGCTGCACAACGTTGCCAACTTCGTCAGTGGATAAATTATCGAATAAGGACGAGAGTTGCGAACATACGTTGTATTTAGATTTGATTAGCATTTTCTGTGTTTCGAAACATAGTTTTAACCAAGTAAATTGCCAAAAAATAGTTTATTCAAATGCAATTAAAATTTTATGTTGGTATTGTAACATAATTATGGTAAAATTTTTGATTACGATTAATCGTAATCAACAGTAATCGTAATCAAACCTTTACAGCTCTGTTTTTAAAATGCTTATATTCTTCAGCCTTGAAAAAAAATAACAAAAACACATCTATATTAATGTTTACGTTCATAAATATTTTGCACGCTGCCCATTGTTGTTCAATATTTAGTAATATCAGGAATTCTTTTGAATTTCATTATTACCTTAAAAACACAATAAATACATTAAAATGATAAAAAACGCAAGAGTCTTGCTTTTCATGCATTTCTTGCAGTGTTAGTCTTGCATTTGATCTTGTTCTTGCATTTCTTATCTTGATCTTGTTCTTGCAAGAAAAATCTCGATCCTGTTCTCGCTCTTGTTCTTGCACGAAATGCACGAACAAGATGCATGAACAAGAAATTTTTAATCATCACTAAAAAACACTATAATTGCCATATATTTGTTTTACGTAATAACTCAAATAATTTAGACAATATCAAAACTGAGTATGAAGTCATGATTAGAATCTTAAAGTCCATCGGAAAATCACACTAACATCGTGGATAAAAACAAAAGTCCTCAATATGTTGTCTAGTGTAAGGTTAGGTTAGGTTTGTAAGGGGGTGTTGCTGAAATCTAATCAGCAAACACTCACGGTAGCCTAGTGGTCCATTGTGTTCCCTTTTTATCTGTGTGGTAACTATATTTTGTTGGCAACGATGGGTTAGTTTCTTAAAACCAACCTGATCTTCTTACGAACCCTAGTAGATTTTCAATTGGAACTTCAACTATTTCTTCCAGTTCCCCAAAGAACCTGTTCCCCATGTACTGGAGTCGACGCGTTTGGACAGTCGCATAGTAGATGTACGATTGATTCTACTTCCTCAATATCTTTGCAGCTCCTGCAGTGGTCGGGCGCGGTGATGCCCAGTCTGTGCGCCATTGTGCCGATTGACAATGTCCTGTCAGGACGCCGATGAGGATGCGGGTAGCTTCTTTACTGTTATTTATCAGGTTTTTTTTGTTCTTTTTTCATTGGTGTGTGGCCAGAGACGACGTGCATGGAAGATTAAGCATGATGGAGATCGACCCCCTATTTGTGGGGTCGATTTCATTACGCCTGCAATACTGCCAGTCTTTGTACTTTTTTCATTTCCCTAAGAAATGTAGTCTTCTTTATCGCTTCCCACCATACAGTAGAACCGTACGTTAATATGGGTATGACGATCGATGTGTGGATTATACTTGTTCTCATACCTCATCGTTTACCGACAGTTATCTTGCATGAGTAGAAAGCGCATAGTGCTTTTTTCAATTTTCTTCTGTGTTGCGTTTCCATCGAAGCTTACTGTCTAGTACAGTTCCGAGATATTTCGCTTCACTAGATAGAGCGAGTGTGCAGCCATCAAGTTTTGGAAGCTCAAGTTTCCAATTTTCCTTTTATTTGTAAATAGTACGAGTTCAGTCTTGGAGGCGTTTACTCCTAGGCCGTTTTGTCCTGCCCACATTGACAGTTCTTTCAGTGCAGTTTCCATAATGCTGCTAATAGTAGGAAGGTATTTTCCGCTTACCATAATTACTACATCGTCTGCATATGCTACTGCTTTTATTCCTTTAATTCTTAGTATTGTTAGGATTTCGACAACTACTAGAAGCCACAGAAGGGGGATATAACCCCTCCTTGCGGTGTACCCCTAGTTATTGTTTTCCGTACTTTACTAATGCCCAACTGTGAATTAATTATTCTGTTGTTTAGCATTTTATAGATCCATTGTGTTGTCTTGGTTTCTACCTGAATATCTCTAAAGCGGTTTTTATGGATTCCGTTTTTACGTTGTTAAACGTTCCTTCGATATCCAAAAATGCTGTTTGTGTGAAGTCCTTGTAGTGTAGGTTCTTTTCAATTGTCGTAACTACCTCGTGCAGTGCTGTTTCAACGGATTTCCCCTTAAGTTTGGCGTGTTGATAGCTGCATAGGTTGTTATCATTTAGTTTTAGTCTAATGGTTTGGTCAAGAATTCTCTCCAGCGTTTTCAACATAAACGATGACAGGCTTATTGGCCTATAGTCCTTTGCAGTAGAGTGTGTTGTCTTTCCCGCTTTGGGAATGAATACCACTCTGACTTCTTTCCATTTCAGCGGTATGTACCCCAGCCTAAGACAACTTTTGAAGATTGTCTTTAGCCATGTACCAATTGCTAGAAGAGCATGTATCAACATGGCTGGTATAATATCGGATTTGTAGGGCTTGAACGACTTAATAGCCCATGTTATCATTCTATCTGTTTACATACTGTCTACATTGTCTATTGTAAATCGGCTCCGAGATATATGTAGGGGTCGTGTCGTCAGGGTCTCTACGTCCTGGGAAGTGAACTTCCATTAGGAGTGCGAGAGATTCTTGACTTGATTCGGTCCAGGTATTGTCTGGTCGTCTGATGTAGCTGGGTATTACAGGGTCCTTGGATATAACTCTACGTAGTCTAGCTGCATCATTGGTCTTTTCAATTTCTTCACAAAATGTTTTCCATGAGATGAATTTAGCGTCCCTTATGGATTTCGTATAGGTATTTAGATCTGATCTATATATATATACTTGGTCCAGTCAATTTCAAGTTTACTTTTCCTGGCCTTGTTATGTACTTTTCTAACCTCTATTCTCTGCTTTTTTAGTTCACTCGTCCACCAAGAATTTTTGGTAGTTTTGTAACGGCGAGAGATTGGGCAAAACTTTAAGAAGGCTTTATTCATTTTCTTCGTGATAATAACTACCGCGGAGTCTATGGATATACTGTTAGGAAAAGAAGCTTCGCATGTGTGCGGCACGTTTTCTGAAATCCACTCTGAATATTTTGACCACTTTGTTTTTGCAGGGTTCCTAAAAGGTTTTATCATACTAGGTTTGAAGTTAATGTTGAAACGTATTCTAAAATGGTCCGAAAAGGAGTTTTTAGAAGACACTTTCCAGTCTTCGACCTCAATTAGTTTAGTGTTATTGATTAAAGTCAGGTCAAGGACTTCTTCTCTTACTCTATTTTGAACAGTGGGGTGATCTTCCGCAAGATAAAGTCCGAGGATATAAGAAATTCAAAGATTGACTAACCTCGTTCGTTGATATCCTTACTACCCCACTGGCTGTGATGTGCGTTGGCGTCACAGCCGATCACCAGTGGCAGGTTTCGTGTGTTCGCATAGTCTGCAAGTTCTCGGACTTCTCTCGGAGGGGGATCTTCTTCGTCGTATGGCATATGGCTGAACTGAGAATAATCGTTTTCTCGTTGTTTTCAACCTGTATTGCCACCGTGTCATCATTACTGTACTTGTGTAGGAAGAAAGCATTTAGTGTTTTTCTAGCTAGCATACAGCATCTTATCTTACCTCCATTTGTAGAGTGAAACAGATTGTATTGTTTCGATCTTAGCCCTTGTACCTGGTTATGTGCTATCCAGGGTTCTTGGACTAAGACCATGTCTACATCGTCTTCAGTTAAAAGGAGCATTAGGTCGTCTGTTGCGGCTTTGCAGTGGTGCAAATTAATTTGCACTACCTGCAACTGGTACGACATTTTGCCCCTTTTCATCGTCATCCTTCTCGGTCCACGCCCCCACTGACCCAAGCCCGAACTTCAGCATGCCATCTCTTTCATCGAGCAGCCGCGTTGAATGCCTGTCAACAAGGAAGAGAAACACCTTTCCTCCGTTGTTATGGCTTTGCCGTGCGTTGAGTAGCGTTCAACCGCCTATCGGAACGTCCCTGTTTTGGGCAGCCAACAGTTTGACTAGGGATGCATTCTCATGTTTTGCAGGAGGAGGAATCCATAGCCAATACCATCCTGCGCCGTCGAAATTGTAATCTCCTAGAATACCGGCTTCGACGCGCACCATCATCTCCTTGAGGACTTCATTCTCTACAAGCAGCCATCTTACCGAATTCATCCTGCCATCAGGATCTGATTCGTCAATGATGACCACTTGTAGATCCGCTAGAGTGTCCTCGAAACTGGTGGACTTTTTGGTCCGTTTCGGGGTTTTCTCCTTGCGCTTTTCCTCCTACCTTTGCCTCTAAGCTGACAGCCCCGAGGTTCCGGCCCTTTCACCTACTTAGATTTTGCTGTCCAAAACCTCGTGGGATTTGAGTCCCGATTTGGAAGCATCCTCCCTTTTCCCCTAAGCCTTTCCCTTGTTCGCCTTTTTAGGGGCAAGTTGGGGTGGTTTTTCAGGGGCGCAGGTGCTTGAAGTAGCGAATGCTGGAACTTTGCTGAGCTCCCTCCGTTCGTAGCTTTTCACCACCTGCGTGTGCTTCTTTTTGAGTGCCAAGTCTCGATCAGTGAGGCGTGCCTGATCCCTAGCACTCCGTTTTTTGAGGTACCTCAATGACCCCTTGTACTTCTGGCGTTTGTGTCCGTCGCCGGTGTAGGTACAGCGATGACCGTCGTGTCGTTATCATCAAAGTCCGCTAGCAACTCTTCTTCCGTGTCCGGGCCTGCGATGACCTGTTAGGGTGCCGAAGAACGGAAGGGATTTAACCATCGTCTCTGCGATAACATCGTCGGTCATCATGGGTGTATCGCCTCCATGGTTGTCAGGTGGGGCGATACCAGTTTGCCTGACTAAGCCAGGTCTTTCGGTCTTTTCGTTCGTTTGTTTGTTGTTGTCGTTCATTTTAGGTCTCACGTTCGGAGGTCGCCAGGTATCCGATACCTCCGTTAGCGACAGTGCAAATTTTTAAACTTGGCCCACTGCCAGGTTAGATTCTCAGCACGGGTACCTTAATCTAGCCCAAGGGATAGTGGAGGTGGAAGGGAAAGTTAGGATGAGGAAAGGAGGGATGAGAGGACCCCAGACCTTGCGAATCAAAATTCCTTCCGGATTCACATTTAAATACTAGAGTTGATATTTAGTTAGATATTTAGTAGATATTTATATATATTTATTTGATGGATTTACTTAAACTTCCATGTATTTTATAGACCGTATAGTCTTTGAAAACCATGTCCACTTCGATGCTTGACTATTTTTTGAAACTTTATATATTTTTGAAAAGAGGAAACCTACGAAAATAAAGTAATTGTGGTGTCTACCTATTTATTAACATAATTGTGGTAATTTTTAGGCTAATTTAAAGTCTACCCAGGTTTCGGAATTTATTTTGTACTCTTTTATCTGTTCAATCTTAATCTTTTAGCATTATTAGAAGACTGAAAAATGAGTGGGTTATATATATTAAGTTCCTGGAAGCATTTTTGGATCTTTAAGTGCTCATATATGAACGTCTTATTAAAGAGACTTGAAAAAATTTCAAATAATTGTTGATGCAAACCCCCTATATCGAAGTCGAGAACCGGAATCCCATTTGAATACTGGAGTACATTCTTATTATTTTTATGTGATATAAGGACTAATTGCTCTGTGACAATTATATTAGTGCCGCAACAGGCATATCATCTGAGTTGAAAACAAAACCACAATAAAGGCACCACGTACGCCATTCAACATTGATAATCAGCGCACATTTATGTACCCAGTAGGATTGCCACCTGTTTTCTTTACAAATAAAATGTCTCCAAAACTCAAAATATCATCCTTAAAATTAAAAAAAAAATCAATAATAAAATATAAATGTTGGTTCCATTCGATTTCGTTTTTGTACTGATGTTAAAAACCAAAAAAATTAATTTTCCATCAAAAGTCTTCTCAGGCTATTTTTAAGTGTGGCAAGCTTACTATCCTGCCGCCCACTCATTGATCCAGATAGCAACACATGTGGCTCATATGCACGTGCAAGCGGTAAAAACAAATGAGCGCCAAGTGCACCTGGAAACAATGGAAGCACAAAGAAACTGACAAAAGAAATGACACCTCAATGAGTGGTAATTTTCAATTTGTGCGCGTAATCAAGCGAAAGTGCTGATGTTGGCAAGGTGTCCAATATGCGCAAAGTAAGACGAGAATACAAAGAAATGAGCAAAACCCGAGTTTAAAATAATACAGCACTCGTTACAGCACAGTTCTTGAGACAGTGATGTCAGCTAAATGCATACGAAGGACACAGGGAAAAATCGTAAAGGAAACAGCGGCGCTGGTTATAAAAGAAAATCGTCGAACAAAAAACCATTCAACAGGCTGTTAAGAGCGGAACGTGTCTGCCATAATGCAATACATAATTGGCCGGCACCACTCCAATACTGACACCCACCAACTCAGAGTCTTTAGCAGTTCTATTCTTTAATGCACACGCAAAATTGTGAATTGTGATGCAAATTGTCAATTGTAAACTTTAATGTTTCTGTAAAGTGTTTTGTGTGCGTGTGGAAATTCAAAATTCCATTTCGATTTTCCCATCGACACTAAGGACCATTGAGACCAAGTACTTATTATAATGTTTAAATGGTTGGTGTGAAATAGATGTGCAAAATGAACCTTTTTGAGACATGGTTTGTTGATCTTAACAAATTAATGAAAACATAAATAGTATTTAAACTAAAATAGTATTAATTATAAAGACGAATGTGGTTCATAAATTTTACAATTAAAATTTAAAACAAATAGCTACATTGAAATAACAAGGTGTGTATGAAAGACTTGCTGCAACTATCAGTTCAAATTTACACCATGTAACAAAGATTCAAATTCAAAATCCCATAAGTTTAAAGAAACTTGCAGCAAAATTCTTTTAACCAGAAAACTTTTAACCTTCATGATACCGCCATAAAGCAATAAATAAAAATTATTTGTTGTTCTTTATATTGTACATTTTAATTTATTATTGTTCATAAGATAATTTGTCCATTTACTACATGTGGTCTGAAATACATCAAATATACCGATGATACGCGCACGTTTTATGTCGTTCTAATTATCACTATTTCTACGGCTTGCAAGATATCGCTACAATTTTAATACAATCGCTATCTAATACTTAAATACTAACTAAAATATAAGTCACATAAGTGTGCCATATCACAAACAAAATTTGTACACAGTTGGATGTATGATACCACTTTTGGAATGAAAACGAAAATGTCGATTCCTTTTTAAGCCGCACCTCGTGTGAGTTGCAGCTTGTCATGAATACTCTTATTGCATCTAATTTTTTATGAAGGAGGTAAAAATGATGGTTCTAAGATATGGCTTGTGAATGTGACCCTAACACAAACAAAATAGGACACGGTGGAACTTTCGAAAAAAAAAACGTAATTGGTCCGAAAAAAGCACTTTTTTCTAAGGCACATCTACAATTCCATCTGAATTTGGTTGGACATATGTGTGAGCGGAAATTTATGCCACGAGTATTAATGATCAATCATTATTTTTTTTTTTTAAATTTCAACATATGGTAGAACCATGTATTCTGACATATTATCGACTGCGTGAAACTTTAAATGTGAATTTTTTGCTTTATTGTACAAAAAATCACAATTTCTCCAAATTAACATTAAAGATATCATTTAAATTCAGTCAGATTAAACTGTGTTTTATCCATTATATTATGTTTTATCCTCAAACAATAATTCTTCATCATAATTTAAACAACAATAAAATCTATTGTACAGGTGTACGTTAGCATAGCGCACAAACAAAAAGACAAATGGAAAATGAGATTTTCCGGATTTGCTGCATATATGCAGATAGTTATAAGATGTTTGCCACAACACCATTGAAAATTATGATATATACAATAGACTCACAGCAAACAAACCTAAGTTCTTGGACATTTGCCGCAAATTATTTGCTCATTTTTACATTTGACTACTATAAAAAAGGCAAATGTCGTACTTTTTCCTTATGCTCGATTTATCCACAACAATTAAGTAAATCAAATGGTGTAAAAAAGTGTCAACTCAAATATTACACTTTATTGGTAAAAGTGAACATAAAATTTCCTGGGATTGAATTTTTCAACCCGTGATGGAATATTATTTCTTTTCAGAGCGTCGGGCGGACTTGGTTCATCCGCGGAAAAATATCAAGTCGTTGTACGCTACAGTCCTCTATAGAAATTAGGCCGAGCTCTTTCACCATTTTAGCAGTTCGTGTTATATTTGTACTCAAAGTGGTGCGAATCCGAACGGCGGGTGAGAGCTTTTTCAGAGGCAAAGTTTACACTCGCAGGTTTGGCATTGACTAGCGTCGCACGGTGAACCAAAAGATGAAATTTTTTAACAAAACTATATTTTTTTTATACCCTACACTAAGAGTGAAAGGGTATATTCAGTTTGGTACGCCGTTTGTAACACCCAGAAGAAAGCATCTCCGGTATGGAAAAGTATATATATTCTTGATCAGCATGACCTCCTGAGTCGATTTAGCGATGTCCGTCTGTCCGTCCGTCTGTCTGTCCGTCTGTCTGTCTGTCTGTCTGTCCGTCTGTCTGTCTGTTGAAATCCCTAAGACTTTTAAAATTGAAGAGCTAGATAAATGAAACTTATAACTTAGATTACTAATATACCTACGCTGTATGTGCGAAAAAATTGGCGAGATCGGTCCATTGTGATCTATGATCCGACCACTTATGTTCAAATACCTCATATAAAATGTACATATAAAGATCAATTTTTATGTATACGTGCTTAGGTAAACTTTGTTGGTCAAATATATATTGACATCATGCTCAAATACATGATAATAATGTTTTCCGGCGAAAAGACTTGTGGTTCACAAAAAAAAAAATCGAAATTCGGTACACCTACCCATTTGTAAATATGGGTATCAAATGAATGGAAATTCTTCAGCGATTGAATGTTTGTAGTTATTTTCAGGATTCGTATACCCTGGTGACCTATATATCACTTTGAATGGTAACCACACATATGTGTAGGGTATTTATAGTCGGCTTAGACCGACTATAATTTTGATAATCCTAACTATCATAATTACACCTACTTTAAAATTTCCCTTGTGATCTAACCTTCCCAACTGGTTTTATTTAATTTTCAATTTTTTTTAAAACTATAGCATCAATTAAAGACCCACTAAGAATAATCTGTAACTATTTTTCTTATAACATCTTATAATAGTTTAAGTAGCCGCGGTAGCTCAGTGGTTAGTGCGTTGGACTGCGAGCCGAAAGGTCCCCGGTTCAAGCCTGGACTGGGGCTAACAACATCTTTTCATAGAAACATTTTTCTATACCGCGCTACCTCTCGTCAGTAAATGGCAAACCTACGAGAGTAAAACTTTGCCTATGAAAAAGCTCTCACCCGCCGTTCGGATTCGGCAATAAACTGTAGGTCCCACCACTTTGAGTACAAATATAACACGCACAGCTCAAAATGGTGAGAGAGCTCGGCCGAAGTTCTATACAGGACTGTAGCGCCAAACTATTATTATTATTAATAGTTTAAGAGATATGACCCTCAAAGAATTGCATTTCATACATAACTATATGAAAATACATATTAGAACATAACTAAAATATCCTTGTATATTCTCTCAAATCTTTAAAATTGTATTTCGGCTATTGCAAAATACACCTTCTGAAGAAAAAAAGGCTTCCGGTTTACAAGAAAATTGTAGTAAAATACTACCATTTTCGTAAGAATTTATTAATTTGACTTTAAGTGTTTAGTATTTCATATAATAACTCAATACAGACGAATATTACAAAGTTCGTATTCACACAAATGTATATCTATAGTATTCAAAAAATACCAAAATACTAATAATTCATCCACATTTCGAAAAATTTCACGTCAAACATTTCAATTTGAGTAATATTATGTCAAGTTAATAATTGAATATCAATTAAACCTAGAGATATACTTCAATCACAATCAATGTGATAAAAAATAAAAAAAAATATCATTCCGATATCGTTCCCGGATTAGGAGAAAGTACATGGCAAAAATTACCATTTTATTTCATAATTTCATACATATTTGCTTTTTTTGTAAATTTATTTTAAGGACTGCAAACGATATCCTTCATTAACACTAACTTATTTCAAATCACTATTAAATTGGTCAAAAATAAATAATAAATACCGATATCGGACCCGATTTTAAAAAATCACAAGTCAAAAATTTCCAGAAAATTCTCGAAGTTTAAATATTTATACCCTACACCTATGAGGAACAGGGTAAATTAACTTTGTGCATATATTGTAACGCCCCTTAGGAGGCGTGTCCGGTATGGAAAAGTATATATATTCTTGATCAGCATCACTACCCGAGTCCGTTTAGCCATGTCCGTCTGTCTGTCTGTCTGTCTGTCTGTCTGTCTGTCCGTCTTGCTGTCTTGCTGTCCGAATACAGAATAACTTGAGAAATACAGCTCAGAATGCGATGAAATTTCGTCTCAATATATTTTAGTCAAAAGTAGGAATTGAGTTTGAAAATGAGCCAAATCGGTCAACAGACACACCCACCTCCCATACAAGTCACTATTATATAACTCTTTAGGAACTATAACTCGAAAAGTATTCTAGATATAGTTATAAAATTTAAAACATATTGTTATAATTCACCTAAAAATATGTGGTCTAAAAATGGGCGTGATCCGCCCACATTTTTTTTTTCATTATTTCCCAGATTTTCATAGTGGAAATTTGATCCGTTAATTATTAAAATCAATTCTATGAAATATTAGCCTTACAAAATTTTAAATATAGGCGTGGTCCGCCCAATTACACTTTTCTAATTTATTAGTTTTTATACTTTTATATCAATTTTTAAAATTATGGGGATATAAGACGTAAATTTCTGATATGTGAATAATATTCTGAGGGTTTAAGGTATGCAATTAAATATCCCACATTAATATCGCCACCAAAGGTGTAGGGTATTCCATAGTCGGGCCCGACCGACTATAAAAATCCGCCCCATGTGACCGAACTTACTCATGTGACTTAACTTTCCCAACTCGTTTTTTATGATGGAAGTAAAAATGAAGGTTCTAAGATATGGCTTGTGAATGTGCCCCTAACAATAACAAAAACGTGATTGGTCCGAAAAAAGCACTTTTTTCTATGGCACATCTACAATTCCATCTGAATTTGGTTGGACATATATCGACGCCCCTTACGAAAACTATTATATATTTTTTCCCTTACGAAAATAAATACGTTATTTTTTGAGGTTCAAAATAAAAGTATGTTATCGTTTTTGATGAGAAAAATAATACGTTTTATGGTTTTGCCAGGAACTCCATTATGTTTTTGATATTTCTGAGAATATGCATATGTATATCCGTGTATTTACGAATATAAAAATGATTCAAATTTTGCGAAGAAGATTGGAATCTTTTGTTGAACATGAATAATGCATTTATGATTGGGGCTTTCATATAAAACCTGTACATATTACAGCATTTATTAAATATTTGTAATCGTTTTATAAAGACCACAGACCAATGGAAACTTATATCAGTCCTGAAATTAAATCTAAATTTTCTGTAACAGTCTAGATTTCTTAGGAGACAATAACAAATGAACTCGAAAATCCTAAAAATGGACATGTCCTACGCTCCTAATAATAATTACAAAAATACTATTTTAGCGATACAGTTCTGAAGAACTTTGGCTGAACAGTTTCACCATTTAAACATGTTACATTTTGACTGAAATAGCGGAACCTACAGTTTAACGCCGAATCATTACTTTTCATGAGTGATGTTTGTACTCTCGAAGGTCATCTACCAAGAGGTAGCGCGGTGAAGAAAAATATTTTCTATTTTTTTTTTTGATGTTGCTTTTGCTGGTGTTTGAACCAACGACGTTTCGGCTTGCTTGTCCAACACACTAATCTTCTGAGTCACCTACATAGTATATGGTAATGCATATTATGTATCATTATAGCGTAATTATTTTGAATTTTGTCAAACAAATTTTACAAATGACATGTATCAAAACATAAAAGCAACGCAATATGATTTATTTTTCAATAAAAAGCTCCAATTTTCGTCTAAAAATTTGAAACATAATAATTTTCCACAGAAAACTGTTTGTTGTACTAATTTTCTGTGAAATTTTGAGAACATTATAATATTCGTAGCCGCGGTAGCTCAGTGGTTAGTGCGTTGGACTGCGAGCCGAAAGGTCCCCGGTTCAAGCCTGGACTGGGGCTAACAACATCTTTTCATAGAAACATTTTTCTATACCGCGCTACCTCTCGTCAGTAAATGGCAAACCTACGAGAGTAAAAACCATTGCCTATGAAAAGCTCTCACCCGCCGTTCGGATTCGGCAATAAACTGTAGGTCCCACCACTTTGAGTACAAATATAACACGCACAGCTCAAAATGGTGAGAGAGCTCGGCCGAAGTTCTGTACAGGACTGTAGCGCCAAACTATTATTATTATTATAATATTCGTTATTTAAGTAAAAATGAAATCGTATTCGTTTAAAAGTGATATATACTTTTTTTCGTAAGACAATTTTAATATAATAGTTTTCGTAAGGGGCGTCGATATGTGATCGGAAATTTATGCCACGAGTATTATTGATCAATCATTATTTTTTTTTTTAAATTTCAACATATGGTAGAACCATGTTTTCTGACATATTATCGACTGCGTGAAACTTTAAATGTGAATTGTTGGCTTTATTGTACAAAAAATCACAATTTCATCAAATTAACATTTAAGATATCATTTAAATTCCATGAGATTAAACTGTGTTTGATCCATTATATTATGTTTTATCCTCAAACAATAATTCTTCATCATAATTTAAACCACAATAAAATCTATTGTACAGGTGTACGTTTGCATAGCGCACAAACAAAGATACAAATGGAAAATGAGTTTTATTTATATGGATATATTCAAAAGCGCTAAGATGTGCTCGCAACTCCAAAAGTTAAAGATTTTCTGGATTTGCTGCATATATGCAGATAGTTATGAGATGTTTGCCACAACACCATTGAAAATTATGATATTTACAATAGACTCACAGCAAACAAACCTAAGTTCTTGGACATTTGCCGCAAATTATTTGCTCATTTTTACATTTGACTACTATAAAAAAGGCAAATGTCGTACTTTTTCCTTATGCTCGATTTATCCACAACAATTAAGTAAATCAAATGGTGTAAAAAAGTGTCAACTCAAATATTACACTTTTATGGTAAAAGTGAACATGAAATTTCCTGGGATTGCATTTTTCAACCCGTGATGGAATATTATTTCTTTTCAAAGTTGATGACGGCATCGCCGGGCGGACTTGATTCATTCGCGGAAAAGTATCAAGTCGTTGTCGCTACAGTCCTCTATAGAAATTAGGCCGAGCTCTTTCACCATTTGAGCAGTTCGTGTTATATTTGTACTCAAAGTGGTGCGAATCCGAACGGCGGGTGAAAGCATATAATAACTCAATACAGACGAATATTACAAAGTTCGTATTCACACAAATTTATATCCATAGTATTCAAAAAATACCAAAATACTAATAATTCATCCACATTTCGAAAAATTTCACGTCAAACATTTCAATTTGAGTAATATTATGTCAAGTTAATAATTGAATATCAATTAAACCTAGAGATATACTTCAATCACAACCATATTGATAAAAAATAAAAAAAAATATTATCCTGCTATCGTTCCCGGATTAGGAGAAAGTACATGGCAAAAATTACCATTTTATTTTCTAATTTCATACATATTTGCTTTTTTTGTAAATTTATTTTAAGGACTGCAAACGATATCCTTCATTAACACTAACTTATTTCAAATCACTATTAAATTGGTCAAAAATAAATAATAAATCATACCGATATCAGACCCGATTTTAAAAAATCACATGTCAAAAATTTCCAGAAAATTCTCGAAGTTTAATTATTTTTACATTACTTTTGTGAATCAATAGAAGACATACTGTAATGCATAACTATATCTTGATATGTTTTTATTAAGTAAAAAAAAACTACTAAATCTACCGTTGTTTTGAAGTTATATAATTTTGTTCAAAAAGTGCTTTTTTGTTCACCATGCGTTGCATAGAAAAATGTTTTCTATGAAAAAGATGTTGGCAGTCGCTGGGGAACGAACCGGGGACCTTTCGACGGTGACCTTCGAGTCGAACGCACCATAGTCCAAAGCACTAACCAGACGAGCTACCAACGCTACAAGGATACAAAGGATTCATAATGACGATGGCGATGTATAACAGGGTTACAGTTTAAATTTTATAAAATAAATAAAAATGCTTTTGATTCCTTTTATTTCAAATCGAATCCAAGGGAACAAGTACCGGTTTAACCATCTTATGTTGGTCGTTAAACTTTGTTTAAAATCTTTATATTCTTGACAGATAATTTCACAAAAAATGAATTTTGCTCTATTTCTTAGTTCTCAGTTTCTCGTCGCCGCATTTACCACCTACCTGTTTGCGTTCTGTTTTTATTTCTTATGTTTCAGGACTTTATAAATGGCAATATTTCCATCGAGAAAAATATAAGTTTATGTCATAAATCTCGTCATTTATGGTAAAATATCTATTTAATCCGGCATTCAGGATGTTCTCAAAAACTTCCAATGTTCACAAAATAATTTTCATATAAATTAAATTAGAAAGCATAATACGTCAGCGCAATGTGTACATATGTAGTTGTATGAATAAAGGTCACGGTCTTTTATTTCCATCTAGGTTTAAAAATGAATGACTAATTTGTAAGAACAATTTATATTTTACTGCTTTTTCTCGATGTTTATTTTCTGTAGGTACACGATACGTCGCCCTGATAAAGGGGTTTAAAATTAAAAAATGTCCCGAAGGTAATCCAATGGTCCAATAAAACTAAAAACTGTTGTTAAATAATATTAACACCCATATATTAATTCTGAGTATTAGCGAATTGGAAGATATACAAATTTAATTTCAAAAATGCAAAAGGTACACGTGTACTTCGTCGCACAAATAACGTTTAAACGTTTAATGTAAAACAGCTTTGAAACCTAAACGTCATTTAAATTTAAGAGAAATTTAATTAAACTAAGGTTAAATTATGTTTAAAGTAGCACTGTAAAACTGGCCGCAGTTACATCATTTTTATACTCTACACCTATGAGGTACAGGGTATATTAAGTTTGTGCAGATATTGTAACGCCCCTTAGGAGGCATGTCCGGTATGGAAAAGTATATATATTCGTGATCAGCATCACTACCCGAGTCTGCTGTCTGTCTACTGTCTGTCTGTCTGTCTGTCTGTCTGTCCGTCTTGCTGTTTTGCTGTCCGAATACAGAATAACTTGAGAAATACTGATCAGAATGCGATGAAAATTTGTCTCAAAATATTTTAAGTAGGAAATGAGTTTGAAAATGTGCCAAATCGGTCAACGGACACGCCCACCTCCCATACAAGACACTTTTTTCGAAAATTATTCAAGGTATAATTATAAAATTTACAACTTATTGTTAGAATTCATCTATAAATATGTGGTCCAAAAATAGGCGTGATCCGCCCACTTTTCTTTTTCATTATTTCCCGGGTTTTCATAGTGGAAATTTGATCCGTAAATAAATTATTAAAATCAAATCTATAAAATATTATCCTTTCAAAATTTTAAATATAGGCGTGGTCCGCCCAATTATATTTTTTAATTTTTTTTTTTGTTGTTTATACTTTTATATAAATTTTTTAATTTATGGGGATATAAGACGTAAATTTCTGATATATGAATAATATTCTGATGGTGGGGAGTTTCAGCATAAGTAAAAACTTTAAAATTAAGGTATGCAAATAAATATCCCACATTAATATCCCCACCAAAGGTGTAGGGTATTCCATAGTCGGGCCCGACCGACTATAAAAAGCCGCCCCATGTGACCGAACTTTCCCAACTCGTTTTATTTTAATGTTTTGATTATATGAAAGGTGCAATTACACCAACATTCTACATGGCTATTATAATGTTCAAAATGATTCTGCTTCGATTTTTATAACAACTAATACATTTTTGTACATTTTCTTATCTATCCATTTAATACATTTTCATTTCTTTTATATCAGCTTGTTTTGGATTTTTGACTAATTTATGTAGGTTTGTTTTGCCATCTACAGTATTTGGCTATTTTTCACCATTTATGGAATATTATTACAAATTATGAATATTAAATCATATAATATGATGACTTTTGAATACATTGTTCAAAATATTTTGAAAATAAATTATAAATAAATCATAAAATTAAGATAAATAATTCAAGTATTATGAATAATGGTTCAAATACACGATAGAACATTGTAGTGCGACTTGTAATACGACGTAGATTTCGTTCGCCCATACACTTATCGAACTGTTAGCCCAACATACTAAACAACATCATTTTTGTATTTTAAATAAATGAATATTAAATGAAAATTTTCTTTAATGTTTTATAACATAAAATACGAATTTGTAGCTAAAGAAAATCGATAAAGTTGGATTTAAAAGAAAAATCTTAATATTCAAAAAATTTTGTATGAGAACCTTAAGAACCAAATCAATATTATAACATTGCCCTACACTCATTTTGTTGCAGTAAAATTTTGAGCAAATATTCAATACATTTATGGCGATGATTCTAAAGGTGTCTTCAGTTTTATCAGATTCACTCCAATTTTTGATATATATGACAATTTTCAATTTACCATTCTATTTACTATTTTATTTTAATTTTAAAATTCAAACAAAATAAAAGAATGAAGTTATCGTCATGATATTAGAATAGAAATAGAATAGATTGCGCTATAATACCAACATTTTCTTTAATGTTGAATAAATATGTTTGCGCAATATAAACAAATAGAATTTTAAATTTTTGAAAAAATAAAAAATTATGAATAAAATACGTTATTACCTTACCTTCATATTTTTTTTATAAAACAATCAAATACTGCTTATTCAATTTAAAACATAAGAAATCTTAATAGAAATATTCTAATACTTATTAATCTAGACGAGTTGTTTTTGTAAAAAAATAAAACTTCTGGAATTCATAAATCACCGACATGGTAAAACATTACAAAAAAATGAAAGGGAAAAACATATAGAAACCATCAAACACATACACAATTAAACTGCAAACAATTCCAAGAAACGGCATAAACAATAAAAACATTGTACCGTTAGACACGGATCACAGACACAAACAGCACACAACTACATTTTAAATGTGTTCACAAACTTAGCAACGAGAAATAAGAAACAAAATAACTTAACACCAACACATGAAAGAAACAATAAGAAATACACATGAATACACGCACCCACAAACAAAACGTAGCGCATTTAAGTATCTAAGTAAATATATTTGCACTGAAAAAAAAAATAAAACAAAATACTTAAAATTAAGTAATACTTTCCGGTTGAAGCTATCGATCGAAGGCTCAAATTTAAAAGTATTTTAATTCAATCGATTTTTTTTGGTGTTCAGAATTTGATGCTACTATATATAATAACATATTTTAATCGATTTTATAAGGCTCAAGTAAAATCTAAAATAGCTATAAATCAACATTTTTCTATTAGGATACACGCTGAGAAATAATATAGTTGCGACAATCCTACATGGTTGTCACAATCAAAATATAGTATTTTCAATTTTATTTCAACAATAATAAGGTCGCTAAAAACATATTATAGTAGACAATTCATTATAATATGATTGTATTTCAGAAAAACCAAAATATGGTTAATAAGAACAATGTTATGATTACGATAAAGACTGCCACGAACAAAGTATGGTCAATACCAATCATACCATGATAAAGACTGATCATAATATAGTAATTTATTATTTCCAACCATATAATTCTCACTTAATGGCATTTTTTACTCTCTTTTACTCACTTTGATGTTGGCTATGGCGGTGTGCAGTCGAGTTTTTTTTTGTTTTTTTTTTGTCGTGACAAAGTGTCTTTTAATGTTTAAAACATCATTATTAAAAATAATCATATATCCGAAAGTTAAAACGTTAATTGTAAATGCTTTATATGAAGACAATATAGTTCAAACAAATATCTATAAATAACATTAACTGCTCGTGTTTAATACAAATGTGATTAATCGTGTGCTCGCGTTGTCAACTTCGTGACGGTGACGCTGTACTTTACACGAAAGTTCTTATGGTTGTAGAAAATCGTTCTATTGTCAATGAGGATCATATTATGGTACACAATATTGTCACTGAGGATCGTATTAGACAAATTATATGATTTCGTACAACCATAACCCCCATTCATAGTATGATGCCCTTCAAATATGATCACCACAACCATGTTTTTGTTCCCTGCGTGTACACATGATCATGTTCACGTCATGTTTGTCATATAATTGATTATAATTGATCGGAAGCTAAAACGTAATAATCGTTTCCCTATTACAATCATATTACCATTTCTACTAGTGATGACCCAGTCGATCAGCTTATCATTGCCTTGCGAAGACAAGGGCTTATCGCGACCTCGAATTCCCGTATAAAGAGCTATCGAGCGTATTATGTGAAAGACTTTATTATGTGGACCCTATAAGTGCGGCTTTAGACCTGGCAAATACACCACAGATCAGATTTTCACATTACGCCAAATCCAGGAAAAGACCAAAGAGAGGCAGATCGACATCCACCACCTTTGTAAGAGCGACACAAATCCATCACGACGGCACTACCCAGCAGGAAAAGGTAATCAATAGTAATCTATTTAGTAGTCGAAACCTTGTATGGGCTATGTATTACAGAATAGATTATTTTTATCACGGTGATGTCCTAAGAAAGTAATGTTTTGCGACCATGTAGATTAATCAAAAAAGTTGGTGTTGCATATTTACATTCCCATGTATCCGATAAATTCTTTGATTACCATAGGATGCAAGTAATAATTGATACCATCGTAATCCATGAAATCTTTGATAAAAATGTTATCAATTATAGTATTGACTACAAAATAATCGATTACTTATTCTATGAAAATGTTATCAATTATAGTTTTGTCTGTAAAATATTTAAAAATAAAAGCTTGCATAAGTTTAACGGCAGCATTTTTCAGCAACACTTTTGTCCGAATCAGTTTTGAGAATCCAACGACAGACCATTTGAGAGACAGCCCTTTTAAAATTAATTAATTAATATCCATCTGAAAAGAATTGTATTTTATAAACTAAAACAGATGCCGAGCCATACCATATATGTATTTCGTCCTTTGAAGACAACCATGCGCGACAAACGAAACAAAGTAAATGAAGTTAAATTAAAGAACACAAAAGTATAGACAACTGATCTTTGTAAATGAATATTACTGTAGTTATATTTTTTTATTTTGAAAATAAATTTATACATTTCTGAAATGTATTATTAGGTAATGTACTTTAGCAATATTAATTCTCATACCTTACTCGGTTCCATTACTAGATAATCTATTTATTTGCCATTATACGTGATACCTTACTCGGATAGATTACTAAGTAATGTATTGATAATGTTTACACTCGATGCATTACCTAGGTACATTACTGGGTAATGCATTTATGCAAAATTTCAATCATATTTACAAAGTAGGCAATATTTACTTAGGTTACAATTTCATCGAAGAATTCATAGATGACAAAAAAAATACATTGCCCATTTCCCTGCTGGGCAGTATCGGCCACGTAGGAGAGGGCGTCGGAGTCTCCGGTGGAGCGACCAAGTGCAAGACAACCTGATGATGCTTGGAGTGCCAAATTGACGCAGGCGCACGCAGGGCATATTTGCTGCGGCCAAAACCCATCATGGGTGGTAATGGCTCATGATCAGTAATGAGCATGTAAGGAAGCACTCAGCAGGTCCATTGATTTCTCAGATAAACTTTTGTTATAAATCGGATGACCGGGACCAGTGAAATCAGGATCATATTTAAAACGAGTTGGGAAAGTTAGGTCACATGGGTAAGTTCGGTCACATGGGGCGGAATTTTATAGTCGGTCGGGCCCGACTATGGAATACCCTACACCTTTGGTGGAGATATTAATGAGGAATATTTAATTGTATACCTTAATTTTAAATTTTTAATTATGCTGAACCTCAGAATATTATTCATATATCAGAAATTTACGTCTTATATCCCCATAAATTAAAAAATTTATATAAAGTATAAAAAACTAAAAAAAAAATTGAAAAATATAATTGGGCGGACCACGCCTATATTTAAAATTTTGAAAGGCTAATATTTCATAGATTTGATTTTAATAATTTACGGATCAAATTTTTACTATGAAAACCCGGGATATAATGAAAAAAAAAGTGGGCGGATCACGCCCATTTTTGGACCACATATTTTAAGGTAAATTCTAACAATACGTTTTAAATTTTATAACTATACCTTGAATACTTTTCGAAATATTAGTTTCGAAAGAGTTATATAAAAGTGACTTGTATGGGAGGTGGGCGTGTCCGTTGACCGATTTTGCTCATCTTCAAACTCAGTTCCTACTTTTGGCTAAAATATATTGAGACGAAATTTTATCGCATTCTGGTTAGTATTTCTCAAGTTATTCTGTATTCGGACAGCAAGACAGCAAGACGGACAGACAGACAGACAGACAGACGGACATGGCTAAACGGACTCGGGTAGTGATGCTGATCAAGAATATATATACTTTTCCATACCGGACACGCCTCCTAAGGGGCGTTACAATATATGCACAAAATTAATATACCCTGTACCTCATAGGTGTAGGGTATAAAAAAAAGCTCTATCTTCGCCAATACGACGCATCAAATTTGGAACATTTCAAGGGGTAAGGATCTTTAATGTGATTCTTAAATTACTTAAATCCATTAACGGGGACCAAAGGTATCGAATTTCTAACTTAAAGTTGCTGTATCTTCGTCAATATGCGTCGTAGATACCTCAAACCTTGCATATAAATTGGCTGACCGGGACCAGTGAAATCAAGTTCCTTGGCATGACATACGAACGGACAACGTGTGATCCAAAATATGTAGAATATATTTTCAACTGGGCACATGTTAGTTTTACTCAGTGTAAGTTTGAGCAAATTCATATCGTACGTTTGTAGTTGCCATAGATAAGCATCGTGAAATATGTATATGCGGCCTAAGTAATTCCAACATAATAGACGCGATAAAAGGCACAGGATATATGAGTCTTGTACCATTTCTGTACGAGTGGGTGATATGTTGGAGCGTTATGCGCGTAGTTCTTGTCGCCATCAGAATGTGCGTGGGACTGTGTGCTCAACACTTTCTCCAACATTCTGTTGCATATGTTGTCTCTTTCATGTCCATGCGGTTATATTGTATGCGGTTATATTGTTCAGGGTTTGTAGCATATTTTGCGGCGCTTTATTGTGTAGTTAGTATTTGTATTTTGTTTTGTATTTATTTATTTTTTATTATTCTTGCCTAATTTAATGTTATCTAAAGCAACTTTAATCCCTGGCATAACATATAAAACTTAGTTACGCCCGAATGCTTCAACTCCTACAAAATGTTTGTAAATTTATTTTCATTTGCTATTCTTTCTTTTCTCAGTAAATATTGCTAACTAAATCCTTTTTGGAATAATGTTCACTATGGTCTGCATCACATTACATATGTACAAATATGCATAATTTTTATGTAAATGAGCAACATTAATAAAAATGTCTGTTTATATTCAATTGAACGAACGCTCAGTACCAAAACAGCCTAACTTTAGAAAACAGAAAAAAAAAACAATATTTCAAAACGGTTTTTATGTATATTAGATATATTGGATTGTGGTATATATTTGTATACTAAGTAATAGCTAAAACACATAATTTGTAAAAAAGAAAAGGCCTTCTTTGGTATTCTTTAAAATAGATATATTTATTCTCAAACCCACATTTATTTCGGAAATCGAAAGAGGACATCATTAGATGCCTAAGGGTTTCTTTTGGAATGGTCCAGGTCCCCTCAAAAGGGGGTCAAAAATCTCGTTCGGAAAATCTCCATTAGGGGAAATGTCCACTTCGGGTAATTGCTTCGGGGAAGAGTCTTGCACGTCCATCACCATCTCTGGCCACAATAATAGAGGGTGATCAAGTTCTATAAGTGTTTCTTTTCACGTGAACCAAAAATGAATGATATGTGCGCCATGGAAAATTCACCAACTAAAAATTCTAATTCAAAGCGAATTCACTACACCACTGCTGTAAGCTCATACGCACACATACGTACCGTTAGCGAATACACTCACCAAAGTTGTAACCGAATACACACAACACCGACTTGCGGTAACAGCTGTTGTCAGCAAATGCGATTGCTAATATGAAGATGTGTACGCTAATGCAATTAATAATTTAGTCGGCACAGATTTTTATTTTTCTTTGTATGTACATGAATAAATCAAGTTCTGAGTTTCAGGTCCTACTAAACGGTGGAAAAACTAAAAAATTAAATATACAAATTGATAAATTTTTCGACACGTTTTTCCCTCGTATTAATTTTATTTAAATTATTTTTAAAATTATATTTTATGCACAGATTAAATAAATTTTATTTAATTTTTGTATGTCAAATTGTTACAAATTGTTTGCTGTCAATCTGTTGTTCAGAAACGCTAATTGCTACACGCCTCGGTACACTTGGTGCTACATAGCAATTTTAATTCTAGACGTACCCCGACCATCTACTACGTCTACGAAACTATTTCATCTTTCATGCCACACCCCATACATCCTTTCTTCTTGTTGAATGCATACGTATGATGCGGCATAAACTTTCGTGCCGTGTGCGTATTGATCTTTGGAAGCCGATAAGGCATTTTAGCATTTCGTTTTTGCCATTGAGTTGTGGTTTGGAAAAATGTAGCTGCCTTCATGTCAGCTCTGCGTCATCAATATTCCCCTCACAGCTTGCCGTCTACTTTCATTCCCATCAGCTCAAAAATCTGCAAAGTGATACTTGTCCTTGAACTGAGTTTCGGTTTCATTTTCTATTTGGTTTAATTTTGTGAAATTGTAATTTGGTTGTTATATCTGCATATATTAAAATTTTGTACTTCTAATCGAATTTTGGTTGTGTTAAAATTTACCAGACCAAGAACATCAACATCATATATACATTTTAATCCATTCAACAGATGACGCTGTAGTCGATGTTTGTTATTTGTTTTATAATGGTGTCGTGCTTGGTGTTGTGTATGACATAATGCTCTATGCCTGACGTACTGCGCCTCCCTTGTTTTCCTGTTGTTGTTATTGTGCAATCATTCGATTACCAATAGGGTAAACTCAGGTGAATCAACACCCCAGATGATATGACACCCATTCGAATTAACCTACTACTTGAATACAGTTAATATTTTTAAAATTAACGATTTCAGAGTTAATTTCTAGAGGGTTTGAAGGTCACTAATTAAATTGTATCATTGGTTTTATTTTTTTAATAAAATTGTATAATTGGTCAGCTGAAAATAAATTAAAAATATTGAATTTGATATTGTTTTTATAAAAATCTAAAATATAATGATTTTCAAGCATAGAATCGGCGACAGTAAATGTTTTGGAAAAAGTGAATGTCTTGAAATTGGGTTCAAATGCTTTTGTGCAAATGTCTAATTAAAACAACCAAACATATTTTTTTTAGATAAAAGTTTTTTATACAAATTTCCCTGATGTTCATTATGCTGAAAAAAAACGTATTTACAAAACGACTTTTGGCTCGAAAACGAGACCACTAAGAGTTTTTTTTAATGTGTATGTTTTTGTCTCGGAGCCCTCCGATGCTCCAAAAACTTCGATAAAAAGTTCGATCTCGTTGCTTTATCGATTCTAAGTTTTTATACCCTACACTAAGAGTGAAAGGGTATATTCAGTTTGTAACACCCTGAAAAAATCATCTCCGGTATGGAAAAGTATATATATTCTTGATCAGCATGACCTCCTGAGTCGATGTCCGTCTGTCTGTCTGTCTGTCTGTCTGTCTGTCTGTCCGTCTGTCCTTCTGTCTGTCTGTTGAAATCACGATTACAAGTTGAAGAGCTAGAGCAATGAAACTTTAGATTTAGATTACATATTTATCTAAACTGTCTGAACAAGAAAATTATCATGATCGGTCTATTGTGATTTGAGAACTGACCACTTATGTTCAAATACCTCATATACAATTTACATCTGCAAATCAATTTTACTGTATACGTGCTTAGGTAAACTTTTTTGGTCAAATATATATTGACTCATGAACAAATACATGAAAATAATGTTTTCCGGCGAAACGACTTGTGGTTACAAAAAAAAATCGAAATTCGGTACACCTACCCATTTTTAAATATGGGTATCAAATGAAAGAAAATTCTTCAGGGGTGGAAAGTTTGTAGTTATTTTCAGGATTCATATACCCTGGTGATCGATATATCACTTTGAATGGTTACCACACATATGTGTAGGGTTAGACCGACTATAATTTTGAAAATCCTAACTATTATAATAACACCTACTTTAAAATTTCCCATGTGATCTAACTTTCCCAACTGGTTAAATTTCTCGTAAAATAAATTTCTTTGACAAGATACGACATTTAAATATTTATCGCACCGAAATCGCAATATTTTTCGAAGTAATCTCGAACTTACATTATATCGTTCCGATTTCAAAAAATGTATAAACGCTGCAAAAAAAATGGCTCTCCCAAACATAATTTTGCAGGCATTAACATGTATGTTTGGAGTTTTATGTAAACATAATATATAATTGCCTGGTAAATCATTTATAAACAGGGTTGTCTTGAGACTTAAACAGTATTATAATGAGCTAATTATGATATCAGGGAAACATTTTGATGTTGCCCCTTAAAATGGTATATGTTATATAATATAATAATTACTAAATTACTAAATTTAAAGCAAAAATCCACCGACACTACTCCATCTTTCCTCCTCCCTTTAACCTATAATATTTTCTTACGATCAACACTGTGCATTGCACGAATAGGGGGCATCCCCTGAGCGTTGGTTAATTTGTAAAAAAAAAAAAACAAAATAAATATTTGAACCGAAACATAAATATGTTTAAAATATAACATGATTTGGAACGACCTGAATATAAATATGTTCCCAGAAAAACATATCAGTTGTTTCAGTTCAAAAAGTATACTGTTTGCATAAAAACATATCAATATGTTCAAACGATGACAAAAGATGGCGTAGGTAGAAAATGCTGCGCAACGTTGCCAACTTCGTCAGTCGATAACTAATCGAATGAAGACGAGCGTTGCGAACATACGTTATAATTAGATTTGAAAAGCATTTTTTGTTTGTTTTGAAACATAGTTATAACCAAGTAAACTGCCAAGAAATAATATATTCAAATGCAATTAAAATTTTATGTTTGTATTGTAACATACAAACATATTTATGATAAGTTTGACAGGGAACATTTTAAATGTTTACACATAGTAATATGCTATTACCATCTGAGCAATAATTTAATTACACTTTATTCGTAATACATGTATGGTGATTTCGTATTATTTTTTAATTACATTCAAACAAATCTTTTCTATTCGTGTAGGTACCGAGAAAACTCTGACAACGTTTCGATATCTACCTACCATGTAAGTCCAATTTGATGCTCGATATCGTTACGAAAAAGTGTCCGATATTGTGTTAATTCTCCTTCTTCTCGTATTAATCTCGTTACGATATCGAAATGAATGGCATACTGTCTTTTCTTAAAATAATCATGGAGATAATATCTAATGTACATGTTCGGGAAGTAGAAATAAGCAATAAATAAATAATATAAATTAATTGTTTTCTAATTATTAAAAATTTGGATTTATAAATAAATATTACCACAAATTTATTTTGGACATAACATGTATATCTAAACATAAATTTTTTATTCCAAATAAATTTATGTGAAAAATTACACAGCACAACAAAAAAATTATGCGCGATCTTAGTATGATTTTCCGATGGATTTCAGAATTCTTATCACGAACTCATACTCAGTTTTTTCAGATTGCCTCAAGTTTTCGAGTTATTACGTAATACAAATATATGGCAATTTACGTGTTTTTCTACATATTTTGAACTTTAACATTTTACAGATTCAAGTTATCGATCCAATTTATTTTATATTCCATTGAGAATACTTCAGCTAATATTTTGACATAAACTATATGACATTCGGATTAATCTGAGTGATGTTCGTGTAAATGAATGTTTTTCTAATACGAAAAATACTTTAAAATTCAGATTTAGTCTTAAATTTTTATAAAATCACCATTTCCTTAAAATTTTATGAGCAACTGTGATTGTACGAATTATTTCCGGATTATCACTCCTAACATTGACGGTTATCATTTCTAAAGAATGCGAACTGATTTATGCTTATTACATAAAGTTTACATTCAAAATCACTGAAATATGCTTGCATTTTATTTTAAATGTTGTTTAATAGATTGGCTAATATACAGAATTGGAAAAAAATGGATGAAAAAAATCGTAAATAAAAATATGTCCACTACATAACATAATCAAAAATATGTAAATTAAATTAAATATAAAGTATAGAGTTTTTTTAAATATATTTAAAAAAAAAAGTATGTATTACATATACAAATACATATTTTTTAAAAACAGTTTTTTGACGTGTATACCTGAGTTTCATACGTGATGTATACCAAATGCACATTTGTCATTTCAGCTTCCATCGGAAATTAATTTAACCACTCAATCTTAAGTGTCCACAAATGTCAACACATTGACAGAATTTCCATAATTTATTTATAATCCGAAGAAACTGATTGTTCGCTCAATATTCTGGTGAATTCCGGAATAAATAAAAAAATAAATTTAAATAACACCAAGAAGCCTGATTACGGAGGTAGGAAAAAATTTGTACAGGGTACTAGTTGCATTATCTTTTTGAAATAATATTTTCAGAAAGTTTTTAAATAGAAAACATTATATTAAATTGATTAAACAAGAAAATGAGAAAAAAGATTGCGTAGTATTTTTTTATGGGCAATGACCCGCAGAATTCCAAAATGTGTATTACAAATATTTCTATGGACAGGTTTATGAGATATCGGACAATAACATTTTTACCGAGTTTTCAAAATGGTAGTCACATATATTTGTAAAAATATAGTGTTTTAAATTACTGATGTGAACAACTGTAATATGAAATAAAATTTAATTAAACATCCAGCTATTATTTCCTACAACATTTTGAAATTGATATTTTTAGTAGTTTAAGATAACGCCATAGAATAATAGAAAACATATTTTTGGACAAAAATTTAAATCAAAAATTCATTTAAAAAAAAAACGAGAAAAAAAAGTTAAATTGCATGGGTGGGACTGGCACTTAAAGTTGGTCGGGCGCGACTATGGTGGGTACAGTAATGTGGGAAAATTAATAGTGTACCTAAATTACTAATTTCTTGATTATGATAAAACCCTCAGAATATTCTTTCGAAATTTGGTATTAAATTATTTAAGTCAAAATGTCCACAATTCAAATAATTACCAAAATTTAAATTCCATATTTTTAGTTTATATACCCTACACCATGGGTTATAGGCTATACTATGTATGTGAGTACATTTTAGCGCAATTTAATATAAATTACCAGTATAAAAAAAGTATAGGTATACTTTCTTGACCAGATTTTCTTGAAATATATTTTATTGGCCGATATCTTGTAAACTTGTAAACTTACAAAATGACATTGCGATACATAGAAAAAGAATAATTCGAAACGTTTCAAAAAAATTATAAACTTATGTTAATTGAAAAGGGTTTTTTTTGATCTGTGCCTATATAAAAACCTAATTTGTTGAATCAACATTCGAAGTAATGTGTCATTACCAAACGTTGTACAAGTCTTTGCGAAAGGAATAACTATTTATAATAACTATTCATAAGTGCGTCGGTATTCATTAAGAGTTCTGACGATATTTTCTTAATTTTGCCGGCAACCTGTCTCGTGGCGTCCGCATTAATTATGATACAACCCTCCAGCAGCAAAACAACTCGAAACCTTTAATGTTACAGAAACTATGACGATAATGAGATGAAGGAAGACTGATGCGTGAGAGAGGTCGCTAGTTGTGGCACCACCTTAATAAGTCTACATTTTGTTGCAACCAGCTGCCTGAGCGGCCGAGTGCAGTTAAATCTACGTTGATGCATTAAATTTTTAAAAGCATTCGTGAAGTAGTGCCGTGAGCTAAGCAGCAGTGCTCATAATTCCGCATTAGAGTACGTTCTACAAATATAGAAATTCTTCATAATTAACAAGTGGTAAAAATTAAAGTATTTGTATGAATATTTCATAATAATTGCAGAAATTCTGTATTTTGTACATTTTCTTGGAAGAATATTGTACACTACCAGGAGTGCCAAAAACAAATAAATATAAATAACAGTCAATTTATTTATATAAAACCAAATTTAAAATAAACAAATACATAAAAAAAAGAATCATTAAACTTTTTTTCTATCAAAGTGCTTCCGTAGTGTGTGCACTAGACTTTGTATGAATAAAAATATATAGAATTTGATTTCTCAAAATTGCTTTATATTTAAGAATAGTAAAATTTGTATTATTGAATAAAATATGAAATCTTTTCCGTTTTCATTTCACATTTGTCTATATTTTAAATTTCTATTTTAAATTGAAAAGAACATGTGGATTTTGTTTGCAAATGTAAAAGTATGAAAACGTAAAAGTATTTTTGATTTATTGACAGAAAATGAGAACCAGACAATAATATTTAGGTAAAATGTTCATGAGTATTAATAGCTGTGTTTTTTTCATAATTTAAATTTGAGCTGGAACAAATTTTGTACGCAAAACAAAAACAATTTGAGACAGATAAATCTATCCAGCTCAAATTTGTTTTTGTTTTGCGTATAAAATTTGTTCCAGCTCAAATTTAAATTATGAAAAAAACACAACTATTATGTGTACTTACTTAAAATAGTTGCATTAGGTATTTTCTGGATTTAATTTTTTTTGTTTAATATCATTTGCAGTAAATACTTTTTTTTATAAATATTATATTTATACCCTACACCAGGCATATCAAACACATTTGGGCCGCATTGACAAATCAAAAGATCCGCAGGCGATTTTTTTTTTTGCAAAAAATGGTGCGATTTTTGTCTGTTCGAAATATATCGAAAAATGTCCGAACATCTTTGGTCCTGCCAATAATTTTGTCAGAGGTATTTACAATGGAGTTTATTTCAAACACACTCAGAAAAAAGTTTCCTCATAATAAGGAAAATTTACTTGAAATAGCGTTAAGGAAAAAACTTCCTCATTTTTAAGAAATTTTCCTTACTTTAAGTAAAATTTTCCTAATAATAAGGAAATTTTACTACTAATAAGGAAAAACCTTCCTAAAAATAAGTAAAATTGAACTTGACGCTATTTCAAGTAAAATTTTCTTAATATAAGGAAACTGTTTTCTGAGTGCAGTAGAGAACATTTTATAAAACGTGAGTTATGACAAAGTTTGTTTTAGTATCCATAAAACGTGGTTTGCAGCATTCTACGGTCAAGAGTTTTTTTCTACAATCACAAAAAGTGATTATTGATAATTTTTTCAAACTTTGGACAACTGAAGGTGAGTCTTGAGCTCTGGTAGATTTGCTGTGGAATGTCTCTAATACAAAAAGTTTTACTTACTAAAAAATATATAATAAAATGATTCCAATTCCAGTTCGTGTAAAGCAAGACTCTTTGTTAACTCTTGTCGATATTTTTTTAATAAAAGTTAACATTTTTGTATCTTGTTTTATTCTGATTGCGCCTTCACTTGATACTGGAGCTGATTCCTAAAATGGATTTGTTAATTAGGGTTCAGTTTTTGAGATTTTAAAATTGAAGCGTTGGGCGCAATAAGAGCGTTATGTGAAAAACTACACAATGAAAAAAACTGTCGTTTGGGGCTGTTTTTCGACAGCCTGCAGTAACTTACTGTTGAAAAAGTGTTAGAACGACTGTAAAAAGGCATTAATGTCAATAATACGGATAACAGTTACTACTTCTGATTCGACAGTTTCCGTTGTCAAATTTATGTTTTTTTCTAATTTCAAATAATAAATCAATTTTATTAAAAAGTAACTTTATTTTAATACTGTTTTTTCTTTTTTTACAAGTACATGTTTTGAGAGTGTGAATAAAAAATAGCGTTGCCTTATGAATTAATTTACATTAATTTCAAATGTATGTCTATCTTTGCCGCTGCTTCTTCTTGTAAAAATGACCTCAATGTGAAATGGCGACGACATGTAGAGGTTAATGCGACGATGGGCACAGTAAGTGCGATGTCATAGCCATTGTCCGAGATTCAACTGAATGTGATCTACGTTCGTCTGGTTGACACCCAGACTCGAAGTTTAACTCCACATAGTATAGCAACTTGAATTCAACAGACTTTGTGCTCCACCGATCCTGCGAGACCTTCCATTGAGTGATCTTCCTTTGCGGTACGGCGCGACTCATGGAACCGGTGAAGCGATGGTATATGGATACTTATTCTTTTGATTGGCAGACTTCAAGTGATGTTGAGCACGACACAATGACATCTTCTGGTTTATCTCATGTGTGTTATTGAAGTGGATATGAAAATTGGTACCGCGCCACTTTCCGGAATTTGAGTACCAACATTGTGGTTTAATTAAAATTTAATTTAAATTTTTTAAACTTTTTAGACACCATTTTTGAAAATTTATGATTTCAAATACTTTTACAAATTATTAAATATGATCTGAGTTTGACAAATATTTCAAATCCTTCGTTAATTTTTTTTAAGTAAAAGTTTGTTATGAACAAAAAACGACAAGTTTAATTGTCAATTGGTTCAAAATAATGGAACAATTGGTAACTGTCGTATTTTAACAGTTTTTTTCTGTGTCTTATAAGTTGTGAAATATTTGAGATTAAAGTTTTTGAATGTCCGTATCTCAAAAAGTAATGAACTGATATTACTTATTCAAATTTGAACTTTTAGCTTTATTATGCACTTTTCAAATTTGTTTTAAAGCTCCTAACAATATATAAAATAATTAATTAAAATAAATGATTTATACGCCCTTATTGCATAAAACGAGTAATATAATTTGGGCGTATTGAGTTTTGAAGCTTTAATCATTACATAATGAAAAAAATAAGGATTATTAAAAGAAAAACAATAATTTATACCATTAAAATTTGGTCAATGGGATGCGTTCCATTAGTTCAGTAATATTGAAACTGTTAATACAATGTGTGGTTGTACCATAAATTTTATAATATGATATTTTAATTACAATTAGAAAGACCTAAACAAATTTAATGATACGTATTATTAATTTTATGTTATAGTCGTATTACATTTTCCTAATAATTTATTAAAACAAAAATGTATTTTAGTTAATTTATTGTATATATTATTTTATATAAATGTCGAAATTGATATTCACTTTTACAACACACACATAAAAAGACACTTCTTGCTGCAAAAGATTATAAAACATTTAATGTTTGCTTTGGTTTCCAATAATTTGATTGTAGTACTTGAGTCTGCACTTAGTTTTGAGTCCGTTGCCATAATAGAAGTTCGATGTATTATTTATTTTCTGTAATAAATAAAAATATAAATATAAATAAATATATAAATATAATTTATTTACATTAAATATATTGAGTCATTACCAATGTCGCATTTAAAATTGTGGATTATTACAAAATACATGCGACCATTTTGAGTAAACACGCAGAATGACGTACAAAACGAACATGTTTGTATTCGTTTTTATGTTTTTTTACACCACGTTTATTATTATAGGAGGAAACCATTAAATCAACAGTATTTATTCTATTTAAAATAATTGTATTGAAATATTTAAATTTATGGTACTGAATTTTTCAAATACTATTGAATTAATTAGAAAACTTTTGATTTAAAAAGAAAAAACTATTAATACATGAACCATAAGATCAATGGTCGTACCATAAAGTACTTAATGGTACATTTTCTTCTGAGTGTAACGCCCTTATTGCACCCAACGCTTCAATTGTTATTATTTTTCTCTCCTTTGATTTTAATTGTCGAACCAAAAACAATAATGTAATTTTCTCTTCGGTGTTGACGTACAAAACTATAAAAAAAAATATAGCAAATGGAAATTCAAAATTTTACAATCAATTTAAAATTGTATGAATAAAAACAATATTACTTGATGAAAAAATGTAAAAATTATTGTTATTCCATTTATACAACGCCATTTATAATATTTAAAATGATAATTAGGAATATAAATTAAGACTCTATATTAAAAACTTGTCAAATTTTCATTATTAAATTTTGGAAAATAATGTACTTACAAAAAAATTGATTTTTTTTAATAAATTAATAAGTTTTTAACTAAGATTAGTAATTTAATTTCTTAAAATGCAATTAATTCAATTCTTAAAAATATATATATTTTTTTAATATTATTTGAAAAGTATTCGAGGGCAGCATGCGTCCCGCGGGCTGCGTGTTTGACATGCCTGATATGTGTATTTAATTATTTTTTTTTTACAAATGATTTTAATGATTTAAAATTTTGAAAAGGTCAACTCCTAAAAATGCTCTACTAGATGAGAAAATCGATGAGGAGAATTTTCAGCGAAATCAAAATATGGGAAAGAGACCCACCAGTACCTCAAAATTCCCGTTTTTGTACTCAAATCAACAATTTCAAAATTGAATTGATATGTTGTCTTTTAAAAGCCATAAACTAAAAATGTGGATATGTCTTCTGTTAGGAAATTTATTACTGTTACAACCAATACAGAAGCAGTGATTAATTTCATAAACACTCTTTGTATTTTTTATTTTGATCAGTATTTAAAAATTCAACAATAGAACACACTCTACCTTTATTGAGTGTTTCAATTTTGTCAAGTGTTGAAAGTGAATGGTTGATATTGATGATACGCGAAGTTGCAAATAATGCTTTTTCGTGATTTTTTTTCTAACTAAACTAATAGCTCTATTCTGGCATTGTGAGCACTCACATGTCACAACTCAATGAGAGCCGTTTTTCTTGTTAGAATAATTGTGATCAAAATCTCAAATTCGTATTCTGGCAAAAATCTAACAAAAAATATCTCAAGAAATACCCCAATAGGAAATAGCATCATTACGCAGTCGATTACTGTCCAATTATTATCGAATCGTAATGCATCGGAATCTCAATACTGATTTCTGTTTACTTTTACACAGACATGGCCTAGGGCAATTATGCATTCACTGTAGATTACGAAGTGATGCTATGTAGGAGCCACCACTCATTACACACTGCATCCAAAGTAAAAAGGATCCGAATGTTACCTCATGTATATATAGATTACAATTTAAAAGTATCGTAATATGGGGTGAACCATACATCATTACTTCGTAACCAAACAGTCTCAAGGGGTACTTCCATTTCAGCATTACTTATCACGCAATCGTAATGAAGATTGGTCGCTTTACACATTACTTTGTAGGTAGTGGTCCATTTGTACATTACTATGTACGCAGTGGTAATGGGGGGTAGTTTCATTTGTAGATTACTATGTACGCAGTAGTAATGAGGGGTGATGTCTTTTGTGTATTATTTTGTGCGCAGTAGTAACGAGGGGTGGTTTTATTTATATATTACTTCGTGCGTATATATATCCTTATTTAACAAAAATATATAGAAATAGTGGTAATTATTAAAATTGTGTGCCAATTGATTGCATGTTGTAACATGTAATTTATTTCATAAAAATTAGTAAATCTGTATATTTTTTATCCGCAAATGATGTATTCATTCTTAATTTCCACAGCTTCTAAATGGAAAAAACGATCAATATGAAATTTTAATTATAACCAACAATGACAATTAAATGCGACTGGAGTTCAATAAATTTTGAATTTATTTATTTTTTTTTAAAAATCAATTCACATTAGATAAAAACAAATAATCAACAAGTACCAGTTCCATTTTCACATTACTTTGTAATCTGAGGGTAAAGGATGGTAGTTCTATTTCAGCATTACTACGTAAGTGAAAACTGGAACTAGTCATTTATAAACATTACTGCTACTTTACAAATGAACTAATTCGAATTTTGTAAAATATGTATTGAAGAAAACATTGGTTACAGTTCGAACTAGGTCGGAATATTTCCCATTGGGACCCCACACTATGGGGAAGAGAGTTTCACGTCATATTTTGAAGTTTTTCATCTGAATTAATTGTAAATAAAAGTAAACAAACAAATTCAAAACAATATAATTTTTTTTTATGCAGTTTTTAGAACATTTGCAAATAATAAATGCATTAAAAAATTGTGGCAACAAAATATTTTTAATTGGTGAAATGCAGTTTCAATTATGTGTAAAGTGTTTTAAGTGTTAACGCAGCATCTTTTCATGAGGTTGCATTAAGTATTTTTCTTTTAACCGCCAATTGTGTTTTTGTATCTATTTAATATGTGGAAGTCTCTAATTAAACTACAATTAATTATCTAATAGACCTTATCAAATATATAAGATGTTTATGTGTTGTTTAAATGTAGTGATCTGCTATTTTGTGCCTCACAAGTTTCCCAATTGTTGTGAGCCTCTCAGCAGCTCAATTTTCTGGCAGAATACGAAAACGTCTCAATTTGAGAACCATCCCAAATTTTGGGAGGTTTTTGACGTAAAATTCCGTTATTGAGAAACTGTGATGCTCATCAGAATAGGGCTATAAATCTTTTTACTTTACAAATAATAATTTTAAAAATTAGCGCCAAACTATTATTATTATTATTATTATAAATTAAACTAAATGCATATAATTATTTAAAATTAAAACACAAAAAAAAAAAAAATAAAACAAAACTAAAAATATAATATTAAAAAAAAGTATTTACTGCAAATGACAGTGAACAAAAAAATTGAAATCCAGAAAAAAGTTTATGCAACTATTTTAAGTAAGTACACATATTAATACTCAAAAGCATTTTACCTAAATATTATTGCTTAGTTATCATTTTCTGCCAATAAATGAACAATACAAAATTGTTTCCATACTTGTAGTACGTTTCCTTATTTTTAGTTTTCATACTTTTACATTTCCAAACAGAATCCACATGCTCTTTTGAAAGTGCAATAGTAATTTAAAATACAGACAAATGTGAAATAAAAACAGAAAATATTTCATATTTTATTCAATAAACAAATTGTAATATTCTTAAATAAAAAGCAACGGACAATGGTAGCTAACTGAAAAACAATTTTAGAAAAATTTTATTTTATTATGTTTTTGCTGTTACTGACAATGTCTTTTCTTGTTGCCTCTACTATTTCTGTTGTTCTTTTTTTGATTTGTTGGCAAGTTTAACCAGACTCTATATTAGCCGACAAAAAGTCTTGTGTACAAAGAAATTTATTGTTGAAGATATTTTCTGTGTTGTGATTTTTTTTTTACTTCTGCTACTACTTTATACAGTTCATGCTGGGTTTTTTGGCACTTGAATTCGTTGCTATTGTAGGTCAAGTGTACGGAATGCATCTTGTTAGTGCGGGTTACTAGCCTTCGGCTTGAGTGTTGACGTAGTTTTTATAGAAGATGTTTTTCTTTCGCTTCGACTTGCTATACAATATAATAGATAATATCGAATAATAACTCTGATTAAATAACTTGGCATAACTTATGCTAAATTTGTCATTCTGCTATTTATTAACAAGTCAAATACATCCAGAAAAAAATGTTGTAAATTAATGGTACTTTAATAGCAAATCAATTATTTTACTATTGGACAATAGGATGCATACCATTAGTACAATAATATTCAAACAATTAATAAAACAGTTTGTTTATAAAATTAATTTTTTAATGCGCCATGTTAAATATAACAGTATGACGTACCATTAAGTACCTAATAAGACATGTTATTCTGAGTGAAGTTCTAATAAAGTATGTTAGATAAAAAATAAATTTTAAAATAAAAATTACAAATGTTTAATCCGGTTGAAATTATACATAAATAATAAAAAACAGCTTTTTAAAAAAATATATTAATTTTTAAGAGAGAGTTCCAGAAAATACACCCGCGCATACAAATTAATTCTTTTAATTTTTATTTATTCGGATTATCTATTTTCACATCATAAATTTATTTTAGAATATTCCCGGCCGAAAATAAAGACTCAATATTTTCACGAAAAACTAAAATGGAAACAAAACCTTTTTCTTCAAATATATGAATGATCGATATCATATTAAAAAAAAAATTGGGAAATCTATTAGGAAATTATAATATTCAAAAATTTCCAAGTAAGTATTCTAAGTCCAATATGGATTGTAGGTTTTCAAAATTTATGCTAAGAACATTTTTAGTTTAAAATGTGGAATAGGATCGACCGACCCACACCAAAATTTGACATGATATAAAAGAATCCAAAAAATGGAATAACATCAAAAATAGTCTCAATCGAATTTGCATATGAGGTGATATATTTTCATCCTTTTAAAATTTATTGAATATGATTATTTTTTTACATATCACTTTTATAGATGGAAAAGAAAATTATTGCATTTTGAGCATATTGCTCATTTTAAAGTTCAACTAGGATCTGCATCATATATATTTTTTTTTTGTCAAATTGGATACTTTTGAGACTTTTCGTATACCCAATGACGTTGTTAGGTTCTGGGAAATGTAAGTCCCATTCTATGAAATCAAAAATAGAGTTAATTGAAAACTAAAAAAAAAAATAACAAAATTCTTTTTTTTAGGATTTTGCAAAAATTTGATAGAAGCAGGGATCGCAAAGAACCATAATCGGATTTTTGGAACCAGAATCGTTGTTAAAAAAATGTGTGAAACCAGAATCGGAACGCATAGAATTATTTTTTGATATAGTACGGGTTTTATTTTTCTTGCATATCTTACAAATTTATGTCGAGATTTACGATTTTATATTAATCCCTAAAAATATAAATTAAAATAAAATGTCCAATGAAAGTTAGATAATTTCCACAGTAAGAAATCAGATATATTTAAAACTATTTTTTATATTTAAGTATAGATAATACTAAAAATTACAAAATTTCGCAAAAGAAAAAATATTAAACGAGTTGGGAAAGTTAGGTCACATGGGTAAGTTCGGTCGCATGGGACGGACTTTTATAGTCGGTCGGGCCCGACTATGAAATACCCTACACTTTGGTGGGATATTAATGTGGGACATTGAATTGTATACCTTCTTTTTAAAGTTCTTAGTTATGCTGAACATTCATACACTCAGAATATTAATTACATATCACAAATTTAAGACGTATATCCCAATAATTTTAAAAATTGATATTAAAGTAAAATACAAAAAATAATTAAAAAATGTTGAAAAATAAATGTGGGCGAATCACGCCTACTTTTAAAACATATGTGGATATTTCATAAATTTGTTTTCAATAATTTGCAAGTAAAATGTTTACAATGAAGAAGCGGAAAATAATAAAAAAATCAAATGTGGGCGTATCACTCCCATTTTTGGAACACATATTTCTAGGTGAAATATAACAACATATTTTATCTTTTATAAGAATAACTTGAATATTTTTCGAGTTATTGGTTCCTAAAGTGTTATATGGGCCATTCCACACCAAATCGACCAAAAAAAAGTCAACTTTGAGATATTACCTTTTCGATTTTAATGAAATTTTGACAACTGATAATTTTTGGCTCAAAGTTGGAAAAAAAGGGCCAAAAATCACTTTTGTATGGTTGTTGATATTTAAATATCTCTTGAACCAGAAATGCTAGAAATTGATGACTCGTTTTAAAGCTAATAAAACAAGCTTTTAGAAAAATTAAGTTGTAACTTTTAAACGTTAACATGTGGTCCGTGGTCATAATCTTTGCACTTCAAAATTGTAGTCCTTAAAAATAACCCCTTTTAAAATTCTGAGAAAAATACTAAATGTTTGTCAATTTATTGTAAATGTTCATGCAAGATGGAATTTTGATGGCATCATATTTTAATAAATAATTTTCTAAATTTTTTCAATATTTTTTGTATTGAAAAAAAATATATATTTTTTTCAAAAGTAAAATTTGCAATATTTTTTAATGTATTTGTAACTCTAATTTCGAAAGTGGCGTTAGTTTTAATAAATTGTCTCTAGTTTTTGAGATATATACCATATATCGAAAATCGTAAAAACTATATCCCAAAATCAGTATCTCTAAAACTAGATTCAATATGATAAAACTCACGCCATTTTTGAAATCAAAGTTACATATATATTCAGGAGTTATTACAACTTTTACTGTAGAAAAAAAATTTTTTTTTTCTATACTAAAAAAATTAAAATTTAAAAAATATTTTTTTAAATATGATGCCTTGAAAATACCAACTTTAAATTGTGCATGAACATTTATAATAAATTGACAAAAATTTAGGATTTTTATTAGAATTTTAAAAAAGGGGTCCTTTTTAAGGACATCAATTTTGAAGTGCAAGGATAATGACCACGGGCCACATGTTCACGTTTAGAGGTTTCAACTTAATTTTTCTAAAAGGTCGTTCTATTAGCTTTAAAACGAGCCATCAATTCCTTGCATTTCTAGTTAAAGAGATTAAATATTAACAACTATACAAAAGTGATTTTGGCCCTTTTTTCCAACTTTGAGCCACTGTATCTCTGGAAGTAGTGAATGGAAAAAATAAAAAAAAATTGGTTAGTGCATGTCTCCCTTTATCAATTCCCAAAATTTCATTGAAATCGAAGAAGGTGAGTTCCATCCTCTGGTCGATTTGGTGTGGAATGGCCCATATATAAGTTACTTGTATGGGAGGTGGGCGTGTCCGTCGACCAATTTGGCTCATTTCCATTGACAGAACTAACTTTTGTATTGAAACGAAATTTCATCGCATTCTAAGCAGTATTTCTCAAGTTATCGTGTATACGGACAGCAAGACAGACGTACGGCTGGACAGACAGACGGACATAGCTAACGGACTCGTATGGTGATGCTGATCAAGAATATATATACTTGTCCATACCGGCCACGCCTCCTAAGGGGCGTTACAATATCTGCACAAACTTAATATATCCTGTACCTCATAGGTGTAGGGTATAAAAACCCATTTAATATTCATTGAAGAAAATAATCAAATATTCTACGAACTAATGTCGATTTCCATGACACTTCAGTTGTTGCCCTATTCTAGCAGTTGTTGCACTGATAAATTTCCATAGAGCAATAACTGCTAGAATAGTTGTTGCTCTGAGTTTTTAGTTTTTGCACTCGATTTGAAATCAGTTTTTCACGCACACAAAGACAATTTTAAGGAATTAAATTTCAACGATTTATCACTCACTCACTGATGGTTATAAACTCTTCCTTTTCTTAAGGATTAAATATTTTATCCGTCATAATAATTATAGATTAATAAAATATAATTTAAAATACTATAAAAGAAACATAATAAACAAAAAATGACAGAATTAAAAATTAATGTGAAATTATTCACAAACACATATTAGAAAATCAAAAATGATTTCCATGGCTAGTGTAAGTATTGAGTTTTTGGGGCAACAAGTTTGAACGTTAAAAAATGTTTAAAGTGTTCAGTGTTCGTTTGAATAATTGGTATACTGAATGACCCATACAGTAACCATTTTATCTAGAAACGTGTTTTATATATTTTTATTTGACAAAATTATTAGTGTTTGTGTTATGAATTGTAAACATTCATAAACATATTTAACTTAAAAAAAATGTATATTGGAAATTTTAGCATATTGGGGGGTGGGAGGTTTTTGGAGGTCAGAACCCCACAATCACACCACAATTCCCCACTCGTTTACGTTAGGTTAATAAGGGGGTGTAGCTGAAATTATGTCAGAAATACTCAACGGGGGCCTAGTGGTCCATTGTTTTCTCTTTTATCTAGGTGGTAACCTTTAGTTAGTTTCTTTGAAACCAATCTGATCTTCTTAAAAACCCTAGCAGGTTCTCTATTGGAACTTCAACTATTTCTTATAGTTCAACAAAGAACCTGTTCCCCATCTATGGGAGTCGGAGCGTTTGCAGATTTGAATATTAGCGAAGTAGATGTTCAATTGATTCTACTTCCTCAATGTCTTTACAGAGCCTGCAGTAGATTGTACAATGTTCTTTCAGTACTCCGATGAGCGTGAGATAACAAAGTCATCTCTGGATGACCAGTTTGCTTATATTTTTTCCGTCGTTTTGAGGTCAATATGTCTTTTAATGACACCTAATGGAATCCTAATTGAAGAACATGCTTCCTATATTCTTCTGTCGCGCTGCTTATTCGTTCCCTTCTATATTGCTATGTCCGGGAACCCAGCATATGATTATCGCGTGGGTTTGGCTTAGTAGGTTAAGTGATCGGCGACAGTTAAGTAGGATTCGAAAATTATTATAAAAAATAGATGAAAGGATTTAAGAAGAACATAGGGAAAGATTGTAAAATATAATTATAATAATAATAGTTTGGCATTACAGTCTTATAAGAACTTAGGCCTAGCTATCTCAGCATTTTGAGCTGTGCGTGTTATATTTGTACTCAAAGTGGTTAAGCAGTTCAAATTACAGTCAACATTTTTTGCTTTACGTCGACTTCCAGAGGAACTAGAACAAACTTTTAAATGCAAAAAAAAACAAATAATCCTGTGATGTTGCGCGCAAAAAACATAAGGATATTTTTAAACTTTCTACGACCATTTATGAATAAATATCGTTATACTTAATTTTAAATCTTTTACTAAAATTGTGGTTTTAAAAAATTATTCATTTTTAGTTAACAATTTTGCGGCACGTCAAACACAGCAAAATGTTGAGAATTTTGTACGTAATTTTAACAATCGAAATGTTTCTATTTGTTGGGAATATTACCGATGTACTACACCCAGAAAAAAATTCCCTCAAATCCCATTAAAATTGGTCAATAGGACAATTATTGATTTATTAGTATACAAAAAAAAATCTTTTCAAATAAACTCAATGACAATGGTATTTTCTAGTATTTACTGATATTTTCTGAATAAAATAATAATTTATCTTATTAACTATTTTTAATAGTAAAAAAACTAATATTTATATAGTTTTTTTTTTCTGGGAGTACATGATGCAAATCCGTAATAGTATCCACGAGTATGTCTAAGTGATATCTTATTTAAAATTGGAGCATATATTTTTCCTATGAAGCATCGGACAAATTTCTACTACGGCTGAAAAATAAAACAATTTGATAGAACATGAAATGTAAACAAAAATTTTAAAAACGTAATATTAAATTTAAGCATAGCTTATTAATGATTAAAAAGTCTTTAAGTGCTTCTGGTATCAAATAAATTAAATATGACTCAACGAAATATATACATCCAATGTGCACACACCATTTTGTTGAACATCACGTAGTCTATTTAAGCGAGCTTGTCTTAACCATAAAAGCAACCTACTAGATCGGATGGACATTCAGTTTGACTAGATAACCTGGAGTGAATAAAAATATAAGTGCATGCAGTTCTTTGTTGAGTTTTGAATGTTTTAAAAATTTAAAATGCTAACACGTACGTCAAATGCACGACAACCCGTAGACAAGAAAGACAAAACCAGAGCACAAATATATTTTATTTTGGACATATAAAATAAATATATGGAATGACACAAACAGCAAAGAAATAGGCATATGTTATACGTATTTTAATTGAAGGTCGTGTCATTGCCAATAGAAAATGACTGTGGTTGATAACAATTTAAGATATGTTTATTATTATCTTTAATTTAGCTATATCTTAAAAAAATAACTGTAAAAAAAAGAAAAACTTGTTAATGATTCTTTAAATCCAAATTATATTTCTTAAAGTTGTGCAAATATCAAAATTCTTTAAACCCTTGCATCTTTTATAAAATCTTCATAAATACAAAATAATTACCTCGACTAAAAAAAAATATGTAATTTTTTATCTCTTCTATTTCATTTTTAATTAAAAGCCTTCTGCTACAAAGAAGTCAAAGCAACAATGAGAATGAAATAATTGGTTAATTAAATTTTAAGCTGCTTCGTTTTTCCTGTTGTTTTACAATAGATATGTTTTCATTTATTCATGTGTCTTTGGCATATTACAGTGGTGGTAAATTCAGGGCGTGGTAAGTCTTTTTCTTTTAGTGGTATTAAATAATGAACACTATTTGACATATTTTACAGACATACAATTTTATATATATATAATTGGAATTGCACAATAAATTGAATTAAACAAAAAAGTTGAATTTAACAATTTTATTTTTTAATTTCAAAGTAAACACAATTTAAAATGACTACTGTAATAAAATTCAAGTTAAAATTCAGATTTATTATATTTAAATTGAAATTAATTTTACGTTTTACCCCAGACAAGGAAGTTTATATCGATATGTTTGTATACCGTACACCCACGAGGTATAGGGTAGAGATGGGCGCATGCCCTGCTTTTTTTGTTTCACGCCTGAAAATCTGAGTTCGTGCGTGCAAATCTCCATACGTGCTAGTTGTTGTCGTGCCTCCAAAATCAGACACGAAGAATTTTTTATAAGAAAGAATTTTTTATAGATTCTAACCCAATTTAAAAAAAAACCTTTACTTCCAGCTTCAGATAATAAAAATTTCGTGGTATTTTAACCTTATATTAAAAATCTGTTATTTTAGTTTTACTTAAGGATTTCAGAGAATAAAACAGTATCAAACTTAATTATTGAATTACTTATTACAGAGACTAAATATCAGTTCCGCTTTTTCATCTTTTCCGTGTTTCTTCGTGTCTTTTTAAACCCCGTGCTTTATCGTGCTTCTCGTGCGTGCTTGTAAATTTAGTCGTCGGGCTTGTGCTCGTGCGTGTCACCTATCTGCGTGCCCTTGCCACCAAAAACAGGCATGCGCCCATCTCTAGTAAAGGGTATATTATGTTTGTGCATATAGTATAAATCCCGTTAGGAGACTTGGCCGATATGGAAAAATATATTTATTCTTGATCAGCATCACTACTCGAGTCCGAAAAATTAAAAACAAATTATATCAGCAATTAGGATAGCAAAATTAATGAAATTTTGGTCAAACACTACGGGGAAGATTTCTACGGGAAAACGTATACGGGGAAGATATAAATAATAAAAATGTTCTTTATATTAATAAAATCACTACATATCCTTGCAGTCACAAAATCTTGGCACGAGTCGTGCACGGGTCCAGCTAGTTATCAATAAAAGAATAGTTCGGGGTAAAATTAACCAGGGAGAAATTGATTTTGGAGCGAACTATTTTTGAAGCGATTTTTTTGGTTACTACATTTATAACTCGAATAAAATCGGGACCCCACACGAACCTCTGGAACAAACTAAAGTTAATAAACAAAAGGAAGTCAATACAGAGTTATCATGTATAGTTAAAATTGAAAATTCAATTTTTACAAAAATGCGTATATCGAAAAAAAAAATAAGTTCCATGAACGGTCGTATGAAACCAAGCAAAAACTATTGACATGACCCCACAAAAATTGACTAGCCCATACTAAGTACGACCGGTTTGTAGGGGTTAGATAAATTGTTGACTGAAACCTTGCAACTTATTCTGAGTTAACGAAGGGGTGGGTATATGACGGTCGTTAGAAAGGGTTTGATTTTTTATAGTTCTGAAATGTGGGCAGTCGCCTTCCCGAAGCCTTCTGAGTTCAAGGGGTGGTCCTACTTGTTCTGTAGTTAATCAAAAATATATAAAATCGCAAAAAATAAAACTGAGATTTTTTATTTTATGAAATATTTGACACACGCACACTCACTCACGAAAAATTTGTACTCACGCACACTCATTCACTCACGGTATTTTTTGGTCTACTCAAAATTAGGATTCAATCACAATCACGCGTGATTCACGTGAATCACGCTCACATGCCCATCTCTAGTGGGAACATTAATTAAACATCTCAAGACAACCATTCAAGCTAACTTGCATATCTCAAATCCTCTTCTACTGAATCTATTGAACTTCTCATGAACACTCACTTCCCTGGCATTACAAATCACCTCTCCGATCAACCATTCTTGACCTGTGCCAGTGTTAACAGACCCGAAAGAGTTAATCATAAGCTATAATAATAAGCTATACAAATCTTCTCGAACTGACGGTATTATTAGAGTTACCCTCCGGATTATTGCACTATGGTTTACTTTTATTTTTAATGGATGTTTATACCTAACTAGCGTCGGTATCTCGATTGGTTAGTGTGTTAGACTACGAGTGAAAAGTTTCTGGCACGTAAGCCTACGAGCCAAAATATCCCGGATTCGATGCCAGTTATTACCTATCAATCGCTATATTAGAGTCATTAACGTCAAAAATTGCCCACAACTGCAGCTCATCTCTTATGAATGATGACAAACTAGTTCAATACTAGGTATCAGGGCACTGGAACACCCATTTCAACCTAACCTATTATTAATACATTATTTTGGCTTCGTTTTCTTGTGGATTATGAACTAAACTAAGGAATGATTCCCACACATAAAATACATCAAAAGTGCTTAGTCTATATTCATGATATCAATGTCGTTGGGTGTGTTGTTGTTAATGTTTCATATATTGACCTTCAACACAATTCGTTAACCATAGTCAATTTGTTTGCATAGGTCAGTGAACAAGTCATTCTTGTTGGTCAACCATAGTAAGTAATGTATGTGTATTTTCATTGCTACATAAAGCTGTTAAGTGCCATAATATTATACTAAATAATAACTGCAGAAGCAGTATGGCAGTGAATATTTTTTAATACAATTCTATAATTGTCATGATTTCTTATTGTTGTAGTCTTTTTAAAAATGTCATTATATTGATATGGTTGGTTGTATTAATAGTTTCGATTTTTTATGTTACTTATGAACAAACTCACGGACTTTAAAAACAACAAAATTCAGTACTTGCAGCAAGTCAATGGCACGATTAACGAAAATGTAAAAAAATTCTTTATAATTCAAAGATATAAGGGAAGAACTTTTTATATCGAATATTATATGTAAATGTTGTACTAAATATCTGCAGATTTTATTAAGTATTCTCGTAAAATTTTGAATGTATAACAGTAGTTTTCTAAATATTAAAAGAAAAACAGAAATAACAATAATCCCCAGCCCACTTTTAAATTGTGAGACACTACATTTAGTGACGAACATTTGACAACTTCTTTAGCATTTTTGAGTAAACTGAAGCCGCGGTAGCTCAGTGGTTAGTGCGTTGGACTGCGAGCCGAAAGGTCCCCGGTTCAAGCCTGGACTGGGGCTAACAACATCTTTTCATAGAAACATTTTTCTATACCGCGCTACCTCTCGTCAGTAAATGGCAAACCTACGAGAGTAAAACCATTGCCTATGAAAAGCTCTCACCCGCCGTTCGGATTCGGCAATAAACTGTAGGTCCCACCAAACTATTATTATTATTATTAAAGGTCCTAAAGTGACCGCAATATTAATAATAATAATAGTTTGGCGCTACAGACCTGTATAGAACTTCGACCAAGCTCTCTCACCGTTTGAGCATTGTGTGTTATATTTGTACTCAAAGTTGTGGGACCTACAGTTTAACGAATCCGAACGGCGGGTGAGAGCTTTTCATAGGCAATGTTTTGCTCTCGTAGGTTTGCCATTTACTGCCGAGAGGTAGCGTAGCATAGAAAAATGTTTTCTATGAAAATAAAATGTTGACAGTCGATAGGGATCGAACCGGAGACCTTTCGGCTCGTAGTCGAACGCACCAGCGACTTTTCGCTAGTAGTCCAACGCACTAACCAGACGAGCTACCGACCGCAATATTACCTTTGATTTATTGAGAAAACTGTATTACTTATGGATTTTTTGCCTGAGAACTAAATGTAAACACTATCCAAGGCTTCATATCTGAAGTACATATAACATTTTTTTCTGTTAAATTTCTGGCACCAAAAAAAGTGTGCACTGTGTATTGGGTTTAGTGACTATATCATTACTCCATTCATGTATATCGTAAATAGGACTTGATCGTATGAAATTTTTAATGGAAATGCATGCCGCTTATGACCAACTTAATTTCCTACAATGTTCCAATGACGTACGCCATTTACGATTTCGAGCATCAGATCATTGAATAAGCTAACTTAAATTCTAAATTAAGCCGAGTAAGGAAAGTTAAGTCACATGGGTTTAACTTAATGTCAATCGGGACCTAAATTATAACATCCATAATTATGACAAACATCCTCACCATATAATGCCCAATTTAAATTATGTATGTCTAAAATGTCCATGGCGGAGCACACCTATTTTTAAAATATATGTGTCGGATTTGGAAGGTTAATATTTCATAGACAAAACAGACAGACATAGCAAATCGAACCCGGGTAGAGATAAAGTATATATACAAAACAATTCCTAAGAAGCGTACCTGATAGGTGTAGGGTATAACAACTGTGTAGATAACTGGTGAAAGATGAATTTTCTTGCATGACATTTTAGATCGCAATAACTTTTAAGTTCATGAAAACCATAACTATTTTGTATTTTAAATTGGATTTTTGTTGAAGTTTTTCCTTTCGATTGCAAGTTTAACAAGCATTTGAAAAATTTTAACTTGCGTTAAATAAGGAATTAACGTATTTAATTTTTTTCATTAAATACCTATATTTGTTTATAAATATTGCGACTTGGGGTTGTAGTCTCTTTTTCATCATTTACATACACTGTCACTCGAGATATACATATGGTTAATTGCCGCCCACGGCGACCAAACTTCCTTGATTTGACAGGGTTTTTAGAGATTTCATTAAGATATAAAAATTGTTGAATTGATAGCAGAGTCAACCGTTTGTCAGACACATGTTGATAAAAGTATATGTACAATGTGTGCGAATGCAGAAAGAAGTATTTGTTTGCTTTGTCATGTGTTTGCATTTGGGCCTATTTTGCCATTTTGATGACAAAGCAAAGTGTGTCCCTTCGTGAAGGGTGGTAGAAATTTGCCGTATGTTATCCTGATTAGTTTAACCTTTAGCAGTGCATACGCTTGTTACCCAGCATATGTGTATTTTCAGAGAAAGAACATCTTTATGAATGTGCTGAATCTGGGCATATTTTTATCGTTGGTCTCCTCTTCTTTGAATGTTTACTTGGGTACAATATCCCAGCAGGGAAGCAATTTTCTAATGATTGCCTAAATGATAACAATTCGATTTCATTTAAAATTGCTATATACTATTTGCTACATTAGTGTCGATGTATTTACTCAAAAAAAAAAGTTAAAATCATCACACTTCGATAAATCAATTTTTAATGAAATATTTTAAAATTTTAATTTTATATTACTACTAGCTGGACCCGTGCTCGTCCAAAGATTATGTGAATGCAAAGATTAGGAGTGATTTTATTTATTAATATATAGAACATTTTTATTATTTATTTTCGATAGTCTAATTGAGTTTGTTTGGTGGGTTCACTATATATTCCAAAATTTAAGTAAATTTAGTGCACAATATTTTTGTTTTTGTCTTTGTGTTTTTACTTTTCTGTGTTTTTGTTCTGCTTTTGTATTTCTGCTTTTGATTTGTGTCATTTGTTTTTCTTGTGTTTTTGCTTTTGTTTTTGTATATTTGCTTTTGTTTTTGTGTTTTGCTTTTGTGGTTTGTGTATTAATTTTTGCTTTCATTTTCCTTTTTTTGTATTATTGGTTTTGATTTTGTGTTTTTGATTTTATGTTTTTGCCTTTGTTTTTTGTGTTTTGCTTTTGTTTTTGCTCTTGTGTTTTTGCTTTGATGTGTGTCTTTGCTTTTGTTTTGCTTTTCTGTTGTTTTTTGCTTTTGTGTTTTGTCTATATGTATAATTTTGTGTTTGGCTTATATAATTTTATGTTTTTGCTTTTGTGTTTTACTTTTAATTTTGTGTCTTTGCTTTTGTGTTTTGCTTTAGTTTTTGTGTTTTTACTTTACTTTTGTTTTGTGGTTTTGGGTTTTGCTTTTGTGTATTTGTTTTTGTGTTTTTGCTTTTGTGTTTTGATTTTGCTTTTGATTAGGTGTCTTTGCTTTAGTTTTTGTGTTTTTGCCTTTGTGTTTTGCTTTCGTGTTTATGCTTTTATTTTTGTGTTTTTGCTTTTGTTTCTGTGTTTTTGCTTTTGTGTTTTTGCTTTTGTGTCTTTGCTTTTTTTGTGTCTTTGTTTTTGTGATTTTGCTTTTGTGTATTTGCTTTTGCAGACAGACTGACAGACACACAATTTTGCGCATTTTTAAAAGAGCTCAAAATATAGAGAAATTCGCAAAATTTAAAAAAAAAAAAATACACACAAAAAAGAATGGGCGCTTAAAATACAGAATTTTTGCGTTTTATTAAAGAAGGGCTAAATATTCGTCTTTTCTATTTTGTGTTTGTTATGAACATTTTGCGCCTTTCTCCATATCTAGCGCCCTTTTTTGAAAAATTCTAACTTTTCAAAAAGGCTCTAATTTTTTAATTTTTATTTTTATTTGCGACTTTCTCCATATTATTATGCGCTGTTTTTAATTTGATTTTTATTTGAAACTCTTTTATCATCTCTTTTATACATATCCAAATAATGGTGGTTTCAAGAAAAAAGTTTGTTAAAGAAGAAAAGTTGTGCAATATTCAGTTTTGGAAAAAAAGTGCAAAAAAACAATCAATTAAAAAATTTACTATTTATATGTAATGTTTAATGTAAAATTCTTAATTGGTATAAATCATATTTTTAGAGAATGTGTTTGCTAAATACATTTGAAATCAAACAATTTCGTTAATAGACCAGTTAATGGTAAATAAATATTATTTACGTTGATTATTTGTTCTGTGTATAGCCTGCAAATGGACTAAATCCCGAAATGGATTTGGACAGAGTCCGTCCTTATACAATCGAACCGTTAGCTACTTTGGTCCAAATACCTACAGTCACCTGTGTGTTGCTGTTCAAAGGAGAATTATACAATAAAAATTTCATTTAATTTTAATAAAAAAGAACGCGCTTAATTATAAAAACACAATGTCTCGAAACTAAAAACCCACCAAAAACCCACTGACCACCGTACAATTTTTTACGCGTTTCAATTTTCAAAACCCACCAGATTTAGCGGGAAACCCATAAGTTGGCATCACTGCTGCAAAATTTCCACAGATTCCAATACGTATGCTGTACTTTGTATAAAAAATGGGAATTTTATTATTTTTAAAAATATTAAAATACATTTAGATTTTAAGCCCCGCTCGCCGCACAAAAACAATTAATTTCTTTTAATATTAGTTTAAAATTTTTCAGTTAATTTTAAAGTACATTTTTAGCTCAGTGTCTATGAGCACAGTTTCTCTGAGGTAAATTATTTCAGCTTTCTTTTTTTATTACTTAGCAAATGAATACATAAAAAAGCATATCCGATTAATACATTTCAGACTTATCTACTGGGTTTGACAAGTGTGTTTGGGTTTCTCATTTCGGGTTGCAAAGACTTTCACTAATTAAAATGCCCGAAAATTAAGGAAAGTTGTGATAGCTTTGACAAATCATTAGGAGTTTGGTTCATTCCAGCTATAAATTTTATACAACTATGTAATGTTGAAAATCTAAAGAATAACTTTATATAATAACAACAAGATTTCAAAGACTACATCAAAAGTCCAGGAAAAGGAATGCTTTGCGGAACATCAGGAAAATTGAAAATACATTGTTGTCAAATATTTGTACTGTGCAATTTTAAACAGTGCACTAAAATGTACAAGCAGAACAGTCGTTGTCTGAGTTGACAGACTTATAACATCCTCAATCTTTCCACAGGATATCTAACTGCCAGCGTTTTTAGCAGGAGTCTAGAATGACGATGCAAATTCATATCTGCCGTAGAAGTCATTTTGTGCAGAAACATTAATAACAAGAAGAACAACAAAGACTACAAGAGCAACACCAACACCAACATCCAGCCAGCAACATCATTAAATAAACTGACTCCGGTCTGGAGCATCTCATGTGGTAGAAAAACATTCGTAACTCTCAACAATTTATGGTATCATTTAGAAAAATCAAAGCACAATAAAAGTGTGCATGAGAAATTGTTGATAATAAATAGTCATACACCTACTCTAATAAACATAAGAAGAAGAGCCGAAACACCGATTTACATATTGACTTTAACAAAGTATCAAATAACACTAATTATACATTTTAGAATATCTCTTCAATCACCAAACCATACTGGATACGGATTATGTAATCGGATTATGTAATTGGGTGATAATTATCTTTTAATTGAATACAATTTTGTAAATATGGGATTTTTTTTGTACTTATAACGCAAATTAATAGAAGTCCATACAAAATATTTCAGTTTTCTTGGCTAAATAAAATACTTCTCTTTCTGTCTTAAAAACGATGTTATAGGTTTACTGATGCTATATAATCTGAAGAACCTATGCTGACTCTCTCATAATTTGCTTTGTACTCAAATTGTGGGACCAACAGTTTATTGCCGATTCCGAACGGCGGGGTTAGAGCTTTTACAAGGCAATGTTTACTATCGGAGTTTTGTCATTATTTTTAAAAATATGTTGAAAGTCCCAGCTTACCTGTGCTTACCAATGAGCTGTCGATGCTACCGTTTAATAATAACATTTAAATGTGAAAAAATTGCGGATTCCGATATCCGTACGTATTCTATAGAAAATGTCAAATAAGAAAACGTCAAAAATAATAAAATATCTGAATTTAATATGTCAACTTATGATTGTTGAAATACAAATTTGAAATAGTATTTGAACTATTCCGTACTAAATCAACCAGGGGCTACTGAGTTCACAATTTCAATAAAATTTTAGTAACTGAAAAATATGTGCAGTTTTTTTCGACATTTTCTAAGTTATACATTTTTCTCGGCAAAAATGATTTCGTCGTATTGAATTTAGACATTTATAGGTTTCAAAATTTAATTTCAACAATCATATTGGAGCATTCAAAATTCTTTTTACCATTTTTTGAGGTTTCTGATATTTTCTACTTTTTTTGTCTTCGGTATTTTTAGTTTCGTTATTTTAAATTTCGTATAATCGTACCAAACGCATACGTTATTTTTGTTATTTTATACAATATTTGAGATTTCTCTTTAAAAATGTTGTTTATAACAACAATTTTTTTATAAAAAGTATTTATTTACTTAAATTGTATTTGCTACAGATAAATCAACTTAAATAATCATTGCATTCTGGACAAATGTGAGATATTTTGAAGCCATATTTCCGAATTTCGATTACGGTGAAAAGTGCATAATAAAACTAAAAGTTCAAATTTGAATGTACAATTTGAATCAATAATATCGGTTCATTATTTTTTGAGATACGGACATCCAAAAACTTTAAACGCAAATATTTCAAAACCTACTTTTTCACATAACGCGTTTATTGAACCCAACGCTTCAATTGATGTGTTATGAATTTCAAATGAAATTTTATTTGATTATTGCAAAAATATTGTTTTTGCGGATTCAGCCAGATACAAACTGTTATGTACTGGGAAAAACAACAATTGACAAAAACAAAAAGTTGTTGGCTATCCGTACAGCTGTTTCAGAAGCCGCCAAGCTTATCATCAGCGGAATACATTAATTGATATGCATTTGAAATTACAAAATAACAATTGAAACTCACAATTTTCCAGTTGGAATTCGGAATATTTTTAGTTTTCGGTATATCATATGGTAAGATATGCATTTCAATTGATGTATTCTGAATTTCAACTTGAAAATTATCAGTTTCAATAGATGTTTTCTGAATTTCCAAATGAAAAATTATGAATATCAATAGATTTATTCTTAAAATCAAATGAAATTACTGAATTACAACTGATATGTATTGAATTTCAAATGGAATTTTTCAATTTCAATAGATGTGTTTTGAATTTCAAAAGGATTTTGCAAAATTTTTACTGATCATTTTCGAATAAAAATTAAATATTTCTGAATTACAGTTGGAAATAGTGTAGATTTCATGTTTTATGTTCGTAATGCTTTATGTCCTGACGCACTACTATCTGAATGTCACAAACTTATGGCACATTTTAAGTGTTTTTCAAACATGGGTCAACAACATGTCGCCACAATAATAAAACTATAGCACTTCAAATTGTACGCATGAGTTATATTAAGGTTCAAAAACAATACGACTATGAAAGCTTGCAATGAAAATAGAAAACATTAAACTGAAAAACGGGAAGAATCGAAGGAAAATCAAACTAAATAGAAAAAATTTATTATATTGCATGAATATCTGTTTGTGTTGTTGTTGTTGATGCATGTTGTTGCTGCGTTTTGACGTCTGCTCTCAAAATGGCGAAGTGGTTCACTGCGTGATTGTTTGCTCGTGTGCGTGATAATATATATGGCTGTGTGTATTTTTGAAGCTCATAAAATAGAAATACATGTTCTATTGCAAGGATGTGCCCGGAATTTAAAGAATTTATTAAATATTTTGTTTGGTCAGCTGAAAATTTAATAACCGCGAATAGTGTTTTTCATATCGTTTATATTGAAATTGCTGTTGCAGATTTTTTTGTGATGTCCACATTTACATTTATACAACAATTATTAGAAACAGTTTACTTAGTCTCATTGATATTAGTTTTGTATACTATATAAAAACGTTTTATGTATTTGACTTATTGGAGTTTCCACGTTTTCTGATGCGTACAAAAAATAAATCATTAAAAAGATCTCAAATTAATAGATTTTTAAAAATGTTAACTAAGACGTTTAATTACATTAACAAAACCATTGTGGTTTAGAACTAAACATCACCAAATAGAATTTTTAAAAATTCTAGTTATAGAGGTTTTTCTGTATTTTTCATAATTAAAAATAAAATATTGAAAAAATATATTTTTTAAGTATGGTAAATCGTTTCTATGTCCAATTGGTGTTGCGATATAAAGTTATGATTGTTCAAAATTATCTTTGAAGAAGTTATTAGCGAAAAAAACAAGTTTGTGCATGAATTAACGAGGAAAAAGTATTAAATGATAACAAGAAATCTTTGTTTCCGTCTTAACCAAGATTGATGTAAGTAATAATAATAATTTGGTTCTACAGTCCTGAAGAACTTAGGCCGCTCAGCTCAACTTTTGAACTGATCGTGTTATATTTGTTCTCAAAGTGGAGGGACCTACTGTTTCATGCCGTATCCAAACGGCGGGGTGAAAGCTTTTCATGGGCAACTCTCTTAGGTTTTTCATTGTTTGCCGAGAGGTAGTGCGGTATAGAAAAATGTGTTATGATTAATTAGACCCAGCCCAGGTATTAACATGGACCTTTCCAACTCACTAACCACTGATCTACGGACGTTACTTTCAACAACATTTTGGTATTGTTTCGTGTATTGGACAACCTTTGCAGATTGGAAAAATATAAAATTTTTAGTTTTTTTTAACCTAATAATTAAATTTAAAATGTCTACTTAGTGATTTTTTTGTTAAACATGTTCTAATTTAAAATGTAGATGAACCTGTGATAAAGTGAGACATAGGGTAATGTGGGAAATTGCAATTTGTGGGCATGTTTTTGTACTTAGAAAAATAAAAACAAGTACTTCTCAAGTACTTCCTTATATGGCATCAACTTTTGCATTCATGGTTATAATCAAATGAATACCTTTTTATTGCATTTCGAGAAGAAGTAAAAATGTTATTGAATGTTTTTAGATTGCTGGTGTTTGCTATCAAAAATTGAGAATTTTTAAGACGGTATGCTTAAAATGATCGCATATTGTATATATATTAGACATCTGCACAAATGGTTTTGAAGTTTCCTCTGCAAATATGCACTACTGCACTCTACAGTTTTGAATTCATTTTACAAATGACAATCGACAGTATTATAGTGAAGTCTCTTTGAGCGACTTCACTTCACTTCAGTATTTGTTTCATTGGTGTCAAGCACTGTCAAAACATCAAGCCATTCAAAATATTCAATGTTTTGAAAAACACAACAAACGACAACACTGTCGCTGAACATGCAACGAATACAGTAGGTGCAGCGAGTGAGCGCAACGAGTAACGAGTGAGAAGACGAACATTGAAAACAACAACAAATCAGACGCTCGTTCGACGGCAGTAATGTTGTTATTGGTATTTATGTGTTAATAAAAAATACAACAAACAATATTAAAAAAAAAATTGTTAAAAAAAATGTTTGTACGAAAAAAACAACGCTTTGGTCGAAAAGCAATATATCAAAAAAAAAAAAAAACAGTTGGGAAGGTTAGATCACATGGGAAATTTTAAAGTAGGTGTAATTATGATAGTTCGGATTATCAAAATTATAGTCGGTCTAAGCCGACTATGAATACCCTACACATATGTGTGGTTACCATTCAAAGTAATATATAGGTCACCAGGGTATACGAATCCTGAAAATAACTACAAACATTCAATCGCTGAAGAATTTCCATTCATTTGATACCCATATTTACATATGGGTAGGTGTACCGAATATCGATTTCTTTTTTGGTGAACCACAAGTCTTTTCGCCGGAAAACATTATTATCATGTATTTGAGCATGATATCAATATATATTTGACCAAAAAAGTTTTCCTAAGCACGTATAGATAAAAATTGATCTTTATATGTACATTTTATATGAGGTATTTGAACATAAGTGGTCGGATCATAGGTCACAATGGACCGATCTCGCCAATTCGCACATACAGCGTAGGTATATTAGTAATCTAAGTTATAAGTTTCATTTATCTAGCTCTTCAATTTTAAAAGTCTTAGGGATTTCAACAGACAGACAGACAGACGGACAGACAGACAGACGGACAGACAGACGGACAGACGGACATCGCTAAATCGACTCAGGAGGTCATGCTGATCAAGAATATATATACTTTTCCATACCGGAGATGCTTCCTTCTGGGTGTTACAAACGGCGTACCAAACTGAATATACCCTTTCACTCTTAGTGTAGGGTATAAAAATTAATTAAATAATGAAAAAATTAAATAATGAAAAAAATGTTTTTCGATAAATAAAAAACTTAATATAAAATATTATGTGATTTTCTTATACCTTTTGTTTTTTTCTATATTTCAATCTATTCCTTACTCTAGTAAGAATTATAAAAAAAAAAATGAAAAATGCACTAAGTACTCGGTGTCATAAGCAGTTCATATCAGTATTTGAATGTTTATTGCACATCATCATAGACCTCTTCACTTCAGTTTTGTTTTGCTTATGTTTTGTTTTGACAGTACTTGGTTCTTTGTTGTTGTGAGCAAGACATTGTTTTGATTTTCAAGCATAGAGTTGACGACAGTAAATGTTTTGAAACGAAGTGAATGTCTTGAAGTGGGTTTCAAATGGACTTGTGCAGATGTCTAATATATATTGACATACATGTATACGGGTTTTTCAAATAAATTGCTTAAATGATGTACAAATTTTGAAATTGTGGTAAAGTGGGAAATGTAATTTAAGCAGTGTTTGTTGTAATTTTAGTGAAAATAATGTGTTATATGAATTATTTAATTGGTTTAAAAAAGAAAAAACACCAATCGTGAAAGGCAACATTTCGGCTTCACGTTAGATAAGATCTGAATTGCAGAAAAAAAGACGAGAATCGAACCGTTATCAGTTGCAAAAAGTACATAGATAATATTTTTCAACCTCATCAGACGAAAAAGAATTTTGTACAATGTACATGATTTAAATGCTGAAGAAATTAAATTTCCAACGAGTTGGGAAAGTTAGGTCACATGGGTAAGTTCGGTCACATGGGGCGGATTTTTATAGTCGGTCGGGCCCGACTATGGAATACCCTACACCTTTGGTGGGGATATTAACCCTCAGAATATTATTCATATATCAGAAATTTACGTCTTATATCCCCATAATTTAAAAAATTTATATAAAGTATGAAAAACTAAAAAAAAAAAAATGAAAAATATAATTGGGCGGACCACGCCTATATTTAAAATTTTGAAAGGCTAATATTTCATACATTTGATTTTAATAATTTACGGATCAATTTTCCACTATGAAAACCCGGGAAATAATGAAAAAAAAAGTGGGCGGATCACGCCCATTTTTGGACCACATATTTTTAGGTGAATTATAACAATACGTTTTAAATTTTATAACTATACCTTGAATACTTTTCGAGTTATTAGTTCCGAAAAAGTTATATAAAAGTGACTTGTATGGGAGGTGGGCGTGTCCGTTGACCGATTTGGCTCATTTTCAAACTCAGTTCCTACTTTTGGCTAAAATATATTGAGACGAAATTTCATCGCATTCTGATGAGTATTTCTCAAGTTATTCTGTATTCGGACAGCAAGACAGCAAGACAGCAAGACGGACAGACAGACAGACAGACAGACGGACATGGCTAAATGGACTCGGGTAGTAATGCTGATCAAGAATATATATACTTTTCCATACCGGAAACGCCTCCTAAGGGGCGTTACAATATATGCACAAAGTTAATATACCCTGTACCTCATAGGTGTAGGGTATAAAAATCATTGAATTGCAATATTTGCAGTTGCAGTATGGTATACTTGAAATGTGGAAACTTGATTACCAGAAACCACACCTGGTAATATTGTTCCTCTGAATATGCTTACTAATTCTCACCATTTTTTCGTTTTTTTTTTGTTAATATAACTACTGACTGACGTTTATGAATTTAAACTTTTTTCTTATTTTTTTTCTTGCATTACACTCAAAAATCTGAGTTTAAAATTACTACGTAAAAGTGTGTATTTTTTAGTGTAAATTTACAAATTTTGTAAAGTGTGTAAAAAAAGATTTAGACAATTATTGTTTAATGTTACAACTATTTACGTGTACATATACATTTTATTTGCATTTTTAAACCATTGTTGTGCTATATTAGTCACAAAATGTTTAATTTTGATTTTCCGATTGTTTAAAATCAAACACGCATAGTAAATTTACACATCATTTGTTTATTCTTACACTTTGTTAAATTTTAAGAAAATCTTGTTGAAATTTGCGACTATTAATCTGTAGTGAAAATGACGCCAAGCCATGCTTATTTATTCCAATTAAACTAGCTTGCAGTAAAGCCACTATAAGCCAGAAGTCAATGGTTTTATAAACATTTTTAAATGAATTTTGTATTCATGAATATTATTATTTTAACATAATTTCTTTTTATTTGTAGGTTGTGAACGAAATGGACGGGTATCATTTTAGCTTTATGTGCATGAAATACTGCGGACATCAATGTATTTAATTTTCTGCTCTTCAGATTTTGATTATAAAAATAATTTAAATAACAAGGAAAATCAAAAAAGTTGATTAAAAAACCAATGCATTGATGTTCACAGAGCAAAATTATACTTAAACATTTCGGAAAATCCACAAAAGGGGGTCAAAAACCACTTTTTGTCAAAAAAAAATTATTGCGGAAATGGATAGCGAACCTCATTATAAGACTAATGGTACCCTTTGGAGTGGTCCCTGACCCCCAAAAGGGGGTCAAAAACACATTTATGACCCAAAATTTTTTATTTCGGAAATCGATAGCGGCCATCATTAGAAGGCCAATGGTACCCTTTTGATTAACTCATTTATGACCCAAAATTTTTTTGACCCCCTTTTGGGGACCACTGAGAGTGGTACCATTCGATTTCGCTTCATATCTGCAACCGATTTCTATCTTTTTATCCCTTTCCGCCCACGTTTGCCCACCCACCCACTTTTGTCCACCCACATTTTTCCAACCACTTCCGACCAACTCCTACATCAAGCAAACGAACGGACAGACAAATTAACAAGCGATCAAATGAACAATCGTCAATCGAACAAACGAACGAACGAACGAACGAGCTACTCGAAGCTCGAACAACGATCGAGCAATCGAGCTATTCGAACAACGAACGAGCAATCGAGCTACTCGAACAAACGAGCTACTCGAATAGCTCGAACAAACGAACGAACAAACTACCCGGGTTTTGCGAACTACCCCGGTAGCTCGAACATTTAATACCCGGGTTTTTCGAGTATTTGAACTACCGGGTATTACCCGGGCTACTCGTATGAAATCGAGAGCTCTGCTTTAAAGAAAAAGAATAGGCATATTTCTATACAATGAATGCATCCAACCATTGTGACGAATTAAGTATAAATTTGCACGTTTGTCTTTCGTGAACGTGGCTTAATGCCAACGAAGTTTAAATGACAATTTCCCATTTCGTCGGAAATGGTATTAGTCACTAGAACACTTTGTTTAACTTCCCAAAGTTTGCCAACAAAGCAACAACAGCAATTGCAGAAAATCTGTACTCATGGAGCCAACAAATGCGGCATTTGTCTTCAGTCTTAGTGAGAGCACGTCAAACCGAAAAGGATTTTCTCGCAAATACTCGTTGTCAATGTCACCTCGTCGTCAAGAGCGTCGCAGAGACAGTGGATGGGTTGGTAGGTCGTTCGGTCGGTCGGTTTGACTGGACAGTCCCGTTCTGTTCAACCAGTACATGCGTGAGTGGGGAGAGTCGTCTGTGCTGTATTCGCATTGACATTAATGTAATCCAAATGTCCACATTTCTTCATTAGGCCTCGGTGGCCATGAAAGTGTAACAATGATTTTTATTAAGCCATTCAATGGATGGTATCAAAAGAACATTTTAACGCCATTTATTTGATTAAGTTTAGACATTATTTTGGGAATAATATTGAGTAATGAATCGGCCATTGCGTATAATGATATATTCATTATTTTCAATTCAATTGAAAGACCTATAATATAATGCGATAAATATATTTCAATGTTATAAAAGAAAAACATTTTTATATGATTTTAAGGCTTACATTAATCGCGATATTGGTGAACATGTTAACCAGAAAAAAGAGTTGCACATCGGGTCTGAGACAATCGAGATTGGAATATTCGTTCTTCAAAATAAAGTTATTGCACAGTGTCCTGCAAAAAAGTTAGACAGAAAAGTCAATTAGACTGGATACCGACTAGAATTAAAGCGTTTGGTGTAATAAGGGCGTTATGTGAAAAAGTAAGTTTTGAGATATTTGCGTTGAAAATTTTTGGATGTCCGTATCTCAAAAAGTAATGAACCATTATTATTGATACAAATTGTATATTAAAATTTGAACTTTTATCTTTATTTGTTTTGAATTTGTTTTAAAGCTCCTATTTTATATAAAATAATTAATTAAAATAAATGATTTGTATGCTCTTCCCAAGTAGAAATTTTGGTAGGGCAATGGTCATGAAGTGATCATGTCATTATTTGAGATGATCGAGATATGACGAGTCCACAAATGTCCTTGTAACGCAGTATCCTGATCATGTACTGACCTGAGACCATGATCATGTACTGATCGGGCAATTCCCCATTTTATTACTTACCCGACAATTGCCTTGTCAGAGCCCGAGCATAATAGGGTTTCTCTCATTAAATCTCGATCATTGTCTGATACTAATTTCGAAATGAGGAACAAATAATGTAGCTATGATCGGGAACATTGACTGTTTGGATAATGTAAACACTGCTATGGTAAGCATGATAAGGGCATGCAAATGCAATGATCATATTTTCTCTAATAGGGCTTACCCAACGAAAACCCGATCATTTCCCGATGACGCATCGGGCAAATTTCTACTAGGGTTATTGCATAAAACGAGTAATTAAATTTGGGCGTATTGAGTTTTAGAGTTTACATAAATAAAATAAATAAAGATTATTGTGTCTAGATATACTTATTGCTATTAATAGATATACACTCAGAAAAAAACATGCATTTAAGTGAAAACATGCATTTATTGCAAAATATTCAAAAATATGCACTATCATTTGAATGTCATTTTAAAGGATATTGCTTTATTCGCAAAGTTATTTTATACATTTAATTCTGAAGGTGTACAGAAAAAATGCATATGCATCAGAATCTTTAAAAGTGAATTCCATAAAAGTGAATTCCATTTTGGATATTTAAATAAAATAAATTGTACAATAAATTAACTAAAATTCATTTTTGTTTTAATAAATTATTAGGAAACTGTTATGTGACTATACCATAAAATTAATAATGCGTATCATTATATATTAATAGGTCTTTCTTAGTATAAATAAAAGAATACATTATATTCCAGCAGGAAAATACATTATTGACGACAAGGGCATCAATGATGAATCGAGGACATTGGAAAATGTGTCATTGATGAGTATGTCTACAACAATTTCATAAAGGACATTGCTTTAAATATGTCATATATCAGATTCTTCATTGATGAAATGTTGTTGATGACTTCATTGATGGTTTCGGTGTGAAATGCAATGTGAAATGCATACAACTTACGTCTAGGGGCAGCATTTACGCGTAAAATTGAAGTTTTGTGTTCGATGACATCCTGCCGTTTTTTTGGACCACATTGTATAAAAGCGAGTTAATAAGCAGTAGTAATGTTGATAGATGATGGCCGCTAGTAAAGTAAGTTATTAACATTAGTAAATATACTTATCATTCCAAACGAGAATAGAAGAAAATAATAAAATTTGAAATAAATAATTAAATAAATAAAACAAAAAAAAAATATTAAAATATATAAATTAAAAATAAATGAAATATAAAAAAAAATACTAAATACTAAAAAATGGTCATCGATGTTTCTGACATGACCTGGGGAATCATTGATGACATTTCCTACTGGGAAAATATATGGTACAACATCATATTGTTTTAACAGTTTAGATATTACTGAACTAATAGTATGCTTCCTATGCACAAATTTTGATAGTACAAATAATTCTTTATGCCCTACACCTACGAGGTGCAGGGTATATTCACTTAACGCCCCTGTACGGTATGTATATACTTAGTATATAAATTCTTGAGGGATCCGTACGAAATATCGAAAAAAAAATGTCGAAACCTTAAAATGTTGAAATTATAAAAGCCTTAGAACGCCGAAACAATATTTGGCCGAATCACAAAATGTCGAAAAATATTTTAAAGCTAGAAAATATCGACAAATTTTTAAAACTATAAATACAAAAACATTTTTTTATAGGATCAAAAAATGTCGAAAATTAAAATGACGAAATATCAAAATGTTGAAATACAAATTTCAAATCTCTTCGAATTCAATGATATTTTGGCAACTGATAAAGGGTCTCGGGATCTGCATTCACCGTTTTTTTTCCGACCACTATTTCCAAAGATATCACTTTTTCCAGAGATACAGTCCAAAGTTAAAAAATTGTCAATAATAACTTTTGTATGGTGGTTACTATTGAAATATCCCTTGATGCTAGAAACTTTGATAAGGTTTCGTTTTAAAACTAATAAAACAATCTTTTGGAAAATTCTTCTTAACATGAACATATAACCAATGGTCGTTATCCTTGAACTTCGAATTGCATGTCCTTAAAAAAAGTATTTAAAATTTTTGTTGATTTTTTATAAGTGTTGAAGCTAAATTCCAAGATGGTATTTTGAAGACAGCATATTTAAAAATCTCCGCATGACTCCTAGAGTAGCTAAAAATCAGAATTCGTTCTTTATTAATATCTTTATCTTCGAGTTTTTTTCGACATTTTCCATTATTTTTCGGTAAAAAATGATTTCGTCATATTAAATTTCGACATTTTGTTTTTCAACATTTTAGTTTTCAACATTTTTTTTTTCGACATTTTGGTTTTCGACATTTTTGTTTTCGACATTTTCAGGTTTCGGCATTTTTATTTTCTACATTTTTGTCTTCGGTATTTTTAGTTTCGATATTTTAAATTTCGACTTATCGTACCAGACCCATTCTTGAGTTGAAATTTGAACTGTAAATTATTAAAATCAAATTTACGAAATATTAGCTCTACAATTATATTTTTCTTTTTTTTTATTAGTTTTTTATTCTTTAATTTTTAAATAATGGGGATATAAGACGTACATTTTTCATATTTGAATATTATTCTGAGGGTGGGGAGGTTCAGCATAATTAAAAACTTAAAAATTAAGGTATACAATTAAATATCCCCACCATAGGTGTAGGGTAGGGATGCCCAACTCGCCTGCCCGCGGCTGACTGCACGGGCAATCGAGTACTAGGCGGGGGGTATCTACGGGCAGAAGTGAGAGGGGATTGCAACGCAGAAATGACGGGGGATTTTAGTGTTGCATTTTTAGAAATTCAGAGAAATTTAAGTGTCTTTTTAAGAGTTTAATTATTATATTAGATTGATTTTAACGGACACATTTATATTGCTTATTATTTTGAAATAATAAAATATACAAATTTTATTATTTTAAATAATTATAATTTTTTTCTCATAACATTTATATAATTTTCGCATGCAAAAGCATAATTTAATTATTTGCTATTATTTTGTAAAATGTTTTGGGATATAAAATGTGTGTCTAAAGTGATTAAAATCTCAAACTTAACTAAATTCTAAAATAATTATTTATTTCACATTTCTGCCCTATTTTACATAAGAAATGATGCAACACTAAAGAGAGTGAGAGTGCGATGAGAGTACGGTGTAACAAAGTAAAACAAAATCTGACAAAAAAATAATTCATGGTTTTGGAAAAAAAATGTACATAGTATTATCCAAAAATACTGTATTTTGTGAAAATTTATAATTTTTGATAATACCAATGTTCAAAAAACAAGACAAGTGGATAAAAAATGCTATTGCAAAAGTGTCAAGCAAATTATTAATTGAGGTTTTTTAATTAACAATATTTATTATACTATACATCAATCGTTCTTATATAAAGTATACAATAATGAATAACAATATAAATATATAAATCATACTTAAAATACTATGTTCCACTGTGTGCAGTCGACTTCAATTCTACGCCAGTACGAAATATAAATTGTTGACCATTTCTTAAATTGACTTTATTATACATTTAATTAAAAAACTTATGATTTACATGTATCTAATAAAAAAAACAACATAAACATTATATTTTTAACGGTACTAGATGTATTTTTAAACTGTACGTTTCAATTGTGAATGTAAACATCTCAATTTTTTTTTAATCAAGCAAAACTACAAACATAAGTTGGCGCACTCCCCAGGAAAATAAATAAAATAACATTATATATAAGTAAATATTTTGCAATTATTTTATTGCAGATTTAAAAACAAATTTCTCAAAAATTCTATTTCACAATTTCTACTGGGTTATTTGCTACAAATGACTGTGAGTTTACACTGAATAAAATTTATTTTTACGATAAATAGTTGGGATTTATTTAATCATATAATTTATTATAATAATTCATACAACATTATACGAATAAATATTTGATAAATATATAGTTCAAAAATATGTATTTTTAAAATGAGTGCATTGGCTTAATATATGGTTTATTAAATGTATAATATTGCGTTTCCAGACAAAACCAAATATCTCTATTGTACATTCCTCGAAGTACATGTATTCTTGTTTTCTCGATAAAATTTACAAACAACAATTAATATTTCCACTCTACTTTAAACATTTTAATTTTTCAGTGCATTTTTTGCGAAATCGACTGAGAGCGTGATCGACTGAGAGTTTTTGCAGATCACAGGAACTTATATTCGTTGTGCTCGCTCAAACTCTAACAATCCTCTCACCCTTTCCGCTTCACCGCTGTTCCCCTCACCAAACACCTTGCGGGCTGACGTCGTGCCCGTACGGACATTGGCATTTCCAAAGTCGGGCCCGACCGACTATTTATACCCTACACTAAGAGTGAAAGGGTATATTCAGTTTGGTACGCCGTTTGTAACACCCAGAAGAAAGCATCTCCGGTATGGAAAAGTATATATATTCTTGATCAGCATGACCTCCTGAGTCGATTTAGCGATGTCCGTCTGTCCGTCTGTCTGTCCGTCTGTCTGTCTGTCCGTCTGTCTGTCTGTCTGTCTGTCCGTCTGTCTGTTGAAATCCCTAAGACTTTTAAAATTGAAGAGCTAGATAAATGAAACTTATAAGTTAGATTACTAATATACCTACGCTGTATGTGCGAAAAAATTGGCGAGATCGTTCCATGGTGACCTATGATCCGACCACTTATGTTCAAATACCACATATAAAATGTACATATAAAGATCAATTTTTATGTATACGTGCTTAGGTAAACTTTGTTGGTCAAATATATATTGACATCATGCTCAAATACATGATAATAATGTTTTCCGGCGAAAAGACTTGTGGTTCACAAAAAAAAAAATCGAAATTCGGTACACCTACCCATTTGTAAATATGGGTATCAAATGAATGGAAATTCTTCAGCGATTGAATGTTTGTAGTTATTTTCAGGATTCGTATACCCTGGTGACCTATATATCACTTTGAATGGTAACCACACATATGTGTAGGGTATTTATAGTCGGCTTAGACCGACTATAATTTTGATAATCCTAACTATCATAATTACACCTACTTTAAAATTTCCCATGTGATCTAACCTTCCCAACTGGTTTTCTATTGAAATACTATTAATTTATAATGTTTTATTTTCTGAGTGCATAAATTTATCGAAAATAACCTCATAATTTTTAATATATTTTATTTATATATATATATATATATATATATATATATATATATATATATATATATATATATATATATATATATATATATATATTTCTTAGTAAAAGAAGAAGAAGAAGAAGATTACCTATCTATTTCAGTGGCGCAGTTAAAAAGAAGATAGGCGCTCAGACATTCCTAGATAAAGTATTGTAATAAGTATTGTAATAATTTAGTATACTGAATGACCATATTAATTACAAAATATATTTAAATATGTGGCAAGTACTACTCATCTAATATATCGATTTATTAATGGAATGTGTTTTTCGCCAAGTTGTTTAGGAAAAAGACATTGAGAATTATTATAATGCGGGTGTTAAGCCAGTTAAAGAATAGTTTAATGATCTTTTTAATTGTTTTCATTATTTATTTCTTCTATAAGACATATACGCTACTACTGACAAATGCATACTGTACACTAAAAATGGAAAAAAAAACACAATGAACTACGAATTCCTTTAAGAGTTCAATAATTGAATGAGAAATCAATTCAATATTAAATCAAAAATATATAGGATTATTTAAAATGAATGAATTTCGGAAAATCTATTTATTAAAAACCATAAATCAATTTTCAATACCTGTAATACTTCATATACCTGTAAAAATTCAAATTATTTTTTTCTTTTTCTATTTTTAAATTTAATTTCTATTTTGATTGCATATATTTATAAAAATTTATTGCATTTTTAATAAAATATTTTGAGTTTATTAGTACAACATCTTAAATTTCTATTAACTTATCCAAATTTACAAATATCCTGATTTTAAATGCAAATGCATCATGCATATTTAACAGCACATAAATCATATTAACATTAAGAAACCAAATTCAATATAATTTACGAAGTACTTATCTGAAGTACAAACAATCCACTTAGGGAAGTAATTGTCATCATAGTAAAATTGTCCAGAGTAAACTAAATTTTGATAAACACACTTTTTATATAATAAAATAGTTATTTATGCTTTCTACAAGGATGTAAATTTCACAATATTGCTTTTACTGCTTAGCAGTTTTGTGTAGAAATAATTAACACATTGTTTTATAATATTTTAACTAATATGGACCAATTTTATAATAAAAATAATATAACATAATGTTTATATCATTAATATAAGCTTATGATATACTCTTTTTATCTTTCAGCTTATGATATAAATTTTTTTATAGAAATTAGTAATGTAAAAAACCGATACTTTCTAAAAATTACATCTAGTTTAAACATAGTTTAATGGGTAATCTTTAAAATTAATTGCAGTTTTATATCATATTTCGATAGAAGACTACAAAGCATCGAAATAATTAAAATATAAAACTCAATATTTTAGAAACAAAGTGTAAATAAAAAAATATAGCACATTATCTTTACTATTTTTTAAAATAATTTAAAAAGTAATGTGCATGCTAAATTTACTGACTTTTTCGAATTTTCATATGAACCTCAGCATGCACTTCCATTTTTAGTGACGTCCGGATCAACACAATTTAAATAATAACATTTGATCTACCGTATAAAATTTTCTAATTTCTTACAGATGTTTTGTTCTATTTAAATACTATTTGCAAGTGAATAATATTTCATCGAGAACGAATGAACCCCAGAAAATGAACATATGTCTACCACAAAGTAATGACACATAAAATAAATATTTTTCCGATTTCTTTAGTAAATTTTAAAATTTTATTATGAAAATTTATAATTTAACACATAAGATTTTACTTAAATACAAAACATTTTATTGTGGAAACAAAGTCTTTGGAGTAATCACCAAACCCTTTCCAAGAACGAAGATAATCGTTCTTGGAAAAATGTGTCTTATCATCTTACTGGAATAACCCCATCATTTATATTAACAGAATTTAAAAATTCTACTATACTGGTCTCACTATTCGTATAAATATAATAATTTTCCATATTGTTTAATAGTGACATGACAATTTTAAGGAACCATGTTGTTTGTGGAAATATACTTAGTTTCAGCAACATAATGGTCTTGCTGTTTATTTTCCGTTATGACCAACATAACAGGCTATGCTTCAAAAAAGCTAATTCGTTTAGGTTCAAATTATAAAGCCCAATTCCATAATTAAACAAAACAACCGAAGCAGCAACAAGTTACCGCAACTAAAGGAACTTATTCGAAGCTTTGGCATGTTAACCACAAAAGGCTATTACGCCACGAAACGTTTTATTGTGTTTTTTTCTATTTAGGTCTGTTGCTGCCAACAGTAATTCATTAAGAAAATGTTGTACTCTATGTTAGTATGTGAAGCATATGGTCTTATATGAAGTTTACTGGACCTTAGTGTTTTACATTTACAGTGGCAGTGTTGCGTGCCCTCATTTAATGAATTAACAGGTGCAAAATTGCTTAATTGCGATTTTAGTATGTGGACGATGGCAAACAGAAAATAAGGGTTTAAGTGTTTACTGAAACTGCAAAACGTAACTTCAATCAAATAACAACTGATGTTTAATTTAAATGAAATAAAATGTTGTTGGAATGAAATCTAATCTCATTAGGGCATATGGACAAAACAAATCACAAGAAACGAAACCATAATTTCAATGAATAATTATAGTATTTTTGATACTTCAAATTCCATGTAAATTTATTAGAATTTCTTAATACCTAAAGTAAAAATAATGAAAAATATATAAATTTAATAAATGAAAGATTTATTACATAAATAAATAGTTCGAAAAAATCGCACAGGTAACGTAATAGTATTTTGTGTAACGGAACCGTCCGAACATTTTTGCTTTTATTACTTTTATTCTAAAGCATAAAATGTAAGCACCAAAAAGCCAGACTTTTCCAACAATATAGGACAATTTCAAATCTTCTTCTAAATACTGTAATGTAACAGTCCACTCTAAGAACGTGCACAACTCTTAAACAACAAGGCACACAAAAAAATTTTATACATGTACAAAATTATACTACACAAGTATCTAAGATAAGATGCATTTATAAAAAATATTAAAAGTATTCAACTTAATGTGTTTTCAGAGAAATATATGCTGTAATGTGGGTACGAATGTAGCGTAACAGCCTGCGTTTTGGTTACGTACGAACCAGAGCTGTAAAGGTTGGATTACGATTACTTTTGATTACAATTACTAAATCAAAAATTTAGAAATAATCAAAAAGTAATTTAGTTCTTAGTACTTTTTTGATTATTTTTACGACTACTTTAAAATAATCAAAAACTAATAATCTAACTACTTTTTTTTTACTATTTGAAAATAATCAAAAAAAGTAATCCGACTAGTTTTTTTGATTATTTCTATTTTTCTTGATTATTTTTTGATTATCAAATCAAGAAATAATCTATCAATAATGGAAATAATTAAAAAAAGTAGTTGTATTACATTTTTTGATTATTTCCAAATAATCAAAAAAAAGTAGTCAGAATACTTTTTTTGATTATTTTCGAATAATCAAAAAACAAGTAGTCGGATTACTAGATTTTTATTATTTTAAAGGAGTCGTAAAAATAATCAAAAATGTACTAAGAATCAAATTACTTTTTGATTATTTCTAATCGTAATCAAAATTTTTGAATTCGATTTTTTAGTAATACGAACAAAATTCACGAATTTTTCATACAAATTATACAATGCAGTGTTATTGTTCATTTTTACAATTGTAAAGTATTATAAATTATAACAGGATACAACATTTAAATAAAAAATAAATAAATTGAAATTCTTATGAAACCTAAAAATATAATCGGTACTTTTTGAAAATTTTGTTGTCGTGCAAATCTAAATATTTAAATCGGTGCAAATTTAAACTCCAAAAATAATGTTGTATGTATTAACAATAGAATAAACAGAATAGTATAAACAATCTGTAAGACGTTGATAAAAAAAGACAAATAAAGGCTCTAACAAACATAATTTTGCATTCATAACATGTATGTTTGGAGCATTATGCCTGATAAATCCTTTATATACAGAGTTGTAATGAAACTTGGACAGTGTAGAGACATTCAAATAGAAACACGCTTAGTTTTAAATCCAAACAAAAAAATATTTAAACAGTAACATTTATATATCCAAAACCAAACTTTTGTTGGAACGGCATGAATATAAATATGTTTACTAAGAAACATAACTTTGCTTTAGTGTTTAATGATAACGGCTTGTTTGGTCTATGGTTTTGAATGCAAATAAAACGAATATATTTCATACTAGCTGGACCCGTGCACGACTCGTGCCAAGATTTTCTGAATTCAAAGATATGGATCGATTTTATTAATATGAAAAACATTTTATTATTTATATGAAGGGCCCGTGCTTAGCTGTTGAAGTTTTATTTATTGGTTTTATAAATGTGGTAACCAAATAATAATTCTCCGCCAAAACAACTTTTCTCAAAGACAATTCTTTCTCAGACTGCGCTTCTCCGCAGAATTATTTCCAGTAGAAATCTTCTCCTTAAAATCCACATAGAACGCTTTCCCGTAGAATTCTCCACGTAGAATTCATCCCGGTAGAATTGGTCCCGGTAGAATTCTTTCCCGTAGAATTCTTCCCCGTAGAGTTTTTCCCAGTAGAAGTTTTAGTGTGGTGGGTTTTAATGTGGTGAGTTTAGGTGTGGTGAATTTTGGAGTGGTGAGTTTTAATGTGGTGAGTTTTTGTGTGGTGAGTTTTAGTGTGGTGAATTTTAGTTTGGTGAATTTTAGTGTGGTGAGTTTAAGTGTGGTGATTTTTAGTGTGGTGAGTTTTAGTTGTGGTGAATTTAGTGTGCTGAATTTTAATGTGGCGTGTTTTAGTGTGGCGTATTTTAGTGTTGCGAGTTTTAGTGTGGTGAATTTTAGGGTGAATTTTAATGTGATGAATTTTAGTGTAGTGTGGAGAGTTTTAGTGTAGTGAATTTTAGTGTGGTGAGTTTTAGTGTAGTGAATTTTAGTGTGGTGAGTTCTAGTGTAGTTAATTATAGTGTGGTGGGTTTTAGTGTGGTGAATTTTAGTGCGATGAGTTTTACTGTGGTGAGTTTTAGTGTGGCGAAATTTGAGTGTAGTGAGTTTTAATGTGGTGAGTTTTAGTGTAGTGAATTTTAATGTGGTGAAATTTTAGTGTAGTGAGTTTTAGTGTGGTGAGTTTTAGTGTGGTAAAATTTCAGTGTGGCGAGTTTAAATGTGGTCAATTTTTGTGTATTGAATTTTTGTGTAGTGAATTTTAGTGTGGTGAGTTTTAGTGTGATGAGTTTTAGTGTGGTGAGTTTAAGTGTGGTGAGTTTTAGTGTGGTGAGTTTTTGTGTGGTGAGTTTTAGTGTGGTGAGTTTTAGTGTGGTGAGTTTTAGTGTCGTGAGTTTTAGTGTCGTCAGTTTTGGTGTGGTGAGTTTTGGTGTGGTGAGTGTTAGTGTGGTGAATTTTAGTGCGGTGAGTTTCGGTGTGGTGAGTTTTAGTGTGATGAGTTTTAGTGTGGTGAGTTTTGGTGTGGTGAGTTTTAGTGTGGTGAGTGTTAGTGTGGTGAATTTTAGTGTGGTGAGTTTTGGTGTGGTGAGTTTTAGTGTGATGAGTTTTAGTGTGGTGAGTTTTGGTGTGGTGAGTTTTGGTGTGGTGAGTTTTAGTGTGGTGAGTGTTAGTGTGGTGAATTTTAGTGCGGTGAGTTTTAGTGCGGTGAGTTTTAGTGTGGCGACATTTGAGTGTAGTGAGTTTTAGTGTGGTGAGTTTTAATGTGGTGAAATTTTAATGTGGTGAGTTTTAGTGTGGTGAATTTTAGTGTGGTGAGTTTTAGTGTGGTAAACTTTAGTTTGGTGGGTTTTAGTGTGGTGAATTTTAGTGTGTTGAATTTTTGTGTGGTGAGTTTTAGTGTGGTGAGTTTAAGTGTGGTTTAGTGTGGTGAGTTTTTGTGTGGTGAGTTTTAGTGTGGTGAGTTTTAGTGTGGTGAGTTTTAGTGTCGTGAGTTTTGGTGTGGTGAGTGTAAGTGTGGTTAGTTTTGGTGTGGTGAATTTTAGTGTGGTGAGTTTTAGTGTGGTAAGTTTTAGTGTGGTGAGTGTTAGTGTGGTGAATTTTAGTGCGGTGAGTTTTAGTGCGGTGAGTTTTAGTGTGGCGACATTTGAGTGTAGTGAGTTTTAGTGTGGTGAGTTTTAATGTGGTGAAATTTTAATGTGGTGAGTTTTAGTGTGGTGAATTTTAGTGTGGTGAGTTTTAGTGTGGTAAACTTTAGTGTGGTGAATTTGAGTGTGGTGAGTTTAAGTGTGGTGTTTTTAAGTGCGGTGAGTTTTAGTGTGGTCAATTATAGTGTGGTGGGTTTTAATGTGGTGAATTATAATGTGGCGTGTTTTAGTGTGGCGTGTTTTAGTGTAGCGAGTTTTAGTGTGGTGAATTTTATTGTGGTGAGTTTTAGTGTGATGAATTTTAATGTGATGAATTTTATTGTGGTGAGTTTTAGTGTAGTGAATTTTAGGGTGGTGAGTTTTAGTGTGGTTAATTATAGTGTGGTGGGTTTTAGTGTGGTAAATTTTAGTGCGGTGAGTTTTAGTGTGGTGAGTTTTAGTGTATCGAAATTTGAGTGTAGTGAGTTTTAATGTGGTGAGTTTAAAAGTGGTGAATTTTAATGTGGTGAAATTTTAGTGTAGTGAGTTTTAGTGTGGTGAGTTTTAGTGTGGTGAAATTTTAGTGTGGTGAGTTTTAGTGTGGTCAATTTTAGTGTGTTGAATTTTTGTGTGGTGAGTTTTAGTGTGGTGAGTTTTAGTGTGGTGAGTTTTAGTGTGGTAAGTTTTAGTGTGGTGAGTTTTGGTATGGTGAGTTTAAATGTGGCGAGTTTTAGTGTTGTGAATTTTAGTGCGGTGAGTTTTAGTGTGGCGACTTTTGGGCATAGTGAGTTTTAGTGTGGTGAGTTTTAGTGTGATGAGTTTTAATGTGGAGAAATTTTAGTGTGGTGAGTTTTAGTGTGGTGAATTTTAGTGTGGTGAGTTTTAGTGTGGTGGGTTTTAGTGTGGTGAATTTTAGTGTGTTGAATTTTTGTGTGGTGAGTTTAAGTGTGGTGAGTTTTAGTGTGGTGAGTTTTAGTGTGGTGAGTTTAAGTGTGGTGAGTTTTAGTGTGGTGAGTTTTTGTGTGGTGAGTTTTAGTGTGGTGAGTTTTAGTGTGGTGAGTTTTAGTGTGGTGAGTTTTAGTGTGGTGAATTTTAGTGTGGTGAGTTTTAGTGTGGTGAATTATAGTGTGCTGGGTTTTAGTGTGGTTAATTTAAGGGTGAATTTTAGTGCGGTGAGTTTTAGTTTGGTTAGTTTTAGTGTGGTGAGTTTGTTTTTCTTTTTCTTTCATTTTTTTGTTTTTTATTAAGTTTGGATTGTGGATTTATGTGATTGGTTTTGTTTTTGAATTTTTGCTTTTGTGTTGTGCTTTTGCTTTTTTGTTTTTAATTTTTTTTTTGTATTTGAGTTTTTTGTTTCATGTTTGTTGCTGGTGAAAGTGCCGAGTTATATCGTGTTTAGGTTGCATGGGAGGTGCCACGCCTATTTGCCCAATCCCGCCCATATATAGCCTATCATTCCTTCCAGACCATACCGCATCTGTGGTAAAAATTTCAAGACAATCGGATCAGCCGTTTGGACGGAGAAGCGGAACAAACGTGATTGCTTTTGTTTTTGTATTTTTGCTTTTGTTTTGTTTTGTGCTTTTTGTTTTTTGTTTTTAATTTTTTTTGTGTATTTGAGTTTTTTGTTTCATGTTCGTAGCTGATGAAAGTGCCGAGTTATATCGTATTGAAAGTTTAGGTGGTATAGGAGGTGCCACGCCTCTTTGTTCAATCCCGCCCATATATAGCCTATCATTCCTCCAGACCATACCGCATCTGTGGTACAAATTTCAAGAAAATCGGATCAGCCGTTTAGACGGAGTAGCGGAACAAACTTACAAACGAACAAACAAACGAACAAACAGATTTATTATATTAATAGGATATGAGGGGCCCGTGTTTAGCTGTTGAAGTTTTTATTGGTTTTATAAAACAACTTTTCTCAAGGACAATTCTTTTTTAGACTGCGCTTCCCCTTAGAATTCTTCCCCGTAGAACATTTCGCCGTAGAATTCTTCCCAATAGAAATATTCTCCGTAAAATTCTTCTCCATAGAACGCTTTCCCGTTGAATTCCTCCCGGTAGAATTCTTCCCGTAGAATTCATCACGGTAGAATTGTTTCCTGTAGAATTATTTCCCGTAGAATTTTTCCCCGTAGAGTTTTTCATAGTAGATGTTTTAGTGTGGTGATTTTTTTTGTGGTGAGTTTTTTTGTCGTGAGTTTTAGTGTGGTGAATTTTTGTGTGGTGAATTTTATTGTGGTGAGTTTTAATGTGGTGAGTTTTAGTGTGGTGAATTTTAATGTGGTGAATTTTAGTGTGGTGAGTTTTAGTGTGGTGAGTTTTTGTATGGTGAGTTTTAGCGTGGTGGATTTCAATGTGGGGAATTTTGGTGTGGTGAGTTTAAAGAATTTTGGGTGGTTGTTGACCTGGTGTGAAATATCTTGATATCACTATAATAACTGTTGACATACACGTAATGTAAAATGTATCGTCTATGGGAGGTGCCACGCCCAGTCCACCGATCTTACCGAGATATAGCATATACTCTGCCCAGGCCCAACATACATATTGCGCAAAAATTTTATTCAATTCGGTTCAGCAGTTTTGACGTCTATTCGAAATTTAAATATATATATATATATATATATTCTACAAAAACAACAATGTTCGAAAAATTTCGAAAAAAAAATTTGTTAAAAAAATGTTTGGACGAAAATAAGAACGCAATGGTCGAAATCGACATTTTACAAAAAAAAAATATTCAACAAAAACAACAATGTTTAAAAAATGTCGAAAAAAAAATGTTAAACAAATTTTTGGTCGACAAAACCAATGCAATGGTCAAAATCACCATTTTCCAAAAAAAAAAAAAAACAATGTCGAAAAAAAAAATGTTTTTGCTTTTGTTTTTGATTTTTTTTGTTTTTCTTTTTCTTTCATTTTTTGTTTTTCCTTTAGTTTGGATTTTTGTTTTATGTTATTGCTTTTGTTTTTGTATTTTTGCTTTTGTTTTGTTTTTGCTTTTGTGTTTTTGCTTTAAATTTTTTTTTTGTATTTGAGTTTTTTGTTTTATGTTCGTAGCTGGTATAAGTGCCAAGTTATATAGTTTTGAAAGTTTAGGTTGTATGGGAGGTACCACGCCCCTTTGTCCAATCCCGCCCATATATAGCCTATCATTCCTTCCAGACCATACCGCATCTGTGGTAAAAATTTCAAGACAATCGGATCAGCCGTTTAGACGGAGAAGCTGAACAAACGTGATTGCTTTTGTTTTTGTATTTTTGCTTTTGTTTTGTTTTGTTTTGTGCTTTTGCTTTTTTGTTTTTAATTTTTTTTTTGAATTTGAGTTTCTTGTTTCATGTTCGTAGCTGGTGAAAGTGCCGAGTTATATCGTATTAAAAGTTTAGGTTGTATGGGAGGTGCCACGCCCCTTTGTCCAATCCCGCCCATATATAGCCTATCATTCCTTCCAGACCATACCGCATCTGTGGTAAAAATTTCAAGAAAATTGGATCAGCCGTTTAGACGGAGAAGCGGAACAAACAAACAAAAGGACAAACCAACAAACCAACATTCAGATTTATTATATTAATAGGATAGGATAGGATAGGATAGGATGATACTGTTACGTTTCAGGAAAAAAGTAATATATTTGTAATAAATAAATTGACTATGTGTTGGAACTTCACCCCTTTGTCATGATAGTGACGATATATTCTTGATTAGCATCACCACCCGAGTCCGTTTTGCCATATCCGTCCGTATGTCTGTCCGACTACACGATAACTAAAGAAATACTGGTCAAAATGCGAAGAAATTTTGCTCCAATATGTTTTTCCCAAAAATGTTTCTGTGTATGTATATTAGCTAAATAGGTCAACGTGCACGACCACCTCCAAGTCACTTATATATCGTCGTCATAGATCAAAAATTCAGCAAATACATTTTCAAAATGCCAAATATTCATTTACAAAAATCTTAATACATCTGGCAATTTTTAATCGATGATCTCAATTTTCCACATGATGAGAAAATGTAAGTCTATCAATTGATATTTCAACTTAAAAAATGCATCAATTACTTTTTATAATATTAAACAACAAACTCGAAATTTATGTTTTTCATACATATGTATTTGGTGACTTTTCGTTCTACAATGACGTTATAATATTCTAAGAACCAATAAATCGTAAAGTATTCAAGATATAGTTCTAAAATTAAAAACGTATTGTTAAGTCTGAATCACACGATTGAATAAATAATCAACTTTTGAATTAATTTTCAAATACTTTTAATATCAATCGTGTGATTGCCCAATTTGTGTGTGGAAAATTAGGCAAGCACGCGATTGATATTTAAATTGTTTTTAAAATTGATTCAAAAGTTGACTGTTTATTAAATCGTGTGATTCAGGCCTTAGAATTCTTTTAATAGGAACACTATAGAAAAATGTTGTTATGCCCCAGCCCAGATATGAAACTGTGCTACGGAATCTTTCGGCTCACATTTCAACACACTAACCGCTGAGCTACCGACGCCATATAATTATTGATATTCCCATCATTTTTTAAAACATGATTTTCATATTCATTTAACTTTCAAATGACAAAATTATTACCGAACAAGTTTTTTAAACAAAAAACAAAAGATATTTTGACATAAAATGACGGTAGACTATTCTCAAGTTGGAATATTGTTAATGAATTTATCATAAGCACACTAAATACATTCATTCAAAATACTTTTCAGTGCATCCCAAAAAATTTAGAAAAATTTATTTGAAAACTAAAATTCGCTCAAAATAGTAAATTTGTCTCAGCCGAGGTATCTAAAACGCAGCGCATATCTTAATTTAACGATGCCCTGCAAGCCTACCAAGTGTTATAATTTGATTTAGTACGCAATGACTCATAGACTATACAACTTGAAGAATACTTTGCTCTATATTTTTTATTGTTTTCAAAAAAAAAAAATCCTATATATTTTGTGGTCCAATTTGAACCGCCACAATCTTCCGTTCTCATGTGTAAAGCACATTTTTCCGTATCGTAGTGTGCGGTCCTTAAAACACTTAAGATGGATTATCTCCATGGAACAGACTCGTTGTATGTGTGCACAGCTTTCAAATCTCATCCTTGGCTTATGTTACATCTTTTTGATACGCACAATGTAGACCAACAAATAACACAACTTTCTGTATACTTATTTCTTGTAAACATCAGGGCACTTTTTTCTTTAACCGCTTCTCTTTCTTTTCAAAATAAACAGCTAAAGATTATTACTTTTAGATGAAATAAAAGTTTCTTGGTTAAGATTGTTTTATGTATTTCGACGACTTTTACGCCAAAGTTTTGGTTTCTTTTTGTGGACCACATTAACATTTTAAGTGAACTTAAACCAGGCATCGGCAGTTTCTTTTCATAGTACTATTGAATATCGTCGTTGTAGAAGTAAAAGTCACCAATTACAAATGTTATTCATTTACAAAAGTCTTTATTTATCTGTCAATTTCTGATCGATGAGCAAAATATTTGTGCCAAATGAAAATAAAATATGAATATATAAAGTGGTATTGCTATTTTAAAAATTAATCATTTACTTTTAGTAATAATTTCCAACAAAGTTGAAATTTAAGATTTCATTAAAATGTATTTGGTGACTTTTAGTTCTACAACGATGATATACACAAATCAATAGGTCGAATACATATTTTTTTCATATCTATTTTCATATCTTTATTAAAATGTATCTAAGGCCAATTAATAATTAAATTTTCCTTTATGTTATCAACCAAAATATTTGGATTGGTTGAAGCAAATTATATTTTGCATATTTACATGTTATGTACCATACTGAAATCTTAATTTGGTTTACTTTTTACTAAAATTAAAAAGCAAGCTTACATCGAATATAAAAAAAAAACACTTTTGAAAATATAACCCTGAAAATTGGATCTCTTTTTAATGTCTTTATTAAAATGTATTAATGACAAATTGACAAATATTGTTTATGTCCAGTAATGTTTAATCAAAATTTCAAAGGTTCTATGAATTTAGTTTCCGAAACCAATTAGCTCACTTTTGGACGTTTGTGTTTTTTCTTATTTATGACAATTCTTAATTTTAAAATGTGATATTTTAAACATCAATATAAACACATCTACCATTTAATTATACACGCTGAGAAAACCTTATTTTCAGTAATTATAGGGGAGTCTATTCCATAGACTGGTTGTTGGTTTAACTTTTTGCATTAACAGATTACCATTTATAGGCCTTTAAATAGTTTATGAGCAATTTTTCAAATCAATTTGGACTTGTTGAAAAATGTTGAGGTAAAGTGGGAAACTTAAAAATGTTTTTTTTTTAGTCTTTCTTTATGAAATTTTATTTTTTTCATAACAATGTCAAATATATTAAGGGTAAAACAGTTATAATAAAGTAATAAAAAAAGAATGGTAAGGCAAGAAAATACGAAAAAAATTGTGCATTTAATGTCAGTCAGAAATGTTCTTAATATTCATAAAAAAATACAGAAATAACAAAATATTTGCCTGTTTGTAAAATTTGTAACATTTCCCATTTTATAATAATAATAGTTTGGCACTACAGTCCTATAAGGACGTAGGCCGTGCTCTCTCACCATTTTGAGCTGTGCGTGTTATATTTGTACTCAAAGTGGTGGGACCTACAGTTTATTGCCGAATCCGAACGGCGGTTGAGAGCTTTTCATAGGCAATGTTTTACTCTCGTAGGTTTGCCATTTACTGCCGAGAGGTAGCGCGGTATAGAAAAATGTTTCTATGAAAAGATGTTGTTAGCCCCAGTCCAGGCATGAACCGGGGACCTTTCGGCTCGAAGTCCAACGCACTAACCACTGAGCCTCCGCGGCTACATTTTCCATTTTACCTCTGCATTTTTCAAGAGTTCCGAAAATGTGTGGTTTTGAAAAAAAAAACCAAAATCAATTAAAAGACATTTTAATAAAGACATTTTAAAAAGACATATTAATACAAAAAAGTTGAAACACACTTTAAAAAAATTTCAAAAATATATTTCAAGGCAGATCAAAACGTTTCCCACTTTTCCCCAGTCTTCCCTATACATTTCACTTGTTATAAAATATATTAGCCGATGGGTAATGCGGACATAAGTCCCAATTTAGAATAGTAAATTTAAATGCACTATGTGAATTTAAGTTTCAAATAATGACGTTCTACCAAGGACAGTTAAGCTCACAATCTATGAAAGCCAAACCAAATTACTACCGATTCGGCAGGCAGTTCGAGTTAGTACTTCCAATGCCCGTTTAAAAGAATATAACCAAAAAAATACCATTAAAAGTAAGCCGAACGCATTAAAAAGCAACAAAAATAAATAAGTATCGCAGCCGTAGAAAGCGGCAAATGTATCAGGCCATTTATTACGTACCAATAAATAAATAATTTCAGAATTGATCCTGGAAAATCTGAAATAAGGTTTTTTATGCGTTTCAATTATTTATTATTTTTGTAATTTTTTGTGAAGTTTTCGTTAAGTTTTTTTTTCCTTTTCGCTCACATAAAATAAATTAAATAACTTTTCGAAAATATTTTACAGCTTTAAATATTGGAAATATTAACAGCCTTTAAAAGTTGCTTCTGTTGTCTGCGGCAGCATTTTCCACTCATAAATTTCGCATTGTTGCTACGAGCAGCAATTGCTCTTGTGAATGGATGTTGCCGATACTGATGATACGCAGAGCAATATATGCAGGTTGGCATAATTTTATGGAGTTTGAATTTAAGGATCAGCCACGTGTTTGTCTACTGCTCCAGAGTTTGGGACGATACGCATCCGGCAGGCTGTCTGTGCTCTGTAAGGATTGCTGGTCATGCTTGGCAGCACGCAGCCCGGTGTTAATGTGATAAAAAACGTGCCCATCTTCAGATGAGCACTTATTTTGAGATTGGCGTTGAAAATCCATTTAAAATTTCATAAACATTCTTCTTTTTTTTCTATTGTTTTCTATTTTGTATCTTTTATAATTAGGACGGATGAGAAATCAATCAAGACACATCAATGCGTCTCACTTGAAGCGTTAAAAATTGCTGAGCACGTAGATACAATAAAATGTATGCATTGAAAACAAAACATTCGATTAGGGATAATCGGATTGGCTAAAGCGAATTTTTGATAATTACATGCCTAGAAAAATTTAGATTGGGAAAAAAAATACGATTTTGATTTCTAAAATAATGAAATGATTTGGATTTTGTTTTCGTTTTTATTTTTATTTGACTTCAAGTTAACTAGAAATCAAACATGTTGGAAAAATATTTTACATTTCTCAGATATATAACTCGAATAAAGAAAATTATGAACTCATAAATTATATAACTATATAACTGTCATTTATTTATTATTTTTTTTAATTTTTTTGTTATTTTGTTTTATTCATCAATTATAATTATTGGATTTGGACAATTTACTGAATTATAAATACGGATTTTGTGAGGCTATATCCTGACCAGACGCAAATATTTTTGTTTTTTATGCTAAGTATACCTTTTATTTGCGCAAGATAAAACAGTGAAGTAAAGGCTGTAATTGTTTGTTTTTAAATCACCTATCGATGGCATCATTATTTAAAAATAATTTGCCAAACATTTGTTTTGCAAATGATAAAAATTCAAAAAAATATTTTATTATAATGATGACGATTCAAAAACAAACAATGAATGCCTTTACACCACTATTTATCTTATACCAATAAAAAGTTATGCCAAATAACTGAAATATTCGCCCTTTTAGCATGACAACATTTTCCATTTTTCAAACTCGCCCATGGTTTTGTCTTTTGTGGCTAGAAATATCCAACAAAACCACACATTCTACATTCAAAAATATAAAAAAAAGTAAATGTGAAAAATTACACATGACTATAATTGTCTGATACATTTATTTCCAAATTATTAAAATTATGTTGTTATTCATTTCATGTTATATGCTTCAAGAAATCAAGGATGTTTGCCTCAAGTAGGCTATTTCTAAATATTAATTAATTGAAAAAAAACTGAGTTCATACAAACAATTTCCTGATTTTCGAAAAAAACATAAAAGAAACATATTTCAAACATATACAAAAAGTACAATTACTTAAGCCAACATCAATTAAACATCATACAATAATAAAAATGCTCTAAAAAGAATACGTCGTAAGAGAGAACTTGTATTGCATTATAACCCACAAAGGAAAAAAGGCTTATAAAGGCCCTAAATGGCAAAAACGTTAGGAAAGACTATACGGTATAAGGTAATTAAAAGGTTTAATGACGTGGTGTACCGCAACCAGAATAATGGAGGCCTTGCACAACAAAATTAAAGACAGAGGACAACATATCTTCGATACGGAACGAGTTATACAGCAGTTGTAATGACTTATTGTTATCAATGTTGCAATTTAAACTAAATTAATAAAGTTGGTTCCTAGCATAATAACCAAACATATGTGTAATTTCATTTTGTTCACATATATTCGAAACTTATTGAACAGTTTTCTACACGCATAGAAAAAAAACGTTTACAGAACGTTTGCGGCAAAAGAATTTCTTTTGCAACCTGCTCCAACTTTGCTCGCAAAGGATTACATGTTTACTGTAAAAAATAAATTATTTATTCTGAACGAAAGTTCGTTTGCCCTCAATGTGTGCCAAAATACTTTTGCAACAAATGTATATAATATTTATATTAAGGGTGTGTGCGAGTTCGACTAAATTTCTGACTAAACTAAATTTTGTCGGTAATACAGCGTTTGCTTTTCAATTTAGCAAATTTTTGAGCAAACTTAATTGCACTAAATGGGAAGACAGCAAACAAACATATCACATTCGATTTAATAGGTAATTTAACAATTACCGGTTACCGAATGGCAATCGAATAAAAACCCATACAATTTAGTTTAGTCAGCAATTTAGTAGAACTCAACCTAAATGTAAAATTATTTTTGTGTAAGGGCCATTCTACACCAAATCGACCAAAAAAAGTCAAATTTGAGATTTTACCTTTTCGATTTCAATAAAATTTAGGCAACTGATAAAGGTACCCAGATATGTACTAACCATTTTTTTTTTATTTTTCCGTCCACTATTTCTAGAGATACAGTAGAACTTATTTTTTCTAGTTTAAGAGATATTGAAATATGAACAACCATAGAAAATTGATTTTTGGCCCATTTTTTGCAACTTTTAACCAGAGATACTGAAAGTAGTGGGCGAAATAAATAAAATTTCATTGAAATCGAAAAAGGTGAATTCCAACCGCTGGTCGATTTGATGTGTAATGGCCCGTATAAATAAAAACTTTTCAAAAAATTAAATTCACTTACTTCTCAAGATTCGGTAGTAATCTTCAGGCATTTTCAAACTGTAATATTCTGTGAGCCAAGTTCTCAAAGGGTTATTTCAAACATTTAAAACTGTAACATTTTAAACTATAACACTCAAATGAATGCTCGTAATATAATTCTAAGATTCAGTTTCAGACACATTTTAGTAATTATATATTATAATATATAATTGCTGTTTGCAAAATGGTTATTTGTTCAGGAACAGATGAGTGGTGGAGATTCCAAAACTCAAAAAAGCAAACGGAATACTCGTTTGGCACAAACATTGTTCAATCCACGAACGAAGTTCTTTTGTCTAATTTTTCGTTTGTGAGGAATATTTTTTTTTGCGTGTATAGGTTTTGTAAAATATTTTTGATGTCCTTCCCAAAACAAAATCAACGCCAGGAAAATGAAAAGAAAGTAGCAGGCAGACAAGCATATTTTTGGAATGAAATTTGAAATACACTTTTTTTATGTTTTTAGGTGGCCACTGAGACAAAACCTGCCTATTTGAAAGCCAAATTGGTATGGAAATGGCAGGTAAATACGGCTAGAAAGCCAAATAGCAAATGTATATGCAGGGAGCATATTTATATAAAATTTAAAACATGAGTGACCAACAATAACGCCCTTAACAGAAACATCTTGTTGTACAGAATCAACGACGAATTTAGTTTGTTATAAACGATCACGACATTCGATGTAGTGTTCTTGGAATTGCATGTGTTTGTTGTTGCGTTTGAATGAATTTATCGCAGTAGAAGACGTCTATTTGTTGTTATGTTCGATTTAGCGCGACAAAAGAAAGCAATAATAAGACACAATAACAAATCAAATGCAAAATTCGGACCAAAAAATGCGAGTACGAACTTTGAGGGACATTGTTTTATAAAAACAAAGAAAATACTGCTGATTAGTTTTGTAAAACACGGAGATTATGTTATAGACGGAAAAAGCTCGATATACTCAAAATACTCGGTGAAATACTTACATGAAAAACAAAAAAAAACGACGTGGCACATTATTTGTCAGCGTAACAAAATACAGCCAATAAATTTCAATACGTCAAATTTCAAATTGTTCAAATAATGTCAAAAACTTTTTATTGTCAAATTTATTTTTTACAAAAAATATAAACATAATTCAAAATTTAAAATTAGAATCAAAATTTAAATTTTGAATGATTTTAATTAAATTTTAACTGAAAAAATAATGTTTGTAGTTTTTTATAAAAAATTTATTACTTTAGTAAAATGTATTACAATTAAAAAATATATGTCAAGAATTAAAAATATATTAGGTTAACATTATTATTACTGGTAACTAGATAAAATTCAGACATTAGTAAAAAGTTGTATTGTGCGTGAAATGGATTTTTTATGATTTTTTTTTTTTGTGCTACATTTGTGATGAAATTTATACCTGAAAAATGTTAGTATTAGCAAACGATATTACATTTGGTTTTTAAACTACCAAATCACAAGACTCGCCACTGATTTAATTATCACTATGATAGTCTGTAACGACATCTTGAGAATATCAAAGATAAAGTCAAAATTTTTATTTTTATATGTTTCAAATTTACAAACTTAAAAAAAGAAAGAAAGGGTTCGAAGTTTTTACCTAGATGCAATATTAGACATACTTTATTTAATATAGCTGGACCCGTACACGACTCGTGCCAAGATTTTGTGAATTCAAAGATATGGAGCGATTTAATAAATATAAAAAACATTTTTATTATTTATATCATGGACCCATGCTTCACTGTGGACATTTTTTCTTTGGTTTTATAAATGTAGTAAACAAAACAAAAATAATTCTCCACTAAAACAGCTTATCTCATAGACAATTCTTTCTCAGATTCCCCATAGATTTTCCCCAGTAGAAATCTTCCCCGTAAAATTCTTCCGCATATAACGCTTTCCCGTAGAATTCTTCCCGGTAGAATGGTTCCCGGTAGAACTCTTTCCCGTAGAATTCTTTCCCGTAGAGTTTTTCCCAGTAGAAGTTTTAGTGTGGTGGGTTTTAATGTGGTGAGTTTCGGTGTGCTGAGTTTATGTGTTGTGAATTATGGTGTGTTGAGTTTAAGTATGGTGAGTTTTAGTGTGGTGAGTTTTAGTGTGGTGGGTTTTAGTGTTGTGAATTTTATTGTGATGAGTTTTAGTGTGGTGAGTTTTAGTGTGGTGAAATTTTAGTGTGGTGAGTTTTAGTGTGGTGAATTATAGTGTGGTGACTTTTAATGTGGTGAATTTTAGTGTGGTGAGTTTTAGTGTAGTGAATTTTAGTGTGTTGCATTTTTGTGTTGTGCGTTTTTGTGTGTTACATTTTTTGTGGTGCGTTTTTGTGTGGTGAGTTTTACTGTGTGGTGAATTTTAGTATGGTGAGTATTGAAATTTAGGTTGTATGGGAGGTGCCACGCCTCTTTGTCCAATCCCGCCCATATATAGACTATCATTCCTTCCAGACCATACCGTTTAGACATACCGTTTAGACGGAGAACCGGAACAAACGTTATTGCTTTTGTTTTTGTATTTTTGCTTTTGTTTTATTTTGTGCTTTTGCTTTTAATTTTTTTTTTTGTATTTGGGGTTTTTGTTTCATGTTCGTAGCTGGTGAAAGTGCCGAGTTATATCGTTTTGAATGTTAAGGTTGTATGGGAGGTGCCACGCCTCTTTGTCCAATCCCACCCATATATAGCCTATCATTCTTTCCAGACCATACCACGTCTGTGGTAAAAATTTAAAGAAAAACGGATCAGCCGTTTAGACGGAGAAGCGGAACAAACGTACAAAAGTACAAACGAACAAACAGATTTATTATATTAATAGGATTTTCTAATTTTTTTGAGTCATAAAATGCCACACCACTAAATATTGACATCCATGAACCAAGGGATGGTACTAATTTATTGTATTTTTAAGAAGCTTTATTTTTGTATTTGTTTGACATAAATATGATATTAGTAATTTGCAATTAAACTTATATTAAAAAATTAAATTTATGTAGACTTTAAAAGTCCGTTCCATGTTAATATTAAGTCAAATTTTAAAAGTATAGTACAAAATTATAAAATGTTCATGTATTAAATTATAAATAAAATAAATATGTAAAAGGTGATTCGAATTTCTGTTTACATTAATATGCCAATTCTAATAAATAAAGCGAATTTCAAATCAAAATAGTTTGATTGACAAAACCAATATCAATGTTGGCAAATCTAAAATGAAAATAGGATAGAAATATGTATATTGGTAAATCTTTAAATAAGCAAAAACTGAAGTGACTGAATTTTATTATCAATGCATGATTGTTTCTTTTTACTGCGGACCTTGCATGTTTTTGACTTTAAGTATTTTCATTCACATTGCCTTTTTATATTTCAGCATTTTAAAAAAGGTTCTTAAACCTTTTTGTGTGCTTTTTGTAGCTCTGTATATCATTTTCCATATCCATTTTCAGTTTGCTCATGTTGTATTTATAATCGTGAACACATCTATCGCATTGCAGACATCTGGTATTGAAGCACTTCTACTTTTGTGAGTGTTTTCATTTTTTCATTGTAATTTTCTATACCTTGAACACATTGGCATAATTTAAAATGTATTTGTATTATGTTTTATAAAATATGTCAGAAGATGTGAAAGTTATATTTTGACACTTTGTAGACAACTAAATTTTATTATGAAAGCTGCTGGTATTAAGGAACAATTTTTAAATGTTTTTTTTTTGTTATTTTACTATTTTTCGGAATATTAAATCTGTTTTAAAATTTTAATATATTTCATTATGTTTATATATATTACACAGCACAACAAAAAAAAATATCCGCATTCTTAGTATGATTTTCCAATGGATTTCAAGATTCTAATCACGACCTCGTACTCAGTTTTTTCAGATTGCCTTAATCACGACAAGATTCTAATCACGACCTCATACTCAGTTTTTTCAGATTACCTCAAGTTTTTGAGTTATTACGTAATATAAATATATAGCAATTTATGTGTTTTTCTACATATTTTGGACTTTACCATTTTACAGATTTGAGTTATCGATCTTTTACATTCCATTGAGTATACTTCAGCTAATATTTTGAAATAAACTAAATGAAATTCGGGTTAATCTGACCTAAGTTATGAGCAGTCAAACACAAAAAAATATTGATTTTAAGGTGAAAATATTTTTTATTTTTTTATATATCGATAACTCCAATCTGTAAACTGTTAAAGTCCAAAATAGAAAAACACAAATGTAGAAAAACACATATATTCACTAAATAGTTTGCTATAATAGCAAACTCTGATTGTTAAACCTTTGCAAACTTTAACTAGTAATTACAGCATCCTTTTATTTGACTTAGCGAACAATTTGCTAGAAAACTAAAGTGTACAGGAACGGATCTTGTCCCTGCTAAGCAAATCGCTAGTGTAGCGAAAATGCATCATATTCTCGGGACATTTTCGAATGCGTCTATAATTCGTAGACTGTTTTTGAAGTATAATTGATTTAAAACCAATACTTTTTCCACGTAATAATAAAGTATGCATGGAGCAGAAGAACATAAAATAAAATATAGTGTGTAACTAAAAAGTAAATTAGAAAAAACACAAAAACATATAATATAAATAAAACAAAAATATTTAAATACAAAAACGGTTTTTTTCTGCAAAAATTAATTATAACAGCTAAAATTTCCAAATTTACAAAAATAAAACATTTATAGTAAATATATAAAAAAAATTTTAAAAATAAAAAATGTAATTAAAAAAAATTGAAGCATCTTATTTCAAGCTGCTCTACTGTGGCTTGTCAAACCAGAAATGCTTTCAATCGACAGCAGCAGGAGTACAAAAACTCATTAATAATACTGAAGAATGACTTTCAATTACTGAGAAGAAAATGGGTTACAAATATAAAAAAAAAAAACTAATAAGAAATAACAAAAGACAAACGATGTAGGAAATACGTTCCGTCGTAGCAACTGTCTGCTGTATTCAGTAGATACCATGCAGCTGTTCTTTAATAAGTACTTGCATTATTGAAAAATTGTGCTCGATGAATATTAATTACTACAAAATGTCAATGACTAAAGTTTTTCTGTCACGTTATTAGGTATATTTTAACATTTCCTTTACACTGAGAACATGGAATGATTGTGATTGAAGTTGCATGTTTCCCATCTTTATATTGTTACACCGAAAAAAAAACTATAAAATAGACATCCCATACATCAATTCTACTCAGTTATTTGTTTTATTTTGAGAAAATTGCAAACGTATTTTTTATACTTTAACATAAAAACTTTAACACAATTTTTCTTTAAATTAGCTAGGCTAATTTTAATATACTAATGAATGCTAACCTTACAATACGTTTTTAAGATAATTGAATCTAAAATAGGAAAAATTGTTTTTTTTTTAATTTTTTTTTCATCATTTAAGATATAATAATTAACAAAAATGAATTATGCCCTGAGAACTTAATAGCTGCGTTTTTTTTCATAATTTTTTGTTCCGGATCAAAGAAATTTTGAAAAAAACGATGTGGCTCAAATTAAATAATACACAAACCTTTCTTCTAAATGAAAGGTTTATGTCTTTGGTATGAGACTTAAAATTTTAATAAAAAAGAAGCAGCGGTGATTATGATACAACGGGCATTTCACCAAGAGATGAGACTGATGGCCCCAGGCATGTTTCATTGAAAATGGTTCTTGCAGCACCTCAAATGGTAGCTACGACGGTGATACTAACACTCACTAAAAAATCACAAACACAGCACATTTTTTTGTGGACGCTGGGGATGCCGCAGATTCTCTAACAGCAATGGTTCCAAGGTCTAGAAATCTCCGATATCATTTCTTTTGAGTCGCTCATAACTTTTTTATATAAGCGTCCTAGAGGGGTTAATTTCCGACTGATGGTTCCGCAAAGAACCAACCAAAAATTCGAAAAAACCCACTAAAATAAAAAATTATATATATAAGCGTTAAAATCAACAAAAAAATGTATTTAAATACATCTCTTTTTTAATTTTGAAATGAGCATGAGCTAGACTTTTGAAAATATTGTAAGCATATTTAATTCTGATATTGAAGTAGAGATAAATGAGATCTACTTATAATATATCAAACATTTTTAAATTTTGATTTACAAAAATAATAATTGAAGAAACCCCTGAAAATAATTAGACATTGAATTTTAATGTGATAAATTTCAAATTAAAGTGATGCACATTAAATTCATCAAATATTTAAATTAATAGCGTAAACTTTGAAATTTAAAGTGCATTTTTTTTCTCGGTGTACGAAAACGCAGTCTATAGGACCAGTACAGTTTTCCGTATACGGAAAACTGTTCCACAAGTTCGTATTTCTGGATTGTGTACTAAATAAAAACACACTTATGTTTGGTTTAAATTAGAACCATTAACTATATTCATTTAACTAACAAGTTTACTAATTATACATTCTTATAACTGCTGCATGTCTACGCTTTAACTTGACACTGTTCGCTCACGAGATGCACTCGACCACTTTCCAATCACAGTTGAAGTGCTGCGCCTCAGATGCGCAGTATACATCAGTTCACACTTCGAGAAGTTGTTGCTCCATCTCTTTCTCGCACACTGCCTTAGTGCACTGGATGTTCTTCCGTCTCTTACTAACTTATTGGTTATTATGCTAAATTATCTTGCGTCTCATTCACTTATACTTATTTCTTGCTACGGTTTGCAAGATATCGCTATAATTTTAATACAATCGCTAGATAATATTCAGTTGCAAAAAATGAATATCGCATAAGTGTGTATGACACTAAACGAAATTTGGACAGAGGTGGAGGTATGATACCATTTTTGGAACGAAAACGAAAACTTCGCCTTCTTTTGAACGTGTGAGCCGCGGCTTGTATCTGATATTTCTTTTTGTATCCAATTTTAAATAGCTGAGGTAAATATAAAGATTTTAAGATATGGCTTGTAAATATATGCTCCCAACACCAACAAAAAAGAACACATTGAAAAAAATTTGATTGGCCCGAAAAAAACAACATATGGTAAAACCATGTTTTCTGACACATTATCGACTGTGTCCTGCGCGGCTTTCAAGAAATCACTAATTTGAAATTTTTTATGAACTGATTATAGAAGAACAAATGTTTTAAGATCTATTGCGTGAATGTGCCCCTAAGATTAAAAATACAGCAGCACTTTAAATGTGAATTTTAGGATTAATTAAACAAAAAAACACCATTTCATCAAAATAACTTTTAAGATATCATTTCAATTTGGTCGGATTAAACTGTATTTGATTCATTATGTTATATTTGATAATCAAAAAATAATTCCTCATCATATTTTATAATATAACAGAATATATTCCACGGACTTTAAATTCGACTTAAATGTTCAAAAATCACAATTTCTTTAATTATGTGATATTAAACTGAAACATTTTGAAATATTATGTCATAAAAAATAATTTAATCTTAATCAACTTACTCAATCAATAAATATTTTATAAATAAACATTTCTTTAGAATTTCGAACTAATAAAGCATTACCGACCTCGATCTTTGACGGCTTTCATTAAAAGTGAAGCACGCGAACGTATTTATATTACATAAGGGCCTATAAACTTATATTCAAACGCGCTAAGATGTGCCAGCAAATTTTTTTGTGAAATTTTGTCATCCCCAAAAGTTAAATGTTTTAAATCAAAACATTTTGATATAACAGAAGCCATACAAAAACTTAAATTAAACGTAATAATATTAAGTACAAATTTTTAATTTAAAAAAAAAAATAACGGTTAGAAACGGAACTTTGAAATAAACCCCAAATGTAAAATTAAATAACCTCCGAAATTTTAAACGATTTTGGTTGTCACCCCAGAATCGTTAGAGATTATTTAATTTGTTTGGGTTGTTTAATGGGTTGCGTTATTTCATTGGGAGTTCTTTCATATGAAATAACACCAAACATTATTGGGGCTTATTTCATTTTTTTTTTTTTGGTTGTTATTTCATTTATTGGGCGATTCTGTTTTCTGTTTGTATATATCTAATGCAGATATAGTTTCATTTTTGATTTTTAATCTTCTATGAATTAGTCCTACTAGGCATCGAGCTAAATGAAGCTTTATGAAATCTTGGTATTTTTGCGTATATGTTATTTCAGTTCTCTATTTTTCCACCGTTAACCAATTAAAAACCTACCAATTTTATGAGTGATAGTATATTTAGTATTTAAATTTATCCGATTAATGTCCACTTTATACCAGAAAAAAAATCTGAAATAAATATATACGAAAGATACAGAGAGAGCGAACTGTCAAAACACTTCTAAAATTCATACAGTCATACAGTAAAACTATAATAAATCTCTAACCCAATCAACTACAACCGTTCTCCCACTTTGTTGGCACGGGGCGTTTTCCATCATTGCTGACCCGCCAGTCCGGCATTATTTACAGCCAAGCGTGACTCGTTGTCAAACGGTGCGAAGAAAAATGTTTGAATGCAATTAAGTCCTCAACAATGCGGCTATATTGACTCAATTCAATTTTCCGCAATAAATTTTTGTCCTTTTGCAACCATTTGCGTTCTCGCCTCCTGCTGGGTTCTGGTTTATTTTCCAGCAACACTGACGCCTCGTCGTGACATCCTGCCCGCCTGCCTGACTTGCCTCGCCTTCGTTTCACATTGCTGTTTATAGTATGCAGTGTTATTTATTTTCTTCAATTTCATTTTATTTTTTTCTTCTGTTTTTCTGCTGTTTCAGTTGTTGTTCCGTTGTCTTTCTTGTTTCTATCAACGGTATATTTACAATATTGGTTGATATTTCAGTTGGTTTTCTTTGCATTTCCCAGTCTTTACAGAGTTTTCATTTATTGAAGTTTTTGCTACTTACTGCAGTTTTTCTCATGCCACATTTTTTTCAATTTAAGTAACAATTTATTCGCTGTCTCCGTATTATTCAGACTTGTCAGCCCAAGTGCGAATTTTTGCACTAAGTGCATAATTTAGCGGAAATGGTTGGGAAATATTTCTGTTGCTCATAGAATTTTGTAAGAACAAAAAAAACTATTTCGATAAGATACTTTCTACCACAGGAAAATAGATTGGTTTTGTTAGCAATGTTTTTTCATTTATTTATTTTTTATAATACTACAACTTTTTTTTATATTGCTGTTTTTGCAGGGATTAAAACAGTGGCGGTAATAGTAATTGACAACGGGATATAACTTATTTCGATAAGATGTTTGATACCGGTATACGCCGATGTAAATTAGGAATTTTCAAATAAATAAGTTTATTTATATGGGTATTAAACGTATGGTAATACTTTAATATATTAAATTATTTTCATATATAATTTTGGATGGAAATGTCTTATAACTAAATAGACATTTATATAACATATACAGTAACTGTGTTTTTTTAATACGACAATTTCGGTATCGATACCGACGGTGCTTTATGTTGGTCTGAAATCGGGTTTTCGATAACGCTGAAGGACCCATAAAATTTAATTATATGTTAAATATAACTCATACACCCCACTGCAAAGAATTTCTATTACATACATTTTATCTAATTGTAAAGTAACCAATAGAGTTGTGATGACGTCATAAAAACGAAACTCTAAAGTTTACATGACATTATAACATTATCAATATTATAACATATTCAAATTTAAACAATATAAAAATAAATCAATATCAAATCAGTGTAATTCTCACACGATGTAATTCTCACATGAAATACCTTTTTCCCTCATGCAATTCTCACAATATCCCACAGAGGTAAATTCTCAGAAATATACGCAAATGTTCACACAATTCTCTCAAATTCCCTCCGTTCCTCAAATTCTCACAATTTCCCACCATTTCCCATCAAATCCTTCAATATCCCACCGTACTCCAAACTCTAATAATTTCCCACCAATTCCCACCGTACCTCAAATTCGTACAATTTTTCACAAAATCTCGCAATATCATTTTATTTTAATTAGAAAATATTATGTATATGGGCCATTCCACACCAAATCGACCAGCGGTTGGAACTCACCTTCTTCGATTTCAATGAAATTTTGGGAATTGATTAAGGATATTGAGACATGCACTAACCATTTTTTTTCCCGACCACTACTTCCAGAGAAACAGTGGCTCAAAGTTGGAAAAAAAGGCCAAAAATTACTTTTGTATGGTTGTTCATATTTAAATATCTCCTGAACTAGAAATTTCATTGATGGCTCGTTTTAAAGCTAATAGAACAAGTTTTCAGAAAAATTAAGATGTAATTTCTAAACCTGAACAAGTGGCCCGTGTTCATTATCCTTGCAATTCAATTGATGTCTTTAAAAAGACCCTTTTTAAAATTCCGAAAAAATTCATAAGTTTCCGCCAATTTATTATAAATGTTCATGCAAAATTTCAAGATGGTATTTTGATGGCATCATATTTTAAAAAATATTTTTCCAAATTTTTATTTATTTTTTGTACAGAAAAAAAAATTATTTTTCTACAGTAAAAGTTGTAATAATTCTTGAATATATATGAAACTTTGATTTCTAAAATGTTGTCAGTTTTATCGTATTGAATCTAGTTTTTGAGGTACCTGATTTTAGGATATAGTTTATACGATTTTCGAAAAATGGTATATATTTCAAAAACTACACACAATTTGATAAAAATGACGCAATTTTCGAAATTAGAGTTACAAATACATTGAAAAATTATTGCAAATTTTACTTTTAAAAAAAAAAAAAAAATTATTTTTCCAATACAAAAAATATTGAAACAATTTACAAAATTATTTTTTAAAATATGATGCCATCAAAATACAATATTAAAATTTTGCATGAACATTTAGAATAAATTGACGAAAATTTAGGATTTTTTTCAGAAGTTTAAAAAGGATCCTTTTTAAGAACCAAAATTTTAAAGAGCAAAGATAATGACCACGGGCCACATGTTAACGTTTAAAAGTTACAACTTAATTTTTCTAAAAGCTTGTTCTATTAGCTTTAAAACGAGTAATGGTGAACGATGTTCTATCATTAGAATTTCGTATTTAATAATTAAGACGCAACAATTGTTGAATTGCATAGTTAATAATGATATGGCGGCTAAAGTTGTGATTATATATACATAATATACAAATTCGAATGAAAAACATTGAAACATATTTTTTTGTTTGAAGTCTGCAACGTGCAACGTATTCGCATAAAAAGGGAAATAAAAGAAGCATACATTTCACTTCAAACCAATCTCAAGTGAATTTCTAGTGCATTGCAAGAGTAAAAAGAATTGCTTAGATTAATTGTTGATCTCAAGATTTTAAAAAGTGTAGAATATTCATATGTTAGTGAGCTTAGAACACAGAATTGCTGTTTATTATACGTGATTTCGACTTTATTATTAGAGCTTGGGGAATAGCCAAACAATTTTATTGAAAACTAGGAAAATCAAAGAGAATTCGCTTGGGCTTGACGAAAAGTTTATTGGGCAACGTATTAATTTTGGGTGTAAAACCTAATTTATTTGAATAAAACATTTTTTACCCGATTCCAGGTTTCGATTCCAGTTCAGATAACTTTTCAACATTATTCTGCCTGCCCTTTATTTTTAAATACTTAATAATACTTTAAAAATAGATCCGAACTTTATGATGACCAAATTAACTATTTTGGCCTCAAAAAAACACTTTTTTTCAGCCCATCCCGCAAGTTTATGATCGCTTTTCTATTGGAAAATGCATATTAGATTACACTGGAAATAACACATACGTCTATTTATAACTGGATCTAATACCAAGGTAATGTAAAAATGTAAATATTTAGGAGCTGATCACTAAAATCATTTAAAAAACTTTTAGATCATCATTTAGAATATGCTTATATAAGAGGATTTATAAGCAAACTAGCTGGACCCGTACACGACGCGTGCAAAGATTTTGTGAATGCAAGGTTATGGAGCAATTTTATTAATATAAATAAAATTTTTATTACTTACATCAGGGACCCGTATGTAAGGGACGTATTTTTTATTGGTTTTATAAATGTAGTAACCAAAACCAAACTTCTTCCCAGTAGAATTCTTCCCCGTAAAGTTTTTGAATTTTAGTGTGGTGAATTTTAGTGTGATGAATTTTGGTGTGGTGAGTCTCAATGTGGTGAGTTCTAGTGTGGTGAGTTTTAGTATGGTGAGTTTTAGTGTGGTGAATTTTATAGTGTTGAGTTTTAGTGCGGTGAATTTGAGTGTGGTGAATTTTGGTGTTTTGAATTTGAGTGTGGTGAATTTTAGTATGGTGAGTTTTAGTGTGGCAAATTTTAGTGTGATGAGTTTTAGTGTGGTGAATTTTGATGTGGTTGATTTTGTTTTCTATCCTTTTTTTATTTTTCTGTTGTTTTTGAGTTATTGCTTAAGTTTTGTGCTTTTACTGTTGTGTTTGATTTTTGCTTTTGTTTTTGTGTTTTTGTTTTTGCTTTTGTTTTTTTTTTTTTTGTATTTGAGTTTTTTGTTTCATCTTCTTAGCTTGTGTATGTGTCGAGATATGTCGTTTTGAAAGTTTAGGTTGTATGGGAGGTGAAAAGCCCCTTTGTCTAATCTCGCCCATATATAGCCTATGACACCCTCCGAACTCCATAGTATCCTGGTACAAAATTTGAGTTAAATCCGTTTAGCAGTTTAGACGTGATGCTGGAACAGACGGACCAAGAGTTTTATATATATAGATACTCCATTCGAAAAAGCAATTCCTTAGTTTTTTAAATGGTACCTTTTTAATATTGAACTTATGTTTCACGCGCACTACCCCAGACAAAATTTTTAACGGTCGATGCTGTTTAAAAACATGTTTTGCCCGTACCCAAAAATGACGTGAATCTGCCAATAAAAGTCCACAAAATTTGACAACCTACTACACACTTGCCAAAATATTCCCTTTATCCGTGTGTTTTCCATAAAAATGCCCGAAATATTCCTGAAAAATTCCAAAAATTCCAGAAATTATCGAAGTTTTTCAATTTATTAAGGTAAAGCTGTAAAAAAAAAACAAAAAATTATAACCATTTTTAATACCGGACAACGTTATTAGTTTCACTTCTAATTCTATTCGTTTCTCTATAATCCTTATTCTAATAACCAGACAGATACGTATATTAATTTCGGACAGACGGACAGCGCTAAATCGATTCAGAATGTGACTTGAATCATGAATATGTATTATTACGAAAATTAAAGTCTGCAAAAACTGTTCTACAAGTTCATATCTTTAGATTGAGTACAAAATAAAAATGCAAATATGATAAGATTCACTTATAAAAACTGCTGCATTTCCACAATTTATCTTGACAAGGTTCGCTTACGAGTGCTGCGATTCAGACTGCAAGTCGTTTTGACATGTTACGGAAAGTTTCTACATTTCAGTAGTATTCACATGTGCAACCTGTTCTCGAAGCTTCGAACAACTTCAGGACAATCCGTGATGCTTCTCCGCTATTTGCATTTCATTCGCACTCATCTGTTTTCAAGCGCTGATATCCCATCTGTTTCTTGCTCACTTTTTCAGTGCCGCTAGTGATTATCCATCTCTGTTTGATACATTGCTTCAGCACCCTGAGTAGTCTTGCGACTTATTAACTCTTATTAAGTGCTTGCACTGTGGAGCAATTTACATCTTTTCGTAACAATATGCATTTCCATTCCGTTCACGTCTCCTCCTGGGTGTTGTAAACGGATGTCCAAACTGGAGTATATCGTCGTGGGACGAAATTGACCAAAATACATAATTAAAAAAAAAAAAATTGTAATCTCCAATATTCTGAAAAACAAAGATTAATTTTTATATTTAAAGAAAAACTTAGAACTGGTATTGAAGAAACGAAATTTGTATTATGGTATATACATATATGTTATAGACAGTTCACCACTTATGGTACTAATATTGTTTTATAATATAAAACTTTCGGCTATTTATTCTGTAGTCGGGTGGTCCCACCGAGACCTGGTCCACCAATTTATTATATTTTTTATTTCGATTTTTGCGAGTACCTTATTCCTTATATTTTTTTTCTTAATATTATGAACAAAAACTTCAAATATTGCAGCCCTGCGCACAAGGCCAGTGAAGTGGTAGGTTGCCGCGTACACGTGCGTTCGTCATGACCAAACGACGAATGAAATTTTAAAACAAGTTAAAGTTATTATCGCCTTGGGCATAATTAAACCATCAAGTTTATTGAAATTCCTTGTATTATTTTTGTTTCTTTTCGTGATTGTTGCTCCTTGGAAAATCCCAGTAAATTTAATCATTTCATATAATTGCTTCAATCAAAATAACACCACCCATTGGGCTGTGATTGACTAAGCAATAATTAATTCAGTTCTTTGTGCTGCAAATTAGTAAATACATTTAAGCCAAGTGAAAAAATACAATAAACACTGACGACAAACAATAAATTTTGAATAATTATAATTTTTTTGTTTTAATAGAACTTTGTTAAGTCATAAATTAATAAACAAATCAGCAATGAATAATCTAATGCGGCACGAAAGTCACGTTCTCGGTCGCTGATTGGGTGCGGCACAAAGAGGGCCTCTTCCAGATGCGAAACATGCAGGAGCCCACAAAGGCAGAGACATGCTAAATGAAGCATTTTTAATTAATTCGCCTTTTTGTCAACTTTTCTTAGTTTGTTTTTTAGTAGTGGAAATGATGAGCAGAGCAATGAAAATATGGGAAGACGATGTGAATATTTTGACAAGAGTAAAGCGAAATAAATTCTAGAATTTTGCGAAGAGTGAGTATACAAAAAGCAACTCTCAGAAATATCATGGTAATTAAATTCAAAAAGCTAGAAGTTTTGTTTGTTGTAATTTGTGGAAAATTAAAAATGTTGTTGCATTACGTAGAATACATTTTGAATTCGGAAAAGAGTAACTGAGAAAATATGAACTAATAAATTTGTTATTAGGCAGGAATTTTAAAACTGTGAATTTAATTATGAACCATCAGATTAATCTGTAACCAACTCAGTTTCTGAATCAATTAGGTGTAGTTATATTTATTTAATACTTAATTTTATTGTCTCTCATTAGAATTTTAACAATTTACACTGCAATAAAAGAAAATATGTCTGAACTATTTACGAAAACTGTACTCGTGCGTAAAGCGATCCACACAGGCGGCAAAAAAAACGCTCTTCCAAACATAATAATTTTGCAGGCATAATATAAATGTTTTAAGCTTTATGTAAACATAATTATAGTTGCCTTTCAAATTAATTTTCAAGTAGTGTTACGAGAGTTAAACATATTGCAATGAGCAGTAAATAATACATGAATATATTTAAATGTTACTTCTGAACATTGGAGTAACGTTATTATTACATCCAAAGAAACAGTATTTGAACAGGAATATATTTTGGAACAACTTGAATATAAGTATGTTTCAAGAAGTAAGTAATTGTTGCCTTACACTTTTACCACAATATGTGGGTATCATATGCGGATATTATAGATATTATAGTGTTGGAAGGAAATTATTTATCTTATATTCTGAGAATACGTTCTTTCAGTTGGTTAGGTACGTTTATAGCTACAAAACTTCATCGTTCGTCAGCTATCTAAGTGTATCTTGTTGAAAATATGGAAATAATTAAAAAATAATTTGTAATTTCAAATAGTACACAACATTTGACATACATTTATTTTGAAGACGACTATTTCTTAAATCTGTATAATATTTTTATTATTGGTAACACTGTTATCGAGAACTAACCGAAAGCAAGCCGAGTGTTTATAAGCATAATAATAATATAATAGTTTGGCACTACAGTTCGATAAGAACTTAGGCCGAGCTCTCTCACCTTTTTGAGCTGTGCGTGTTATATTTGTACTCAAAGTGGTGGGACCTACAGTTTATTGCCGAATCCGAACCGCGGTTGAGAGCTTTTCATAGGTAATGTTTTTACTCTCGGAGGTTTGCCATTTACTGCCGAGGGGTAGCGCGGTATAGAAAAATGTTTCTATGAAAAGATGTTGTTAGCCCCAGTCCAGGTTTGAACCGGGGACCTTTCGGCTCGCAGTCCAACGCACTAACCACTGAGCTACCGCGGCTACGGTAAAATTAAAATAAGCATAACTTATTTTAAATTAAACTTTATTTTCTGTTTCTTTCAAAAAATAACAGTGTGGGGCATTATTACAACTATTTACTGAATGGTTTTCGATGTACTCTTTCAAAGAGAGTCGACATCTGTAAGACTTTATGCCAATCTATTATGTAATAATTGAATAAACTGAATATTTTGAAAAGAACTGCAACAAATTGAAACAACACAGACAATGATCATACGGACCGTTTCGGATATAGCCAAGTATCCTTACCAGTGATTTTTGTGTGATGACGTTATAATAACATCAAGTGTTTCATATATATGAACACGACGTGATTAGGATTCGAACTATTGTTGTCAGAAACGATGGGAGTTGGTAGACAAGCACGAAAGTTGCTCGGCTACAGAACTACACAACCATCACTTGTCAAATTATCAGTTTTGCCTGTTCTACTTTTAGAAACAGGCTTTTTGGACTACAGATAAAAACTTATACCCCGACACGTCTGAGTTAAGCGCTATGGGGTCCGAAAGGATTCAAAGAATAACCAATATATTACTAAGGAGCTGTCATAGGGTACTTCCTAAGAATGATTTTCACTGAACGTCTTATGTTTGTATATTACCGTTTTACCACAATTTTTAATGAGTTTCTCATAACATATCCGGTTAAGGAGCTATAACCTGTAGAAGAGCTCATAAAACTATCATAATATCTTTGGATAAAATATTTGTCTGTCAAAATCAGCAAGGATCTCCAAACCCCAAACGCTGATTCTAGAAATAGCATTCATATTGGCTCAAGTTTTTGAGATATAGCTGAGGTGACTATTCGTCCTTTTTTTGGAAGTACAGTCCATATTTTTAACCTCTTGTCTTTCTAAATTAATGTTCCTTCATTTATACTTCTGTTGCTTAAATTGTCCTTCTTTATCCTTTGTTTTCAAGTAAATTTGAAAAATCAAACGTAAAAAATAATCCACTTTTCTCAGCATAGCAACATATACGCTACCAACAAACCATCCCACCATAATCATCACATAAAATGAAAAACTTTACTATTAGAAAACTGATTTTTTCAAAAAAAAAAAGTGTATTTTAAAAATTTTTAAAAGCACTTCATCATGAATGTGCTGATGCAAAAAGAGGCTCACTTAAGTAGCCGCACGACCCACAACACAATTTTGAGTTCAAGAATTTGCTGGAGGAGGCTACAACCAGTTTAATAAATTATAGGCTGACGCCTTGTAATACCTGCTTTCTTGAAGTAGGGGTATAGATCAAATTTTGGTAGGAATAGTGGATGACGTTTTCTTCTTGGAAAGGTATAGGGATTATGGGAAAGGTATTGGAATGCCTCTTTCTAATGTAAAAGTAGATTTTTTTTATTATAAAATGTTAAAAAAAAAACAAATATTAAGCTTTTATAAAAAGGAAAAACTGTAAAATTGATTTTCCAAAAAAAAGTATTTCAAAAATATTTAAAAGTGACATATTACGCACTTCTTCTTGAATGTGCGGATGCAGAAAGAGATTCACTTCAGTTGCCGCACGACTCACAAAAAAACCCTTATTACTTTTAAAATAATGGTCATCGTAGATATTCCCATTTGTATTTTCTCATAGTTTTGATATTCCAACCAATGATAAGAATTAAATCATATTTTCTGCATAAGACACGTAGGACCTTGCGCTATAATACATAATATTGATTTTCCTTGGAAAAAATTAGTTAAAACAGCTAAAACTGTCTGCTCTAACAGCATAAAAAAGATTGCTGAAACAGCCAACTGTAATTTAGTGTTTCAGCAAAATCGGGCACTTACTTTTTTTTGCTATTTTAGCAACCTTTTTTGCTACTGTTGCAAACTTTTTATTTTGATTGTAACAATGATTAATATTATCATTCTTCCTAAACTAAATTCCGTAATAAAAAAATAATAAACATTTTGTGAATTCAAAATAAATGTTCATCTATTAACATAAAAATAATTTAAATTAAAATATACCGTGTGATGTATTATTTTGAGTGTACTATTAGTTTTCCATCACTACTTGCAAGATTTATAGTATAACTTCGCGCTCGTTGGAGCCAATGAAGAATGACAGGAATCCATTGGATTTGGCATTAGTTAAGCGAAAGGCCAACAGCTGTCAGTTGGCGAAAATATGCAAAGAACAACAATAAACGGCTTTAACTAATTATGATCACACTGGCTTGTCAGAATAACATGGCAAGGAGTTGCGCTGGCTCATTAATATTCAACAATTTGTTCCCTGTCGCTGTTCCTGCTATTGCTATTGCTACTGTGGCTGCCACAGTTGCTTTTGTCACTGTCGCTGTCATTGCCGTTGTTCTCGTTGATTCTTGGCTGTTCTGAAATTAAGTCGTAGGCGCGTAGGAAACGAATTAGCATATTTTCGGCACGTAATTTACATTTGACGAAAATAATTCATTAAAGTGACAAAATATTTTGGAATACAATTTTGCAAACAAAATTTACCGCTCAAGAGATAATTACATAGGAATGCATTAATATTTGAGAAATATTCGGTGTATGAAATAATTTTAAAAATGGATTTCAAAATGACATAGTTAAAGTATCTATTTTCAGGTAAGTCATTTGTATCAAAATTTTTAAGTTATTTTAAAAACTAAATATTTCCAAAGATACTTCTGGACTCACAGCGGATGCGGATCTCTCTTTACAAAATATATACTTAAAGGGTTTTTCAATAAGAGCGCTACAAAAGTTTTTTTCAAGGGTTTTTTTAAGAGGGACAGCAAACGACGCCATATTTCTTGCCGGTCTTTTGACTTTCTCTTCAGTAAGGTTTGCCATTTAATGATGGAAAGATATACGAGCCAACAACCAGTCGAAAATATTAAAATTTACTACCGAAATTCGAATTCGTAAATATTTCCATCATGAAATGGCAAACCTTACTGAAGATAAATGTCAAAAGAGCGGCAAGAAATATGGCGTCGTTTGCTATCCCTGTCGCTCTACTTTTGTAGCGTCCCTGTTAAAAATCCCTTTATGTATATTAGACCGATTAAAAATCCAAAAATGTTAAAATGTTCAATCCGCGTCGACTTTCTGAAATAGGACCTTTAAAACCAAGAATAAGCCTTTAAAACTAAAAAATCCTGTGATGTTGCACAAAGAGCTTAAAGACATTTTTGAACTTTTTACGATTATTTTCAATTAAATTATTATTGCTTCAAGCATATTAAATAAATCACTAGATTTTCTTTTTTGCTTAACTTTAAATCACAAGACGTCAAGATTCTGATGTGACAACGCGAATGCGAATGTCGAAAAAATACGGATGCTTCTCATTTGCAAAGACGGAGCTCCGCAAGATCCTTAATTTAACGCTGTGTATCTCTTAAATCCTTCGAAATTACGAAAATGTTCAACTTAAAAAATCCATTCACATAAATACATAATATTTATGAAATTTTTTAATCCAGACCTGTGGTTGGAACTCACCTTCTTCGAATTGAATAAAATTTGGCAACTGATAAAGGTATCGAGCATTTCATTGACCCATTTTTATACCCTACACCTATGAGGTACAGGGTATATTAAGTTTTTACATATATTGTAACGCCCCTTAGGAGCCGTGGCTGGTAGGGAAAAGTATATATTCTTGATCAGAGCGCGTTAATTATGTCAAAATAGTCTCTAGTTTTTGAAATATGCAACCCTTTTTCGAAAAATGTAAAAACTATATCCCAATATCAATATCTTAAAATCTAGATTTAATACGATAAAAATGACGCCATTTAGAAATCAGAGTTTCATATGTATTCAAGAATTATTGCAGCTTTTTCGCTAGAAAAAAAATATATAAAAAATAACCAGTTGGGAAGGCTAGATCACATGGGAAATTTTAAAGTAGGTAGGTGTTATTATGATAGTTAGGATTATCAAGTTTATAGTCGGTCTAAGCCGACTATAAATACCCTACACATATGCATAGTTACCATTCAAAGTGGTCTCCAGGGAATACGAATCCTGAAAACAACTACAAACTTTCAATCGCTGAAGAATTTCCATTCATTTGATACCCATATTTACAAATGGGAATTTCTATTTTTTTTTTTTTGGGAACCACTAGTCGTTTCCGCGGAAAACATTATTTTTATGTAGGTGAGCATGATGTCAATATATATTTGACCAAAAAAGTTTACCTAAGCACGTATACAGTTAAAGTGATCTATAGATATACATTTTATATGAGATATTTGAATATAAAAGGTCAGATCACAGGTGACAATGGACTGATCTCGCCAATTTTCGCACATACAGCGTAGATATATTAGTAATCTAAGTTATAAGTTTCATTTATCTAGCTCTCCAATTTTAAAAGTAGTAGGGATTTCAACAGACAGACAAACGGACAAACAGACGAACAGACGGACATCGCTAAATCGACTCAGGAGGTCATGCTGATCAAGAATATATATACTTTTCCATACTGGAGATGCTTCCTTCTGGGTGTTGCGTACCAAACTAAATATACCCATTCACTCTTAGTGTAGGATATACAAATTTTGAGTTGTTTTTTAAATATGATATCATCAAAATACCATCTTGAAATTTGGCATGGTCATTTATATTAAATCAAATAAAATTTACGATTTATTTCATAATTTTTAAAAGGGTATTATTTAAGGATATCAAATTTGAACCACTGTATCTCTGGTAGTAGTGGCCGGAAAAAATAATAAAAAAAACGATCAATGCTAATTTCGACACTCTTTATCAGTTGCCCAAATTTCATTGAAATCGAAATGGTAAAATCTCAATTTTGACTTTTTTTAGGTCGATTTGGTGTGGAATGGCCCATATAGGAATAAAGGATAAAAACATTTATAACCAATGCAATGATTTCCCTTAACCCCTGAGAAAAAAATAAATTGTACACAATATTAAACTAAGAAATAATAAGAAATTTGGACATCTAGCTTAAATGGTTCCCGAAATTGGCGGCTTAAAAAGTGAATAAATAGTTGTAAAATTACAAAAGTGGGTTAACCTAGTTGCAAAAGGTAGTTTACATACAACTGAGATTTCATTTGAAAGGTATTTAGATGACCTTTAATATAAGGTATAACTTTCTGTTCCCAATGGTTAAACATAACATAATCTAAATGTAACATAATGTAGATTTTGGGAAAAAACACATATTTTTTAAATTTTGCTTGTTGATTTTCTTCCTAACATTTGTGTTAAATTTCATAGGTGTATTCGTATTGGGTCCTGACTTATAAATTAAAATGTGAAATCAAGTAAAAATGTATAATATTATTTGAATTTTGTTTTTGAAAATAAAAATTCAAATCAGATTTTATTAATAAATGTCTACCCAGAATGCAATTCGTTTTGAGATCAATGCGAGAAAAAGGAGAAATCATACGATATCGGACACTTTCTCGTACCGATATCGAGCGTCAAATTGAACCTACGGTAGGTAGATATCGAAGCGTTTTGTCGTAGTTTTCTCGGTACGAGAAATTATTTGAAATTGGAACGATATCGATGAAAAAAATAATTAAAGTTCAATATTGCTTCGAAAAATATTACGATATCGATGCAATAAATGTTTATATATCGTATCTTGTCGATGAATTTGAATGTATGAGAAGTTATAAAAATTAGAATCGATAAAGCAACGAGATCGAACATTTTCTCGAAGTTATTCGTTACAAATTCCTGGCATTGGAGGTCTCCGAGACGTGGCAGACTGGGTACTTACTTTTACATTTTTATTAATAACTCATGAATCGATTAGAGTTTCATTGGTGTACTCTTATCGTTTTGGCAAAAATATTAAGAAGAAATTCTGCAAAAATAAAAATTTATTTAAAGCCGCTTTATTACTGGAACCATATAAGCTATAGGTCCAAATGTTTTAATTTTTCTTGGTATAAATTTTATCAATTTGAAAGAAGATGACTTCTAAAATGATTATTCGTTAATTTAAAATATAATATCTCTAACGTTAAATTTTATAAAGATATGAAATAAATGTATACAGTTCCATTTTATACAATAACAACTACATCAATATAAATATAAATACTAAATTTTTAGGTATATTGTTTTTATAAAATACTTCAATTATTTTTTGTGGATAATTTCAAAAATATTGATTTGTGTTGGTTTGTTTTTGACATATTCACTTAAATTTACTTAGATAGGCTTAGATAGAATGTTCCAAGATATTTGTGTACTTCTTCAACGCAATGAACTTGTTATGAACTTTCTTCCTTTCTACGCTTAGTCATGCATTCATAGCCCTCAAACACTTCACTCCTTTTTATATTCATTTCAAAGCGTTTTTTTAGTAGTTTTATTTTTTATTTTTTTTTATATACGAACTAACTGGAATCCTAGTAGAATTTAAAATTAGAAGAAACTTTACATTGCAAACTACGTGAGACCACGTGTGTGGAAAAATATCGGTGGGACTCCTACATAAATCTAAATGAATTTAAAAATACATACAGGAGATGTTGAACTCAGTGTCACCATACACCATATCTGAAATCTTTTTCTCATTTATCATTAGATCCCTAACACTAAAAAAAATACAAAAAATAATTCTTAACAATCCAAAAATGTATCTGTATAATAGTATTTATTATTGTGTTAAAATTGACAATTTAAAGAATTATGGCTTTTAGACAGCTGGTTGTGCAATGTATTTTAATATTTAAAACGTGTTTTTGCATATATGGCTATATTTGCCATATATGATAAGTATGCAGTCAAATTCAGTACCCGTAAATTATACAGAAATCATATTTGATATAAAAAAAAATGTTTTTCTCTTTTTGTAGTAAATGCAGTATTCGTTTTTTTTCACTTCTAGTTTTGTATGTTTATCTTTAAAAAAATAATACTCGTTTTTGTTCTATTTTAACATATTTCGTATATTTTCATAAATTTTGAAAATATACTAATTTTTAAAGATAAATATGGATACATTGGTTATACTAATAGTTCTGCTAATCAATTGTTATGCTGAATTCATCACTTACACACAAACAAATATCTTGTGTTTGAAATATTACTTGCAACAACCAGTTTGAATGATTTGCAGCAAATGCTTCAACTATTACTCTTAAACACAAGTAATAGTTGTACCAAACAATATAAATTTACTTCTCTTTTGGTGCAAACACTTTTGATTACACAAAAGTGTTTCCCATAAATAATTCTATTGCTTCCACGCTGAATCCACAATCCACAATGACACATGTATGCATTGAACATATTTTGAGACTTCTCATTTATCCATGGAGCTAAAATTTAAAATAATTAAATTGAAGATAATCGAAAACACATTACTTTAAATTTCTTAATAACTTTTTCAAGCTCCCATTCCAATGAGTATTAAACAAAAGTAGTATTAAATTAAGTTGTCTGAGTCGAATGTGAGTTTTGCACAGAAAAAAAAAAATTGTTCATAAATGGAATGAACGACGTTAATTGAGACACCGTTCATAATATATATGGAAAAAATCATTCTATTTATTAACTACTAGCTGGACCCGTGCACGACTCGTGCCAAGATTTTCTGAATTCCAAGATATGGAGCGATTTTATTAATATAAAAAACATTTTATTATTTATATGAGGGGCCCGTGCTTAGCTGTTGAAATTTTTTTATTCGTTTTATAAATGTGGTAACCAAATAATTCTCCGCCAAAACAACTTTTCTCAAAGACAATTTTTTCTCAGACTGCGCTTCTCCGCAGAATTATTCCCAGTAGAAATCTTCCCCGTAAAATCCACATAGAACGCTTTCCCGTAGAATTCTCAACAATTCATCCCGGTAGAATTGTTCCCGGTAGAATTCTTTCCCGTAGAATTCTTCCCCGTAGAGTTTTTCCCAGTAGAAGTTTTAGTGTGGTGGGTTTGAATGTAGTAAGTTTCGGTGTAGTGAGTTTAGATGTGGTGAATTTTGGAGTGGTGAGTTTAATTGTGGTTAGTTTTGGTGTGGTGAATTTGAGTGTGGTGAGTTTTAGTGTGGTGAATTTGAGTGTGGTGAGTTTAAGTGTGGTCAATTTTAGTGTGTTGAATTTTTGTGTGGTGAGTTTTAGTGTGGTCAATTTTAGTGTGTTGAATTTTTGTGTGGCGAGTTTTAGTGTAGCGAGTTTTAGTGTGGTGAATTTTATTGTGGTGAGTTTTAGTGTGATGAATTTTAATGTGATGAATTTTATTGTGGTGAGTTTTAGTGTAGTGAATTTTAGGGTGGTGAGTTTTAGTGTGGTTAATTATAGTGTGGTGGGTTTTAGTGTGGTGAATTTTAGTGCGGTTAGTTTTAGTGTGGTAAGTTTTAGTGTATCGAAATTTGAGGGTAGTGAGTTTTAATGTGGTGAGTTTAAAAGTGGTGAATTTTAATGTGGTGAAATTTTAGTGTAGTGAGTTTTAGTGTGGTGAGTTTTAGTGTGGTGAAATTTTAGTGTGGTGAGTTTTAGTGTGGTCAATTTTAGTGTGTTGAATTTTTGTGTGGTGAGTTTTAGTGTGGTCAATTTTAGTGTGTTGAATTTTTGTGTGGCGAGTTTTAGTGTGGTGAGTTTTAGTGTGGTGAGTTTTAGTGTGGTAAGTTTTAGTGTGGTGAGTTTTGGTATGGTGAGTTTAAATGTGGTGAGTTTTAGTGTTGTGAATTTTAGTACGGTGAGTATGTATATCTATGTATATCTATACGTATGTATATCTACATATATAAATATTTATTAATCAATCTGTATTTAAATATATACCTATAAATTATTTTAGTGAATTTTAGTGTGGTGAGTTTTAGTGTGGTGAAATTTTAGTGTGGTGGGTTTTAGTGTGATGAGTTTAAGTGTGGTGAGTTTTAGTGTGGTGAGTTTTAGTGTTGTGAATTTTAGTACGGTGAGTTTTAGTGTGGCTACTTTTGGGTATAGTGAGTTTTAGTGTGGTGAGTTTTAGTGTGATGAGTTTTAATGTGGAGAAATTGTAGTGTGGTGAGTTTTAGTGTAGTGAATTTTAGTGTGGTGAGTTTTAGTGTGGTGAAATTTTAGTGTGGTGGGTTTTAGTGTGATGAGTTTAAGTGTGGTGAGTTTTAGTGTGGTGAGTTTTAGTGTGGTGAGTTTTTGTGTGGTGAGTTTTAGTGTGGTGAGTTTTAGTGTGGTGAGTTTTAGTGTGGTGAGTTTTGGTGTGGTGAATTTTAGTGTGTTGAATTTTTGTGTGGTGAGTTTAAGTGTGGTGAGTTTTAGTGTGGTGAGTTTTAGTGTGGTGAGTTTAAGTGTGGTGAGTTTTAGTGTGGTGAGTTTTTGTGTGGTGAGTTTTAGTGTGGTGAGTTTTTAAGTGGTGAGTTTTAGTGTGGTGAGTTTTTAAGTGGTGAGTTTTAGTGTGGTGAGTTTTAGTGTGGTGAGTTTTAGTGTGGTGAATTTTAGTGTGGTGAGTTCTAGTGTGGTGAATTATAGTGTGGTGGGTTTTAGTGTGGTTAATTTAAGGGTGAATTTTAGTGTGGTGAGTTTGTTTTTCTTTTTCTTTCCTTTTTTTTTTTTTTTCATTTAGTTTGGATTGTGGTTTTATGTGATTGGTTTTGTTTTTGTATTTTTGCTTTTGTTTTGCGTTGTGCTTTTGCTTTTTTGTTTTTATTTTTTTTTTTTGTATTTGAGTTTTTTGTTTCATGTTCGTTGTTGGTGAAAGTGCCGAGTTATATCGTGTTTAGGTTGCATGGGAGGTGCCACGCCTCTTTGCCCAATCCCGCCCATATATAGCCTATCATTCCTTCCAGACCATACCGCATCTGTGGTAAAAATTTCAAGACAATCGGATCAGCCGTTTAGACGGAGAAGCGGAACAAACGTGATTGCTTTTGTTTTTGTATTTTTGCTTTTGTTTTGTTTTGTTTTGTGCTTTTGGTTTTTTGTTTTTAATTTTTTTTGTGTATTTGAGTTTTTTGTTTCATGTTCGTAGCTGGTGAAAGTGCCGAGTTATATCGTATTGAAAGTTTAGGTTGTATGGGAGGTGCCACTCCTCTTTGTCCAATCCCGCCCATATATAGCCTATCATTCCTTCCAGACCATACCGCATCTGTGGTAAAAATTTCAAGGAAATCGGATCAGCCGTTTAGACGGAGAAGCGGAACAAACGTACAAACGTACAAACGTACAAACGAACAAACAGATTTATTATATTAATAGGATTCTTCGTATATACGAATCGCACAATTTGAACGAAATTGATATAATAAACGCGTTCATAATTGTTATGAATTGCGTTCATTAAAGTATTGATATTAATTTTTTGACGCAAAAAAGCGCAACCTCCACGTCACGTGCAAATCAGCCGAACATAAAAGCGATACTGAAAAATAAAAACAACACAAAGTAGGTAGGTATGATCGTATGTGTGCAACTGCTGCCATTTTCACCATTCTATAAACAGATATTTTAATTTTACTGACGCGTTATTCGTCATGACAGGCAGTGATTATTTTCACTACTCGTCGCGACGCGTCAATAGTCCATGATGGCAGATACAGTTCTTAGTTTTTATTATTCGTATGTCATTTCGTACAAATATACTATATCGTTTCCTTTGTTGTTTACAAGTCCAACGAAACGTGCGCCGCAGGTACTTAACATCGCTCAACATCAAACAGCAGCAATAGGCAGCAACAGCAAGAGTAGATATGTAATAAAATATAAGTAATTAAAAAAAAATGTCAAATAATAAAATAAAATAAAAAAGTAATATAATAATATTAAAAAAAATAATACAAGAAAATAAATATATTTTTAAATTGTTTAAAAGTTCATAAATATCATGAATTTTTTCATAAATATTATGAATGCGTTCATAAATATTATGAACTTTTTCATTACGGTTTTATAAACGATTCATAAGTTGGATGAATTTGGTCAATGCTTGAGTCCTAATGAAAAATTCATAAAATTGATGAACAAATTCATAAATAGTATGAATTTTTTTTTCAGAAAATATATTAACATCAATTAAAAAATATGTAAGGCAATTATTTTAAATATATTTATGATGTAGATTTTTTTTTTATTTAATGAGAATCGATATTTAACTAAAGGAAACAACATAAAATTTAACTAAAGATGTGTAAAGCAAAATGTTTAAAAATAATCTCAGCATCGCTCAATGCACGTTGCGCGAGGTTCAGTGCAACACTACAATTGACACGACAGCTTTTGGCAATGCCCGAGTCGTAGTTATTTCTGCAAATACTTTTGTGTTTAGTGGGATCACTTCAATTAATTCTAATTTGAGGCAATTGACAAGTGTTTGATACAAACGATAACTAAAATCTAATATTTAAGGCAAATAAATGCATTATTTACCAGAAGAAATGAATGTGTTTAGAAGAAATACTTAATGGAACACTTATGAAGTGTTCAATGAAAACAATTAAAGTGTTTACAACAAATAAATTACTATATGTTACAAATACTGATAATTTAAAGTGTTTGCAAAAATAGTACAAAAAGTACCCACTACAAACATTCGATTGTTTTCGGCAAATATTTCGTAAACAATCCTTTTTTTTTGTGAGTGTGTGTGAAGCTAACTCAGTACTATCACAGTGCGAAGATGTTATTACAATAACAGAAAATGTCCATGATATCATTTTTAAGAAACAAATCATGACTGTACTTCCAAAAGAAGGACGAACGCTTACCCTAGTAGAAATTTGCCAGATGCGCCATCGGGAAATGATCGGGTTTTCGTTGGGTAAGCCCTATTAGAGAAAATATGATCATTGCCTTTGCATGCTTTTATCATGCTTACCATAGCAGGGTTTACATTATCTAAACAGTCAATGTTCCCGATCATAGCTACATTATTTGTTCCTCATAACGAAATTAGTATCAGGCAATGATCGAGATTAATGAGAGAAACCCTATTATGCTCGGGCTCAGACAAGGCAATTGTCGGGTAAATATTAAAATAGGGAATTGCCCGATCAGTACATGATCATGGCCTGAGGTCAATACATGATCAGGACACTGCGTTACAAGGACATTATGGGCCTCGTCATATCCCGATCACCTCAAATAATGACATGATCACTTCATGACCATGGCCCTACCAAAATTTCTACTAGAGTATACGAAACCATAAAAAAATCGCTGCATATGTAATGACTACTAATCTATTATGACTATTGTAATTAAAAATTTCGATTACGTTTAGAAATTTGTAAAAAGTAATTTTATTTTTTAGACATTTATTTTTTATTATTTTCTGCCTACTTCAGAAGAATCAATGTAATGGCACTCCATTCTTAAAATTATTATTTAAATTTTTTAGAGAAACCTTTTTTTTAATTATTTTCTATTTTTTAAATTATTTATATATTTATTAAAAAGTAATTTTATTTTTTAAGACATTTTTTTCTGACTAGTTCAGAAGAATCAATGTAATGGCACTCCTTTCTTAAAATTATTATTTCAATTTTTTAGAGAAACCTACTTTTTCATTTTCTATTTTTTTTTAATTATTTATATATTTTCGATTTTTTAAGTAATCTCAAAATAATATTTTAATTATTTCTGCATCGAATCTATTCAAGCAATCGGATATAATCTTAGAAATTATAAAAGGTAGTTCGATTTTTTTTATCTTTAGAAATACTCTTAAAAAAGAATAGAAAACTATTAAAAACCCATGATTTCTTATTCTTATTTATTCTTATTTTTAAAATACATCACTGATCAGTTTTACCATTTTATTTGCATTACTGAGTCACATCCGAAAATATTTATATTAATAGTCCAATGTTTCCGTTTGCTCAATAAAAAAAAAAAAACGACACAATGAGTGCCCAAAAGGAAAGAGCAGTTTTTCGGCCAATAAACTACGTGGACAATTTCAAAACCTAAAGCATTCACTTCCGTCGGACCAACGCTTAACTTTTGAACAAACGCTCTTTTTAGGGGCAAAAAAAAAATAATTGACAGAATTGCTCCGGAATACATTTGAATAGCTGTGCATAGCCTAAAAACCCCAGCCATACCAAAAGTGACCGATTGCCGAACCGACAACGTTCAGACCTCAAAATCGATTCATTTGTTTTGGTATATTCCGCATCCGGTATGTTGGTGCCATTTTAAAATTTGGATTTGTCATTGTTGTCGTCCTTTTTATTAGAAGACCATTCGCCATCTATATGTGGAACATATTTGTCCCAGGACAGCAATTATTGTTATCGTTATTGGCATCGGGCGAGATTGTTTTCGGCACACTAACCATGCAAAAGAACACACTCGAATTTACCCAGCAGAAAATTATTTTTGTCATATCATTAAACAAAATATACAGGAAAATAATTTGGTCTGGTTTCAGATCTTTACCAAATGTTAAACAAATAAAAAAATTTCACATTTCTGTTCAAAATTTTTATATTTTTCATTTTTATTTTTATTTCACATTTTAATTTATAACTCAGAAACCAATACGAATACACCTATGAAATTTAACACAAATGTTAAGTAGAAAATCAGCAATAACATATATTTTTTAAAAATTTAAAAATATGGGTCTTTGAGAAATATCTTCCTAAAATCCATATCATGAGATAATGACCTTTGAACATTGGGAACAAAAACCATATTAAAGGCGATCTTAATGCCTTTCAAATGACATCATAGTCTTCGTCTTGTATGTAAACTAGAGATGGGCACGTGAGTGAGTTTTGACTCACACTCTCTCACGCTCACGAAAGAATTTTTCTAATCACGCACACTCACTCACGACATTTTATGCTCTACTCACACTCACTCACAATCACGTGAGTAAAATTAAGATTCAATCACAATCACGCGTGATCACGCGTGATTCACGTGAATCACGCTGAATCGCGTGGTTTTTTTGCTATTGTTTTCAGAATGCATAAAAACACATATTTCATTTGTATATGTTGGTGAGATTGGTACACCGAGCGTGGCACCTCTAATACAACCTACATATTTCAAACGCTATAATGATGTAATGATGTTAGGGATTTCAATTTTTAACGGAGATGGAAATGTGAAAGACCTTCGATGTACAGTCATATAAAAATTGTCTCGAAGGATAATTCTCCGGTAAAGAATTCGTTTAAAATCTTTGAGGATTTTCCCTGGAAACATTATCTCTGGAAAAGAATTATCAATGAACATGTAGTCCGGTGTAGAATTTACCAGGAATGAATTGACTTTGGGAAGAACTATTTTTGAAGCGATTTTTTTGTTTACTACATTTATAACTCGAATAAAAACGGTACCCCACACGAACCTATCGAACAAACTAAACTTAATAAACAAAAGGAAGTCAATGCAGAGTTATCATGTATAGTTGAAATTGAAAATGCAACTTTTTACAAAAATGGGTATATCGAAAAAAAAGGGTTCTATGTCCATTTTCATGAACGGTCGTATGAAATCAAGCAAAAACTATTGACATGACCCCATAAAAATTGACTAGCCCATACTAAGTACGGCTGGTTTGCAGGGGGTTAGATCAATTGTTGACTGAACCTTGTAACTTATTGAAGAAGGGGTGGGTATTTGACGGTCGATTATTAAGGGTTTGATTTATTATAGTTCTGAATAGTGGGCAGCCGCCTTCCCAAATCCTTCTGAGTTCAAGGCATGGCCCTACTTGTTCTGTAGTTCAGCAAAAATATAGAAAAATCGCAAAAAATTAAAAGAGAGATTTTTTATTTTATGAAATATTCGACTCACTCACACTCACTCACGAAAAAATTGTACTCACGCACACTCACTCACGGTCTTTTTTGATCTACTCACACTCACTCACAATCACGTGAGCAAAATTAGGACTCAGTCACAATCACGCGTGATTCACGTGAATCACGCTGAATCACGCTCACATGCCCATCTCTAATGTAAACTACTTGTTAATTTAGTTAACCCACCTTTGTAATTTTTCATCAATTTTTCACTTTTTAAGCCGCCATATTTCGGGAAACATTTAAGTTAGAGATCCAAATTTTGTATTAAATCATAGTTTAATTAGTACAACATTTGCAAAAAATTTTAGTTTTTTGTGAGGGGCTTGGGGAATGTAATAATTTTGAAAATTTAAAATTTTGGTTGTGCAATTAATAGTATATTCAAACAATATTTTTGATTAATAAAAACATTGATTAATAAATAAGTTAGCATTATTATTAATCAACATATTTATTAATTGATAAATTAGCATCATTACTAATAAAACAAAATTATTAAGAAACTTCTGCGTCACGAGATATCTTCTAAAATATTTTCTACACCACAAAGTTCTTGACTATAGAAAAAATTGTGACTTATATTTTTTTTAATAAATTTTCAGTGATTTAATGTTGACGAAACTATCAAATTTGATTGAATAATATTAATTTGTTCATTTCCCTTTTGGTTTCAATTGGGAAAGAGGTTATTTTGCCAATTACTATACTAATTAATATTAAAAGAATTACTTACTCAAAAATTTAGTAAATGGATATTTCGCGGTTAGGATCATATTGAAAATTACTGACAAATTTTATGAATCATACTATAACTAAAATTTGTTTTTTATTATTTTCAAAATGCGTCTTCAGTTTTTTAGAAAAATACGTCTTTAGTTTTTACATAGCTTAGCTATCAACTTGCGGATTGAAACAATTTCAAGCCATACTAAAAACATTCTAAGAAATATTTGTTGCTGATAAGTCATTTTTGGGAATAAATAGGGTAAACATTCATAGAAAATATTGAACATTTTGACTTTCGGGAAATGAGACAATCAGGGTCACCTATCTGACTAGTTTTTTGGTAACTGTGACAGCTGCTGAAAAATAACAATTGGAAAAACTTAAATTGTGTTTATTTGGTCATCCTTCACATAACACCAAACAAACATCAGTTTCAAAATATCGGTTATATGGGTTCACAGTGTTATTTGCTTACCGTTGACTTTGGGAAAGTCAAATATAGTTCAAACTAAGAAATACATTTTTCTACTGGGATAATTTTCTTCTGAATAAAACCGTTTGTAGATGAAACTAAGTGAACACAACAGTATAAGGAAAAGGACTCTTTGAATGTGTATGCACAAGGATTACCAAATACCGGACGACAACAAAACAAACTTTCTATGTTGCGATTAAAGAGTGGACACTGTGCCCCTGGTGTTGGTAACTTTGTGGAAACACCAAAAGTTGAGGAAACATATATCGAGGTATGTTTATAGAATTTCGACAAAATGTTGCAAATTAATGAACATATCGACCGATATAATCATCTATACGTATGTATATCTACATATATAAATATTTATTAATCAATCTGTATTTAAATATATACCTATAAATTATTTTTGTTGTAGAAAGTTGAGAAGAAAGGTACGTTCAATGACCTCCTGATACAAATAGTCTCAAGAAACGTTAGAAAACGTTATTACTTAATGGAAAAAAAAATTAAAGGGATTTTTATACATTGTCATGTAGCAACATGTATCCTCTTAAAAACCTCCATTTCAGAAAATAAATTACGACTCTTGTGTAAATAGATCTAAATGATAGATTAAATATAGACAACATTTTTTACTTGTTAAATTAGAATTTTCAAAATTTTGCAAAATCAAAAAAATTAAATTTATGATGAACATGTTGCCCTTATTTAATATAGTATTTATAACTTTATAACCAAGAGTTTAAATTTTGCAGTTTTTAATTTAAATTTACTTATATCTCGCAAACAATTTTCTTCCCGCATTAAAGCAAATTTTTGTATTGTAGCGCTATGTTTTCTGCGTCTAATATCGATCTTTTTATTTTATTATTTTCTTATGTTGAAATTATTAAAATAAAGGAAGACCGAGTCCAGGAAAATAACAATAGAACAATATTCTTCATGAGTTGAAGAAGTTAATTTTGAGATTAACCAAAAATATGAACCTAATATTCGTGTAAGTCGAAGAAGTTAGTCTCGAATACCCAAGTATATAGGTCATGGAGCAATTTTTATGCAACCAAAGTTGTCAGATTTAATTGTTATTTTCCAAAGTTCAAAAGGGAAAATTAACATTTTTCCCTCGATACTTTGTATTTTTCGTGATTGTAAGCGACTTTAAGCAATTTACACAATTGAGTTGGCAACAACTGGTCGAGCGGAAACATTAATTTTTAATGATAAACGCAAGATACAAAAACAAAATACGAAAAGACCGCACTCCGAAATAAGATAGCAACAACAACTGACAGAAAAGGCTGTGGCTTTGAGCAATCTCAATGGATTTACACGCGATTTTGTAAATTAGAAGCGGTCGCACAAAGAGGTAGTAAAAAAATGTATAAAAGTTGTGGCCTTCATTCGCTACGCGGTTTAATTTTATTTCTTCTTTTTTTTTGTTTTTTGTTGTAGTCCTCGGACACTTATTTAGCGAAGAAGTCCTTTTCGGTTTTTTATAGTTGGTTCTGGCCGTGCCATCAATCTGCGGATGCATTCAACGCCATTGACGTAGTGAGACCCAAACCCTTTAATTTATATGAAACGCAAACACATTTACATTTCTAAAAAATACAGACAGAGATTTATTTTATTTCGTTGACAATTATTCCCTTGTGAGTGGGTTGGTAGCGAATTATGGAACCCAAAGTGAGATGTCATTTAGTTTTATTTATTTTCAATTAAATTGCACGTTAATTTATTCCTCAATATTGGACATTTGGATAAAGACAAAATTGATTTTGTTTAGAAAGCTAATTTAGATTTTAAAAAAATCTATTATGATCATTGCAAAACCATTTTTGACCCAGCAATTTAACTTTGGTAATTGTGTTTAATTCTTTTAACTACCAAATGAATGAATCGGCGCTGTTCCAAAATCATTCGAATTTTTCATTTAGGGTCTAATGCCAAGCCTGCAATATGCGCGTTTAATTAAGGTCAAATTCATTTTTGACTCGACAGCAATCGGCGGCCTTTGGCTTGTTCTCCACTGATTTTTATCGCCGGCACACGCACGCACACCATATCAGCCTCCTTCCTACATCCCCCCAGTAACTTTTCGTTAGGCAAACTGTCGGGGCAATTTTTTAACTTGGCGCCTTCGAATGGCAAATAAAGCTCTTAATGGACCACATTGTTGGGCTTGGCATGATGTTTGGGGTGGTAAGACGACGGAGCAAAAATCATATTGGGCGCCAACTGTGTGGATGAAAGAGTGACTGGTATTTATTGGAGTGGTTGAATGTGTTGTTTTCAAATCTTATATAGCTGTGGGTCATGAAAAAACAATCATGAAAAATGTAATTAATGCAGTGCCCACTCTTGATTATCGCCAAAAGCAAACAATTTAGGCAACTATTATGCCTGAGAGAATAACTGACCCTTGATTGGTGCCCAAATTCAGCGACTGCCATCGCAAACACGGTGCCTCGAAATCGGCAGGACTGCGTTAAACACCAATATTCAACGGCTGTATTCCAGGAAATCAACGGAAATGAAAATAATTATTATATTTTTTAAACATTTAAGTGCGCACGATTGAAAGAATTCAATAGTTGTATTTTTATTCAAAATTTTTCCTATAAGCATTCTTTGGAATAAATATTGAAGAAAGCGATGTAATTTGTATTGACCAAAATTCATCGATTCAAACAACCTGATATATTCTGTGATGTCAGTTTCCCCATAAAGCAAGCTATCAACAATGATGTGCGAGAAAGAGCTCATTAAAACAAATCAGTGCGAATGAGATGGAAATAACATGCAGCATTCACGAAAAGTTTAGAATGTTCTCGAAATAAGTCGAAACTTGTCGAACTGATGTATGCAGTATATAAGGGCGCCGCATATGATGCGCAGCACTTCTGATTGGAAAGTGGTCGAGTGCATCTCGTGTGAGAACAATATTAAATTGTGTACATGCAGCGGTTGTTAGAATTTTTTATTAGTCAAGTTGTTTATTAAAGTGAATTTATATTATTTATTTTAATCCAAACATAAGAGTGTTTTTATTTTGTACACAATCCAGAGATAATAACAATAATATGGCACTACAGTCCTATTAGAACTTAGGCCGAGCTCTCTCACTATTTTGAGCTGTGCATGTTATATTTGTACTCAGAGTTGTGGGACCTACGTTTATTGCCGAATCCGAACGGCTTTTCATAGGCAATGTTTTACTCTCGTAGGTTTGCCATTTGCTTCCGAGAGGTAGCGAGGTATAGAAAAATGTTTCTATGAAAATATTTTGTTAGCCCCAGTCCACGCTTGAACCGGGACCTTTCGGCTCGCAGTCCAACGCACTAACCACTGAGCTACCACTAAGTGATTACCTGATCGTGGTGTGGGGCTTGAATTGCAATGACACAATAAGGCTAAACTAACGGCACAAATTCTTTTTCGTAGGGTGGCAGACTCTAAAGAAACTCTACACTCTTGCGATGGTACAACGAAAATTTTTGATTACTCCAGGCGGTACCAAAACAAATGGCAATACATCCGTTTCGGCGGCTGGATGCCTCAATCAACGCTAACCGCTCCACAGTACGATGAACTATTCGGTTCCTGTAACTGCGGATTCATCTCTCAAATATGAGCAAATCCAGAAAACCTTTAATTTTTGGGGTTGACAAAATTTCACAAAAAAATTTGCGGGCACATCTTGCGGGCACATACTTAAAAATCATTGCATTTACAATACGTTGCAATAAAAGAAAATAAATTGTAATTTTTTAGGAATTTCAGCACACATACGTATTATAGAACTTGGTAAAATTTGGTCATGTCCAATGATTTGTCAGTTGTTTTACAAGGAATGAAATACGATGCAATCGAAATAACAAAAGTTGTATTTTTTGTTTTTAAATACTCTACGCAATATTTTTTCGACTGATATTCTCTGTAACCATTTTATTTATTTGAAATTCGAAATTTGTTAACTCATTTAAAAACTACACAGATATTTATGTTATTAGTTATTTATTGCATTGTATAGTCACTAGTGATCTGACTGCTGAATGCATTATCGAATTGAAGCTGCTGTGGACACTCAAAATAATTTTCAGGTTGACGACATTGTAATACACATTGAATTCAGTAAAAAAAACTCATGACATGGAAACGTCTATCTTTAGCGCAAAGAAGAATAATTCAGAAAAATTACTAATTCATTCTGACCGGTGTTTTGCAAACATAAATCTGATTACGTCTTATCACTAAACGGCAAAATATGTAGTATATTTCTGGGAATCAGTACTATGACACAGTCTCATGGTACTCTGAACCACGACAAGCTACTCACCATGCTCGGACAAGCCCTCAATAACAACATAGAAGGAGCGTCGAAGATCGACCTGGGTAAGTCAAAACGAGTTCGGTCACATGGGGCGGATTTTTATAGTCGGTCGGGCCCGACTATGGAATACCCTACAATGTGGGATATTTAATTGCATACCTTAATTTTAATGTTTTTAATAATGCTGAACCTCCCCACCCTTAGAATATTATTCACATATTAGAAATTTACGTCTTATATCCACATAAATTAAAAAATGTATATAAAAGTATAAAAAAAACTAAAAAAAAAATTTGAAAAATATAATTGGGCAGACCACGCCTATATTTAAAATTTTGAAAGGCTAATATTTCATAGATTTGATTTTAATACTTTACGGATCAAATTTCCACTATGAAAACCCGGGAAATAATAAAAAAAAAAGTGGGCGGATCACGCCCATTTTCGGACCACATATTTTTAGGTGAATTATAATAATATTTTTTAAATTTTATAACTATATCTTGAATACTTTTCGATTTATTAGTTCCTAAAGAGTTATATAAAAGTGACTTGTATGGGAGGTGGGCGTGCCCGTTGACAGATTTGGCTCATTTTCAAACTCAGTTCTTACTTTTGGCTAAAATATATTAAGACGAAATTTCATCACATTATGATCAGTATTTCTCAAGTTATTCTGTATTCGGACAGCAAGACAGCAAGACGGACAGACAGACAGACGGACGGAATATATATACTTTTCCATACCGGACACGCCTCCTAAGGGGCGTTACAATATATGAACAAAGTTAATATACCCTGTACCTCATAGGTGTAGGGTATAAAAATTCGCATTGACTTTAGATATTATGAAAGATCTTTAATCTTCGCATAAAGAGAGAATGGTGGTAATACTATGGGCCAAGTTGGTCTATGGGAGGCATCCTAACCTAACTCAAAAAATAATATAATGAAGGTATGTAAAAGTACATATTGTACAAATAATTGGCATTGATGTAGTAAGAAATATCTTTTAGACCAAACTGTAAATTAGAAATGAAAACTGAAATTAGAAACACTCTATAATTTTCCTTTAAATCTGTTTATTTAACATTAATTTAAAGCATTTACTTAAAAACTGGAACAATTAATCCATCAACTACAAGATTCGAGCTGCTGTGAATAATTTTTATATACTTTAATTCATATTAATCACTATAATCAACAAATCAGAATTCTACTTTTATACATTGCGTAAGAAGAGCAATTCGATTTATTTCAACGAGAACTTAACGAAAACTAATTACACTATATTTTTAACATTTTAAATTATACAAATTTTGAATATTTTCGTATCTAGTAGCTAGTGGTCCAAACAACGTATTTCACAAGTTGGACAACCTTAAACAAGTTAAATAATTTTTAAAGAAATATATATATTTATTTAAATAAACAAAAATAAATAAACAAAATTAAAATAAAACAAAAAACTGTTCGGTAATTTAATAATTATTCAAACAAAGCATCTTAGTACATTCGGACAATGCATCAGCATAAACGTATCTGACTTATTATGTTAATACTGATTACTGCATTACATGCTATTAATAAATACTATTTTAATTTTTGAGCAGTAATGCTGGCTTTCATAGCTTAAGCCAGCATGGAATAATGTTGTAATTAAATATGCCGCCGTCATTGCCACCAACAATCGCAAAATGCTGAAATGTAAATCCTTGAAACAAATCAAACAAACAAAAATACTGAAGGGAAAAACAGAATTAAATCATTAAATCAGCGGTCGTTAAATGTGAACAATTTTACCGACCCATTAAATCATGTCAGTTGTCATTAAGTGTAAAACAAGGTTCAGACCCCAAAAGTACCACTGCTCCAATGTCAGGGCAGATGTGTGGCCATGCTCTTGGATGAAAAGACGAATGGATGGATATATGGGGACAGGATGAGTGGCACTGGAAGGACATTAACAAATAAGCCATTGCAATTTCTGATTTCTGTGACTTTATAATTTTTAAATTTGCATTTGTTGTTTACCCCAAATTTACCGATTGTGTTTTTAATTTATGCGATCCTTTTTGTAAAACATTGTAGAGTTGTGATTGTGTTTTGCAGTTGTTTTTGTTTGTGAAACAACATTATACATGTCCTTTTAGTTGTTGTTTTTATTGTTGTTAAATACGCCGCCCAAAGTACCTATATACATAAAATAAAAACAACTTAAATAAAATTATTCCAATGAAAATACGTTGGGAAAACACACAATGACTCCTCGTAATTTTTGTGTTATTTTCAATAAACAGTCATTTAAATGGGGCGTCAATTTATTTATTGATATCTATGTGTTTAATCTGTACTACTTTTTTTTAAATAAAGACCTGTTTTAAATTCACTAATTTAATGTTTTACCTAAGATTTTACACTTGACATCAAATACGTTAAAATAATTTACAAATAAAACAGTTATATAACTTTAAAGTGTCGAGTCACTTAGCCCTAATGAGGTAGGTAATTAAAATATAACCTAAAAAGTAAAATTTTACAAAGAAAAACCCTTTAATGTCCACACCATCTTTAGACGTGATTTGCGGAAGTTATTGTATGTTGCATGTGGATATGTACACCCAGAAAAAAATTCGCTCAAATACCATTAAAATTGGTCAATGGGATAAATATTAATTCAATAGTATACAAAAAATAAATCTTTTCATATAAACTCAATGGCAATGTCATGGTATTTTCTAGTATTTAATGGTATTTTCCGATTAAAATAATAATTTATCCTATTGATAAGCTGATATTTTGGGAATATCATCTTTTTGTGTTATATAACCATGCTTCCAAATTTTATTAATTTTTGAGATGGTGAATTTGAATAAATGAATTAAATAATTTTCTATGGATATGTTACCGATATTTCGAGCAATAACTTTTGTACCATGCTTTCAAAAAGATGGTCACATATATTTGTAAATATCTCGCGTTTAATAAAACTCATATGCCCAATTGTTATATCGAATGAAAGGCAATTAAATATCCAATAAATATTTCGTACAACACTTTGAAATTAGTTCACTGGTTTAAGAGAACTCTGCAGAAGAACTCGAAAAATGTAAATTTTTCGACCAACATTTTATTCAACCAGTTGGGAAGGTTGGATCACATGGACAATTTTAAAGTAGGTGTTATTATGATGTTAGGATTATCAAAATTATAGTCGATCTAAGCCGACTATAAATACCCTACACATATGTGTGGTTACCATTCAAATTGGTCTATAGGTCACCAGAGTATACGAATCCTGCAAATAAATACATCGCTGAAGAATTTCCATTCATTTGATACCCATATTTACAAATGGGAAGGTGTACCGAATTTCGATTTTTTTTTTTTGGTAACCACAACTCGTTTCGCAGGAAAACATTATTTTCATGTATTTCAGCATGATGTCAATATATATTTGAACAAAAAAGTTTACCTAAGCACGTATACAGTAAAATTGATCTGTAGATGTACATTTTATATGAGGTATTTGAACATAAGTGGTCGGTTCTCAGGTCACAATAGACCGGTCATGCCAATTTTCTTGCTCAGACAGCTTGGATATATAAGTAATCTAAATCTAGCGCCTCTAATTCTTGATCAACATCACTCAAATAAATTTTATAGTATTTTGTAGAATCTAATAGTATTCACCGATTAAATTAATAGTTTATCGGACAAATATTCAATTGACTAATTTTAATAGTAAAAACTATTAATTTGTTGGTATGTTTTTTCTGAGTGTATTAATACAAGATCATTTTTAACAGCTAATTGAATATGTCACGCCCGGAACTTTTAGTACCAAAAGTGTAGAAAAAATTTTTGATTTTTTTACAGATTTTTTTTATCAATTAGGATTTAATGATAAACAAAAGATGATGTATGGTTATCTAGAGCACAGTCCAAACTAACTATAAAAATTACTAACTTTTTAAAATAATTCCTAAGAACAAATTCCTTTCAACAAAAATACATTAATCCTCTAATCTGAAAATATCATTACTGCATACTTAAAGAATGCTCATTCTTATTGCATACTCAGTTTTTTTCTATTACGTAGCATTTTTGAGAAAAATTTGGTTAAAAACGGTTTTAGTGATTTGAATGTAAAATTTACAAGCATTTTAAATTTTAACAGTTTTTGACGGAAATTGAGTTAATTGATAGATCATATTTTAAAAATAAGGACTGATACAAAAATGTAAGTAATTTTCATCATTAGTTTGAGCTATGCCCCGCATAATCATACATCATTTTCTTATTTAGCATTAGATTCACAATATTCAAAAAATTGCCAAAAAAAATCAATATTTTTCGAGTTTAGATTCAAATCTTGAAAGCTAATTTTTATTTATCGGTATATTGTAATTAGTCTTGGCAATTGAAAAAAAAATGCGTTTAACGTTTTTTTGGAAACTGGTTGTGTAAGGATCTGTATTTTTTTTCAATTTTAAAAAGTGGCTGAAAAGAGTCTGAAAATGTTAGAGATCTTTTCTTAAAAAAGTTACGTATTATAAAAAAAATTGAGTATGCAGTCAAAATCAGCAGCTGCGAATTATATGGACGATTTTTTTAGCAAAAAAATCGTTGTCCATTCCATTTGACGATAATTTTTAAATTCGATAAAATAATGATAAATTTTAGATAAAAAAATTAAAGTATTTGAAAATTTAATTGCGTGTTCTTTATTATTCTTGTCAAAAAATATAATATTCTGAACAAATTGTTTATCGCAAATAAATCCATTTATGATATCATCTCGATATCTATAACGACAAAAACAACGATATCGTTTTAGGCAGGTTCATTTTTATCGAAAACCCTATCGTTTCCGTATCATTATAGATTATCGAAAACAACAATTTGAGACTTTAATCGTTTCGATATCGTAAAATTATCGTTTGGTTTGATGGGTTATCTCAGCTTTTTTTTTTAAAGAATTGAAAAATAATAATTTGTATGCAAAATTCTTTATTTTTTGGACTTTTCATGTCTATAATTAAATTGAAATATTTATGACAAAACAAAAACAATTTAAATAGCTCTTAACATAATTTTTTATTCTGTTTGATCCATTTGAACCACTTTGGCCCAATGTGCATTGTTCAGCTAAACACTCTAAAACTATGGAATATTTCAATCATTTATCATTTGGTTTACATTTTAAGTGCATAAAATGTACACATGTAAAATGTACTACTTGGCATTGTACTTTTCGATAAATCAGAAAAAAACAGATTTCGATATTGTAATGCTTAATTTAATGTGGAATTCAATGCTTCCGTCAGATTTCTGCTATGAATTTTCATTGAAAGTCATAAATAAATATTACATGCGGCACAGAGAACTTTAAGAAAAGGAAGAACCTGGAGACACAAAAATATATAGGAACACAGTATGCAAAATGTACCTACACATGAGCTCATTAAACACAGAAAATATGCACAACATTCTACATGCTGCCGAGATTTTGCCGGGTATGTCTGGCTGTCTCTGTCTGACTGCTCTTGCCGTCGCACTCCACGCACTCATTCACTTTGCATAGAAGATTTATGAGTCGACTATTAAGTGTGAATTAAGTGCGTGTTTTTCATGATTCACAAACACACTCACAATAGGGAGTTGAGCACCAAATATCACAGTTGAAAAGTTTTGAAAATTGTTTTCGTACATTTTTTCTGGTTCAAATTTATAACTCATTTCAAAAGAATAAAAAGCGACAGCTTACATGGGACAGTGGCAGACTGAGGAAGCAGGAGGATGGAAGAATTCAAAGTGATATCAAATCAATTTTGCAAGAAAAATGCAGACATCTGAGTTGATTGTGCGTATGTAGATTTTGGGTGTGACACTGTGAAAATGTGTTGAATTATGATTGAATTACAAAAACAAACAAGGCTTCATCGTGGTAGCTTCGAAAGGCCTCCGAACGAACGGACGGAAAAGTTTTTCAGAAGATGCGATTGTGTGCAAAAATTCACGTTAAATCGTTTTATGATGCGTGTTTGAGTGTTCTTTGGAACCCAAATCTAAGGCACAAGCACAGATATGGAATGTGTTTGTCGACAACTTCAAGTTTGAAAAAGCAATCAATATCAAACCAATTCTTCGTTGATTACGATGTAATGACAACTACATACAACATTTTATAAAGCAAAAAAAAAATATAAAAAAATTATACGCTGTCTGAGATAATTGGTAAGTAAAATATTGTGTCCTTGAAAGACGACCAAGAGCCATCAATGTAATGTATACGACTCGCTCAAATAAATTACATAAATGTATGTGAGAAATTAAATTAAACTTGAATACATATTGGAGACAATTTTAATATTTTTAGGCAATACCCCAGTTTCCGATTTTCCGACATATAAATCTGAAAATAATAAAATTAATTGCTCTGAACTGTAATAAAACGACAGGTATTATATATGAGATGAACATGTTCATTGACCGATTTGGCTTATTTCCAAACTCAGAACTCCTTTTTGACTAAAACATATTGAAACACAATTTCATCGGATTCTGCCTCGCATTTTTCAAGTTGTCGTGTATACGGCAGACAGCTAGAGAGACAGACACACGGCCATTGCTTAACTAACACTGTAATCAAGAATATATAAACACTGGTTTAAATGAGAAAAATCTGCATGCAGGCAACATATAAATGTTTACAGTCATAATGTTGTGACTTGAATTGGCAGTCACTTTTAAATCAAAATTTTTAAATTATTTTGGTAATCAAATCATAACTTATGATTATGTAATATATTAAACATATTTATTTTAAAAGTCTAGAAATACAAAAAATATTGTAGCTAACATAATATGTTGTCTGCAAAAAATATCTTTTCCTTTGTGTGACTCCAACAAATATCCACTTAGCTATTTTAATTAATTAAAATTATGAGTTTTTATTTAAAAATAATAAAAAGTAAAAAGCAATTCTTTACACTTTGTTATTTTACATTATGAAAACTTCTTCATGGGTTCTACGAGTATTCAATTTAATCAGAGTATTTAACATCAAAACAGTCTGCATTGACATTTTTTTAAAATACCGAAATATTATAAACAAGGATATTAAAATAACCCGAGTGGAAATTGCTTAAGGTTAGCCTTAATTCGCATCTGTCCCTGATCAGAACACGACAAGACATCCCTACCAAAGGCCACCTCAAATGATAATGGTCAGGGTCGATTAGGGCAATCCTAATTTTAAATCCACGTAAAACAACCTGATCCAACCTTCATTTAAAATACTGATCTAAAGTTATATCAGTATTATTATGATTTCAACATTAAATAGCGTCACGTTTTGAATCAGGCACTAATGAAAACCCCGGATAATTGCCTGATTTGAAATCAGACTGCCTAATCAGACAATGATCGTATCCTGAACTAAATTTCCACTCGGGAAAGTATACTTTCCCGAGTATACTTTCCGAGTACATATCATACTTTCCCAAGTACACCGAGGGAAAAAAGTAATAAAATTAAATAAAAAGGTAATAAATTTAAATACTTTTCGACACGTTTTTCACCCGTAGTCTTTTGTAATTAAATTAAATACTTTTTATTTAAACTTGATGTAAATACTTTTTATTCAAATTTATTACGTACGTAATAAAATTTGAAGTAAATACTTTTTATTTAAATTTATTACGTATGTAATAAATTTTGAAGTAAATACTTTTTATCACTTTTTAATAAGGTTATAACATTTTAGTTTAATCACAATATCATAAATACGTAAATTGGTATTTTAAGAACTATTTATTTCATATAAAGAAGATTAGGAACAGATAAAATTATTATTTTATTTTACTTTCAAAATTAATTTCAAAATTTTTAATAAAATTAAATACTTTTTTATTTATTTTGAAATTAAAAACACACGTAATATTATTTGTATGGAGTATTACGTTTTTTATTACAAAAGTATTTAAATCAAATTTAAATAAATTCTATTTAATTTTATTACGTCACTTTTTTCTTAGTGTATATATCACATACATATCACAAAATTTAGCAAATTTCAATGGAAACTAAAAAAAAATTATAATAGGCTAACAAATCATGAAAAATCACTTTCCGAAATCGGTATTGTTAAGAGACATCGTTCGTCGGTACAAAATGTTATTCAGCAATTCAATAAAACAAAGACAATAGCACATAAGCCGCGATCTGCTGTCATCGAAAAATTAACAATCGTTTGGAGAAGAGGATCGTCCGATGTTTTAATGAAAAACCCAAAAATACTCCGTGTCTTATTGCTGGAAACTAGGGATGTCAATCCCGGGATCCCGGGATTTGAGTCCAATCAGTAAAATTAGCACTTTTGTTCCTCCCTGTTTTCATTCATGTCATTTCTACATAATTTTAATGTGGTGATTCGAACTGCGATTTTAGTTTTTTCCTATACGTAATGTTTTGGAGAAAAATGCAATTTATTATTTTTGCATTTTTGTTTTAAAAACTTTTTTATAAAAAGACTGAACAATGATTAAAAATTAAAATAGTTATTGTCCATGAACAAGTCAACTTGAATGTCGTTTAAGATTTTTTTGTAATAACCGGTTAAAATTTAAAAAATCACAGGAAAATCATATTTAATTAACAGGAAAATCATAATTATTATTATTTTAAAATATTAAAATTACTATAGATTCTACTCATTTCGACAATTGTATTACTTTTCGGTGCCTTTTTGATTTTTGAATAAACACATTTTTTATTGAATTTCAACTGTATAAAAATAATTCACTATTTATTTAAAAAAATATTAATTATAGCAGTATGTTCTAAATATATGATAACAATTATAAAGTACTAGGGTTTGTAAACATACTGTTTTAATGTTCTGTTTTGGTACTTTTTGTACTATTTCCTTAAAATATCAATTAATTCCAATCGATATTTCAATCGTTCTTTTTAAATAACATAATTTAAAACCTTATAATAATGCATCGACCATATATTTCATTCACATCATCAATATATTCTGCTGCAATATCTCCAGAATAAAAATTCTATAGAAATATGTTAATAAATATATATTCATTATCTTAATTTAAAAGACATATTTTAATTCACAGTTAAGTTTTTTAAATGCATATAACTGAAAAAGTAGAAATCACACAGAAAAAGCATATTCTCTCTGGTATTACCAATAATTTAAAATATGACATTTATTTTTTACTAAATATTCTTTTCTGATAATTTCATAAATTGCCCTTATTTTCTAAATTTTTCAAATTTAACAGATTATTTTAGTCAAACCATTAACGATATTCAAGTGGACTTAATGCCATAACATTCCCTGATTTATTCCTGAGCTATAACCTTATTATTATTTTAAATTAATAGCTGTCTAATCTTTTCATATAAAATTTTGTTAGTAAAATGCAGTGAAAAATGCAAAAAATATAAAATGCGTTTTTCTCAAAAACGTTACGTATAGGGAAAAAACTAAAAACGCAGTTCGAATCAGCACATTAAAAATAAATAGAAATGATATGAATGAAAACAGGGAGAATTTTGAGCTGAACAGTGTAATCTCTCGACTCGAAATACAGAAATTACTTAAAAATAGTAAATAACTATAATATAATTAATGACGGTCTTATATTAAACTAATTTTTATTTTGAAGACAGTCGAAAGATTTACTATGGCGAATTAAATCCAGGTTTTGAATAGCGATAAAACTGGAACCATTGTCTCTGAATGTAACGTTTATAATCTTTATTAATAACAAAATACTTAAATAAAATGGGCCTAAAACTAACATTTTTAACATTCATTACAATCAAATTGTGCGTACTACAAATTTCAATCATATAAAATCCATTTGATCGAGAATAAATCATTTTACAAAATCTGAATTCAATTAAAGTTTACATAAATAAATCCACGTTTCTAAATTGAGTTAATTTTTAAAATTGTTATTAATTAAAAATCACATATAGCTTTAAAAAAATGTGTCCACTATGAACTATTTTTTTTTAAATTATAATATTTTTATAAACTATTGTTTTCCACAAAAAACCAATAAAAAATTAATTGTTCATTCAGAATAAAAATAGCCAATAAAAATATAGCCAATTAAAAAATGTTTGATTTTGTATTTTGGATACCATGTATATTTGGATACCAAACCTGAAAACAGATGCATTTGAATATGGGCCATTCCACACCAAATCGACCAAAAAAAATCAAATTTGAGATTTTACCTTTTCGATCTTAATGAACTTTTGGCAATTGATAAAGGGTATCGAGACATGCACTAAACATTTTTTTTTTATTTTTTCCGACCACTACTTCCAGAGATACAGTGGCTCAATGTTGGAAAAAAAGTGCCAAAAATCACTTTTGTACAGTTGTTCATATTTAAATATCTCTTGAACTAGAAATGCTAGAAACTCCGTTAATAGCTCGTTTTAAAGCTAATAGAACAAGCTTTTAGAAAAATTAAGTTGTAATTTCCAAACGGTAACATGTGGCCCGTGGTCATTATCCTTGCACTTCGAAAGTGATGTCCTTAAAAAGGACCCTTTTTAAAATTCTGAAAAAAATCCTAAGTTTTCGTCAATTTATTATAAATGTTCATACAAAATTTCAAGATGGTATTTTGCTGGCATCATATTTTAAAAAATTATTTTCTAATCTCCACCAAAAAAAAAACATTTGTGGGAACAATTAGAAATAAAATTCGACAGCACAACATAACCAATAAAATCAGCTTAAGACGGTCTTAATTGAGGCGTGGTAAACGATGGAGCAAGAAACGACAACCAGCTTGTGGAATTCAGATTTTTTATAGAAACGTTATCTCATTAATAGTAAAAAACTGAGTATGCAGTCAAAATCAGCATCCGCGATATTTACAGAAATGATATATGGAATGTTGAATTTTATTCTATTTTTTGGTGGAGTAATTTCTTAGGTCATAATTTTCTTCGTTTATATTATATTTCTCATTTTTTTTTATCCTTATTTTTGTCCTAAAAAAACACATAGATTTTTAAAAATAATAATGGCAACTGATAAAGTAATTTCTTATAATATAGCTATTAATTTAAATAATCGTTATGAGAACATTCAAAATGATATGGTTTTTTGATATTTCAATCATTTGATGTACGTGGTACTAAAAGCATTCTAACTGCTACCCGTTCATTGTCTCCTTCATTTTTCAATGCCTGTGGATTTTACTTCCCCTAAAAGTTTGGAATTTATCTTTTAACGGACAATTGACCATCCCTGTTTAAAAACAGAAAGCTTGAAACTTGTTTTGTAGATTATAATTTTATCAAATATCCAAACCCTTTCTTATGATGGCATTTAAATCGCATTAAATACAGGGATGTTTTATTATAAATTGCATGACAATATAAATGCACAAATGTCCTTGTGGACAAGAGCATCGTTATTAAATAAATGGGTTCAAATTATGTGAGTGACTATAAAACATTTATATAATTATTTTTTTCAGGGAAACATTTAAGAATTTAGTGTGTGGAGAATTCGTCAAAATTTTCAAAATAAACTAAATTGTAGGAAGTTGTCGGTAATGCAGTTTTAATTGCTCTGAGCAAATTGTACAATGCTGAAACACTGCATTATTTAAAATCTCCAACAATTTTGAATAATCTGATAATTTAGACGCACACCCTTAATACCTGAACTAAATAGTTATAGTTAGATTTGTAAATCTATAATATTACTATTTACGAATTTTGCAATAATTTTTGTATGTATATCTGCTCTTTTCAGAAATTGTGCATAAATATTATGTATAGTGTTTATAAAAATATGGCTCATGCCATTTTAAAATTTTAAATAAATTATTCGCCATATTTATGTATTTAAATATTTTAACGAAAAACTTAAGCTTGAGAAAATATCTCCACACAAATTTATATTTACATTCTCCAATTCTATGTTAGTTCATACACAGTCCTACAATTTGGTTGGCTAGTCACCACTAGGTGTCGCTGTCTTTTCATGACAAAAACCACACTAGTTTGATAAATTCGAAATCGACTTTTGTCCATTGCACGAAATTTGTGGTGACTTTTGACAGTTTCCCGAAATTCGTAGCGGAAAAAGTTAATTAACCCTAACACCGCCAAAGACTTTAAATGTATAAGATGGTTACATTTTTTTGGTGGAGTAATTTGTACTAAAGAAAACGAGCCGAGATGCGGTGATCTTTGGCACCTGCATTTGCCACAGCAAATGTGTTGAATATCCCTGTTGTTTAGTACGAAAAAGAAGAAACCAAGAGGTGCTGAATATATTGTTGGCTTGGTTATACAACAAGAAAATATGGAAAATAATTGCCTAAATGTTTCAACGATTTTTGCTGAAACATTTAAGAAAGCTTTATTTATGATGAAAATATCAAAAGTTGTAGAATTTGAATCTTCAATTTTTGATATTCCCTGAAAAATTATTCAATAAACCATTTTCATGTAAAAATTCTCTTTCTGTTTTTCACAGACAGACAATTACACACAGATTTAATGTTGTTGTTGAACCAACAACAAAACGGAGCAAACGAACGAACGATAGAACGAGTTATCTGAGTATTTATATTATTAAAATATGTTATAGTAAAATATATAAAATTCAGAATAAAATGCATTTTTCTATATTTTAAAATAATATAATAATATATAATAATGCTTTGCTGCTTTAATGACAAAAGCAGCGGCAGTTGAAAAAGCAACAGCAAGAAAATAAGCATAGCAAAAGACAGAAAAAATAAGTAAAGCAACGGACGGACGTAAAAATAAGCAAAGCAACGGACGGACGAAAAAAATAACCAAAGCAACGGACAGACGGAAAAACATAGAAACGAACTGGCGGACTGAAAAAACCAAAAAAAAAAAGAATAGCAAACGAAACAACGATCGAACCAACAAACGTTGCATTTAATCAAATAATTTAAAGGCGAATAGCAAATGTTTTCTTTAAATTACTGAATTTCATTACTAAATTGATTAATGCATGCAATTAATATCGGTTGCTACATACACGTCGATTTTTTTTTCAGTGTAGTTGATTTCGAAATGCAAAGTAAAAAGTCCTTTGTCCAAAGTTTTCAAATAAATAAACTTAGGCCCAGTTTTTCAGTGTTTTTTTTTAAACTTTTCTACATTTTTAAAACGTCAATAGTTAACAACCAAAACGGCCAAATATCTTCAAATTTTGAAGACGGATAGTCAAATAGTAATCAGTTAATATATAAACATTTAAAATATTTGTGATGTTTTATACACGCAATTAATTCAACTTCCATGGTTTCAGAGATATCAGTTCTAATAATATAAAACATTCTACTTGATATGACTATTTTTTGTATTCATAACATATGTGCAAATTTAAACAACATTATTTAAAATACTTAATTTCGTAATAAAGAGATATCGGCCATTCCACGTCAAACCGGGTACTTTTGAGATTTATTATTTTTGATTTCGTTGAAACTTTGCAGTCTTGTGCTATGTCGAAAATATTTTACACGTGTGTCATGTATTATTAAACATTTTTTTGGTCGTTCTACCCCTTAATAAATTAAAAAATGTCGTTCTAATTCAACATTTTGCATTCAGTAAAATGACCGTACCACGTGAACCATAAGTTCAAGCGTTGAGGTCCCACTCTAAATTTGTCAGTGTTGGTTAATTATTGATGCAGTTTTGTGATGGTGTAAAAAATAATAAAACATATTATGTGCTAGGGGTTCCAATCCCGAAGCATTTTGGCATCCCGGGACTTTCGGGATTAGAAAAATAATCCCGGGATCCCGGGATATATCCCGGATTATGTCCCGAATGATTGAAATTTGTATTACAGGTACCAAATAAGTAAATTTTAATTAAGTAAATAATTAATTTACGTAGTGCTGCTAGAGTTTATCACAAGAAAATTTGAGTCGAAAAATAATTTCCTGTGCTTGAGTATTGCAGATGAAGTTAAAACACTTTAAATCAATATTTTATCATCTAAATAAAGCTGTTTTGGACCGAAGTAAGCTTAAAAAATTAGTGATTGTATCTATTATTGTCTTATGTTCGCGCATCGTCTTTGAAGTTTAAAAAGAACAAAAATTTTACATTTTCTCAAGTTAAACCTGTCACAAATATAATTGTGTTTATACATTCTTTATAGTTCTGAATCCAAATATGTTAACGATCCATTTCTGTGACGTATAGGAAAAAAATCCTAAAGTCTTCCAATAATTAAATGTTTACTCATTACATTATATTGTTTATTATTTATTGGCGTACGCGCATTGTAACTGAAGGTAAAAATTAACTTTTATGTTTAAGGTAATAAAAATGTATTTTGTATCAGAATAGGTTCCAAAAATTAGAGTTTAAATCTATTAATGTCCTCCCAAAATTTAAGAAATTTGGAAGTTTAAAACACCAAAATAATTTTATTTGATAAAACCGGAATATTATTCAGGAGGATATTAATTTATTCAAACTCTATTTTTTGAGCCTATTCCGATACAAAACAATTTTATTTACATGGTAAAAAAAACAAAAATACGAATTTGTTTTTAACATTTTTGTCGGTCAAATTTTTATGTAACTTTTAGGCCGTATTACAATTTGATATTAAAATATCAGTTTGATTTCGATACGCACTTTTAAACATATAGTTTTGTAAAAAATACTAGTAGCGGTATCCTTACATGAAATCAAACATTTGTCATTAATTCTATTGAAAAATAATTAAAATATGCTAACGACTGCAAATTTAAAATTTAATAGTTTTAATATTTTCTACACGTTTTTTTGATTGACAATCCCGGGATTTCATTTCGGGATTTTCGATACAAATATTCTCCGGGATCCCGAAATTTCGGGATCCCGGGATTGGAAGCCCTATTATGTGCTGACCACCAAAATCGGTTTTATAACTTGCAGACCATCATTTCTTATAATGTTTGTATTAAACATTTTAAAAACGAGTAAACTATTAAAAAGAGCAATGTATTCTCTTTCAAATGAGATCAAATTGTTTAATATTGAACTTATGGATCACGTCCGACAATAGTTTAACTAAATGCATAATGATGAATATCGACAATATTTTTGAATTTATTAAGGGGTAAAACTGTTAGAAAAAAACACTATTTTTATAAAAACAAATACGTGTCAAATATTTTTTGGCATAGTCTGTAAAATTTCAAAAAGATCGGAGCTCATATAGTCTGTTTTTGTTGAGAATCGCTCGGTTTAACGTGGAATGGCCGATGTACTAAAAATGTATTTCACATTAAAATACGATTTATTGATATATCCTTCTTTGAATTATGTATTGATTGTACACAATTATGCTAATTGTTAATAAGTACCCAGTATACCATTCGTTTCGATATCGTTACGAGATCAATGCGAGTATATGGAGAAATCACACGATATCGGACTCGTTTTCGCAACGATATCTGGCCTCAAATTGGATCTACATGGTAGGTAGATATCGATACGTTCTATCGGAGTGTTTTTGATATGAGAAATTTTTCGAAATCGGTACCAAATCGAGAAAAAGGAATCAAAGTTCGAGATTAATAATAATAATAAAAGTTTGGCGCTACAGTCCTGAACTTCAACCGAGCTACCATTTGAGCTGTGCGTGTTATATTTGTACTCAACGTGGTGGGACCTACAGTTTATGGCCGAATCCGAACGGCAGGTGCGAGCTTTTCATAGGCAATGTTTTACTCTCGTAGGTTTGCCATTTATTGCCGAGAAGTAGCGTAGCATAGAAAAATGTTTTTTATGAAACAGATGTTGGCATTAGCTGGGGATGGAACCGCGGACCTTTCGGCTCGTTGTCGAACGCACCACCGACTTTTCGCTCGTAGTCAAACGCATGAACCAGACGAGCTACCGACGCTACAAATCGAGATAGCTTCGGAAAATATTGCGATATCGATGTGATATATGTTATAATATTGTATCTTGTCCTTAAATTTAAATGTACGAGAAATTTTGAAAATTAGAAACGATTTAGCTACGAGTTCGAACTTTGATATCGAAGTTAATTAGAGAAAGCTTTGAGACATCGAAGGACTCCGAAACACGGCACACTGGGTATAAAAAAACTCCAAAGAATTTGAATAAATTAAAAAAAAAAAAAACAATATAAAAAAATTAAATTTCTGCTTTGTTAATCTTATTATTCAGTTATGTAACCATCCTACAAAATTGTAATAATTTCGGAAATGATGCTGCCAACGTGGAATCACCCATATACATATTTTAAAAGTGGTTATTGTTTTTAATACATTCATTTATTCATTTATAATTTCATATTAAACTGCTTTTAAAATTTAATAATTTACATATATGTTTTAAGCTGATTGTAATTAACGTTTTTTCAAGTCTTATTTTCTATGCCAACATTGAATATCTTAATTTTGTATATACTTATTTTAAAGAAAGTTTTTTTTTATATGAATGATCTGAAAATATATATATATGTTTTATTTATAGTTCTGAATATTTTTCTTTTATACAATCACAACAGTTCAAGGTTTTCCAGTAAATTATTCTAAAAAGGGATGTATAAAATAATGTAAAATAAATACATTTATTTAAAACTGGTTGATATGATTAGAGGTCGGAAGTAAAACTCTATTTACTGCATGTTTTGTAAATTTTCAAGTCTATTGTTCTGGTTTATTACAAGAAGAAGTCTTGACAAACGTTAATAAATGCAATAGGGAAATTCGCATAGGACAATTGAAGAAATGTTTCAAATCTCTGTTCTAAGAACCAACATCGTTGCTGTGAATACGATTAATGGATCAGAACTTCATACTAATGCATATTACTTTTATTTTCTGATGTATATGTGTAGTTTCATACAGCCTGCGAGTTGAATCAGTTTGTTTACTTCCACTACATAAAAACATATCATATTTTAGAATGCAAATCCAGAAATACATAAATCTTATATCAAAGTTCTAAATACAGCGAAACGTACATATTTACAATAAAAGCTTAACGTAATTTTATGTGGTGTAAACCATACAATAAAACATCGATCTCAGTTAACGCTAGAATCACGCAGAGACCGCGTGGATGGCAGACCCTTCAGGCCCTTCTCCAGCTTATCGGCGTCGCCGGCAGAAAATCGGTAATTGACTGAGCCCGCATTGGTACCTTGACCCCCGGTCAACTGGTTAATGCCAAGCAGAGAACGGTTTATGTTCGTCTGGAGACTCGAGTCGGCATCAGTGGGAGTAGGGCGTGAGGACCGCCGTTTCAATAACCGTTCCATTTGTTCGTCCACTGCGTTAACGGTGTAATTGTAGTTAGGGGTCATGTTAACTGTGGATGCAGACTCTACCGCATCGGGCATGCGCTTGTAGTCAAAACTGCGTGAGTGGCTCTTCCAAGACGGACGACTTATGAGCGGACCATTGTGCCCAGCGATACTAACTGCACAGTCTGTAATAGCAGTGCTTATATTGCCTCCGGCCTCATTAAGTTTTGACTGGAAAGAGCCGCTGCTGGATACGCTGGAGTTGCTATTGTTAGTGGAGTTCGAGCGCGCCAATTTGGGCTGACTTTGACCGCACTGCATGATTCCGAGATGATCCTGGCCGATGGTCAATATATTTTCATAGCGGTGTATGACTGATGGAGCTGTAACAGCTGGTGAAAATGCGATTGTTGGTGAAGAAGGTGATTTGCGTTGATGCTCATCTACTGCCAGCAGAGGATCCGTTGAGCGACAACAGCTATTGTTACTTGTAGAATGCTTCATAGTCCAGCGAAAATCATTCGAATTCTCATCGTCCAGCGGTGGAAAAGTTTTCGACATCGGTTCAGCCTCACTGCAAAGTAGCTCCCTCGAGCCACTCACATAACCTTCCGCAGGCGAGACAACCTCCTCGATGGTGTTCAGTGGAGACACCTGCAACGTCTGTTGTTGCTGCAGCTGCTCCATTTCAGTCTTAATAGTCGGCTCCATGCCCAGCAGTCCCAGCACCAGCCGCGGATTAGCCAAGACAAACCTTTCGAAGGTGGGAAAGTCGATTTTGTAAAAGTCTGTTTGTGTGGAGCGGGATATCTGGCGGGCATCAGGAGGGGTTCCTGCTTTCGAGCAAACCTTTTTAGTTGCTAGATCTAGGTCATGCTCTGTACTCAGTTGCATCTCGCGGCCCCAGATTTCAGGAGGATGTGAGGAACTGCGCTGCAACGATGCCTCTTCCATGCTGCCTGAAACGGAATTCGCACCAACTACCACGGTGCCCGCGATATTGGGTATGGAGCGAGCGGGCGCTCGGAGATCGGCTTGCGAAGCTATACTGGAATAAGTCATTTCCTGCAACGCCTGTATGGCATTACGCACCTCCACGCTCAATTGGGCCACATCCTGATGAAGCGTCGACACTTGTGAATCTAACCGTTCCATCGATCGCTTTTTATGCGTACCTAAAGCAATGCTATCCTCATCACCATCCAAACTTGTGTCGTCATCCAAGGAGCCGGTCTCCACACTTGAGGCTATGTTAATTGAACGCTGGCGTTCAACACGATCTCGTATCGTTACCAGAGACCGTCCACGATGATGAAGCTTCATATGGCGTGGACTATTAATGCCTAGGAGCGGTGAACGCACATGAAGCGGTGATGGCGTGGCCAAACTGTGGTGGGGAGAGGCTGTAGTTGCTGTCGCGACTCCACCATCAGCGTCTTCGCCAGCTTCGTCTTCAGGCTGATTTTCATCGTCCTCACTGATGCTCGGAAGCGGAAATGACGGCCCTATGTCGGAGTCTTGGCTTTCGTAGCCTTCGCGAAGGTTAAACGTCAGATCGTGTTGTATATCGTTGGCGAATTGTTGCTGATACTCTGGGTAGAGACGTAATACTTCGACGAGACCACTCATGTGGACGCATTTGAGGTCACAATATGTGAGAGCCTGTAAAAAAAAGAACAGTTAGAAAGATAAGGACACATGAGAAATTTGAATAGTTGGTGTGATGAAGTTAGTAGGAATTATGAGAGAAATTATGAAACGGATGACCAAACTGAATATACCCTTTTAATTTTAGTGTAGGACACAAAATGAATTATATAACTTTAATTTTTGGTGGTACATAGTGAAATGTTTTTGAAAAAATATCCCTAGTTTATGTAAACATTTTAGGAGACAAAAAATCCGTTTTATATTTAAAAATTAAGAATAATAAACTTGTACTTTTTTAATCGACTCAATAATTTTAATTACCGTGTACGGAAATTACTGTTTCAATTATAATATAATCATGGATTACTAATTGCACGTTGTAGTTAACTCACCTTAATATCACTGCTACTACGTATAACCACATCCTGTCCGGCGCTGTTTGTTGTTGCAGTCATTTGCCCATTGGATGTAGCCACCAGATGCACATTGATGTCAGAACCAACCAAGTCACCTTTTCCTAATTATCGAAAATTAAGTAAAACAAAAACAGAAATATATATATATTACTTGATTTAATTAAATTTTAAAATTTCTTAAACATTTGTACACAAAGAAGATAAACGTGGTTATATTTATTACAATTCAACATCTATATTTATATTCATTTGACTTTACTACAGAAACAGTAATTTGAAAACTATGATAGGTGTTTTTAAATTGATATCAATGCTTGGTGTGTGGGATTTTGTGCAAATATTAGATCGAAACGTCGGTAGCTCGGAGGTTAGTGCATTAGTCTGCGAGCCGAAAGGTTCCATGTTCAAATGTTGGCTGGGGCTAACAAGAAAACTTTTTCATAGTTCCAGTTTTGTGGTATAAATACCTTTTGTGGTATTTTTAATTGCAGTAGGATAAAAAATACTATGGTATTTTTGAATTCATGTGGTATTTGGGTACGTAAAGGTTATTACAAAAGTTATCTATTAAGCATCGTTTAGATATATCAGAAAGGTAACTTTTTAGAGTAAACATTCGTTTTTTTACTGCGTCATACTGTTTGCTGTTCGCCCACCCGTCTTTTTGGGTGTACAAAAATGTCCAATTGATAATAAAAATTTTAACCGCGACAACTTAATCGCTTTAGATACCTTTTCAAAAGCAAAAAGTCCACAAAAAGGCGGACATTCGTAAACCGTTCAGATACCGTTTTGTTCACTTTTACGACAACATTCGGATATCGGTAACTTTAAAAAGTTAGCATAATGTTAGGTTTTCTACATCGTTTGCCTGGTTGCGTTCTTTCTTTTATTATAAATATTAGTAATATGTAAATTTTTTTATTGATTTTAAAAATCGATATTCAAATATTATTAATATTCAAAAGAGTATGTACAGAACTGTTATAAACTGTTATTAAAAAATATTTAATTTATAAAATGAAAAATCATATGAGAGAGTCAAGAACTAGAAATGGTATATGTAGGATTGCCATATGAAAACTGGTCAATATCTAAACATATGAAAAAAAATCTTGATTATCCGAGGTTTGTCGGGACAACAACAATTTTTTATATAATATCGTCATATCTAGGGTTGTGAGATTAATCAGAATCCTGATTATATGATTAATCAATTAATCATTAACCCTAATTATTAAGAATTTTGATTAATTGAAAATGAAATAATTTTATTCAACAACATTTGAAATTTTTGACAGCTTAAATAAAGTGAACACTTATTTTTAAAATAATTTAAAAAGATTAAGTGTTTCAAATGTTCAAGAATTTTTAAATATTTTCTGATTAATCATAATACTGATTAATCAATTAATTACAATTCTTATTAATCATAATCCTGATTAATTGATTATTCAATTTTATGATTAATCGAAAATCTTAATTAATCAATTAATAATAACTCGATTTATCAAAAAAAAAAAGAATACTCGATTAATCGCAAAGCCCTAGTCATAATAAATATTTGTTATACCAAATGGTTTTGTTCAATCAAGTCAATATTAAGATTATTAAAATAATGTTTATTTTTGACATTATCTATCAAACAGAAATATTCCTTAGTCGTGAATCATCCTACTTGAGCCAACCATTTATTATTTAATATATAAAATGTAAGCCATTAAAAATAGTATAAAAACCCCGTTTTTTTGAAGCTGTCAAATTTTAGATGCCAAATTTCATTTGGCATTCGGATGTGTAAAATACATCGATGATAAAAAACACTCGATATATTGCTTCGATGATCGATGTTTTTCGGTTGTAATGTAAACCTTAGAATCCATTCGATGCATCGAGGTATTTTTTCGAACTATTGAATCACTGTTTTTACGTGAAAACAGCATAGTTGCATTTTAAATTATGGAAATCATGGTGCATAGTTACAACGTTTGCATTGGGATCTTTAAGTATTCAGTGACTCCAAAAATTGTTTAATCAATATTTATTTATTTTACTCAGGAAATAGAACGATCTCATTTATTTTGTTATTTTTGTTATTTTTATTATTTTTAATGTTTAATTAATTATTGTGTGTAATAATATAAAATTGTAAAAACTAAAATAGCAATACAAAAACTTATTTATTTTAATTTAATTTATTATGTTAAATAATATTTTGTCTCATAAAAACTTATAAAATCTTCATCAAATTGAAAATTATTTACCCAATTATTTTTTATTCGATGCATCGATATTTTTGTTCGATACATCGGACAACATTGAAACAACGAGTCGATGTATTATGCATTACATCGAACCAAACATACATCCCTAATTTGGCAACTTGAATTCTACCTGTAACACCATCCAAGTTCAAAAATAGTGGCCACACTATTTTATTGACATGACAATTTATGCAAGTTTACATACACCAGTGTTGCAAATTGATAATATTGTTTTTTTTTACAGCTTAACCTTTTGTACAGGATTTTGTTATAAAGGTTTGAAAATTTTTAAAATAGGTTTATAATTCTATATGATCAAACATTATTTTATCGGGACATTGAGCATTAAATATGAACTCTGGACAGAGCACGAAATATCGGGACAATCCCGACCATATGGCAACCGTAGGTATATGGGAACGCGAAACTAAATTTTTAGGTAATTTAGTGTTTACTATTCAATTTAGCAAAATTTCTAGCAATCTAAACTGAACTAAATTGGATTAGGACAAACACACATATGATTATCTATTGATTACCGACTTTGTGGAATTTCGGTTATCGAATAGCGATAGAATGAAGACTCAACCATTTATGTTTTCTTTAAATTTACATATACAAATTCGCACACACTCTTAATCAGTCTATTTTTATAAATTTTTATATTCTGTGGGATTTTTCGTGGTATTTTTCTATCTATGATATTTTTAATAGTATTTTTTAAACAGCGAGGGATATATTGTGGTATTTTTAAATTGCAAAGGTATTTTGTAGTGTAAAAATACAATGGTATTTTCTGTGGTATTTTTCAATTTCTGCAGTGGGATAAAGGTATTTTCTGTGAGACAAAGACCTGGCAACTATGGACTTTACATATAATGCCTACTAAGTAAACGAATGCCTAACATGAGTTTTCTTAATGTTAAAAATTCTTTTCCTGGACGTCCAAAAAAGTGAAAATGGGTATTTTCTCGGAATGTTGAAAGCATACATCGCAAAGTATAATATGTAGTCATAGCTTACGTATTTGTATTATGGAATTAGGCTTATATTTATAGAATGGATGAGTTATGGACATCAAAAGGCAAAATGTTTACAGGCAATTAAGAACGTTTAAGATTTTAAATTTTATTCCAAATTTGTCATAAGTTTGACTCAATTGCGCTTAAACTATTACTAAACAATGAAAAAATGTACTGTAGGTAAATTAAATAAAACTATCATTTTACTTTTCACCGTCGTAACTACAGATGATATATCTAAAACCTCTAAGTATCTAGGCTTAATACATTGATACCGATTTACCCAAAAAGTTTTAACAAATAACGGACATAACATATTTATTCCTTCGATATATAAAGTAGAATCAATAAATAAAAGTGAAATTTTTTTTTCGCCGACCCGTATTTCTTTTGTAATGCACATTACTTACCTAAAATAGCGACCACCATATCATCTTTAATTACTTCCATCGAACCGTTGCATAAATAGTAAATGTAATTCAAGGCATCACCTCTGTGTATTAGATACTCCCCAGGCGCACAAAAGTTGGTTTTGATGTGCAGAGAAAGTAGCTTCAGGCATCCCTGTGAATTAAGATGAGTTTTGAAAAATTGGCAAAAAAACCAGGCCCTTTAAATGTTTATTTTTATTTTTTTACATATTACTATTTTTGTGGTCAATATTGAAATTTAATTTTACTAATCGATTAATTCATTAGTTTTGTTTGCAAGTTTCTTTTAATCGTAGTCATTTACCTGAGAAGCCGCCTCAAATATTGGCAACTGTAATATTTCGCGATGAAGATGCATGGAGACATCGCCTCGCAACTCCTCTGGAAATTCTCGCAGCGTCTATGTTTCAAGAACCAAAAGATGACATGAAAAATTAAAAATTGTTAATAGTATTTACTGCAAATATTATAGTTTTAAATATTAATAAAAACAAAATTTACAAATGATATAAAGCGTCAAAACTTAAATTGAAAAATCATTAGTGCAAAAATTTTTAAAATACAACAATTAAAATTCTCAAATATAAATCACTGGACCAGACACACGTTGTTCAGTGAGAATCGAAAAAGATATCTCCAAAACATTTAATACGATTGTGGGTCAATAAGTCCCACAAAGTTAAAACAGATGGCGGTGCCACCTCAAAAAGAATATTTTTCTTGTCAAACTACTATTTGACGCACCAGATCAAATAGAAGTTCTCTTCCACCAGTTTGCACACCTAAAAAATATCTCGGCGTTAAGGCATTTGGGTCGAATAAAGGGTTATTTAGAGGGCCCAAAAGGATTTTTATTGCCGAAAAGAATGTTTTTATTTTAAATTTTCAAGGAGATATTGCCACCTCGACGAGTTAGGTCATATCATACAATTTTTTTAATTAAAAAAAAATCGAAACGAAGTAAAAAATCAGGAATTCTGAATTAAATATTCAATTTTTATCGTACATTTTTGTATTTATTATGTTGCTTGTGTAAACTAGTGTAAGCATAACATAACGAATTATATATATATTGCTGACACAATAAAACTTGTTCATCAACATTAATTAATTAATGTCATAAAACCCAATCAAACTTATTGCCAAAGTTTTATTTATAATTCGGTAAATTTTAATTTGCAGACATGTATTAACACTTATAAATGATTATCTTGACTCGTGAATAAATGTCTATCAATTTATGTTATGAATGGGGTATGATATGAAAAAAATATACCTACCCAGCAAACGATGCCCTACGGGAAACTATAATAAATAGGTCTTAGTTCTGTCCCTTTTATATGAAACCAACCGGCAACATTGACATGGCGTTGTGAATTAACACATCATGCAGGTCTTTAGACCTATCACTGAACTGGTCTTCAATTGGAGAACTTTCAACTGAATCAAATTCTCTAATTGAAGACCAGTTCAGTGATAGGTCTAAAGTTCTGCATGAGGTGATAATTTACCCCTCCGTATGACAACGCCATGTTAAAGTTACCGGTTGGTTTCATATAAAAGGTAGAGAACTGGGACCGATTTATAATATGTTTCCGTAGGGTATCGAAACTTAATAGGCCCACATTGTCGATTTCGATAACAAATAATAAGAAAACGATAGGGTTTTCGGTAAAAACGAACCTTTCTAGAATTATATCTATGTTTTTGTCGTTATAGATATCAAGTTGATATTAAAATAGTTTTCATTTTCGATAAACCAATTTTATTTCTTCAGAAAATTTGTTTTTTTAATGTTAAATCCTAAGATAATTTAATTTCAAAATATTTTGAGTTTCATTTTAATAATTTATGATTATATCATTGAAATGAAAATGGTTTGTATGGCATAGATATTTATCTATTTTTTTCAAAAAAAAGGAGTCGGATTAAAAACTTACCTCATAGATATCAATTCCATGGTTCAGTGACCAGCTGGTCTGAAAGTAATCTTCGATGCGTTGCTTAAGCTCCTTGGGCATCTGTAGTTAATTGAAATAGAAAATAAAAACAGAATCGTAAAAAAGTGCAACGTTGTCTGTGAAGGGATCATGGATAATTTCATAACTAAGGTATTTATTATTAAATGCTTTTCATTTGGAACAGATAATAACTTTTGTAAGTGATTTAACCAAATTGCATTTATTTATGTATTAAAACACTAGATTTAATTTTATGTGAGGTGGTATCGTGATTTTAAAAATCTCAAATGCACTTCGTTGTCTTAAAAACATACTGAGTTAACATATTAGAAATAATGTTGACTCATATAACAATAAAGTACCCAAAATATTATATTACCAAAAAATATCATTTGAATTTCGTATAATGTTGATTTTTGATATTTCAAATTCGGTTACAAAATGTGTCAGATAACAGTAAGGGCCAGTTTTCAGTGCTAGTTGAACATAGTTTGTGGTTTAAACTTAGTTTAAAATCTAAATTGAATTTTTAAGTGAACGTCAACCGTAGTTTAAACTTAGTTTAAACTACCGATGCTGATGTGTTAAACTTCGTTTAAACTTTTAATGTATTTGATTGGAAATTTACTCACTTTGCACTATTTTTTGTCGCTACGTTGTTAGACTAATTATTCTTATTTTTTATATTTTTGCACACTTGCATTAAAAATAAACTCTTACGTGCACTTTAGTTTCTCGAACTGTTACTAAATCGATATGTTGCTAATTATTTTCATTTTATTTTTCTGAAATTTTTTAAAATTTATTTAATTAAGAATGACAGTCAATATCGTGTTTTGTCTTGAACTCTGTTTATTCTAAATTATTCACTGAAGAACTGGTAACAACGTTAAACGAATTTAATTTAAATAGAACATTAATTAAATGGAGTTTAAACTTCGTTTCAACTAACACTGAAAACCTGGTCCTTAAACAACCTTTTGGCAATATCAATCGATTTCTGATGAAGCATTGAAAGATATCACTGAATCAAGACAATATGGATTTATCTCTGGTGCCTATTTTCAGTGGTTCGAGGCTTTGTCTGACGACTTTAAACCTGTGGCGACAATTTAAGGTATTCCAAGCCGAGGTTTTTGTTATTCTTATGGCTATGACTGCATTGTTGATAACCTATCTGGAACAGAACCATATTTGTAACAATCGATATGTAGAAAAAAAATATATAGCAATGCAGGTCACGAATGACATCCTGATTCAGATCAATATGTTAGCTATAAAAAAAGTAGTATACAATGACATATAGCAAGGATTGAAACCTAAACGATTAACGGTTTCGATTTCGGTTTCGGTTACGGTTTCGGTTTTAAGATTTTATAACGAAACGGTTTCGGTATACCGGTTCCATGTTACGGTTTCGGTTTTGATTTCGGTTTTTGTATAAATTTTCTTTATTTCCATATTTTTCAAATAATTTTACATTTTTTATATGGTGCTAAATTATGTTCAAATTATGATACTGGGGTAAAGTGGGAAACGTAATTTAACGTAAATGTTTGTTGTTATTTTAGTAAAAATATTGTGTTATATGAATTATTTAATTGATTACGCCAAGAAAAAAATTTAATTTAAAATTTCGTGACCACAAACCAATGAAAAGCAACATTTTGACTTCACCTGAGATATGATCTGAATTGCAAAGAAGAATTTTGTACAATTTTCATCCATAAAAGCCAAAGAAATTAAATTTCAACAATTCTGTGAACTGCAAAATATGTGAACTAGTGATGATCATTTGATAAGAAAATGTAAATCTATTAGTTGATATTTCAACTTTAAAAATGCTTCAATTACTTTTCATAATATTAATCAACAAACTCGAAAATTAAGTTTTTCATAAAAATGTGTTTGGTGACTTTTCGTTCTAGAACGACGATATACATTATACGATATACATATACAATAAATATAAGGGTTATTTCGTACAGGCATATTTCTGTTTTCGTCACAGATTAAAAAATCCGTATGTCAATAGAACTAAAATAATATCATGCATAGTAACATTTTTCTTTGCGAACACCATGCGAACACAAACTCAAACGCTACAAAGCGAATACTAACAGAAAGAAGAGAATATAACGATTCTTATACACACACTTTCACAACGACAACTCTTCGTTGCTATCCTGTATCATCGCATGGCAACAAACAGACGCATGACAAACAGACAGACGCATGACAACGGAGAGACGCATGACACAGACAGACGCATGGCAACGGACAGACGCATGGCACCACACTACATGTATGTATCTAGTACAGCTCTCTAGTTGGCAACAACAACGAGTTCTCTTTGTGGAACAACAAATTTCCCGCCAAAAATTCTATCAAAAGCTTGGATGCTGCTTTATTCGCATTTTTGTTGTTGTTGCACTTTCAAACGAATCAGCGGATTTGTGAAACAGAAAAACATAAAAAGCAATATATCAGCTAAATATATCACACTGTAAAAGGTTCATATATTGTTTTTTATTACTTCATGATTTTACAATTAACAAAAAAACTATATATAAAAGTAAAACAAATTTTTTTTTTTTTTTTTTTGGAATATCTACTAAGATCCACAGCACTCAGACAGACTATATCCATTGTACTGTGAAATCTATTCTCTACAATTTTGTGGTTAATATCACCACGAGCGGTAGCTCAGTGGTTAGTGCGTTGGACTGCGAGCCGAAAGGTCCCCGGTTCAAGCCTGGACTGGGGCTAACAACATCTTTTCATAGAAACATTTTTCTATACCGCGCTACCTCTCGTCAGTAAATGGCAAACCTACGAGAGTAAAACCATTGCCTATGAAAAGCTCTCACCCGCCGTTCGGATTCGGCAATAAACTGTAGGTCCCACCACTTTGAGTACAAATATAACACGCACAGCTCAAAATGGTGAGAGAGCTCGGCCGAAGTTCTACACAGGACTGTAGCGCCAAACTATTATTATTATTATTATCACCACGAGCGCCCATGCCCAAGCCGAGACCTTCAGAATGCAAGTCCAGCGCGCTACCTCTGGACTGCTGAGGCCGGCCTTACAAAAATAATAATGTGCATAGCACAGTGCATATGCACAATCGATATACGAACATGCGTAGCGAAGAAAAGAGAAAAAACATTGTTTTACTTGTTTTATCTTTTTGAAGCGACTTTTGAAGCACTTTAAAGCTATTTACAGCTTCAAAAGTGCTTAACAGGCCTTATTTTTAAGATGCTTATATTCTTTAGAATTCGACAAAAACAAAAAAAAACACACAGCTTCATTAATGTTCACGTTCATAAATATTTTGCACGCTTTCCATTGTTACTTGTTGTTCAATATTTAGTAATATCATGAATTATTTTGTAAATACATTAAAATCATAAAAAACGCAAGTCATCCTTTTCTTGCAGTCTTAGTCTTGCACTTGCTCTTGTTCTTTTTTTTTGCAAAATCTCGATCTTGTTCTCGTTCAAAAAAATGCAAGAACAAGAAATTTTTAATCATCACTTATGTAAACAAATATCTGCCTTATACTTGAAATGTTTAAACTTGTCGAACTTGCACTTCATTTTTCGTATTTCCTTAAATAGTTACTGAGATGTTAATAATTTGAAACTTTTTTTACATTTTTTCTTGCATTACCATTGTTTTGTTTATGTCCGAAATTGAGCTGTTTTGAAACATCAGTCAAAATTTCATTAAAAGACTTATAAATAGTATTCTATTGAATAGATCCTTTAAAAGAATATAAAAAATATTCAAATGAACTTTTCAAAACTTGTCCCACTTACCCCAAGCTCCCCTATATATTTTACTAATAAAATAATAAAAAAAACAATATTATTAAAATTTGAATCATTTTTTAACGTAAAAATTTAGCTTGGTGTTTTGATGTTAATTCGATTAATGAAACAAAAGAACAAATTTTAGACCAAATACCGTTGTTTTTGGTAATATCGTTTCTCAAAAAACAACATGTGAATTTTTGTACAACAAAACATTTTTATTTTGGGAACTCCAAATTTTATTAAATGACATTTAAACACGACCTGTACTTAAGATCTTCTATATTAAATAAAATATGTTTTTCTGTTTCTTTTTATACTTTTTTAAAAACCGTTTTAAACCGGTATAAAACCGAAACCGTTTATATCGGTTTTGGATATCGGTTTATTTCTGAAGTTCGTATAACGGTTTCGGTTACGGTTTCGGTTTTAAAAATGAAACGGTTTTAAATGGATATCGGTTTCGGTTACGGTTTCAATCCTTGACATATAGATAAACTCAAAATGAAGGTTTTTAAACTGACGACAACGCTAATCTTAAAGAAGTCTGCTTAATTCCCGCTCTACTTTAGCGGTACACATCTCATTTGAAAACATGAAAGCATGATACGAAGATATTCGAACCACAAAGTGCTAATTTAATAAAAATGATTCAATCAATTACCATTTTAAAATAGACTTCAGTCTGTAAAAAGTTCTTTTCACCCATTCCTCTCTAATTTACCCAAACAATTCCTATCATAACGCAGAGCTCGTATTCAGTGATACTTTCGAAGTCATTGGTTTTATTTCTACCTTCGATTACAAACCATTCCAATCAAACAGCATGAACGTGGTGCAATTGTGTTTGGTAGCATGGAAGGAAGCAGCTTTGTCTCGGGTATCCCTGGCCGGTGATGTTCTAATATGTGTCGTCGCATCACGTTTGTGGTTTGTCATCCTACATATCGACCACAACATTCGTTGTGTTCGTGTGTGTCTCTGGCCTTCATACAATTTTACGGAAAATAATCACGTAAATGTTGTCCTAATGGTGGTACCGGTGTCGGTTTTGTTATTATTAAAACTGACGCCGAGCACGTTCCAAAGGGCACCTGTTGATTATGTTTACACTTTATTCCGGAGTACGGTATTTGGTTATCTATGGCTGAATAGCTGCTATTTACAAAAAATATTTACAACATGTTCTACTTAAATTAAATAATTCTAAATTTATAACCACAATTGAAGCGTTGGATGCAAAATGAGATCAACACGTTAAAATATCCGTATCTCATAATCATATAAACCAATATCAATATTTTCTATTAATATCACTACTCAACAAAACGATACAAATTGTTTCCCATGGACATCCCATACATCAGTTCTATATAATTAGTGGGTGCTGATTTTGACTGCTTACTTAGTTATATTCAATCACATAATGTTTTAAAGAAAATTGCTATTCAAATTTTCGTCCCTTCTTAGACACTTTTTAGAATAAAAAAATGCAGTCACTTACACAAATAGTTTTCTAAAAAAAAAATGTCAATGAAATTTTTCTTAAAATTTTTAAGACTAACTACAATTTATCAACAAATACTATATTCCGATATGTATTTAGATATTTGAATCAAAACTTAAAAAAAACAATATTTTTTTAGACTATTAATGGATGATTTGTTTTAGATTTCGGATCTAAGTAAGTGTGGTCAATGCTCTGGATAATCATACATAATTTTCTTGTTTATCATTATATCACTATATCATATATGCTAAAAATAATTTAAAAAATTGTCTAAATATCAAAAATTTTTCCGAGTATAGATCCAAAACTTATCTTAAAAATGTATTGGAATATTATCATCATTCAGTAAATTAAAATTGGTGTTGACAATTAAACAAAGATTACGTTGAAGGTATATTATTTATCAGCATGACCTCCTGAGTCGATTTAGCGATGTCCGTCTGTCTGTCCGTCTATCAGTCTGTCCATCAATCAATTTTTATGTATACGTGCTTTGGTAAACTTTTTTGGTCAAATATTTATTGATATCATGCTCAAATACATGATAATAATGTTTTCCGGCGAAAAGACTTGTGGTTCACAAAAAAAATCGAAATTCGGTACACCTACCCATTTGTAAATATGGGTATCAAATGAATGGAAATTCTTCAACGATTGAATGTTTGTAGTTATTTTCAGGATTCGTATACCCTGGTGACCTATATATCACTTTGAATGGTAACCACACATATGTGTAGGGTATTTATAGTCGGCTTAGACGACTATAATTTTGATAATCCTAACTATCATAATTACACCTACTTTAAAATTTCCCATGTGATCTAACCTTCCCAACTGGTTTTATTAAAAGTTTGGTATAACCAACATAATACATCTCATGTTGGGTATTATTTCATAATTGTTTTGGATGTTATTTCTTTTCTGGGTTTTGTCATTATTTTTAATATATTTTGTGAATCTTTCATTGGCGTTATTTTGTGTGGAAATTTGGAGAGTCAATTAAAAAAACGAGTGAATTAAATCACATATAATCCAATAAAAATTGGTTAATTTTACTATGTACAAAAAATAACATGGACATAACACTCTATTGAAATAAATCGGGAATAAATAAAATTTACGAGCTATTGAACTAGAATTGCACATATTTATAGCAGGAAATTCTGAAATCATTTGTTTAGAATATTCAAGTACATCATAAATATTGCCAATATTGCATCCAACGCTTCAAAAAGAATCCGTAGATACCTTTGCACCATATAATTTAATTTCCTATTCCTGTAAAAACAAATCAGCCAGTGAAAACAGGTGTGACACAATATAGAGGAAATTTCATACACGAGAACGAAGACTAAGTTTCCGACACACAAATGCCCGAAGCAAATTTATTTAAATTAATAATTATCCTCATATATATCCACCATTATTTAAAATAGCATTATAGCTCAAACAACGATCCCATGGTGATGATGTTACAAGGGATGAACTCAGAAATAACCTCATCGCTCTTGGCCTCATTTTGTGTCTATTATTAGAAGATGCAGTTCAACTTTTGCATAATGCCATAACCGTTTTAAATAGTATTATAATATAATATGTTGTATAAGAGCTGTGTGTCAACTATTTGTGAATTATGATCAAAAATAGTTCAAAGTTAACGCACGCTGTAAATAAATGCAGGTCTCGCCCTCACCTGATGTAACGCAATGAAGTCCTTTAGATCCCTCCATTTGCTCTCGTATAATGACCGTCGCGAATACATGCGCTGAATAATGGCGGTGACATTACCAAAGACTACGGCATGCATAAGAGCTGTAATTAAGAGTACAGAATGTGTTGTAAAATTTCAGTACGACGTTAATTATTCATTGTAGTCGGATGATTCTTTTACTCACCTCCAATTAGCATCATTATAATTGAAAATACCTTCTCGGCCGTTGTGTTGGCCGAAACATTGCCAAAGCCAACGGATGTGAGGCTCGTAAATGTGAAGTAGAGCGCCGTGGAGTATGCTTCGGCATTTGTTATATTCGATATTGGCATTTTTAGGCGTTCCGCTAATGCATGCATCCATCCTATGGGAAAGTATAGTAATACAAATAAAAACTTAGTTAGATACTTTTACAAAAAAACATTGAAACGGCTACCCTTGTCATACCGTTTCAAGTTTCATATGGAAAAAGGAGCATTTAAGAGGAAGTGAAGTTTACTGCCATAAAGTTTACCATTATAGTAACAACATATAAAAAAATACCATAATATTTGCAAGGGTTCTGCGCTTTTGTTTTGAGAGAAATTAAGTAAAAACAAATATTTATCATCTAAAATGGCTCTCCATGATAATCAATATACTTTTGCACTGCGAACGAGGTGACTTCAAAAAATGCGTTTCAAACGCACCAGGACACATTGGTCCAGAAAGCAATTCTAGCGTGTCAAAATTCAATTTTTTTTTTTATAGTTAAAAACTATGTAAGTGGATTTTCTAATAGTTAATACTTTAATTAAGATGAAAAAATATATTTTGTTCATAAATTTGTTGTAACTAACAACTTTTTTGACTATGAATCTCAAATATGGTGTAAAATAATGATATAATTAATTGAGAAGTTGTTGTAATTTAAATTTAATTAATTATACTATATATAGAAACCCGCTAATAGTTTTTTTTGTATACAATAAGATGTTATGTTAAAAATATTTATTTCCAATTTTTACTTCTATGTCTTTTTGTAGTTTAGACTACTTATATACGTATAAGAGGTGCTATATTTGACAATTGATTAGGATATATTTGGTTTGCCTTTTTGGCCTTAGTAGAATTGTTAATATAATGCTACGAAATAACAACAAAATTATATTCGTACCGAAAATTGGAAAATGACAAAAACTATGTATCAGGCCCGTAGCCAAGATTTTCGTTTTAAGAAAAAGTTCCAGAAAATACGTCCGCGCATACAAATTAATTCTTTTTCATTTTTATTATGGATTATGTTTTTTCAAATCTTAAATGTATTTTGGAATATTCCCAGACGAAAATAATGACTCAATATATTTACTAAAAAACTAAAATGAAAGGATAATTACATTTGAAAACTTAGTCTGGATCTGCAGATTAACATGTAACGAATATGTATCGATACATAGAATTTAATCGATTATTAGCTAAGAATATAAATCTATGTAGAAATCTGTATTGCAACTCGACAAATTCTATTCAAACTTAAAAAAACAAAATTGAAAATCGATATATAGAAAAAATGTGTCATGGGACAAGGAATTCTCTACATTTCTCCATTTGAATTTCGTTACATATCTAGGAACTAACGATAACATCTATAAATCTGTAGAAATCTGTATTGCAACTCGACAAATTCTATTCAAACTTAAAAAACAAAATTGAGAATCGACATATAGAAAAAATGTGTCATGGGACAAGGAATTCTCTACATTTCTCCATTTAAATTTCGTTACACATCTAGGAACTAACGAAAACATCTAGAATTCGTGACGAAATCCGTACTTTGTATTACTTGGGAAGTCCATTATAGATTTTAAGTTTTCAAAATATTAATTTATGCTAAGAACATTTTTGTTTCTAATTTGGGATAGTGTTGGAATATAAAGAGTCCAAAAATGTAATAACATTAAAAATAGTCTTAATCGAATTAGCATGCTATGGAATGGGGTGATATATTTTCATGCATTTTAAAAAATATTTTTTTTATATACATATATCTTTTATAGAGGGAAAAGAAAATTATTGAGCATTGGATATTTTTTTTTTGTCAAATTGGATCCTTTAGAAATTTTTCGAATACCCAAAAAAAAAATACAATGACGTAGTTGGGTTCTGGGAACATTTAAAAAAAAAGTCTCCTTCTATGAAATCAAGGTTCGAACATAAAGGTCAGAAATAAAAATTTTAAAAATAGAGTTAATTGTAAATTTGAAAAAAAAAACATAATCCTTATTCAGGATTTTGTAAAAAATTGATAGAAGCGGCTATGGTATGAACCGGAAAGAACCGGAATTGAATTTTTGGAACCGGAACCGTTGTTAAAAAAATAGAAGATTATAACCAAAGTTTTAGTGCCTGGATAGAAGAATATTGTTTGATATAGTACCTATTTTATTTCTCTTATATATGTTACAAATTTAAGTTGAGATTTACGATTTCATATTATAGCCCTAAAAATATAAATTAAAAAAAAAAATGTCCAATGACAGAGAATTTCAAAAGTAAGAAATCAGATATATAAGATTTAAGTAAAATTAGTTATAAATCAAATTATATTAATAGAACCCTTAAAACACGCATATTATTTTATAAACTTCATAGGGTGAGGGTGGGTGGAGTAAGTGTATTAAAAAAAATGTATTGAAGTCTTAAATATATATTGAACTTCTTTTAGTACCAATTGTAAAACAGTATTAATTTTTAATTAGTAGAACTGGATTCTGGACCACTGTGCAGAGGCCGGATTTCGCAACTGTGAAAAAAGTGGTGTACACGATATTTTGTAAACATAGCAAACGTCAAAAAAATTTACACGAAGAAACTTAAAGTGTAAACTTCCAACATTCGTGAACTTTTTCATTTTGTGTACACAAATTTTTTCACATTTGCAATTTTTTTCACATTTGCAATTTTTTTCACATTTCAACAAATATTCATTTTCACCTACTACATGTAAATACATTCGCTGAAAATCATTTGTGTGAAATCAGTTATGGCAAACAATAGTATGAAGCGTAATTAACTATTAGTTGAAGCAAATGCATTTTCAGTATTTTTTCATTGCTATGAAATCTAAATTTAAAATGAGACATCCTTTTAATATAATACATCTGTTTGTTCGTTTGTACGTTTGTTCCGCTTCTCCGTCTAAACGGCTGACCCGATTTTCTTTAAATTTTTACCACAGATGCGGTATGGTCTGGAAGGAATGATAGGCGGGATTGGAGAAAGAGGCGTGGCGCCTCCCATACAACCTAAACTTTAAAAACGATATAACTCGGCACTTTCACCAGCTACGAACATGAAACAAAAAACCCAAATACAAAAAAAAAATTAAAAGCAAAAAAGCAAAAGTACAAAATAAAACAAAAGCAAAAATACAAAAACAAATGCAATAAAGTTTGTTCCGCTTCTCCGTCTAAACGGCTGATCCGATTTTCTTGCAATTTTTACCACAGATTCAGTATGGGCTGGAAGGAATGATAGGCTATGTATGGGCTGGATTGGACAAAGAGGCGTGGCACCTCCCATACAACATAAATTTCAATACTAAAACTCACCACAATAAAATTCACCACACAGTAAAACTCACCACACAAAAACGCAACACACAAAAATTCAACACACTAAAATTAACCACACTAAAACTCACCACACTAAAATTCACCACACTAAAACTCACCACAATAAAATTCATCACATTAAAATTCATCACACTAAAACTCACCACAATAAAATTCACCACACTAAAACCCTCCACACTATAATTCACCACACTAAAACTAACCACACTAAAATTCACCACACTAAAATAATAATAGTTTGGCGCTACAGTCCTGTATAGAACTTCGGCCGAGCTCTCTCACCACTTTGAGCTGTGCGTGTTATATTTGTACTCAAAGTGTGGGACCTACAGTTTATTGCCGAATCCGAACGGCGGGTGAGAGCTTTTTCATAGGCAATGGTTTTACTCTCGAAGGTTTGCCATTTACTGCCGAGAGGTAGCGCGGTATAGAGAAATGTTTCTATGAAAAGATATTGTTAGCCCCAGTCCAGGCTTGAACCGGGGACCTTTCGGCTCGCAGTCCAACGCACTAACCACTGAGCTACCGCGGCTACACTAAAATTCACAACACTAAAATTTACCACACCAAAACTCACAACACTAAAACTCACCACACTAAAACTTACCACACTAAAACTCACCACACCAAAACTCAACAGACTAAAACTCACCATACTTAAACTCACCACACCGAAACTCACCACATTAAAACCCACCACACTAAAACTTCTACTGTGAAAAACTCTACGGGGAAGAATTCTACGGGAAAGAGTTCAACCGGGAACAATTCTACCGGGAAGAATTCTACGGGAAAGCGTTATATGCGGAAGAATATTACGGGGAAGATTTCTACTGTGGAAAATCTATGGGGAATCTGAGAAAGAATTGTCTATCAGAAAAGCTGTTTTTGTTTTGTTTACTACATTTATAAAACCAATAAAAAAACGTCCACAGTGAAGCATGGGTCCATGATATAAATAATAAAAATGTTTTTTATATTAATTAAATCGCTCCATATCTTTGAATTCACAAAATCTTGGAACGAGTCGTGTACGGGTCCAGCTAGTAACCAATATTTAGTGTGCTCAACAGTTAGTTGATTATATTGATATAACATTAGGTTGTACCAACCAATATATATCTGATTAAACCTTGAAATCAGCCGTTTTGTAGAAAAACGATGCCAAAGCAGGACAACAGCAGTCGTACAAGCATCAGATTTTTTACTCGATTTTTGTACTGTGGACAGCTCGTGCCACGTGTAAAACATACTTGGAATGGTTCGTTCTTACTGTTCGGTTTTTTCATGCCCAAATATACTAAAAAAAATTAAAACCGCGATATTTTAAAAAACTTGCCTACGATTTTTTAAATTTTGGTCATAAAACACTCGTGAGGTTGTCCGAAACATATTCTTAAAAGATGTATTTGGTCTCTCGACTTTTGGGTTGAAAGTGTTTCAGGCTAGGAGTGTTGGGTCAACTAAAATGAGGTGTTGCAATAACTTAATCTGTCGAATGTTTACCGAACTAAATAAATCAGTTGGCAAAAAAAAAAACGCTTGCCTCAACTGATTCGTAAAGTGAATTCACTTTTAAAATCATAAATAGAAGATTTATTAGAAAGACACAGGTCTACCAATGCAGCCTAATGAAAATTCTGGCATTCCAAAATATAATTATCTCAAAATATAAGTAGTAACCATATAAAGTTAAAAATTTTAAATTTCACTAATACCCGTAACATGGAACAATAAGATAACAGTATATTAAATTGAATTGTATTTAAGAAATCCAATATATATTTTTTTTTATTTGACTTAGATCAGATATTTTCATTGCCAATCGATAGGTGCGTTAAAAACAAACAATAAAATCCTATACATCAATATAAAGAGTTATAACAACAAAAAAATCGAAAAGATTCGCCCTTTTGGCATGACAAGATTTTCAAATTTTCAAATTTCTTCGTTTTTATTAATGCAAGAAAATATAAGGGTAAAGACATTAATTGTTTGTTTTTAAAGCACGTATTGATTGGCATCATTACTTAAAAATTTTTGCCAAACATTTTTCTTGAAAATAACAAATGGCAAATTAATATTTGGAAAAATATTTTAAAACTAGCTGGACCCGTGCACGACTCGTGCCAAGATTTTGTGAATTCAAAGATATGAAGCGATTTTATTAATATAAAAAACATTTTTATTTATATCAAGGGCCCGTGCTTCGCTGTGGACGTTTTTATGGGTTTTATCAAATAATAATTCTCCTTAACAACAACTTTTTTCAAAGACTATTTCGAATAGAATATTTCGCAGTAGAATTCTTCCCAGTAGAAATCTTCGCAATAAAATTCTTCTCCATAGAACGATTTCCGTAGAATTCTTCCCGTAGAATTCTTCCCCATCGAGTTTTTCCCAGTAGAACTTTTAGTGTGGTGAGTTTTAATGTTGTGAGTTTTAATGTTGTGAGTTTCGGTGTGGTGAGTTTAGGTGTGGTGAATTTTGGTGTAGTAAGTTTTAGTGTGGTGAATTTTTAGTGTGGTGATTTCTAGTGTGGTGAATTATATTGTGGTGAGTTTTAGTGTGGTGAATTTTTATGTGGTGAATTTTATTGTGGTTAGTTTTAGTGTAGTGAATTTCAGTGTGGTGAGTTTTAGTGTGGTGAATTTTAGTGTGGTGAATTTTAGTGTGGTGAATTTTATTGTGGTGAGTTTTAGTGTAGCGAATTTCAGTGTGTTGAATTCTATTGTGGTGGGTTTTACTGTGGTTGTTGCGATGAGTCCGGCAACGCCGCATGGAATTTAGGTATAAAACGAAACGTCAAATGCGAATAGGACAGAAGAAGAGCTGGGACTAAAAGAAAAGTTATTGAAAGTCACATTTATCTTTTTGTAGCCAAGTTGGGCACTTGATTTATTTAAATTTAATGAATATTATTGAAGTATTATTTGCAACCACGGCAGCGTTAGGACTGTAAGCGAGAAACTAAGTATGTTAATCATTTTATTATAACTTTATATTAATTTGTTAATTAATACAGGAATTTTTTAATGTAATAAATTGAAGTGGAAGTTTAACTATTGCTTGGCTTTTAATTCATTCAAAAAGCTTATTATCTCGTAACATTTTAAAAAATTCTTATACTTCAATGCCGTCGAAGGTTCGCAAGGCTTCTGGTGCTGTATCAAAACTGGCAAAAAATAGTTGCTTATTATGCAACAAAGAAGATAACCTCAAAATGGTACGTTGCGACAACTGCGATGCGTGGTATCATTTTTCATGCGTTGGTGTGACAGCTGCGGTGGCCGACCGCGATTGGCGCTGCCACTCTTGTTCTGCGCTGTTAGCAAGCGCTCTCATCGAGTCACAACAGACGCCATCGATTATCACACAAGCGCAAAATATCGTTCGAGCTGATGTACACAATATGAGGACTGAAAACATTCCACGAAGTCCGGGTTGCGGTTTTGTGGAAGCGATGGACCCAACGAAAAGTACTGCAAATAATATCGCTACGCTCACATTAGAATCGACAGTGCAACCACCGCTGGCTACACCGCTTGATGTAGCGATCACCCCAAACAATGGAGACATCGCAAATGATAATGTAACTGAAACTAATCAACGGCGTAAAAGCAGAGCGGCCTCTGTGCGATCTAGAAGTTCTAAATCATCAGCAGTTAGTGTACGCCGAATGTATGCAGAAATGGAGATACTGAGCGCAGAGCAAGCACTTTTGCAAGAAAGGCAGATCATATTACAGAAGCAGAAAGAGGAGGAACAAGCAATTCTAAAACAAAAGGCTGATAATTTGCAGAAGCGAAAGGAACTGCTTATTCAGCTGAACGAAGAAGAATATGGTTGTGAAGAATCTGAAGATGCACAAAGTATGATCGACATCGATAGATGGCTTGGGAACTCGCAAGGCAAGAATGCTGAAGCAGCTGCGGCGCATATAGCTGCAAGCACAATGACAAAAGGGATTGTTGAACCGCCGCTGATTGAAGTAAATAAGGTTAATGACCTTCAACAGCGAAATATAGAAGAATTCATGCGAGGCATGCTAGAACGCATGCGTGTGGTTGAGTCGCAAATGAACGGCAAGCAGGCCAATATTTCTACGTCACGATGGCTTCCAGGGATGTTACCCTCGAACACAATTAACCTTCCAGCGGAAGAAATTTCAAACGCGAGTGTGATGAGACCAACAAATACAGATGTTTCAGTACAGGCAGTTGTTTCTCGGCTGACTCCTGACCACTTAGCAGCACGCAAAGGAATATGCAAGGATTTACCAAAGTTTTGCGGTAAGCCAGAGGAGTGGCCTCTTTTCCTAGCTAGCTTTGAACAGACTACATCGCTTTGTGGGTTTTCTGATGAAGAAAATCTTGTGCGACTACGTCATTCGCTAACGGATCAGGCTCGAAATGCTGTAAAAAATTTATTGTTGCATTCATCGTGCGTCCCTCAAATTATAACAACGTTGCGCATGAAATTTGGACGGCCTGAATTAATTATCGACACCCTACTGTCACAAATTAGAGAAATGCCATCTCCAAAGGAGAATCGTCTTGAGACAATTGTCGACTTTGCCATCGAGGTCCAAAACATTTGTGCTACAATGAAAGCATCTGGATTAATTAATCACTTAAACAACCCGGAATTGGAGCAAGAGTTGGTAAGCAAGCTGCCTGGACTGCTTGGAGCATTTTGGGGAATGCATAAGATATCGTTAGCCACATGTACACTAGAAAACTTCAGTGATTGGCTCATTCAGTTAGCGCAAGGTGCGAATAGTGTAATAATACCCAGTACGTCAACTAAGTTACGTAAACGAGGAATGCTGAACACTCATGCTATAGAGCCTGAATCAGAAAAGGAAATAAAATGCATTATTTGTCAAAAACATTGCGCTTCCGTGGATGTTTGTGAAGCCTTTGCTAAGCAAAATAGGAAGGAAAAGTGGAGAACTGTTAGATATCACAGCCTTTGTCGAAGATGCTTAAAATCACACTATCCCCATCCATGCGACTATAGCAGCGAATGCGGAGTAGCAGGGTGTAAGTTTATTCACCACCCTCTTTTACATAAACAGATTGTTTTTGCTTCGCCTAATACAAGTTGTACAACGTACGACAAGAAGTGCAGTTCTATATTATTTCGCGTCATTCCCGTATCAATTTATGGAAAAGGAACTAAAGTTGACACATTTGCCTTCTTTGATGATGGTTCCTCACTCACATTAATGGATGAAGAATTGCTAGAGGAGTTAAATTTAAAAGGTACTCCAGAACCACTTTGTCTGCGTTGGACTTCAAATACTCATCGCTATGAGGATAACTCTATGTTAGTAAATATGGAGATATCTGGAACAGGGTGCGAAAAACGGTTCTCTGTTACGAATGTTCACACAGTGGCCAAACTAGACTTACCACAGCAGACTCTAGATGTTGATATCTTGCAAGCGAAGTACAAGCACTTAAAAGACCTGCCACTAAAATCATATTGTAATGCAACACCGCGTCTGTTAATAGGCCTGGATAACTGTATGCTTAGCCGAAGCTTGAAATCAAAAACAGGAGCCGACTTTGAGCCTGTTGCCGAGAAAACTTTGCTCGGATGGACTGTGAAAGGACAGCTGACAAAACAGCAGCCAATTATGCGTCATTTATTTCACATTTGCGATTGTGAAATATCTGTTAATGCTGAACTGCTGCAAGTTATTAAAAATTATATTTGCCTTGACAATCTGGATGTAGCATGCAACAATGCGCCGATCACATCTCCTGACGAACAAAAAGCTCTGGAGCAATTAAGTGAATTTACTAGAAGAATTGGAGATCGATTTGAAACATCTTTGCTCTGGAAACACCAACAGGTTTTGCTTCCCGATAGTTATGCAATGGCCAAACGACGAGCTCAATGCTTATATTCAAAAATGCAGAGAGATCCAGTTCTGGCGCAAGCATTGCAAGCCAAAATTGAGGATTATGTTGCAAAGGGATATGCTAGAGAGTTGAGCCCAACAGAAATTACATCCGAAAACTGCTGGTATCTTCCTATATTTCCAGTCACAAATCCCAATAAGCCGGGAAAGATTCGCTTAGTGTGGGACGCGGCGGCTGCAGTGGGTGGCATCTCCTTAAATTCAATGCTTTTGAAGGGCCCGGACCAGCTCACATCAATGGTGTCTGTCATACGAAAATTTCGTGAACGCCGCGTCGCTATTGGTGGCGATATAGCAGAAATGTTTCATCAAGTACGGGTGCGTAGTGAAGACCTGAGTTATCAACGTTTCCTGTGGATAAAATCTGGAGCCGTGCAGCCAACGGTTTACGTCATGTTAGTAATGACGTTTGGTTCGACCTGCTCGCCAAGTTGCGCCCAATATGTGAAAAATAAAAATGCTGAAGAATTTCGCGAGCAATATCCAAGAGCCGTTCAATGCATACTTGAGAACCATTACGTTGATGACATGTTAGATAGCGTTGACACCGAGGAAGATGCGGTAAATCTTGCACGTGACGTCTGTTTTATACATAAAAAAGGTGGCTTCCACATGCGAAACTTTGTATCAAATTCGAAGGCTGTTCTCGACGCATTAAAAGCGGATCCTGTCAATGCCGTAAATTTAAACGCTGATACTGACATTTCGGCTGAAAAGGTACTCGGAATGTGGTGGCTTACCTCTGAAGACTGTTTCGTTTTTAAGTTATCCAGTCGCTATAGAAACCAAGATGTACTGCTTGGAATTCAACGACCCACTAAACGAGAAGTATTGAGTTTACTAATGACAATATTTGATCCACTAGGGCTTCTATCGTTCTATGTTATGTACGCTAAAGTAATATTTCAAGAAATATGGCGAACATGTTGTTCGTGGGATGAGCCGATACACGACGAACAGTTTTCTAAGTGGTTGCACTGGCTCTCACTTATGCCTGAATTGCAGCGAATGAAAATTCCAAGATGTTATGTAAAGGGAGAATATGTTCAATATCCTGAGATGGAACTACACACATTCGTTGACGCTAGTGAAAATGGTTTCGCTGCTTTGAGTTACTTGAGATGCTCTGATGGTGCTACGGTCAATTGTACTCTGCTCGGCAGTAAAGCTAAAGTAGCTCCTCTCAAAATGATGTCTATTCCTCGTCTAGAGCTCCAAGCCGCAGTTGTTGGAGCACGTCTTGCAAACGCTATGATCACCACGCACAGTATTCAAATAGTAAAGCAGACGTTCTGGTCAGACTCACGCACCGTTTTGGCTTGGCTGCGTTCTGATCATAGACGTTACCGTCAATTTGTGGCTTTCCGCGTAAGCGAGATATTAGACCTTACAAATATAAGAGATTGGCGCTGGATTCCAACTGCACATAATGTAGCTGATGAGGCGACAAAATGGCGAAAAACACCTGACTTTACAGAAAGTAGTAGATGGCTGAATGGACCGGAGTTTTTGAAACTAGATTCTGAGAAGTGGCCACGAGAAGAAATTTGCAATTCAGCTACAGAAGAAGAACTTCGCGCGCAATACATAGGATGTCATATTGAAGATTATGCCCAGGGATGCAGAATACCAGTTGAGCCTAAGCGTTATTCTACATGGAAAAAATTACACCAGATTACAGCTGCAGTTGTTCATATCGCTCACGTTTGGAAGAGTCGAATTTCAATTTGTCCAATTCAGCGAAGTTTTGCTTCTCAAGAAGAGATTCAAATTGCACAGGTATTGCTTTGGAAGGAAGCACAAGTCGACGAGTTTGCTGAAGAAAGAGCATTGCTTTTAAAGAACTGTGTAATAAAAAAATCGAGTCGTATCTTCAAACTTACACCGTATATGGATCTTGATGGACTACTTCGATTACAAGGACGAGTACAACTTCAGCAAATAGAGGATCCAATTATATTGCCCAAAAATCATCATATTACCAGATTGATAGTTCATGATTATCATTGCAGATATCATCATGGAAATCACGAGACTGTTGTTAATGAAATAAGACAAAAGTTCTGGATCCCTCAACTAAGAGTGGTTCTGAATAAAATAAGAAAAACTTGTCAAGTATGCCTCAATCGAAATGCGCTACCTAAGCCACCTAAGATGGGATGCCTTCCTCCAGCTAGAACAACTGCGTTTTGTCGTCCATATTCGTTCGTGGGCGTAGATTATTTCGGACCTCTTCTTGTATCCGTGCGGAGGAGCACTGAAAAGAGATATGGCGTGTTACTGACGTGCCTAACAACTAGAGCCATCCACTTGGAGTTAGCTTCCTCTTTGTCTACCGACTCGTGCATTATTGCTATTAGAAATTTCATAGCACGCAGAGGATCTCCATTAGAAATATTTAGTGATAATGGCACTAATTTTAAGGGCGCCGAGCGTGAGCTGACAGAAGCGTTTGCTGTTATGGACAAGGTAAAGATGAGTAAAGAATTTACAACCTCTACGATGAAGTGGCGATATATACCACCAGCATCCCCTCATATGGGCGGGGCGTGGGAGCGCCTAGTGCGCTCGGTTAAGGCTGTTCTTTACAAAATCCTGCCATCGCGGACTACAAACGAGGAGGTATTACGCGGAGCATTATTGGAGGTAGAAATGATTGTGAACTCACGACCCTTGACTTATATACCTATCAGCAACGACGAGGACGAGGCATTAACTCCGAATCACTTTATATTGGGAAGTTCAAGCGGGGCGAAACCGCTAGCAGAGCCGGTTAGTGATGGAATTTTATTAAAAAAAGGTTGGCAGACCACGCAACAGCTTTCTAACGCATTTTGGAAAAGATGGGTATTAGAATATCTGCCTGTAATTACTCGCCGTTGCAAATGGTTCGCAAACGTCAAACCAATCGAAGTTGACGATATTGTTGTGATTGTTGATCCCGATAGTCCTAGATGTTGTTGGCCAAAAGGAAAAGTTGTTGCTGTGAATACGAGTTCAGACGGTCAGGTAAGAAGTGCGACTATAAGGACCGCTACTGGAATGTATGTAAGACCTGCGACGAAGATTGCCGTACTTGACGTCAGAAGACCAGTTGATGTAGATTCCGAAGAGGATATACCGAAGGGGAGTGTTGCGATGAGTCCGGCAACGCCGCATGGAATTTAGGTATAAAACGAAACGTCAAATGCGAATAGGACAGAAGAAGAGCTGGGACTAAAAGAAAAGTTATTGAAAGTCACATTTATCTTTTTGTAGCCAAGTTGGGCACTTGATTTATTTAAATTTAATGAATATTATTGAAGTATTATTTGCAACCACGGCAGCGTTAGGACTGTAAGCGAGAAACTAAGTATGTTAATCATTTTATTATAACTTTATATTAATTTGTTAATTAATACAGGAATTTTTTAATGTAATAAATTGAAGTGGAAGTTTAACTATTGCTTGGCTTTTAATTCATTCAAAAAGCTTATTATCTCGTAACAGTGGTTATTTATTATTTGATGAATTTTAATGTGGTGAGTTTTAGTGTAATGAATTTCAATGTGGTGTGTTTTAGTGTGTTGAATTTTAGAGTGGTGAGTTTCGGTGTGGTGAATTTAGGTGTGGTGAATTTTGGTGTGGTGAGTAATGGTGTGGTGAGTTTCGGTGTGGTGAGTTTCGGTGTGGTGAGTTTTAGTGTGGTGAGTTTAAGTGTGGTGAATTTTAGTGTGGTGAATTTTATTAAGATGAGTTTTAGTGTGGTGAGTTTGTTTTTCTTTTTCTTTATCTTTCCTTTTTTTGTTTTTCCTTTAGTTTGGATTTTTGTTTAGTGATATTGTTTTTGTTTTTGTGTTTTTTCTTTTACATTTTTTTTTGTATATAATTTTTTTGTTTCATGTTCGTAGCTGGTGAAAGTGCCGTGTTATATCGTATTGAAAGTTTAGGTTGTATGGGAGGTGCCACGCTCCTTTGTCCAATCCCGCCCTTATATAGCCAATCATTCCTTTCCGATCATTCCGCATCTATGGTAACAATTTCAGGAAAAACGTACAAACGAACAAACAGATTTATTATATTAATAGGATAATGATACTAATCGATAGGTGCTTTGAAAACAATCAATACATCACTATTTTATCTTGTGCAAATAAAGAGTTATAGCTTAAAAACAAAAATATTTGCGTTTTGGTCAGGATATAGCCTCACAAAATTAATATTTATAATTCAGTACGTTGGCCGAATCCAAAGATATTTTTATACGTTATAATAAATGATGAAAAAACCAAAATAACAAAATAAATTGTAAAAAAAAAGTTTACTATTTTTTAAAGCACTTCAAACTTTAAAATTTGATTTCCCAAAATTTTTAAAAATACACATTCGCCCCTTTGGCATGAGAGTGAATATTATTCAGAATTTAGGCATTAGATTTCGTTTTTCATGAATATTCCAATGACCTTTTTTCAAGAATATTCGACAAAAATATAGCAAGTGTGTTGCTCAGTAGTCTTAGATGCAAAGTCAACTTAACATTTATAAAATATGTATAGAAGCCCACATATCAAGTGTTGACGTTTTCGTAAAAAACATTTTTTTTAATTTTATGGCATGTTCATTTTCGCCTTATTGGGACATTTTTCTACTAAGTATGCGAAAAAAGAAATCAATTGAAAATATCACACTGTGTATTGTTCTGAATTATAATTCCTAAAAGAAAACCTTCACTGACCGACGTCCATACATACCATTTTCATGACCATGTTTTTCTAAAAAATAAATAAGTAACTTTCTGATTTGTTAAGTATTTCTCGCTCCATAGTCAGAAACAATCGAACGAATGCCTAAAATACAATCCCCCAAATGACAGGTTTGCCTTGACGTAACCACTTCAGAATCCCTTCAATTCCCGCCTAATTGGATTTGACTTTGAAGCTTTTGTCAGCTGTCGCATTTTTGCAGACTTGTTAACATAGCAAGACGTATTGAATACCCGGCCCGGCCCGTACGCGACTGGGAAAATCATGAAGTTGCAGATAAGTTTGAAACTGTTCGTATTTTCATTTTGTTATGGTTGTTGTGTCATTAGATAGGCCTGTACTTTAGGGCTTAATTGCGTATACACTCTTACAGGAAAAAAAAAACATCTTTTTAAAGCGTTAAGTATTTCGAACTTCTGGTAAAGTATTAAAAAGGCAAACGATGTTCAACAGTTTGTTGTTGTTTAATTTACAAAGGGACTTGGAAGTGTTTTCTGAGAAAACATTGTATATCTAAAAAGTGTTGATGTGCAAATGACGTTTAATTGCTATCGCTACGGAAATAATTTAATTAATTAAATGAACAAACAAATAATAAAATGATTTTTTAATGGAGTGAAAATATGAGTTATTTAAAATACCATTATGCCAGACAAAGTAATCATCAGTTGGCACATATTAAGTGAATTTAAGAACTGGTGGCATATTTTTATTGGGTAATTTGAATGTTGATTTTATTTTGTATTATATGCTATGAAAGAACAAGTAAATATATAAAGAAACAGAAAATCAGTTAGTTCAAGATGAGTTTTTAATTTAAGTAGGAAAAACTGCTGTACTTTTTAAATAGTTTATAAAAATACCTTCGGAAACGCGTTTGGGTTTAATACGGCTTTATAAATAAACTATCTACCAATATCACGTTGTAGTTTAGGGTAATTGTAGTTGAAGGTATGATTAGATTTTATGTGTTGGTTGACTTACCTATATCCCAGCTGCCGTCATTTATCATGTTCTCCTTTTCAGCAATCACGTACCAAATGCAGGCCAACCAGTGAGCCACCAACGAGAAGCACAGCATCAACAGTGTTAAAATCATTGCCGTATATTGCGAATATCGATCGATTTTTTGGAGCAGCCGTAAAAGGCGCAATAAGCGCGTTAATTTAACGAGATGAATATGAGATTCCTTGAAATACAAACACAATAGTATGTGAAACAATTGAATTTAATAATATTCAATATATCCCGACTGATAAATGTAATTCGCAAAATGTAATATTACAAATAGGGCTATGCGATTAATCAAACTGTTTGATTTATCAGTTACTGATTAATCCAGATATTCGAATATCAAACAATAATTAATCAATTAATTAGATTTATTAATATTAAAATTTTTATTAAAAAATTACTAAGTCGCGAAATATTATAAAATGCATGGTTTTGAACATTTTAAAAATATATTTTATATTTTAAAAATAAATATTCACTCAATGCAAGTTGGCAAATTATTCAGATGTTCGAAAATAAAATAAAAAAACAAAACGGCTTTATAATTCACACGATGTCGGACACTTTTTACCTAAATATATGGCATGTAGATATCGATGCATTCTGTCAGAGTTTCGTCGGTATGAGCCATGTTTTGATATCGAAATATGAAAATCGAAATTTAAAAATGATCAAAGATTGAATCGAAAAACATTTCGATATAAAAACGTTAAATATTGAAATATATAATCTTGTCATAGAATTTTAACATGCTAGAGGTTTAAAAAAATTGAATCGATAAAGCAACGAGATCGAACGAGATTAAGAAAAATTCGAAGCATCGGAGTCTCTAAGACTTACCACACTTAGATAGTAACGGCTTCGATTTGCAGCTATTTCGTTACCCATCGGTAGTATTGTTGTTCGCTTTTTTAAGAATCAGTACAGAAAATCTTAAGTTCGGCATTATAATTATAATAGGGGTATTCATTTCACTTCATATCTTCTGCGTATAGTGTAAAATATTTACGAATACGTCGTCGATACGAAATGAAATGAATACCCTTAATATGTAATTACAAAATTCATAAATTTTATTTCAGAATTGTAAAATGTGATTTAGAATATATAATTTATTATTGTAAATAGCATAATTTTGTTCCGAAGTGTGAGTATCTAATTAAATTCCTGAATTGTAAAGTATCAGCAGTTCAGAGTAATAATCAAATTTCAAACTTGTAAACTGTATCTCAGAAGTCGAAATCTCTAATTATATTTCATAACATTTAATTTAAAATAATTATTTATAGTAATTTTGTAATTCACAACCCATCAATTGTAGATTTGAAAATATTAAAATTATAAATAAGTGAGAGCCTTTAACGCATGAAAAATAGCGTAAAATTCATTAAAATTCGTTTCATTACAAAAATCATCATGATGAAAATTGGCCATCATTAATGCAATCACCATTAACATTTATAAGATAATCAGCAGATTAACATGTGGTTTTGAAACAATTTAACATCATTATATTTGCGTTTATTTCCAACCCACTTGATAACTCTTTCGTATGGTCCACTCCACCCTCACACAGTTGATATATATTTCTGCCTGCAAACTACACTTGCAAAAATGATTAATCATCACTAATGATAACAACAGCTAGAGCTCAACACCAGCAGTTTATTAGATTTTGAAATTTATGGCCATAGGATGTGGCCAATCTGCCAAGAACGAAATGAACTACCTTACTTTTCGCACTTACAAATTAGACAGCGCTACAACAATGTGTTTCAAATATATAAACTTACTAAGAAAGTAGAATGTTTATGATAGCAATTTACTGGAATACTTTACAGTTGATAGATCTTAGTTTTAAAATCTGAGGACACAAAAGTGTCAATTTGTTTGGATATTTAAATACTAAGATAATATTCTGATGAATGAACATATTTCATTTTTCTTATTTTTAAATGACTTACATCTCCATTTTATATATTCATTGTTTTAATTGAACAATATAACATTGGAAGAGTAAGTCACGTAAATTTGATTCAACAAAATTAGTAACGAACCCGCAGTTTAGTATTAATCAACAATTATATTAAGTGCTATCCCAAGAGATAAACTCTCAATCAACTTGATACGCATTCACTTATGTATTTAATAGGTACTAAATAAACAGTCCCTCATGATGAATGTGGTTTCTTGAATTTGAATTAAGGAATTTATAATACAGAAATACACGGAGGGAATAGCATATACAAAAAATATACTTTGAATTGGTTACCGTATTAGTAGGTCGATGATTATGTGCTTAGAGGGTCGATGGCTTAATGGATTAATGCGCTGACAAGTCTCGCAGCCCATGTTCAAATCTGGGCTGGGCACTGCTCAAATGTTTAAATAACAAAACCTTTTTTCTATACACACTACACTCAAAATAATTAATGGGCAATTAACCATTCGTAAAATTTCGTAAATTTAAATCTCGAAAATACACGATTTATTGTAATTACATTTCGACTTACTCAGTTTCTTAAATCGTAAAATACCTTGCGGGAAAAATGTGTCAATTGCTCAAAAACTACCTATCACGTGACCGGTACAAATGGTACTGACTAAAGACAGAACCCTGAAGACGAGTTCTGTGATAGGTCCAAAGGTCTGCATGAGGAGACGGATCGTGAACATGCTAAACATGTTGCTAGTGAAGCAAAAAATCACTAGCTGGCGTCATAGTCACGAGACTTATTTACACGCTGCAACTAATGCGTCTATAATTCGTGACTATTTTTCGGGTCGAGTGGAATCATTAGTGAAATGTGAATGCATGATGGAGAAGGTAAAATAAAATATAATGTACAGTAAAATAACTAAAATTTAAAATATATAAAAAAGTAAAAATATAACAGAATAAAAAATTATTTAAATAAAAAAAAATATATAATTTTTTACTGAATGTGCCATTGATACCGGTCACAAAACAGTATTTGATAGGTCTACAGGTACCGGTCAGAGAACATCATTTCGAAGACCAGTTCTGTGATAGGTTTAAAGGTCTGCAGGTTGTTTAAATAAGTCCGAACTATAGATTGAAAATTATAAAAATACGGAAAATAACTTTATGTTTGCATCAACGTGCATTTTCTAGTTTTTATCGATTTTTCTCTGTGGTATGGGATGTGGAGGTGTCACTTGACATAATACGCCCATTTTTACTTATATACCTCATGTTGATGAGGATAACATTTATTATGTTTGGCCGCTGCATATGAAGATTTCCCACTGTGCGGTATTAAACTATACACAGTAAAAAATTAAGAATACAATTGAAATATTTATAATAGTTATGAATTTAGTAATTTGTAGGGGTCAATTTACAATATTTAGGAAACAAACAATTTTTAATCAACTTCCGTTTATTACATAAGAATAAGAATTAGTTATTTAATAACACATTTTACCCGAGACAAAATTTTGTCATTATTCTGGAATATTTCGGGTATATTTCCGGTAAACGCATAGACAAATAAAATATTTTGGGAAGTGTATAGCATGTTGTAAAATTTTGTGGAATTTTAATGGCAGATCCACGGCATATTTTGGAAACTGACAGAAAACAAACAGCTTTTGGTACAAACTCCACCTTCCTCTGTTTTAAATATGTCGACAAAATGTTTCTAAGGTGCCTCGACCCTGCCGAAAATCTGTCTGAGTGTAGTACTGCCCAAGACAAAATTTTTGGGATTTTTCTGGAATATTTTGGGCATATTTCTGGCAAACGCACAGATAAATAGAATATTTTGGGAAGTGTATAGCAGGTTGTAAATTTTTGTGGAATTTTTATGACATATTCACGCCATATTGGAAACGGGCAGAAAACAGCTTTTGGTACAAACTCCACCTTTGTCTGTTTGTAATATGTCGAGAAAATGTTTCTGAACTGCCTCGACCCTGCCAAAAAAAATTTCTGTGGTTAACCTATATCCGAGACAAAATTTATGTCATTTTCAGGAATATTGCGGGTATATTTCCGGCAAACGCACAGCTAAATGTAATATCTTGGAAAGTGTACAGCAGGTTGTAAAATTTGATGGCATTTTATGGCAGATTCACGCCATATTTTGGGAATAGGCAAAAATACAGACAGCTTTTGATACAAACTCCGCCTTTGTCTGTTTGAAATATGTCGAGAAAATGTTTCTGAACTGGGGTAATTATGTGTATTTTTCAAATCGACGAAATAACAATTTTTGTTCTAATATTGTAATTTTGCAGTTTAACAAATCCCTGAAGGAATATTTTCAAATGAAGATCATTAAATATTTGAAGCAGAGTTTTATGTTCACTTAAATATTACTTGAAATTTATGCTAAGTACAAACGAAATTGTCATTGGTTACCTTAAGGTTTAAAACCAACATGTCAGAAATGACCTAAACAATTACTTAGTATCCAAATTTTAATTTCTCTGTTTGTAGAAAAACCTCAATTCATACACAAAACTTGACTAAAAACTAACCACATTACAAATATTGTTAGGGTGAAAAAAGCTTTGTTTCATTCAAGTTTACTCATTGACAATGAACAACAGAGGACTCCCACAATGTTCAGAATTATAACACAGTATTTTATTATTATTATTTTCATTGTCATACTACTGGGCCACTTTTGTGCCTTCCAGCTATTTAAGATATAGCGGAAATGTTGTTCTGGAATGAAAGTAGCTATACAAAATTTAAATATATACAAAAGAGTAGGTATATTTTAGCTGAGAGTGAAAATTGTTGTTGGAGAAAAGAGAAAATGTTAATTGTACACCAAAAAATAATATATTGTATTAAAAACAAATGTATTAAAATGTCTTTCTCTACTTCCCATTGTTTTTATAAAAACAACGAATTTATATACAATAATTAATACATAAAATCAATTTTTTCTTCTTACTATCATTTCCTTGTCTTTTGCATCGCATTAAAAATCTAACATAAAATTGTACATTTTTCTCAGCGTCATCTTTTCGTGATCATCCATACTGTGTTGATCAGTATCGAGACATTTATTACAATCAATTGCTTCTCCTATAGGCACAGTTGCTACTTCTGTCAACTGAATACTTCTGAATTAAACTTGTGGCAATCATGATACTAACAATTACTGTGTAGTATAGTGGCCCTGCTGCTAGACCTATGATAGATTTCCATAATGCCCATAGCAGATTTCCATAAATCCCATAACTCTTCCCTGCAAATTTATATTATCCGGATTGTGGAAATAGTGAAAAATGTGGAAATATTGATAAATATGATAAATACAAATATAGAGAGGGTCGAGTCAGTTTAGCAAGAATTTTAAGGTGGTGTAGTATCAAAAAGATGGTGTTTGTATCAAAAGCTTTTTTTATGTAAATTATATAATATACCTTGTAGTAGTTATGTTACGAAAATACTAAAGTCAGAATATTTTAAGTGACAATAGACACAGGTGTAGTTGTCAAGATCGCTAATTTCAAGTATACAGGCCATTCGCAGAAATGGCAGTTCACTGAATTGTTAAAATTTAAATTCTTCGGAATAATTCAAGCAAATTGTACAAAATTTTTCATTTTTTGATGAAGTTGAACTGATATATTCTTTTTGCTCTTGTTATAGGTTCGCTTCTCGACTTTCTTTTGCAATTCAGATCTTATCTCTGGGGAAGTCAAAATTTTGCTTTTCATTGATTTGTGGCCAAGATTGGATTTTTTTTTGGTTAAACCAATTAAATAATTCTTATAACAGAATATTTTCACTAAAATTACAAAAAAACATTGCATATATACTACACATAAATTACACTCCAACAGGTTCCCTACGGTCAGTGGAAAAAAATGTATTATAAACTTATACCCCTACACGTCTGGGTTAGGCGCAATGTGGTCTAAAGTAGGGATGCCCAACTCAGCCCTTACGGGCACGACGTCAGCCCGAAAGGTGCATGGTGAGGGGAACAGCGGTGAAGCGGAAAGGCTGAGAGGATTGTTAGAGTTTGAGTGAGCACAACGAATATAAGTTCGTGTGAACTGCAAAAACTCTCAGTCGATCACGCTGCCACCGTTTCCCAAAAAATGCACTGAAAAATTAAAATGTTTGAAGTAGAGTGGAAATATTAATTGTTGTTTGTTAATTTTATAGAGAAAACAAGAATACATGTACTTCGAGGAATGTACAATAGAGATAGTTGGTTTTGTCTAGAAAGGAAATATTATAAATTTAATAAAGCATATATTAAGAAAATGCACTCATTTTAAAAATACATATTTTTGAACTATATATTTAGCATATATTTATATATATTATTCATGCAACATTATTCATATAATGTTATATGAATTATTATAATGAATTATATGATTAAATAAATCCTAACTATTTATCGTAAAAATAAATTTGACTCAGTGTAAACTCAGTCATTTGTAGCAAATAACCCAGTAGAAATAGTGAAATAGAATTTTTGACTATTTTTTTTTTAAATCTGAAATAAAATTATTACAAAATATTTATATATAATGTTTATTTATTTATTTTCCGGGGGAGTGCGCCAGCTTATGTTTGTAGCTTTGCTTGATTAAAAAAAAAATTCAGATGTTTACATTCACAATTGAAACGTACAGTTTGAAAATACTTCTAGTACCGTTAAAAATATAATGTTTAAGTTGTTTTTTATTAGATACATGTAAATCATGAGTGGTTGAATTAAATGTATAAAATTAAGTCAATTTAAGAAATAGTCAACAATTTATATTTCGTACTGGGGTTGCACGCGTAGAATTGAAGTCGACTGCACACAGTGGAACATAGTATTTTAAGTATGATTTAAATATTTATATTGTTATTCATTATTCTATACTTTATATAAGAACGATTAATGTATAGTACAATAAATATTGTTAATTAAAAAAACCTCAATTAATAATTTGCTTGACACTTTTGCAATAGCATTTTTTATCCACTTGTCTTGTTTTGTGAACGGAATAAGAACATATAACCTTGGTATTATCAAAAATTATAAATTTTCACAAAATACAGTATTTGTAGATAATTCTATGTACATTTTTTTTCCAAAACCAAGAATTTTTTTTTGTCAGGTTTTGTTTAACTTTGTTACACCGTACTCTCACCGCACTCTCACTCTCTTCAGTGTTGCACCATTTCTTAAGTAAAATAGGGCAGAAATGTGAAATAAATAATTATTTTAGAATTCAGTTAAGTTTGAGATTTTAATCACTTTAGACACACATTTTATATCCCAAAACATTTTACAAAATCATAGCAAATAATTAAATTATGCTTTTGCATGCGAAAATTATATAAATGTTATATAAATGTATATTTTAATAATTCAAAATAATAAGCAATATAAATGGGTCCGTTAAAACCAATCTCAAATAATTAAACTCTTAAATAGACATTTCAATTTCCCCGAATTTCTAAAAATGCAACACTAAAATCCCCCGCTCATTTCTGCGTTGCAATCCCCGCTCACTTCAGCCCGTAGATACCCCACGCCTAGCACTCGATTGTCCGTACAGTCAGCCGCGGGCAAGCGAGTTGGGCATCCCTAGTCTAAAGGGTTCGAAGGATAACCAATATCGTTCGTCATTTAGTTGCGAAATGGTTCATGGTTCTTTTTTGATGCCTAAGGAGTAAAGATGTCAATCCCGGGATCCCGGGATTTGAGTCGATTCAGTCCCGAAAAACTCATCCCGGGATCATCGTTAAATCCCGGGATTTTAGGGATTACAAGAAACGCTAGTAGATCAATTTTTAATAGTTTATTCAAAGGTCTCTCAATGTTTTTATACACATTTCGTGAAAAAGTAAATCTAACATTTAATGGACTAAAATCTTAAAACACTGATGTCAATAATAATGAATTACTTGCTTTTTGACTATTAACAAATTCACAATTGTTAAAAATTACGTCACTTTCGACTAATAACACTGTTCGGTTTCTGTTCATTTCTATATAATTTTAATGTGGTGATTCGAATTGCGATTTTAGTTTTTTCCAATACGTAATGTTTTGGAGAAAAATGCAATTTATTATTTTTGCCTTTTTCACTGCATTTAAAAAAAAAGATTTTTTTTATAAAAAGACTAAACAACCATTTACTAAAAAATTAAAATAGTTCTTGCCCATGAGCAAGTCAACTTGAATGTCGTTCAAGATTTGGTTGCAATAACCCGTTAATGTTTAAAATTGAGAAAAAAAAGGAATTTGTGATATCACCGGAAAATCATATTAAATAAAAGATGTTGTTTTTTTATTTTAAAATATTAAAATTACTTCTACTCATTTCGACAATGGTATTAATTTTCCGTGGCTTTTTGATTTTTGAGGTAAATAAATTTTTAATTGAATTTCAACTGTATAAAAATAATTCACTTTTTATTTAAAAAAAAATATTAATTATAGCAGTATGTTATTGTTATTTTTATGAGAACAATTATTAAGTACTAAGGTTTGTAAGCATACTATTTGTGATGTTTTATAATAATACGAACTGTGTTGATAGTTTTTGTACTATTACATTAAAATATCAATTAAATTCAATCGATATTCCAATCGTTCTTTTTAAATAACATAATTTAAAACCTTATAATAATGCATCGACCATGTATTTCATTCACATCATCAATATATTCTGTTGCAATATCTCCAGAATAAAAATTCCATAGAAATATGTTAATAAATATATATTCATAATCTTAATTTAAAAGACAAATTCTAATTCACAGTTAAGTTTTTTAAATGCATATAACTCAAAAAGTAGAAAGGACACATAAAAAGCACTGCATGGTCGAAATAGGTATTCTCTCTAGTATTATCAATGATTTAAAATATAACATTTATTTTTTACTAAATATTATTTTCCGATAATTCCATAAATTGCCCTTATTTTCTAAAATTTTTAAATTTAACAGATTATTTTAACCAAACCATAAACTAACTTTTATTTTGAAGACAGTTGTAAGATTTACTATCAACTATGCTGGCGAATTAAATCATGGTTTCGAATAGCGATAAAACTGGAACCGTTGTCTCTGAAGGTAACCTATATAACCTTTATTAATAACAATATCCATAAATAAATATAATTGAACACCCTAACATTTTTTCATTTGGGTCTAAAACTAACATTTTTCACTATTTTTCACATTCATTACAATCAAATTGTGCGTACTTCAAATTTCAATCATATAAAATCAATTTGTCCGAGAATAAATCTTTTTACAAAATCTGAATTCGATTAAACTAACAGTATAAAATCCATTGAATCGATTGAGTTGAAATAAATAAATCCACGTTCCTAAATTGAGTTAATTTTTAAAATTGTTATTTATTAAAAATCACATATAACTTTAAAAAAATTTGTCCACTATAAACTATTTTTTTTTTTTTTATTATAATTTTTTTTTATAAAAAACCAATATCACAATAAAAATTTGATTGTTCATTCAAAATAAAAATTGTCTTATATTTTTACTAAAAAATAATTTTTTAATGAATCGTGGATTTTGTATTTTGGATACCATGTATTTTTGGATACCCAACCTGAAAACAGATGCATTTTAGTATATGAGTTTTGTTTGAGCCTTAAACATTTTAATTGTTCATTATTCAAACATGTTCATATAAAACAAATAAATTGTGACGTTTGCTTAGGAAAAATTAAACATTTTTAAATGCTTAATTGAAATATTTGAAATTTTTGGCTTATTTGAATAAAGTATTATTAATTTTTTAACCAAAGGCAACAATGCATTTTCTAATATAACAAAAAAGAGTATACAAGGAGCTACACAAAAAAGTATTACCGTAAATTTTGACATTTTTTTTGACCAAGTAATAATTTTTTTTATAACCAAAAATTTATAATTTTTTGTCAACTTTAAGGTAAAGTAAATTATATAAATTTAAGGTAAATATTATAAAATTATAGAACAGGGTTCTGTGTATCTTTTTTTTAATAATGTGGGATAAAAATAGAGCCACAGCACTCAGACAGGGTTATATCCATTGTGCTGTGACCCAGTTCCCTGGTTTTTAATGATACTTCTTAGATTCATTATTGAATCTAAGAAGGCTATTGTGTGATAAAGAGTGAAGCTGATCCTCTTTCATCACGTCTGTGCCAAAGATATGCCTTCTAATTCTAGAAAAATCTGGACAGTCGCAGAGATAGTGCTCAGTGGTGCCAGTTTCTTCGTAGCAGGCAGAACATAAGGCGGGGCCAATTGTGTTCATGTGTTTTTCATATGCGTTGTGTCCCGTTAGAAGTCCCGTCAGTTTTCTGCACTCCTTTCTACTTAATGAAAGTAGAAACGAGGCCGATCTTTAGGTAATCGTCGGTGTCATGAGCTTGGAGAATCTGCATTTCGTCTCATTCAGCCATCTGCTCTTGTGTGCAGAGGCGACCCAAGAGCTGATGACGAATTTTCCCGTAGATGCAGGTAGTCCAAGCACTGGTTCTGGTCCAAATGGATTATCCTCAGATCCAGCACGTGCTAGTTCGTCAGATGTTTCATTGCCCGAAACTCCTTTATGGCCCGGCACCCAAATCAGTTTCAGTGTATTGTATTTACCAACACAATTGAGATGTGATCTGCATTGACGTACAATTTTGGATGTGATGACCGGGTTGTTCAAAGCCATAAGAGCAGCCTGACAATCGCTGCAAACTGATATAGCCCTGTTCTGCCATCTATTATCCGCAATGTAGTCCATAGCCATAAGTATAGCATAGACTTCGGCTTGAAATACCGAGGCATTGTCGCCTAAGGCGAAGTGAAGTCTGCGGTCATCCGGTTCCACAAACACTCCAGCACCAGATCCCTGATCCGTTCTGGAGCCGTTTGTGAAAATGCGGTGTGACGCTCTACCTGGCTCACAGTCAGGCGTTAGCCAGTCTTGAATGTCAGGTTGGCAAACCTCAAAATTTTTTCTTGGTAATATTTCAGTTATCATTGCATCAGAGGGCATCTCCAGTAGACAAGTGTCTAATGGAGTGTCAAGTGCAATGTCAGAGATATTCCAGGGAACATTAAATCAGAAACCACCTCGTTTTAGTCTCCAGCAACCTTTAAGATTGCATTCAGTGCTGGACCAGGTGTAGTAGAAAAGGCACCCGTAACACCCAGACACACGGTTCTCTGAATCTTGGCAAGACTAGTTGTCACGCACTTTCGCGACAACTTGTTCCACCAGACTACCGATGTATATGATATCATCGGTCTTATCATTGCCGTGTAAATCCATAAGGTTTTGATCGGCGATAGTCCCAGAGCAGGGGGGAGAGAACGCCTCTTTGAGGACAACCTCCATAATATACTGACCGCACTCCGTCTCAGAGGTGACCTTAACCATTTGACCAATGTTTCATCTATGCCATACCTTCTAGCTGCGTCACACATTCCATCAAAAGTCGCATTATCAAAAGCACCCTCGATGTCAACAAATATGCCCATCACGTACATCTTCCTCTGAAAGGCATGCTCGATCCGGCCAACCAGATGTTGCAATGCTGTTTCACAGGATTTTCCACGTTGGCAGGCATGTTGTCTTGATGATAGTGGGTACCTTGACAACGATGTTTTTCTGATGTGCAACTCAACTAGTCTTTCTAGACACTTTGGTACGAAGGACATCACATACTAATGGGTCTGAAGCTCTTGGCTATGGAATAGTCTTCTCTTCCAACTTTAGGAATGAAGGCTACTTTAACTAAACGCCAGGATGTCGGAATGAATGCCCATGCGAGACTTGCACTAAAGATCTTCTTTAGGTATGGTAGCAATTGGGTTATACCTTCCTGTAGCATGACTGGGTAGATGCCATCCGGTCCAAGTGACTTGAAGCCATCAAAAGAGGCCACTGCGAATTGGATAGCTTCATCGTACACAACCAATCTGGCAACCTGCCAGTCATGCTTTGTCGCATTAGGACTGTTATTGCAGTCCCCTGTGCTGGGATAACAAAGTGGCCCTATGTGGATTTGATTTCCCGGAAAGTGAGTCTCAACTAGGACACTGAGTGCCTCTGTCTTAGACTCAGTATACGAGCCATCAGGTCTCCGCAGTGAGTCCAGTCGAGCAGTTCGGTCTCTTTTAAGAAACTTGACCAATCGGCTAGTCTCACTGCAGGATTCGATGCTACTGCAGAAGTCTTTATAAGAAACACTTTTCGATTTACGAATAAGTTTCTTATACTCTTTCTGCTTAGCTCGATAAAGAAACCAGTAAGAGTCTAAATTGCTCCTTAGGGCCCTATTTAGAAGCTTTCTGGAAGCCTTTGCAAGGTTTCAAGACAAGCGTTCCACCTAGGAACGGGAGGTCTAGAAACCGTTTTTCGTACCGGACATGCTCGTACAAAACTAGAATTTATGACATCGTTCATAACTTCAACGGACGTCTCAATACTTTCTTTGGTACGAATTCTGACAGGAATATTGAGGGGATTCTCAAGTTCATGTCTGAAGCGTGCCCAGTTCGTTTTTCTAGGGTTTCTTACCGTCATAGAGGGCAGCATCTCTCTGTCAGTATGAAACTCGATAACATGTGGTCCGATAAAGAATCTTCTTTAAGAACCTTCCAGTTAAAGATTGACTCTCTCAGTCTACAGTTAGACAAAGTAAGTTCAATAACTTCTAGTAGACAGGAAGTTATTGAACTTACTTTGTCTAACTGTCACAAACGTGGGTTTATTACAGTGTTGTGAATGTTCAGATTGGAGGTCATGATGAAGTCAAGGAGTCTGGTACCTCGTGCGTTGCATTTACTGCTGCCCACACAGTGTGTTGAGCATTAGCGTCACAGCAAAGAATTATGCTGGTCTCCTTAAGATCACAGTATTCTATCAGCTCAACAATTGCCTTTGGCGGAGGAGGCAATAGTGAGTCATAGGGGAAGTAGACTGAGGCGACAATCAAATCCATCCATTATCGCTTTCATAGCTCACTTTGGCTGCCACCAGGTCTTGCCCACAGAATTGGGTTAACTTGGTGACAGTGTTTCGATACTATAATACAGCTTCTAGGCCTTGCGGTTTGTTCATCGTATAGTATGGTTTCACCACGTAGTTTACTAAGACCACAGATGCGTATGTTATACACCCATGGTTCTTGAATAGCTGCGATGTGAGGTAATGTATGCAACATGGAAAGCCGCTTACCTAGTAAAGCGGTAGCAGCTTTAGAATGTTGCTGATTAATCTGAGTAAATATCATGACAGGATAATTAACTCGTTTCTCATCATGTGCCTATTCATTTGGAATTGATTCGGAATTTGAACCGTCCAAAGAATAAGTTTAGATAGCTGTCGTACTTAGATAGCATGACATCTAACGACTTCTGGTCTAAGCCAACAACCAAGTTTGAGCCCTCCTTGTCCTCCGGACTTCGCTCTGGTTTATGACTATAGATTTTCCATCCGTTCGTTTCTATGCCCTGGTTCTGAGCACGTAGGCAGGCAAACACTTCCGCTGTTTTCCTGATAGGACCGGGTATCCAGCATATTGCTCGCCTGCGTTTGGGTTCGTCTCCGCTGAAAACAGCGAAGCACGATTTGCCCAAAAGGGGGGATTTTAGCAACGGCTGTGGCAATCCAATCGAAATTGGCTTGAGACGAGCATAGCACCTTCATGATGCCATCACTCGTCTCATAGGCTTTTGCGTTTGCACTGACACCGCCGGTGCCAAAGATGATCGGTGCAGTGTTTTACTTCTGCATCATTCATCTTTTGCTCCTTGCCCAATTTGCCAATAATCGCAACCGGAAGAGCTTTGCGATCAGCATCACGATATGATACTGCTTGCCTACCTCTGCCAGTGGATGTTGAAGGCAGTTCATCCGCAGCCGATCCGGAACATGAAGCGCCAGTGCTCTTGCTTGTGGAAGCAATATCAGTGGAAACTGTCGAGTTCTGGGAGTAACGGAGTTTCGCAGTAGCAGTGAAGGTTTTAAACTTCTTGCCATTGCGCTTCTCAGGTGCATTGGCAGCCACCATAGCAGCAGCGGATGGTCCGGCTTCAGTCGGAGTAACCTCCACCGATCTATCGCGTTTTGATGTGGTAGCTGGGGAAGAGAAAGCTCCAGTGTCGCCTTTAGCCTTTTCAGCCTCTTTGCGATCTTTCACTTTATTCTTCCTTCTCCTACTCACCTGGACATCGGACAACCTGACCTCTGTATTCAGAGATCCGGGTCCGGTCTCCAATGAAAGATTAGCTTCCAGTTGGGCGTCGGTCTCTCTAGGATTAGATGCTGGTAAGACACCACTTTCCTTCGATCGACCCATGTTTCCAAATACGTGACAGAAAGGAGCCCTGAGAGGAAACAACACTGTCGAGCAGCCCTACAGTGGAGGATTAGTCGTCCGACACTTTCCTCTACTGGTATGGAAACCACTGCGTTGTCGCTATCCTCATCTAGATTCCTAGCTGTCTCATAAATTTGGGAGATGGAGGGGCACGATGAACCCCCTGCTACAGGATCAGAAAGGTTCATCGTACCAGGGTTGGTTGCGTGGATTGATGCCTCCAAAATCCTTGCCTCAGCCGCCGAAGCGGGTGGATTGCCACTTTTGTGGGTACCACCTGGAGTAGTTATACCTTTATGTTGACCCATCGCGGTGGTGTAGGGTTTCTTTAGAGTCTGCCAGCCCCACCAATAAAAAAGACTATGGTAGTATTTAGTTCATTACTCATCACAAGCCTGTCTGACATGGATGACCCTACCAGAAACTTAAAAAAAAAATGTTTCCGTCAGCTTAGGCTTATTAAGTAATTGTAACTTAAGCCCCCACACCACGTCAAGGTAACCACCACGTGGGGTTACCTTGACGTGTGTATCTAATGCAGTAAAGATATTTTCATTTTTGTCATTGGTTAGGATATTAAAAAAGTTACATAAGAAAAACAAATGAAAAACTATGAGAAAATAAAAAAGGTCTATATCTCAAAAACTAGAGCCAATAAGAAAAAACCTATGTCATTTTCGGAATCAGTGACACAATTTTAACGAAAAATGTATGCAATTATTTTATAATTGTAATAATATATTTCTACGACTTTATTCAAAATTGAAGTAAGAACTATTATTCTTTATTAGTAGTCTTATATTTCAGAAATAGTACGTGTTAGAGAATTTAGTTGTTTAGAGACTCTAGCTCAATTTTGATGATGAATATTTTCTTCAAAGACATTATGATAGTTTTCTGACTTCTTCTACTGCTTATAACATCATAACGAAATTGTTAATATAAAACCATTAAAAATAGTGGTGAATCGTTAAGTTATAAACTTAAGTGTTCAGTGGAAAGTTCCCTATAATCGCTCCTTAGACATCAAAAACGATATTGGTTATACTTCGAACCATTTAGGATCCCATAGCGCCTAATCCAGACGTGTAGGGGTATAAGTTTATACTACACTTTTTATCGGTAGACCACATAGAAGCACAATATAAAATATAATCGGAGTTCAATTAAAAAAGATGTCTTTTTGCCGCACTGTGTTACTTTTCCCACTTTACCCCAGAAAGTGTTTCCCACTTTACCCCTGAAAGTGTTTCCCACTTTACACCAATATCGCAATTTTATCATAACCATTTAATATGAAATTAATTGCAAAATCTGTTTGTATTTCAAAAGATATACAACATCCGATCCGACTTTTAAACATACTTTCCTAATCAAAAACGATTAAAATTCACAGTTTTTAATGGCAAACAACAGCACTCTAAAAAACTTTCATAGACATTTTTTTTTTCATTTGTTCTTGAAATGTAATAAAAAGGTATTCTTTTATTATAACCATGGATCAAAAAGTTGATACCATATGAAGAAGCACTTGGCAATTGTTTTTACTTTTCTAAGTGCAAAAACATGTCAAAAATTACAATTTCCCATATTACCCCTGTCCCCATGTATTCTTTGTCATTTACGTCATGATTCATTTCTGCAATAGTAAACCCTACATATATTTCAATTAACTAGTATATTGGACTAATTATTTTGAGCAGTACAAATAAATCAGATAATATCCATATCTATTAGTCATAGAGTTTTAATGACATTTCAAAGCTTGTAAATAACTCTGTTATTATGTAAGTCGTAAAATACGTAATAAAGATAATAATACAAATAATTAATTAATTCGTATTAAATGATTGTATTTTTTTTTTTACTATTGATTAAAATATTTTCTAATTGTGTCCGATTTCGAGTACCTACAATTTGTATTGAAGGAAAAAAAGAAATTAAAAATACACATACCTCTCCATTATATAAATCCGAAGCATACAGATGATCAAATGGCAGCGCAGCTAACAAGTCCACCACGAACCAGCCGCGTAAATAATTGATGGCTATTAGATGGGAATCGGAAACCACTTCGCCTTTGCTGGAAACAAACGTAGTCCGAAAATTCAATAAAATGTCTGCAATAAGATGAAAAGTTTATTAATTGCTAACACATTATAGGGTTTGAATAGGTTATGTGCTGAGAATGGTATATGTCATGTCCAATCGAATGCTTTTCGACAAAGAATGTAAGCTTTCGAATCATTGATGGTTAAAACTTGTCTAATTTCACAGATATTAATACAATTTATCTAATGGTATATCTAATAAATATAATTAAAAATAATGGTCAGAAATATTTAGCACCTACACTTTTATATTTTTTCTGTAGTCCAACATAACTTTAAAAAAATATATTTTTAAAAAAGTATAATTTTTTAAATAAGATAATTTTTATAAATATTTAACGTATAGTTTACAAGGTATAGTACTTTAAATGAATTTTATATGAATACAACATTTAATGACTACTAAATTCCAACGAAATAAAAATATTAAATCTTAAAACCTGCGGTTTGGCGTAGAATGTATGATATGTTTTAGGTTACATATCGAGGGCTTATTTCAATACAGTCTATCTACAAAAACACAGTTTTTCAAGAGAGCAAAAAAAACTGATTAAATCGCAAACCGTTAAAGTGACGATCAATATTAAATACAATATTAAATAAAAATGGTCTTTAAATAATATAAAAAAAAAAACAGTAATTTCGCGCTATTCTTAAGGTCTTAATATTCCGTAATCTAACCCAATGTTTAAAGATTAAAAAAAACAGTTAACTCTTGTAACGCTATTTTAAAATCATTAATGTTATCCTAAATATTTAAACTAATATCCTATTTCGGGGGATATGTATATATTGACCCCGTAAATATCTTACGAATCCCTAACATATCTGAAAACTTCCTTTAAAAATAGCACTAAATATCTAATCTAGAAATATCATAAAGTTAGTTTTCCGTATACGAAAAATTCCCTTTAGTGGCTTCTATGATATTGTATATGCATGGAGAAAATGTGACGTCATCCTTCGTTAATTTTTCGTCATTCTCATTCTCTTCTTTGTGAGTTAGGATGAACCAGACCGACGGATGGACATGACGAAATTGACTAAAAATTACGCTTAAGAAGAATATATATACTTCTCCATACATACAACGCTTATTTATAGTCATTGCATTTATTAAAAATTATTCATTTAGATAGACAAATTATTAAAATGAAAATATAATAGTAATTGAACTATTTTTTTGGTTCCAAATTAATGTCATAGATGCAGCGGTGATCTGTGAAAATTTTTGCATCAAAAACTCATTTTCGTCAAAATTGTAGATAGGCAGTATTGAAAATAAGCCCTCGATATAGGTTAATATAGGGTAGAAGTTTATGTAAATATCTGAATATAATTATTTTTTCCTCTAAATATCGGTATTCATTGTATCTAAATAATTTCCGCATACATACCCACAATGAAAAGTGCCTCCACTATGACATCTGACACCATTGTTTGGCGGTCGGCTTTCGCGAAAGCCGCATTGAACGGCACCAAGATTGCTACATAGAAGGTCGACACCAAAATGATCCAGTCCCAGAAGCCCTTGAAGACACCATAATGAGGCAAAATAAACCGTGATTTTTTTATTGATTGGGTTTTGTATTCAGGAAACGGAGCCTCCGTGGAATGCAGTAAATTCTGTGACAAATTAGAAAAAAAATAAGAAAAATTCCATAAATGACCCAGTTATGTGTTGTACCAAAATTAATATAGAAAATTGTTATTAATGAACAACGTCATAACTCGCCATTGAAAATGTTGAGAATGCCTTTTTCTAATTTACTTAGAACTGTCATAACAACAATTTTGACATTCCTAAGTAGATTAATTACATCTTTTATGTTCATATTACAAACAAACAAAAAGTAAAACAGACGTTAGTAATTTTGATCGTTAATTTGGACTATTTTCTGAATAACCATAAATCATTTTCAAGCTTCTCATAATGATAAAAATAATTCAAAATAAATGATAAAAAATAATTCAAAAATGTCTCAGAAAAATCAATAATTCAGTGTTTTAATCTAAATATCCAAAAACGTACATGAACGTATAGAAATTTTAGCATTATTAAAATTAGACTTGACAATTAAAAGAAAAATTGAATATACATTTAATTGGAAATCCATTTTTATAAAGTAGTTACTGTTTTTAATTTATTCTAATAAATGGATAAAAAGGGGATAACATTATAATTGCAAAATTTCTTAAAAACGTTATGTAATAGGGAATATATGAGTGCTAAATCAAAACTATCTGTGGAAAGTTATATAGAATTTGCATAGTAATAATATATATCGATGCATCTTACGAAAATTAACACGTTGGACAATTTTATATGTTATTTAAAAAAAATAAAAACGTTTTAGTTTTCGTAAAAGACGTCGATAAATCAAAGGCGTTAATAAATCAACAAAAAACATATTGAAATCAAATATTTCAAATATTTTACTTTGAAATCATATAACTTACATTTCCTAATTTTAGCTTCGTTTTCACTTTTTCCGGTTTGTAATGACCCGATAGTTGATAGAGCACAGCACGACTACGTCGTCGTCCCATATTACAACCAGCTGGAACTTCCAAATTATTTCCTTCGCCGTCACCATCATCGGCCTCGTCGCTACAGCCACCGATGCCAGGTAGTCCTCCCAGTCCGAGCATGCCTGCATTGGATCCAGCACGAAATCGCGCGCCCAACAGTGCGGCTGTAAGTGCAAAAACTTGACAAATAAAAACATAAAAAAAGAGAAAGAGAAATGGACGAGGATTACTTAGGATGTCAGAAACAGTATTCACAGGTAGGTGGGTACATCAACACGTACAATAGAGTGAAAAAAGGGAGCAGTGACAAGTAGATGTTTTTGGCAAGGTAAGTGGATTTAAGTGGACAGACAACATTGGACACAAAACATGTGAAACATATATGTATTTTGCTCAATAGAAAGAAAAAAACTTAATAAAATATTAAAATAAATATTATTTTATTTGAACGCATTTTAGGATACAGATAGGGAAAAATATATATTTTGCAACAAACATATTACATATAATTTCGGATTTTTAATACATATATATATATTGTATGTTAATAACAATACAAAAAAGTTGTGCCCTTTTTTATAGATTACAATAAAAGTGAGAAATGCGTTGCTAACAACCACAAAGAGGCGTATACGGTATGGAAAACTATAGTATATAGACTTTATCAATGTATTTTGTCTGTTTGTCCGATCGTCGGTCTCTCTGTACATTTATCTGTGCCTCTGTCTATCTCTTTAATTCGCGCTTAAAGCAAAACAAGAAGAGTTAGATCATTGAGATCCGAAAGTAAAAAATATCAAACACCGCTTAGAGGTGGTGAAACTCGATTTTTAGGTCAATATTATGTTGATATTAACAATTTCATAATAATTCTGATCGATTGTCTCTAAACTGAATTTAACTTGCACACACAGAAAAATCCTCTTTTGTCATGAGGTTGGAAGAATAAAAAAGTTAGTTGTACCAACTAACCTCATTCGAATTGTCTAGAAATTTTTTGGCGAAACTGTCATATTAGCCTTTACACTTGATATATTAGTTTATACACACTCCCAATGATTCTAAATCTATACTAAATTGTTTTAAAACAGTTCGAATCGGTTGCTGTACAAACTACAACACTTTTAATTTTGACAATAACAATCGACTAAGCGGTAGACAGAACCGAATACGTTGGTTGGGGAAAGAGTTGGTTGGTGCAACAAATCTCTACTCTGCTCACAGAAAAATGAGGTTGGAAGAATGAAAAAGTTAGTTGTACCAACTAACTCCATTCGGTTAAAACAAATAGTTGACATATTTTCTGGTGGAACTGCCATATTAGCATATACACTTGCAATTATAGTCTACATAGTGTACACACTCCTAATAAGTAGTTCTTACACTGTACTACATTGTTCTAAAACAGTTCGAAATTGGTTGCAGTACAAACTACAACTCTTTTTTTATTATGACAATAACAACCGACCAAACGGTTGAGAGAACTGAATACGTTGGTTGGGCAAAAAGTTGGTTGACGCAACAAATCTCAATTATGTGTGTGTGTACCATTTATAATTAAATATTAGTTTAGATCTACACACAGAATAGAGATTTGTTGCACCAACCAACTCTTTGCCCAACCAACTTGTTCGGTTCTCTCAAACGCTTAGTCGGTTGTTAGTGTCAAAACTAAAAGAGTTATAGTTTGTGTTGCGCCAACTAACTCTTTGCCTAACCAACTTATTCGGTTCTCACAACCGCTTAGTTGTTTGTTATTGTCAAAACTAAAAGAGTTGTAGTTTGGACTACAACCAATTTCGAACTGTTTTAGAACAATTTAGTACAGATTTAGAACCTTTGTTAGTGTGTATAGGCTAATATTATAAGCACCAACTGAATATGGCAGTTCCACTAACAAATTTGATTTAACCGAATGAAGTTTCTTTGTTACAACTAATGTTTTCGTTTTCCCACCTCATATCAAAAGAGGAATTTCGGTCAATAAAAAAGGTTAACGAAAATTTGTGCTTTATGAAGCGATCTTCCTATACTGAGTTAGGGGTATTCTTGGGATGTGATTGGTGGTATTCCCACTGGGTACAGACGTTGTATGAGCTCAACGCATTTTAGATTTGTTTTTGTTTAATTGACTGACATTCGCACTCGGAATTATATCATCATTCCTAACAAAGTAAAGTATCCTTAAACTAAATATATATAGCATACGCTTAGCTGAACAAATAACACACATCAACCAAATTTCAACCAAAAAGTCAACATACAAATGAGTCCATACACATACACATAAATCCAGCACGAACATAAAACTGAAAACAATGTTGGTTTGTTTAACACGCACATACACTAAGAAAACAATTTCCCTATAATAAGGAAAGCGAAATTGAAATAGCGCAAAGGAAAATATTTTCTTGTAATAAGGAAATTTTCTTAGTTTTCTGAAAATATTTCCCTTAAAATAAAGAATTATGGAACAATTTATCTCAAAATATGTGAAATTGTACTTGATGCTATTTTAAGTAAATAAATATTAGGATCCTTAAAATGTGGGTACTGTTTTCCGAGTGTATGAAAAAATAAACTGAAAAATTAAATATAATGCATATATCCGTCATTATGCATTTACCTTACGGTGAAAAAATTTACGTTTTTCAACTTCGTTGGAATTTTCGATTTTTTTACAAATTATTTTGGTCTAATTATAAAAATAGGTATTTTAATTTTTACTAGATTATAAAATTATGCACACTGCATAATATACAAAATGTAGATTACTTTAATGCGATTTTACAAAATATTAAAAAAATGAAATTATTACATTTTATATTTTTTATTATATGAAACGTTAGCTATTGTGTGCTAATCTGTGATTAGTTCATTCGTGTTAAAATAAAAAACAAAAAACTTAACACTTAAAAAAATTAATATGAAATGAAAATTTTGAAATACACCAAATTTTTTATAAAGCAAAGCTAACAGGAGGCAGTTTGTCATTCAATACGTATTTTTTTATAAAACTCTAAATACTATGTAATGGTTTTGAGAGAATAAACTTGTATATATTAATTATATTCAAATATATATTTTCATTTATTTAAATGGAACTCAATATGAGTTCCAGCTTTAAAGAAATCTATCGCTCGAATTAACTAAGATATACAATTTTTTGTTGATGTGAATATTAAAATTATATTTTTTTTATTTAGAAAATTCAAATTTTTCCAACATAGAACCCACAATAAAAATGCTGTAATATAGGTTTCACTTACCGCTATCACATTCCTCATTCACATTCATTTCCAACATTTTTGTATGTGTTATGTCCTTATGCGACGCGAGGAATAAAACCACATCCCGCTTCTCATTTTTAATTGGGACAATATCAAAGAGACACCAAAATGGTGTACCTAAAAAAGCAATAAAAATTCAAAATAAGATTTATAAAATTTTAATTCACAGCAAACAAACTTAATTATTTAAACATAAAACATAAAAGTAAAAAAATGTTCTCGAATTAAGAAAATGAAAGATATAATGTATATGATTACACTGCACAGTGTGCCCAAACGCTCTTAAATCGGGGATTGTCAGAACCACTCAACCGATTTTAAAAATTTAAAAAGTGTTGTATAGAGAGAACTTACGTTTTGAAATTGAAGTTTGTATCTTTAATAGTTATGGAGACAAAAATCAGTAAAGTTGAACATTTTTTCATGAAAAATCTTTCAAAAATTGTAAAAAATCCAAAAGTTATCCGATTTTTAAAATTCTTTTGTTTATTGAAAGCTTACATTGAGATATAAAAAAAATATGCTTACATCAAATTTAAAGTAAGCAGTTTTAAGGGCGAGTTATTTTTACGTATTTTTGACCCTTACTTATTTTTTTCCCGGCGAAGTATTTGTGCAGGGTAGTATTTTTTCCCAAAATACTCATTTTTTGAAGAGACCTATATTAAAACCGGTATATCTCACTTTATAATAAATATGTTTTAATAAAGCATAAGTACATAAAACTATTGTATATTAGGTAAAAGTTTTATGAAGATAAGGTTAATGCTTATTTAGATATATTCAATCAAGTTTTAACTTTTTCTAAATTTTTATTTTTTTTATTTTTCATCATTTTCAAAAAAAAATGTTTAGAAACTATATACAGATTTTCTGTATATTTGCCACATAGATTTCTTGAAATCTTTTTTTTTTCAATAATACCAAACACTTATATATTTACCTTACATTTGTGTGCAAAATGTCATATTAATTAACATCATATTTCATCAAAATTTCGTATTTTTTCATTTTATTTTGATTTGCACACCTGCAGAAAAGTTTTCAAGCTCAACGAGGTATGCAGTTTGAAAGATAAATTAGTTCTAAACATTTTTTAACCTTACTTATTATTTGCCCGTCGAAGTATATGTGCAGGGCAACAATATTTCTGGAAATATACATTTTTTAAAAGGACTTGTCATAAAACCGTTATGTCAACCTGTAAAATGTCTATATTACCAAATTATTTTTTATAAGTTCGAAGTATATAAAGTTAGTATTTAATCGGCAAGAGTTTCATGATGATAGGGTTAACTATTGTTTAGATATGTCCAATCAAATTCAATGTTAGTTTTGCATAATTTCCCATACGCAATACAAAATTGGATTCTGGTGTAGACAATTTGAAGAAAATAAAGAAAAACCAGTTCGGAAGGTTAGATCACATGGGAAATTTTAAAGTAGGTGTAATTATGATAGTTAGGATTATCAAAATTATAGTCGGTCTAAGCCGACTATAAATACCCTACACAAATGTGTGGTTACCATTCAAAGTGGTATATAGGTCACCAGGGTATACGAATCCTGAAAATAACTACAAACTTTCCATCCCTGAAGAATTTTCTTTCATTTAATACCCATATTTACAAATGGGTAGTTGTCCCGAATTTCGATTTTTTTTTTTAGAACCACAAGTCATTTCGTGGGAAAACATTTTTTCATGTATTTCAGCATGATGTCAATATATATTTGACCAAAAAAGTTTACCTAAGCACGTATACAGTAAAATTGATTTGTAGATGTAAATTTTATATGAGGTATTTGAACATAAGTGGTCGGTTCTAAACCGATAATGCCAATTTTCTTGTTCAGACAGCTAGATAGATATATAAGTAATCTAAATCTATAGTATCATTGCTCTAGCTTTTCAACTTTTTCTGTAATCATGATTTCAACAGACAGAAAGAAAGACAGACGGACAGACAGACAGACAGACATACATACAGACAGATGGACAGGTCATGATGATAAAATGTACAATCTATGTAAAAATATGTAAAGTAAAGTCTTCAAAAATAAAAAAAAAAATCATGTTCAAGTCTATATCTTTAAAACTAAACAAAATATTTTCTCATGTAAGCACATTTTTTTTTTAGATCTCAATGTAATCTTTCCATAAACAAAAAATTTTTAAAAAACCTTTGGATTTTTTACAATTTTTGAAAGATTTTTCATGAAAAAATTTTCAACTTTACTGATTTTTATCTCCATAACTATTAAAGATACGAACTCTAATTTCAAAACATAAAATTTTAAAATCGGTTGAGTGGTTCCGACAATACTGAATTTCACCCGATTTAAGAGCGTTTGGGCACACTGTGCACTGTGAGTTTTAACTATTTTTATAAAACAACGAGAATTTTGTACCCGGGCTGCGCAACGGGTTTTTTCTGATTTTTTTTTGGTTTAGAAACTAAATAGATATAATTGTTAATTTTCGACCATATAATAAACATTAAATATCTGTAATTCCTAAAACATTTTGTGTATTGAACATAAGATATTAAATGAATGTTGTTGTTATTGTTTTAAAGTTTCTTATTTTCGATTTTTTTATATTTTGTACTCGAGCTTCGCAATGGCTTTTTTTATTTTTTTTTATTTTAAAGCCAATTTATTTTCTAAAATAAAATTAGAAAAGAAAACAATATATGGTTTACATTAGAAAAAAAACTAATAAAAAAAAACTTTTTAAAAAACAAGCTTTTAAAAAAATCTGTACTAAAAAATTAAAAATAAATTTACTAAAAATATAAAATATATTTATAGTAGGTAGGTATGTATATTTATAATGAATACATATTAATATATGAAATAAATTAAATTCAATCTTATTCAATTTATATTACTAAGATATACGTTTATAAGCAATAAATTTTAAAATTTACTAAGAGGTTTGCAAATACAAAAATAAAAGCGTGTGGCGAAATTATTGAATATTACAGTCCAACTCTAGCACTAATAAACTTTGCAATTCAATTTAACTTTTCAATAGTTTTCAATATAATTTTCGAGTAGGGGTAGATCTGTATGGAAGTATCTGTGGGTTTTGTAGGCAATGCTGGTATCCAATGATATTTTTTTGGCATGTGTTATGTTTTTAACTCAGGATAATCTGGCAAAAACGAACTTTTAATTAGAAATATTTATTTATGTACTTAACTTAAGTCATGGAATTTGGCTAAATAATGTAGATTAACGTTATATAGAGTCGTAATTTCATCGAGGTGTGTTACACCTGTCAAATAAGCAAACCCTTTAAAATGATACAACTCTCGACTTATAACAGTAGTACATAGTTTTAAAAATTGAAGTAAAAGCTCATATTTTACATTATTTTCGCCATGTATAATCTGGGTGTGACTGGACAAAGAGACGTGATATCTCCTATACATTCTTGCCTTACACTGTGAAGGGTTATAGTGTGCTGAGCGGTTGCGAGATTTAATGTATAAGGAGTTGTAGGTTTGTGATGTATAAGATATATATATATATATATATATATATATATATATATATATATATATATATATATATATATATATATATATATATATATATATATATATATATAAATATGATTATAATTGTATTCCTGTATCAAATACAAATTCATATTTAGGCTACATAATTACGAATGTAATATGCTCGTAGTTTTTAATAATTTCGCCGCACGCTTTTATTTTTGTATTTGCAAACCTCTTAGTAAATTTTAAAATTTATTGCTTATAAACGCATATCTTAGTAATATAAATTGAATAAGATTGAATTTAATTTATTTCATATATTAATATGTATTCATTATAAATATACATACCTACCTACTATAAATATATTTTATATTTTTAGTAAATTTATTTTTAATTTTTTAGTACAGATTTTTTTAAAAGCTTGTTTTTTAAAAAGTTTTTTTTTATTAGTTTTTTATTTTTTCCTTTTTTAGTCATTATATGGTCATTAGAATTATTATTTTGCATAGATCGGTTCAGCGGTTACCAAGTTTTAATTTTTGCCCTTAACACCCTCTGTCGATGGAATTTAGAATTACTTTCTAGTCTTTGAAAATTTCCCCAAGGATTTCCTGTACCAAGCATTGTCAAGATCAGTTAAGTGGTTATCGAGATATAAAATTTTGATCTTAGCACCCTCTATCGTTTTATAAATGTAGTAACCAAATAATAATTCTCCGCCAAAACAACTTTTCTCAAAGACAATTCTTTCTCAGACTGCCCATCCCCGTAGAATTCTTCTCAGTAGAATATTTAGCCGTAGAAATCTTCGCCGTAAAATTCTTCTCCATATAACGCATTTCTGTAGAATTCTTCCGGGTAGAATTAATCCCGGTATAATTGTTCCCGGTAGAATTCATTCCGGTAGAGTTTTTCTCAGTAGAAGTTTTAGTGTGGTGAGTTTTAATGTGGTGAGTTTTAGTGTGGTAAATTTAGATGCAGTGAATTTTGGTGTGCTGAGTTTTGATGTGGTGAATTTTAGTGTGGTGAGTATAAGTGTGGTGAGTTTATAGTGTGGTGAGTTTTTAGTGTGGTAAGTTTTAATGTGGTGAATTTTATTGTGGTGAGTTTTAGTGTGGTGAATTTTTATGTGGTGATTTTTATTGTGGTGAGTTTTATTGTAGTGAATTTCAGTGTGGTGAGTTATAGTGTGGTGAATTTTGGTGTGGTGAATTTTTTTTGGGGAGTTTTAGTGCGGTGAGTTTGTTTTTCTTTATCTTATTTTGTCAATTGCTTTTGTTTTCGTATTTTTGCTTTTGCTTTTGTTTTATGCTTTTGCTTTTCATTTTTTTTTTTTTGTATTTGAGTTTTTTGTTTTATGTTCGTGGCTGGTGAAAGTGCCGAGTTATATCATATTGAAAGTTTAGGTTGTATGGGAGGTGCCACGCTTCTTTGTCAATCCCGCCCATATATAGCCTATCATTCCTTCCAGATTATACCGCATCTGTGGTAAAATTTCAAGAAAATCGGATCAGCAGTTTAGACGGAGATGCGAAACAAACGTACAAACAGATTTATTATATTAATAGGATGTCATTTTTCTAGGTGAAGAACGCACTTCAGAGGGTGCATTAATAATAAATGTGACCTCTAGCGGAGAAAGTTCTAAGTTTGCCAAATTGTTCCCCGTTGCCAATACTATACATGTTTTAAATTTCAATTTTCTAGGTGAAGAACGCACTTTAGAGGGCCCATTAATAGTAAATGCGCCCTCATTATTATTAAATATAATATTTTATGACTTTTTGTATTGAAATCAATATTCCTTTATTGATCTCGACGTTGGAAACGATCATGTAAGGTTTTTTTACTTACTTCCAAAATCAAAAATTTTGTTCGTGCAAGAATTACCATACTTAAAAAAAACGCTTATTAAACTTATCAACTCCTGCCTAGAGAGGAAAAGAAGGATCTCTATCGGTCAATGTGAACACATTGTTTTTTCTTTTGTTTTTACTTTTGTTTTTGGTTTTGTGTTTTGTGATTTTTATTTTGGCTTTTGTTGTTTTTTTGGTTTGTTATTTAGCTTTTGGTTTTTTGTTTTTATATTTGCATTAGTTTGAATTATGCTTTTGTGTTTTTGTTTTTTATTGTGGTTTTTCTTTTGTTTTTTGTTTTAACTTTTTTGTTTTTTAGCTTTTTCTTTAGTTTGCCTTTGTGTTTTTTTTTATTTGTTTTGTTTTTGTTTTTTGTTTTCGCTTTAGTTCGGCTTTTGGTTTTGTGTTTTTGCTTGTTATGCAATTTCTTTTTTGTTTTTGTTTCAGTTTTTGTATTTATACTTTTAATTTTAGGTTTTGTATTTTTTTTTTTTTTTTTTTTTGTTATTTTTTACCTTTTCTGTTTCTATTTTTGGCTTTCGTTTTTGATATTTAAAATTGATTATATAAAAGAGTACCAAAAGTATATTCACATGGCATATTTAAAAGTAAGTAATTTTAATAATTAGTTTATCGCATAATTCTAAATTTGTCTAAAAAAAAATAAATTTGTTTTGATTTTATATCCATTTATCTTAACAATATGTTGGAATATTGTTTTGAAAAAATGTAGGTCTACTACATTTTATTGATTTTTAAATACATTTGTCTTTATTTGACTTCATTTTACTACACCATGTATTGAAAATACGTTATTTACATATTACTCAAACTATATTGGTGTTTTATTTTTTGCTTTTATTTTAATTATTTGCGCACACGACGAACGAATCACGAAAGGTCGTTCTTCGTGCAGGTATATATGAATTCGTTGGCTACATATAGCAGAAACTGGTTTTTTGTTATTATTTTTTTTTGTGCACGACGAATGACTGCGAATGAGATATAAAAATAAACCCAAGCTGTTCCAAGAATTGAGTTAATTAGAGAAGATACATAGTGATGCCAACTAATTGAGTTTCCGCTGCATATTGTTGGTTTTAAAAATAAATATTCGAAAATTAAAATTGTCAACTCTGCAGCATTGAGAACAAATATAACATGCAACTCTGGACCTGTAGAAGAGTAGTGAGTAATATACAGGGTGTATGGTTCATCGATATTAATAATTCAGGGGATCATTCTACGACTCAAAAAATAAGATAATTGTAAATAAAATTATTTTCTATTTTGCACCCTGTTTGAGATACAGGGTGTTTAGTAAATGCATATTAATGACATAACCTAGTCAAGAAAATTGGTTATAAATTATAATATGTTAATAACTGAATAACAATTTTTAACTTATGTTTTGGAAAATAAATTGTATTTTCAATGCTGTATTACACCTTCGAATCTTATGATTTCTTCCTTTTCTAACATGTACGTAAATTTGAAATTTACAAAAATAAAAATTCAAATTTATACTTTGTCATTGATTTTCTCAAAATTTCGTTATCGATCACCCCATTTTTCTAATTTATAACAATAGACCAGTTCATTTGCAGTATTTTCCTACTAATCTCAGTGATTTTAGCTATTGTGGTCTTGTGATCTGGTGGTTAAAATTAAAAAAAAAAAGTATATGTTTGGAAATTGGATCAAAAAATATGTTCTGTGATGTAATCTGATAATGATTATAATTTTAATCAATGTTAAAATTATTTCTCAATTATATCGATTTTTTTTAATTACAACTAAAGATAGGCATGTGAGCGTGATTCACGCGTGATTGTGATTGAATCCTAATTTTGCTCACGTGATTGTGAGTGAGTGTGAGTAGACCAAAAAATATCGTGAGTGAGTGTGCGTGAGTAAATTTTTTTCGTGAGTGAGTGTCCGTGAGTAAATTTTTTTCGTGAGTGAGTCGAATGTTTCATAAAATAAAAAATCTCACTTTTATTTATTTTTTGTTTTTTTATATTTTTGCTGAACTACAGAAGGAGTAGGGCCACCCCTTGAACTCAGATGGCTTTGGGAAAGCGGCTACCCACTATTCAGAACTATAATAAATCAAACCGACCGTCATATACCCACCCCTTCTTCAATTCAGAATAAGCTGCAAGATTTCAGTCAACAATTGATCTAACCCCTGCAAACAAGCCGTACTTAGTATGGGCTAGTCAATTTTTGTGGGGTCATGTCAATAGTTTTTGCTTGATTTCATACGACCGTTCATGGAAATAGACATAGAACGCATTTTTTTTGTCGATATACCCATTTTTGAAAAAAGTTGAATTTTCAATTTCAACTATACATGATAACTTTTGTTTATTAAGTTTAGTTTGTTCCAGAGGTTCGTATGGGGTCCAGTTTTTATTCGAGTTATAAATGTAGTAACCAAAAAAATCGCTTCAAAAATAGTTGTCCACAAAGTCAATTCATTCCCTGGTAAATTCTACCCCGGACTATTCTTTTATTGATAATTTTTTTCCGGAAATCATTTTTCTAGGGACAATTTTCAGAGATTTTACACGAATTCTTTACCGGAGAATTATTTTTCGAGGCAATTTTTTGGTTTTTATATGAACAGCACATCGAAGGACTTTCACATTTCCATCTCCGTTAAAAATTAAGATATAATTTGTCAAACTCCCTAAAATCATTATTGTGTTTTAAAGATGTAGGTTGTATTAGAGGTGCCACGTTCGGTCAACCAATCTCACCAACATATACAAATGAAATATGTAATTTTTATGCATTCAAAAACACGTGATTCAGCGTGATTCACGTGAATCACGCGTGATCACGCGTGATTGTGATTGAATCTTAATTTTACTCACGTGATTGTGAGTGAGTGTGAGTAGAGCAAAAAAGACCGTGAGTGAGTGTGCGTGATTAAAAAAATTCTTTCGTGAGCGTGAGTGAGTGTGAATTAAAACTCACTCACGTGCCCATCTCTAATTTCAACCACCAAATTAGAAGATACGCCACTGTATATCCGCCACTACGAGAGTAAAACATTGCCTATGAAAAGCTCTCACACGCCGTTCGTATTCGCAAAAAACTGTAGGTCCTCCCACTTTGAGTACAAATATAACACGCACAGCTCAGAATGGTGAGATAGCTTGGCCTAAGTTCTAATAGGACTGTAGCGCCAAACTATTATATTAGTATTGTTATTTATCACCATATTATACTTTATAAACACTTTTGTTGACTAGGTTATGTCAGTAATATGCATTTACTAAATACCTTGTATCTTAAACAGGGTGCCAAATAGGACATAATTTTATTTAACATTTTCTTATTTTTTTGAGTCATAGAATGATCTCCTGAATTATTGAAATCAATGAACCAAACACCCTGTATATACTTTTTGAGAAAACACATAATTTTCACATGTGGCGTAACCATTGAGTTGGCAAATTTGTAGTTTTTTCAAATGTTCGACTCTCATTTTTCGATCGCTGGCTGTATTCTGTTCAGACAGTATGAGTTGTTATGCCATCTTTATGATTTTACCATGGGCAGGCATAGTATTCATATTTATTTTAAATGAAAAGAGACACTTTAGTGATTGCCATTCCTTTGAGTCGTCAGAACTGATGATGCTTAGTGGTGATTCCATCTCATCATCAGGAAAATATGTTTGTTATTTATTTTTTAATTTATTTATTTATTTTTATGCTTTTTTTTATTGATGTTTTGGGTAAAACTAGTTAGTTGCATATGTAGTATACAACTAAATAGTTTTCATATTTATAATCGTTGCATATTATTTTTGGTAATCACAAAATATTATATTAATATTCATTCATATAATATTCCAAATCAATGAAGAATTGTTTTTATTGAAAAAAAAAAAAAAATAAAAAGTATTTTTTAATTAATTCTTACAACAAAGTAAAATAAATACAGATTATAGTAATATTACACGCATATGTAGTTATTTCTCTACATATTTCAAGACGTATAAATAAAGACAAAATTTAAGTTTTTGACATTTTGTATAGAAATGCTGTCAAATTATGATTTCCATACGAAAAAAAACAACATAAACCTAGTTAAAACAAATACATATGGTTTTGGACTTAAATCAAATACATATGAATTTATTTTATAGTCCTTTTTAATTGTTTTTAATACAGTCTTTATTTCGCTGTATTAACTTTTTTTATAAAATGTACATGATTTTTAAACTAGGTTTTAAATGTACAAAAGTCTAGTGTATTATGTTTATACTCACCATCTTTTTTGTAAAAAATCACTTCTAATTTCAGTTCAGTTTTATTTAGCAGACTCTTCTCAATCTGCATTTTATGATCTTCTTTCGTTTCCGGCCCATAGAGGAAATGACACGAGCATCCTGTTGTGGAATTGTTTGGCAGAAATCACATCCGTGATTTTAATGTAAATGAAACAAACATATTGATTAGTATTTTAAACAACAAATAAAAATATCATACGAATTATAAATAGTAGCAAATACAACTAACAATTTCACACACATTTATAAATTACCTTTTTGCATTATTTGAGCTCGCGAATATCCGGTCAACTCCACGAAGCCATCAGAACAATAAACAATTGGGTTGCCATTCGCCTGTGCATTGCCGAGCACAAAATTTGAGTCTATAAAGGATTAAAATTTCGTTAATAACCCTTTTAAAAAAAATGGTTTCTTACAAGTTTTTATTTTGATAAAAGTTTTCTATTCTGTTTTTCTACACTCAGAAAAAAATCTCAAATTTGTCAATAGGCAAAAAATAAATATTTTCATACAAACTAAATAATAATTTTATATTTTGTAGTGTTTAATTTTACTGATTGAATTATTTAATTAAATGAATTTACCGATTGAATTAATAGTTTATCCTATTGACTAATTTCATAATTAAAAACTATTAATTTTATAGTAAAGGTATTCATTTCACTTCGTATCGCCTGCGTATATACGTATTTCGTAAAAATTCTACACTATATAACTTATAATTTTTACGACATACTCATTCCCTAGTAGAAGTTTGCCTTATTAGAGATGACATGACCAAATCATGTTTGTCATGTTACTGGTCGGGTTAAGACAAAGTAAAAATACAATGATCAGTTCCCGATCATTACCTTGGTAAAATTACTACTAGGGATACACAGTAGATACGAAGTGAAATGAATATCCTCAGTGTATTTTTCTGAGTGTACATTAGACTAATTCAAATTTTTATGAACAAATTAGAACTAATTTTTGTTCCCTCCGCGTCGACTTTCTGAAATTAGGCCCTGTAAAACTAAGAACAAGTCTTTAAAAACAAAAAAATGTATCCTGTGATGTTGCGCAAAAGATTAAATGACATTTTTGAACTTTTAACGACCATTTTCAATTAAATTATTATTGCTTCAAGTTTAAAAAATATATCACTACATTTTCTTTTTTACTTAATTTTAAACTTTTTACTATAATTATGATTTTTAAAAATATTAATTTTTAGGTAACCGTTACAGTTTCATGGCTTGCCAAACACATAAAATGTTGACATTTTTTTACTATAGTAATTTTAAGTGTCGAAATTTTTCTAATTTTATTCTAATGAGTTTAGAATAACATTTTTGTATTACTGCACATACAATTATCTTTAAAATGATGTGCCACACTTATCTTTTCAGATATCGTATTATTAGTAGATAGTAAAATTATGCACACCTAGCCTAAAAACAATATTTTTTATACTTGAAGAAATTTAAATTAAAAAGGGTAATTAAAAGTTGTAAAAATCCATAAAGCTCTTTTAAAGGCTTTTTACTTCATTTTATTTTAATTTTTCATGGAAATAATGACTTCACATTACTAATTTTATGTTTTTACATGTTTTATATATTACACAGTTTTCTATTTACTAAAAAACAATGAATAAATATAATAACGTTTCATTTAAAATACCATTGGTATCAAATAGGTTTACTCTAACGCAAGATATAAGAAATAACCTTAAACCGACAGAAGAGGGAAAACAGAAACCGTTTTTTGTTTGAGCGTCAATCACTGAGTAAAATATTTCATATATAATTAATCATTTATCATTGAGTAAAAATTTCTTTTTTTAGGAATTTTACTTACGTGTTCCATCAAACCGAGTTGCAATCGTATCCAAAAATGTGTTTTGGGGCGCTAACAGCCCCTTTCTCGCTGGCATCGAATTAAATGGTCTTTTGTAGCGTTTCTGTTTGTAATGTAAATCTGAAATATAAGAAAATTGCTACATATATTAAAAATAAGATTTTTTTTTAATATTATCAGAAATTAAATATTTTTAAATTGCAACCAAAAATACTTTTTGAGCCATTTTTATTATATTTCAAACATTCTATGTCAAGGGGGGTTAATTTACATATATATTATTTATAATTTGATGAACCAAAAAATTTGTATTTGTATATTGGTAGAAATATACGATTTTTAGCAATCATTTATTCCATAAGTCAAATATTAATAACAAATGCAATAAGTTCTCATTTGAATGATATTAAGTTATTTTACACCAAGAAAACCGAATATTACTTCTGGCTAAACTTTGTAAATCAGATTCTAAAATTTGTTTGATTTCAACTCAACTAAATATCAAGGACTCCTCGAATACACCTTTTCAAAGTTTGATAAAAAATAATCTTTTTTATGTTTGTTTAAGAATGTAGACCAAAAAGTAACCTTATTACAAAAATCGAAACCTTAACATGGAACCAGTATACCGAAATATTTTCGAAACCGTAACCGAAACCTTGATCCAACATTTCAAAAGCAAACAAAAACAAAAAAAAACTTAAAGTTTCATTAGATACATGTGTGATACGGAAAACGATTACAGTTTTATAAAATTTTCTCTGCTTATTTCTCACAATTTATCTATACACAAAAAAAAAATACCATATAAATAATAGTTTTTTACTATTAAAAATAGTCAATAGGATAAATTATTATTTTAATCGGAAAATGCCATTAAATACTATAAAATACCATGACATTGCAATTGAGTTTATATGAATAGATTTATTTTTTGTATACTATTAAATCAATAATTGTCCTATTGACCAATTTTAATGGGATTTGAGGGAATTTTTTTCTGGGGGTATTGTTATTTTTTTAACTCACCGAATCAACATACACAAAATAAGTTGGCCAGTGTTTTTAATGAAAATAATTTAAAAAAATTGAATTTGTTTAATAATTAACTTTTCTATCACATACCATATCTGTTAGGTTTAATGGTATCCTTAGACATCCACAGACTTTAAGGCATTTGAATGCCAAATAGTGGTAACAAATCAACAATCGTTACATAAATAAACAATGAATTTTCATATGTAACACATATGTATCACAATGCAATATTTTTAATCGTTGAAAATTGCCATGTTTAATTTATTTTTTTGAATTAAATATATGTACGATTTTTTCTGTGAGGCATATAAATTTAATAAAAATGTTGTGTACCGAATTGTTCATATTTGTAGTAAATAGGTAAAATGTTATCAAAACAAAAAAGCACACACAAAAAACTTTACAGAATTCTCTTTGATCGTATTTTTTACACGTTTGTTTTTAATTCAGAAAAATAAAACCTATTACAAAAAATTGTATAAAATTTGAAATATATTAACAAAAAGTACGCTCAAACTGAACCACTACATTGCACGTATATCGTATGTATGTAATCTAATGACAAATTCTGCAAGTGGGAAGTAAAACGCTATAAACATTATTAAAATATGTTAAAAATATACAGTCGGCAAAAGAGACATCTAAGTCATAGAGCCATATTCCAGCTATCGATGGAGTTATATAATATTTGTTTTCCAACCATTTTAATTTATTTTTTCAACATCAAAGTGGTTTTTTTAGGTTAATCATAACTGTTTTCTATAACTCTAAGAATTTAAAATAATTTCATTAGGATTGAGAAAACGAATTCGTTTCAATGGAAATATTCATTCAAAATATTAACGAAAAATAGAATATGACCGATATCAAGAATTATTTTAGCAGAACTTAAAAATGCAGATAATTCTCATGTGTTTTTTTTCGAATGTCTTCGAAATCCAATGACTTCAGACATTTTATATATATAAAAATAGTTTTTGAAATTTACTAGTTGTTTAACTGCACGGATAGAAAAGATTTCTTTGAATAAGTTTGAATGTAATTATAACGTAATTCGAATTCTGAACATAAATATGTTTGAACGAAAATAAAAAGATGTTTGGCTGTTATTATAATGTTTGGAAATGAAATAATATTTTTGTTTGCATAAAGCTCCAAATATAAATGTAATGCCTGCAAAATTATGTTGGCGAGAGACCTTTTTTTGCAGTGTGTGCTGTCATCATAGTGGCCAGTTTTGTATGAAAAATACATATAATGGGAATTTTCTGTCCTTCTGTCCGGGAAAATATTTCTCACGGAAAAAGTGTGAAAAAAATTCACACACTTGAGAAATTTCGCACACAGAGAAAACACAGCGGTCCGGTGGGTATTTGTGAGAATTTTGTGAGAATTGGTGGACATTGGTAGGAATTTCTGAGAATTTCTCTGTGTGGCATATTAAGAGAATTGCATGAGGGAATAAAGTATTTCGTTTGAGAATTTCATCTGGTACCGTGGCTATAAAGAACTTATTAAAAACATAAAATATAAATTTAAGTGAGCATAACCAATAATATACTATAATTACAATAGCATATTTTATGTTGATAAACTACAAATAATAACAAAAATGTATAATCGTATTAGCAGAATGTAGGGGATTTATTTAAATATGCGCACGGAATGATTGCTGGTGAGATAACGAGCACGGTGAGTTGTGATGAGCATTTATATACATAGGTTTTAGTTCATTATTATGGATAGTTTATTAAATTTACATAATATACAGGTATTGTTATTATTGCACAGTTTTACACGAAATACAATAATGCTTTGGTATTTATGTAGATATCGATGGTACGAAGGAAAGGCTTATTTGCATCAAAGTGTTTCAAAATGCCTGATATATTTACCTAAAATTTACGAACCTGCAACGATAAAAAAAAACACAGAAATTTTATCTATGCACGCAGAGAAAAATGGTATTATTTACCGGTTGTAGTAATCAAATTATAACTAAATAAATCATTGTCACAACCATTTCCAAATGAAATTGAAAATGACAGACAGCTTTAATCATGATTGCATTTTTTGCTAAAAAAAAAGTAAATGATTATAACAATAAAAGATAAATCTCTCCAAACTATTATTATTACTTGTAGCAAACATCAATTAAACATCTTTTATAAATACTTAAGGAATATTTAGAAATGTACTCCAATACAACTCGCGGAGAAATTTTTATTGAACTGAATTAAAATGAATCAAATTTATTAAAAACGAGTTGGGAAAGTTCGGTCACATGGGGCGGATTTTTATAGTCGGTCGGGCCCGACTATGGAATACCCTACACCTTTGGTGGGGATATTAATGTGGGATATTTAATTGCATACCTCAACTTTAAAATTTTTCATTATGCTGAACCTCCCCACCCTCAGAATATTATTCATATATCAGAAATTTACGTCTTATATCCCCAAAATTTTGAAAGGCTAATATTTCATAGATTTGATTTTAATAATTTACGGATCAAACTTCCACTATGAAAACCCGGGAAATAATGAAAAAAAAAGTGGGCAGATCACGCCCATTTTTGGACCACATATTTATAGGTAAATTCTAACCATATTTTTTAAATTTTATAACTATACCTTGAATACTTTTCGAGTTATTAGTTCCGAAAGAATTATATAAAAGTGACTTGTATGGGAGGTGCGCGTGTCCGTTGACCGATTTGGCTCATTTTCAAACTCAGTTCCTACTTTTGGCTAAAATATATTCAGACGAAATTTCATCGCATTCCGATCAGTATTTCTGAAGTTATTCTGTATTCGGACAGCAAGACAGCAAGACGGACAGACGGACAGACGGACAGACGGACATGGCTAAACGGACTCGGGTAGTGATGCTGATCAAGAATATATATACTTTTCCATACCGGACACGCCTCCTAAGGGGTGTTACAATATATGCACAAAGTTAATATACCCTGTACCTCATAGATGTAGGGTATAAAAATATAAAATTAAACTGTATGTCCTACCACTGTGAGTACAAATATTCCACGCACAGATCAAATGGTGAGAGAGCTCGGCCTAAGTTGTCCACAGGACTGTAGCGCTAAACTATTATACACTTTAATAAAAACTTAGGACATGCATTGTCTTAATCGTCATTGTTGTTTTTGTACAGACAAAGAACGTCCTTTGCCGTATGTAATAAGCCAAAAGGTTTACTGGAAATATACTGCAAGTCAATTCATATCAGAATTTTTGCCGTAAGTCTATTGTAAATATAACAATTTTAATCTTACTTGTGGCAAACATCTTGTAAGTATTTGCATGTAATATTTTGCTTGCAAGTTTATTTATACTTATGCGATATTTGAACACTTTTGGCCTACTATACTATGGAGTCCGGAGGGTTTCATAACTTTATATGGGCGAGATTGGATAAAGGGGCGTTTCACCTCCCATACAACCTACATTTTAAAAACGATATAACTCGGCACATACACAAGCTAAGAATATGATAAAAAAAAACTCAAATTAAAAAATATACAAAAGCAAAAATCAAACACAAAAACATAAAACTAAAGCAATATCACAAAAACGTTCACAGCGAAGATCGGGTTCCAGATATAAATAATAAAAATGTTTTTTTTTATATTAATAAAATCACTCCATATCCTTGCATTCACAAAATCTTTGCACGAGTCGTGCACGGGTCCAGCTAGTGTTATATGTATACTACATAGTGCAACATATATACATCTTTTTCCCACTCTTTAGATAACGGTTTTATGGGGTCGCTGATCTCGAATCTCGAAATTTTTATATTTGACTGCATATTGTGAGAAAACCAGAGGTGATGGAGCAAAACGGACTTTAGATTAGAGATCACATCAGATTACCCTAAAATCGTAATCAAATCTAAAGATGGTATTTTTTTATTGCACTGTTTTATGAATTATATAAATCAAAAAATTAATTCCATTCAAAATACTTTATTCCAAAAGATACTAACAATCATTTTTTATCTCTGCGTGTATTGACAGATACCAATTTTATTATACATGGGTTTGTAACATTGCAATGTATAATCTCTCAATTATCGCAACCCCAAGTATTAAAAACGACTAAGTCAATTCTCATATACCATAAAATTGTACGGCTTTATCAGTAAATGAAGTAGGTGTTGCTGGATTTGTTAATTTAATATATTTTATATATGTATAAACACACATATTTTCCTTAATTTTACTACGTTCCATAATGTTATATAATTTAAATAACATCAAACCAATAAAGAATTCTGCAACCTATTTTGCCACGCTTGTATATCCTAATCAAATTCGTATTATTTCAACCCTCGAGAAGTACATTTCTATTCATTTCATCACAACAATAATCGATAATGTTGTAGCAACGATAACATTTATTTCAGTAACGAATTCACTGGATTAGGCCAAATAGTGTTAAATTCCAAATTTTCTGTTGAATAAAATTATAAATAAAACGTTACACCTAAAAAAATAATGTAGTAAATTATACTATGTTTTTAAATACATTTGTATTTTTTCACTTAAATTTACTACACCATGTATTAGAAAATCATTTTCTATATATTGTAAAAACTGTATTGTGTTTTGTTTTTGCTTTTATTATTTTGTAATTATTTGAAGTTCGTGTGGACACACGAGAGACATATTACGAAATTATGTCCATTTCGTTATATACAAATTTGTTGGCTACATATTGCACAAAACGTATTGTTTTGATTTTTATACCCTACAATAAGAGTGAAAGGGTATATTCAGTTTGGTACGCCGTTTGTAACACCCAGAAGGAACCATCTCCGGTATGGAAAAGTATATATATGCATGATCAGCATGACGTCCTGAGTCGATTTAGCGATGTCCGTCTGTCTGTCCGTCTGTCCGTCTGTCCGTCTGTCTGTCTGTCTGTCTGTCTGTCTGTCTGTCTGTCTGTCTGTCTGTCTGTCCGTCTGTCTGTTGAAATCCCTACTACTTTTAAAATTGAAGAGCTAGATAAATGAAACTTATAACTTAGATTACTAATATACCTACGCTGTATTTAAAATTTCCCAAGTGATCTAACCTTCCCAACTGTTTTTTTTTCATTATTGTTATTATTTGAAGAATGTGCAAACACGCGACTGACGCAGCGTAAGTGACCAGTTACAAATCAAACCCAATCATACCCATCTGAACCACAACGAGTTGATGGGAGTAGGATAGTGATAATAATTTTCAACTCTGGAGAAGACACATACTTTTCTAATTGCTTGTTATTGGGAGACATATTATTTATATGTGGTACAACTGAAAATCAAAAATTAAGTTCTTGTCATTCCTTTAATTACCCAGTTTATTTAATGCTTCCATCATCAGCACCACGTAAATATTTCTTCATATATAACAATCTGTTTTTATAGAATAAATATTTCTGTATCCTATTTTATCCTATCCTATTAATATAATAAATCTGTTTGTTCGTTTGTACGTTTGTACGTTTGTACGTTTGTACGTTTGTACGTTTGTACGTTTGTCCGTTTGTACGTTTGTACGTTTGTTCCGCTTCTCCGTCTAAACGGCTGATCCGATTTCCTTGAAATTTTTACCACAGATGCGGTATGGTCTGGAAGGAATGATAGGCTATATATGGGCGGGATTGGACAAAGAGGCGTGGCACCTCCCATACAACCTAAACATTCAATACAATATAACTCGGCACTTTCACCAGCTACGAACATAAAACAAAAAACTCAAGTACAAAAAAAAAATTAAAAACAAAAAAACAAAGGCACAAAACAAAACAAAAGCAAAAATACAAAAACAAAAGCAATCACGTTTGTTCCGCTTCTCCGTCTAAAGGGCTGATCCGATTTTATTGAAATTTTTACCACAGATGCGGTATGGTCTGGAGGAATGATAGGCTATATATGGGCGGGATTGGACAAAGAGGCGTGGCACCTCCTATACAACCTAAACTTTCAATACGATATAACTCGGCACTTTCATCAGCTACGAACATGAAACAAAAAACTCAAATACACAAAAAAAAATTAAAAACAAAAAACCAAAAGCACAAAACAAAACAAAAGCAAAAATACAAAAACAAAAGCAATCACGTTTGTTCCGCTTCCCCGTCTAAACGGCTGATCCGATTGTCTTGAAATTTTTACCACAGATGCGGTATGGTCTGGAAGGAATGATAGGCTATATATGGGCGGGATTGGGCAAAGAGGCGTGGCACCTCCCATGCAACCTAAACACTTTCACCAGCAACGAACATGAAACAAAAAACTCAAACACAAAAAAAAAAATTAAAAACAAAAAAGCAAAAGCACAACACAAAACAAAAGCAAAAATACAAAAACAAAACCAATCACATAAAACCACAATCCAAACTAAATGAAAAACAAAGAAAGGAAAGAAAAAGAAAAACAAACTCACCACACTAAAACTAACCAAACTAAAACTCACCACACTAAAGTTCACCCTTAAATTAACCACACTAAAACCCACCACACTATAATTCACCACACTAAAACTCACCACACTAAAATTCACCACACTAAAACTCACCACACTAAAACTCACCACACTAAAACTCACCACACTAAAAACTCACCACACTAAAACTCACCACACTAAAACTCACCACACTAAAACTCACCACACAAAAACTCACCACACTAAAACTCACCACACTTAAACTCACCACACTAAAACTCACCACACTAAAACTCACCACACTTAAACTCACCACTCAAAAATTCAACACACTAAAATTCACCACACTAAAACTCACCACACTAAAACTCACCACACTAAAACTCACCACACAAAAACTCACCACACTAAAACTCACCACACTAAAACTCACCTCACATAAAACTCACCACACTTAAACTCACCACACTAAAACTCACCACACTAAAACTCACCACACAAAAATTCAACACACTAAAATTCACCACACTAAAACCCACCACACTAAAATTTCACCACACTAAAACTCACCACACTAAAATTCACCACACTAAAACTCACCACACTAATACTTACTACACTAAAACTCACCACACTAAAACTCACCACACTAAAACTCACCACACAAAAATTCACACTTAAACTCACCACACTAAAATTTCACCGCACTAAAACTCACCACACTAAAACTCACTACACTAAAATTTCACCACATTAAAATTCACCACTTTTAAACTCACTACACTCAAATTTCGATACACTAAAACTCACCGCACTAAAATTCACCACACTAAAACCCACCACACTATAATTAACCACACTAAAACTCACCACACTAAAATTCACTACACTAAAACTCACCACACTAAAACCCACCACACTATAATTAACCACACTAAAACTAACCACCATAAAATTCACCACACTAAAACTCGCTACACTAAAATACGCCACACTAAAACACGCCGCATTAAAATTCACCACACTAAAACCCACCACACTTTATTTGACCACACTAAAACTCACCAGACTTAAAAACATCACACTTAAACTCACCACACTCAAATTCACCACACTAAAACTCACCACACTAAAACTCACCACACCAAAACTAACCACAATTAAACTCATCATTCCAAAATTCACCACATCTAAACGGGGAAGAATTCTACGGGAAAGAATTCTACCGGGAACAATTCTACCGGGATGAATTCTACGTTGAGAATTCTACGGGAAAGCGTTCTATGTGGATTTTACGGGGAAAATTTCTACTGGGAATAATTCTGCGGAGAAGCGCAGTCTGAGAAAATATTGTCTTTGTTTTGGCGGAGAATTATTTGGTTACCACATTTATAAAACCAATAAAAAAATTTCAACAGCTAAGCACGGGCCCCACATATAAATGTTTTTTATATTAATAAAATCGCTCCATATTTTTGAATTCAGAAAATCTTGGCACGAGTCGTGCACGGGTCCAGCTAGTTAATATAATAAATCTGTTTGTTCGTTTGTACGTTTGTTCCGCTTCTCCGTCTAAACGGCTGATCCGATTTTCTTGAAATTTTTACCACAGATGCGGTATGGTCTGGAAGGAATGATAGGCTATATATGGGCGGGATTGGACAAAGAGGCGTGGCACCTCTCATGCAACCTAAACACGATATAACTCGGCACTTTCACCAGCTAAAAACAAAAACAAAACACTCAAATAAAAAACTCAAATACAAAAAAAAAATTTAAAAACAAAAAAGCCAAAGCACAACACAAAACAAAAGCAAAAATACAAAAACAAAACCAATCACATAAAACCACAATCCAAACTAAATGAAAAACAAAAAAAGGAAAGAAAAAGAAAACCAAACTCACCACACTAAAACAAACCAAACTAAAACTCACCACACTAAAATTCACCCTTAAATTAACCACACTAAAACCCACCACACTATAATTCACCAAACTAAAACTCACCACACTAAAACTCACCACACTAAAACTCACCACACAAAAACTCACCACACTACAACTAACCACACTAAAACTCACCACACTTAAACTCACCACACTAAAACTCACCACACTAAAACTCACCACACTTAAACTCACCACACAAAAATTCAACACACTAAAACTCACCACACCAAAACTCACCACACTAAAACTCACCACACTAAAACTCACCACTTAAAACTCACCACACAAAAACTCACCACACTAAAACTCACCACACTAAAACTCACCACACTAAAACTCACCACACTTAAACTCACCACACTAAAACTCATTACACTTAAACTCACCACACAAAAATTCAACACACAAAAATTCACCACACTAAAACCCACCACACTAAAATTTCACCACGCTAAAACTCACCACACTAAAATTCACCACACTAAAACTCAACACACTAAAATTTCACCACATTAAAACTCACCACACTAAAACTTATAACACTAAAACTCACTACCCTCAAATGTCGCCACACTAAAACTAACCGCACTAAAATTCACAACACAAAAACTCACCACACTTAAACTCACCATACCAAAACTCACCACACTAAAACTTACCACACTAAAACTCACCACACTAAAACTCACCACACTAAAACTCAACACACAAAAATTCAACACACTAAAATTCACCACACTTAAACTCACCACACTAAAATTTCATCACACTAAAACTCACCACACTAAAACTCACTACACTAAAATTTCACCACATTAAAATTCACCACTTTTAAACTCACCACATTAAAACTCACTACACTCAAATTTCGATACACTAAAACTCACCACACTAAAACTCACCGCACTAAAATTCACCACACTAAAACCCACCACACTTTAATTAACCACACTAAAACTCACCACCCTAAAATTCACTACACTAAAACTCACCACAATAAAATTCATCACATTAAAATTCGTCACACTAAAACTCACCACAATAAAATTCACCACACTAAAACTCGCTACACTAAAACACGCCACACTAAAACACGCCACATTAAAATTCACCACACTAAAACCCACCATACTATAATTGACCACACTAAAACTCACCACACTTGAAAAACACTACACTTAAACTCACCACACTCAAATTCACCACACTAAAACTCACCACACCAAAACTAACCACAATTAAACTCACCACTCCAAAATTCACCACATCTAAACTCACCACACCGAAACTTACTACATTAAAACCCACCACACTAAAACTTCTACTGGGAAAAACTCTACGGGGAAGAATTCTATGGGAAAGAATTCTACCGGGATGAATTCTACGTGGAGAATTCTACGGGAAAGCGTTCTATGTGGATTTTACGGGGAAGATTTCTACTGGGAAGAATTCTACGGGGATGCGCCGTCTGAGAAAAAATTGTCTTTGAGAAAAGTTGTTTTGGCGGAATTATTTGGTTACCACATTTATAAAACCAATAAAAAAATTTCAACAGCTTAGCACGGGCCCCTCATATAAATAATAAATTTTTTTTATATTAATAAAATCGCTCCATATCTTTGAATGCAGAAAATCTTGGCACGAGTCGTGCACGGGTCCAGCTAGTTTTAAATAAATACGGAATTTGTTAAGTATAGAAGCACATGTATTAATTTCTGTACATATTTCAGGATATATAAATTAAACAAATACAAATGAATCCTAGTTTTTAATAAATTTATGTAATTATTTTCCATACAAAAACAACTACATTCTGTTGAGTTTTGTTCTCTGAGAATAGATTCACACTAATTAAAAATAATTCAAGCTCTTACTAAGAAAAAAGTAAAATAATAAAATTAAATATGATTTAAATAATTTTGTAATAAAAATACTCCATACAAAAAAATTTCGGATTCTGGTGTAGACAATTTTTTATTTCGTATGGGAAATTAAGCAAAACTAACATTGAATTTGATTGAACATATTTATAAAATCATTAATCCTATCGTCATGAAACATTTGCCGATTAAATACAAACTTTATATACTTCGAAGTTATAAAAAATAATTTGGTAATATATACATTTTACAGTTAGTCATTTTGTCATTTTGCACACATATGTAAAATAAATATATAAGTGTTTGGCATCATTGAAAAGAAGAGATTTCAAGGAATATATGTGGCAAATATAAAGACAATCTGTATATAGTGTCTGAACACTTTTTTTTTTGAAAAAAAGAAAAATTAAAAAATAAAATAAGAAATAAAAACTAAAAAGTTGATTGAATATATATAAATAAGTATTAACCTTATCGTCATGAATCTTTTACCTAATATACAATAGTTTTATTCATTCATTAAAACATATATATATTATAAATATATATATTACAAAGTGAGATATTACGGTTTAAATCTAAGTCCAATTAAAAAATTAGTATTTTTGGAAAATGCTGCCCTTCACATATGCTTCGCCAGGCAAAAAATAAGTAAAGGTAAAAATACGTAGAAATAACTCGTCCCTAAAACTGCTTACTTAAAATTTGACTTTGGACTTTGAAAACTTTTCTGCAGGGGGTCAAAGTCAAAAATAAATTTTAAAAACTTGAACTTTGACCAGTGTTGCCAGATTGGTTAAATATATTTTGGATAAATTTTATCATTTAGAAGATTCTCAGTAATGTTATCTATCAAAAAAATATAACAAAAGTACATGTTACTGAAGAAAAAAATACTTACGGAGATTTGCGTAAAAGTCCAATTTTCCAAAAAAAATAAAAAAATTGAAAATAAAAAAAAATGTTCGACTTTACAATTTTATATTTACTAAACCAAATGAGATATTTAAAAACGGATTTCAGTTCATGATTTATGTGTTAATTGTTTATGAAAGTTCCATACAAATATTTTGATTTTAGGTTAAACTGTACAATCTATGTATAAATATGTAAAGTCTTCAAAAAAAAAATCATGTTGCAGTCTATATCATCAAAACTAATCAAGATATTTTCTCATGTAAGCACATTTTATTTAGATATCAATTTAAGCTTTTCATAAACAAACGAATTTTTAAAATCGGATAACTTTTGGATTTTTTACAATTTTTGAAAAATTTGTCATGAAAAAAATCTCAGCTTTACTGATTTTTATCTCCATAACCATGAAAGATACAAACTCCAATTTTAAAACTTAAGTTCTTAAGTTGTGTGGTTAAGTTGTGTGGTTCCGAAGATACTGAATTTCACCCGATTTAAGAGCGTTTGGGCACACTGTGCGCCGTTAGGATTCGGCATTAAACTGTAGGTCCCACCACTTTGAGTACAAAATATAACACGCATATCTCAAAATGGTGAAAGAGCTCGGCCTAAGTACTTATAGCACTGTAGCGCCAATTTATTATTATTTATTATTATTATTTAAATGTACATCACAGACACACACAATGCTTCGTAATATCATAAAATTTTAATTACACGATGTACAAATACATTTGCTTTTAGACGTAAATTAAATACTTATGTATTTATTTTAAAGATAAAATATTTTGAAACAAGCGTAGCTATAATTTATATTAAATTTATTGCATTAATTAAATGATCCATTATAAATTAAAACCCAAATTTAAATATTACAAGTTGAACTCTGCAACTTGAACTAAAGGCGCACAAATATTTTCCGGATTGTATATGTGTAATGCCTACTTGACGTCATTTATTCCCTTTATTCTTCTTCAGACCGAATCGACATTGTATAAATCCTTCGAGCAGTGGATTCTTGTCTACAAAATACTCGAACCAAATCTTCATATCTGTTTCCAAAGTGAACGCTGGCAACAAATCCAAATCAAATCGATACCCACGAATATAGTATTCCTTATTACTGACAAAAGGACACTCCTTTGGAAAGTTGCTATAACGATCTAGGTTTGCACGTCCCAATTGCAGCAGAGTCACTTGGTTTTTATTTGCCAACAGCTGGCACCCGTTCATCTGGGTTAGATTTAATAGCACAAAGTCGTTGGGTTTGCGGGGCAACACAATCAACAAATTTAGCATCCAACGACCAATATTCTTGTTGAAACTGATCTCTTGCGTTAGCGTGCGACGCTTTGCGTTTTTACTGAGACCGCAGTAGTAACTTGAGAGTAAAGATTTCGTGTCCTTGGAAATGCATGTGAAGTTCTCGAAAATCAGTTCGAAATCCCGCTAAGTTCGGACAAAAGAAATATTTAAGACTACGTATTAAGTACACCTTCAATAATTTCTTACCTTTGCGTATACTGTGATAATTAAGCAATTTAGTAATATTATCAATAAAATTAGATTCTTATTATACATGGTGTATGATATTTCAGTAGTGAACACAATTATAATTTGCTATTGAAGAGTAAAAAGATATCAGCTGAAACTCAGCGTGGTTATGAATTACATAATGATCTTATAATTATTAACAAAAATTATATTATTAAAAAACAATTTGTCCGAATACAACTGATGACAAATAATGTTGGAAAAATAATTATTGCGCAAATTTGACTCGGCAGTAGTCAGCTGAGTCCAATTTTCCCATGATTAGCCGAATTCGTTGGCCACCTCGGGGTAAGCGACGGATATATAATAAGTTTCGTTAATCACTTTTTTTCTTTTTTATAATTATAATTGCTTCCCTCCAAACATATTTATGTAGACTGTTTATATAGACTAATGTCGATCATGTCAAGCGGGTTAATATCGACAACTTTTAAAGTTAGTACATAAAAAGTATGTCAATGATGTGGACCAGTAGTAAAATATTTCTTGCATTTCTTCTTAGTTTTCTATTAAACGGCAGTGCTCTTGGACGAGTAAGTCCTAAATCTGATTACTAAAATGGATTAACTTACAAATCAAAACATTTAGAATGACTTCGAAATGACATTTGATAATTGTACTTGCATCATCGTCGGCGATCGCAGTATTGTGCCTGTACTTCAGTGTGGTTTGAGTAAGAGCACCAAGCGACGAACTTTTAACATCGATCTGCAGTTCAGCCGGGACATTTCAAAGTGGATGCTTAATATGAAGATCACATTGCCTCGAAATCCTAATGATTTTTTGTTGTTAAATCTCACCAACGTTGACGGCTGTAAATTGTTAGGTAATAAAAACCAGGCAACACTATTACAACTGGGACGCGATAATCTTGAACGTTACAGTAATATACCCCGGCAATGTCCTTTTCTCAAAGACAAACCGTACTACATTAAAGGTTTTCGTTTTGATTTGAGCCTATTGCCTGCGTTCAATTTTGAGTCGGAATTACACATAGTATTCGAATTTCTCTACGAAAAGAAGAAACTATTTGTAGGATATATTCAAAATCGTATTATAATGAAAAAAGGCAAATTATAATAAAAATAAATGTATACCTATAATTGTGGTTTTTCATTACATTCCTAAAATTAAAAAAAAATATTTTATTTGTTTTTAAATTATGATGAGGAATTATTTTTTGATGATAAAAAATAACACAATTTTTTGTCACATAACACTACACATGTTTTAAAACCACAATATTAAAACCGGATATAAATGGAATTGGCATATTTTTGAAAAAACAAACATTTTTTTAAAGTCTTTAATTTTCATATATTTATTTAATGCAGTTAATTATTTATATATTTTCTATATTGTATCAAATTAGAAAATAAATACTAAAACAAATACAAATAATAAACATATGCTACATAGTTTGTATTTTGTAGAAAACAAGTACATGTTTCATTAAAAAGTAATACAATAAATACAAATTGAATTGAAATGTATTAAAAATATTTTTTTTTGAAACATATGCACTTAATTTTAATACATTATTTTTTGAGTGTAAAATTCATCTGTAGATGTAAATTTTATATGAGGCATAGGAGAACGTTTTAATGTTTTAAAAAGGTTTAAATGGACAACAATATTGAAATTACTTTTCCAAATAATTAAAAAACAATTAAAATAAATCAGAAGGTCATAAATAAATGCAAAAATATGAGAAAACTGCAATTATTTACAAATTGTGTGTTGTAGATTCACTTGCTGTCTCAGTCTGTTCATACTTTTACACATGGCCGCCTTCTAATTTTCCCTTCTAGCCTTAATAATTTCAAAAAATTGTATACCTATATATAATTAAAAAGATTTTTAATAACATTTGATGATATGTTTTACTTATGCGACACTATTTTCGAACTACGTATACTATCTTCATCAGACTATATAAAATAATGTATAAACTTTATACAAAAAAATTAAAAATTCCACAATAGCCAAGAGTTTTACGTATTATATTTGTACTCAAAGCAGTGGGGCCTACAATTTAATGCCGAATCCGAACGGCGGGGTGAGAGCTTTTCATTGACAATGTTTACTCTCGTGGGGCAGCGAGTACCTACAGTTGGCGAAAACCTCGTAAGTCAAATTGAACTAATTGTTTTTTCATTGCATAGTCAATTAAATTGCCTACAATGTGGCATCACTCAATTTCAAGAACAGACCATTTTTCGCAACCATTGTAAGGCCCGACTACGGAATGCCCTACACTTTTAGTGGGTATATTAATGTGGGATATTTAATTGTATACCTCAATTTCAAAGTTCTTAAGGTTCTGAGGGTGGGACGGTTCAGCATACCGTCCCACCCTTAGAATATTATTCACGTATCAGAAATTTACGTCTTATATCCCCATAATTTAAAAAAATATATATATAAGAGTAAAAAACTAATAAAAAAAATTTAGAAACATAAAAGTAGGCGGATCACGCCTTTATTTACAATTGTTTAAGGCTTATATTTCATAGATTTGATTTTAATAATTTAAGGCTAAAATTTACACTATGAAAACCCGAGAAATAATGTGGGCGGATCATGTCCATTTTTGGACCACATATTTTTAGGTGAATTCTAACAATATGTTTTAAATTATATAAGTATATCTTGTATAGTTTTCGAGGTATTAGTTCCTAAAGAGTTACAAAAAATGATTTGTATGGGAGGTAGGCGTGTCCGTTGATCGATTTGGCTCATTTTCAAACTCAAGCAAGACAGGCAGCTGGGCAGATGTACAGACAGACGGACATGGCTAAACAGACTCGAGTACACTCAAAATAATTTCTAGGACATTATACAAAATATTTTTTCGTAATTTTAAATTACGAAAAATACACGAATAATTCGTAGAATTTGTAATTTATTTTAATCCCAAATTATTTTTTAATTAATATTCGTAAAATTAAAACAACAATAAAATTATGAATATTTCATTTAAATTACGAAACTTTCGTTATATAATTTTCTATTAACATTTTTTTACGAAAGAATGATATATTTTACGAATGAGCTTTACATTTTACGAATAAATTACTAAACTTCCATAAATTGTGAGGCTATATGTAGAATTTTACGAAACAATTGTGTTTTTTACGAATAATTAGCAGAAACAGAAAGCCTTTGCGTCAAAGGAGCTGGGTCATTCCACGTCAGAAATATCAATCTTGGCACGATGTCTTCCGATTTTGATGAAATTTTGTAGATGGATAGTGACCAAAAAATAAAAAATAACTTTGTACTTAGATTTCTCTACTTCTATATCAGATAATTATTTATATCTCTGTAACTAATTAACATATTTTAATAAAGATAATGGTTTATATAAGCTTTAAAATAACGAATTCAAATAAAAATATCAATTTAAAAGAATAAAATACATTTAAATTAGAAACAGGTAAACATATTTTTTAAATTGCCTAGAAGTAATACGTTATATATAATAGTTTTTTACTATTAAAAAAAGTCAATAGAATAAATTATTATTTTAATCGGAAAATACCATTAAATACTAGAAAATACCATGACATTGCCATTGAGTTTATATGAAAACGTTTTCAGATCTGAATCTGTAATTTCTTTTCCGATTTGTCTGAATCACGTAATAGGAATTTACGAATTGTTCGAACAAATAAACAAGAATGTGAATATAATTTCGTAAGAATTCATTATTTTTAAATCTAAATTATAAAATATATTGACATATTTAATATTTAACCATCAACATAAATATTGACGTTACACTGAACCAAAAAAGTACATATCTACAATGAAAAAGTACAAAGAATGTTTCGTTAAAATTGGTCCAACTGTTCATTGTCACAACGAATCTCCGGTTATACTTCAATGTACAAATTCATGAAATGTACGGATCATGAAACAAAATGACAAATATTCATAATCACAATGAATATTTCATTAGCTATATTGAATGCGAGAGTTCATTGTCGCAATGAATCGAATACATACTTTAAGGAACGAGATCATAAACAAATAGTGAATTGTGAATTCAGAAAGTTTTTTCATTTTATTATTTTAATGTAAATTCAATTATATAATAGTATAATATAAATTATATGTCAAGAAATCACTTCATATTACTTCATTTCGCAACTACTTCTTACATTTGTCGCAGCTTTGTGCGAATTAATTTTTTTTTTTTTTTGTAGCAGCAGGAACGAACACGAAAAACGAATATAATTCATTGAAGTATGAAAAAATTCATTAAATTTATTTGTGCGTATTCCCTAGTAGAAATTTTCCCGATGCACCATCGGGAAATGATCGGGTTTTCGTTGGGTAATCCCTATTAGAGAAAATATGATCATTGCCTTTGCATGCCCTTATAATGCTTACCATAGCAGAGTTTACATTATCTAAACAGTCAATGTTCCCGATCATAGCTACATTATTTGTTCCTGATAATGAAATTAGCATCAGGCAATGATCGAGATTTATGAGAGAAACCCTATTATGCTCGGGCTCAGACAAGGCAATTGTCGGGTAAATATTAAAATGGGGAATTGTCCGATCAGTACAAGATCATGGCCTGAGGTCAATACATGATCAGGACACTGCGTTACAAGGACATTATGGGCCTCGTCATATACCGATCATCTCAAATAATGACATGATCACTTCATGACCATGGCCCTACCAAAATTTCTACTAGGGTTATGAACACTGATTCTTACAGAAAATGAACTGATCATTAAATTTACAAACAAGTTACAAGACAATGTACATTGTCACAATGTATCTTGCATTAAAACGTATGAATTTGGAACAGGATTCGTTAATATTATGAACCAGTTTATTTTCTGTGTATAGCATGTGAGCACAATACAGGCTAAAAGTCAAGGACACGTGTAGTTATTTATGGGGATATAAATCAATTTAATCGCTCACATGTGTCTATCATCATTGTCAAGAAATCATCTGTGGTATCTGGAAAACAACATATGGAATGTCTTCATTCAGGTGTACATATATTCTAGACAATTAATGCGCAATTGTATTTTAATGAACTACGAACATGTGATGGCACTTCGTAACGTACCATTACATACAAATATATTTTGTATAAATAATACAAAATATTGTTTGTCTTTATATAAAGATTAGAAACCCAAACATATTTATTTAAATATATGTACAGCATAGCATTCTTCAGATAAAAGTTTTAAATTTCACACGAATTTATTTTTAATATCTGCAAGTTGTGGTTTTCAAATAATCACTAGTTGCATAAAATGCGCAAATAATGCGGTTACCTTAGCATTGCATTTAGTATAAATACAGCGGATACATTCAAAACTAATCAGTTTAAATTTGAACACCCATTTTTGTAGATTTGGAACTACTGCTCAAAGTGAACTTGTAAAATGACCAATCCAACCAACAAAAGAGCATTGGAGCTGCTGTTTGAACGTCCTTTGGAACCAGTATTTACCGCCAGGGACAATGGTAAAGCTGTTTTTGATCTGCCTGACAGCTACTATGGACCCGAATACGCTGAATTCAAGGAAGACATTCAATTCCGATACGCCGACGATGTTGAACTAAAAATTCCTCTGAGAGAACTGGGAGTGAAACCGAATTTAGCATTTGCTTCACAACTGGGGAAGAAACGTCAATTTTCGCTATTCCAAAGACAACATCAAGATATCGCCGCACAATTAATCAAAATCTTTTTGGATGCATCCAACGAAGACAACTTTATTGCCACGTGCGCTTATACCAAGGACAAGGTTAATCCTTTTCTGTTTCAATATTGTTATGCAGTGGCAGTGCAACATCGTATAGACACGGAAAACGTCCGGTTGAAGCCGATTGCGGAACTATTTCCCCAAAATTTCATTGAACCCTCCGTGTTTAAAGATGCACGTGCGCAAGGAGAGTTACTAAAGAATGCAGGCGACAGAGTGAGTATCAAAATAAGGAATTCTGTATTCCCAGTATTTCAATTTTTACACTACAGCGTCCAATCAAAATTCCTCAAAACTACACGGCATCGGACCGCGAGGAGGAACAGCGTCTTGGCTACTTTAGAGAAGACATTGGCGTAAACAGTCATCACTGGCACTGGCATTTAGTGTACCCCGGTTCGGGAGGAGAAGAGGTCGTAAAGAAGGATCGTCGTGGAGAACTTTTTTACTACATGCATCATCAGATACTTGCGCGTTATAATGTGGAACGTTTTTGTAATAACTTGCAAAAGGTGAAGATTTTGAACAACTTGCGCGATCCTATACCAGAGGGATACTTCCCAAAAATCATAAGCAGTATGAACAGTCGCACGTACCCGGGACGTGTTTCAAATCTTAGGTTAAAGGACATCGACCGCGAGGGAAATGCTATGGAAATTGCGGACGTTGAGCGCTGGGCTGATCGCATTGTACAGGCCATTGACCAGGGTTTTGTCACAGATGTAAGTTGGTTATAACATTTATAAAACATTTCATATTTACTACATGAGTTCATAGACATCTGGAAAAAATATACCTCTTGACGAAGTCCGTGGAATTGATTTGCTTGGTGATATCGTTGAATCATCGGATTTGTCCGTTAACCGCGGTGTATATGGCAACCTACATAATGAAGGACATAATGCCATATCCTTTTCACACGACCCTGACTATCGTTTTCTAGAAGAATTTGGCGTAATGGGCGATGTAACCACAGCAATGCGCGATCCCATTTTCTATCGTTGGCACGGTTTTATCGACTCTATTTTCAACCGTCACAAACTGACTCTAAAGCCATATGCAGAATCTGTATTGAACTACAACGGCATAACTGTGCAGCAGTGTGTTGTTACTATCATAAATCGAAATGCCAAACCAAATACTTTGATTACGTACTGGTCCAACTCAGACGTTGATCTTGGCGCGGGTCTAGATTTTGGGCCACAAGGAGACGTATTCGCATCCTTTACGCATCTGCAACATGCTCCGTTCGAATACAACATCGAGATCAACAATCGCAGTGGTGCCATGAAGAGAGGAACGTGCCGCATATTCCTGTGTCCTAAAAATGACGAGCGGGGCACGGCAATGACATTGAACGAGCAACGCCTGATGGCAATTGAAATGGACAAATTTACCGTAACATGTATTAGAATTCCTCAAATGTAATATTTTGAATATAATAAGTATTTGTGATATCTTTTAGTGAGCACCGGAGTGAATACTATTAAGAGGTTGTCGAAAGATTCAACTGTTACAATACCCTTTGAGCGGTCATTCAGAGGTCTTGGTACTAAGGACCAACCCACCGATTCCGAGGAGTTGGCTAAATTCCGGTTTTGTGGTTGCGGTTGGCCACAGCACATGTTACTGCCAAAGGGCAAACCTGAAGGAATGGTTTTCGATTTGTTTGTCATGGTTTCTAATTACGAAGGCGATGAAATACAACAGAAAAATAATGGGTATATTTATCTCATATTAGTAAAATATAATATTTCGAAACATGTTTACACATTACAGTCCTGACGTATGTGGCGATTCCTCGTCGTTCTGTGGCCTTAAGGATAAATTCTACCCAGATAAGCGTTCAATGGGTTTTCCATTTGATAGACGTTTGCCAGAAGATAGTTTGAGCGCATTAACATCAGCATATTCCAACATGATTAAGACAGATGTATCAATAGTGTTCAATGATCTGGTGGTTGATAATACAAAAAAACAATAACGCGTTATGAACAACCCTAATGAATTTAACGACTGAGTGGAGCAAACTGGATTTAAAAAAATTTAAACAAAATGTATAAAGACAATAATGAAAATCTTAATAAATATTGTTCCTTCTTTACATATTGAATGTAGACTGTTTTTTGAACTAATTTTATTACAATATATACAATCTCTGTGAGACACATGAATCCAAAATAGGGATTCAAACAAAAATGAATCATCGTTGAATCGTTGAGATTTCGGTCACTGGATTATGGTTTATATTTTAGATTCAAACATTTTCGGTATACCGTAATAAGTAATGATAACACTTGATCGTCCTATTGTTCTTGCACTCTTGAGGTGATTTTACAGTTATATTTTAAACATGTTTAATCTTAGTTTAGTTAAACTTCTCTTACATTTAAACGCTATTTAACTTTTAACATGAACTGTGTTAAAGTCAGTTTAATATGGCATCATAGCAAATGTCAACGAATTATCGATTAATTTTCTCATTTGGAAATCAATAAATTGACAATAGATTTTAGAATAATATTATAAAAGAAATATGATAAATAATAAAAAAAATTAAGCAAATCCAGTACATAAAACGAGACACCTTTGATTTATAGAGTCCTGAAATATAAGAAATCAAACATAACCCAAACAGGTAGACGGACAATGCGGCGGCGAGAAACAAAAGATCGAGACATTCAAATAGAGTGCAACTGTCATTTTTGAGGTAATTATATGTGTAAAACATTACAATTTTAAACGAAGTTTAAAGACCAACATACAGGGCCGGTCCTAACAAGAACATTGGGGGGGAGTGTGACAAATAAAATTTCCGAATAGAATTATTCTTTTTTGATTTCATTTTTATTCAAAATAATACATAATAATTGAATTCATTAAACATAGAACAGAGTCGTATACTGCATAAGAATACAGTCGCGTAAAAGATTTGTTAACAAATAATAAATAATTTACATTAAACAAAAACTGAAACAATACATTTTTGAAAAACGTCATTACTTATATTTTGAATATATCAAAAGTTCCTTTCATTATGACTTAAAGTAATAAGTAATTAGGGTATCCTCCAATCCGTACTCAACGTACGGATTCGCACTTAACGTGTCGTTTTAAACACGCAGTGAAAAAATTTGTTTTCCACAAATTGCAATCGTAAATTTAATGTAATAGGATTTTACTTTTAATTCCAATTTTTTTAAATTATTTTTGTATTCATTTCAAGACTTATGGTATGGATTTATTTGTAATCTTGTAAATTCGTGTATGTAACGTGTAATATATGTTTGCTGCAAAACATAATTTTTTCTCTGTGTATACATGAATCAAAATTGTAATCACACGATATCCAACCGGATTTTGGATTATATCAAATTGGGCGGGGAAAAAGATTGACATGTATTGGGAAAAGTAGGACTAACAGTTACAAAAAATGTCCACTCGTTTTTTTAATTGACCCTCAAAATTTCCAAACAAAAACCCCTTATGAAAGATTCACAAAATATATCAAAAAATAATGAAAAACCCAAGAAAAAAATGGAAAAAAATAGAAATAACATCCAAATAATTATGAAATAATAATTATGTAATAATACATCTCCTACCAAACTTTTAATACCATAGGTAAAAAACATATTTTTAAGAGAATAAGGGTGTGTGTGAGTTCGACTAAATTGCTGTTTAAACTAAATTTTGCCGGTAATGTAGTGTTTGGAACATTTTCTTATTGTAAGGGAACTTTTCCCATAATGTTATTTCAAGGTAAATTTCCTTATTATTCCAAATATTTCTACAATTTTTCTAAAATTATCTACTAAAAATTAAAACCAGTTGGGAAGGTTAGATCACATGGGAAATTTTAAAGTAGGTGTAATTATTATAGTTAGGATGTTCAAAATTATAGTCGGTCTAAGCCGACTATAAATACACTACACATATGTGTGGTTACCAGTTAAAGTTGTATATAGGTCACCAGGGTATACGAATCCTGAAAATAACTACAAACATTCAATCGCTGAAGAATTTCCATTCATTTGATACCCATATTTACAAATGGGTAGGTGTACCGAATTTCGATTTTTTTTTTTTTGTGAACCACAAGTCTTTTCGCCGGAAAACATTATTATCATATATTTGAGCATGATATCAATATATATTTCACCAAAAAAGTTTACATAAGCACGTATACATAAAAATTGATCTTTATATCTGTGGTCTCAAGCAATAACAACATAAGTCATTTTTTACTACTTTTGAGGAGAGCATTTTAAAGGTTTAACTAATTATAGCATAAAATTGTATTAAGATTTTTAAGGTTTACCAGCGCAAATATCTCACATATTAGTAGTATATTTTGTAAAAAACACTAGTTTTATAAATTGTTTATTATTTTAATACTTATAGCGGAATTAGTATTAAATGTTGTTATTCCAAATTGAAATATTGATATTTCATGTGCATAAGTCTTGTTATGTTTTTATTACACAAAGCAAAAAAATAAAATGAGCAACATATGTCGACTTATGTTGTTATGCCGAATAGAAAATTTCGAATATGCTAAATTTATGTTGTTTTACCATACTAAATATTGGTTCGATTTATGTAATCATGTTTCTTTAACAAGGCTAATATTATAAAACTAAAAATATTAAAATTACTGAATATTCTTTACAAAAAGAAAACCATATTATTTACTACATTTTATTAAAATTTTTGGATAACTATTATATAATAAGCTTTGAATACTTTAAATTTCCAATTCGACTATGAAACTATACAACTTTATTACTGTCAATTCCCATATATTTTTACAAACATTATTTGGAATATTTACGACTCATCATTTTGGTTTATCATAAAAAGATGGATTTATAACTTATTTTTATTAAGATATATTATTTTTAAGTCAATCTAATTTTCAGTTTCTATTCTATAATTTCCATGTCGTGATTAGTTCTATTAAGAGGTTTAAAAAACATCAAAAATATGAACACCGACTTTAATTTTGAATTTATGCCTTGTAAATATACCACAAGTATTTATCATCAACAAAACTCTTGTTATATTTTAAAAAAGACAAGATGTACGACTAAAGAAAATTGTTTTATTTACAATATATAATAGTTTGGCGCTAGTCTTGAAGACTTTACTCCGTACTCATACTGATGGAACCTACTGTTTAACGCAGAATCCGAACGGCGTGGTAAAAAGTTTATTCAAGGGAGGGGTTTTACTTTCAGATGTTTGATATTGTCTGGCGAGAGGTACCGCGGTATAGAAAAATGTTTTCTTTGAAAAAGATATTGAAAGTTGCTGACATCGAACCCGGGACTTTTTGCTCGTAGTCCAACGTACTAACCAATCGAACTACAATATACTGACTGCAAACAAGTATATGAAAAGACTCGAGGTATATTTTTAGAAAAACTACTAGTTTAGGCGATTTAAAAACTTCTTTCATTATTCGCACTTAATAGCTTTAAATGTGCCTACACTATAATAGTTCAAGCTACAAAAACCCAGGCCGTTGTACAATTTTGGCGGGAAAGACTATACAAAGACGAAGTATAACCAGAAAATTGCTTTAATGTTAATTAAATAAAATTTACTTAGCGAATTATAATGTAGTACCTTTTACAAGTATTCTTCAAGTGTTTTAAGATTTGCATAATATTTAATACAAGTAAACGTATTTGCAATTAATCCGATTTTAGTCACATTTAATTGTGGTATTTGTTTCATATTTTAAAGATGTTTGTCAGAAGTATAATTTTAATAATTTCCAAGTATGTTCAAGTTCAGGACTGTGATATTTTTGACCAATACTGCTTACAACTGTAGGTACAAATTAAACATGTTCAGCATAAATGGTTGGAAAGAGATCGGCCTAGATTCTTCAGAACTGCTGTGCCATTTTATTTTATTTCGTATATAACTGAAATTACCTTCAGAGGTAACATAGGCTATAAAAGGACAGCAGTCGTGTCTTCTCCCATGCAATATACATTTTTTAAACAACAACATAATTAAATCCAAATTATGTCAAAAGAAAAAGAACAAATCAAAAGTGAAAACATTATCAAATTCAAAAAAAATGCCAAAAATTATTGCAAAAATACAAACCTGTAGCATTAACCACAGCAAAAAGGAGAATACAATATCAAAAATGCAAATACCAAAACCATAAAAAAAATAATTACAAAAATATGTTTTAATTATTTCTTAACTAATTATACTATTATAAATTAAATCTTTTAATAGTATTAACTGATTAAAGAACAATTTGCGAATTTTCACCATTGAATAACAACATAAGTCGTATATTAGTATATATTTTGTTTTTGGAATAACGGCATATGTCGACTTATTTTTTAACTTTTAATAAAACTAATTTTGGAATAGCAACATAAGTGGAGATATGTTCAATAAATAACAACAAATTATTTTGGAATAACGACATAACTTGAATTAAGTTATAAGAAAAACGTTTTTAAATTTGGAATAACGACATAAGTTGACATTTTTTATAAAAAACATAATTTTAAAATTTGGAATAAAAACGCAAGTCGAGATATGTTGTTATGATTTTTTAGGAATTTTATTCAGACAGTTCAACTTTCGAGTGTGTAATAACAACATAAGTCTAGTTGTGTCGTTATTTCATATGCAAAATGCGGCAAAACGAGTTATGCTGTTATGTTTTTCCCTTATAACTTTTGAACTAAAGAAGAGAATATCACCAAAATTTGACACAATATTAAATCGAATACCGGGAATACGATGGCGGTACACACGACATAACGACATAAGTCGAGTTATGCTGTTATGCATTGGGCCCACAGATATGTACATTTTATATGAGGTATTTGAACATAGGTGGTCGGATCATAGGTCACAATGGACCGATCTCGCCAATTTTTTCGCACATACAGCGTAGGTATATTAGTAATCTAAGTTATAAGTTTCATTTATCTAGCTCTTTAATTTTAAAAGTAGTAGGGATTTCAACAGACAGACAGACGGACAGACAGACGGACAGACGGACATCGCTAAATCGACTCAGGAGGTCATGCTGATCAAGAATATATATACTTTTCCATACCGGAGATGCTTCCTTCTGGGTGTTACAAACGACGTACCAAACTGAATATACCCTTTCACTCTTAGTGTAGGGTATAATTATCTAGATTATATTTATATGTCAATTTTATGATATATAAAAATATATGTCAGTTTTCAAAAGTTTTTAACTGCTTTTGTAAATTTTCCGACTGCTTCCAAATATTTTCATTTGGTAATTTTTAAAAATAAACAAATTGTTATATTTTTCCAATATGTTCAAATCGATTCATATTTATTTTGTAATTGTATGGCTATCTAAGAATAAATTTAGATGATTAAACATTTACAAACCGCTTTTTCCGAAAGCATCCAAATATTTTTCAATTTGTCCGAATCGAATTTTTAAATTTTCTATTTAAAAATTTGTGATATTTTTTCAACATAACCGGGTCGGACTTTACATATAGACAATTTTATACTATATAAAAATACATTACAATTTCTATATGTTTTTATTTTGTTTTTATATTTTCGACTGATTTTAAATATTTTCGAATTTATCCGGGTCGGATTTAATACATTAATTCAATGAACTGTTCGTGTTAAATATTTAAAATATTACGATTTTTAATCATTTTATTATTTATTGTAGCCGCGGTAGCTCAGAGGTTAGTGCGTTGGACTGCGAGCCGAAAGGTCCCCGGTTCAAGCCTGGACTGGGGCTAACAACATCTTTTCATAGAAACATTTTTCTATACCGCGCTACCCCTCGGCAGTAAATGGCAAACCTATGAGAGTAAAACATTGCCTATGAAAAGCTCTCACCCGCCGTTCGGATTCGACAATAAACTGTAGGTCCCACCACTTTGAGTACAAATATAACACACACAGCTCAAAATGGTGAGAGAGCTCGGCCTAAGTTCTTATAGGACTGTAGTGCAAAACTATTATTATTATTTATTGCTTCTTAAAAATTGAGATAATGCCGAATATATACAACTTTTCGAATTTTTACAATATTTCCGATTCGTGTTTTTCCGAATAAGTCCTACTGGCTGGGCTAGGGGTGTGTCAAAAAAATTCAATTTTTTTCGCGTTGAACGATTCACGCTGTCGTTTCTGAATATAAACTACGACAGTAATTCGCAGCAACAGCATCAAAAACCCGAACAACGACTGTCGGCTATTTTGCAACAACCGAACAACGACTACCGGTAGTTGTGTTTGACTGCGACAGCCACACTCAAACTGTCGTCGTAACAATGTGAAAAATTAAATAGCAGCAGCAGCTGTAGTCATTTTTTAAATTTGAATTACTACTGTCATAGCGACTGTGACTGTCATAGTTTTAGTTTTGAGAAATGTGCTATGACTGCTGCTGTTGTATATTCAATAGTCGAATTCACAGAAGTTGCTACTGCTAATGCAACATTTCAGTTTTTTAAACTCTGTTTTTCGTTAATATTGAAATATAGAAAAAATTCAAAAGATATAAGAAAAACATAAAATATTTTATATTAAGTTTTTTATTATTTTATTTTAATTTTTTTCAAAAAATAATGTTTGTTGTATTATTTATAAACACATAAATACCGACCACAACATTACTGACGTCTTCTTACTCGATACTCGTTGCGCTCACTCACTACACTCACTGTATTCGTTGCATGTTCAGAGACAGTATTGTCATTTGGTTTTGTTTTTCAAAAAATTGTATGTTCTGTAAAAAAAATGTGTTGACAGTACTTGCCACCAATAAAACAAATACTGCAGTGAAGTCGCTGGAGACACTTCACTATACTACTGTAGACTGCCATTGCAAAATGCACTCAATAGTTCTAACAAAATTAGAAACAATCAAAAAAAAAAGTAGTCGGATTACTTTTTTGATTATTTTCAAATAATCAAATAAAAATAGTCGGATTACTAGTTTTTGATTATTTTAAAGTAGTCGTGAAAATAACAAAAAAATGTAATAAGAATCAAACTACTTTTTGGTTATTTCTAATCGTTATCAAAATTTTTATTACGACTACTAAGAATCGTAATCAAAATTTTTACGATTCTTTAGTAATCGTAATCAAAAGTAATTGTAATCCATCCTTTACAGCTCTGTTATAGACTGCATTTGGTTTTGGTTATTTTTTCCATGCACATAATTCTTATTATATTCGTTGTACAAGGAAAACTTAGGCGACTATTTCAATTAGAATTTGAAAAATGAAATCGCTGATGCTGTACATCTGTACGATATGCCACTCAAATCTTTTTGCCAATTATTTTTTGGTACAAAACACTCAATTTCTACCGAATAGACCTTGGGCACGTCATAACAATATCTTGAAATTATCAGCAGAAGTTGCTAAAAAAACAATTAATAATTTATAATTTGTACAGGACGTGTCGGGAAAAAACTAAACGTTGCAGAGGTTTATTATTATTACTTTGTAATTTTTGTTTCATTTAACTTTTGTGTATGTTAAAAAACTTATAACTTTCAAACTTACTTTCCCCAGTAAAACTTTATTTTATACAAATTACAGCACTAATGTGCAAAAAGTTTTACAGATAAGTTGTTTGGTTTTAGGATGTTGACGACTTGTGGGTTTTGTGGTTAAGAATTTCATTCTTAGTTTTCATATTTGTTTTACCATATGTATGTTAAGTGCGAAATACACTTGTGGTTTACTCACATATACACTTCAAATAAAATATGCACAAAGTGCCAGAAAAAGTGAAATGATAATTCGCAACATAGTCGCTGTTTTCGACCGAAAATTATATTACAAAAGAAAAAAAAATATTCCGATGTTATAAATGAAAAATGTTGATTAGAATTTCTTTGAGTGTACACAGAAATATTTGATAATTGTGTGATTTTGTACATTTAATAAATTGTTTTTACTTTTCATTTTTTTTTTGCACATTCTAGGCCACACCAGACAAAATAAATAATAAAAATTCTTAATAATCATAGTAGGAGAAACCAACACTGATGTGATTAGACAGACGACCCTGTCACACTGTACGACTTACTTGGGTTCAGGTTGGGTGGTAAATGAAGAACAGCAGCTGTTAAGCTTTCACTAAGACCTGCTTTTTTGCCATCTTCGTTTACTAAATACTAGATACTTTGGCAGGGGTTTTGTATTGTCTACCACTAAGGCAGTGCAATATGTTATCACAACGACGGCATCGTGTCTACGACAGGTTGTGCGACACAACAACAAAGTAATCCTATTACAGTTAACATCTGATTATAACCACCGGTAACACACCGAACCAGCCCCAACACTGCGGTATCTGTTGCACTGAGCGTGGTCGGTTATCTGTCAGGTTTCCATGGGATCACTTCTTGCGAGTAGTAACAGCAATAAAACATATCAAAAGAAATTCGGTATAAACTGCCAGCACGAAGGAAATAAACTATATTTATTAAAATGTAGAATATAATTAAATTTGTTTGATGATGAGTAGAATATTTTTCGGATAATTTTTAAGTTACCAACTTCAAGTAAATATAAAAACAATTTAACTGTTTAAATCAATGAATATATCCTAGATATCAACGATACCTTTCTATTTAATAAAAGTAGTGATGAACAAATGATTTTGATTTTGTTTTTTTTTTCGCTTTCTTTTTGTGTTTTTACTTTATATGTGCTTATGTTTTTTTTTTGTTATTCTGTTTATTTCCGTTTTTTTGTTTTGCTTTTGTATTTTGTTTTTATGCTTTTGCTTTGTTTTTGTGTTTTTATTTGGGGTATTTAAATTTGTTTTTAATTTTTGCTTTTGCTTTGTGATATTACTTTTGTATTTTTTCTTTTTTGTTTTGATTTTGTGTTTTTTGGTTTTTGTTGTTGTGTTTTTTATGTTGTGTTTGTCTGTATTGCTGATCTGGTTTTGCATTTGCTTTTGTGTTTTTGTTGTGGTTTTCCGTATTTTTTTTATTTTTGTGTTTTTGCTTTTGTGTTCTGATTTGAATTTTTGCTTTTGATTTGTGTCATTGCTTTTGTTTCTGTTTTTGCTTTTGTTTTTGTGTTTTTTCTTTTCATATATTTTTTTTTTGTATTTGAGTTTTTTGTTTCATCTTTTTAGCTTGTATATGTGCTGAGTTATGTCGTTTTGAAAGTTTAGGTTGTATGGGAGGTGCCACGCACCTTTGTCCAATCTCATATATAGCCTATGACACCCTATGGACTCCATTGTTTCAAAATTTCAGTTAAATCGGTTCAGCGGTTTAGACGTCAAGCTGGAACAAACAGACAGACAGACAGAATGACTGACTGACATATAGATTATTGAGGAATAAAACATCGTTTTCAATAACCACTTCAGCCACTTCCACTCTGTGGCCTTTCAAATATAAGTGTTTTCCGGAAAAAAATAAAATTTTTTTAACAATGAATTGGGTGTAGTAAAATAAATGTGTTCAAAAGAAATATATCTAACTAGCTGGAGCCGTAGACGACTCGTGCAAAGATTTTGTGAATGCAAGGATATGGAGCGATTTTATTAACATAAAAAAAAATATTATTTATATCACGAATTCGTGCTTCGCTGTGGAAGTTTTTTTTAGTAGTTTTATAAATGTAGTAACCAAATGATAATTCTCCGCCAAAACAACTTTTCTCAGAGACAATTATTTCTCAAACTGCGCTTTCCCGTAGAATATTTCGCCCTAGAATTCTTCCCCATAGAACGCTTTCCCGTAGATTTCTTCCCGGTAGAAATCTTCCCGTAGAACTCATCCCGGTAGAATTCTTCCCGGTAGAGATCTTCCCGTAGAACTCATCCCGGTAGAATTGTTCCCGGTAGAATTCTTTCCCGTAGAATTTTTCGCAATAGAAATTTGTGGTGAGTTTTAATGTGCTGAGTTTCAGTGTGGTGAGTTTAGTTGAGGTGAATTTTGGTGTGGTGAGTTTAGGTGAGGTGAATTTTGGTGTGGTGAGTTTTAGTGTGGTAAGTTTTAGTGTGGTGAGTTTTAGTGTGGTGAGTTTTAGTGTGGTGAGTTTTAGTGTGGTGAGTTTTAGTGAGGTGAGTTTTAGTATGGTGAATATTATTGTGGTGAGTTTCAATGTGGTGAATTTTAGTGTGGTGAATTTTAGTGTGGTGAGTTTCATTGTGGTGAGTTTTAATGTGGTGTGGTTGCTTTTGGTTTTTTTTTTTGTTTTTGAGTTTTTTTGTTTCATCTTTTTAGCTTGTGTTTGTGCTGAGTTATGTCGTTTGGAATGTTTAGGTTGTATGGGAGGTACCACGACCCTTTGTCCAATCGCCTATGACACCTTCCGGACTCCATAGTATCCTGTTACAAAATTTCAGTTAAATCAGTTCAGCGGTTTAGACGTGATGCAGGAACAAACAGACAGACCGACAGACGGACCAAGAGTTTTATATATATAGAGTTTTATATATATGTAACCAAATGTATACCACATAAGAAGGACATCTTTATATTCATAACCGTGTATCACATATAAATACAGTAAATCTATTTATATAAATATACGATTTTCAATATACTTATTTTTGTAATATTGCAAATCACGTAAGTAAATATCCCTTTTTTTAATGAATATTTTTAATCATATTAATTAATAAATTATCAGAAAAATATTACATCAATACAATTAAATAATTTGCTGAAACGAGTACTGGACTTATTGTTTAAACAATCGCCCTTGCTGAGCACAAATATAGCCGCGGCGCGTCGTCAAGATGTGAGCATGCAGTGAATGAACGCTAGCAAACAAGCAAACGAAATTTAGTTTTTGCGTTTAGTGGTACGCATATTATCAGCGTTTTCATACCCTACACTAAGAGTGAAAGGATATATGTAGTTTGGTACGCCGTTTGTAACACTCATAAGGAAGCATCTCCGGTATGGAAAAGTATATATATATTCTTGATCAGCATGACCTCCTTGAGTCGATTTAGCTTTTCCAGAGAAAGGACTTGTGGGTCTCAAAAAAAAATCGAAATTCGGCACACCTACCCATTTGTAAATATGGGTATCAAATGAATAGATATGCTTCAGCGATTGAAAGTTTGTAGTTATTTTCAGGATTCGTATACCCTGGTGGTCTATATACTAGAGATGGGCATGTGAGCGTGATTCAGCGTGATTCACGTGAATCACGCGTGATCACGCTTTTTTTTCTCATTTTTGAAAAAAGGTGAATTTTCAATTTCAACTATACATGATAACTCTGTGTTGACTTCCTTTTTTTTTATTAAGTTTAATTTGTTCCAGGGGTTCGTGTAGGGGTCCCGTTTTTATTCGAGTTATAAATGTAGTAACCAAAAAATCGCATCAAAAATAGTTTTTCCCAAAGCCAATTCATCCCTGGTAAATTCTACTCCGGACTATTTTTTTATTGATAATTCTTTTCCACAGATAATTTTTCCAGAGACAATTCTCAAAGATTTTACACGAATTGTTCAACGGAGAATTATTCCTCGAGGTAATTTTTACGTTTTTCTATGAAAAGCACATCGAAGGTCTTTCACATTTCCATCTCCGTTAAAAATTGAAATATATTTTATTAAAATCCATAACATCATAACATCATTATTGGGTTTTAAAGATGTATGTTGTATTGGAGGTGCCACGCTCGGTCGACGTGATTCACGTGAATCACGCGTGATTGTGATTGAATCTTAATTTTACTCACGTGATTGTGAGTGAGTGTGAGTAGAGCAAAAAACGCCGTGAGTGAGTGTGCGTGATTAGAAATTTTTTTCGTGAGTGTGAGTGAGTGTGAGTCAAAACTCACTCACGTGCCCATCTCTACTATATACCACTTTGAATGGTAACCACAGTAGGGTATTTATAGTCGGCTTAGACCGAATAATATGGCAGAGTGACATCAAACACAAAATTTCAGTTTTACTCGTAAATGCTGTCCCTAGGCGTATGTTTTATGCATTTCACATTGCATTTCACTCCGTAAATGCTGCATACCTTTAGGTGTATGTCATGTTAATTTTCATCAATGATGTAATTAATAAAATTTCATCAATGACGGATTTTCACAATGTCCTTGATTTATATAACATATGGTGTATGATATCTTTAATACAATGTCCTTTATGAAATTGTTGTAGACATATTCATCAATGACAAATGTCCTCGATTCATCATTAATGACCTTGTCGTCAATGATAGCTATGGTTGCATATTTAGTTATGCTTCCAACTTCATTCAAAGAAGTATATGTACTTTCACAAGAATTTATAACACTTTTCATTTATTAACTGAATGAGAATTGTAAAGAGTGTGAAGATAATAAAAACACTGTTAAAACGTCGACCATACCAATTAAATAATTTAATATTTATGCAAAGTCCTTAATTGGTATATTTTTTGAAGCAAATCACATTTTTAGTGAATGTGTTTGCTAAATGCATTAGAACTCAAATAATTTCGTTGCTAGATCAGTTAATGGCACATAATTTTTTATGGTAGCGTTATTGACGTCGATTATTTTTATTTGTACATATATAAAAAAATTCATATATGCCCCATATTCTTCATTTCAGTTTTTCTTCAAATTCTAGTATTTGTACTGAAATAAAAGTGATATAAATCGAAAATGCAAAGGTTGAAGACTTTACTAACACATTTGAAATCTATAAAAAATTTGAATAAATAACTAAAATAAAATTTTCAAAATCAATTTCAAACATCTATTAGGAATGGTCAGACATATTTATGAATAAAATTTTAAGCGTTCACAAATAGTTTTAATGTTCATAGCACATTAAAAGTTTGTTCATGATACACAATTTTCTAGATAAAAAATGTGTCTCTTATATAAAAAAAAACTATTTTCAGATTTCAGGTAGTATACAATATATAGAAATAATAGAACTAATTTTGAAAAAAAATTAGAGCCACTTCAAAATTGGCGTTTTTGCCTCAATTCAAGTTCGAAAACTTTATAATAATTTAAAATTTTTAAACTGATTTAGAAAAAGAGTAATATATCCCAGAACTAAACACTACGTTCAATTCTACACATAATAGATACCACTAAAATTCACTATTCTAAGTACACACATTATTCTACTTCAATTATAATAATGTGTGTTTTTTTAATCATCATAATTTTTGAAATTTCGAAAAAAAGTTCCATATAAATCAGAAAACAACAATTATTTTTTTTATGCTTAACAATTTAAAAATAATACAATTTAAGAACATCGATTTATTTATTACTGGTAGCTTCATATATTTTTTTAAGATCTTTTGTTTCTAATAAAAGGCACAGTTTCTGTTTATAGACAAAGTTTTTAGTTTCAGTACACTAAGAGAGAAAATGTTGTTAAATCAGATACTTTTAGTTGTTAAAATATTGTTGTACCAGCTGGAACCGTAGATACATAGCTACGACCTTGCTCAATTTTTGTGTTGTTTCCGCGTTGTTTGGAAGTTTCTCTGCAATTTCTGCATAAATTTATTCTCGAAATATCAAAAAGCAAACTCGCAAAATATCATAAGCAGTGTTGCCATCACCCAACGGCCAAATATGGCTAAAATTTCTCAAAAAATGGCTAAATTTTATTTTATTTAAAACATTCATTTTTTGAATAGTTTTGCCGATTAGGCACTTAAATAATCCCGTTTAAGTTTCCTGAAGTACTTTAATAATCATTTGTAAACCACTTTAATGCAAATCTTCTCTATTCGGAATCCATGTCGAAACCTAAAAAGGGAAAATTTGAAACTAATCTTTTTTCAATGACTGAAAATATGCAGTCCTTTTATCTAATTAGTGTGAAACAAAGATTCTTTCATTAATCGATTTTAATACTCACAAAAATATCTTTTAACAGAGTTTTTTAACTCTTTGTACTTTTACATACTCCGAACCAGTCTTTTTTCAATATTTGTTATGTTTATAATCGATATTATTATAATTTTTTTCGTTGAACAAAAAATATATATTTTAATTATGTTTTAATTAAGTATTTAACTAAGTATGAATTGTGTATTATTTGAATATTCGCCACATGCAAATAAAAATCTAATAAAAAATGGCTAAAATCAAATAGTGGCTAAATTTCCGGCTAATAGTATTTTCAGAATTTAATGCCTAATAAATTCAAAACATGGCTAAATCTAGTCATAAAATGGCTGCTTTGGCAACACTGATCATAAGATAAGTGGTATTACACATATTAGCAAAACTGTCTATTGCCATTTCAAATATTTCATTGTATCTAAAAAAAAAGCCGAAAAACTAATTTGTGAATTTCATGAAATTCTTAAAATCTATATATATATAAAACTCTTGGTCCGTCTGTCAGTCTGTGGGTCTGTCTGTTTGTTCCAGCATCACGTCTAAACCGCTAAACCGATTTAACTGAAATTTTTCACCAGGATACTATGGAGTCCGAAGGGTGTCATAGGCTATATATGGGCGGGATTGGACAAAGAGGCGTGGCACCTCCCATACAACCTAAACTTTCAAAACGACATAACTCGGCACATACACAAGCTAAGAAGATGAAACAAAAAAACACAAATACAAAAAAAAATGCAAAAGCAAAAACACAAAAACAAAAGTAAAAGCACAAAACTTAAGCAATAACTCAAATACAGAAATATATAAAAGGATAGAAAACAAAATCAACCACACTAAAATTAACCACAATAAAACTCATCACACTAAAATTCAACACACTAAAACTCACCATACTAAAATTCACCATACTAAAATTCACCACACTCAAATTCACCACACTCAAATTCACCACACTCAAATTCACCACACTAAAACTCAACACAATAAAATTCACCACACTCAAATTCACCACATTAAAACTCTCCACATTAAAACTCTCCACATTAAAACTCTCCACATTAAAACTCACCACATTGAAACTCACCACACCAAAATTCACCACACTAAAATTCAACACACTAAAATTCACCACACTAAAACTCACCACACTAAAACTCACCACACTAAAATTCACCACAATCAAATTCACCCACTTAAACTGAACACCCTAAAATTCACCACACTTAAATTGAACACACAACAATAAAATTCACTACACTTAAACTCACCACTCTAAAATTCACTAAAACTCACCACACTAAAACTTAAAACTATACGGGGAAGAATTCTACGGGAAAGAATTCTACTGAGTAGAATTCTACGGTGAAGCACAGTCAGAGAAAGAATTGTATATGAGAAAAGATGTTTTAGCGGAGAATTAGTTTGGTTTTGGTTACTACATTTATAAAACCAATTAAAAATACGTCCACGGGTCGCTGATATAAATAATAAAAATGTTATTTATATTAATAAAATTGCTCCATAACCTTGCATTCACAAAATCTTTGCACGAGTCGTGTACGGGTCCAGCTAGTCAAAATAATTTTTGTCATTTTTGGCAGCAAACTCTATTACAATATCGTTTTAATCGAAAGTAATTCGGGTGATTAAAAAGAAAATATTAAGGGTATTCAAATTTTAAAATCTATTACAATTTTTGTATGAAAATTGACTTAGTAGGGCAGTAAGTTAGTAGTAAGTTAACAAGCTCTGAGATGTGTTTATATTTATCAAATCTAATTTGTAAAAACTAATTTATTCATTGTTAATTGTGTGTTATTCAGTTAGGAGTTTTACTAAGCACTGAAAACAAAAAAATGTAAATGCAAATTATACATTTTGACAGCGTTTTTAGGTTAACAAGAAAAGGTATAGCTTTAACAATTTTACAAATTTACAAGTTTTATGAATACCCTTATTTCACCTATGGGGGCGATTATCACAAGGCAACGTGTCTGAGTGCTTCAACATGGCGAAGCCAGCGCAATCCTTGTCGGTGTCGTCTCAAGTCAACTCACTGGTCACCAGAATTGACAAATTGTCAAATGGTGACACCTCCACTTCGGTGGAAGTCCTCCTCGTGGAAGTCCCTGGAAACGGCGCTCTACACCACCCGGTGTAGAAGTCGGCTAAAGTGAGTGGCGAGCATCTCCCTCAGAGTGAGGGTTCGTGCGTTGGGTTTGGGTCCCACCACGGAAAAAACCTATGCGCCCAATGAAAACAAAAAAGAAGCCTCGGATAACGACCGATTACAACGATGACGACCCACGCAAACGTTTTAAGGACCATGATTTACGGATATGCACCTGGAATGTCCGGACCCTTTATAGGGAAGGTGCCTCTATCCAGCTGGCAGATGTCCTCGAAAAATATAAGGCTGACATCACCGCTATCCAGGAGATGCGATGGACGGGACAGGGCTGTTCGAAACAAGCGTCCTGTGATATCTACTACAGCTGCCATGCGGAGAGACACGAATTTGGATGTGGATTTGTGGTCGGCAAGAGACTCCGCCACCTTGTCTCTAGGTTCACGCCCGTGGACGAAAGGCTGGCAACAATCCGCATCAAGGCTAAATATTTCCATATCAGCCTAATTTGTGCACACGCTCCGACGAACGAGAAAGATGACGAGACAAAAGAGCGCTTCTACGAGCGCCTAGACAACGCATACGAGCGCTGCCCCCGCCACGATATCAAAATCGTGCTAGGCGATTTTAACGCCAAGGTGGGCAGAGAAGCCATCTATTGTCCCACAATCGGAAAATTTAGCCTCCATGCCAACACTTCCGATAACGGAACGAGGCTAATCGACTTCGCCGCAGCACGAAACATGGTAGTTAGTAGCACTAGATTCGAACATTTCGATATCCACAAGGCCACATGGTTGTCGCCCGATCAAAAAACTCGAAATCAAATTGATCACGTTGTGATTGACGGAAGGCACGCTTCAAGCGTGATGGACGTACGCACAATCCGAGGTGCCAATATGGACTCGGATCATTACCTTGTAGCAGCCAAGGTCCGCACACGCTTAAGCGCTGCGAAGAACGTACGGAACCAAACGCAGAGAAAGCTAGACGTCGGAAAGCTGCAATCACAACAGACAACGCAAGCCTTTTCCACTCGACTCTCACACCTGCTTAGACAAAGCACTCCTCCTCTCGATGATATAAGCGCGCAGTGGAATCATATCTCCTGCTCTATGCGTACGGCTGCCGAAGAGGTGCTTGGATTCCAACGCCCCCTGAGGAATCAGTGGTATGACCAAGAGTGTCGCGCGGCCACTGCAGAGAAAGACGCTGCGTACAAATCCACCCTGCAGTCAGTAGCTACGCGAGCTGCGAAGGAGCGATACAAAGAGAAGAGGAGGGAAGAGAGACGTCTTTTCAGGCGTAAAAAAAGCGAGGCAGAAAGACGTGAGTGTGAGGAGATTGAGATGCATGGGGACAGGAATGAGGCTCGAAAATTCTTCGAGAAAATAAGACGCCTAGCCGGAGGTTCGAAATCCGGAGCCTCTTCCTGTAAAGATGAGAACGGAAATCTAGTGACAGATATCCAGAGCACACTGAAAATATGGAGGGATCACTTCTCTAAACTGCTGACCGGTGATGATGACCTCAATTCCACCGATAGAGAAGCAAACCCGGCAACCCCAGTACTTGATGACGACGTTGAGATTCCGCCACCCGACCATGACGAGGTCAGAACAGCCATTGCTCGGCTGAAAAACAACAAAGCCGCAGGTGCTGATGGCCTGCCTGCAGAATTGTTTAAGACCGGAGGCGAAGAGCTAATAGAGAGCATGCACGAGCTCGTAAGCAGAATATGGTCGGATGAAAGCATGCCAAGTGACTGGAACCTCAGTGTACTCTGCCCAATCCTTAAGAAAGGGGATCCCACTATCTGCGCCAACTACCGTGGGATCAGCCTACTCAATATCGCATACAAGGTTCTATCGAGCGTATTATGTGAAAGACTGAAGCCCATCGTCAACAGACTGATTGGACCTTATCAGTGCGGCTTCAGACCTGGAAAGTCCACCATAGACCAGATTTTCACATTGCGCCTAATCCAGGAAAAGACCCTAGAAAAACAGATCGACACCTACCACCTATTAGTCGACTATAAAGCCGCCTTCGACACTCCGATAAGGGAACGATTATACGCCGCAATGTCTGAGTTCGGTATACCTGCGAAACTTATAAGGCTTTGCAGGATGACCCTGAGCAACACACGTTGCTCAGTGAGAATAGGAAAAGACCTCTCCGAGCCATTTCATACCGAACGAGGTTTCAGACAGGGTGACTCCCTATCGTGCGACTTTTTTAACTTATTGATGGAGAAAATAGTTCGAGCTGCCGAACTCCGTCAAAGCGGCACTATCCTCAACAAAAGTGTCATGCTGCTCGCATATGCCGACGATATTGATATCATTGGCAGGAGCACACGAGCAGTCAGCGCAGCATTCTCCAGATTGGAGAAAGAGTCGCGTCGAATGGGTCTAGCGGTGAACGAGGACAAGACGAAGTTCCTTGTGTCAACAAGCAAAAAAGAGTCCGTGCGTCTTGGACAAAAAGCTGATTTTGACACCCACAAGTTCGACATTGTGAAGGACTTCGTCTATCTGGGATCCAGCGTAAACAGCAACAACGACGTCAGCCTGGAGATCAAACGGAGAATAACTCTTGCCAACAGGTGCTACTTTGGGCTCAGTAGGCAATTGAGAAGCAGAGCCCTCTCTCGCCGGACAAAAATAACGCTCTACAAGTCACTCATCATGCCCGTCCTACTTTATGGTGCAGAAACATGGACGCTGGCCACCACCGATGAGAGAGTACTGGGAGCGTTCGAGAGAAAGATTCTCCGTAAAATCTTTGGCCCTATCTGCTTTGCTAACGAGTATCGAATCAGGATGAACCACGAGCTGTATGAGATATTCGACGACATTGACATAGTCAAGCGCATCAAGATCCAGCGGCTTCGCTGGCTAGGTCATGTCGAACGAATGGATGAAAACACTCCAGCCAAGAAGGTGCTTGAATCGAAACTCGAAGGTGGACAGCGTAGAAGAGGGCGTCCAAATCTGCGTTGGAAAGACCAAGTTGAGGACAACCTGGCAACGCTTGGTATTTCTAACTGGCGTCAGCGCGCGCAAAGCAGATCCGACTGGCGCGGCTTCATCTCAGCGGCCAAAACCGACCCACGGTTGTAAGGGCCATTTAAGTAAGTAAGTAAGTAAGTAAGAATACCCTTATTTTAAATAAATAATACCAAATTAAAATTGTGAAAAAGGGCCTAAGAACGATTTCTATGAAAAATGCTGATGTTTTATGAGAAAAAGAATAACGAAGAATAACTTCAACAAAAGAAAGGCAATATTTTGTAAAAATAGTTAGAAGGACAAACTGTTAAAATGAAGAATTGTGCTTCGAAAAGTAAAAAAAATACAAAAAATAGGCGTTGAACGAAATCCAAGGAATTAAAATCTTAGTTGTGGTATTATAAATTGTAAAATCGAACGTTCTAAAATTTCTAGGTAGAACTCTGCTCTCAAATTAAATGTTCCTGACCAACATTATTATTAAAGCAATCTCAAAATCCATCCAATTATGTTTAAATGTTTTCCAATGCAAGCTGCTCACAGTAATACACTGACCGTACAGAATACACTGCTAAAAATTCAATTGTATATATTATTAGAAATTACAAAGCAAAACATTTTTTCATAAGCATACATAATATAAACGAGTTGGGAAAGTTAGGACACATGGGTAAGTTCGAATTCGAAAATTCAAATGTGGGCGGCCCACGCCCATTTTTGGAAAATGTATTTTTAGGCGAATTCTAACAATACGTTTTAAATTTTAAAGGTATATCTTAAAAACTTTTCCAGTTTTTGGTTATTAAAGAGTTATATCAAAGTGACTTGTATGGGAGGTGGGAATGTCCGTTCACCGATTTAGCTCATTTCCGTACACAGAACAATTTTTGAGCTAAAACATATCGATACCGCATTCTGACCAGTATTTCTCAAGTTATCTTGTAGTCGGACAGACAGACGGACATGGCTAAACGGACTTGGGTAGTGATGCTGATCAAGAATATATATACTTTTCCATACCGGACACGCCTCCTAAGGGGCGTTACAATATATGCAAAAAGTTAATATACCCTGTACCTCATAGGTGTAGGGTATAAAAATGTCACAAAATGTGAATTGAACTTATTAATATAATGCAATGTTTATTCAGTTATCTAATTCATAGTTCATTATTCTTATGAATAATATATTTATGAAGACCATTCATTTAAGAATCGTATTCAAATTACTATCAAATGTTCCGCAAAATACAGAATTTTTTTTTTTTGGAGGGAAAAAAGTAATAGAATTAAATAAAAAGTTAGTACAATTTAATACAAGTATTTCAGCAGTAATTTAAATATAAATACTTTTTAATACGATTCGAACTTAATCATTAATTAATTAAATACAATTGAATGAAATATTTTTATTCTTTTTATTTCGAAGGTAATAAAGTTAAAAATAAGTTTTTTATTTAATACTATTAAAATAGTTTGGCGCTACAGTCCTATAAGAACTTATGCCGAGCTCTCTTTCCATTTTGAGCTTTGCGTGTTATATTTGTACTCAAAGTGGTGATACCTACAGTTTAATGCCGAATCCTAACGGCAGGTGAGAGCTTTTCATAGGCAATGTTATACTCTCGTAGGTTGGCCATTGACTGCCGGTATAGAAAAATGATTTATATGATAAGATGTTGTTAGCCCCAGTCCAGGCTTAAACATGTGACCTTTCGGATCGCAGTCCAACGCATTAACCACTGAACTACTGCGGCTTGCTATTGCCATTAATACTATTAATATTAATACTATTAAATCTACAAATATATTTATATTAAATAAATTAGCTAATGCAAATAAAAAAATTCTATTTAATTTAAATTAAACATGTGTAATAATTTATGGTTGCAAAAGTATTTAAATACAGATTAAATATCTTTTGTTTAATACTAGCTGGACCCGTGCACGACTCGTGCCAAGATTTTGTGAATTCAAAGACATGGAGCGATATCATTAACATAAAAAACAATTTTTTATATCAGGGGCCCATGCTTCGCTGTGGAATTTTTTATGGGTTTTATAAATGTAGTAACCAAATAATAATTCTCCGTCAAAACAACTTTTCTCAAAGACAATTCTTTCTCAGACGGCGCATCCCCGTAGAATTCTTCCCAGTAGAAATCTTCCCGGTAGAATTCTTTCCCGTAGAATTCTTCCCCTTAGAGTTTTTCCCAGTAGTGTAGTGAGGTTAGGTGTACTGAATTTTAGTGTGGTGAGTTTTAGTGTGGTGAGTTTTAGTGTGGTGAATTTAAGTGTGGTGAATTTTTATGTGGTGAATTTTATTGTAGTGAGTTTTAGTGTAGTGAATTTCAATGTGGTGAATTTTATTATGGTGAGTTTTAGTGTGATGAATTTTTATATAGTAAATTTTATTGTGGTGTGTTTTAGTGTGATGAGCTTTAGTGTGGTGAATTTTAGTGTGGTAAATTTTATTGTGGTGAGTTTTCGTGTGGTGAGTTTGTTTTTCTTTATCTTTTATTTTTTTGTTATTCCTTTAGTTTGAATTTAAGTTTTATGTTATTGCTTTTGTATTTTGCTTTTGTTTTTTTGCTTATGTTTTGTGCTTTTGTGTTTTTGCTTTTAATTTTTTTTTGTATTTGATTTTTTTATTTCATGTTCGTAGCTAGAGTTATATCGTATTAAAAGTTTAGGTTGTATAAGAGGTGCCACCCTCTTTGTCCAATCCCGCCCATATATAGCATTCATTCCTTCCAGACCGCATCTGTGGTAAAAATTTCAAGAAAATCGGATCAGCCGTTTAGACGGAGAAGAGGAGCAAACAAACCAGCAAACGGACAAACCAACAAAGAGATTTATTATATGTATAGGATATATATATATATATATATATATATATATATATATATATATATATATATATATATATATATATATATATATATATATATATATATATATATATATATATATATATATATATATACATATATACATATATATATATATATATATATATATATATATAAATATATATATATATATATATATATATATATATATATATATATATATATAAATATATAGGATAGGATATATAGGATTGCTATGTACATTTTTTCTTAGTGTATGAAAAACAACTTATATGCAGAAGGTTGGTGTCAATATGAACTGTTTTGCAAATCTAAAACGAAAGCTAATATTTGGGAAAGACCAAAATAAATTGAAAATTAATAGGGCCGATGAGTAGAGGCCGAATTAATTGCTTTGCTGAATAAAGTGGGACGATGGTCCGCATTATGAATGGGGAAATATTGTGACTTCAGATTGTAGATGTTTTTATTGCAAGGTGGCGAAAAGCATGACTGATTGAGACTTAATACCGATACTTTTACCACCTGCAGTGTACGCTGTGGAAACGATGGGAAATATTTTTGTATTTGTTGAAAAATACAAACATAGCTAGCAGACAAAAGTATCGCATAATCGGCGCAGTCACAAGTACACATGTTTTTTAAATGTCCCAGCAGGAATTAAATACATTGATGACAAGGCCATTAATTATGAAACAAAGTTATTTTACAATAGTAGAATAACGTTAGTAACGACTTTAAAGATCAATTGCGACTAAATAATTTATATTACAACGTGCTCCAACTTTGTTGAAAAAGTAAAAAAATTTAAATGAATTAAATTCTCTTAGGCATTTGCATACTGTATAAGCAAAACTTTCAAACTGTAATATTGAAACGTAATGTTTTTTTTTTTTATTTTTTTTTGAGCGGTAGCTCAGTGGTTAGTGCGTTGGACTGCAAGCCGAAAGGTTCCCGGTTCAAGCCTGGACTGGGGCTAACAACATCTTTTCATAGAAACATTTTTCTATACCGCGCTACCTCTCGGCAGTAAATAGCAAACCTACGAGAGTAAAAATTGCCTATGAAAAGCTCTCACCCGCCGTTCGGATTCGGCAATAAACTGTAGGTCCCACCATTTTGAGTACAAATATAACACGCACAGCTCAAAATGGTGAGAGAGCTCGGCCTAAGTTCTTATAGAGCTGTAGTGCCAAACTATTATTATTATTATGACTTATCATAAATAGTAGTAATATTGATAGATCAAAGCTGTTTGTACATCAGGTTATCGATTTTTAAGGAAAAATGATTCAAATGAAAAAAATTAATATCAAATAATTATAACTATTTTCTTAAAAACCGATACAAGAAATCGTTTAGTGTAAAGTTCGTTATCCGAAAAACAAATCCACAAACTAAGTTCTTTTATTTCGGAATAAATTACGTAAATTTTAAAATAGGCCTACTCTAACTAACCCTAATCAGGATTAATTCAGATAGGGACGAGACGGATGCCTTAAATAATATCCGCTCGATTTTGCAAATAGAAAGTCATAAGTGGTTACCTTTCTCACTACCCTTGGAAAAATTATTGATGTGATATTCCCGATGAAATTACTTTAATGCAGGGTCTATGAATAACATGCCTAACATTATAAATAGTATTGTCATGCACGTTGACGTAGACATTTGTATGATAATGTCATCAGTACTTTGCGAAAACAATATTGGTCATAGATATACCTAACCGGTCTTAGGGGAACCATTATGGAATGATTGAAGACAATTCCCACCCGGCTAATGCGCAAATGAATGAAAATGCTACCTGCTGTTTTTGATACTGTTTCAATTTCAAAAATTGAGTTCAAAACAAAAAATGAGTTGAAGTATTTGACCATTTAAATAAAGATCTGAACGTGGAAAGCTGTAAAAAAACATATTTGTTGACGATTACATTTAATGCAATGTTAATGGGCATTGCGTTAGTTCATTTGAAAAAAAAATAACAGAAAATAAAAGCATTCATTTATTTTTTTTACTTCAGATAACTTTACATTATTTAAAACTAAAAGTTTAATATATTTAAAAATGTAATGATCTGACCTGGATGTCATTTTTATTCTCCATTTCCAAATTTACTTATCTTTATTTCGACTATAAGTGAAATTTGACTAGGACCACTAAATCCCAATGGAATGCTAAAAAATGTACACAAAATGAAACTTAAATTGAATTTAAAACAACGCGAGAGAAAGTGCAATATTTCCAAAAACTGAATGTTTATAAAATGCGCAAATTTTTACAAAAAACTAGAGAAAATATTTTTATTTGAACGTAATACGTTATTTTATAAAAAATCGAAAAATTACAAACATTCCAGGCTGCCATGTCCCAGAGGCCTTCGATGCCTCGAAGCTTCTTGAACTAACTTCGATATCAAAGTTCGAACTCGTAGCTAAATCGCATCTAATTTTCAAAATTTCTCGTACATTCAAACTTAAGGACAAGATATGATATTTTAACATTTATCACATCGATATCGAAATATTTTTCGAAGCAATCTCTAACTTTGATTATTGATGTTTAAAACAAACAAAACAAGAAATAGTTCTTGTTTACAAGGTTGGCACATGTTGAGCAGAATTTTCTACTTACATCTCTTTTTGTCGTCGTTTAATGTATGTATTGTGTGCTTTTAAACGTACTGATGTTCGAAAACAAACAAAAAAAATAAATTGAATGTAAGTAAAAGTATTAGTGCAACACTCTTCTTTTTTTTACGAAGTTGACACTCGGTGACCGGCATTTTCTGTGAACGTGTCTTGTTGTTCGTTGAGAAATCGTATTCGTGTCGCTAATAATAAATAATGCCATTTGTAAATTTAAAAAATATACAAATTGTGTTACTAAAAGTACAAATATTACTATTTGTAATATATAATTTAATTGCTCCTAAATTTTTTTCTAAAATTATATTTTTCTAAAAATATTAGGATTTTTCATCAAAAAGTCAGTGCTTCGATTTTCAAACAGAATTTCGTTTGTTTTTTTTTTTTACAACAGACTCCGCGAATTTCTTGCCTATGCTATGTGCTGTACTGAGACCAGCGTTGAACAGTAACTGTACCAAATTTAAAGCAGCCTGGATCGTCTACTTCAGTGATTGTTGGAGCAATTCATTGATGCTGTCACTTGTAGTTTTCAACCAATTATTTATTTATGCATTTAAAAATTTGTATATGAATTCAAATTTTATAAATTCCCACTGTGCATGTTTAAAAATTATTAATAAAAAAAATAATAAAAAAGAAACAATATTTTATTTTATTTTCAGGATTTCTTTCCAAAAATATTTGGATATGTTTTTATGCAAACATACTACTTTTTGAACTAAAACAACTGATATGTTGCTCTGGAAACATATTTATATTCAGGTCGTTCCAAATTATTTTTTGTATTGAACATATTTATGTTTCGGTTCAAATATTTATTTTGTTTGGATGTAATAATTATTATGTTTCTATTAGAACATACACCATTTCTAAGGGCAACATCAAAATGTTTCCGTGATATCGTAATGTAAATCAAACCTGTTTACAAATGATTAATCGGGAAATTATATATTATGTTTACATAAAAATACAAACATACATGCTATAGCCCGCAAAATTATGTTTGGGAGAGCCTTCTTTTGAATCGTGTGTCAATTTTACCATAAATTATGTTTCAAAATAAACTAACCTTTAATTTATTAAATTTAATTACTTATTTATTTTAATTAGGATGTCTTAATTGTCAGTGTCTCGTAAGCAAACTTGAGTGTTACTTTAATTTCAGGATTGATTTAAGATTCCAATAGACTGTGATCTTTATCAATCCATTATATAAGTATATTTATTACATTTCTGTAATATGAATAAATTGTATATAGAGGTCCAAAACATAAATGCAGTATTCAGTTTCAATAAAATATTCCGATCTTCGTCTCAAACTTTGAAACAGTTTTATTTTATTACGGATAAACATGTGTATATTCTCTGCATTATCAAAAACATAATATAATTCGAGGCAAAACTATAAAACAAATATGCTTTTGTCAAAAACAAACAATGTTTTTATTCTAAAACTTAAAAATTAAAATTTTTTTTTCGTAAGGGAAAAAAATATATAAGACTGTTCGTAAGGGGCGTCGATTTTAAAACAACAAACTAAAAGTATCCGTCTTATGTCTAGATTAGATTATGAATTGTATATGAATTGCCTTCTCCAAATTAGTAAATTTCTGTTATGGTGGGGGTCACTATACAATGCTATACAATTAGAAAATTAGCAAATTAATGCATTTAATTACAATTTATATTGAAAACGTACCAAAAACTGCTTGCCACATAAGAAAAACGCATTGTGAAAACTAAAACATAATATATAAACTGAGTAATATCTAGAAGTTTTTGCTCTCCAGCTCTTGATGGATGTCTTAAACATGCTATACACACCTAAGTCTTTAGACTGTTTAAATGTTTTATGTTGTAGAATACGTACAAAATTACTATATTATATACAAACTACAACATGTATTGTACAATGTGTAGTTCCCGAAAATATTTTTGTTTGTAAACAGTACCTGAGTTATTTGCATTTTCCGGTTCTGAAAATAAAGAAACTTAAAAATAATTTGCACTTGAAAAACATATCTCGCTTATTCATCCAATTCAAAATTGTATTCGTTCTCAATGTCAAATCAGTTGTAATATTTAAAAGTTGCAGATATTTTGATTTATTTGAAAGGTTTATTAATGTTTGAAATACATGTTTATACCTCGAAACGTATATCATGCAAAATATTTCAAATTGATGAAAACGAATGAATGACAAGGTTGCACGTATCTGCAAAATCGCAAATAAATTCACTTCGTGTAAATCAAATATGGCAAAGTTCCAATAAATCGTTGAAATGCATATACTCAAAAACCGAGAAAGGTACTAAAAATACAATAATTGAGACATTTTGAAATAATATTACTTATGATAGTCATTCATGCATCAGTATATTTACATTTATTGTACAAGAATATTTATTAGGTTTTTGCATTTTTCGAAATATGTGTCTTTCGGAATATGTGACTATAAAGTAGTATCTCAATATCTCAAATAATTTGCTTTATAATCTAATATCAAAATATAAATACAATTTCTAAAATATTATCATAGTTTACAATACCCAACACGATTTTTGACATGGACATATCATACATCAATTCTATATAATTCGCTGATGCTGATTATGACTACAGACTATTGAAAAATCAAAATCATTATCTGAGATTTAGAAATCGATAATACATTTATTGGTGTCAATTAAAAGAAACAAAAAGAAGAAAAAATTTGAATGACACTCGAGAATTCTAAATTTTGAAATAACATTTTTTACTATTTGTCCAAAATTTAATTTTATTAGTTTTACTTAGAAAACAAAGATATACTATTTCTTATATTGGGTTTGAGAGACGTTGTCTGACATGTGTCCATTCATGTACCTATCCATTTGATTATAAAGAAAAACAATAAAAGAGTGCAGCACGGGCACATATTGTGGCACATGGTCCTCAGATAAACAAATATGTACCACTGGTAACATCAAATATATACAGTATCTACATACATACATCAGAAGTTTAAACAATATTAAAATATACAAAAGTATGGCATCTTCAAAGTTTACGCAACGAATTTCATTAACAATTTGGTAATTATGATGATGCAGAAGAACTGGCAGAACAGCTCACCTTTTACTTTCGTATGACTTGGCAATTTCAATTTCGTACACATCAATGACGATCATATACAAAATACGTTGTCGGGATGGTCGATTTTGAAACATCATCATTAAACTGGCAGTAAAGCTATTAAAAAGGGGGCGATTTTTATTTTGATTCAGATCGAATGTTGCCAAACGTATAGCCTATTCATAGTAGGTACGAGTTTGTATAAACATCTGGAATTCTCATCTGGCTGTGCTACGTTCTTATTGCAGATAACAAAAATTATAATTAGGTTGCTTTGGTCAATTATTGTTTATATTTAAATTAATTTGGTCTTTTAATTTTTATTTGTTTGCTGCTGTTTAACGTACGTTTATTAGATTATTAAATTTTCTTTCTGTATTTGTATTGTCTGTCTTCGTTTATTGGCAAGAAGTTCTTTACCTAACAACATTGTCTGCTCAATTTAATGAATTGCTCGAACATTTCACATATTTAAATCGAGCGTAAATTGAGAATTAGTCGCTCTTATGAACAATATTTTATTTAACATATTGAGGGGATTCATACTAAAATCATAAATTTATGACTTTGCACAAAAAAAATCATATATTTTTTTGTAATTTTGAATGAACATTAATTTTTACTTAATTCACTTAAAATGTTTACTTAATATAATTCAATAAATAAATATTTATAGTAAATATTTATTTTATTGACAACTAATGAAAGGGACAAACGTTGGAAACTGAGTGATACCACATTGTAGGTGATTTAGCTTAAAGAAAGAAAAAAATGTCTGATATCATTTGAACTTTTGAGGTTTTCCCCAACTTCTAGTACTTGCTGGCTCCACTGTGCGTCGTGGAGGGGTCAAACTTTTTCGTATTTTCTATAAAAGTAAAAAGAATCGACATAGTAGGAGTCGAGAAATCGCAACTTTAACTCAAAACGTTACATTTATGTTAAATTATGCATAAAAGTCTATTATTTCAGAATTTAACACCTTTATAATAATAATAGTTTGGCGCTACAGTCCTGTACAGAACTTCGCCCGAGCTCTCTCACCATTTTGAGGTGTGCGTGTTATACTTGTACTCAAAGTGGTGGGACCTACAGTTTATTGCCGAATCCGAACGGCGGGTGAGAGCTTTTTCATAGGCAATGGTTTTACTCTCGTAGGTTTGCCATTTACTGACGAGATGTAGCGCGGTATAGAAAAATGTTTCTATGAAAAGATGTTGTTAGCCCCAGTCCAAGCGGGGACCTCTCGGCTCGCAGTCCAACGCACTAACCACTGAGCTACCGCGGCTACTGAGCTACCGCGGCTATTTAACACTATTTATGACACACAAAACAACAAAGCACACAGTGATGTTTTTATGAAATATAATCCAATACTAATAATATTTTATTCAAAGTTGAATCCTGCACACTTGAAGTAAAATTTTAAAAAAATATATAATTTACGTCTTTCGATGTTTTTAAACCCTACACCTATGAGGTACAGGGTATATTAAGTTTGTACATACATTCTAACGCCCTTTAGTAGGCGTGGTCGGTTTGGAGAAGTTAACAGCATCACTACCCGATTCCATATGTCTGTCTGACCAAATACACGGTAGCTTGAAAAATACCAGCCAAAATGCGATTAAATTTTGTTCATTTAAAAAATGGTTCTGAGTTCAAAATGAGCCAAATCGGCACACCCACCTCCCATACAAGTCACTTAGATATGCGTGAAAATTTGTCAACTTTATTGCTTTCGATTTGAATGAAATTTTGTCAACATGTAATATAAGTGAACCTTATTAAAACATATCAAGAAGGATGGGCTAGTATGACTGGTTGTCGAGATATTGAGGTCCAAATATGGCTAATTTGACCGCGGAGACTTGTATTGAATTATTTATAACTTCTATCAGAGTGGCTCAATTGCAAACGTCTATGACTGCGTTATAAAGTATTTTTAATGAGCTTTACATGAAAAATATATATTTTGGAACAAATAATTCTTTTACCAAAATTATTGCATTTTAAAAACTTTTTGCGGTTTTTGAAAAAAAGGCAATTTTTATTATTGTTTTTGTATTTTTAAATGAAAACTTGTCTTTTTTCGAAAAAAAATAATGTATAAACGAATATATGATTACGAGTATTGAATGTTTTACAAAGGTTTGACGACGCGAAACTGATGTTTTTCATACAAACTTAGCTTTGTTTTTCATATAAACTTAGCTTGCATAGCATTTTCTCGCATGCTCAAAAATCTACTTTTCTGATATGTGAATAAAAATCAGAGGATGTTTCGCATAATTAAGAACATTAAAATTATGTATACAATTAAATATCATTAAAATACCAAGGTGTAGGGTATTCTCGTGTCGTGCTCGACTGACTTTAAGTCCCGCCCATGTGACCGCCCTGTCCTGCCACTCGTTCTATATCAATTAATTTAAAATTTAAAAATCCATTTTAATATGTTACCAATATCACTCATACGACCCATATGGTTCAATATGGATGCTTGTTTTATGATTTCAACACGTCTGAATTATTAAGTATTATCATGTGTTCAAAGTTGTGTCAGTCGGAGTTAAACCTAGAGGTATATCTATCTAATACATATAATAAATATTTTTGCGGTTTTGTTTGTTTCTTTCGCTTCTCCGTCTAAACGGCGGATCCTATTTTCATGATATTTTTTTATAAAAATAATGACTGTGTTAAGTACAAATAAACTATAAATTAATTTTAAATTTTACCACCAAAAGCTATAAAGTCCCTAAATACATATATCTGTAACCATAGATCAGATCTAGATTGTATTTTGTACAGAAAGTAAGCCGGATAATATAGACTAAAAATTAATTACGAATTACATCACTAAAAGGAGATAATTTTAAGTACTCTATAACTCCTGAATCGATTTGGAACAATTTTGAAATTGTGACTCTTTGTTAAATATCTATTCATCTATTTACATATATGCAGGGTGTTTAGTTCATCGATGTCAATTATTCAGGGATCATTCTATGACTCAAAAAAAAATAAAAAAAATTAAATAAAATGATTAAATAAAATGATGACTATTTTGCACCCTGTTTGAGATACAGGGTGTTTAGCATATTTTCTTCCTTTTCTAAGATGTACGTAAATTTGAAATTCACAAAAATGAAAATTCAAGTTTATACTTTGTCATGGATTTTCTCAAAATTTCGTTATCGATCACATTTTTCTAATTTATAATGATAACCCAGTTCATTTACAGTATTTTTGTACCAATCACAGTGATTTTAACTTGATAAGAAATGCTGCGGAAATTAAACAGTGGCGGGTCTTGTGATTTGGTGGTTGAAATTAAAAGAAATATATTTTTGGAAATATGGTCAAAAAATATGTTCTGTGAGTTGATCTGATAATGATTATAATTTTAATAAATGTTTATTAAACTTATTTCTGAATCCGCCACTGTATACTTATTTCTGCATCATAACTTACCAGTTTAAAATCATTGTAATTGGTTAGAAAGTATTGGAAATGCACAGGTCTATCATTATAAATTAGCAACAAATGGGGATAAAGAAATTTTGAGAAATTCAGTGGCAATGTAAAAAATTGAATTTTTATTTTTGTAAATTTCAAGTTTACATACATTTAAAAAAAAAGGAAGAAATCATGGGATTCGAAGAAATGATATACCATAGGAAAGTTGATTTAATTTTCTAAAACAAGAGTTCAAAATTGTTGTTTATTTATCACCATTTTATAATTTATAACCAATTTTCTTGACTAGGTTATGTCAGTAATATACATTAACTAAACACCCTGTATCTAAATCAGGGTGCAAAATAGGACCTAATTATACCCTACACCTATGAGGTACAGGGTATATTAACTTTGTGCATATATTGTAACGCCTCTTAGGAGGCGTGTCCGGTATGGAAAAGTATATATATTCTTGATCAGCATCACTACCCGAGTCCGTTTAGCCATGTCCGTCTGTCTGTCTGTCCGTCTTGCTGTCCGAATACAGAATAACTTGAGAAATACTGATCAGAATGCGATGAAATTTCGTCTCAATATATTAGCCAAAAATAGGAACTGAGTTTGAAAATGAGCCAAATCGGTCAACGGACACGCCCACCTCCCATACAAGTCACTTTTATATAACTCTTTAGGACTTCGAAAAGTATTCAAGGTATAGTTATAAAATTTAAAACGTATGAAAATTTTAAATATAGGCGTGGTCCACCCAATTATATTTTTCAATTTTTTTTTTTTAGTTTTTTATACTTTATATAAATTTTTTAATTTATGGGGATATAAGACGTAAATTTCTGATATATGAATAATATTCTGAGGGTTAATATCCCCACCAAAGGTGTAGGGTATTCCATAGTCGGGCCCGACCGACTATTAAAATCAGCCCCATGTGACTGAACTTACCCATGTGACCTAACTTTCCCAACTCGTTTTATTTTACATTTTCTTATTTTATTTTTTTTTTTGAGTCATAGAATAATCCCCTGAATTATTGACATCGATGAACCAAACACCCTGTATAAAACTCCAGTTCAGTCTGTCTGTTTGTTTTACAAATCGATAGTATGGAGTCTGCAGGGTGACTTAAGCTATATACGGGCGTGATGGAACAAAGGGGCGTGTCACTTCCAATACAATCTAACACACAGCATAATTATTTAAAAACATAAAAACAAAAGCAAAAACAAAATAAAAATAAAAACCAACTGCAAAATAAAAATATAAAAAAAAATAAAAACAAAACGAGTTGGGAAAGTTAGGTCACATGGGGCGAATTTTTATAGTTGGTACGGGCCCGACTATGGAATACCCTACACCTTTGGTGGGGATATTAACCCTCAGAATATTATACATATATCAGAAATTTACGTCTTATATCCCCATAAATTAAAAAAATTTTTAAATAAAAAAAAAAAAAAAAATTTAAAAATATAAGTGGGCGGACCACGCCTATATTTAAAATTTTGAAAGGCTTATATTTCATAGATTTGATTTTAATAATTTACGGATCAAATTTCCACTATGAAAACCCGGGAAATAATGAAAAAAAAAAGTGGGCGGATCACGCCCATTTTTGGACCACATATTTTTAGGTGAATTCTAACAATACCTTTTTAATTTTATAACTATACCTTGAATACTTTTTGAGTTATTAGTTTCGAAAAAGTTATATAAAAGTGACTTGTATGGGAGGTGGGCGTGTCCGTTGACCGATTTTGCTCATTTTCAAACTCAGTTCCTACTTTTGGCTAAACTATATTGAGACGAAATTTCATCGCATTCTGATCAGTATTTCTCAAGTTATTCTGTATTCGGACAGCAAGACAGCAAGACAGCAAGACGGACAGACAGACGGACATGGCTAAACGCACTCGGGTAGTGATGCTGATCAAGAATATATATACTTTTCCATACCGGACACGCCTCCTAAGGGGCGTTACAATATATGCACAAAGTTAATATACCCTGTACCTCATAGGTGTAGGGTATAAACATACAAAAACTAAAAAATGTAAAAAATAAATCAAAGGAATAGTAAAAAGAAAAGTAGAATTAAAACGGAAAAATACAACAGGCTAGACATAAATAAGAGCAAAAACTAAAACCAACATAGACACAAAAATAAAATCAAAATCAAAAACAAAAAAAGCAAAAACACTAAGAAACAATATGAAACAAAAGTAAAAATCACGAAACAAAAAAAAAAACAAAAGAATAAAACCACTAAAATTTTAAAAAATCGCACAAAAAATAAACAAAATCAAGCCTCATTTCAATTAAGAACAGAGTACATTTTAATTTTTTTTTGTAACTCAATCAAGGATTTTGTTATTTTGTCAGTATATAGTAGACAATAAACAGTTATTCTTAAAAAATTGGTTAAAAAAAAATAACAGAAAAACCCGTGTGCAAAATACTAGTTAAAAAAATAAGAAACGATACGGTAAGAAATGTTACTTCGTCGAGCTCATATCTTACGAGGACTATTTTCTCCGCATATATACCAATACTTTTCTGACGACACTTTTTAATTATAAGTAACTCTATAACCGACAAAATGTGTTGGTTAAGGAAGGTTCATCAAAAATTATGACAAAATGTTGATATAAAAACTTAAATTATTCTATGAAAACTATCAAAAATTATGGACCTTGTAGTTGTAAATTATTGAAAACAAATCTGTGAAATATTGAGCTTACAAATCTGCACATATTTCTAAAAAACTGTATTTATTACATTTATTATACCCTACACTAAGAGTAAAAGGGTATATTCAGTTTGGTACGCCGTTTGTAACACCCAGAAGGAAGCATCTCCGGTATGAAAAGTATATATATATTCTTGATCAGCATGACCTCCTGAGTCGATTTAGCGATGTCCGTCTGTCCGTCTGTCTGTCTGTTGAAATCACGATTACAGAAAAACTAGAAGAGCTAAATAAATGAAACTCATAATTTAGATTACTTATATGCTGTTACTATATACGCTGTTTGTCAGTGAAAATGGGCATGATCAGTCCATTATGACCTATGAACCGACCACTTATGTTAAAATTGATCATGTAAAACACATCTACTTGTGAATTTTACTGTGTTCAGGTAAACTTTTTTTGGTCAAATATATATTGACTTCTTGCTCAAATACATGAAAATAATGTTCTCCCGCGAAACGACTTGTGGTTCTCAAAAAAAAAAAATCGAAATTCGGTGCACCTACCCATATGTAAATATGGGTATCAAATGAATGAAAATTCTTCAGTGATTGAAAGTTTGTAGTTATTTCCAGGATTCGTATACCCTGGTGACCTATATACAACTTTGAATGGTAACCACACATATGTGTAGGGTATTTATAGTCGGCTTAGACCGACTATAATTTTGATAATCCTAACATTTTGCCTTTTCATAGGCAATGTTTTACTCTCGTAGGTTTGCTATTTGCTGCCGCGAGGTAAGAAAAGATGTTGTTAGCCCCAGCCCAGATTTGAACATGGGAACCTTTCGACTCGTCTAACGCACTGACCTCTGAGCTACCGACGCCGAAATTGTGGGTAATTTTTTTAATTATGGACTTTTAAAACAACATTTCTTATGTGGGAATTACATTCTAAAAGTTTTTACAATAATCAAGAATTTATAGGGTATTTCATGGTCGGGCCCGACCGACTTTAAGTTCCACCCACTCCCCACTCTTTATACTCTATATCTATGAAGTCAAAACAGACATAATCCTTCCGTATTTGACACGGCGTGAAATTCATCGAAGCCTCGAATGACAGGATCAACACTAACTGGCACGAAAGTTCTTTGATTACAGCGAAAGCAAAAAACTTACCTGAGGTGCCAACAGGCGCCTGACGGCTGTTGCTGATACTATTTGCTTCCGCGATTACACGGTTGCCAACGTCACTTGGATGATGCTGATTCTGCTCCTGTCTGCGATGCCGTCCCAGTCAATGTTGACTCAAAACGAAGGCCAGCAAAAAATTCTTGATTTGCTCTTTTTTAAATCCCTGCAAAGTATAAACGTGCTTTTTACAAATTTTCATTCGTTCGCTGGCACACGAAGAAGGGATGAAAGTTTAAATTTATTGTTAAAAAAGATTTAATATTACTATGTCAAATAGTGTAAAATCACGTTTCATATATTTAGAGATTTTCAAATATTTATTGAAGGCGCAGCAAATTATATTAGGTATTTTAAATTGTACGCAAATTATTTTGTGTTTGATGGAAAATAGAAGTGAAATTTAAAAATGCTAGTACATTTTTCCATCAGATATAAATGACGAAATAATCACTTGTACTATTTTTAGTATTTTCCGAGGAGCCGAATAAGTTGCGTTGCTGTTTAAAAACTATATGTATTAACAGGTTTTGTTAACAATTGCAATACTCTGGTTTTTATTTTATTTAATTTTCACACTCAAATTAACTCGTTTTTATTATTTTTATTTTTAATTTTTATATAATTAGCAAATTTATTTTGATGAGCTTGCATATCAAGGACATTTGATCCTTAACACAATTTAAACATAATTGCACCAAGTTGTGACCTTTTTATGATAATAAAATTTTCTCTATATTCACATAAAACATTTTCGTCTAGGCAGCCCATCGCAATTGCTGCCCCAGCTGAGGTATTCTTTGCCCTTTTTTTTGAAGCAATTGTATGTTATCAGAAACCCTTAAAGTTGTTGCTTCTTTTTCACTATTTTTCTTTTTTTTTTTGCACTTCCAAATTTTGTATTAATTTTAACCGTCACGCTCGATTCGTAGAGATGCTCATCCGCATCTGTTGCACTACAAACTGTTACAAATTTCAACTTGTAGCTGCTTCCAGCATCTTTTTCTGCGAGGAACTCTACAAAAAGCTCTGCATTTGAGAGCGAAAGCATCCGTATTTTTATCAAAGCATGGTGAAAAAGCTTATAGCTTTCTGATAAGGACTCGGCAGCAGCCTGTTGGATTTCATTTGCTTAGACAGACAAAAAATGTTTATTTGCCGATTTGGATTTCACGATGCATACACTGAAAGAACCGCAAATAAAAGTAGAATGCATAATGATTACCTTATCGGTTCTCCCATAATGGTAACAAAAACGAGTAAAAACGTTAAGTTAAAAAATATTTTATTGATTTTATTTTTAATATATTTATTATTTACTAATTCATTAAAAACAGTGTTCGTGTTCTAAATTAAATTGAAACATTGTGTTCGATGTTATTATGTTCGTCATATACTTCCTGGCGCCTTTTTTAGCGATAAAATTTTAATAAAGAAAAATAATAAATTAAAATAATAATGATAACAGCCGTTTGTAAAACAGATTCATTAAAACTGCATCACTCCAATCATTCCACACCAAATCGACCAAAAAAAGTCAAATTTTAGATTTACCTTTTCGATTTAAATGAAATTTTGGCAACTGATAAAGGGTATCGAGATATGCACTAACCATTTTTTTAATTTCTTCCGACCACTACTTCCAGCGATACAGTGGCTTAAAGTAGGAATAAAAGGCCAAAAATCACTTTTGTATGGATGTTCATATTTAAATATCTCTTGAACTAGAAATGTTAGAAACTGTTAATTACTCGTTTTAAAGCTAATAGAACAAGCGTTCAGAAAAATTAAGTTCTGACTTTTAAACGTTAACATGTGGTCCGTGGTCATTATCTTTGCATTTCAAAATTCTGAAAAAAATCCTAAACTTTCGTCAACTTATTGTAAATGTTCATGCAAAATTTCAAGATGGTATTTTGATGGCATTATATTTTAAAAAATAATTTTCTTAATTTTTTCAATATTTTTTGTATTGAATAATATATTTTTTTTTTTCAAAAGTAAAATTTGCAATAATTTTTCAATTTATTTGTAACTCTAATTTCGAAAATGGCGTCAGTTTCATCAAATTGTCTCTAGTTTTTGAGATATATACCATATTTCAAAAATCGTAAAAACTATATCCCAAAATCAGTATCTCAAAAACTAGATTCAATATGATAAAACTGACGCCATTTTAGAAATCAAATTTACATATATATTAAGGAATTATTACAACTTTTACTGTAGAATTTTTTTTTTATTTTCTATTCAATTATAAATAAAAATTTAGAAAATTATTTTTTAAAATATGATGCATTCAAAATACCATCTTGAAATTTTGCATGAACATTTATAAAAAATTGACAAAAATTTAGGATTTTTTTCAGAATTTTAAAAAGGGTCCTTTTTAAGGACATCAATTTTGAAGTGCAAGGATAATGACCACGGTCCACATGTTCACGTTTAGAAATTACAACTTAATTTTTCTGAAAGCTTGTTCTATTAGCTTTAAATCGAGCCATCAATGGGGTTTTAGCATTTCTAGTTTAAGAGATATTTAAATATGAACAACCATACAAAAGTGATTTTTGGCCCTTTTTTTCCAACTTTGAGTCACTGTATCTCTGGAAGTAGTGGTCGAAAAAAAATTGGTTAGTGCATGTCTCAATATCCTTTATCAATTCCTAATTTAATTGATTTAATTGACATCGAAAAAGGTGAGTTCCAACCGCTGGTCGATTTGGTGTAGAATGGCCCATATAAAAAAATAATTTAATAAATAACACCGTCCGACATTATTTTGCATACATGAAAAAAATCGACCAGTACGTGAAATAGGTATCAAAGAATTTGTGTGTGTCCAGTTTTTTCAGATAAATTCGTTTACGGTTTTTATTTAAATTACAAAGGCATATCATATTTTCATAATATTTTTTTGCGATACATATTTTGTAGCTGAGATTTGTCTGAGCATGTATATTAAAACGGTTTTCCAATTCCCCTTTGTAATGGTACTATGAAATATCAAATGCATAAGGAGTGCGCACCAACAAATTGTAACAGAGTGTTTTACTTCCTACTTTTGTTAAAAGGGTCCGATAAAAAAATTAGCATATCATCGTCTTTCGTTTTAATGACAGATGAACCCGAAATAAATTATTTTTATTTCCGCGGACGTGTTTGCTGAAAGTGGGTACTTAAGCTGAAATTCGAAAAATCATTGTGAAATTTTTTCAACAAAATCCGAAATGGATTTACTTAAAAATTGAAAAAACTGTTGAAGTGGTCCGTCAAAATGTTAGCCAGGTTTTGAAAAACATGAATGACAATCTAAACATTGATCGTGGGGTGGTATCTGGCGGAAATGTGGAATGGGAGACATACACAGAGATAAACGTGTCAAGTAAATTTTTCATAAAAAATCCAAATGCTGAAAAATGCATTTGATTTGAATCATTTGTCCGCAAATGTAAAGGAAGTTGGGCTTATATCGTACAAAGTTCAGAAACTCCCAAATCGGATTGCAAGAAATAGAAGAAGAAAATTTTTGGCATACTTTGTAATAAAATATCAGTGATGCAATATGGCTGACGACAAAATATGTATTGGCGGACTTTTCGCAGCTTCCAGTAACGACTTTTCCAAAGCGTATCATCTGGGAAATGTATAAGAAATGTACAGAACACAAAAAAATCCAAGTCTCTAAGAAATTTCTCGCGTGGCTGGTAATATGCAGCAGTAGCAAAAGATGCCTGCCGTATTTAACTACTGGGTCAATCAACACTTAAAGTTATATTGCTGAATGCTTAAAAAAGATGTTGACTCCACATATAATCCAGCATTAGGTATCCAACTTCTTTTGGCCTCATCAGGAATTATACCACTATGAAAAAAAGAGAAGGAGTGGTACACCAGCAATATTATGAATATTGTACCTAGAGAGGCTAATGCGCCAAATTGGGGTAGAACATTGGGTTCTAATTAAGCGAAAACTCGAAGGACATAAATAAATTTAAGATTAAGTGGACCGAAGCTTCAAAAAATATGAATGGCATCACCAGAAAGGGTTTGATAGAGGGGATTCCTGAAATGGTAAAAAACTTTCTTATAAACAAATAATTATAATTATTTTTTTTTTTTTTGGTAAAGAATTTACATAGAGTTTGGATTCACGGCTTACTTGATTGTTTGATTTTTCTACATTACAATTTTTACGTGCGCTCTCCATAAAAGCTTTAAACAAATTGATATCGGACAACCATTTTCATATTCACACTCAGTGATGTCCCAGTAGGGTAGTTCAAAAAAACGACTTTTTCGAAATTCCCTCGGGAGCCCCCTCAAAAAGTTTGAGCACGTTAAAAAAGTAATTCACTAAAATTTTGGCCAAATCGAAAAACGTTTTAAGCCCATTTAAATTGTTAGTAGGTAGGTCTGATTAAAATAACTTTTTAATTTTTGGTTGGATTTTGATGAAATTTTGGAATCTTGAACATTATTAATTACATATTACAATGGAATTATCCGAATTGTTCCGACCATAAATAATTTTTTCGCCGATTTTTACATATACTTTTCTTAGATAGTTCACACCCATTTTCGCCATCCTGCTACTTATTAAAAATGTGTCGATAACTTCTCTTAAATATTCAATAAAAATAATTAACATAAAAAGAAATTGAACACATGGCATACTTTATTGTAATTCAATTTTTAAACCGTGAAATGAACGTTTTGGTAGTTATTTGCGTACTATAAAAATTTGTATTGGTATTATATGATACATTAAGGCGAATACATGTAAAAATAATTAAAATATAAATTTATTTTTTTTTTATTAACGTTTTTACGTTATACAGTTTTATATATACAGGGTGGTCCGCTTCAGGATGCAAATATTTTGTGCACTGATTCCTTGGTTCATTTCATGAAAAAAATATGTTACAAAGAAGGGGTGTATCTGAAACACCCAATGATATACAGGGTGTTTTCAAAATTGATTTTATAAATGGATATAGAAACTAGTATTTCGCCTTAATGTATCATATAATACCAATATATATTTTTATAGTACGCAAATAACTACCAAAACGTACATAAAGTTATTCAACTTTAGTCAGACCTACCTACTAACGATTTTAAATGGGCTAAAAACAGAAAATCGCGATGCGCGACCTCTAAACGGTTTCCGATTTGGCCAAAATCGTTTTTTTGAACCACTCTAATGTCACAGCTACACTCAGAAGAATATGTCCCATTAAGTACTTAATGGTACGACCATTAATTTTAAGGTTCATGAATTAATAGTTTTTTCTTTTTGAATCAAAAGTTTTCTAATTAATTTGATAGTATTCGCAAAATTCAGTACCATGAATCTAAATATTTCAATATTATTATTTTTAATAGAATAAATACTATTGTTTTAATGGTTTCCTCCTATAATAATAAACGTGGCATAAAAAAGCATGAATACGAATATAAACTTGTTCGTTTTGTGCGTCATTCTACGTGTTTGTGTTTGCTCAAAATGGTCGCATGCATTTTTTGTAGTAATCCACATAATTAAACGCGACAATGGTAAGGACTTAATGTATTTAATGTAAATTCATTACAATTAACCTGTTTCTATTTATTTCAGATAATAAATAATAAATAAAACTTCTATTATGGCGGCGGACTCTAAAAGCAGACACAAGTATTGAAAACTGAGGCAAACAATGAATGTGCTATAACCTTTTATAACGAGAAGTGTCCATTTATGTGTGTGTTTTTTTAGAAGTTAATTTCAGTTTCGACATTTAATTAAAATAAATTATACAGCAAATTAACTAAAATCCTTTTTTGTTTTAATAAAATATTAGGAAAATGTAATTCGACTATACTATCAAATTAATAATTCGTATCATTAAATATTTATAGGTTTTGCTTATTGTAATTAAAGGAGCACATTATAAAATTTATGGTACAACAAAATATTGTATTACCAGTTCCAATATTACTGAATTAATGGGACGCATCATATTGACTAATTTTAATGGTATAAATTATTGTTTTTCTATTGAAATACTTTTAATTTCTCATGATTTTTTTCTGGGTGTATGAAATATATCTGACTATTTTTTAAATGTACAACCAAAAATTCTTTTAACGAATTGATCTCCGAAAAACATGCATATTTTATTTTTATCGTACTTATATAACATATAGAATTTTCTCATGTTTGCAGCCAAAAGTTTAATTTTGTCGAATAATAAATAATTTTTTTTTTAACTATAAGAAAATCTATTAAAAGTTTAAAAATTTCACAAAAATTTGTTTAAAATATTTTAAAAGGAAATGCATTTGGTATTGGTGTAAATCATTTCCGTTTTCAATTTTTTTAGCTCAATGTAAAAGAATAGAACGTACAAATTTTCCTGATGATCACGTTAGAAGCATAATATAGCGTTGCATTGTATTTGTCAAACATATAAATAATATAAAATAAAGATTATAAGAAATGATTGGTTAATTTCTTAATAACAGGTTGATAGCTGTTTTCCTCACCCTCAATGTCACCGCACCACCTACACCGGTCATCCCCTCTAAAACCCATTTTTCTAAGGTGAGAGTAAGATATCCTGTGACAATTCCTAATAGTAAACTAAGTTCTGTCTTTTTCACTTTCAGCACTCTTGTTATGGTAAACTCTAGCAGCACAATGTAACTTTTAAACGCTATCACAACTTTGGGAAAAAAAAATTCGATCCGCTCCAGTGTGCAGCATGACATTATTCCTTCCAATTTAACGGAATTCGGCCCGTCTGGCCCATAAGGCCCGTCCGCTCCTGGATACGAAGCTTTCAAATAAGCTCATTGGATGCTGGAAAGACATTGCTTCGGCTACGGAGAATATTTTGATGAATTCTCTCACACAACTCTCCACCGCTTATCAGCAGCATTTTTACATGAGTAAATGAAAAGTATAAACGAAAAAAGTCAAAAGTCAGAGGCATGCAACAATCTGCTACGTTAATAGATGTCTTTATTTATGTGTGTGCGTGTGTGTGTAGACTTCAGAAAAACCAAAAGACCGTTCTACAATGAGGCAGCTTTTTCTTTTTGTCCCTTACCACTCGTCGTTCGCTCGTTTTCCATTTTCCATTTGTGGACGATAACATGATTTTATTTATAAGCTACTTGTTGTAATTTTACGGCATTTTGTTCAATTTGGCCACGATGGTTGTGGACTACACAGACCTGGCGGAGACGTCGTCGTTGCGGTGGAATGCCTCCGACAAGCATTTAACACTTTTTTGGGTTCGTTTGCTTTTTTAGAAGTTTAACAAACATTTTTATTTTTTTGGATATTAACAAAATTATACATTTGTGTAAATCGTATACCTATGTTAAAAATATACCTATTATTAAATCTTTATAAAAATCTACATAATAAATGGTTAAAAATATTCTTAGGAATACTTATCGTCCATGAATTTAGTCCACATTAAAAGCAACATGTGTTTTTGCAGACGCCGCATAATTTTGTGCGAGCCCTCATTGACTTATTTTGTCGAAACCTTAAACAAGCTCTCATACATATGAATGTACATCATCAAATCACCCATTTCCTTCCTTATGTAATTCTATTTCCTGGCTTCGATGTTGACACGCAGGCACCCATGAACAGAGAGGCGCGCACATGCTTTAAGTGTATCTGGCATGTGGGTTGTTTGGTTGTTCGTCTTGCCGTTTGACTCCTCTGACCTCAAGTACTATTTCCTCCCCATCAGCACATAGTGGGACTTTGTTATAATTTACACCTCAAACATTTCACGGTTTCAGTTAACGATTACTTGGTTAGAGTTAAGCAACCAACCAAATTGAGTGCACGTCAAACAGGCAGAGCAAAAACAACTATTGTTGTATTATGTTAAAAATTATAATTTTTATGATTTTCTTGATATAATTAGTAATGTCGAATGCGGCACATTATAAGCATGTCAAGCTTCAATCTCTCATTATGATCATGATTGAGACAAGTTGTCAATTTGATAATCCGCTCAACTGAACTGAACTCAACTGAAATAAGGCGTGGCCGACATGGAGTAATATTGGAAAGTATATATATGTATATATACTCTTGATAAGCATGACTGTCTGTCCGACTACACGGCAACTTGAGAAATACTGCTCAGAATGCGATCAAATTTTGTTTATGCCAAAAAATGGTTCTGTGTATGAAAATTATCTAAATCGGTCCCATACTAGCTACTTAAATATAACTTTATGGAAACCAATAAAAAGTATTCAAGATACAGTTATAAAATTTAAAACTTATTTTTGGTTCCAAAAATTGGCGTGTTCCGTCCTTTTTATTTAAATTATTTTTTTTTCGATTTCTCATTTATGGACATTTTAGTTATAAATTATTTAAAACAGATCTTTGAAATATTAATCTCTACAGGCCCTGTTTCTTTTTTTTTCATTTGGTCCATTTTCAGATATACCACAATCCACTTGAGGCTACATATTGCGAATAAACTGTTATAAACTTTCAATTTTAGTTTTATAAATGTAGGTAATGGAATTTTCTAAGCAAAACTATTTTAAAATGATGCATATCTTATGCCGTTCTTGGTAAATGATATAAATTTTTGATAAAGTAATTTAATTGTGGGCATTTTGACTTAAATTATTTCAGACAATATTTCTTATGTGAAAATAATATTCTGAGGGTTCAACTATAATCAAGAATTTAATAATTTAGGTATATTACTAATTTTCCAGTATTAATATCCCTACCAGAGAGTATATATTTGATATAGAGTTTCCGTACAGGTGGTTTCGCTTCCACTTTTGTCAAATAAATTCAAACATTGGTTATGTGGAAATTGAAACGAAAATGTTGTCAACAGACACATTTTCAAATTAATATTCTGATGTTTTCTGCCACATTTTTGGCCAGAAAAATAATTGAAATTTATAAGGAGTTGGATTGCAATATATCTTGGTAAGTTTGGTTGCAAATTATCCGCGGACAGATCCAGTTTTGTGCACTGTTTTCCTCTGTTAACTTCAATCTGTAAAATTCCACTTCCACATAACCAATGTTTTCGGCAGCGACGCCAGGAAACTCGGAAGGAATCTCTATTAAAAATGTATACTCTCTGTCCCTACCAAGGTGTAAGGTATTCGACTGACTTAAGTTTCCCCACCCGTTTTTAAACTTTAGGTTTTTATACATTTATACTATACAGTGAAAAGGTATATTCAGTTTGGTACGCCGTTTGTAACACCCAGAAAGAAGCATATCTGGTATGGAAAAGTATATATATTCTTGATCAGCATGACCTGATTCTGAGTCAATTTAGCGATGTCCGTCTGTCTGTCTGTTGAAATCACTACAGCTATGAAACTACATGAACTAGAGCAATAAATAATTTGGATTACATATATACCTACGCTGTTTGTGTTAATAAATTGCCATGACCGGTCCATTGTGACCTGTGAACCAACCACGTATGTTCAAATCAGGGCTCGGGTGGTACCGGAACTGGAGCCGTTTTTATACCCTACACTAAGAGTGAAAGGGTATATTCAGTTTGGTACGCCGTTTGTAACACCCAGAAGGAAGCTTCTCCGGTATGGAAAAGTATATATATATTCTTGATCAGCATGACCTCCTGAGTCGATTTAACGATGTCCGTCTGTCTGTTGAAATCACGATTACAGAATAAGTAGAAGAGATAAAACAATGAAACTTTAGATTTAGATTACTTATATATCTAAGCAAGAATATTGGCATGATCGGTCTATTGTGACCTGAGAACCGACCACTTATGTTCAAATACCTCATATAAAATGCATATCTACAGATCAATATTACTGTATACGTGCTTAGGTAAACTTTTTTCGGTCAAATATATATTGACTCATGCTCAAATACATGAAAATAATTTTTTCCGACGAAACGACTTGTGGTTCCCAAAAAAAAAATCGAAATTCGGTACACCTACAGTTTAACAAAACTATATAAAAATTTAATTATTAATAATTAAAAAAGTAAATATTTATTTTTGTTTTTGTATTCATTGTATTCTATAAAAGTTGTAATAAGCTCCTATAAACCTTTTCAGAGTAATTAAATAGCATTTACACGACTTCTTCATAGCTTTTATCATATGCTGTATAGACTTACGCCCTTTGAACCACATAAAAGCCGTATAAGTACTTTCAGAGCTTTTATACGGTAAAAATTACTGAATAAGAATATCGTGAAAAGCTTTACACCACTTTTTTATAGGAGATTGTGCTACTTGGGCTGTAACTGTACCAAGCATAATGCGAACCTGGATCGTCTGGTTTAGCGTCTGCTGGTGCAATTGTGCATTCATTGATGCTGTCACTTGTACTTGCAGTTTTAAACCAATTATTTATGCATTTACAAATTTGTATATGAATTCAATTATTATAAATTCCCAAAAGATTTTTAATAAAAATAAATAAAAAAAAAACAACATTTTATTTTATTTTCAGGATTTTTTTCCAAAAATATATAAATATGTTTCTATACAAACATACTACTTTTTGAACTGAAACAACTGATATGTTTCACTGGAAACATATTTTTATTCAGGTCGTTCAAAATCATGTTTTATTTTGAACATATTTATGTTTCGGTTCAAATATTTATTATATTTGGATGTAGTAATTATTATGTTTCCATTAGAACATACTCAATTTTAAGAGGCAACATTAAAATGTTTCCGGGATATTATAATGTAAATCAGAGCTCATTACAACACTGTTCAACTCTCAATACAACCCTGTTTACAAATGATTTATCAGTCAATTATATATAATGTTTACATAAAATTCCAAACATACATGTTAATGCCTGCAAAATTATGTTTGGGAGAGCCCTTTTGTTTGCAGCGTGTATTTTTTATGAAAACTAAGAAAACAAAGATGATTAACAGAAATATCACAGCCCTGTGGATTTCACTCCTTTTTTAAACCGCAGTGGTTTTCAGTTTTCACGAGACAAAATTAATCAAACGCACATATACACACTAGTTGCAAATAGTTTTTTAAATAATATCAATGAAAATATTTCAATTGCTGAACGGCTAATTGAAAATTTTAGCAGTTGGTATTAACAAATTTTTTGTGTTGTAAGTAAAGTAGAATCCCATAAATTCGCCGTAATACTCAATTCCGTCCTATATTTTTTAAAGCTTAATCATATTTTAATTTTAAAGATTTAAAAACTATGGCGCATTTTTTGATATTCTTATAAATATATTTCCCAATATATGTTATTATCAGGGCTCTAATCACGTTTGACGATATCAAACGAATTTAGATGATAGTCTTACTTAAGCAAACACGATATAACTATCGTTTCAACGACGATCGTTTCAACAACGATCGTTTTTAAGTTACGGGATGAGATCCCAGGGCTCTACAGGAAATTATATCTGTATATCATTACAGGAAACAATAGATTGTGATTTGTAGCATATTTGTTTGGGTGTAATGCAAAAGCAAGATCACAGTGACCTGTTTGATTTAGAAAGTTCCTTTCCATTATACAAAAGAGTTTTGAAGGATTAATGACGTTCATTTGTTGTTTGTAATTAACTCAAACACACAATGGTTCAGTATAAGACATTTGTTTTCATACAAAAAAACGATTCAATCAACATCAGGTTGATATATAACCTTATTCCCAATTTAGATTGTATCTTCTGTGAGAAACACGGTATCGTCTAAGGTTGCATTTTTCCAAAAAATTGTTATTTATACCCTACACCTATGAGGTACAGGATACATTAAGTTTTTTTGTATGAATTTTTAAAAAAATGTAATCCTAGGCCGATTGTGTCTTCACATAGGATAACATTTTTAATCGGGCATTAGTAAAACAATTTTGTTATATTATATATTTTAATTTTTCTCAAAAAAAATATATCAGAGGAAATTTAGAACAAAATTTATATCCAAGTTTTTGGTCCATATTTTAAGTTTTTTGATCCATATTTGTCACGTTTATTAGTCCATAATCCATACAAATTTTCCTAGTTTTTCCATATAATTGTTAGCCCTGGTTATTGTTTTTAATGTATTTAAAAATGATGCTGAATTAGATGCGAAATTAAGTATTTTAGGAAATTCTTATTTTAAGTCTTTTTTGTCGTGACTTTTGATCTAACTGGAAAATGTTTTACGTTTTAAAATGTTGTGGTACTCTTATCAATTTTATGAAAATACGTTTTAATAAAAATTTATTTTTATTAAATGCAACACTGCTAAAAAGTTAAATTCTTCTGTGAAATGGCAACACTGCTTAGACGTTAATTAATTGTAATAGATCTAATCCGATTGAAAACTCTTGTAAACTCTGTTGGTAACACTTGTTGATTTGTGACATTTCAGCGGCGATGATCACTTTTTTAAGAGATATCAATATTCTTTGCAAATATTTATAAAAAATTTTCATGCTCACTTCAAACAATAGATGCAACTTTTAACAGCGAGGACCAACGGATAATACAGTGTATGTTTGGTAACTTTTTGCATGATAATAAACATTTGTAATTTTTATAACAATAACAGAAAAAGTATATCCATTAGTTACATAAATTTATTTACGTTGGTGCCTAATAAGACCAATAAACGGATTGAAATCTTTCCCACAACAAGGTTGCGTCAAGGTAAAAAACATTCTGTTTTCCACTTTTATTCCACATATCTGAATAATATTCATTGAATGACTGTCGCATTTCATTAAGTTTGCGAGAAGCAACGGGAACATTAGAGTATTGCACCAACCTTGCGTCGTGCTGTTGGTGGCGAAGTGGAGGTGTACGGAATGCTGCTGTTCACGATTGACATATTGGCTGATAATCGCATAACGTTGCTCATATCGCTTAGCTCAATCTATTGAACGCAATAAGCAACCTATCTGCTTCATAATCGGCGAGTTGGCCAACACAATCAAACGTTGATAATTAAGATTGGTTCGTATTTACTACTGGCCACTATACGATATATTTGTGTGTTTTAACCCTTTAATGCCTTTGCAGCCCGGTCGATCAATGGGCGCATGAAATGGTTCATCAACGTACGCCACACAATACGTCCACGTACAGCATGGATTTGGCTGCCTTGGAACCTGGCGTGGACGCAACTGAAGCATTCAATAAAATATCATTAACACATCTTAGCGCAGATACGCGTCATCTATTGTCATACAATTTGAATAACAAAAAGATAATTCGTTCGGAGGAGGGCTACGAGCGTGATTGGCGGGGCATCGCATTTTTGTCGGGACAGAAGCCGCTATGCGATGAGCAAACTCTGAGTAGCGCTAACGCCATGGAGAGTGTGCTGAGACTGTGGTGCGCCAACAATCGGCAGACAGCCACCTTTGGCAATTTGAACAAATACCTGGGTTACATAGATCGTTGGGATGTCTGCGATGATATTAGCGAAAGTCTGGGTAGGTTTTTAATTACAATCTGTATTATACGTGGACGATTGTGTCTTATCTAGATTAGACAATAGTTCGGTTTGTGTGTTTGTACATGTTGTTTTAGCATTGTTATCACACTGACATTGACATTAAATATACTGCATTATGGTGACAGGTTGATTTGAAATGAAATAATTTAATACAATTGTGGCAAATTGCTATTTAAATGGTCTAACGGAACAACAGCTAAATCAAATATAACATTATCTTTCTTTGGTCAATTTCAATTTAATTTCAATATGCGAATTGAATGTTTAATATTTGGATAACAATGCAAATTTGATTATTTTATTTTAAAATAAGTTAAATTTGTTAAATTAATCTGCAATAGATACAGTTATTTTGCGTTGGACTACGAGTCTAACGGACGCTTATTCGAATAAGCACTGATTCGAATTAGAGATGGACGCGTACCATGCTTTTTTCGTGTCACGCCCGAAAATCTAAGCTCGTGCGTGCAAATCTCCGTGCGTGTTAGTTATTGTCGTGCGCGTGCGTGTCCGTGCCTCTAAAATCGGACACGCGCCCATTAATTTTTTTTTAGTTTAGCAAATGTTTTCATTAAATTCGTTAATTTAATTGCTGCAATTAATATCGGTTGCTATATTTACGTAGATTATTTTTTCTGTGTACACCTATTTAAAAACCCTCATCAGAAAATAAAAATGTAGAGGTATTTTAACCAGGGACAAATACACTTTGGAATATTGTTGTCGGTTCCACAAATTTTATATAACGGTTTTGATTACGGTTCTTTGCTGTCCCCGGCAGGTTTCAATTCAGAGAATAAAACAGTACCAAAATTAAATTTTTAATTATTTGTAATAAGGGACCATATAGAACCGGTACCGGAACCAATCCAAAAAATATGTAGAACCGGCATCGGGACCCATATAATTTTTTTGTTGGAATCGGAAACCCCTTTTTTTCACTTTTTTTAGTCCATGTTTATAATATTACTTTTTACGTTTTGCCTAGTTTTTCATGTGATTCCGTGCTTTTTACGTGTTTTGTCGTGCTTCTTCGTGTCTTTCTATATCCCGTGTTTTATCGTGCTTCTCGTGCGTGCCTTTAAATTTAGTCGTCGGGCTCGTGCGTGTCACCTATCGGCGTCCCGATAGATGATATAGAAAATTATACTTATGTAAAAAATTCTTCTGGCTACAAAATATGAAGGTAATGTTGAATTTAATAAAACCATGCTTTTTGTTACGTTGTTTTTTTAAACGCCTTTTTTCAATTTTTGTGAAATGTCGTATCTCAAGACCTATTTACAAAATGAATAGCGGTCCACAATTCACTTCGTATGTACGTATCTCTCGTATCTAGTATGTATATGAAAGGAAACATCTTTCATAAAATCTGATTTAGGAATTGCATATTTAATGAATTGTCAAACAATTCATCTCCAAGAGCGACTCATTTATATTGAAGTAATATACTGCATTCATGACACCATAAGGAATGATGAATTTGGACGTTTCCGAGGTTCCATGCATTGGTATGATATTGCGTATATATCTAATCATTTTCATGATGATGTTCCGCGCCATTGCAAAGTGGTCCAGAATCTAGTTCTACCGATTAAAAATTAATACTGTCTATATCTTTTATACAATTGGTAATAAATGTAGTTTAATATATATTTTAGACTTCAATACATTTTTTTTGTAACACACCCACTTCTCTCTTATAAAGTTTATAAAATAATAGTCCGCCTCAGGATTAAAATAATTTAAACACAGATTCCTTAGATCATCACCCATTGATATACATGGTGTTTTCAATATTTATAAAAGTAGATACTAACAAATATTTAGTTATAACTTCTTCAATTTCAATCCTACATTAATTTTACAGATAATCGATAAAAATTGAGGAGCCGTGATATTTTTCTCAACAAAGAACAAAAAAATATAAATTTTATTGTTATTACAAATTACGTTTTTAAATTTTTAGTGTAAATTTTAATTTTTAATTATTTGAATTCTGCATGAATTATTAAACAAATTCCACATACAATATTTGTATCTAGCACACTTCGTTATCACCGTAGAGTACTTTAGTGCACCGAGAGAAAATCGTAGTTCATATCTAATATTTTTCGTAGTCAATGGAAAATTCTTAAAAAAGTAACTACGTTTCATTTTTATAACTACGCCCATTATACAAATACTTGTACATTTTTGTATCATGACTACGCCGTAGTTACTGAGAAAAATGAGAGTTTAAAAAATAAATTATTAAATAATTTCATAATTTTTACACGATCAAATTTTGGTGCATCAATATAAACGTTGTCTAAAGTAAGTCATATATACATATATATATTTAATTGTTGTGAAGCTAATGATATATTTTCAGGTCAGTTCCAGGAAAGTTTTTGTAAAAAAGGACAATACTAAATACGTGCGCCTGATGCAGCAGCTTACAGGTCATGCTAGCGTACCAGCGGTTGCAAGTGCCTGACTTATGTTCGTATCTACTCTGCGGACGAAAATGCATGCAAGAAACGGTATTAAGATCGATGTGACGCCCCTACAAAATCATACCGTATGATATTGGTCGACCTTCACATTAGCAGCTACGTGGTCAAGTCGTACAAAGTGAAAGAAAGGGGCTTAACGACCCCAAGGTCATGGTACGCAAGGTGTTAACAATCATACTAAAGCAGTTGATGCTTTCCAAATGGACGATGTGTGATCATTCCATTTCAATAGATAGTAAAATAGGGAAGTCTTTTTAGTGAAAGAAAGGGGCTCAACGACCCCAAGGTCATGGTACGCAAGGTGTTAACAATCATACTAAAGCAGTTGATGCTTTCCAAATGGACGATGTGTAATCATTCCATTTCAATAGATGGTAAAATAGGGAAGTCTTTTTAAATAAGCTTAAAATGATCTGTTGCCGCGTTCATCGGATGCTACATCAACCAAGGTGTCATTGAAACAAAAGAAGAAAGCCACGCAAGATGCCAACACTCGCAGGCTGCTGCAACTTCCTTGACGAGTTCACTATCAGCCTTCTAAACGGCGGCAAGGTATATCATTTCCCGCAAATCTAATAAGTTGTACAAATATTATTCAAAACAATAATAAAAAGAAAAATATTTTAATTATTTGACTTTTATTTTTAATGAAAGAAAACAAAATGAAAGATTTGAAATTAAGAAATATGAACTAATTGAAACTGACTATGGCGTAGTTGCTGAAATAGATTTTTTTATAACTATGTCGAAGTTGATCATAACTACGTCGAAGTCAATTTTCAAACGTAGTTAGAATTGACTACGTTTCATTGTCGGAGGATTTTCATTCACGCCGTAGTTGAAAATATAGTTAAGAATAACTACGTTTTGCTCTCGGTGTGCTCAAAAAATTCTGAAATAGTATAAAACTATCGAAATATCGAGAAACCGATAACATAATTTGTTCGCAAACAGTTCTAGAAGAATGCTTAATCAATAAGTAATTTCGGAATTGTCAAAATTTCACCTCCTAGTACAATTCTGAATTAGTACAATGCTATGCAGTCAGTATCCGGATAGGTTAAAATTGTTAAAATCCGTTGTTAAAATTTAAAAATAATTTGCATAGCTTATTTTTTTACCCTAACAAACAATCCTAGGGTGTGAGACATGGAGGGTAAAAAAATGAGTAACATACTAATACAAAGCTTTTGACGTTTTCTAATTTTCGCTACGAATATAATTTTGTTGTTATTTCATAGCAAAATGCTAATAAGGCCAAAAAGACTAAAAAATGCAACCCAAATATATCTTAATCAATAGTCAAATATTGCACCTCTAATACGTATATAGTCACGTTTTGTTAAAATGCGTCAAAATTTAGTATCAGTCTAATATATCTCAAAACTACAAAAAACATAGAAATAAATATTTTGAACACATATAAATATTTTCTTTATTTTTATATTTATATCAGTTAGCGTAACATCTTTTTGTATAAAAAAACTATTAACTAAAAACTATATATCGTTGTTGTAGAACGAAAAGGCACCAAATACAGTTTTATGAATAACTCAATTTTCGTGTTTGTTGCTTAATATTATAAAAAATAATTGATGCATTTTTAAAGTTCAAAAATCCACTAATAGATTTACACTTTCTTATCATGTGGTAAAATTGACGATTACAAATTGACAGATTTATAAAGATTTTTGTAAATGTATATTTGTCATTTTGAAAATGTATTTGGTGACTTTTCGTTCTACAACGACGATATAGTATATTGAATTGAATTTAATTTTGACCAGCAAATTACATTTTTGTTGCATTCAAATATTATTTTTTAAATTTTCTTCGTCCAGTTAAATCTCGCTCTTTTACTTCAACCAAAATTGTCAGCATTTTTTTTTCGAAATTAATCCCCTTATTTTGTAAAACGAAACGAAAATGAGTCGTCAAAAACTCCAGTGACAGCTTTTGTTTACTTCTTCATTTCCTCGTTGTTTTTATTTCATTTAATCCAAAGAAATTCTGTTACTGGAATTTCTGACGTTTTTTGACGAATCATTTTTCGTTTCGTTTTACAAAATATGAGAGTAAATTTCTATTAATTGTACTCTACTTATTACATTTACACAGCTTTAGATGCCAAACGATATAATGAACAGTTGCAGCAAACTTCTACGGCCCTCGCAAATCCAGAGTTCGATACTAACTACATTAATTCCAATGCAGCCATACAAAATATTGTAACACTCGACGATTATCGACGACATTGCAAGGGTCTCTCCAAACAGAGATTCGATGCATATGTGCTATTCGCCGAGTCTGACTATAAATTTGTGGAAGAATTGCTAGAGAATCTGGAAAGAAAAGAAAAATTCAAGGTATTTTTGAAAAATCAATCAATGTTGGGTATTTGCATCGTTTTTCATTATTTGTAGCTTTTTCTGGAACAACGGGACCTCTTGCCTGGTCACATTTTTACACATGTGGTTTTAACGCAGCTAATCGATAACCAATGCAATCATTTGATTGTGGTTTTAACTGAGTCATTTTTAAAAAGTAATGCAAATACATTTTTAGTTAATTATACACAAGCGCAACAAATAGGTACGTATGCTGTATGTATTTGCCAAGTATGACCTCTTCATGGCGTTTAGTAATTCCAAATTTTAGAAAACCAAACTCGGAAAATAATCCCAATAATATACGATGAATCTGTGATAATTCCGAAGACATTAAAAATATACACACATCTTAAATTCAGAGCTAACAGTGGGCTTTTCAACTTTTGGGACCTCTTGGCAGCATCTCTCAGAATATATACAGTTCCAATGGCAACTGAGGTGCCAGCCGTCTGTGACGTCAATTCGTAACAATTCCGAGTTTTACTAATAGTTTAAATACTAATAATTATTTTTGACAAAATAGTTTACCCAATGTACCGACCGAACCACCAATGTCTCCGGATTTCAGTAATGGCAACACTGAGGAATGTGAATTCGATGATAATATTACAACCATTATTAACAGCAGCAAAAAGAAGGCAGTGCAATGCAATGTTGAGCACACAAAACCTTCACTTCCATCCAGTTCTGGACAAAAGCACTGGTACGAAAAGATTTTTCACAAAAAGAAGTCCCGGCAGCAGAAAACATAAGATGGACAGCATTGTCAAAACATATCTGAACATTATTTATAGTTTTTGATACAATGTTTTTTTTTTTAAATTATCATTTCTCGTATGCATTCCTAATTTATGTTTTTTTTTTTGTATTGCGATATGGCAAAATTCTTCTTAGCATTCCAAAACAAATGTGTACTTATACATATAATGCGTGAAATAAATGTTGGACATTTCTAAAAAAAAAAAAGGACAGTTTTCAAATATACGATTACATCTTACATTCCTTACAAAAACATACACACCTGCATTTTCTTGTCTTGTGCTGATACAAAGCAACTGAACTTTAACAAAATAATTGTATACATGGGGTCTTACACGAGTTCACTATGTTGGCAATGATTTTATTTTATTATAATAAAAATTGTCTGTCTATTCGTTAACGTTTCAAGATAATTAATTTGAAATCTCATGTTTTGGTGAGTATAGTCAATAGAAATTTCACCACCAACACAACGAGAATTTCGTTTTTGTTTACTGGTTGGACTTCGACGACAACTAGAGCCTGTAAAAAATTTGAAAGAATGTTTTTTGTGACTGTTTCAAAGTGGTTCCAAATATTCGAACTTCGTGAAGGTTGTCCGAAATATATGACGACGACACATATGTGGCCCTGGTGAATTTAAAAATTAAAGAAACAAAAAATCAAGAAGTATCCGGACTTTTTTTTTATTTCTCCATACATTATCAGACATATGCTGGGTATTTATAGCCGTTTTATTCTCACAAAACTTTTTCCGCTTCTCCGTCCAAACGGCTGATCCGATTTTCTTGAAATTTTGAAATCTGGAAGGAATGATAGGCTATATATGGGCGGGATTGGAAAAAGAGGCGTGGCACCTCCCATACAACCTAAACTTTCAAAACGACATAACTCAGCACATACACAATCTAAAAAGATGAAACAAAAAACTAAAATTCACCATACTAAAACTCACCACACTAAAACTCACCACAATAAAACTCACCACACTAAAACTCACCACACTAAAAATTCACCACACTAAAACTCACCACACTAAAACTCACCACTCTGAAATTCACTACATTAAAACTTACCACAATAAAATTCACTACATAAAAATTCATCACAATAAAACTCATCACAATAAAATTCACCACACTAAAACTCACCACAATAAAATTCACCACACTAAAACTGACCACACTAAAACTTACCACACCTAAACTCACTAAACTAAAACTTCTATTGGGAAAAACATTACCGGGAAGAATTCTACGGGAAAGCGTTCTATAGAGAAGAATTTTACGGCGAAGATTTCTACTGTGAAGAATTCTACCGCGAAATATTCTACTGAGAAGAATTCTACGGGGATGCGCAGTCTGATAAAGAATTGTCTTTGAGAAAAGTTGTTTTGGCGGAGAATTATTATTTAGTTACTACATTATTAATACCCATAAAAACTTCCACAGCGAAGCACGGGCCCCTGATATAAATAATAAAATTTTTTTTATATTAATAAAATCGCTCCATATCTTTGAATTCAAAAAATCTTGGCACGAATCGTGCACGAGTCCAGCTATTCGAAATAAAGTCCTAAGAACTCTATCAAAACATCTCTACTTTAAAAATTCCGATGTGACTTATCTGGTTTAATTATTAATTTTCTCAAAATAAAAAACTAAATAAATTTTGACCTTAAAAAGTTAAAGAAAAACGAATCTATTGAGAAGTGTAATCTAAGTAGGGTTAAAAATTAAACAAAAATAAAGGTGGCGTTATTTTTTCAGAAAATATAGATAGTTCTAGAATGTTTTTGTAAAAAAAGCCAATTTGTACGTCCTCAAGAGTAAAACCACATAATTTTTTTTTTGTGTTTTATTATTTTTCATAAATAACTTTTTGTTTGTTGTGGTTTTGCAGTGTTTCCATTTCAAATTTATTTATACTTTATGTTATTTAGTTATAACTTAATTTTGTTTTGTTATTGATTTATATCTATTATTATAATTATGTTTATTCAAAATTAAAGAATTAATATTATTCTAAATTAATTTATAATATTTTATTTTTTCTGTCTTAAATATTTAATTTTTAATATTTTATAGTTAACAAAATTCATAATAACACAATTTAATTGATCATAATTCATAAACTATTTGTTAGTTTTAAATAAGTTTTAGTTTATTATATTTTTCATAAAAAAAATTCATTGGTTTTGTGTTTCAATTTAAATTTAATATGGTTTTTTAATGTTTTATACTTATACTCATTGCATTTCTCGTCTATATCAAAGTGTTAAGAATAATATTTGTTTTTTATTATTATTATTTTATTGATTGCATTTACAACACGCAAAATAACAAAAAATAAAAATAATATAGTTTAAGAATACTTAAAACAGGCTCTGTTGTGAGGTCTGAAGGTGTATTTCCCTTTTTAGGAAATTTGTAAAAATTGAATACTGTACGCATAACTTCGGATTAAAATAGGATAAGAAATAAGATCGATACGAAACAAAATTTATAATAATGTTGAGGAATGTATTTTGCAGATTATTTTAAATTTTCCGAAATCTGAAGAACCTAGGCCGTGTTCTGTAACCATTTGAATTATGTGTGTTATATATATGTACTCAAATTGGTGGAACTTACAGTTTAATTTCAAATTTGAAAGGCGGAATGGAAGCCTTTCATAGGCAATGTTTTACTACCGTATGTTTGACATTGACAGCCGCGAGGTAGCGTCGTATAGAAACTTTATTTTTAGGAAAAGACGTTGACAGTCGCTTTCGAATTCTGACCTTTCGGCTCGTGGACCAATGCACTAACCAATCGAGCCACCGACAGCTAATCCCCCTATTAGATACTGTAATATACAACACGAGCGAGACTCATTAAAAGCTTAGTTCGTACGAAGATTTTGTAAATGCAAAACTTTAGCCATTAAAATAAAATTTGAATATTTTTCAAATTATGCCCACATTTTACGTAATTATGGAAATGTTAAATAGGATTTTTGTAATAATTTTTTATTTTAAAAGTTGTTGTAGATAAAAAACGGCAAGCAATAACAAGGACAATTTTTATGTTTGACACTATATGAAGTACATTGACTGAGAATGATTTTCATGATTTTAAATCGCGAAAGGTCAATGCCTTAAAAATTGGATGAGAAAATCGATGTGGAGAATTATCAGCGAAGTCCGAATATGAGAAATGTACCCGCCGGGACCTCAATGTTCGCATTTTGGTGCCCAAATAAATAATTTTAAAATTGAAATTTCGTCTCTCTAGAGCAATTAACTAAAAAAGTGGATATGTCACCTGTTAGGAAATTTCAATACTGCTTCAACAAACTATCAAAAATTCGGTTGAAAAATACAGAAGCAGTGATTATTGAAACATGAACACTTAGTATATTTTAGTTTGTTCAGTATTAAAATGTTCTATAAAATTTAAAATCACTCACATAGATTATAAATACCAATATGTTATAGACAAAAAACAACTGGGAATAAATTTATTTTTTTCCGCCTTCTCAAAAAATCAACAAATATGTAATTATGAGCATATATTTGGTACCTTTTCTCCACAACATGATGCATATTTCAATCTCCTCGTATCCAATATACGGTACAGAATATAAAACTGAAACAAATGTTTGCAGCAAACATATCTAAACTGGATGCAAACATATCTAAATTTAGATGTATTATATAATTTTTCAAAACTATGTTTTAATCATTATATAATACAACTCATCATTAATATATTCATTCAGCCTAAGTTCTTCAGTATTGTAGTGCCAAACTATTAATATATTCATTTGAAAAACAAAAGAATTATTGTGACAACCAACTATGTTTATCAAATTTTCAACTGCAAATATACTATGTTTACTCACTTTCAAATATTCTTCGGAATATATTAATCCAAATACAGAAGTGTGTAGATGGTATCGATACATAAAAATATAACAATATTTTAACATTGGCAGTACTCGATAGTATTTTAATTAAATACGAAATTATTCAAAAACCTGAAAGAACAATAAAAATAAATAAGATTTCTTAAATGTTTTTACTTATGTTTAGGGATTTTTGCGTGAATATTATTACGTTTGCATGTTGTTTTTGAAACATTTTCTCATTTATTTATTTTGTCATATTATATTGCATATAATTTTGCTTGATCAATATATAAATTGTGCTTTTTTTAGACAAAACCATTACATGCTTAAATTTAAAATGTACTATTTTTCTTCAATATTTTGTGTTGTTAATTTTTGTATTTAGTTTTTTTTTTTGTAATAGTTTCTTCCACATTCGTTTAGTTTCTTATTTTTCTCCATATCATTAAAAGTTGTTATTATAATGCGGTATCTATAATAAATTGAGTTATCTTTCGATTTAATTTTGAAATATCCAATTATTTTTAATTTTTTTAAATCTAATCTTTTTGTTATTTGCAGTTAGCCTTATAAACATTTCCTACTAACCCATTAAGGAATTTTAAGTTTTTTGTTTCGTTTGTTAATGGCGATTATTGTTTGTATTTTTTTTTTAACTGCTACAAATGTTTGCTGTTTATTAATTATGTATGTTTTGTTGTTGTTGTGCAGTTGTTTAGTTTTTACTGTTTTTAAAAATTTTTCTTATGTAATTTATGTTATAATGTTTTCAAAAAAAAATATCTAAAACAGAACAAATGATTTAAATAATTAACCGCATTATTAAATAAAACGAAAAGGAATTCGTCAGAACTTCCCGTGTCAAAATTTTTGTATTAAATGAAATTTGAAACGACGCCGAAATGAACAAGTAAAAAAAGCTGTCACTGGAATTGTTAACGAATTTCGTTTCGTTTTACATAAAAAGAGGGTTAATTAAGGGGGTTCGTTATGTTTTTAATTATAATTTTGTATTAACATTTGGAAATTGGAGAGTTTTGAAATTTCCATTTGGATATATAAAGCGACAACGACAAAAAAATTATTTACAAATCTTGAAAAATATTATAAATGTCACATATCGCACATCCACGTCAAACTGGATTCTTCTCGGAACAATTGAAAAATTGGTAACTCCGATTTTTTAAAACTTTGCATTTTTTTATTTTTTTTTACCTTTCAAAAATGCTACATTTTGTAGTAATACTACATTTTGCAAACATATGAATTGCAATAGCTTAGGAACCATATATCCAATTTCGAAGAGTAATCACGAAACTTGGTGCTAATTATTTATAACAGAATATTTTTAAAAAATGTACACTTTTAGATATTATGAGATTATTTTTTATCAATATAAGATTATGCTTCATAAGCTACAGTAGTTGAATTGAAATACAAAATGTAGTATTTAAATTTCTAAAGGTAACTCCCGAAAGAATTATTTAATAAATTGAAATATACTTATAACATATTTTTAGACACAGAACATAACTGTAACGTAATAAAAATAATAAATCACAGAAGCCGGTTTCCGGTTTTACGTGGAATGTACGATATACCGTCATTTAGAATATAATAAATATAAAATACTTAAATTAAACTGATCCTTTATCCTAATATATAAAAAGTAGGGTGAAACATAATAGTTGTTTGTTGGTTGAATTATTCTTGAGTTTCTTAGCAAAATAAATTAAATTTAGATGATATTTAAAATCTCTTAAATCTTATTTGGCAGTGGTTTGGAAAAAATAATTTAAATAATAAAATTTGTTAGACCCTTTTATAAAAACACCGTTATGATCTGAGAGGTGAAACAATTACATATTATCATTCAAAATAATTTATCCATATTAAGTTACAACAAATAACATGATATTCAGTGTAAAAAAAATCAAAAAAATTGCGCAATAGGACTAATATTGATTTAATAGTATGCGAAAAATAAATATTTTCATATTAACCCAAAAATAATGTAATAGTATTTTGTAGTATTTAATGGTATTTACCTATTAAAATAATAATATATCCTATTGACTAATTTTAAAAGTAAACAAAATAATTGTATTGTATTTTAGTCTTTTTCTTGTGGAGCTGCTTAAGTTAAGAATAACTGCGGACTAATCAAACGCAATCTCTACTAAACCGGTACATATTGAATTTATATTGTTTTATACATTCTATGAATGAGATAAACTTTTTCCAGTGGTTCGATTTTTGAGTAGCAGAAAAATAATATAATTATTAAGAAATCCCTCAAATAATATGAATGGTTCTGATTAATTGTAAAAATATTTTTTTTTTTGTAATTCAATTTTTTTTTTTCGTTTTTTGAGTGTGACAGTTCAAAGAAAAGGTTAATTTCTTAATTTATCACATTCTATTTTTGTCTTCATACAAAATATTAAAAGTTTTGAGATATTTTGAAATTTTTCATTTCCATTTGTATGGGAGGTAGTCCTGACAGTTACCCGATTCGTCCCATTTTTTGCAAGAAGAGTTGTTTTCATATATAAAATATATATTTAAAATTTCAATATCCTATCTCTATTGTTTTTCAAGTTATGACTTTTCGCAAGTTAAAAGTGAAAATGGGACACTGTGCGCCGGTCCAATTTTTGCTAACTCGGTCCATTATGGGCTCGTTAGCGTAGACAAAGAGGTTGACGTACCTTTCGAGAAAATAATCGACGTGAGATGACCCACTTCAAACATTGTGTGGCTTGTATGGCATGTAGCGACTTTTTGTTGGAAGCACAAAAAATCGGTTAACATCACTCTATACCGAGGACCATTGACGGTAATGGTGTCTTCTTCCTTATTTCGATCAAAACTTTGCTTGCTCCTGTTATTACTCCTGTGATAAATTTTCGATATAAAACACAAAATATATTGAAATTGAATAGATTTTACATTAAAAAACAAAATTTTCTAAACAAATTAAATATGTTAATCGAAAACACGACACGATAATATAGATACGTTTTTATCGAGAACGTATCATTATAGATTATCGAAAATGACAATATGGGTCTATAAATGATATCATTTGTTTTGCTAGATTGGCAATCAGTTATTCTTAGTTTAACTAGCTCCAGAACAACAATATTTTTGAAAATATTGTAAAATTATTCTAATTCACAATATATTTGTATATTTTGTCTAACGTGTTTGAAAAAAAAAAAAAACTCAATTAGTTGGTATATTTAAATGAATCGTTTAATGACATATTTACCAATGAAATTATATCGAGAAATTAATGTGACTTCATAAAATATTGATTTGTATTCAGTTATTTTTAGTAATATTGATATATGAAATTTATGCGTGTTTCTTTACTTGTTCTATTTTTATAATTTACATTTAGTTTGTTTTTCTTCAATGGCAGTTATTTTTCTATTCATTTAATTATGCATTGTTTTTAAGTTTATGTTTACTTCTAGTTCTAAATATTATATTTATTGTGGTTGCTTGAATGGTTTGGTACTAATTATTTCAGTTTTTTTTTTTTCAATTAGTTTTAATTACTAAAATAAACTGTATTGGTTTGCTTCTTCACATTTTATTTGCAGAAATAATCATTCAAAATATCTCACATTAACAATTTTTTATATTAATATGTTTGGCAATCATGAATATTGACACACATGCCTTTGATTTCGTTGGCAGTCATAATAACATGGTATTGCTTATGTCATCAATATTAGAACAGAACATTTCAAGAATTGAAGAGCACTGAAGAATCATTTTAAAAAAATATTTATGTATTTAGTTTTTTGAACTTACAATCAAATAAGTTTGGAAAATGTATTTTATTTTTATCATTCTTAACTACGTATTTTAATGCGTACTGGAAAATAATGTAAATACTTCTTTTGGAAAAAAAAATGAAATGCCTATAACAATTTCTATACAAAACCTTTCTTCATTTAAATCCACCAGTAAATTTAGCAACGAACTGAACATTTTTCAGTTCAATATATATTATAATATTTTGCACACATATAAAAAATGGAGACATCATTCCTAGAATTTATGTGAAAACAGGTTTGTGGATCAATTAGTTTACGACTTTTATTTGCATTTGAAATTGAAGTGTATACCAAATTTTCATAATAATTTTTTTTCGCAGCTATGAATAACATATTTTTATAGCTGAGATCACCATATATATGCCACTGATTTTCTAATATCGATTCATATACATGATTCTTTCCCATCTAAATTGCTACAATGAGAGATTCTAAAAATTTATTAAACTTGAAAATAAACGCCGTAAACAAATTTATTTCGTAAAACCGTTTTCATTCGTATATATTTTATATAATATGAAAATATGATATGCACTTGCATTTCAAATGCCAAAAAAAAATTTCAAAACATGTCGATTTTTTCATGTGCCAAATATTTTGTTCAATTTTGTAGGACTAAATAATATCACTACTCTTCAAAACGAGAACAATATTTTCAATAAGGATATTCATTTCATTTCGTATCGCCTGCGTATATGCGTATTTCGAAAAAATTCTACTCTATAAAGCTTATAATTTTTACGACATACGCATATACGCAGTAGATACGAAGTGTTATGAATACCCTTAATATCAATGCAAAATAATATACGAGGCTGATTCCGACTAAGTTTAAAACTTATTAGAATAAAAAATCTATCGTCCTTTATAGTTGCAGTTTTAATTTTAGTTGTCAAACATCATTTTAATTTACCAATAAATGCTTATATTCCGAAATATCCTTAAAATATTTAGTTCTAAACTTGAAATTTTTTTTATTTTTTTTTTAGAATTTTTTGTATTTTTACGGAATAATTTCCTCGACACAATTTCCATATGCACATGTTTGAACTTAATGTGTATTTAAACAGATGGAAAAAAATTAGTAATTTTAATCGTTGCCTTAGACAATGCTCTGGATAACAATAAATCATTTTCTTGATGCTTATTACTTATAGAAATATTAGCATTCAATAGCATATTAGTCTTGGTAATTTTTCCAAAATCTTGTTTTCAACCATACTCTTTTTTTTGTATGTTAAGAATTGACAGAAAAGTCCATAAAATTTGGAATGTAATATTATTTAAAACGTGAAATTAAATCCGAAGAAATCCGTCCAAATCAGTGCAAGTGAATTATTTAGAATGTCCGTAGAAAAACTCATATTGAGTAGTATGACTTTTCAAAGTGGAACTCAAACAAGATATTGTGCTTCCCTATTTTTAACACATTTTGTATTATTAATTGTTAAGGATTTCGTAAAGACAGATACAAAAAATAATCATCGTCGTATTTAAAGTTTTATACAGGGAGTTTGGTTCATCGATGTCAGGGATTAAATAAATTAAGGGGATTAATTAAAGGGATTAATTAACCAGTTGGGAAGGTTAGATCACATGGGAAATTTTAAAGTAGGTGTAATTATGATAGTTAGGATTATCAAAATTATAGTCGGTCTAAGCCGACTATAAATACCCTACACATATGTGTGGTTACCATTCAAAGTGATATATAGGTCACTAGGGTATACGAATCCTGAAAATAACTACAAACATTCAATCGCTGAAGAATTTCCATTCATTTGATACCCATATTTACAAATGGGTAGGTGTACCGAATTTCGATTTTTTTTTTGTGAACCACAAGTCTTTTCGCCGGAAAACATTATTATCATGTATTTGAACATGATGTCAATATATATTTGACCAAAAAAGTTTACCTAAGCACGTATACATAAAAATTGATCTTTATATGTACATTTTATATGAGGTATTTGAACATAAGTGGTCGGATCATAGGTCACAATGGACCGTTATCGCCAATTTTTTCGCACATACAGCGTAGGTATATTAGTAATCTAAGTTATAAGTTTCATTTATCTAACTCTTCAATTTTAAAAGTAGTAGGGATTTCAACAGACAGACGGACAGACAGACAGACAGACAGACAGACGGACAGACAGACGGACAGACGGACATCGCTAAATCGACTCAGGAGGTCATGCTGATCAAGAATATATATACTTTTCCATACCGGAGATGCCTCCTTCTGGGTGTTACAAACGGCGTACCAAACTGAATATACCCTTTCACTCTTAGTGTAGGGTATAAAAATAAAAAAACGTATCATTTTGCACCCAGCTTACGATACAGAGTGTTTAAGAAATGCATATTACTGACATAACCTAATCAAGAAAAATTGTTATAAAGTATATCAGTTGATCATTGAATATCAATTTTGCACTCATGTTTTAGACAATTTATTACAACTTCGAATCCCATGATTTCTTTTTTTTATAATGTACGTAATGTTGAAATTTTCAAAAATATAAATACAAAATTTTGAATTTGTCATTGATAATAATAGACCAGTTCATTTCTAGTATTTTCTTACTATTCATAAAGATTTTAACCTGGTAAGAAATGCTGCAGAAATAATTAAACAGTGGCGGGTCTGGCGATTTGGTGGTTGAAATTTTAAAAAATATTATGTATGGATATATGATCAAACAGTAGGTGAAGTAATAAGATAATGATTATGATGTTAATAAATGTTTAAAATTATTCACGATTATTTGTTTTTTTTTTTTATATTTCAACCCGCCACAAGACTTAATAATTTCTGCAGCTTAAATAACCAGCTTAAAATCACTGTAATTAGTTAGAAAGTATTCGGAATGAATTGGTTCTTCATTATAATTTAGAAAATATGCGGTGATCAATAATGAAATTTTGAGAAAGTCAATGACAAATGAAATTTGTATTTTTATTTTGTAAATTTCAAATTTACGTACATTTTAAAAAAGATAGAAATCATGGAGTTCTTAGATGTAATGTACTATTGAAAAGGTAATTTAATTATCTAAAACAAGAGTTTATATTAATTTATCTACAGATTATACTTTATAACCAATTTTCTTGACTAGGTTATGTCAGTAAATGCATTTCTTAAACACACTGTATCTTAAAATGGGTGCAATATTAGTGACCTACAGTAACATTTTACAGGGATATTTTTGTATAACGTATATCTATAGTGCCGGAAGTGTATGTTGAAATTGTATTTAAATACTAGATAAATAATTTTAAATGAACTTTTTAAGCACGAACCAAAAAATTTACCAACATTTTACCATTTCTATCGATCAGGTAAGTTTACTTTTAAAGTCTCAAACCAGTTAGATATAACCCAATCTGCGTTACCAATAATATATATATAATAATACATTTTTTTCAGTTTTTCATTTAAAAGAATGTTAATTCTCTAAGTACAACTATTTGAAGTCGGATATTATATTTTAATTATAAGTAACGCTGATTATCCCAACATTGCACAACAAAATTTCACTTGGAAATATTTTTCTAATAATGTAATCGAAGAATTACATACCCTCATACCATGATATTGGTGCCTCGAAGCATTTCTGCTGACCCGCGTTAGCCGACTAATTTTTAGTTCAGATAATGGATATAATAAAATAAAATTCATATAACCAAAAAATACATATAATTTTCAGAATTGTACTAATGAACACATCGCACATATGTTTAACAATTGAACACATTAAATGTATGTCATTGTTCATTGAACCAATGAATTTATTCATAAAACAAAGACAACAACCGAGGAGAACCTATTTAGCGTATTTACAGTTTCATGGTATTGGTATGAGATTGTATGAATACGACAGTACGGCAACTAAACTGTGAGTACCACTTTTTTGCTTGTTCAAATATTTCGTCAAATAAATGCAGCTGATTGTTATAAATTTGGAATTTTTTTTCAAAATATCATAAATATTCCTTGATTTGAAAAGAAATACAAATAAATTAGCATTTTATGTGAACTTTTAATATTCAATTTTACAATTTTTCTTTCTTTCACAAAATACGACACCAAAAAACAATTCTCAGGGCTACTCTTAAATACAACACTTGCGGTATTTCACTTTTATAAGGGATGTAACAACAAATTACCGTTTCTGTGTTATTGTATCGTATACATACTACATGGTGCGAATACCATACTAAAATACGACGAACTGTGAATACGCTAATTGTTTTATATAAAATGGAATTCCATATAAAAATTTAATTTATTTCCTTCATGTTTCATTGGCTCTGAATTAATCAATATTTTAATGAAGCTATGCCTTTTAAATTTACATAATGTATTTTTCAGTGTTACTACTTTAGCAAAATTGCAATTAGATGAATTTGTGTGTCTATATCTAGTGAGCAATTGGATTCATTCATCTAAACAGCTACGTTCCAGTAATAGGTGACACATTTAAATACATAAACTAAACATAATTTAATCACAATTGATTGCAAGTAACTGAGTAATTTGAAAAATAGTTAGTAGTTTTTACAAAAACTAAAATAGGTACAACAGAAATGTTTGTTAATTTCGTATTCATTTGTTATGTTTTTTTGTTTATTTTTAAGTTATTTAGTTGTTTTTGTTCAATTTAAATATTTCCTTTATTTATTAAGATTATTGTATATGTGAGCAATTTTACGTTCATTCACTTACATTTTTAATACTATTTATGTTTTAATTAAACATTTTTATTTTTAAAAATTTTGCGCTATTTTTATAGATTTTAATATTTAAATTGTCCAGTGTTTATGCACTTTTATTTTAGTCAAAGTTAAATTAATTAATTGCAATTTTATATCCTATCCTCTTCCTCCTCTTCCTCAACCTCTTCGCCATTTTCTTCGATCTCCTCCTTGTAGCCGGGATGCTCGGATATGGCATAGTAATTACCGTTATAAATCACGCCCAACTCACGCAGCGCATCGCCACGTATTGTTGCCTTTATCGTCCAGTTGTAGCAATCATCAGACTCGGACTCCCTATCCAGACGCTCCACATCGAGAATCTTCGAATTGAGCCTCTCAAGTATAATCCCAATATCCTTGATGCTGAGATGGCGCTTCTGATCAACCGACAGCTGATCGATGAGCAGCAAAAACTTCTCCGTTGTTGTTTTGTCATCCTCCATGACGGTATTTTCGGTTTCACTCTCGGAGCTATCGCGCTCTGGTGCGATGTCCAGAAACCGCACATGTCCCTTGGCGCCCGATGAGCGCCGCTGCATGCTGCCGCCCATCATCCCATCGCCGCTCATGCCCATACCCATCGGCATTGGCAGCGTCGTCACCGCCATCTGTTGCTGGGGTTGTGGACTGGTGGTGCCGTCTTGTATTGGTGACGTGGCCACACTTTTGTGGACCGCTATCTTACGGCCCTCCTCGTGCAGAGCACAGCAGTGGAAATCACATTCGGTTGTGCTCGGGCTACCGGCACGACTGGGTGTGTGCGCGTGATGCGCACATTCGGGCGTGTGAACGTGCACGGCGCCCACCGCACTGTCGAAGGAGCCGCCCTGTTTGGAGAGACGCCTGCTGCTGCCCGGAAGCGCGACCCCCGGTGGCAGTACCACGCCACCTGGATGATATATGCTTGCCGGTCCTTCGTCGCTGATTACGGTTATTTGTGGGCTGGAGTAGCGTTGCTGTGATGATTGCGATGATACTGATTTGTTATCAAGTGAACTTTGTGCCGAAAGGCCCTTCTTCGACGGCGAATATTTATCTGAGGACATGAGTCCGTTGCTGCTGCAACTGGGCAGACCGCTGCCGATGCCGGCACCACTGCCGCCGCCGCCTCCACTACCTCCACCGCCTCCTTGCCGTTGATCCCAATGCAGGACCACCGTGACTCGACCCTTGTTATCCATAATCTTCCAAGATGGCGTCTCATCGTGCAGTTCCAAAGCATGAATCGTCTCACAGACGATTTTTGGAATAGCTGATATCGCTTCGGAAAATGGAAATAACATGAAATATTACTTTCTTGTATATATCGAATAATGTGATTAGAAAATGCGAATACTTACCAGCTTTTATAACATCAACGCCTGTTGGATACCAACGTTCTCCTTGCCTTAACAGTAGTAACACCGTGTTGTTCGTTAATGTACGAAAGTATTCGCCATCTTCGATTTGGGTTCCATCGCACTCCAGAACAACTCGAACAGGTTCTGAGGCTGGAACCCCTAACTTATCTTTACCTGCAATGAGACAATACAATATGTAGTCAATTGGTGTAAATTTTCATTCAATTAGAACATACCTCGAACCAATAACTCCTCAAATGTTCCTACCACTACGCCTTTGCGTACATTTCGCCAACTGTCCCAAATTTTAAGAGGTCTCTTGCCACGAGACTCCTAAAAAGATAATTTATATCATTAGAAAGTTGTTAATTAAATATATTTAGTAAAAAATATGACGACGTTAGGTTAAGTTGCATCGATATGGAATGGGTTAGTATGGATACTTGGATCGAATAAATAGGTAATTGATCTCTAAAACTTGAAAGTTCAGAAACTATGGGAGACTCCATCGCAATTATTTTTTTATTCGACGGGGAAAACTCCAGGGTTTCAAAACAAAATTGCTTTTGATTTTTAAAGTGGAACGTAACTTTTTCTAAGTTAAATGTATTTTATTTTTTTAATTGTTATTTTTATTTTAAATCGTGATCATAAAGCTTATGTAAATCATTAGTTTCATTAAAATATGTTAATTAGTTACAGAGATATAAATAATTATCTAATATAGTACTTTGATGTTTCGATTCTCATAACTTTGTTAGAGTTGATAAATCAAAAAAAACTGAGTCCACAGGTATTTTTTACTTTTCGGTCACAATCTATACACAAAATTTCGCAATCCAATTAAAATTATTAATGTATTAACTAATTAATGAATTTATACATTTTTTAATTAAAAATATTAATAGGAATATATTTAATATAATATCATTACAAATAAAGTTGGGAAAGTTAGGTCACATGGGTAAGTTCGGTCACATGGGACAAACTTTCATAGTCGGTTAGTCCCGACTATGGAATACCCTACACCTATGTTGGGAATATTAATGTGGGATATTTAATTGTATTACTTAATTTAAAAGTTATTAATTATGCTAAACCCCATCACCCTCAGAATATTAATCACATATCAGAAATTTACGTCCCATAATTTAAAAAATATATATAAAAGTATAAAAAACTAATAAAACAAATTTAGAAAAATAAAAGTGAGCGGACCACACCTATATTTAAAATTTTGTAATGCAAATATTCCATGGATTTGATTTTAATAATTTACAGCTAAAATTTTCACTATGACAACCCGGGAAATAATGTAAAAGACAATGTGGGGGGATCACGCCCATTTTTGGACCACATATTTTTAGGTAAATTCTAATAATACGTTATAAATTTGATAAATATATCTTGAATAGTTTTCGAGTTCCTAACGAGATATAAAATAGACTTGTATGGGAGATGGGCGTGTCCATTGACCGATTTGGCTCATTTCCAAACTCAGTTCCTACTTTTGGCTAAAACATATGGTGACCAAATTTCATCGCATTCTAAGCAGTATTTCTCAAGTTTCCTCTTACACGGACAGCAACACAGGCGGACAGACAGACGGACATAGCTAAACGGGCTCAAGTTGTGATGCTGATCAAGAATATATATACTTTTCCATATCGGATACGTCTCCAAAGGGGCGTTACAATATCTGCACAAACTTAATATGCCCTGTACCTCATAGGTGTAGGGTATAATATTAATAGGAATATATTTAAAATAATATCATTACAATTAAATTATTAATTGTATTTACTACTTTTAATTGTTACTTTTTAAATTCATTTTCTTAAAATGTAACTCTGCTGTTTTCTCTTTTTGTTCTTGTGGATTTCATTTTGTTTTGTGCGTCGTTCTGTTCGTTTTTCTTTCAAAGAAACGACCGCGTGCCGCTTTTCCTTTAAATACGGAAAATAAAGTTGTTAATATTTTTGATGCTATTGAAATTAATGAAGTTGCTGCAGATAATATTGAAATAAAATTCAACGCTTACAATTTCGAAGAAATTACTCCTAAAAATTTATCAAAAAAACTATCGAATGTTTTTTATTCAACATGTTAATTTTGTGTGCAACTGCATAACATTAATAATATAATGCGTTCTGATGTTTATAAAATTTAACATAAAATAGATACACAGGTATTCTTTACTTTTCGGTCACTATCTATACACAAAATTTGAAACCGACTTTTAGATTTTGATAAAAACCAAAACCAAACCAAAAATAATATCAATGTAAAACAAACTTTAATTGGTTAACAATGCAATTAATTTCGATTAAATAAATTTCAATCGGATTAAATTTTTAATTGATATTACTATATAATTAATTAATGATTAATTAATTCTCAATAACAAATTTAATATATATAACAACTATAATATCAATATAACAAAAAAAATGAATTTTTTCCAATTAACAACATCTCATTGTTAATTGGAATATTGAATTCAATGCAATTAAAAATGACAAAATTCAAAATTAGTTGCTTCGATTAAAATTTTTGTTATATGTACACAAAGTTTTTTTCTGGGTACATGGTTGACCGCTTCGGGATATTATTTTTAATGGGATGATAGCTAGCATTATTTTACTAATCAGGCAAACTGATCAGGATATCTTAACCTTTAATCAATCGATGTATATTTAAATTCTTCTAAAACTGCTTTTCATGTAATGTTTACAACTCTAAAACTCCATAGCCCAAATTTATTTCACGTTTTATACAATAAGAGCGTATAAATCATTTATTTCAATTTATTATTTCATATATTAATAGTAGCTTTAAAACAAATTTAAAAAGTGTATAATAAAGCAAAAAGTTTCAACTTTTAATAGAAAATTTGAATCAAGAATATCGGTTCATTATTTTATGAGATACGGACATTCAAAAATTTTAAACGCAAATATCTCAAAACTGACTTTTTCACATAACGCCCTTATTGCACCCAACGCTTCAATTTTACCTCGGAATGTCAGGCATATATGAGTCGAAAAAAAAGTAAAGGTTTTAATCCTAGTTTTGTCTTGTCCCAAATATAGGCTACACCGAATGAACGAATCAGTTGGTCTTTTTTTGGCAACCGATTTATTTAGTTATGTCAACATTCGACTGATTGAGTTGTTGCAACACCGCATATCAGTTCACACAACTAATGAATGCATTTGACATTTGATTAGCAGTGTTTAGGTGTGGTAGCCAATTTAATTACAAGAAATCGACCAATTTACTCGAAGTCAGGAACACAACGAATCGTCGGAAATTTCCTACACGTGGCAGGCGCTGTTCGTAGCACAAAAAAAAATACGAGTAAAAAATTTGAAGCTTGTGCGACTGATCTTGTCCTGCTTCTGCATCGCTTTTCTACAACACTGCTGATCAAATAAATATTGGTTACTACAACCTAATGTTTAGTCAATATAACCAACTACCTATTAAGTCAAGTAAATTTTGGTTATGTTTGGATTTAGTTGCCGTAGCAATGGAAATAAAAAAAATCGTAAATGGAATAAAAGTTGGTTTTTCCAATCAATGTAGCAGTTGATTCAACTAATAGTTGGTTACGCTTCATACTATTGTTTGCCACAAATGAATTTTAGTTGAGGCTGACTACATTTGGTAGATGCAAATGAATATTCGTTGAAACAACTGTACGCCAAGCAATTATTTTTTGTGTGTGAGGTCTGGCACCATAAAAAACATCCCCACACCATTATATTACCACTTCCATGCCTGAAAATTTTCATGATATAACGTGGGTTCAATTCGACTTTCTTGAATTAATTAAGGGGCAATTTTTTTAATAAATTAAGTAAAAAAATATATTACGACTTAAAATTATCTGAAAGGTGCTGTAAATATATGAAAAGTGCAAATTATTTTTTAACCATACATTTTTGGAATGATAATTGACAACGTTACTGAATATGGATAAGGTGTTCAACCTCATGTCAATAGCTAATAACAAGTCGATTCAAAGCGCCTGCTGCATGGTCATGACATGCCTCAAAATGTCATAAAGGAGCCTTTTATTATCCTGCTACGGCGCCTGCTGTTGGACGAACGAATGGGTGTCGAATGGCAGAGCCATCGAGAAACATAGTGCAACGTACGTCCTCACTGAGGATACACCTTATCAATGACCGAATTTACGAGTTCTCTTTATTCTCTCTCTCATTCTTTCTTTTCTCAGAGAATAGTAAAAGGATTTCACGAACTACAGAGCGGTAAACAATTTCAATACCGATGAATGCGTATTTCTAAAATACTTTTCTGAATGTATGTATTTTATAAAAAAGAAGAAAAAATTATTTATAAATAATATAAATACATATATATATACATATATATATGTATTTATATTTATATATATATATATATATATATATATATATATATATATATATATATATATATAATTTGAAGTATACATATGTATTTAAAACTAACTATCTCTATCTCTTCAATTGTTTTTGTTTTGCATTTATTGCAGCATTTGCCTTCTGGCAGAAATTGCATCTATGTGCGTGTACTATATACACGTATATATTGCAAAAAAATATATACACACACATACACACAAATGAAAAGCTCTACATGCATATGTAGGTAAACTCGTGTATATAGATTGCAACGACATCGAAATTGAAAACGCAATGCAAGGACATAAGTGAGAGTCCTAGTGACCTAGTAAAAGAAGGTTTGTTCATGGAGTTCACAGCTTGCTTGTATGTGTGTGTGGCTGTGTGTGTGTTTTACACACACTTTTATGTATGTATTAATAGGGTTCTAATTCGAAGTACTTCTCAAAACCCAGCATATTGCGGATAAGAAATATAATGCATTTTATACGACTTGAAAATAGTTCTTAAATATTACATAATAAAATATAATGTATATATTATATTTAATATGAATTTAATTGCACTACCCAAAACCATTTTTGTAATGGACATACCATCAATTCTATATAATACGCTTGTGCTGAATTTGACTGCATACTTCTAGTACGGTTCAAATTTAGTTTTACAAAAACACATAAGCGTAATTTTTCTTTAAATTGTGAAGACTAATTTCAGTATTCTAATTAATTCTAATATTCCAATAATATTTTAAGATAATTGGATCCAAACTCGGAAAATTTGAATTTTTTAGAGAATTATTTATATATTTTTTTTTATCATTGAGGATTTAATGGTAAACAAAAAAGTGATTTATTGTTATCCAGAGTAGAGATGGGCGCGTACCGTGCTTTTTCGTGTCACGCCCGAAAATCTGAGTTCTTGCGTGCTATTTGCTGTCATGCCCGTGCGTGTCCGTGCCTCCAAAATCAGGCACGCGCCCATTAAACATTTTTTTTTATAGTTTCTACCCCAATTAAAAAAACCCTTACGTGGTATTTAGACCTTTTCTTGAATACTTATGGATTTAAGAGAATAAAAAGTATCAAACTTAATTTTTGAATTATTTATTACAGAGACTAAAACCTATTGCAAAACCTATTGCAAAAAAAAAACCTATTCGGGTTCCAAGATTTTTAAAATTGTGATCCCGGTTACAGTTTCAACCAACAAATTAAATGAGTTTCGATTCCGGTTCCATACATTTTTAATAACGGTTCCGATTCCGGTTCTTTGGGTTCCCTGGCAGGAACTATAATATATGTTCCGATTCTGGTACCGACATTTTTAAAATAGCGGTACCGATTTCAACCATAAATAATATATATGTTCCGATTCCAGTTCCGGTTCAATACATTTTTAATAATGATTTGGTTCCAAAAATCTAAACGGTTCCGGTATTATTTTTCACGTTTCGCTTGCTTTTTCATGTTTCTTCATGCTTTTTTCATTTTTTGTCGTGTTTTTCCGTGTTTTGTCGTGTTTTTCCGTGTATCTTCGTGTCTTTTAAAATTCCGTGTTTTATCGTGCTTCTCGTGCGTGCCTGTACATTTACTCGTCGGGCTCGTGCTCGTACGTGTCACCACGCGCCCATCTCTAATCCAGAGCATAGTCCAAACTAACTATCAAAATTAATAACTTTTATCTAATTGATTTACTTTTCAAAATATGTCCTGTTTACATAATTTTGGTTCGCTTTTATATAATCAATTTGTTTTTATTAATAATTATACCTTGAATCTGAAAATATCATTACTTCATATCTAAAGTTTAATTATTCTTATGGTATATTCAGTTTTTTATTAAGTAGCGTTTTTGAGAAAAAATCGGGTAAACATTGCTATTTTTTTAATTTATATGTAAACTATACAAATATTTTATACTGTTACAAATTTAAATGGAAACTGTGTTGATAGGCCATATTTTTTAAACATGAGAACCGATGAATAAAAGTTAGTAATTTTGATCGTTAGTTTAAACTATTTTCTATATAACCATAAAGGACTTTCTTATTTATAATTAGATCCAAAATGCTAAAAAAATCGTACTAAAATAGTGATAAAAATCTATATTTTTCGTGTTTAGACCCAAATATCTTAAAAATATATCGGAATAATAGTATTTGTTGGTATATTGTAATTAGTCTTGACAATTAAAGGAAAAACTGCGTTTACTGATTTTTGAAAAACTAGTTGATTAAAGGTCTGTATTTTTATTGTCTGAAAAGGGCCTAACATTTTGTTTCGATGAGTAGTGTTGAGTAATGTTTGTTGAATAGTGTTCTAATAAAAAACGTAATAACCCAGTTATACAAATATTATTACGTAACTATTTGTTTTTAAATTATTATTTTATTAGAAAATTTAAAAATTCAATATGTATTGAATTTTTATAAAGTGGACTTTAATAAAATATTTTTATTAAAAAGTACTTAACTTCATTATCTACGCATATTTAAATTTAAATGAAATAATTACGGGTGAAAACCCTTCTTTTATTGATTTTTATTATTATTTTTTTTTTTTTCATTCCAATAAAAGACAATACATATGGAAACATCTCTGTGAGAAGCATGACCCTACGAAGTTATTATAGTGAATTTCTGTCCAAATTTGAAATCAGGTCAAATAACACTTTTTATCATAACTATATTTTGAAAAATGTTGGTTAGGATATAATTTTTTATTATTTTTAATCCAGCTTTATATAATATTTAAATTTTTTAATGTACTTGTGTCGATACAGTTTCCGTCAAAAACTGTTAAAATTGATGACAATTTCAATTGAAATATATATTGAAATAACATATTTATTATATAATAGAGGACCAGGACATATTTATAAAAGTAGATTACTTAGAAAAAAGTTAGTAATTTTGATAGTTAGTGTGGCTTATGATCTAGATAACCATAAATAATACATTATTTTTATACCCTACACTAGGTATGTCGATCCCGGGATTGAGCCCGAAATAATCCCGGGATTCAAAATGAAATCCCGGGATTTTCGGGATTAGAAATATGCTATAAATATTATTAAAAGTGCTGCTATTTATGAAAATAAAATAAACAATCATGCATTTATTCACTGTGTCAATGAGTAATATTAAACTAAGGCACTAACATATTTTTAAAATATTCTTATTGTCATTTATTTTGATTCACTTATCTATATTATTTCATTTCTAAATATGAAATAAACTAAATGTAAATTTTGTATGCATTATTAAAAATAACATATCGTAAATGCCTCCACCTTCGTTAGATAAATCTAATTCTGTCTTATAATTTATTTTTAACTAAACTGTCTTAAAATAATTATAGTGTAGTAAAAGTTTCAGCAAATATTGGATACTTTTATGGAACTGATCCTGAAAATGGTATTAGTTTTCTAAATTTGGCTCCATAATTTCGTCTCTTTGTAATTTTAAAAATACAGAAAGTAACATTTCGATATACACCTAGCGCAACAATATACAAATTTGCATTTATGCGCAAAAATTTTATTTTCGAAATATAAGGAAAATAAATTAAATTTTTTTCAAAATTAAAATTTTGTATGAGTAAAAGACTATTAGAAAAAATAAGTTCTATGCATTGTTAAGTAGCGTCATGTATCCCCTTTTAACCCCAGTTACGCCTCTTGGGTAAAAAGCTATAAATACTAAATTAAATAAAAGCAACATTTTTTTTACTTCTTAAATTTAAATTTTCTGTTATTGTAAATTTTGCATATTTAAATTTAACAAGAAACATTTTTTTTCTTTATTTAATATAGTATTTTTGATGACAATTTTGAACTAATAATATCCGTTCATTAATTTAGGAGATACAAACATTCCAATAATTTAAACTCAAATACTTATATCAAAACTTACTTTTTCACATAACGCTCTTATTGCACCCACTCTTCAATTACTTATTTCACTTAAAATATTTTCCTTTTATTTATTTATTAATTTAGTTTATTTAGTTTATTTCTACATTTTATAAAAAATAACTATTCGACGAAAGTAACGTAATTTTAAAAAAATGTATAAGCTTGAATGCCAAGTGACATAAAATTTAAATTCAGATAACGATTTTTTTTAATTGTTATTCAATTACAATCCAAAGTCAAATGATTTCCCTACAAACCATTTGACGATAATTTTTAAATTCGATATAATAATTATACATTTTAGATATAAAACTCAATGTATTTGTAAATTTATTTACGTGTTCTTTATAATTTTTGTCAAAAAATAAAATTTTCTGAAGAAATGAAATTTGTTTATCGATAATAAATCCATTTATGATATCATCTCGATATCTATAACGACAAAAACAGCGATATCGTTTTAGACAGGTTCCTTTTTATCGAAAACCCTATCGTTTTCGTATCATTATAGATTATCGAAAACGACAATTTGAGCCTATAAATGATATTGTTTCGATATCGTAAAATTATCGTTCGGTTTGCTGAGTTGTTTCGAAATTAATGAAATGTCGCAAACAAAACAAAATCAACAATATTTTCGATACATCAATTATTTTATATAATTAAGAACTGTAACTTATTTTAAAAAAGTTAAAGTTAAACATTAACCAGTTGGGAAGGTTAGATCACATGTGAAATTTTAAAGTATGTGTAATTATGATAGTTAGGATTATCAAAATTATAGTCGGTCTAAGCCGACTATAAATACCCTACACATATGTGTGGTTACCATTCAAAGTGATATATAGGTCACCAGGGTATACGAATCCTGAAAATAACTACAAACATTCAATCGCTGAAGAATTTCCATTCATTTGATACCCATATTTACAAATGGGTAGGTGTACCGAATTTCGATTTTTTTTTTGTGAACCACAAGTCTTTTCGCCGGAAAACATTATTATCATGTATTTGAGCATGATATCAATATATATTTGACCAAAAAAGTTTACCTTAGCACGTATACATACAAATTGATCTTTATATGTACATTTTATATGAGGTATTTGAACATAAGTGGTCGGATCATAGGTCACAATGGACCGAACTCGCCAATACAGCGTAGGTATATTAGTAATCTAAGTTATAAGTTTCATTTATCTAGCTCTTCAATTTTAAAAGTAGTAGGGATTTCAACAGACAGACAGACGGACAGACAGACGGACATCGCTTTAATCGACTCAGGAGGTCATGCTGATCAAGAATATATATACTTTTCCATATATATATACTTTTCCGGAGATGCTTCCTTCTGGGTGTTACAAACGGCGTACCAAACTGAATATACCCTTTCACTCTTAGTGTAGGGTATAAAAATGTTAAAAATTATCATTAAAAGTTTAATTAAGTGCCTCTTTTGTGTATTTGAAAACGAAAGACTATTAGACGAAAGTGACGTAATTATATATTAATTACAAAGTTTGAAAATATTCGTTTCGTTGTTCGTTTCGTAATACAGAAAGTAGGTATTAAAATTTTCGAAAGTTTTATAATCAGAATAAAAAAGTTTGGTTATTTTTTGAATAACTTTCGGAAACGATTTTTCGCGTTTAATCAAAAATTGGTATTGTTTTAATATAATAAATATTTTTAACAAAAGGGAAAAATTATTTTTTTGGGCCAATTTGTTAAAACTCTGCCACAAATTTATTCAAATATTCCTGAAACTGATCAAATATAATAATAATAATACTATTTTTTTGGACAGCGTAATAATGGAACATAACGTAAAATATCTACTCGAACGAATCGAATTAACGGTAGAAAATTTCACCCTAAGATCAAATAAAGGTTAACACTTTTTTCCACAGCTGTTTTCAGCTTAGTACAAGTAATTTTATATTTAAAGACGTTTGAAAACCTTAAAGTTAATATTTTAAATCCTTTAAAGAATACTGGTTTAATTTGTGGAAATCCCGGGACTAATCCCGGGATTTTAATTTTGAAATCCCGAAATCCCGGGATTGCGAAAACGTTCCGAGATCGACATCCCTACCCTACACTAAGAGTGAAAGGGTATATTCAGTTTGGTACGCCTGTCCGTCTGTCTGTTGAAATCCCTACTACTTAAAAAATTGAAGAGTTAGATGAATGAAACTTATAATTTAGATTACTTATATACCAACGCTGTATGTGCGAAAGTATAGCGAGATCTGTCCATTGTGACCTGTGATCTGACCATTTACACGAAGGGAAATAAAATTCTAAAACTCGAGAAGAATTCGGTTAGAAAGAAAAATAGTAGAATTTGACTAATATCAATAAAATACTACTAAAATTCAAGAATTTGTCATATAGATATCAAGAAAGCAAATTACTTAGTTGTCAAAAAAGTGAACAAACTTTATTCAACTGGATTTTTTGAAGTTAATTTATTGATCATTAAAAACCAAAAAGAAGACGCAAAATTGTTGCTGTATGCATCGCAAAAAGAACACGTGTTCATGTATTGTTGTTGTTTTCATCGATATTGCGCTGTCTGTATGCTTTGTTTTGCGAGGTCGCCATCTGTTTGTTAGTCTGCCTGTCTGTCTGTTAAAATTTTCTAGATATTCAGACATTAAGTTCTTAGGTATCAAAAAAGTAACTAAGTACAATTTGTCTGGATTGCAAATTTTTTTATTCTTAGGTATCAAAAAACGGCATGATATACAGTGTTTGCATGTGTGTGTTTTCACGAATAGAACAACAAAGCATAGCCAGACAAGCAAGCGTCTCTGTATGTATGAATGTTAAAGATATAAATAGAAAAAACGATTTTTCCTACGAATATTGGTATGGTATTAGTTCGTAAACATAAATAGAATTTAATAACTGAATCCAAGAATAATTCTACTTTTTCCCTCCGTGTAGTTAAGTACACTTCGATCTTTCTTCAAGATATGCGGAATACCAGAGTCCCTTGTAAAGATGTATAAAAATATATAAACATCGGTACATAGACAAACCAACGGACTATGCATATATAAATCTGAAAAACTTGATGTAACACCAAACCAAGTTTTACTAATATTAAGTCCTCACAGATTTACATTAAGTCCGTGTTATGGTGCTATATTATTTTGTTTCAGAATTATATAGTATATTGTTTTTTCTCTTAATTTATCTTCATTATAAATGAAACAAGGAATAAAAATTAAGAAGTGTTTTATAAAAAAGAGTGCGATAAAAATATTAAGTTTGTGGACCTAAGAACGAATTTCTTCTATCAAAACAATATACATAATATATATCCTCGTAAAAATTAAAAAAAAAAATAAAAAAAATGTTATGTTTAATATTACACAGAAAGCTCAGAAATGTTTAATTTTAAACATTTTTTGTTTAAATTAATATATTTTATGTTTAAATTAATATATTTTATGTTTAAATTTACACCAAAAAAGAGTAATTTTTCACATTTAAATGTTTAATTTTACACATATATTGTTGATTCATAAAGTTTAAATTTAATAATTAGAGATTCAATTTTAAATACGTGTTTGAAAATGTGACTATAAGGCGAGGAAACTTGCTTTATGATCGTAAAATTACACAAATTTTATTTTGTGTGTAGAAGAAACTTTGATTCCCAGCATTAAAGAAATACTTTAATTCATAATAGAGGCAGATATTATAAATTTTACAACTATAATTTAACTTTCTTTCCACATTTTTTTAATTATTTTGGTGATTAGGCTATGATTAGACTTATGATGTTATGTCTTACGTCTTAAATTCATGGAACATGATGGCAATACAAACCAGCACGTAATATTGCGTGATATTAAAAATCATTTTGTTCTTCTCACTATTTTTGGGAAATCAATTACCTACTACAACCATTATTATTCTAATCCTTTAAATCAATTATAATATAATATATACATTATCTAAATGGCAGAATTATTTTGAAAAAATGTAAATATTATGATAATCAATTGCAATTCTATTCTTCAAACAATCATTTTAAAAGCTATAATTTGTTTGCCATAATCATATTTTTTGTACGCGTGATTTTTAAAAATTTTAACAGAAATAAAAACGTTATAATAAATGACTGAAAACAGAGTTAGATATTTGAGGCTAAATACTATTAATACTGAATCATTACCCCATTCGGAGTTGGGCCACTTGTGATAGCCGCTCCCTGAGCCGCCGCTGCCACCTGCCTTATGCTGAGGCAATTGCAGAGAGGTTTTGTGACGCCCAATGTGCATAAAGCATTGGACCACATTCTATCACTTTTGTTATCCACTTTAAACAGTTTATTGTTAACAAATTTACGGCAGTAATTAGTCAGTGTTATTTTTATTTTATTTTTTTTATTTATTTAAAAAATATTTTTTTAAACATTCACATATTACACATTTAATAATTTATAAAAGTGTTATCATTTGTTTGTTAAATATTAATATTGAATTTTTCCATTTTAAAATTAATAGTTGAGTAGCTTTTCTCGCTATATTAGAGCAGAATTGCTGACAGGTATTTTTTTTTTAGTTTTAATATAATCGATTTTACACTTAAATTTAATTTATAGATGAACTAGGCAGTGGTTAGTTAATGTATATTTATTGTTTAATTTATGTATAAAGTTCATTTAAATGTAGTTTTTTGGAAAACGCTGATTGCCTTCAATATAATATGGTGAATACTGTTGCCACATAACGTTTTTATATTTCACTCGTATTAACACAACTTATTGTATTTCAATGAAAATATTTTGTTATAAAATTAATAAAATTCATATAAAATTACAATATAAAACTGTTAGATTTTATCTCTTTGTAGTAGTTTGTAATTCTGATTTATAAATAAGTTTTTTTTTAGTTTAAATGTATTAATTAAGTTTCATTATTAATATTGTTATTGATCATGTGTGAGTTAACTAAAATACAAAAGACAAATTAAGTATTTTATATATTTAAGAAGTCGGTATTTTAATTCTATGTATCCTATATAAACAATCTACAAGACACCCATCCCTGCAGGAATTGACATCGTTAAGAAGAAGGGCAAAGATGCTGAATTCCGTCATTAATATTTCTGTCTACAAAGATATATACTTTTTATTACGAAGGAAATTATAATTACATAAAAAACTTTTTATTAAATACTATTTAGCAGATATAGAAAACATTTATTTATTGAAGTTTATATAATTTACTAGGTGGACCCGTGCACGATTCGTGCAAAGATTTTGTGAATGCAATGATATGGAGCAATTTTATTACTATAAAAAACATTTTTATTATTTATAGCAGGGACCCGTGCTTCTCTGTGGACTTTTTTATTTGCTTTATAAATGTAGTAATAACAAGAAAACTAATTTTCTCATAGACAATCCCTTCTCAGACTGTGCTTCCCCGTAGAATTTTTCCTCGTAGAATTCTTTCCCAAAAAATTCATCCTCGTAGAGTAGAAGTTTTAGTGTGGTGAGTTTCGGTGTAGTGAGTTTAGGTGTGGTGAATTTTGGTGTGATGAGTTTTTGTGTGAAGAGTTTCAGTAAGATGAGTTTTAGTGTGGTGAGTTTTAGTGTGTTTAATTTTAGTGTGGTGAATTTAAGTATAGTGAATTTTATTGTGGTGAGTTTAAGTGTGGTGAATTTGAGTGTGGTGAGTTTAAGTGTAGTGAATTTTATTGTGTTGTATTTTAGTGTGGTGAATTTGAGTGTGGTGAATTTTATTCTGGTGAGTTTTAGTGTGTTGAATTTGAGTGTGGTGAATTTGAATGTGGTGAGTTTTCTTAGTGAGGTGAATTTTAGTGTGGTGAATTTTAATATGGTTGATTTTGTTTTTGTGTTTTTTTGCATTTATGTTTTGCTTTTCTTTTGTTATTATGCTTTTGTTTTTGTGTTTTTTTTTGTTGCGTTTTTTGTTGTATTTTTGCTTTTATTTTTGTGTTTTGCTTTTGTGTTCTTGCTTTTATTTTTGTGATTCTACTTTTGTTCTTTGTATTTGCTTTTAATTTTGTTTTTCCATCCTTTTTTTTATTTTTCTTTTGTTTTGTCACTTTATTTCTTAAGATATTTACAAAGGCATTCATCGATGCAGGGTCTATGATTAACGTGGTCATAATTGGTATTTCATGCTAATGACGTGTGGACGGTTAATTGATAATGACATAAATATTTTGATATTTCTGATCTATCAGAGATGATTCAATGAAATAATTTAATTCACAACAACAACTAGCATCAAAACGAAAACATCTTTTAAAAATATTAAAATTTAATATTTCATAAATCCTCACTTTCTGAAATAATTGATTTGATTTTTTTAGAGATTTTTTATCATTTTGTATAATATGATAAACAAAAAATGGTTTATGATTATCTAGAGCATAGTCCAAGCTAACTATCTAAAATACTATCTTTTTCAAAATTGATCCACTTTTTAAAATAAGCCCTGAGAACTTAATGTTGATACTCTTTTATATAGTCATTTTTCAATATAAATACTAAAGACCGTAATCTGTAAATATCAGTACTTCATATTTAAAGTACACTTATTCTTATATTTCTATTATGTAGAGTTTTTGAGAAAAACGTCTATTTTTCAGTAATATGTAGGTATGTAAAATATACAAGTACCCAGCAGAAAATGGCATCATTGACGATAAAGTCATCAATGATGAATCGAGGACATTGGAAAATTATGTCTACGACAATTTGCATACACTATACATCAATGACATTGTGAAAATCATGCATGAATCGTAGTGCATTTGTATGAAAATGTCATCAATGCTTTGCAGGGCGAAAATGCTGTCGATGTTTCTGACCTGACATAGGGGAATCGTTGAGGAATCGTTGGTGACATTTCCTGCTGGATATTTTAAATTTAAACAGTTTTTAAAGTAAATAGGGCATATTTTAAAAATGAGAGCAGATAAAGAAAGTTAGTAATTTTCATCATTAGTTAAGCTATCTATCTATATCTGTCTGTTTGTTCCAGTATCACGTCAAAACCGCTGAACCTATCTGACTGAAATTTTACTCGAAGATACTAGGGAATCCGGAGGGTGACATAGGCTATATATGGGTGGGATTGGGAAAATAGGAGTGGCATATTCCATACAATCTAAATTTTTAAAACGTTAAAACTTGTGACTTACACCAGCTAAGAATATAAAACAAAAAACTCATATACAAACAAAAATACAAAAGCAACACCATAAAAGCAAAAATCAAACACAAAGACAAAACCACAACACTAAAGCAATAACACAAAAACAACAGAAAAAAACAGATGGAAAACAAAAGGTAATAGAAAGAACAAAAGCAGAAACACAAAAACAAAAGCAAAATACTAAATCAAAAGCACAAACACAAACACAAAAGCAAACACAAAAACCAAAATAAAACACAAGCAAAAATAAATGAAATAACACAAAAACAAAACCATATATACAAAAAACCATATATACAAAAGACAAACACAAAATCAAAACACAAAATCAAAACACAAATGCAAAAACAAAAAGCAAAACACATAAACAAAGGCAAAAATAAAAAAAAAATAGAAAAAAACTAAGTATTCTGAAAGCTTTACATATAAAACTTTTTGTCCGTCGTCTGTTTGTTCCAGTATCACGTCAAAACCGCTGAACCGATCTGACTGACATTTTGCACGATGATGCTATGGAATCCGAAGGGTGACATAAGCTTTATATGGGTGTTATTGGGAAAAGGGGCGTGTCATATCCCGTACAACCTAAACTTTTAACGCGTTAAAACTTGTGACTTACACCAGCTAAGAAGATAAAACACAAATACAAAAAAAAATACAAAATCAAAAATCAAACACAAGAGCATAAGCACAATACTAAAGCAATAACACAAAACCAACAGCAAAAAAAGATGAAAAAAAAGAAAATACAAAGAACAAAAGCAGAAACACATAAACATAAACATAAGCAAAAACACTAAAAAAACATTTCGTGTTTTCTGAGTAGAATAGATTAGATTAGGTTACTATCATTCCCCGATTGTCAATTCCTTATGAGCTTTGCTGAAGACAGTCCGATAATTTGCCGATGGTGCATAAGATAAATTTCTACCAGCGATAAATTGACCTTATCTCCACTCCAAATATTGACGGTAACAGTAGTAGTAAACCTTCTATTGCTAAAGGCGCAATAACTTCAAAATTATAAAAACTATAACTAAATGAGAGCGAATAACTTTGTCTTAAATTAGATGCATAGAATATCAAGGACTGACAATTACAGAATTCTTAAACACAAGTTTACTTCAATTAAATGCAATATTAATTTTCAAAAAATTGCACACAAACACTTTTAGTCGAAAAACTGCAGTTGTTTTTTTTTTTTAACTGGAACCTTTTCTTGCAGCTGTTTTCTGTTCACAGTTTTGTTGAAACCTCTTTTTAATTCATACACAATCATTTACGTTAGCACAAGCACTATGAACGTTGTATTTTTGATTATGTTTATAGTCTTTTGGATTTGGATTCTTGAATTTGTTTTTGTAATGTTCTGTTTGTGTCACACCCAGTTTAGATAAATATTTGAGCTTAGTGCCAAACGCAACAAAGAACTGACACAAGCACAAGCCGTAAGTAAAAGCATTTCATACTTCTTGGCGTGTTCGGGAACAGCAAAAAAAGTGTGTAGTTGGTACTCGTAAAAAACACGTTAACATGGGAGGAAAATGCATTCAGTTGGCTGCTGCAAAGAACGACGCAAGAGAGCGGCGAACGAGCCACTACGACTTCGATGACGAGAAAACAGCGACGCGTGAGTGGCGAAAAATTACGATTTGTTTAATTCTTTTAGAAATTGAAATTATGTAGGTATTAATTAATAGTAATCTGATAATTTTTTAATGTTCTACTCCCGATCAAAGTCCGTGTAATTATTATTTGAAAGTTGTGTGTGATTTGATTCCACTGAGAAAAATTACACGATTTTACAATTTTTATTATTTTAATTATTTATGCACAAAAAACTGCAAATATCTTTTTTTTAATTTGTCTGTGATTATTCTCACTCGCGTATGCTGCACACATGTATGAATGTGTGTGTTTGTGTGTGTGTGTGTGATTTAACATTTGCTTGTCCTACATTTGAATGATATAACGAAGGAAGCAGCGCAGTGCAGCGCAGTTCACATAGAATATTGGACACAAATATTTCACTTTTGTTTTTGTTACAGTTCCAACTGCTGCTGTTTGTTGTTGGTGTTGTGATTTAATGTCGTGCAAGGATTTTTCTAGTTGTTCTTATTATTTTTATTATTGCATCGATAATGAATTGTTGCATTTAGTGCTGCTCGTTCAGCAGAAAAGCACTGCAGCAAGACAAAAAAAAAATATAGTGCATACTTCTGGGCGCAGACACACGAACTCACGAAAATACTTTGAGCCAAGCCAGTCTCTACAACCAAGCACAGTAGCGTGGAATCTCACTGGCAGTGGTTTGAAACACAACGGAAGGCGATGCCAGCAACGAGGATGAAGTTGCTACTGCTGCAGCTGCTGTTGGTAGAAATGTTGCTTTTGCTACTGCCGCTGCTGACGAGTGGGACGATGCTGATGACGATGCCGAAGCTGTGGTCGAGCCAGCTGAGTACGAGGCGGATGTGCGCTTTTTTGTTGTTGGCATTGTTGTAATAGTTTTATTTGCATAGCCAGCATCCTTGCGTTTCTCCGTACAAAGCATACATATGACAAACATACACATTTTGATTTTGATTGAATTTCCACAAAGAATGCAGCAGCCTTTTTGGCAGGCGGTGGTCAGGCAGGAAGGCAGGAGGGTAGTCAGTCAGTCAGGCTGGCTGGCTCAAACGCAAACGTTTATTTAATTTGTATAAAATTGCATATCGCATTGTATCGTTCTTGCGGGGTCACGGCTGCAGCACCACACATTTTTCCACTACAAAAAATAAACGAAATAAATAACTGTTGCACTGTTTTAGGCGTTTGATGTATTATTCACTGCTGCGCCAGTAGGTCGTCGTGTAGATGCTGCTGCATGTATGCAGCTGATACTCATTGAAACCCTGAACTCTGCGAATTAGAGCAGTATATTTTCCAAAGTATTTAGTAGCATACTTTTGGGCATATCTGAATTACAAAATATTTAATTCTCTTTTCAGCATAATTTTTAGGCCTTTCACCGATCTTGAACACTTTATATGTGATTAAAACTAATTGAGTTTTGACTTGAGCGAGGTTTGATTGAACTGTTTTTTTTTTACATATATTTTTATATTTTATATTATTATTTTATAAACCATACTTTTAGGCTCGAACTTTTAGGCACCATATTGATTGGGCAACCTTGGACACTGTGTGTTACACTTTTTACTTTTACTTTCGGTGTGTATATGAGTTATGGGAAGGGTCTGTTGTAAAAACGGTTTTTTTTTTTTTGAAATTATGCGTATTTTTTAACTGTTAAGTTTTTTGTGATTTATTTTTTAATTGTTTACTAATTTTTTATTTTAATTATTTTTATATTCCTAACAGCAGCAGCTGTGCAACTATCCACGGTCGCAAAGATGATGAGAGTTCCTTTCAGTTCAAATGAAAATCACAAAGTGCAGTGCCCTCATGACCGATAGAGAAAAAGGAACTGAAACGGTCCAGCAAAGTATTGCTTATATATTCTGCTGTTTTCTATGTTGCTTCTCGCAATGACAGAGCAATCAGTAGGAGAGAGCGAGAGCGTGCATTTGTAGTGTTCTACACGATTGACCTGATTTCCAATTTATGCAGTTCTCGACAATTTCTGTCTGGTGCTCGCTCACTTTGCATTTCAATGTGCACTCTGCTCTGTAAAATGACTGTTAAAGCTCTCTTTCAGTTAACAGAAAATATCTAACAACTTCCGTCATTTTTGTTGCATCGGGGAGTGTCTTTTATTTAATTTACTACAATGTAGTAAATATTTTTAATATATTTGTTTGTCATTTAAAAATGAAAATCCCAGATTGTAGCTACTACGCATCATTTATCAAATGTCCATTTACATTATTTAATTATTCATCATGTCTTACTTTTGCCATTGATCTTTGGTATAATCATTAACACTTTCTATTCCCTTTATAAATATTTACATAATCCAATTTGTCGCTGTTATCGTAACTGGGTGGTATCAATATAATTCCTTTCAAAAGTATTTCTTTTAATATTATTGCATTAACTTTAAAATTTAAATCAGAACTTTAAGGTCATTTGAAAAAAATTTAATTAGAGGAATTTTCTTAATTGTTGTTAGTAGGAATTATAGTCGAACTTAGCCGATCATATAATCCTATATAAAAATGTCCTGGGTTTCCGGACGTGATTCGTACGCTTTAATTAACTTGATTTTTATTTTGTACAAGTAGAATTTAAATTCAACTCAACGTTTTTAATAAATTAGAAAATTGTATACGCTAAATCAAATAATATAAATTAAATAGTACTCGATATGAACGGGACAGAAAATAGAAGTGAATATTGAGGTTCAAATGAAAATTCCAAAAAGTCAGCGAATTTTTGCAATTATTTCAAAAAATAGCTGAGATATGGTACTTTATTTATATATTAACTATTTGTTCCTAAAATTTATTGTTTTTTTCATAATAAATCGCAGATTCCGGACGGGACATTCCGGAGGGGACAAAAGTTCATTACGAATAATTTTATATCTAATAATATTAATAATCATTATTACGAAATTAAATTGATGTACGATTTAAATTCCGTAGGTCAATTTTTTTGAGTTTTATAATTTTTGACAACTTTTAATACTAAAAGTTTCCGGCACCGATTTTAATTAGTTGTGAAAAAATGGTCTGGAATTACTAGAAAATCGAAATATAATATGATGAAAAATGTATCTTTTAGTTCCCGACAGGCCCAAAATCAAAATTTGTCCATTAAGGTACATTGCATCATTCTTTTTAATTTATCCTATTGCTATAATTTATCCTACACTAAGAGTGAAAGGGTTATTCAGTTTGGTACGCCGTTTGTAACACCCAGAAGGAAGCATCTCCGGTATGGAAAAGTATATATATTCTTGATCAGCATGACCTCCTGAGTCGATTTAGCGATGTCCGTCTGTATGACTGTCTACCCGTCTGTCTGTCTGTTGAAATCACGATTACAGAAAAACTAGAAAAGCTAAATAAATGAAACTCCTAATCGAGATTAAATATATATCTACGCTGTCTGTCAGTGGGCATGATCAGTCCATTATGACCGGAAACCGACCTTTTATGTTCAAATTTATCATATAAAACAAATCTACTGGTGAATTTTACTGTATACTTGTTCAGGTAAACTTTTTTTGGTCAAATATATACTGACTTCATGTTCAAATACATGAAAATAATGCTCTCCCGCGAAACGACTTTTGGTTCCCAAAAAAAAATCGAAATTCGGTGCACCTACCCATATGTAAATATAGGTATCAAATGAATGGAAATTCTTCAGCGATTGAAAGTTTGTAGTTATATTCAGGATTCCTATACCCTGGTGACCTATATACCACTTTGAATGGTAACCAAACATATGTGTAGAGTATTTATAGTCAGATTAGACCGACTATAATTTTGATAATCCTAACTATTATAATAACACCTACTATAAAATGTCCCTACTTTAAAATATCCCATGTGATCTACCCTTCCCAACTGGTTTTAATAGTAAAGAAACTATTATTTATATAGTATTTTTTTCTGGGTTTAGGTATATGTATATACAAGTTGTTGAGTATCGTAACATAATGGGTATTTTAATGGACTATATTTTTCCGCTTAGATACCTATTTACATTCACATATTTTAGATTCCAAATCCACTGTAATACCAAAAGTTTGAATAATTTTAATTTTTCGGTCGTGGTTGACATTTTTCTGGAAATGCCCATATATGATAAGGTGTTTACGAATCCAGAAAAACCCCTTTTGAGAACCGATATGTACGAATGGGTAAATTTTTGTCAAAATTTGTCAATTTGAAATTCTTAATTTGATTTAAAAATTTCTCAATTTCTCAGTTGAAAATGTTGTAGACAGAATTGCATCCGTATAATTAAAAATTAAATTTTCGAACCAAAATTAAAGTTGGTGTTTTCATTTCGATTTCTAATCGATGGATTTCTTAGAAACCCATCGATTAGAAATCGAAATGAAAACACCAACTTTAATTTTGGTTCGAAAATCGATGGATTTCTTAGAAACAACAAAGGTCCAAAATAAGAGAAAATCTTGTTAATTTTCTGAAGAACTTTAAGGAAATTCGGTAGAGATAAAATAGTTTTAAAATTTATCAAAACAGCACGTCTGCAGTATTTTTGCTAGCCTTTCGATGTTCTAATTACGAATTTTTAATGAAAAGATACGACAATTTCATGCAGGTTAGAAACCATAATTTAAATATGTTGCACATTACACCCGGATTTTTTTTGTAAATACAAATAATTAAAATAAATGTATGTATTTGGTATTTTTTTAAATTAAATTATGCCTAATACTGTTTATATCGACTTATTTATTAATTTTGTACAAATGTTTCGGTCATGCTATCTGTTATATATGAATAAATGTTTGAAATTGATATTGATTTTGGTTACGGTTACCGTTTTAAATACGAGATTACAAAATTTCTAATGCTACATAAATTTAAAAATATTTTCATTGTATGTCTAGGTCGACAACCCTCGTTTTTTAACAAAATATTGGAGATTGGTTTTCATGTCTTTATTGAATTGTCTGTTTCGTATATAATACAAATTAAACATATACTTGCAATGAAAGTTGGTATAAATAATAAATAATATTTTTTTAGTTGTACTCAATTTAATTCTATTTTGTAAAATTCTTCTTCAACATTCTTTTCCATTCGCTGCAGTGTTCTCAACATTGTAGTGCTGCAGCTTGGTAAATTTATTAAAGTGCATATGGAACTCATTCTAGGTAGTATGCATACTATATTTGGTATGCATACTACCTACTTTTCTTTGGAAAACTTAGATGTTTTTCTGTGCAGTACACTCAATTGAAAGTGAAATTTTGCAATGGGTCGCCGAATGCGGACCTAATGTATACAGCATCTGCAATCAGTGGTGAATTTACGATTTCTGTATAGGGGGTCGAATGGTCCATGAATACATTACAACAATTGTATCAATTTTAATTGTACGCTTTATTACACACAGCATTTCAATTTGTCACCGTGTCAGTAACACTGATTCGAATGCTCGTAATATAAATTCTTACTACACCATAGACCATATTCGTGCGACTTCGCAAAAAAATTATTTAAAATTCCGAAAATTGCGCAAAACATTTTTGCATGATATATGGATTGTTTACATGAAATCTTCCTCATCTCTGCTTACATTCTTATTGCTTGTTTTAAAATTAAAAAAAAAAACTAGAATTAAATATTAATTATAATTAAAAATTATAATAACGTTTCTATATTATATAAATACAGATTCGTCCATTTAATTTTGCTGTATTTTTCTATTCCATATTTTCGTGACATGTGCGCTCATACTTACTTAACACAAACCAATACCCTGTTTTAAAAACAGCTATAGTTTACCAAAATAGCTTTCATTTATTACACCGTCCGACACTACTTTGTACACACCAGGTCATGTGTTTTCTCGTTCTACTCGGGCATCAAACCAAGCCCACCCCTTCGTAGTCCACTCGACTCTCAACAGAACCACGTATTATAGAGAGAATTCGTTCTTCAGTCGCACGACACGTTTGTGGAACAATCTCCCTGCGTCCGTTTTTCCCGACATTTTTGATATTGGCAAGTTCAAAACAAACATTCACCGACACTACTCCATCTTTCCCCCCTCCATTTAACCTATCATTCCTTCTTACGATCAACACTGTGCATTGCATGAATAGGGGGCATCCCCTGAGCGTTTGTTAATTTGTAAAAAAATATATATATATATTCCTAAATTATGTTAAAAAATTATACTATATGCATCCCAGTTTTTCTAGATAAATTCGTTTAAAATTAAAATGCATTTTAATATTTTATTAATTTCACTCCTACGACCCCTTTTGCATATGTCAGTGCTAGCTTTTTCCAATATGCAATTTATACACTCTAAGCAAAAATTTACTATAATAAATGTAGGAAACCGGTAAAAAATATATTTACACAGAAAAATATGTAAAACTAATACACCTCTGTAGTGTCAAATTACATTTATATGCGTGTAGAAAAATGCATACTATTTGTATTAAAATATGGCATATAAAAAAAGTATACAGACATTATGCATTTACTTTATACAAAGCAAATGCATAATTATTAAATTTGTATTAAATAGTAAATTCATAAACTTTGAATTATAAAAAATAGGTTTAAAGTTCTTCTTGATAAAATTCGATTTAAAACAAATCTAATATATCTGATTTCTTCTTTTGGAAATTGTCTAACTATCACAGGACTTTTTTTTAATTTATATTTTTAGGGATATAATATAAAAACGTTAATCTCGACATAAATTTGTATGATATGCAACAAATATAAAAGCGGACATATATCAAAAAATATTTTTCTATCCAAGATCTAAAACCCTTTGGATTATCAGTTCCGGATCTGGTTCCAAGATTTTTAAAATAGTGGTTCCGGTTCCGATTCCGGTTTCAACAAAACAAAATATATGGGTTCCGATTCCGGTTTCACACATTTTTTTTATAACGGTTCCTATTCCAATTTCAAAACTCGAAAAGATTCCGGTTTATTGCGTTTCCTTCTTCTATCAAATTTTTACAAAATCCTAAATAAGGATTTTGATTTTTTCCTGTTTTCAATTAACTCCATTTTTAAATTTTATATGATATGAGCTTTATGTTCGAACCTCGATTTCATAGAATGAGACTTTTTTTAAATATTCCCAGAACCCAACTACGTTATTGCACTTTTTTGTAGTTGGGTATTGGAAAAGTCTCAAAATGATCCAATTTTACAAAAAATATCCAATGACGCATATCTTAGTTAAACTTTAAAGTGATCAATATGCTCTATGACTTTCTAAATTTTAAATACATGAGAATATACCAATATACCATACCATTCCAATCCATATCATGCTAATTCGACTGTTTTCAATGTTATTCCATTTTTGGATTCTTTATATTGGTGCGGATCGGTCGATTCTATCCCAAATTATAACCAAAAATGTTCTTATCATAAATTAACATAGTATACTTCCTTGGAAGTTTTTAAATGTTATAATTTCCTAAGTATAGTAACCAATTTTCGGAGGGTCGATATCATTTATGTATTTATTTGAAGAAAAACGTTTTCTTTTCATAGTAGTTTTTCGTGAAAATTTTGGGAGTCATTTTTTTTAGCCGGGAATATTCCAAAATAAATGTATGATTTGAAAATATATAATTTGAATGAATAAAAATGAAAAAGAATTAATTGTATGTATTAATTTTTTGTATGTAATAATTAATTTTTAATACTCTCTTTTAAAATTTAATATATTTTTCAAAAACCCCACTCGAACGTAAATCCTGGCTACGGACCTGTGTGTATATGGCAACTGTAATTGTAGCACAATGTTTTATGTGTTTAATGCCGAAAATTTAGTTCATTCTTAATTTTAATTCTTAATTGTAAGAGCAAATATAGAAAAATTCAAAATTGTACTATTTCTCACAACTTGACAAACATTTTTTCGTAATCAGTGCGATAGATGTACTTAAGAATTGCTGCAACATTTATTCCATTAAATTTAAATTATAATTTTGTCGGGCTGTGTAATTTGGACAATATATTAGATTCAATGGAAATTCGTTGAAATTCAATGTATAGAGCAAACTGTATCACCAACAAGTAAAAAGTGTATTAAATTCATATTCTCCCTCGAGAATATTTAGGTCAGAGCAAGTCGCTTAGCAGTGCCTCCGTTTTAAATTCGCAGCTTATTATAAGATTATTTGCTCTCACGGAATCCAAACGTGGATCCTGATGCTGCTCCATTATGTAATATGAGCATTACATTTCATCTGAATTTCTCACCGCTAACTCTCTCACAACCTCGTTTGTTCTTAGTGCCAAACACACCCACAAATGAGAGCATGTTAGTTGCAGTTGCTGCACAATTGCACAAAAAATGTTGCGACAGCAGTGCGACAAATATTCTATTGCATTTCATGCTCACAGAGTGATATACAAATGTGTAATGATTGTGCCAATAGAATTATAACTGAGACAGTCATAGTATGATTGACAAACATAATGTTTGGAAGTCTTGTGCATTCCAAAACCGGAATCATTATTTAGAAAATATGTGGATACACAATACTTATATTCTTCGTGGATGTAAGCGGAAAAGATAACCGAAACTGATAAAAAAGAGGTTCCGAAAAGAATTCCACGTAAATGTTCAATTGTTTTCAAAGTTGTGCAGTATGAAAAAAGTGACGTAACAAATTCAATAATTAGGTGCGACTCAAAATTCCTTCACTGAGTAATATTGTATTGATATGTGAAGTGAAGGTAATTAACCCGATTATGAGTATTTTGAACTTTTGGGAAATATTAGAACGAGAAACACAACTCCGAAGTCAATGTGTCTATTTTTTATTTTATTTTGTAGACGGTCTTCCCGGGTAAGGTATAATAAATACATTTAAAAACAAGTGGGGAATCTTAAATCACATGGGCGGGACTTAAAGTCGTTCGGGCCCGACTATGGAATATCCTACACACTAAGAAAACAGTTTCCTCATAATAAGGAAAATTAACATGAAATTGCCATAAGGAAAAACTTCCTCATATTTATGAAATTTTCCTTATTTTAAGGAACATTTTCCTTATAATAAGGAAATTTTACTACTATTAAGGAAAACCTTCGTTAAAATAAGTAAAATTGAACTTGACGCCATTTCAAGTAAATGTTCCTTAATATAAGGAAACTGTTTTCTGAATGCACTTTGGTGGTGATATTAATTTGTAAGGCTAATATTTCATAGATTTTATTTTAATAATTTAATGCTAAAATTTACACTGCATGGGAAGTCAGCGTGTCCGTTGACCGATTTGGCTCAGATCCGAACTCAGATCCTACACGGAGGGAAATAAAATTCTAAAACTCGAATAAAATTCGGTCCGAATGAAAAATAGTAGAATTTGACTAATATCAATAAAATACTACTGAAATTCTAGAATTTATTATCTGTTTTTAAGAAATCAAATTACTTAGTTGTCAAAAGAAGTGAATTTATTGATTATTAAAAACCAATTGGCATTTCCTGGGATTCCGGACGGGACATTCGTACACTTAAAACTTTAATATCTCGAAGGAAAATTAATGTATTTACTTGATTTTTGTGAAAGTAATATTTAAATAGGACTAAACATATGCAAAAAATTAGAAAATTCTATACGGTAGATCAAAAGATATAAATTAAATAGTAGTCGTTCCGACGGGACAAAAACCGAAGTAAATGTCGAGGTTCATATGGATATTCCAAAAAGTCAGCCAATTTGGCGTACAAATTATTTTTTTGAATTATTTTGGAAAATAGCTGAAATCATGTGCTTTATTTGTATATTTACACATTGTTTCCAAATTTTAAAGTTTTTTCATAATTAATCACAGAAAAAATCCGGAAAAGGCAATTTTTATTTTCTTTTTCTAAAAATACTTTTTGCATACAAATTATAAATTATAAAACTGAAATGCTTTACTTTATTTTTGTCTATGAACACTTTGTTCCTAAAGTTTATAGTTTTTTCGCAATAAATCACAGAATAATTCCGGACGTTTTTAATGAAAAAAAAAAAAAAATTATATTTATTTACACTCTTGGTACTCTAAGTTACGAACGTGACAGATTTAAATTAGCTGTCAAAAAAAATATAGAATTACTAGGAAATCAATATTTACATTTATGAAAATTCTGAGAAAATTGTGCTTTAAAAACAGAGGATTCAACTCTTTAAAAAATGTTGTTAGTCTTTTTGGTTTCGTACGTGACAAATGGAGACAATTAAAGTTGTCTGAAAAAACAGAAAATAATGTTTTGTATCTGTATGTCTTTCAAATTATTTAATTTGATTACTCAGAGTACATGAAAAATTGGTATATTTAAAAGTTGTATAGTAAAGAAATTAAATTTCAACAATTCAGTGAACTGCGGTATCTTTTGGGTTGGGACGCCGTTTGTAACACCCACAAAAAAGCATATCCGGTATGGAAAAGTATATATATTCTTGATCAGCATGACCTACTAAGTCGATGTCCGTCTGTATGTCTGTCTGTTGAAATCACGATAAAACAGAAGAGCTAGATCAATGAATCTCCGAATTTAGATTGCTTATATATCTGCGCTCTCTCGGCAAGAAAATTGGCATGATCGGTCCATTGTAACCTGTGAACTAGTGTTGCATATAGCGGGCATTTTGGGAGTTTCTCACTATTTTCTGAAATGCTTAATTTAATGCCCAGTTTTTATTTGAAAATGCCCACACAATTGTGTCTGCACTGGCTAAAAAAGTTGCAGTTTTCTAATAATTTTGCAACCATGATAATTGACAACAATTTCGAATGTGGTTAAAAGAATTATTTTCCTCAACGGAGTGCAATTAAAAAAAATGGAATTTTTAATTTTACCCACTTAAATTATATACCAATGCAACACTGCTCTGAACTGACCACTTATGTCAAATACTTCATAAAATTTATATCTACAAACGATTTTTACCTTATATGGGCTTAAGTGAACTTTTTGGGTGAAATATATATTCATTTTATGCTCAAATATATGAAAATAATGTTTTCCCGCGAACCAACTTGTTGTTTCCCCCATTAAAATCGTAATTCGGTACATATGGGTAACAAATGAAAAGAAATTCTTTAGCAAATTCAAGTTTGTAGTTATTTTTAGGATTTGTAAACCATATGCACCACTTTAAATGGTAACCACACACATTATCACATATGTGTATGGTACACCGACTATAACTTTATTTTCTTATTATTTTTTCTTACATTAATACATGCTGCCAAAAACACACTGATTATGTGGAAGTGGAAATTTTCAGGTTAAAGTTAACAGAGGAAAACAGTTCACAAAAATGGAGCTGTGCTCAATGAAATTATCAATAAAAAAGGAGTAAAACGAGTGCGGAAAGTTAAGTCACATGGGCGGGATATAAGGACGGTCGGGCTCGCCTATATATATTTTGGAACACATATTTTTTCCATAATAAATATAGCTCAGTGGTTAGTGCGTTGGACTGCGAGCCGAAATGTCCCCGGTTCAAGCCTGGACTGGGGCTAACAACATCTTTTCATAGAAACATTTTTCTATACCGCGCTACCTCTCGGCAGTAAATGGAAAACCTACGAGAGTAAAAATTTGCCTATGAAAAGCTCTCACCAGCCGTTCGGATTCGGCAATAAACTGTAGGTCCCACCACTTTGAGTACAAATATAACACGCACAGCTCAAAATGGTGAAAGAGCTCGGCCGAAGTTCTATACAGGACTGTAGCGCCAAACTATTATTATTATTAACAATACATTCAATTTTATAACTATATCTTGAATAATTTTCGAGTTATTAGTCCCTAAAGAGTTATATAAAGGTTAGTTGTATGAGAAGTGGACGTGCCCGTTAACCGATTTCGCCCATGTCCATACTTAGATCCTAATTTTGGCTAAAAAAAATATTGTGACCAAATTTCATCGAAATCTGAACAGTATTTCTCAAGTTTCCGTGTATACGAACAGCAAGGCAGACACACGGATATAGCTAAACGGACTCGGGTAGTGATGCTGATCAAGAATATATATACTTTTCCTTACTGGCCACGCCTCCTAATGGGTGTTACAACATCTGCACAAACTTAATACCCCGTAACTCATAAGTAGTTGTAGGGTATAACAAGTTAAGTCACATGGGTGGGGCTAAAATTCGGTCGGGCAGCCCGACTTTCAAACATCTTTTGGGGATAAAGATGTGAAATAATTAATTGTACACCCAAATTATAAAATTCATGTTTATGGTAAACATTCTCAGTATTTCGTCTTAAGTAATTTAATAATTACAAATTTACATAAACTTAAGATAAAACGTGTTGGGAAAGTTAGGTCATATGGGTAAGTTTGGTAACATGGAACGGACTTTTATAGTCAGTCGGGGCCGACTATGGAATATTCTACACTCATTTTTATTATTAGTGGTATAAGCAAAAGGTGGGCATGTCCTTTAACTGCTTTGGCTCACTAACTGACATGGCTAAACAGACTCAGCTAGTGATGCTGATCAAAAATATATATACGTTTCCATACCAGACACGGAGCGTTACAATATCTGCACAAAGTTAATATACCCTGTACCTCATACGTGTAGGGCAGGCATGTCAAACTCAATTGGCATCACGGGCCGCATTGGCAATTCAAATGATGAGGCGGGCCGCATTTGTGTACCATAAGAAAAAAAATCGCTCGTTTTTTACATTTGTTAAAAAATACAATGTTAAGATTATCAAATTTTCCATTGATCTTCGTTAAAAGCGCCGCAAGCGAAATTTTTTGTATAAAATGCGATTTTTGTCTGTTTGAAATAATTGAAAAAATGTCTGAACTTCTTTGATCCTGCCAAATATTTTGTCTGAGGCATTTACAGTGGAGTACCTATATTTCAAACACTAGAGAAAGTTTTATAAAGCAGACACCTGACAATTATCCAAAATTGTTGCAATTTGTTATGTCGGCAAAATTGTACGATATCGAATTAGATCTTGTACCAATATCGATGGCCAAATCGGACTATAACTGCAAAAATAGTTCAAAGTGACATATCGCAGTTTTTTTTTCGAAACGATAATAAAAACGATTCTGGATTAATATTGCATCAGATAGTTAAAATATATCGATATTTATTTAAAAAGCATTGCGATATCGATGTGGAAAATGTTTAAATTATCCTAACATAAAATTTTACTCTACTAAAATTACGAAATTTTAAAAATTAGCAACCATGTCGAATTTTTGTTTTTGTTCGAGAAAACTTCGAGGCATAAATCACATGGCAGACTTCTTACCAAACATATTGAAAAAGGTTTTTTTTTTAAATATCGTATATAAATTTGATATTTATATAAATTTGAAATTTATATAAATTTGAAAAGGGTTCCTTTTTATGCACAACTAATTTAAATTGCAAGGACAATCCATTGATTAGAGATGTACGGATTTAGGAGTTATAACAAAGATTATTTTATTATCCTTAAAATGAGGTTTGCAGCAATGTTCGGTCAAGAGTTTTTTCTACAACCACAAAAAGTGATTATTGATTAATTTTTTAAAACTTTGGACCACTGTATCTCTGGAGAAGATGAGTTTGGAACTCTGATAGATTTGGTGTGGAATGTCTCTAAACAAAAAGTTTTACTTACTAAAAAAAAAATGTTAAAATAAATACAATTCCAATTTTTACAATGCAAGACTTGTCTACAAATTTTTGAATGCGCCTTTATTTGATACTGGAGCTAATTCCGAAAATGGTTTTGTTAAATAGGGTCAGTTTTTAAGATTTTTAAGTTTTAATTATTTTTCTCTCCTTTTATTTTTAATATTCGAATCAAAAACAATAGTGTAATTTTCTTTTCGGAGTTAGACGTATAAAACTATGCGCCACCATATATTTTTTATATATGCCGGCGAAATATATCCAACGGAAATTCAAAACTTTACAATACATTTTAAATTTTATGAATAAACCAGTTGGGAAGGTTAGATCACATGGGAAATTTAAATGTAGGTGTTAGTATGATAGTTAAGATAATCAAAATTAAAGTCGGTCTAAGCCGACTATAAATACCCTACACATATGTGTGGTTACCATTAAAGGTGGTATATAGGTCACCAGGGTATACGAATCCTGAAAATAACTACAAACTTTCAATCGCTTAAGAATTTCCATTAATTTGATACCCATATTTACAAATGGGTAGATGTACCGAATTTCGATTTTTTTTTTTTTGGAACCACAAGTCGTTTCGCCGGAAACCATTATTTTCATGTATTTGAGCATGAGTCAATATATATTTGACCAAAAAAAGTTTTCCTAAGCACGTATACAGTAAAATTGATCTGTAGATATAAATTTTATATGCGGAATTTGTCACAATAGACCGATCATGCCAATTTTCTTGTTCAGACAGCTTAGATATATAGGTAATCTAAATCTCATTCATTGCTCTAGCTTATCAACTTTTCTGTAATCGTGATTTCAACAGACAGACAGAGGGACAGACTGACAGACAGACAGACAGACAGACTGACAGACAGACGGACAGACATATGGACAGACGGACAGACGCTAAATCGACTCAGGAGGTCATGCTGATCAAGAATTATATACTTTTCCATACCGGAGATGCTTCCTTATGGGTGTTACAAACGGCGTACCAAACTGAATATTCCCTTTCACTCTTAGTGTAAGGTATAAAAACAATATTACTTGATGAAAAAAATGTAAAAATTATTGTTATGCCATTTTGCAAAGTCATGTATAATATTTCAAATGACAACTAGGAAAATAAATTAAGACTCTATATCAAAAACTTATTAATATCTCATTATTAAATTGTAGAAAATAATGTACATACAAAAATATTGATTTTTTTAATAAATTAATAAGTTTTTAACCAAGATTAGTAATTTAATTTCATATATGGCATGTTAAATTGGATACATGGCGCTGCGCAAAAATGTACAACAATACATAATAATCATTTTAACGCCTGAAAATAAAAAAATATTTAATATTATTAAATATATTAATAATATTTAAAAAGTCTTCGTGGTGGACCGCAGATGAAAAGTTGGCGGGTCGCGTGTTTCACATGCCTGGTGTAGGGTATAAAAAGTAAGAAAATAAATGGATTTTTAATAAAAAGTTATGTATGGGGCATTCTACGTCAATTCGACGAGCTGTGACCCTGATCTCAATCGAAATTCGGTACATCTAACCATTTGTACATATGGGTACTCAAATGAAAAGAAATGCTTTCAAGATTAAAAGCTTTTAGTTATTTTTCAATTTTCGTAAACCTTCTTGACCACTGGACCACTTTTAATGGTAACCGCACACATTATCACATATTTATAATCGGCTTGGATCGATATTTATATTTATAATAAATAATTAGATAAAAGTTACTTGTATGAGAAGTTGGCGTGTCCGTTAACCGATTAGTCTCATTTCCATACCTTTATTTTTGGCTAACTTAATATACCCTGTACCTCACTTTAACAAACCGATTTCCTTCATTTAACTCTAACTCACAGTTAAACGTTGTATGTAACCGGGCCTTAATTACCTTAGTTAACACTATTTTTTTATTTGGACAAATTTCCGACATGGAAGGGGCTTTGCTTTCTGGGTATAGACTTGTCAATTTCTGCTGGTTCCTTATGCTGATTAAATTGTTATTTCTTATTATATTTACCTATGATTCGAAGGTGTATATTTTTGTTGCTACATATTTACTGATTAGTTCCACAATATGTTCTGAGTTCTGAATATAATCATTTTAATTATTTGAAAGGTATGTCACATCAGCACTGCAGCTTCATTCATTTTCATAACCTACACTAAGAATGAAAGGGTATATTTGGTTTGTTACGCCATTAGCAATACCCAGAAGGAAGCATATCTGGTATGTAAAAGTACATATACAAACATAAAAATCCTCTTTTGGCATGAAAATAATTGAATTAACGTTTCAGTGTTGCAACCGAAATACATTTGTTATAACCTCATGTCATCAAAATGAACGTACCATTTCTTACTCTAACCGAAATGTTAGTCCGCGGAACTGTACGTTCGGTTGTCGTAACCTCAGGATTGCATTTTTTATTCTGCCAAAATTGACGTTCGTGCATATATTACGGAGATTGGGTAAGTTGTTGTATCAACAAAATAAATGACAAACGGCAACCTCATGTATATTAGCAGATCGGCTGCCAGTTTCTTGTTTACAAGTGGCAAACAATAGGAAATTCATTAATTAAGTAAAAATGCGAAATAAATATAAGAATATTAATAAAATAATGAATGTATTCAATATAAATTGCTGTTTAGCTAGTGAAATATAATAAAACTATGTGACCATATGTGGCATTATAAATAGTTTTTTATTTTGTTTAATTATGATGAAATAAAATATTAATAAAAATATAATAAAAATATGTGACCATATGCGGCATTATAAATAGTTTTTTTTTATTTTGTTTAATTATGATGAAATAAAATATTAACGTCTCGATCATGTATTTCCCGGTGACAACGATATCGGCGACAATTCGTTTGAATATTGGTTGAATATCATGTGACTACAATTTCTGATTCATGTATCAAACGTACGCTCGTTTTGAGAATTTTCTTTTGTTGCCAGCATATATATCATACGAGAAAGTAAAAAAAAATAAATGTTTAAATTTTTGTATATGAAAAATAGTTGGCAAAATAAAAATATTGAACAAACGTTCGATTCAAAGAGCGAAACGAACGAAACGTTTGAAATACGTTATACAAATTTTAGACAAAGGGAACTGGAAATGAATCGTAGTCACACGATAATAAAAATTTAGGTGAAATGTGTCTTCATACTGTTTTTATTTACAGGGAACAGGACAACCTTCCCATTTGTCAATTGTGACCTGTGAACCGACCACCTATGTGTAAATATCTCATATAAAACTTACATCATTATCCCATTTTGTTTAAAAATCAAACATGCTAAGTCTACTTAGAATATAATAAAATACATATATTTTCAATTAAAAACTATTCTTGTATGGATTGTATGTTTGGATTGTAAGTCGATGGTACATTTTTGATTATAACTTTGGATAGGATCTACCGATCGAGATATACAGAATCCAAAAATCTAATAACATTTAAAACATGCTAAGTAGACAAAACATGTTATGGAATGTGAGGGTCGATATTAGATAGGAAATCTTGAGAGAATCTTGATTGAAAACTTCACAGAAATTACTTAATTATATAGTGTGTTATTTTAGATAGTGTGTACTATATAGATTGAACTCACCTCTCTTGCCATTACGACATGCCTCAACAGAACCCAAGCAGAGGGTCTGCCATCTGATGCCTTCTCGCGGTATGAAAACCTTCAGTGTATTCATTAAAACTGTACGTAGAAGCGATTGGATTATGAATTTCGATGATCCACATTAAATTAAGTTTTTCAGTTTTCACAATATTTATATATTTATTTATTTGGTTTTAACCGCGTTGCATTAATGCGTTTCACCGATTTGATTTAGGAATTAATAATTATCTCTATTTTCAGCACACTTTTGAAGGAAGACATTTTTTATAAACTTTTTGTCGGTTTTCACACAAATCCGTACTTTTGGGTTTCGTTAACTTACGGTCTCAATTCACTTGCGGGATGACACTATCTCATCATTTTCATCATAATTTCCGTTTTCGGATTCATCGTTGCTGAAGATGTTTTTGTTATATTTTTTGGTGCGGCATGCTTTACCATGCTCTGCTTTTCGGGCGTCATTCTCTTTAGAATCCTTTTCGTCCTTTTACAACAACAACTTTATTACACAGCAAATTTCGTCGTGAAGTTAGCAGCAGTTTCTTTGGTGGAGCGGCCATGTTTTTTACTACGTTTTCTTTCTGAAAAACGCCAATGCTACATAAAATTTCTCTATTATTCGTTTGTTTTCATTTGTTGGAATGTTTTTGTAATCTATTTTGTATGCTTTTGTAGCTGCGGTGTGTGAGTGTCACACATTTATTTAACATTGCATACATACTAACACTGACATTTTCTTACAATCCGTACTACAAAATTTTTGTATGTGCTTCCCAAAATAACTAAATTAATGTCCTTTTCAATAATATTGAAACAATTCGCAATTGTTGGAAATCTCAATTGTTAAAACATCATCGTAAATACAAATAACTATCGAAAATATCACACATGTCAGCTTTATATTCAGCTATACGTCTTATTGAAAATGTTTAATTATATTGGTTCAAATTATATCATTCAAAAACTTTTTTCAAACAAATATAAACTATAAAAATCATTTTTAATTAAAATGAATTTCTTGTTGGTGGTAATCAAACATTATACATAATTATCTATAATTAACATTTCTGTATATTATTTTGTTACGAGAATGAATCGCAATTTTTTCAATTAATTAATTTATTATAAATCCCTAGGGCGTCTGAATTTTGTATAAATTTTATATATTTATACTTTTCTCAATATTGACGTTCGTCTACCTAAAAAAATGTGTATTTTTTACCAATCAACTTTTCAACCCACATTATTTACAAAAACATATTCCAGCCTTTTCACCGCCTTATATATTTCCACTCGAGCCGATAGAAAATTTTATTCACATTGCATTATTTAAGAAAGTCCATCCTAGTTCGTTTATAACATTTTTAGATTTTTCATTTTTCTGCTTTGCGCGTGCACAAAATGGATTTTTTTCGTTACCACCAGATATTACTACCTCACTTCACTACACTCACTCACTCGTTTTCCGATAATTTTCAAATGCGTTGTTACAACATTATATCGTTGTATATTCGGCTTTTAGTTTGCATTTATTAATGTGCTTATATATGTAGATTTACAGTAAGTTTAATAAAATATTCGTTTAATTTATTGTGCGTTTAGATTTCATATTTCAGGCTTTCCAAAGGACAATTTCTAGTTAGAAGTTGAACACTTAATAAAACACCCTTTATGTTGCGCTGAGTTGAAAAATTGACTTTTTCATTCAACATCGGAGAGAACTACGTGGTCGCTGGACCAAAATACACAGACGTAGTCAGAGCTGAAAAGAGCGAAATACAGGGAAGTTTTAAATAGGGGTGGCAGAGAAGCTGAGTGCAGGACATGGTACTTTAGTTGATTTAACGGTATGGCAGCTTCTTATAAACTGTTACATCGTAGTACAGTGTTATGCAGAAAATTAATACAAGAAAATAAATTAAGGTTTAGATTGAATGCCAGCAAACAAATACACCCAAAATTCCTTTTGTGGTTGACACTTTTTTCGATTTTTAGTTTTCTCACCCCCTAGGATTTTTGAATTTGAACAACGGAAACACGTGTCACAAGAACATTGAAAATTGTACTTGTAGGTGCATTTGTACTAGGAGTCGACATTTAAAATAACCCAAAACAATATTTCTAGTAAGCCATCTTGTAGAACTGTTTCAGAAAACAAAATATATATAATTCGATTTTTTCCATTTTATCGCAATAAAGACATATATATCAATTTTCCGAGTTATAAATGAATTAACCAAAAAAATTCTCCCTAAAAAAATGATTCCCAAAGTCCCAGACTATTCTTCTCCTAACAATTCTTTCCCGAGAGATATATCTTCCCAGAGACAATTCTATCCAAAGACAATTATCTCTCTCCAAGATCTTACCCAGAAAACACATTTTACCGAGAATAATACAGTCTAATTTTTTCTCAGACAATTCTTCTCCGGAAAAAAATTTCTCCCATTAAGAATTTCCATCTTCATTAAAACAAAATATATTTTATCAAAATTCTTTTCTTAATTACATCATTATTCCGTTTTAAAGATGTAGGTTGTATGGGAGGTGTCACGCGCAGTCGATCAATCCCACCCTTTCTACAGAAATTCGTATACGAATACTTTTTTAGATAGTTTATCGTATAGATTATTTGAATACCATTTTTAACTTTTTTCAGTATTTTTACATTTTTATTTTTTTTTAATCACGTGATTATAGCGAGATTACCGTGAATAGCGCGTTATTGTCATAAAACCTTAACTTACTCACGTAATTGTGAGTGAGTGTGAATAGAACAAAAGAAGCCCGTGAGTGATTTGGAAATTTCTTCCGTGAATGAGTGTGAGTTTAATCTCGCTCACGTGCTCATCTTTACACTGTTTACAAATGTAATTCAGAAAAGATCAATTGAAATTCAGAAATTCTTTTTGAAATCAAAAGACATTAATTGAAATTCAGAAATTCTATTTGAAATTCAAAAGACATCACTTGAAATTCAGAACTTCCATAAGAAATTCAGAAGACATTAATTGAAATTCAGAAATTCCATTTGAAATTGAAAAGACATCAATTGAAATTCAGAAATTTCCATTTTAAAATAAGAAAATTCCATTTAATAGTATAAAATTCCATTTGAAATTCAGAAATTTCCATTTGAATTTGAAATGAAATTTTCTGAATTTCAAATGGAATTTCTGAATTTCAAGTGATGTCTTTTGAATTTGAAATGAAATTTCGGAATTTCAAGTGATGTCTTTTGAATTTCAAAATGTTCAAGATGTTAATTTCTGATATGTGAATAATATCCTGAGGTTGGGGGTGTTCAGCATAATTAAAAACTTGAAAATTAAAGTATACAATTAAATATCCCACATTAATATCCCCACGAAAGGTGTAGGGTATTCCAAAGTCTGGCGCGAGAGAACTTACCCATGTGACCTAACTCGCAACTCGTTATTATTGATCTTTGTATTAATTCTTAACATTTCGGTATATTGTACCATTCATTAAATCGTGTCTATGGATTAAAAGCGTCCACTTTCTCGCTGAATAATTAAAGTTTATTATGGTTCCTATTATATATGTTAGCGATTTTTATTAAATACTAGTCCTTACTTTTATTAACTAAAGATTTCATCTACGTAAAACACATTTGGTATGCTCCGGTTTACAAGAAAATCTTAAGGAAATACTACCATATTAGTTATAAATTTATGTATTTTAAGTGTTTAGTGTTTCATAATATAATTTAACACAAATTATCATAATTCATTCTCATTTTGTAAAAGCTCACTTCAAAAATTCCAATTTGAGGAATATTAAGGGTCAGTTTTTCAGTGCTCGTTTAAACGTAGTTTAAACTCCGTTTAATTAATCTTCTCTTTCAATTAAACGTCGTTTAATTTTGTTAGCGGTTTTTCAGTGATAGTTTGAAATGAACATAGAACAAGACAATACATATGGCACCACAGGCAAATGACAAATAATTCTCTCGATTTTGACTTCTGATAAATGTCATTCAAAATTAAATAAATAAAAAATTGTTTCAGAAAAATAAAATTAATGTATTTTTAAATTTAAACAAGAGATCGAGCAAATAAAGTGCACGTGTTTTAATGCGTAGTGTGCAAAAATACAAAAATTAATAATAATTTGTGAAACAGCGCAGCGACAGAAAATAGTGAAAAATGTTGTGAAAAAAATGCATGTCAAAAACTTTGAAAGTTTAAATGCAGTTTACACCATCAGCATCGGTCGTTTAAACTAAGTTTAAACAATGGTTGAAGTTCATCGATTTTGATTTTAAACGAATTTTAAACCAGAAACAAAGTTCAACTAGCACTGAAAAACTGGCCCTAAGTCAGGTTAATAACACTGTTCTACAAATTGAGGGTTGTTGGCGTCCACAGAAATAAAACTTATCATTTCTTGTAGATTTCGGTCTCCAGATTCCTGCTGCGTACTCAGAATTTTCCCTATACGTCGAGATTTTGCAAAAAATCGAGTCAAAGTTGCAAAAAAAGCCATTTTCGATTTCGACATGTAGCAGAAGCAAACTTTATCACAAAATAATACATGAACCTTTCCCTACGGATAATTGGCAAAAAAAGCTGGGTCCAGATATTAGTTTTTGCAATAAATCAAAAAGAAATTTGTGTTACCAAAAAAGTGTGTCGGGAGAGTAATTTATCACAATTCTCTAAGCTCTCTTGAAAAACATTTAAATATTAGTTCGCAATGTGTTTGCTGTCAAAATATCGAAAAAATATTTTAAACTTTATCCTACTGAAATTTATCGGAATATTTTTTAAAATTTGTTTATGAAATATTTGATTAAAATGGAGGAAATTGCACGCAGAGATATTCAATTTCATACATATTTAATGTAGTGGTGCTAGATGCAAAATCCAACAAAATTCTTAGCATCTGATTTACGCATTATGGGAAAACATGATGGGGAAAATTGCACTGCGTAATCTCCTGGTGTTTCTCTGATTCGGTAGGCTTTAATGGGTTAAAAAAAATCAAATATACATCCGTCGTCAACGAATGCTTCTGAGCACTGAACTGAAATTTTTGAAAATGTGACATGAAAAAATAAAAAAATGCGACACCTTACAGCTACTCATTATTAAAATTAAATTTATAATATTGTTTTGTCGCGACTGTTGTAGTAATATATATTGAACATTTTATTTCAATGAATGGCAGATTTGGGACTATTTTCGTGACGCATATGAATTGTGAAAATTAAAGAAAACCAGTTGGGAAGTTTATATCACATGGGAAATTTTAAAGTAGGTGTTATTATGATAGTTGGGATTATCAAAATTATAGTCGGTCTAAGCCGACTATAAATACCCTACACATATGTGTGGTTACCATTCAAAGTGATATATAGGTCACCAGGGTATACGAATCCTGAAAATAACTACAAACATTCAATCGCTGTAGAATTTCCATTCATTTGATACCCATATTTACAAATGGGTAGGTGTACCGAATTTCGATTTTTTTTTGTGAACCACAAGTCTTTTCGCCGGAAAATATTATTATCATGTATTTGAGCATGATATCAATATATATTTGATCAAAAAAGTTTACCTAAGCACGTATACATAAAAATTGATCTTTATATGTACATTTTATATGAGGTATTTGAACATAAGTGGTCGGATCATAGGTCACAATGGACCGATCCATTGTGACCAATTTTTTCGCACATACAGCGTAGGTATATTAGTAATCTAAGTTATAAGTTTCATTTATCTAGCTCTTCAATTTTAAAAGTAGTAGGGATTTCAACAGACAGACGGACAGACAGACAGACGGTCAGACAGACGGACAGACAGACGGACAGACGGACATCGCTAAATCGACCCAGGAGGTCATGCTGATCAAGAATATATATACTTTTCCATACCGGAGATGCTTCCTTCTGGGTGTTACAAACGGCGTACCAAACTGAATATACCCTTTCACTCTTAGTGTAGGGTATAAAAAGCACTTAAAGATCGCTACAGTATACTATACATCAAACACGCGGTCCGCATGCGGCCCGCCAACATTTCTGTGCGGCCCGCGATAGACTTTTGAAATAATATAAGAAAAATATATTTTTAAGAATTGAAAATTTTTAAAAATATTTTATTTTCAGGCGTTAAAATGATTATTATATTAAATAACGGAGGCATAATAAAGATTACCATTTATTCTTGGTTAAAAATTTATTAATTTATTTAAAAAAAAAAACAATATTTTTATATTTTCCAAAATTTAATAATGAGAAATTGAGACTCGAAGACTCATTTTAAATATGGCATAACAAAAATGTTTATCTTTTTTTCATCAAGTAATATTGTTTTTTAATCATAAAATTTTAAATTTAATGTAAAGTTTTGAATTTCCCTTGGCTATATTTCACCGGCATTTATAAAAAATTTATAGAAGCGATAATTTTGTACGTCTAACAATGAAATGATAAATACATTATAGTTTTTTGTTCGACTTTTAAAAATAAAAGGAGAGAAAAATAATTAAAACTTAAAAATCTTAAAAACTAGACCCTATTTAACAAAACCATTTTCGGAATTAGCTCCAGTATCAAATAAAGGCGCAATCAAAATAAAACAAGAATCAAAAATTTGTAGACAAGAGTCTTGCATTGTAAAAATTGGAATTGTTTTCATTTTAACATATTTTTTTAGTAAGTAAAACTTTTTGTTTAGAGACATTCCACACCAAATTTATCAGAGTTCCAGACCCACCTTCTCCAGAGATTCAGTGGTCCAAAGTTTCAAAAAATTAATCAATAATCACTTTTTGTAGTTGTAGAAAAAACTCTTGGCCGTACATTGCTGCAAACCTCATTTTAAGGATAATAAAATAAACTTTGTTATAACTCCTAAATCCGTACATCTCTAATCAATGGATTGTCCTTGCAATTTAAATTAGTTGTGCATAAAAAGGAACCCTTTTCAAATTTATATAAATTTCAAATTTATATAAATATCAAATTTATATACGATATTTAAAAAAAAAACCTTTTTCAATATGTTTGGTAAGAAGTCTGCAATTGATTTATGCCTCGAAGTTTTCTCGAACTAACTTGGATAACAAAAATTCGACCTGGTTGCTAATTTTAGTAGAGTACAATTTTATGTTAGGATATTTAAATATTTTCCACATCGCAATGTTTTTGAAATATATCTCTATATATTTGAACTATTTGATGCAATATTAATCCAGAATCGTTTATTTAGGGCTGTGATATTTCTGGTAACCATCTTTGTTTTCTTAGTGTATTTACTATCTTTGTATTTTTTGGAGTTTACCATTATCGTACGTACCATACCCTTAAAGAAGAAACTATTCAAAAGAAAATGTTATAAAAAATTAAAATAAGTGACCAAAATATTATATCAACTTTGCAGTCCGTTTTTTCAACATGGTAACTAAGATATGCTTTGGACTCTTTAATTTCATAAAATTGACGTACTTTTCTTTAATAATACAAATCAGAAAGAATTGTTTGTCAACGTTTAATTTTTATGCCAAGATAGACTTTCCTGCTCATATGTACTTTTGAAATACACTTTGTTTAAAACTGACCACTATTAAAGCCAGGTATGGATATTGTAAGACATTTTTTTTCTAAATTTTATTATCTAAAAAAGTGAGACTTTAATGTTTTATTTTTGTTTACTATAGTTCAATTGATTAACACCACTTTAGTGATATTTATACAGTATTTTTAAATTTCATAACATCAAATCTCTGAAACTTTACCGTCTGAGAAGCTGAAATTTGGCCAATATCTTAATTCTATGTTGTTTTATTAAACAAACAGAAAAATAAACTATTTGGATTTAAATTTTGATGATTTAAAATTATTAAATAAACAGAAAAATAAATTATTTGAATTTCAATTTTAATACAATTGGATTAAATTTAATTTTTAAAAACAGTGGGTTTATTTTATAAACTAAAAACATAACATTTCCTTGTTTAATAAAAAATATATTTAGTTCAATTTGATAAAGTTTGATAAAACCTGCAAACTATTGATAAGTTTAGCAATTAAACATTATTTCATTATCTGTAAACAAAATGTTTAAAAACTATTCCAACATGTCTTACCGTGCAGTCAATCAATCAGGTTATGTCTGCAACTTTATGCTTGGGAGAGCCCGTATACAGTTGAACCAAATAGGTCATCAATTAAACAATTTTATTGCAATTTGTATTGCTGGAATTTTCAATATTTCTAACATACCTATTAAACAAGTATTTTGAATTAGCTGTCGCCTTTTGTACCATAATAATAACAAATATTCTAATAATATTTAATTGACTCAATTTATAAACATTCTCACCATTTGGACCTGTTTTTGACAGCGTATTAAACATCCGTTCTCAAAGAGACCGGCAATTTTGCTAACAAATATTGATAATAGATATGCAAAAACTATTTATAATTCTTTAAAATATGTCTCAATGAAAGTAGCCTGGTAAGAGCAGTTTTAAACACTGTAGATAAAAAAACAAGTGTATGGAATTACCATACCACAGTAGCTGAAACTTCTTGCTTAGACCGAAATTTTGAACATATATAAAATCGTATTTAACAATTGTTTGTTAGTTGAAGATCCAATCAACAGCGCATCACTTAAGTAATTATTTCAAAATGCAAAAATTTTTGGTATGTAGAATAAATAGTAACGTAAAAATAAAAATCCAAAAGTGCATAAAATAATTTTTTGTGGACAATTTTGTAATATGCTTCATTCGTCGCAAATAATATTATTTTTTTTTTCAGATTGCCCTCGTCCTCATTGCATTTGCCATTTGCTTTGTTGCTGCTCAGGATGCAGAGACCGCAAAAAGACAAATTATTGGTAAATTTCATTAAAAAAATATACAATATTTACATTTTAAAATATTTTTAAATTATTTCCTTCTCCCATTAGCTCAATACGAGAAGTTAGGAGGACACTCAACACACCACAAGGAAGTTATTGCTGATGTCATTGATCCAGCGCACTTCCGCCTTAGTTTTCATTAAAAAAACATTTGACGATGATTTTGAAATATAAAAATAAAAAAAATATTAACTGATATGCGGGACTTTTAATAGTTACACAAAAAATAGTGGGAAATTTCAATAAACTGTTCATTAATAAAAAAATGATAAAGGTTTTTTTTTATTAAACAACACTTTTAAAATGTGTTTTCAAAAATTAACAAACACAAATTAATTTAGAATTTATTTTTATAATATAATAAAATTATATTACACTTAATTTTTAACACTTAATTCCTTAACAAATCATTATATCAAATGTATCGATGTAAACGTCAGACATGCGCATTATACTATCGTCATAGTAAAATATTCACTCTTTGTAGTGTGACGTTCTTTTAAGTGGGAAGTATTCGTGTAAATCGCTTAAATTGTCAAATAACAGGTCCTAAAAAAAAAAGTCTGAATATTTACAAATTAAATGTTTTTTTATTTTCAATCAAATGTTGTAACTGATTGTATTTAATTTAACATTTCAATTTAATTTAACATTCCAATTTAAATTATTGAAGGGGACTAAAGAATATTTCAAAGGTCAAATGTAGAAAAAAATGACAAAGTTGTTTTGTTTTATTTACAACTCCGCTAAAAACTAAAAACGGACTTCGTCCTTCGATACAACCATGACTCAAGAAATATTAACTAGTCCATTCTGAGTACAATTATTGCCCGTAACTTCAACGAGTAGATATCTATTGGTTTTCGTACCGAACAGATATCTCTTACCTATCCGGTGTTTTTACTCCTTAACTATGCGTTGAAGTTACGAAATTGTGCTTACACGATAGATAACTAAGCACCAGTAGATATCTATTCGTTGAAGTTACGGGCATATGAGTTGGTGAAAGCTACGACCGATTTGCAAAGGCTAGATCTATTGTTGCCTTGAACTTCTTCCGGATTGAAGAAGGCATGGCACGTCTAGCCTGAAACACTTTCAACCCAAAATCGTGGGAGAACTTGAATGTTTTCAGAATACAGTGGCTCACAGCTTATTTTGTGCAGTACACAATTCTAATTTTAAATGTTTCTAGCTGTTAAATATGCACTTATATTGACAAAATTTTAACGCAGATTTGTAGACCAATGTTCATCGAACATAATTCCTGAATTTGGATTTTAAAAAGTGGGAGCACTTTTTAAAATCCAAATTCAGGAATTATGTTCGATGAACATTGGTCTACAAATCTCGTGGTGTAGCAGGACTTTACAATATACATAGAAATTTTAAACTCACAGCTTATTTCGTGCATACATTTTATTTAGATGTTAGCTCTCGATCGTGGTCCCGTTAGTCGCTGTTTTTTTTTTTTTTTTTGATTACTATGTTCATTCAGTGCTGATATCAGTTAGTAGTTAATTTTAGTCGGAATTCATTACAATATATGTTAGTTCTGATTTATTTTAAAAATGGGTCACCGCACAACAATAGAACAGCGCGAATTAGTCTTTTTTCACATCAAATATGAGAAAACCTAACGAAAAATGGCTGAAATCATAAACTTGAGTCCCTCTATAATGCAGAGCACCCTCCAGTGCTTTTTGCACAAAAATCGTGTGGCCAATAAGAGAAGAAATGCTCAAAATAAAATATTTACGGAAGCGGACGAGCGACTTCTTCTGCGTAAAACAAAGAAAAATCCGAAGCTTTCGGCTCAAAAATTGGTCATGGATGTTGAGAAAGAGTTGGGTAATAAATGTTTTGCCGAAACTATTCTCCGACTCCTGCGGCCAACGATTTTAATGCTCGAGTAGCACGCAAGAAACCTTTCACATACAAAGATAATCAGCTATGTCGACTGAACTTCGCCAAACAGCATGTTGTCCATCCGGGTACATTCTGAGCCGACGCCATATTCTCAGACGAGTCCAAATTCAATATATTTGGATCCAACGTAATGCATTACGTGTGGCGTAAGCCTAATTCCGAGCTAGGCAATAAACATCTCAAGTCTAGAGTAAAGCATGGTTGTGGTTTGGGCCTACATAATTGAATTTTAACTAATCAATTTGTAAATTTGAGCCACATTTTCTAAAAGTAGACTTTATTAGCTAAAAGCTGCAATACACATTTTATCTACTGTTCTGAGTATTTCAAAAGATATTGTGATAAAAAACGGAAAATCTAGTGTATATTTTTAATTTTTTTATTTCAAAATATGTAATAATTACAAGGTAAATTCACAATATCATTCGAAAAATCCACTACAAGAGCTCGTTTTTTTATTAAATAATGTAGCTAATATAGTCTACTTTTATAAAATATGAAACAAATTGGCAAATTTAAATGTTAAAACTCAATTATTTACGGTTTACTAAAAGTTGAACGTTTTTTTTGACAAAATTTTCAAGAAAATTTGACTTTGATTTGTAATATCTTCTCAACTATTAAAGATAGCAGTTTGTTTGGTACATACTTTTATGCACGTTAATCCGTGTATAGAACATTTAATGGTATTTAAGAATATAATGTTCAAAAAAGAACTATTTTTGAAGAAAACCCATGTTTTCGCACTTGTTACCACTAATTATGACACATAACGGTGGACAAATTATGTGAAATTTGTATAGGTTATTTTGGTGGCTAAAGTTAATAATTTGAGCAAAAAAAAAAAGTTATTTTCAAAAAAATATTTTCAAAAAACCGCACAAAAAAATTGAAACCGCGAATTTTTAAAAAAACCGGCCTATGATTTTTTTTATTATAGTCTTATAACACTCGGGGGGGATGCCCGAAACAAATTCTTAAAACATTTAAGTTCTCCCACGACTTTTGGGTTGAAAGTATTTCAGGCTAGGCGTGATGGGTGATGAGTTTGATAATTCATTGTACTGTATTATTGGACTATTTATTTTATGAAAACATTGATTGAAATTTCAATAAACTGCAATTTGAAATTCAGAAAATATCTATTGATATTTAATTTTTCAGTACACTAAGAAAACGAAAGATGGTTACAAAATATTAGAGCCTTAAACATCATTGCAGTTGCAAATTATTCAAGTCAAATATTTGACACTTTTTGTGATATTTAGACAATATTAATAGTGTTGCTACAAAAGTTTTAATATCTGTGAAATATGTGAATATTTGCAGCAATGCTACCTATTTCTCTAGTAGTTGCAGTGAAAATATTTTTAGTGTGATACAACTACTCATCAAAACGAGTAAATGTTTCCCATGGACATTCCTTACATTAATTATATATAATTCGCAGTTGCTGATTTTGACTGCATAAGCTGTTTTTTTTTAACCTATCGTTTTTAAGATAATTGATATCGAAATTTAAGGCACTTTTCAGCCACTTTTTAGAATTACAAAAATACAGTCCCTTAACCAACTAGTTTTTCAAAATTCAATAAATGCAGTTTTTCTTTCAATTGTCAAGACTAATTACAATATAACAGCAAATACTAAAACACCAAAAATTTTCAAGATTATGATTTTTTACATTATTTTTTGATAATTCATTTGGCATTTCGGATCTAATAATAATAGTTTGTCGCTACAGCCCTGAAGATCTTAGGCCGAGCTCTCTCACCATTTTGAGCTGTGCGTGTTTTATACATATGTATTCAAAGTGGTGGGACCTACAGTTTAATGCCGAATCCGAACGGCGGGTGAGAGCTTTCCATAGGCAATATTTTACTCTCGTATGTTTGCCATTAACTGCCGAGAGGTAGCGCGGTATAGAAAAATATTTTCTATAAATAGATGTTGTTTTGTTCATTATATTGTTTATCATTAAATTGGGTATGTAGTCACAATAAGATAACCGAATTATAAAGAACTTATGTATCGGATGTCTATACAAAAATTGTGTTGGATATTGTGATTGTCATATGTTTTTGTTTATTTAACATTTTTATATTTAATATTCTTTAAATGAGATATGATATAACGTGGTCCAATGTCAACATTTGGCTAACAACAAATCCATAGTAAGTACAGTTTTCTTAATAATAAATGATTAATAAATAGGCTCCCATCAAAAACAAGAAATAAGAAAATAAGTAAGAAATAGGTAGTTAACATTATGACAACAGAAATAGGATATAATTAACGTCCTTAATTCTAATTACAATATTCAAATATTTTAATTACAATGGCGCATAATCATAGACAATTTAAATTCGACTTTTTTAACTGATTTTAAATTTAAAGTTGACTATAAATTGTCAATGATTATGCGCCATTAATATTAAAATTTAACATACATTTGAGCTTATAACAAAATGAAAATGAAATGACAACATTGCCGACATTAAATGAAATAGTTCTCGCCACATTTATCCACCGGTTAGTCTAGCTAGATAGATATCCATTACTCTTGGATCCGGGTGTTGGAATTCGCGTCCTGGAATAATAAAAACACATTTGAATAAAAACATTTTTTAAGTAATAAAAACATACTTCGTGCTATGGGTTGTATATGTGGAAGCCGGACACCACTGAGCACTGCCGGGCTAGGTATATTTTCCCATCTGTCCACGTCATCTTCTGAAACATCTTCGGTACTTGCACGTGAAGCTTGACGTATCGATGAACTTGTCGATGCACTTGTCGATGCCATCTGAATTGATGGAGTTACTGCTTCCGATGTGTTCAGCTCATCTTCGGCAATATCTTCGGTACTTGCACGTGGAGCTTGGCGTGTCGATGCACTTGTCGATGCCATTTGTATTGGTGGAGTTACTGCTAATGTGTTCAGCGTTTGCTGCAATGATGTTTGTGATACCAACATATGGCTTGACGAATCTGTTGAGTCGCTATAATCGAGTGTTACTGGTTCCGTCTGCACTATTGGTGATTTATTCGAAGGAGCTGGTTGTGAATGTGTCATCCACCTCGGTTTTGCCTCGACATCTGAACTTGTAGACTGCAACGTAGGATTGCGCGGTGTTTGATGGACCATTCGATCGAAACTATCGTCAATGTGAGAATTGCTGCTTGTACTGTTTGTGATATCTGGAGTTGTAGAGGTGATCGTGGTGATCGAGGGATTCGACGTGCTGCCGTTCTTCAATGCAGACCGTTTCTGCATTGCGATGTTTTTGGCAGACTTTAGCTTTTTATTGTAAATTCGCACGACATCGTCAAAGCATGACTTGCACACTTTAAAGTCAGGCTTAATTTAGGAAAAGTTATTTTGTTGTTATTATTTATTTACATAGAATATAAAATACGAACCCTAAATTGTGGACGGGCTCTGCGCACGGCACTTATTTGCCCAGCATCAGTGAGCTTCGTCCATGGTTCTCGCAGCTTGTGTCTCCCAAGGCCACATTTTAGAGGTTTTTCCATGTTATTTTATTAAAAAATTAGAAAACAAGAAATGTTGATACTTTGTAAATTCCAATGTCGCGCCAAAAGTAAAAAAATAATATTTGTCTGGAAAGCGGCATCAACACGGTACTACATGTTGTACAACTAAGTTTGATGTAAAAATAACGGCGCTTTTTGTTTTGCGTCCACACGGTACAACTTGCTTGACAGACTTCATTATTTCGCATCATTCGCATTCAAGCAGTGCAGTTCGATCGCTATTGCTCATGCATTGGCACAACCCAATAAACCAAAAACATGGATATTAAGTGATTACCGAATGTATATTGTACATGGATATCGAAGCTTTTACTGGAGAAAAGCGTTCAACCTTTTGTAATTGTAAGCTAAAAACATAGCGTTCTCCAGCAAAACTGGTAGCTTTTTATCCAATTGTATCCAGCCTTTACCTATACTTGAACTCCGACATTCAATATACATTCGAGGATTAACTTAATTGTAAGCGTACATAAAACGTGGTTCGACCTTCAAATTACACTTGAATTTAAAGCGCATATATTTCCCTAATTAAAGGTTTAAATATAAAATAAAAGAAAACGCATATAAGTTATAATACTATATATTAAAAGGAATTAAAGAGTGTTCTACAGCAACAGCACCTGCACCGGTGGCAGTGTACAGGAACTTCTTGTAAAATCCACGACGTGGTGCGAAGATCAAACCAGTGAATCCAATTGCGCCACTGCGATGCCACGTTCGCGTAAAATATCAATGTTGTCTGCGTATGAATGAAAATATATATAATATTTCATAAACGTATTCGTAAACCTTGGCTACATTATCAGCTTCATTATATCAGCTCATCGTGCATTTTCCGTGCGGTAGAATTGTCGGGATGACTTTCGTATTTGGACCTTGCGAATGCAGTGGCACATATGTAGTGGTGAAAAAAATTAAAATTTTCTTGTTGACATTCAATTTATCACGTCACTGGGTTGCCACTGAGTAATTTTGTGTAGTGAATTTCGTGTCAAGATTTTTAACTTCGAAAACCAATGTTGGAATAACATTCATTTATTCGGCTTGATCATGACTTTACATCCACACTGGTTGTAATAGAAAATTCTCCAATTTTATCGAACCTTAAACTTATTGCTTATTGGGAATACACAAAAAAATCACGCCATGTTTGAAATGTTTCTACCAAAGACTTTAATACCTGTGACAGACATCTGGTATTCATACCATAGTATTTGAAATACCAGATCTGTGTCTCACAATATTATAATACGTTTGTAGTATTCCTTGATTTCATTGTAGTATTTAGCTGGTAAAAATACCACGAAACCATTCGTAGTATTTTTGTAGTTTGCGTTTAAACACAGCGTTGAGATTCCGCCACCCGACCATAACGAGGTCAGAACAGCCATTGCTCGGCTGAAAAACAACAAAGCCGCAGGTGCTGATGGCCTGCCTGCTGAATTGTTTAAGACCGGAGGCGAAGAGCTAATAGAGAGCATGCACGAGCTCGTAAGCAGAATATGGTCGGATGAAAGCATGCCAAGTGACTGGAACCTCAGTGTACTCTGCCCAATCCTTAAGAAAGGGGATCCCACTATCTGCGCCAACTACCGTGGGATCAGCCTACTAAATATCGCATACAAGGTTCTATCGAGCGTATTATGTGAAAGACTGAAGCCCATCGTCAACAGACTGATTGGACCTTATCAGTGCGGCTTCAGACCTGGAAAGTCCACCATAGACCATATTTTCACATTGCGCCTAATCCAGGAAAAGACCCTAGAAAAACAGATCGACACCTACCACCTATTAGTCGACTATAAAGCCGCCTTCGACACTCCGATATGGGAACGATTATACGCCGCAATGTATGAGTTCGGTATACCTGCGAAACTTATAAGGCTTTGCAGGATGACCCTGAGCAACACACGTTGCTCAGTGAGAATATGAAAATACCTCTCCGAGCCATTTCATACCGAACGAGGTTTCAGACAGGGTGACTCCCTATCGTGCGACTTTTTTAACTTATTGATGGAGAAAATAGTTCGAGCTGCCGAACTCCGTCAAAGCGGCACTATCCTCAACAAAAGTGTCATGCTGCTCGCATATGCCGACGATATTGATATCATTGGCAGGAGCACACGAGCAGTCAGCGCAGCATTCTCCAGATTGAGAAAGAGTCGCGTCGAATGGGTCTTGCGGTGAACGAGGACAAGACGAAGTTCCTTGTGTCAACAAGCAAAAAAGAGTCCGTGCGTCTTGGACAAAAAGCTGATTTTGACACCCACAAGTTCGACATTGTGAAGGACTTCGTCTATCTGGGATCCAGCGTAAACAGCAACAACGACGTCAGCCTGGAGATCAAACGGAGAATAACTCTTGCCAACAGGTGCTACTTTGGGCTCAGTAGGCAATTGAGAAGCAGAGCCCTCTCTCGCCGGACAAAAATAACGCTCTACAAGTCACTCATCATGCCCGTCCTACTTTATGGTGCAGAAACATGGACGCTGGCCACCAACGATGAGAGACTACTGGGAGCGTTCGAGAGAAAGTTTCTCCGTAAAATCTTTGGCCCTATCTGCTTTGCTAACGAGTATCGAATCAGGATGAACCACGAGCTGTATGAGTTATTCGACGACATTGACATAGTCAAGCGCATCAAGATCCAGCGGCTTCGCTGGCTAGGTCATGTCGAACGAATGGATGAAAACACTCCAGCCAAGAAGGTGCTTGAATCGAAACTCGAAGGTGGACAGCGTAGAAGAGGGCGTCCAAATCTGCGTTGGAAAGACCAAGTTGAGGACAACCTGGCAACGCTTGGTATTTCTAACTGGCGTCAGCGCGCGCAAAGCAGATCCGACTGGCGCGGCTTCATCTCAGCGGCCAAAACCGAACCACGGTTGTAAAGGCCATTTAAGTAAGTAAGAAAGTTTAAACACAGCCAAAAATTCAAAAGCTTTCCAAAAACTTTGTGTCAAGAAAGCTCTTTGTACTGAAATGTCATATTAAATTCCAAAAAATAAATAAATTATTTGAAATTGTTTTACAAAATTTTATTGAAAAATGAATGTTAGAAACTCAATTTTATTGAACTGCATTTAATTGGCAGCACAAAAATAAAATGACCATGACCTTGCAAATTTCAATGTAGTAAAGCTACAATATTAAGAAAGAATATAAGTATCCACTGAGGATCTGCAAGTAAAGGAAACCTATCGTGTAAAAAAATGTTGATTTCACTGATATTAGAAGTTTGTAGTAGAAAAACAATAAATAAAAATTGTCACGACCTTCAAAAATAGTGCCCTTTACAGCTGACTACAATAAAATATTCTCCAGTAACCGTGGTACCTAACAAAAATGAAAATGCTTTAATATTTGTTTCGCATAGCTTTGTTTACTACGCAAACTATACTACGTTATGTCTGTCAACTATCTTGTAATTAGAATATTATAGTATTGTTATTATAATAACTTTACTAGATGTCTGTCTCAGATATAAATATATTTATATATTTAATTTATATTTTTATTTATTTTTTATTTATTTTATTTATTTATATATTTAATTTATATATATTAAAGTCTTTGGGAGTGCTAACGTATTAGTTTCGAAATACGGAAAATGTCAACATACTTAACTAGAACAAAATACGAAATGTTAAATATATACCAGTTTTCTTTTAATTATATATGTGTAAATTATCTTACCAGTCATGTAACGTCGTCTCTCTTCTCCCTGCAACCCAAATGAAATGTCGTCATACTTAACTAGAAAAAAATACGAAATGTTATATTTGCGACTATCGTTATTCAGGTGACGACTTACAAAAGTTATCTTTTAGTTATATTTTATTTAGATATAATAAAAATATATTAAAATATTTTTGGAATTACTATTACATTTTTTATATCTTGCCATTTTTCGAAAAATGTTTAGTAATTTAAAAATGTTATTAATTTTAATCTTTAAAAATTGCGAAATATTGGAATTTATTGATACATTTTAATTAGTCTTGACAATTAAAACTAAATTTGCGTTTACAGTTTACATAGGTACCCAAGAAACAAAAAAGTCCGTTAACGGAGCCGTATACGGAACAGCAATACGGAATACGATTCCGTAAACGTTCCGTTTCTGGATACGAAAACGGTCCAGTGAACGGATGAAGAGGAACATCGAAACGGATTTCGAATCCGTTAAGAGTACGTTTCGACGGTACGTTAACGGACCGTCATACTGGATGAACTACGGAGTGAGTTCGTCGAGAGTACGTTTCGACGGCACGTTAACGGACCGTCATACTGGATGAAATACGAAGTGAATCCGTTGATATTCCGTTTTGAGAATCCGTTAACATACCGTAAGCCTGTATGAAAAACGGAATGAATATATTGAAAGCACCGTTTTTATACCATTCAATAGTATACAAAATAACTTTTTGCATATTTTTATTTAACAAGAAACAAACTTATTATGAATAAAATTTTACATGAAATATACAAATTTTACTAAAGAAAACAACATAATTGGTGTTTATAATGTTGTAATCTACTGAAATTCCACATGGTATTTCCAACAACGATTTCTTGTGAATAGAAACCAGTACAATAATTAATGAAAAAAAAAAGATAATCACTTTAACTGGATTGCAGTTGTCATAGGGCTTTAATGCGTCTCTGTGAGTCTGCAATGTTTAGTGATGGATGTTTTATTAGCCAAAAAGCCAAGACAATTTTGCATCGCACATTATCCGCAAACTTTATATCACATTTTCAGAGCTCTTAGTCCTTCATGAACTGAAAGTCGTTTAAAGCCATCAGAGATTCGCAAAATATGGGACTGCAAATGTATCTACAATATGCAAAGATGTTTTGAATAAAAGCGTATTTTATTTATATTTTATTCACTTATCTTGTTTGGTCTTCAGGAGATGCATTCACCAACTGCGATCCTCCGAGCTTATTGCTCATGTTCACAAAATCAAATGAATTGAAATGTACACCAATAACGGAAGAAAATCAGTGCTGTTGAGTTGGAGTATAAACGGAAAATTTACGGAGTACTCCGTTTCAACGGAAACATTACGGAGTTCTCCGTTTCAACGGTACCGTAAACGACTACAACAAAACGGCAATCTTACGGAGTTATTAAAAAATACGGAGCAAAACGGAATTCTAACGGAGTCGTCCGATTTGACGGTACGTTAACGGTGCGTAATCGTATATTCTACGACGGACACTTGCTCAATGCTCCGTAAACATGCCGTCAATGACGGTATTGTGATTCCGTGTGTGTCGTAGGCTCCGTATAAATGTTTCTTGGGTATATGTATTCAAAGTTGTCTACAAAAAAAAAATTATAAAATGATACAGAGGTCTTAATATTAAGGGGATTCATATCAGCACTGTAATTTCTCAACTCGTAAAAAATAAAAATATGCGCAACTCGACATGAACGCACTTTTATCTGGCTCGACTCGATTCGACAGTTCTTTTCTCTCGTTCTTTTGTCTTTTTTAAAAAAATATCGATACCAGGTGGACTTTTGACGTTTGAAATCGATACCAGGTGGACTTTTGACGTTTCGTGCTGCGCTGCAAGAAAAGTCTGACACATGCATTTTAGCATTTTAGTCCGCACGAAGTGAAGTTTTGCAAATATTTGGGGGTAATTATATTTTTTCTTTTATAAAAGTCTGTTCTTAAAATAAATATGGGAGATGAGTTGGAGCCAATGGAGCCATGTCTCAAGAATATCATCGAACAGGATACGTTGAGGTGGATTTTTGTTGGTGGCAAAGGCGGGGTCGGCAAAACAACGTGCAGGTAATTTTTAGCAAATCATTTTGTTTTTGCCAAGTAGTACTAATTTGAATTGTCTACTAAATTAGCTGCAGTCTGGCCGTGCAAATGTCTAAAGTTCGCGAGTCTGTGTTGATCATTTCAACTGACCCTGCTCACAATATATCTGACGCTTTCGACCAGAAATTTACAAAGGTTCCCACTAAGGTATTGGTTGGTCTCACATTGCCAGAAACTTATTCTTAGCCATGTTGTTCTTTAATAGGTAAATGGATTTGATAACTTATTCGCAATGGAAATCGATCCAAATGCCGGCTTGAACGAGCTGCCCGATGAGTATTTTGAAGGTGATAATGATGCGCTGCGTCTGAGCAAGGGTGTCTTGCATGAGGTGATTGGTGCATTACCAGGTATCGACGAGGCAATGAGTTATGCGGAAGTAATGAAGTGAGTCTTAAGTCAATATGAAACTGATTGATTAAACTGATAATGTTAATGGCGGCATGTTTTCAGACTTGTTAAGGCTATGAATTTCTCCGCTGTTATCTTCGATACAGCACCAACAGGACATACATTGCGACTGCTTTCGTTCCCGCAGGTCGTAGAGAAAGGACTTGGCAAACTATTGCGCTTAAAAATGAAAATTGCACCATTTATATCACAATTTGGAAGCTTGCTGGGGATGCAGGACTTCAATGCTGATTCTTTAACACAAAAATTGGACGAAATGTTAAAAATTATACGACAAGTTAACGAGCAGTTCAGAGATCCCGTAAGTTATATTTGCACGGAACGACAAATCACGTAAATTTATTGTATTTTACCACTCCAGGACCAAACCACATTTGTTTGTGTATGTATTGCTGAATTCCTTTCATTATACGAAACCGAACGCCTGGTACAAGAACTTACCAAGTGTGGCATCGATACACACAACATTATTGTGAATCAATTGTTGTTTATGAAACACGATCAGAAGCCATGCAGTATGTGTGCATCCAGATATAAGGTATACCAAAATAGCTAAATTCTATTCACAATTCTGTATTTATTTTTATTCTAGATACAAGAGAAATACTTGGATCAAATTGCGGATTTATATGAAGACTTCCATGTCACGAAATTGCCATTGTTGGAGAAAGAAGTACGTGGTGGTGATAATATAAGGGCCTTTTCTGAAAATCTTGTCAAACCATACAGCCCAAATTAATGTAACTTACCGCAGAATTTGTGATCACTATAAATATTTCTTGGCAATAACAAATATCCTTAAAAATTATCAATTCTTTTAACTTGACGTATTCCATACTTCAGGATGGTATAAATCTATAATCTAGTAATATAAATTAAACAAAATACTATTTTTTCACAAACTTTAATAAAACATTTACTTAAAATTAGCTTGGCTTAGGGGCCCTCGTTTTAGATTCTGTTTTTATTATGGCTCTAACGTGATATTCTATACTTTGCGGTTCCATTTCCAATGCACTGGCATAAAAAATGTTTTATATATGATTCTCTACTCATTTCATAGTCGAAAATAAGCATTAGCCTGCTTATTATTTATATTTCCGAGTTTAATGCCTCTAAATTGGGCATTTGGACCACTATGTATACACTGTGTATATGCTTAATTGAATTACGAATCAGATAACCATTTTTTGGGAGACATTTACTTTATACAGCCGGTCTCAAAACAAATATAGTCACGTGACGTAGAGTGTCGAAAAACAACCAAAATTTTTCATGCACGCCCCATTGGAACCGCCCTTAAATCGACCGAGATGATAAGTGGTTTTTGAATTATTACGAACAAAAAAAAGAAAATGGTTACACGATGCAAAAACCAGACTTGAAAATTAAAAAGAAGTAAAAAGTAACCTCAAGGTCACGTGGTACCCCTTAAAAGTAAAAAATATGTTTTTTTAAAACTTAAATTCCAGGAAAAGGAGAGTATGGAAATAAAAATTCAAAATTCTTTAAATATACAGTTATTTAATTTTCAACTCCTTTTACATTAAATCTTCTTTATATGTAACTCGTTCGGGGTTAAAAATCGCTTTTTAATCTATTTTAGATTATTTTCGAGTTCAGCACATTATTAATTATTATATTTACTTTCGTTGTAGATACCAAATTATTCAATACAAAAAAGCAATTTCGAGTACCCTTCAGGTATTAAAGGAAGTTTAAATAAAAATATTAGATACAAAAAAAAATATCAAAATGGGAACTGATATGCAAAATTTATAATTTTCACCGTTAGTTTGAACTATGTTATACAAAACAATGCATTTGTTTCTTCTATATCATTAGATCCAAAATGCTAAAAAACGGACAAAATAGTCTAAAAATAAATATTTTTCGTGTTTAGATTCAAAAATCTTAAAAACCAATCGGAATAATAGTATTTGTTGGTATATTGTAATTAGTTTGGACAAAAATTCCAATTTTTGAAAAACTATAGTTGTATAAATGCTGTATTTTTTAATTCAAACAAAATCGTATTTATTAGTTTATTTACATTTATGGTTTGAAATGATCTATATTTCATCTCTGTTTTAACCAAAATAGGAACATTGTTGAAATATGAAATTTAACGAAAATCGAGACTAAAAATCGATTCTTAGTCGGTTTCCAAGGGAACCCGACAATACATCTTAAACAATTCAATGGAGACAATTCATCGTATGCACAATTCATCGTATGAACAATTCATCGTTTCACAATTCATCGTATCACAATTCATCGTATGCAAAATTCATTGTATGTACAATTCATCATTTGTACAATTCATCGTAAGCACAATTCATCGTATATACAATTCATCGTATGTACAATTTATCATAATTCATCGTATGCACAATTCATCGTATATACAATTTATCGTATGCACACACATCGTATATACAATTTATCGTATGCACAATTCATCTAACGAAATGAAATTTACTCAGTATTTGTTTAAAGAAAAAAAGACATGTTTTTTCCAAAAATCGCGCGATTTGTTGGAAAATATTTTCACCTGCGGCGCTTTCTCATTATCATTTTAGCTATAACTGTTAAAAATCAAGTAATTCATATACCACAAAATGAACACTTTTTCGCCAGCATCTCTTTCTCGTTGTAACTTTCAATTTAAATGTTATAGATCAAGTGTTGTGTCAAAAATTGCTGGGAAAATGCTTTGGATGAATTGTTCATACGAAAAATTGTGTATACGATGAATTGTGTTTACGATGAATTGTGCTTGCGATGAATTGTGATACGATGATATTTTAAAGGATGAATTGTGCATACGATGAATTGTGATACGATGAATAATTCTGTATACGATGAATTGTGTTTACATTGAATTGTGCTTGCGATGATATTTTAAACGATGAATTGTGCATACGATGAATTGTGATACGATGAATTGATTACGGCGAATAGTCCGCGAACCGGTTTTTCGACTACAGAAAAATCGATTATTAAAACCCAAAATCGATTTTCAACTATAATCGAAGTCGATTTACCAATCACTAATTAAACAAAAAAAAATACTCAGATTTGATTTCGCAGCTGTTGGTTGATGGTCGATACGATCGGTTGAATGAATAAATAAAAGGTTCATAAAATAAGTGATAAAAGAAGAAATATTCGTTGTGTATGTTGAGCAATAATTGCAGTGAGTGATACGACAATCAAACGGAAATAACTTGTGACATACAATTTTTTACATGGATTTTTTATCAACGATATACAAATACTGTGCGAAAAGTTTCTTAAATACAACTAAAAAGTTCAATTACTCAAGTGTCGCTAAATTTATTAGCAAGAGCAGGTACGACAAATGAAATTCAATGAAAACTTAAGCCTATTGCAATAAAAATAATGAACTAAAAAAATCAATATAACATTGTTTACGACTATGTCATACCTACGAAAAAAGTGGCGATGGAAAGACTGCCCAAGAATCCTTGAAGTCTTTGGTCATTGCCTTTTATATATTGCCTTGTATATATTTCCATTTATTCACGTTCCGACCTATGGTGAGCTTGCCATGACTTGTGTGCCGAATAATTGTTTAGGAAATAGGAAATTGGAGGAAAGAAAGTGTCATTATGTCCATCGTCATATCAGCCATTTATTAATAATAAATCGATGATTGTTTAGACTGAGTGTCGCCTTGCTGTTGAATTTTTGTGTTACCGCTATAGCGGTAACAACACTTCTTCAAGACGTATTTGGTGTTGGCCTTTAAAGGAGCCTCTCTAGATAATAACAACAAACAAATGGAGTTATGGTTGAACATTTTAATTTTTCTATGCACGTTTCATATTAACCGTTGGGTCTTGCCTTACTAAATACAGGGAGTTACTGTTTCGTCATAAATGGGAAGCGATTTCCAAAAGTAGTCTTCGAACAGTCTCTGGTACTGTTACTAAAGTTAAAAAATAAACCTCATGTTTAACCCTGGTATGCGTCAAACTCTGTAATGGCGCATGTTCAATTTTACCAACAATGTAGAATAAATTCAAATAAATGAAATTAAAATTGAAATATATCTATATTTCTGGTTGGGATAACATTTTTTAAAGGTCTCGAATATGTCTGAACAATATCCACATTAATATTTATTCAAATATATTGAGATAATTAATCATTTTAATACCTGAAAATGGAAATATGAACATATTTTGTATTAAATGAAGAGCAGTACGGGTTGATATGTATTCAGGCTTAGTATACAGGGTTAGAAATGGATTTCAAGCAGTCACTTTGATTGTTATGCTTACCCTTTATTCAATATATTGAAAAGTATTTAATTGTAATACATATTCAGAATTATCAAGACAATGTGCACAGCAGAAATAATGGTTAAACACAAAAGGAAGAGACGGTGAGGGTAGTGACAAAAACAACAAATACAGGAAGTTACGTTCAAGGGCGGTAAATAAATTTCAGCACAAACAGGTGCATTTATGTGTGGCCTACATCTGCTGTCTGCTGCATCGTCTTAAGCTGTATGCGGCGTATGTCAAGGATCACAAAGATAAAATGTGTTGTTGCAGTTGTCGCTATAGCTATTGTTACTGTAGACATCTGTTTTCATTCATGTGCACATTTAGGTACTTGATATAATGTGTATTTGAAAAGTACTGTATACGAACAGAGATTTCATTATTTTTTTATTTTAAACACTTATTGAATTCTTCAAAAGACCCAAGAAACCATTTAACGTCGCTCCGTAATCAAATGGAATCAGAATTCCGTTTGTAACGGTACGTTTATGGTATGTACAATACGGATCCGGCGATACTTGAATGAAATCGGAAAATTTACGGCATGACAAAATATTTCACACCGTTCATACGCCGATTAATTGAATTCTATAAATGAAAATATGTTTTTTTATTCGCAAAACATGTCGCTCATGATGTCGCAAATGATTTATGTAGAATTTGTATTCTATAAAAAAAATAAAATCCCACTTCGATAATATTTTAATTAACAGGCAATGCAAATTTGAAAAATTGTTTACATCGTCGTTGTAGAAGTAAAAATTAATAAAATTATTATTTTTTATCAAATTTAAATTTAAGATTTAATTTTGATTATAAAAACTAATTGACAGATTTTTAAGTTGAAGTGACAATTGGTGCTGATCGATCAAAAATTGTAAGTTATATAAATATGTTTGTAAATGAATTATTGTCATTTTGAAAATGTAGTTGGCCAGTTTTACTTCAACAACAACCAAACAACGACGATTTATTACATTCTTCAACTTCGTATACTTATTTTATTAATATCCAGCACTATCAACACTCTTTCCGAAATGAAATATTTCGACGACATATTTGTTCATGATTGCGCTGAATAATACACATTTAATCTTTGGTATATGTACATATAAGAGCATAATTTACTTATCCTGCAAAAATAGTTCTTAGGAAAGCAAATCTTTTACATTCAAAATTCAATATGCATAAATAATAAAATCTTTCGCCACGCATCAAATATTATTCTAGCTAGAATTAACTGTTTATTTCATCATGTACATTTACATCATATATTAATATTTTATAAAATTGTACATCGAATTTTTGATTTTAATTAAATATTACCACTCTCATTCAGGATTCAATAATAAGTTGGCAAACTCCTTTTTAATCAAATGCCAACCCAATTTAAAAGTATGAAGAATAAATAAATATTGGAATAAAAATATATATAGTGTGACTTGGAATGACCGTATAATATATGCTATGCTAATGCTTATTAATATTTCATAAAATTTGAATAAAAACACAAAACAAGAGTTTACATAATTAACATTCCGTTTTGCTTCCAAACAACTATATTATGAATAACTGGCTATACTCAACCACTAAGAAGGTCATTAAATCTTTGCGCTATTTTTCTTTATCTTTCGCTGTTTTGTATACTGTGTAAAAGTTAATCAACACTTTGTATATAGTTGACATGATTCATTAACTCCATGACGTAGTTTTGCGTTCAGACTTCAACAGTTATTTGCCAACCTCATGCAACGACATTAAATTGTCTGTAAAGTTTTCATTCTCCGAAGATTTTATGTGTTTGTATCGCGAAATGTTTACGTTTTTCGCACACACAAATATGGTCTTACAATGTAATTCGAGCAAACACAAATAAAATGCAATTGTACACAGAAATAAAAAACTGTGTATATATAACAAAAATGTTAATCAATGCAATTAATTTTTAATTGAAACTCAACCGATGTAACTTTTAATTGTATGGAATTGAACATTCCTAATAATGAGAAATCGTTATTTGAAGAAAATTTAACACATTTTTTGTTATATTGAAATTAAAGTTGTTATATATATTAAATGTTTTATTGAGAATTAATTTATCATTAATTAATTAATTAATTAATTAGTAAAACCAATATATTCATTCAGGCCATCGCTACCAATAGTCTGTGAATTCATCAGTGGCTATATTTGAGCGGATATTGATACATGGCGTTGCGAAAATATAAACACAAAGCAAAATGAAAAATGCAAGAAAATAGCACACATCCCAGAGTTGCATTTAAAAATAAATTAAAAGCAACAGACAATTGTTTTAAATACAATTAATCATTTAGTTGTATTTACGTTATATTAAATTTATTCCTATTAATATGTTTAATAAACATGTGTAAATACAATTAAATAATTAGTAAATACATTCATATTTTTAATTTTTGTTCTTTATTAATATCAATTGTTATATATACGTACAATTTTTTTTTTCCTGTGTAATGCATATTTTAATAGACATAAGGTAAACTTTTCAATATAATACATTCAAATAATATATGTAATCAAAGTACATATGATGATATCAGGTCCCCAAACGAGAGTAATTTCCCCTGCTGCAAATAGGTCTTTAAATTCTGAAATTATCGTAAAAACAACGCAGTACATTGCTACAAATGAATATGACTTTAATGAGTAAGCATGTCATGTTTACATAGTTATTAATCAATAAAGTATTATTCTCCCACAAATAGCAGTAAGCTATCAGTTATTGTATCACATTATCGCTTTGAATTCTCATAAACTAGGAATGAAATCAAAATTAACTTTTCGAAGGTTTCGGTACAGTTACGGACAAATTAATAGAATCACTAAAATTATAATGTGGCGAACTCTTGCGAGAAAATGTTGAAAAAATGTCTTATTTTAAAAATGTTTTGTTGGTAAGACCTTACAAATAAACTAAATTCAATACACATGAAGATGTAAATATGTTTAGTTGGCAATACCTTAAAAATAAGCTGAATCTCCTTTAAAAAAATAGTATTTGATCTACAAAACGTGATTTTTAAACAATTTGTACGACTATTTTACCATAGATATTGGTAAAGCACTCTAATTCCACTCTAGTGCCTAATTTCCTCCCTACTTGGTTTAAAGCTAAAAAATGATAATATATATGCAAAAAATATATATTTATGAATACCAATAAATGCATAATAGTTTTCTTTTCTTGGAAATTAAATTTTTATTTCAAAATTTTCCGTTTATATTTTTTAAGCTTTAAACCAAATAGGGCGGAATTCGGCCGTAGGTGTTTACATTAATATCGAATATAATCATAGATATTACAGTTCTTGTGAAAGCCGCTGATGCTCACTTCTGTTAAACCCAAAAGGTTATTATTTAAGGCGGTAAAAATAGAGTCAAATTAAAATTAATTAAAAATTTTAAAATTTTTGTATACTCACATAAATAAACTGTGTTTTAGGCTATTTTTTAACAGTTATCAGTGCTGATATAGAACTCACAGTAAGTTACTGTTAAAAATAGGGATAGGTGTCGTCTACCAAAAATGTCAAATATACAGCTAGCAGTTACTACTGTTGATTCGACCATTTGCTTTGATCGACTCGTTTTAACAGTTCATACTTTTGAAGATTTAAAAGATGCATACTTTGCATTTATTTTATTTTAATTAAAGCAAAACCAAAGTAATTATGATATTTTTTATTTGAACATAACACTACTTAATTCGATTTTTACGATACATCCCCATATTATTTATATTGTTTCTGCCCCTTTTCATTGTTTATACAAAAATATTATGTATAAATATTTTGTGGCAAGAAGCAGGCAAAAATACATTTTTAAGTCAAGTTACTTTCAAGCCAAGTAAATATTAAATAAATAAAGTAAAATAATAGCATAATGGGACATTGAATTTCCAGCAAGTAAAAACATGGACTTTACCCTGTTTTTGCACTAAATCCTTCAGTTCTTGGTTACAATGTATCGATCAATTTATTGCTAGGTTTATCTTTTAATCTTTGTTATGACTTTAGAAGAATTTATTTTATATTTTAATTTATTTTATATTTAAATATTTTAAATGATCGTGAGTTTTTTTTAATAATATATATATTTTTTTTGAGTTGAAAAAATTCAAATTTATAAAATTACAAAAACATTTTTGATAAAAACAAATATTTAATATTTATATTTATCTTGATCAATTATCATGTGTATTAACTAGACTAATAAGAAACTATGCAACATGTTTGCATTTATTTTACCTATTTAATGCATTCGAGTAGAAATGGCAGCCGAAGGTTTTCGTCAATGTTTGTTGCTATGGAGCGTCGACTATTGGAACTTGGAAGGTATTCGAAATGATATATAGACTTTCAATTCATAAATATTTAGTTTTCCTAATGATTGATTTGCTAATTATTTTATTTTGTTTGTGTTTCATTTATTAAATGAGTGCTATATTTCCTTTTTTATATATATATTATTTAAAAGTAAAATATATCGGTGTCGAATAAACAAAACTAATCATCAAAAAAGTTTATTTTTAAGTATATTAATATATACATATATTTAAAAGTTGTTATGAACTTTTCATTCATTGAATTCTTTGTATGATCAGTAATTGTTAGTTGGAAAAATAGTTTTACAAACCATAGATTGATATATTTAAAATATAGTTTGTGACACGGTTTTCCATATAGCTTTTACTGTCTCATTTTCAAAATTTTAATTTAAAGTCTGAATTGTCATTCCAAACTCTGAAATAATGTAATCATTGATCAGAAATAGTCAGATATATTAAAGACTATGCAAAAAAAATAGTATTTTTTTGTTTTTCTGATTAATTTTTCATACTTACCAACAAGGAGTCAAATACTCCCAACATTTATTTTTTTATTTCAACATTTTTCTACGAAAATTTTTTTTTGTTTTGGTCAGAGTAATTAAGTTCAAATTAAATAAAGATAGGGATATATTGGTACCAGAAAATGTAAAATGAATTTATGAAAGTCTAATTGATTTTATTTCAGAATAGTGGAATGATTTGAGAAACGATCAAATTGAATTCAGAAAGCAAAAATTGGAAATCTGAAACGAACACATTCAATTTAGTAAATTCATTTGAAATTCAGAATAGAGCTGATTTAACTCTTGGATCAATACTGGGATATCGGAATGGGGAAAAAGAGATAAACAAAGTAGCATGCAGATGCTTTAATAGATATTCGATATCGGTACATAAATTCAAATACTCACACATTTTATTTCTTAATCTTTTTAAAGTTTTAAAATATTACACGAAATTCATTCTAAATCCTAAGTAATTTATTCTGAATTCAGTTTATTCATTTATAAATACTATTTTATCTTTTCTGAAATTATATTGATTATTCTGAAGTAAAATGAGTTTGAAAAAAATATTTCAATTTTGAATTCCAAAAGCCGAAAACAATATAAATTCCATTTAAAAGTTAATGGCCTATTCTGTCAAATTGATCACGACTGAATTGTGTGTTTTTAGATTTTTGAAATAATAAAAAAACGAATACTACCGAACCATTTTTGTGTAATGGATTCACAAAATATATTGAGATAATTTTTTGTTTGTTTTTATGCATTTTTAAAGTTAAATAAAATATACGTTATTTTAAGTTTTGTTTTGTATGTTGCATCACCGAACGCTTTCGGTAAGGAAAAAACATTGTCTGCTGAGATAATGATGTTGAAAATTTGTTTCATTCAATAACGGCATCAGGGACAAATGCAAACATTTGATTTTAGTTATTTATCGATTGAGTTTAATTTTATTTTTCAATTATGCTTTTAAATATACATTGCACAAAGTGAATTCGAACTTCAAACGTTCGATCGTTCACTCCACTCGAACACTTTAATTCTGAGTTGTAAATTATTTGCTGTTGATTTGCACCACAACCTTCTGAAACTTATACTATATGTTAAAAAAAAAACATTTTTATTTTCTTAGTTATGGCAGACAGCGCTTTCAAGTCACGTGATATTGGCTTGCGTGCCCAGAAAAAAATTCTCTCTCGCATGGCAACAAAAAACATAGCGAAAACATTCATCGATGGAACGACAGCCTCGCTTCTGGATAATTTATACAGACTCTGCAAGTTGCATGTAAGTTTAAAATGACTGGATGTTGGAATTATTAAAAACTCAACTGCAGTCGTACTTTCCAAACATCGCACACATTTTATATTTGGTAATTTATTGTAATTCAATAACGTTTTATTCACACAGACTGGCAATAAAGCGAAGGCAGAAAAGCTGATTAAGAACATCATTAAAATCGTTATTAAAATCGGCGTTTTGCATCGAAATAATCAGTTCAATTCCGATGAGCTGCACGACGCGGAAACTTTTAAGCGCAAATTTCAAGTAAGTTATTTGAGAAAATCTATTAAAGCACGAACATTAAACTGTTATCGTTTCCACAGAATACTCAGCTGTCGGTGATTTCGTTTTATGAAGTCGACTACAGCTTCGATATGCCGTATCTGCAAAAATCTATAGCCGAGTCGCATGCGGCTCTCAAGTCCATTGTGCAACGCCATCTCACCGAGAAGTCGCTGAATCGCATCGACGAAGTGTTTGAGTTCTTCGGCGATGCGAGCCTCCTGGAGACAGCATTTAAGCCCGATTCGCCTTATCGTGAGGTAATGGGTAAAATTGTAGCCGACATAAATACTGCCATGGATACGGGAGACATCTAGGGCTATAAATAGCATAATTTGCATTTGAAATGTATTTCAAAGCACTATAAACAGCAGCAGCGGCAAAAAGATGGATATTAATTGCAATTGATAATATTTTCGATGCCGATATATTTTTTTATTGGCAATGGTCATTGAAAATACAAAAACGAAGCACGGTTAAGGGAAGAAACGGTAACCACAATTTTCAAAACGTCCACTTAAAACAAAATTATATATTATTGATCATAATAATGATAATGCTTGCAATGTTATAAAACTATAGTTAACATAAGTAGAGAATAATGAAATATATAGTCGAATTATTCTCTATATAATAAGTGGAAAACGTGCATTAATAGCAGATATTTATAAGCGTTTGTTCAAGGTGCTTTTGGTATACAATTCGTGCAGAAACCGGAAGATTTTCGCTTAGATAAGGGTTTCAAATATACACCACCTCAGTTGCACATTTTGCCTTTGAAGAATTCATGCTGAAACACGCTACTAATTATTGCTAAAAATACCAATTTGGATTAGCACTTCATTATCGTTTAATGAATTAATATTAATTGTTCTTCAAAAATATATCAACTGCATTAAACACACTTAATATATAAAATATTATACTAAGTAATTATATATCAATTTTATACGGACCAAAAAAGAAACTGTTAATTGCTTAGTAGTCAAAGAAAACCAAATAATAGTAATAATATTTGAACTGCATTTAAGAAAATACTCTTTTGTATATCAAGCAAATAAAAGCAAATATTTAATACTCAATATAAAACACATACACACACTCACGAACCACCACACATCGGCTACAAATTTATAAAACCACAATAATGCTCTTTTAATAATAATGCATCTCGTGTTGTGTTTAATGCTTGTACGTTTCTAAAATTAAAATAACATTGTTACATTTATGTCTATCAGTAGATTTGTACTGGTGGCGAACATTTCTTTCAGGCACAGTTCATTTCCATAAATCGTCGTTAAACTGACTAAATACATTTTTTCGTTAATTTATATTATTATAGAAAAAAATAGTTGATAAATTTTAAAAGTTGAACTGCAATTCGATAGATTGACATGTCCTTATCATTTCATATAAATATTGTTAATATCGATTAGCATTGACGTTGTAGAAGTTAAAGGTATCAACTACCTTTTTAAAATTTCAGTAATTGGTTTATAAAAATCCTTTTATTTAACATATGCCGGTTGCTAATCAATGAGACTGGCATGGCATAAATTAATGAGAACATGTTAAACTTTCCAGTGGTTTTCAACTCTTAAACTTTGAACATAGTTTTTATAGGGCGTATTTCTTTAATCTTTCAAACATACTGTACTCCGAACGTACTGTGTTGTTAGAATTAGGATGCTACTTCATTCAAAACAGACAGTTCGAAACGTTTTCTGTTTATTATGAGTTCGAACACACCCCAGACAAAATGTTTGGCAGGATCGGGACATTTTTTTCGAAAGTTTTCGATCAGACAAAGGCGAAGTTTCAATCAACACTTGCCTATTATCTGTCTGTTCCTTAAATATGCCGTAAATCTGTCATTAAAATTTCAAAAAATGTTGCAATCTGCTATACACATCCCAAAATGTTCCATTTATATGTGTGTTTGCCGGAAATATGTCCAAAATATTCCTGAAAAATGACATTTTGTCTTGGGTACATAATGTTCCCCGAGACAAAATTAAGGGCCCTATTATGACTGGCGAAGCGAATGTAGTTGGCGAAGCGAACGTAAAAAAGCTATCACAGCATCCATTCGCCAGAAAAAAGGAAACTAAAGCGAACGTAAAAATCAGGCGAACGTAGAAATCATTGGCCTGAACTTCATTAGTCTGGCGAATGGAAGCTGTGAAGCTTTATTCGTTCGTTCGCTTCGCCAAGTTCATTCGCTTCGCCAGTAATAGGCCAATAATAGGACCCTAATGCATTTTTCAATAATAATTCTGGCATATTTCCGACACAGATAAATGGAATATTTTGGGAAGCGTATAGCGGGTTGTAAATGCTTTTGTGGAACGGGCAAAAAAACAACAGCTTCTGATACGGAGTCCGCCTTTTTTAAAAGATGTTTTAAAACTTGTCTGGGTTATGTCAAAATTGAAAACGAACTCTGATTTTTGTCAAATAAAATATTTATTTGAAAAATTTAATTAACAACAGATAAATTGTTCATAAAATGTCTAAAGATGAAGGCTGTATTTCTTTATTCGTTCTGAACGTTCAGAATATTCTTTTTTCAAAAGTTCTATAACTTTATTTATTCCGAACGTTCTGGTTTATCCGAATTCTGTTAATTTATACAAAACAAAACGTTCAGAACGCATTCTGTTTATTCTGAGTTCAATCATGGAATACACAGAATAAACTTAGAAATTATTTACACAAATTAAATTTATTATTTTAATGACGTCACATGTGTCGCATGATATTGGTAGTTAGTCTGTTCAAATGATATTTAATGTTTTTAGAAATTTTTTATTCTGATTATTCTGAAACTGCTACTTTAATCACAGTATTCTAGATATTCCGGATAAAATATCAAACTATTCTGTTCATTCTATTCTTATTCCAGAATGAATAAAGAAATACACCCGAAATGTAAGATGCGACTTTGTTTTTGGCATTATGTGTATTCTAAGTTTATTACTTTATTCACAGTATTCTGTATATTCCGGATTAAATAACTAACCATTCTGCTCTTTCTATTTTATTCCAAAACGAATAAAGAATAATATTAATCAATAATCTGAAAATAATTACATGATTTTGGAAAAAAACGTATTTAGTGAGTTTTACGTTAACAACGACGATATAAAGAATTTTTTTTTTTAGTTTGAATGAATCGCCTTTGAAAGAATTACCGGGAATGAATTGTCTTTGAAAGAATTGCCTAAATTGTACAAGTATTATTTTGCAGTAGCAATAAATCCCAGTATTCATTGTAGCCCTGGCTGCAGATACAAACATATCGATATTTTAAGGGACAATAAATTAAAATAAACTCATTCCATTATAGTAATTAACTGTTAGTAAATAAAATATCCTCTATATTCTGAATTTGTATCTATTTTAGGTGTTTTGTGCTGCTGCCGTTCATTATTATTTTGTTTTTTTCGCATTTATTTACAAAAATTGTACATATTTATTTGTATTTCTACTGTATTTCATTCTTAATTACGTTTAATTAGAAATTGTATTCTTAGTGCATAGAATTGTTAAATTTATATTGTAAACACGAATGTTATTTAATTTGTTAACATAATAACCTACTGCAGAGGTTACATTTTCAGTATCACAGCGCACCCCGCTTTTCAAGGTGTCTTTTTTTGACACACATTGTCCACATGAAATTCTTTGTTAAAAATTGTATTAAAATATCAATTTATATTCTAAGTATTTTCTACACACACACACAACTTTTATGTGACTCACTATTGTCTTTACCACTGTATACAAAATGGTAAAATAAAAAAATGTACTTAACTCTGTGGCTCTTCACAAGGAAAAGCAACACCTATTAGAGTAAAACAGACCACCTTATTTATATGTACACAAGAACACATTAAATACACACAAATTATTTACATAAAAAATAATAAAACTACAAAATAGCGTTTTAATTAATAATTCTTTATAATTTCCAATTTTATTTTTTATAACATATAATAACAGCAATAAAACTATTCAGCACGCTTTGTCTCAAGCAATTCTTCGCCCGATTTGCCATGATCTAACTTTTGTTTTGCGAACAATTCAATCAACTTCTCTGTGGCGGATTGCTCGATGTCCAATGGCTTGGAGGCATCTGCATTGGGATACGTCAGCAGATTTGCGTCGGGACTGCGAAGTGTGAATGGTGTCCATGGTCCTTGTATTGAGGGAACATCTGTGTGCCACATTTTTCGTAGACGCAGAGAACTGGAGGCGCCGTTTTGCGTTTTCAGCAGTTCAATCCACTTGCTGATTTCATTTTGAGTGGAATTGCGACAGTTAAGCCATTCTCGTTCGCCATTAACTAGTGAATTAAAAATATTTCATCAAAATAAATAGTAAGAAATATATGTATTTCGCCAGACAGGTGAAGGTAAGTATTATCTATACAGTTAGCGTCGTTGTAGAAGTAAACTTAACTATCTACATTCAAAAAATGCAACTGCTTACGTTTTGAAAATTTCACCCAGCAAACATTTTGAGTATTTTTCGACTCCTAAATTTGTCATATTAATACGTGTTAACCTCATATATGAGCCCAAAATAGTTCCCGACTTATGGGTACATGACTCGTTTTTATGAGCCCAAAACCACTCTTATTTATACATATTTATATATATACCCTTAAAACATTCATATTTGAGAAATAAAATGAGCCCAGAAAGGCTACCGAACTTGGGAAAAAGGGCACGCTTTTGAGAACCATAAAATCCTCATATTTCTGATCATTCTTAAAATATTCATATTTTAAAATGAATTCGGTTTTTAGTTCTACAACGACGATTTTTGGTTTCCCTCTTCAAAAATATATACATGCTCATGTTTTTCTAGCCCATACATCCGAAAGAAAATACATTTCAAGTAAATTCATGATATATGTTTGCCTGTTGAACTTACTCTAATGAAATGCATTTTTATTTGATTATTAATATTTTAGTTAAACAACCAACAAAATACCTTTATTAATTTTGCATAATTGTGGCAGGATATAAGCTTGTGCATTTTTTAGGGTTTTATTACAGCAACGTTTTGTAGGTCCTATATTCAATCAAATCAACACAGAATATTTCAAATATTTTTCAATTTTGTTCAAATTTATCTCACTAATACAAAAAATACCTTTAAATTCAGTAATTTTATAAAATTATTACGGTTTTGCAACATATTCGTACTACTATTATTTTGCACAGAAACGTTCAAGACTGGCCTACAAAAATTAAGGTACTTTTTTAAAAGTGTAAAAAAACAGTATTAAAAAATCAAAAATTAATCATTGTGTGGTATTTCGATGGAATTCATAATTTTAATCAAAACTTAATACTTACTGCCTCTTTCTGTATTTCGAAACGAAAGATTTTAGACGAAAGTGACGTAATTTAAAATAGATTTCAGAGATTTAAAAGTAAAGTAACATGAAATTAAAATTTGTGTGACGAAATTTTGCTGTCAAATTGTCGTTTCGTCGTTCGAAACGAAAGTGGCTATTAGTTTTTTGATATTGCCTAAATTTATTACGTAAAAAAAAATAGAAATTCATGCTGATTATGAAATCCGGCGGATTTGTTGCGGCGGGAGTCTATACGATCCGCACTCGACTCACTTTTTCGGAGAAAATTTATTATTGAATTCGTGCGAGTTGAGATCCGCTAAAAGTACTCCGAATCTCAGTTAATTTGCACATCTAATATAAGTTAGTACAACTATGTTTGAAACAAATATCGAAAATATTAAAAAAAAATAAGTCTGATACAAGTACAAATTGTTAAGCAAAGATCTACATTTCTAATATAATTATAACTACTTTAATTTATATTTTTAATACAAAAAAAATTATAATTATATATAATACATACGTTTAAAGAAGAACAAAAAAAATGAATACCTAAAATACATTCATCATAACTCACTACAAGCAAATCAACGAATAATTCAACATATTCAAGATCGAACAGCACACCAAGCCAATTTTAACATACTAACATTGACAATTGTATTCCCACCAAAGACTTGCAACATAGACCTAGTGTCTCAGCAGTCTTTTAAATATTCACCCCTTGTGGTGATGTTATTCTATTGTGAATAACACATGAAAAGAAGAAAACATATTTATATTTTTAATAAATACTTTATTTTTTGGCCATTACAACCTATGAAGGATTCCGCCGCAGTTATTACGCCACCCTAGTGCGCTCACTGTTGACAGATAAGCACTTCAAGCCCCACTAGTCGCTTTACCGGAGTTTCGGACGCCCTCACCTACGTTGAACAGAATTGAACACTTTTTTTCTGGAGCGTTTTTATCTATATGCTCCACATGTCCAAGACAGCAGGGGCGCTATATTAATGCACATGACATGTCGGCGTAGAGCTCATACAGTTTGTCGTTTCATGATTATGTTCTCGTTTTCAATGGATTTCGGGTCATAGATTTTCTATAGAATATTTCCCATCGGTGTTAGCAATCGTCCATACCTCAAGGCCATAGAGGATAACTGACACGAGAGCAGCCTCCCTTCCTCAATTGCCTATTGAGCCCAATTTTAGCACCTGCTGTTCAAGAATGATATTTTATTCCTGTTGATGCTGGACCCTCGACGAAGTAGTTTATGGCTTCGAAATTGTGGGTGTCAATGGGTATCGGGGGCAGCATTCATCGGCTTCGTAGAAGCGCTCGTAGAAGACCTCTTTGATTTTGTTGTCCTTCTAGTTCGTCGGAGCATGCACACAACTTAGTCCAATGAAGAATGATTATGAATTGATACGGATTGTTGCAAATTTCACGGTGTAAACCTGTAGACAAGATGTTGCAGTGTATTTCCGACTACAAATGCCCAACCAAATTCATACCTCTCCATATGACACTTGTAATAGATGTCACAGGAGCGGGACAGGTTTTAAACATCCCATTATCTAGATTGCGGTGGTCTTTTCAGGGTCTTTTTCAGGGACATCAAAAATCCCTATATTATACGTTATTATACATTTGTGTGGGTTGTATATTATACGTTTGTGTGGGTTGTCATCGTGTTTTCGGGTTGGAGACTGTCTTAGCAAAACAACCTTTTTGGAGGTCCAAAATCTCTGTATCGTTTTCCCCGATGATACATCCTGGCTAATACCCGATCTTCAGATGTTTGCTCAGTTAACGGTGTTCACCTACGCGAAGGTGGGACTAGGAGTTATGGAGGATATGCTATGATAAACTATTGAACACTACACCATTATAAATCCACAATAAATGCAAATATAATTAATTTAATTTCGAATTCCCCTTAATTTCAATTCGGATTCAAAGTGATAAAATTTATATGAACATCGGAATTTTTGCGTTTTCAATAATAAAATATTTTATTCCGAATCCGTTCACTTTGCTACCGGCGTTTTGAATTATTAAAATATGAAAAAATTTTGATATATTCCCGCCGCAACAAATCCGCCGGATTCCATAATCAGCATGTTACTAGTAAATACACCTATTAAACTTCTGTTTTGCCGCATTATTCTCCTTGTCTAATACTGTACATATTCTAAATTTCAACTTTCTACAGGATTCATGTGTTATAGGGTATTTTTTTTATTACTGACTGAACCAAATTGTCCATTTTAACTTACGATATTCTCCAACCAAGACAGGGGTTCTATGTCTTCTGGGTTTCACGTAGACCACCACTCCGGGATTTTCCTTTGCGAAATCGACCAAATTATTCTCAATAAATTCTCTGTATGAAATAAAATAAATTTTCAGTTGCAAATATTCTTGGTTACCAAACCATTTTGCGGCTCACCTCATGCCTTTACTTGATCCATTATTTTTGCAGAATTTTAATGTTATTCGCTGCAGTTGACATACGTAGCGGCCCAGTCCATTTTGTAGCGGAGCACGTGGAAACCCAGATTTTAGGAATAAATGACTGTTAGACATTTTTTTTTATTGAAAATAAGACTATTTTAAAAAATTAGCTGCTCAATGTAATTCACAACAAAATAGTAACCTACAAAAAATTGACGTTTCTAAGGTTGTGAAAATAGAACTGTGGTGAAACAAGAATGGTGGAAAAGGTATTGAGACAACTGTCATATAAAGTATAAAGGCCTTCATATAAATTCAAGTTAACAAAATCAGGGATGCAATTTTATAATTCGATAATCGATAGGGATGAAATCGTGCAAATTGATATCAGTCGACAAATCGTATACGCAAATCGTATACGCAGAGTACCAAATAAATATATTTATTTGGCTCAATCGCCATTGAGTCGATTTTGAGAAAAACGATAAAGAAGATTTGCATTTACTTTAAAATAGAAGCAAGTTTTCGATTTAGAGCATAGTCAATGCAGAATATCTCAGTAGCGCGATTCCAAAACTCCGTATGGAAGAAATCGATATCGTTAACAACAATTAAAGACAAATATTGTTAGGAGGTATTCCGTACATAGTTCGCTATGATATTTATCGTCAGCTGTCATCGTTAAGAATTTACCGAAAACTGTCGATACGATAGCGTTGAAATTTTTGTTGTTGTAAGCCTGCTTGCTTTTCAACGATTTAAACGATTTTTAAAAACTTTCCGAATTTATTTGTCTACATATAATGTATTCAATATTAGTGAATCATTTTTTTCAAGTACACCTTACGTCTCAACGTACCTCAAATAAAGTGAGGGGGGAAACTACAGTATTTTTTTGACTACATATTAATGGTATTTATTTAATCGAATAAGTTTGTCTTCTGTCTAGGTTCATATTTGTATGAGGTTGTTATATAAATATGTGCCTTAAGGCATATTTTTAAAAATTTTAATGTTTACTGTGTATATAAAGCAATGAATTGATAAGTGCCAAACATTTTAAATATTGAACAGAAAACACATCAAAATTGATCAAACAGTAAAAATGTATCAACAAATTGAATGTGTCTCTGTGTCATTGAAACCAATTTCCGAAAAAATGCTGATGAGTAATGGACTAGTTTCAAAAATCGCCTGCATTTTAAACGTCAAAATATAAATTACGCCGTTTTCAAAAATTAAATATTTCGGTTACTCAAAAAATTTAATGCGCAAAGATATCGAGCTTGTGTATTATATTTTTCATACAAATGTTGGCAGATAGTATAAGTGGCTATATATATATATATATATATATATATGCAGATATGCGGTAAACGGCTGTTGGACCTCTAGCCATATTTTGGGTTTCCGAGATATCATCTGAGATCAGTATAACATTTTTAATATTTTGGAGAGATATTTCTTAAAAACATTTTTTTTTAATTTAAAAAATATGTATGTTATTTCTGATTTTCTTCTTAACATTTGTGTTAAATTTCATAGCTATATTCGTACCCAACCAGTAAGCTCTCGAAGAGATAACTAAAAAGTTATGTTTTAGTCAACCATTAAAAGTTTTACTCTAGACAACCGATAAGATATCTTAAAAACAGCTATCTTAAAAACAGATAACTTAAAAACAGCTTTTCGTCAACCCTATTAACTATCAATACACTTGTAAAATATGACAACAAATTATTATCTACACGCTGCAAAAAAATGGCTCTTCCAAACATAATTTTGCAGGCATTAACATGTATGTTTGGAATTTTATGTAAACATAATATATAATTGCCTGATAAATCATTTGTAAACAGGATTGTCTTGAGACTTGAACAGTGTTGTAATGAGATCTGATTTACATTATGATATTATGCACGGAAACATTTTGATGTTGCCCCTTAAAATGGTATATGTTCTAATAGAAACATAATAATTACTACATCCAAACAAAATAAATATTTGAACTGAAACATAAATACACTAAGATAACCAGAAATATCACAGCCTTAAATATCATGTTAATTATAATTTATTTAGAACGTATCACCAACCATCTCTTAAACATCCATCAAATACGATAAATATTGCTAGCAATCATCTTTCAAATTATTTTAGCAACCATCAATTAAACATCTTACAAATATGAAGATAGTTGAGAAATATTTGGAAAAGGTACTCCATTAGAATTCGTGGAGTAATTTTTATTGAATTGAAACAAAAGGTATCAAATGGTTTTTATTTATTCTAGAATTAAAACAGTATCCTTGATATACATCGCCATCGTCTTTATAAATCATTCGCGGAAGAAACCAGTTGGCCCAGCGCTGCTGTCATCAAAGTAAACTCTGAAATAAATATTTTCCATCACGTCTTGATAATTTTAATCCCAGGAAGTTTTTTTTCACTTTTACCATTAAAATGTAATATTTGAGTCGACACTTTATTACACCATTGGATTTACTTAATTGTTGTGGATAAATCGAGAGTAAGGAAAAAGTACGCCATTTTCCTTTTTTATAGTAGTCAAATGTCAAAATAGCTCAAAAGTTTTGTTGTAAATGTCCAAGAACTCAGGATGTTTGCTATCAGTCAACCGTAAATATCTCAATTTTCGTTGCTGTTGTGGCAAACATCTCGTAACTATCTGCATATATGCCATATTTAAAAATTATTAATAGTTTTGCTAAAGGATTGAAACCTAAACGAATAACGGTTTCGATTTCGGTTTCGGTTTTTTCCGCGTTTCGGTTTCGGTTACGGTTTTAGATTTTTATTACGAAACGGTTTCGGAATACCGGTTCCAAGTTACGGTTTCGGTTTTGCTTTTGGTTTTTGTAAAAATTTATTTTTTTCCATAATTTTCAAATAATTTAACATTGTTTATATTGTGTTAAGTTATGTTTAAATTGTTATATGGGGGTAAATGGGAAACGTAATTTAACAATGTTTGTTGTTATTTTAGTGAAAATATTGTGTTATATAAATTATTTAATTGATTTCGCCAAGAAAAAAATTCAATCGTGACCACAAGTCATTGAAAAGTAACATTTTGACTTCACCTGAGATATGATCTGAATTGCAGAGGAGAGCCGAGAAGCGAACCTTAAATAAAAGCAAGAAGAATACATCGGCAAATGTTCTTAAACTTGATGAAAAGAAGAAGAATTATGTACAATTTCCATGCATAAAACCAAAGACATTAAATTTCATCAATTCAATGAACTGCAATATCTGCAAATAAATATCTGCCTTTATACTTGGAATGTTCGAACTTGCACTTTATTTTCCGTATTAGTTACTAATTTTTTCTTGTATCACCACTGTTTTTTGGTTACCTTATTATAAGTATATATTAATATATATGTCCGATATATCGGCAATTCCACGTCAAACCGGGCGCTTTTCAACAAAAAATGACTTTATGAGCTCCGATCTTTTTGAAATTTTACAGAGATGTTCTGTGCCAAAAATATTTGACACGTATTTTTTTTTTTTATTAAAAAATGATTTTTTTTTCTGTCAATCTGAAAATTTTCGTCCATATTTAACATTTTGCATTTAGTTAAACTACTGTAGAACGTGAATTATATGTTCAATATTAAACAATTTGGTCTTATTTGAAAGGTAATGAATAGCTTTTTCTAATGGTTTAAATTCTCTAATACAAACATAATAAGAAAAGATGGTCCGAAAGTTTCAAACCCGATTTTGGTGGTCAGCACATAATTTTATTTTATTTTTTTTACACCTTCACAAAACTGCATAAATAGTGCACCAACACTAAAAAATTAAGAGTGCACTCAGAAGAAAATGTACCATTAAGTACTTTATGGTACGACCATTGATTTTATGATTCATGGATTAATAGTTTTTTCTTTTTAAATCAAAAGTTTTCTAATTAATTCAATAGTATTTGTAAAATTCAGTACCATAAATTTAAATATTTCAATATTATTATTTTAAATAGAATAAATACTGTTGGTTTAATAGTTTCCTCCTATAATAATAAACGTGGTGTAAAAAAACCATAAAAACGAATACAAACATGTTTGTTTTGTAGGTCATTCTGCGTGTTTACTCAAAATGGTCGCAGGCTTTTTTTTTGTAATAATCCACATTATTAAAAGCGACATTGGTAAGTACTCAAAGTATTGATGTAAGTAAATTATATTTATATATTTATTTATTTATATTTATTACAGAAAATAAATTATACATCGATCTTCTATTATGGCAACGGACTTAAAAGTAACTGCAGACTTAAGTACTACAATCAATTATTGAAACCAAAGCAAACATTAAATGTGTTATAACATTTTGCAGCAAGAAGTGTCATTTTATGTGTGTGTTGTAAAAGTGAATATCAATTTCGACATTTAAATAAAATAATATTTACAATAAATTAACTAAAATTCATTTTTGTTTTAATAAATTATTAGGAAAATGTAATTCGACTATACCAAAAAATTAATAATACGTATCATTAAATTTGTATAGGTCTTTCTTATTGTAATTAAAATATCACATTATAAAATTTATGGTACAACCACACATTGTATTATCAGTTTCAATATTACTGAACTAATGGTACGCATCCTATTGACCAATTTTAATGGTATAAATTATTGTTTTTCTATTGAAATACTATCAATTTACCATGATTTTTTTCTGGGTGTGGGACCTCATCGCTTACTATTTTAAAACTTATTTTTCCAAAAAATTTTTTTTTTCCGTGTTTATTAATATTTGTATATTTATTTCGCAATGTAACTTAATTAATGAATTTCCTATTGATTTCGACATGTGAACATTTTTAACATTTATTTATTTGTGCATGTATCCACACCCAGAAAAAATGGTAAATTGATAGTACTTATTTTAATAGAAAAACAATAATTTATACCATTAAAATTGGTCAATGCGTCCCATTAGTTCAGTAATATTGAAACTGTTAATATAATGTGTGGATGTACCATAAATTTTATAATGTGATATTTTAATTACAATAAGAAAGACCTATACAAATTTAATGATACGTATTATTAATTTTATGGTAAAGTCGAATTACAATTTCCTTATAATTTATAAAAACAATTTTAGTGAATTTATTGTATAATTTATTTTATTTAAATGTCGAAATTTATATTCACTTTTACAACACACACATAAAAAGACACATTATGTTATAAAACATTTAATGTTTGCTTTGGTTTCCAATAATTGATTGTAGTACTTGAGTCTGCAGTTATTTTTGAGTCCGTTGCCATAATAAAAGTTCGATCTATTTTTTATTTTCTGTAAATAAAAATATAAAAATAAATAAATATATAAATATAAATAAATATATAAATATAATTTATTTACATTAAATATATTGAGTCCTTACCAATGTCACGTTTAATAATGTGGATTATTACAAAATACATGCGACAATTTTGAGTAAACACGCAGAATGACGTACAAAACGAACATGTTTGTATTAGTTTTTATGTTTTTTTTTACACCACGTTTATAATTGTAGGAGGAAACCATTAAAACAACAGTATTTATTATATTTAAAATAATAATATTGAAATATTTAAATTTATGGTACTGAATTTTTCAAGTACTATTGAATTAATTAGAAAACTTTTGATTTAAAAAGAAAAAACTACACTAAGAAAACAATGATGATTGCCAGAAATATCACAGCCCTAAATATCAAATCATTTAAATCGTATTTGAGACAACCATCTCTCAAACATCCGTCAAATACGATAAATATTGCTAGCAACCATCTTTCAAATTTACGATTATGTATAGCAACCATTAATTAAACATCTGACAAATAGGAAGATAGTTGATGAATATTTGGAAAAGGTACTCCATTAGAATTCGCGGAGTAATTTTTATTGAATTGAAAGAAAATGAATCAAATGTATTTTTATTTATTCTAGAATTAAAACAGAATCCTGGTATCTTTCGAAGGCAGAATTGTACAACGACTTGAGATGTCTTCGCAGAAGAACCAAGTTCGACCGGCGACGCTATCATCAAAGTAAGCTCTGAAAAGAAATATTTTCCATCACGTGTTGATAATTTAAATCACAGGACAGGATTTTCACTTTTACCATTAAAATGTAATATTTGATTTGACACTTTTTTACACCATTGAATTTACTTAATTGTTGTGGATAAATCGAACGTAGTCGAACGTACGTCATTTTATTTTTTTATGATAGTCAAATGTCAAAATACCTCAAAAGTTTTGCTGTAAATATCTCAATTTTCATTGCTGTTGTGGCAAACATCTCGTAACTATCTGCATATACACCCAGAAAAAAATCATGGTAAATTGATAGTATTTGAATAGAAAAACAATAATTTATACCATTAAAATTGGTCAATAGGATGCGTCCCATAGTTCAGTAATATTGAAACTGTTAATACAATGTGTGGTTGTACCATAAATTTTATAATGTGATATTTTAATTACAAAAAGAAAAACCTATACAAATTTAATGATACGTATTATTAATTTTATGGTATAGTCGAATTACATTTTCCTAATAATTTATTAAAACAAAAATGTATTTTAGTTAATTTATTGTATATATTATTTTATTTAAATGTCGAAATTGATATTCACTTTTACAACACACACATACAAAAAGACTTCTTGATGTAAAAGGTTATAACACATTTAATGTTTGCTTTGGTTTCCAATAATTGATTGTAGTACTTGAGGCTGCAGTTATTTTTGAGTCCGTTGCCATATTATAAATATAAATAAATATGTAAATATAATTTATTTACATTAAATACATTGAGTCCTTACCAATAACGCGTTTAATAATGTGGAATATTACAAAAAATACATGCGACCATTTTGAGTAAACACGCTGAATGACGTACAAAACGAACATGTTTGTATTCGTTTTTGTGTTTTTTTACACCACGTTTATTATTATAGGAGGAAACCATTAAAACAACAGTATTTATTCTATTTAAAATAATAATATTGAAATACTTAAATTTATGGTACTGAATTTTTCAAATACTATTGAATTAATTAGAAAACTTTTGATTTAAAAAGAAAAAACTATTAATACATGAACCATAAGATCAATGGTCGTACCATAAAGTACTTAATGGTACATTTTCATCTGAGTGTAGGTCATATTCAAAAAATATTAATAGTTTTGCTGCAACTTTATTGAAACTTATGGGATGTTTAAATATTTGCTTCAAGGCGTACATTTAAAAGAATAGTTGCAGCAAGACTTTCCTAAACATCTTGTTTTCTTAGTGTATTAATACATGAACCATAAAATCACCATAAAGTACTTAATGGTACATTTTCTTTGAGTGCATAATTGTTGGCAAAAACTGGAAACCGAACTGCTGATAGATATGAGGTTGCCGTGTGTCATTTATTTTGTTGATACATCAACTTCCTCAATCGCTGTAACAAATGCACGAATGGCAATTTCGGCAAAATGAAAAATGCAGTCATAAGGTTACGTCAACCAATCGTGCAGTTGCGCGGACTAACATTTCGATTAGAGTAAAAAACAAACAAATGTATTTCGACAACAAATGTATTTCGGTTGCAACACTGAAACGTTAGTTCAATTAACCTCATGACAAAAGAGGATTTTTCTGTGTGTATGTAATCTTAGCACATGAGCACAACGGTTTAATGACAAATTTGAGGGCTGTTTAAAGGAAATGTTTACTGTAAGAGGATTGCAATTGTCTGCCTATATCTTATGCTGACAGTCGCAAGTCCCGATCCCGGGACATTTGTAATGTAGTCCAGAGCACAAGCCATTAAGCCACGGATGCTATTTTATAAACACGTGCTCTATGTTGTAAGTATTGTATAGTTTTTACGATAACGTGGTGTTATTATTTACTAAGTTGATATGATGTGTTTGTTTTTACTCTCCTGCATATAGTTTTGGTATATGCATATATTTTGGTAGGATTGATACTGACCCTACCTGTCATACGTTAATCTTACACCCACAAAAATATTATTGTACCATTAACAACAGCAGCCAGGTTGAATTGATTGTTCAAGTTATATTTAATTAAAAAAACTTGCTTTTGATAATACACTACTACAATCTATCATGAAATTACATCAGCCTTATAAATAATAATATTATGTATATTACAGGTTAGACCATCTAGGTATATTAGCTTATGTTTGGTAGTGAGTACCCAAAGAACGAATCAGTTGGGGCAACCGTCTTTTTTTGCCAATCGATTAATTTAGTTATGTGAACAGTCGACTGATACGCAGTCGTTGCAACACTGGATATTAGTCTACACAAATAATGGATACAATGGACACAACCAATTTGTTTAGTTATTGTAGCTAATTTAATTACACACTAAGGAAACAGAATGTTTATGAGAGTGTTGCTGCAACTAAAATACTACTCGCTTTAACAATTAAAAAATATTTGTAGTAGATTCACTGCAACTACTAGGGAAATAGGTACACCCAGAAAAAAATCATGGTAAATTAATAGTATTTCAATAGAAAAACAATAATTTATACTATTAAAATTGGTCAATAGGATGCGTCTCATTAACTCAGTAATATTGGAAATGTTAATACAATATTTTTTGCACCATGAATTTTATAATGTGCTCCTTTAATTACAATAAGCAAAACCTATAAATATTTAATGATACGAATTATTAATTTTATAGTATAGTCGAATTACATTTTCCTAATAATTTATTAAAACAAAAGTGGATTTTTGTTATTTTAGTGTACAATTTATTTTAATTAAATGTCAAAACTGAAATTAACTTTTAAAAAATCACACACATAAATGGACACGTTTATTATTATAGGAGGAAACCATTAAAAACAATAGTATTTATTCTGTTAAAAATAATAATATTGAAATATTCACATTAATGGTACTGAATTTTTCGAATACTATCAAATTAATTAGAAAACTTTTGATTCAAACAGAAAAAACTATTAATTCTTGAACCATAAGATTAATGGTCGTACCATTAAGTACTTAATGGGACATTTTCTTCTGAGTGTAGAATTGCTGCAAATATTCACATATTCCACATATATTAATGCTTTTGTTGCAACCCTTTTAATATTGTCTAAATATCACAAAAAGTGTCAAATATTTGACTTGAATAATTTGCAACTGTAATGATCAAAAATACATCGAAATTCTATTATGGCAACGGACTCAAAAATAACTGCAAACTCAAGAACTACAATCAATTATTGGAAACCAAAGCAAACATTAAATGTGTTATAACCTGGGCAAGTTTTTTTTGGCACAAAATATAGTTAAATATGGCAAGCAAAATGGCACAAAAAAACACTAAAAATGGCACAAAAATAGGCAAAAAAAAGGCAAAAAAATAGCCAAAAAATTGTACAGAAATAGTCAAAAATGACACAAAAACAGTCAAAAATTGGCAAAAAAAATTATAAAATTTTTCAATGAACTATTTTTGTTGACATCATAGATTTCTTTTTACACGGTCTAATATTTATTTCGTTAATTTCATTTACAAAATTATGAACACACAAAAATAAGTACACACACCCAGAAAAAAATACTATATAAATAATAGTTTTTTACTATTAAAAATATTCAATGGAATAAATTATTATTTTAATCGGAAAATACCATTAAATACCATTAAATACTAGAAAATACCATGACATTGCCATTGAGTTTATATGAATATTTTTATTTTTTGTATACTATTAAATCAATAATTGTCCTGTTAACCAATTTTAATGGGATTTGAGGGAATTTTTTTCTGGGTGCAAGAAAAGGACGTCATATATTTTTTTAATACAACCAGAAAATCGAAAATAATATTTAAAAAAGGTTTGCCAGAGTGTATAAAAGTCATTTTTAGGCAAAGTATATCAAAATTGGCAAATTTTTAATTATTGAAAAAAGGGCAAAAATGGCATTTTTTGGCAAAAGCAAAAAAAAAACTTGCCCTGGTTATAACCTTTTGCATCAAGAAGTGTCTGTTTATGTGTGTGTGGTAAAAGTGATTATCAATTTCGACATTTAAATTAAATAATATATACAATAAATTAACAAAAATACATTTTTGTTTTAATAAATTATTAGGAAAATGTAATTCGACTATACCATAAAATTAATAATGCGTATCATTAAATTTGTATAGCTCTTTCTTGTTGTAATGTGATATACATTATAAAATTTATGATATAACCACACATTGTATTAACAGTTTCAATATTACTGAACTAATGGGACGCATCCTATTTACCAATTTCAATGGTATAAATTATTGTTTTTCTATTGAAATACTATCAATTTACCATGATTTTTTTCGGGGTGTAATGCTTTTTTGCATTACCATTGTTTTTTATTACCTTATTATAATTTTTTTATCCTTAATATATATGTCCGAAATTGAGCTGTTTCGAAAAATCAATTAAAAGATTTATAAATGGTATTATATTGAATAGATCATTTAAAAAATATTCAAATTAACTTTTCAAAACTTGTTCAACTTTACCCCAGGCTTCCCTATATATTTTACTAATACAATAAATAAAAGCCAATACCATTAAAATTTTAATCATTTTTTAACAAAATTTACCGCTACACAAATTAATGAAACAAAAACCAATTTTAGACCAAAGACCGTTGTTTTGGAAATATTGTTTCTCAAAAAACCACATGTGAAATTTTGTACACCCAGAAATAAATACTATATAAATAATGGTTTTTTACTATTAAAAATAGTCAATAGGATAATTTATTATTTTAATCGGAAAATACCATTAAATACTAGAAAATACTATGACATTGCCATTGGATTTATATGAAAAGATATATTTTATTGTATACTATTAAATCAATAATTGTCCCATTAACCAATTTTAATGGTATTTGAGCGAATTTTTTTCTGGGTGTACAACAAAAAATTTTATTTTGGAAACTCCAAATTTTATTAAATGATATATTATTAAATGCCTTATTCCTAAGATCTTCTATATAAAATAAAATATGTTTTTCTGTTTCTTTTTATACCTGTTTAATAAAACCGAAACCGTTTATTTCGGTTTTGAATATCGGTTTATTTCTGATTTTCATATAACGGTTTCGGTTTTAAAAATGAAACGGTTTTAAACGGATATCGGTTTCCGTTATGGTTTCAATCGTTGTCAACAACAAAAAGAAAATGTACACCCAAAGAACGAATCAGTTGAGGCAACCGTCTTATTTTGTCAACCGATTTAATTAGTTCTGTCAACATTCGAATGATTCAGTTGTTGCAACACCGCGTATCAGATCACACAACTAATGAATACAATTGACACAACCAATTTTTTAGTTGTGGTAGCCAATATAATTATAAGAAATCGGTCATTTTACCTAACCCTAGCGCTCTAACGTGTTGCAAACACGAAGTCAGCATCACAACAGCGTTCGGAAATGGCCGATGACTTGTTGTGCTGCTGACTTCGTGTGTGCAACACGTTGGAGCACTAGATATAAATAAAACTATCTGTAAAGTCAACTAAATATAGGTTATGCCTCATTTTGAATTTAGATGCCGTAGTAATGGAAATAAAATAAGTATAAAATTGATAAAAAGTTTGTTTCCCCAATCAATGTTGCAGTTCCTTCAACTAATAGTTGGTTACGTTTCACCATAAATGAATTTCAGTTGAGGCTGACTACATTTGGTAGATGCAAATGAATATTCGATGAAACAACTGAACGTCAAGCTAATATTTTTTTGTATGTACAAACAACAATATATTGTAAACACATTTCTGTTAACAACACTTTGATGTATGTCGATTTTAAAATATTTAAAATTCTCTTTAGACGTAAATTAACTATCTCTTAATTACTATCTTGAAAACATTTTTTTTTAACTAGTACATGTTTTTGTTATGAGTGTAGATAATATTTTTCTTCGTCCAGATATAATTTGTAAAGTAAATATTCCTTTATTCCGTATTATGTTTCTCATCATGCTATGACTACTTTGTACTATTTTAAATGAGAGTAAAATAAAAATATTACTCTTAAAAATTGTATATTAGAATAAACTCTTTAGCACAGTTCTAAATGTATTGTTCACAAAACAAATTACAAGCCAAAATCTTGGCATATATGCTTTTACAGTATTTATTCATCGCTTAATGTCACCGAATGTTATTTTATTTTTTTTTAACGATAACGAGACATAATCCGAATTGTTTTTTGTGTATCTTATTCCACTAAGGTGATGTATGATGAAGTGTAGGATAAACTTGTCACGGAAATTTAGAGATAAGGCCATTTTCTTATTTACTCAACCAATAATGATTTTTCTGTAGTCTTAATATACTATCTCATGACTGGGCTTAATATTGTGATAGCTCCAATATTGACCGTACCTGTCAGACAGTTCTGATTGTATGTTCCTTTAAACTTAGACAACATTTGTTAAACAAATATATATATTTTTTTATTATGTTGTGGGGCATGATATTGTGAATGTCGTAAAATGGATCCTATCTGTCAGAAATTATCAGAAATACTTTACTTTAAAAATGTAACGGATAAAAAAGTTTTATAAGAAGTTCAATAAAGCAGTGAATATGTTGCTTTTTAACAATATGAGATTGTCATTGTAATTAAGTGGCACCTCTATCTTCTGGCAGCGAGATGAATGTCCGTTTATTTCTGTTATTTATTTTTCAAATAAAATAAAATATAAGTTATATTTAAATAATTTTATTAGTTAGCAATTATTATAACTTTATATTTTTAGATCCGAGAGTCACCAACTACTAACTACAATGCTACGATGGAAGAGCAATGTCTTCTAACGTAATTGGATGGCGATTTAATAGCAAAATTAGTGAGACTATCTGCCTGTATACATACGTGCAGTCCTTTGTTAAGATCTTGACGACACATGCAGAACATGATTTTTTTGTCAAACTCCATTAGAACAAATATATTACAACTAACAATTTTAAAAGACATTTGATTGGCATTTTATATTTTATTCATTGACAATCCCGATTGTTAGTCAAACAATCGAATGACGTTTTAAAATAACAATCTAATTGTCAAATCGTCGGTAGCTCGTCTGGTTAGTGCACTAAGAAAACAAAGATGGTTACCAGAAATATCACAGCCCTAAATATCAAATTATTTACAAATTATTTAAATCGTATTTGAGACAACCATCTCTCAAACATCCGTCAAATACGGTAAATATTGCTAGCAACCATCTTTCAAATTTACGATTATGTATAGCAACCATCAATTAAACATCTGACAAATAGGAAGATAGTTGATGAATATTTGGAAAAGGTACTCCATTAGAATTCGCGGAGTAATTTTTATTGAATTGAAAGAAAATGAATCAAATGTATTTTCATTTATTCTAGAATTAAAACAGTATCCTGGTACATCCTGGTATACATCGCCATCGTCTTTTTAAATATTTCGAAGACAAAATTGTACAACGACTTGAGATTTCTTCGCAGAAGAACCAAGTTCGACTGGCGACGCTATCATCAAAGTAAACTCTGAAAAGAAATATTTTCCATCACGTGTTGATAATTTAAATTACAAGACAGGATTTTCACTTTTACCATTAAAATGTAATATTTCAGTTGACACTTTTTTACACCATTGAATTTACTTAATTGTTGTGGATAAATAAAAATATAAAAAATAAGCAAAATAAAATAAAGTAAAATTTATTAAATACACAAATATTTTTTCTACAAAAGAAATTACTAAATGGCGATTTATTTTTGAAATACTGTTTTCGATAAATTTATAATATGGCAACAATGAACAAAAAGCATTATCTTATTCACCTCAGTAAATTCCATAACCAACTTCTTACCATAAAAGCCACCTTTTGGGGTTAATCTTTAAAATGGGATTTTAACTTTAAATAGGATTTTTTTCCCAAACGTGAAAATTTTCCCTTAAGTGAATTTTTATGTACATTTCTGGTTTTTAAATGTAATATATATATATATATATATATATATATATATATATATATATATATATATATATATATATATATATATATATATATATATATATATATATATATAAGAGAATACAATTTGAAAAGAAAAACGCCTAAATGACAGAACATTTAGGTACGGAAATAGCTAGGGCTGAACTGAGTTTTCACTGGTTATAGACTTATAGCTTTTAACTACCAAAGAAGCGGATATTAATACGAATGTATTAATGTGTTTTCCGTTATAATAAGTGGAAGTTACAACTTGTGTCTAACAATAAAAGCGAATTGTAAAGATCTTTTGTAAATGTTCATACATTTTTATAAAATATATAATAATGCTTGTAAGTAAAGTTAGAATTTTAATTTCTATAATTTGAGATTAATATAACAATTTATCTTCGCTGACAATTTAATTTAGGATTTTGGGATTATCTGATTAACCATGGTTTTTCTCCAACTTCAATTGGGATTGTTTTTCTCATGGGATTTAATGAAGTATCCCAGCAAGACATGCCTTACCGAAACTCCAACACAAAGACAATATTATATTTGCTCACTCATACATAAATAATTTGAATTACATCCCTGCAGGATCAATGATAGATATATGACCCGTAATTTTACTAGTAATGAAAACTTATATTATTTGCGCGTTGGTTTGCCACCATTTTTTATTTGTAGGTTATTCATTACGTTTGCCACAGCAGCCGCTACAGCAGGAGTAGAAAATAGATTTTACTTAAATTATAAACAATTGATAAGAAGAAAGTATATTAAAAAGAGTATTTTTATAGATTGCTTATTTATCTATTTATATTACAGATATCATCAAAATGGGAGGGTCGTCTGCATTAAACAAATACATGGAAGGAAGCAAAACAAGGGAAAACAAAAGTGGTTTTAATAGAAAATCTGCAAAGCAAGCATTACATTATGAAAACTATAGAATTTTGGATTTTTTGGTTTTATTTGGTTTAATTTGGTTAGTTTACTAATTATTTAACCGTCCCTAACCTCCAAATTAAATCAGTATATTTTAAGTAAATTATTTCGTGAATTTACCTGTAATTTAATCGCCACTTATTAACAAAAGAACAGTGACAGACATAAATTCAATTGTATATCATTGTAGATGAGTGAGAAAGAGATAAAAAATCACACGCACACAAAATTTTCGGTAAATTTTATCCCGACGCTCTTAACAATGTTATAGAAACTTTTACTGAAATTTTCAGTTTTGCTACTAGTAATATTACTGCTAACATGACCGGCAGTGTTCTTGCTGGGTATTTTTGTACTCCAGCCGTGGGAAAACGGGATTTTTTCGAAAATTGAAGGTGGCATCCCTGCATCTCACACTTTTCATTTGAAATTCACCAAAATGCACTGCAAAACATTAGATAAAGAATTCCGAAACCTATATATTGTGGGACGCAAACGTCATAACGTCATTCTTTTACGGCGGCATTTGTATCGAGTGCATTATAGGTTGAGTGCAATAGTATGTGCATCTGATATTTTCACGTGTGAAAACTGGAAAATAGACAGTTTTTATTTATGTGCAAGCTTTAATACTAAGATTAATCGAAATTAAACTGATGACATGACAAATCCGAAATCCAGAAAATCTAGGCATAGCGCCGATCATTGCAAGAGTGCCACAAATGAAGGCCATGTGGGCACAGGACTGAACGTGGACAGAGGTGTTGGTGACGAGGAAAATGTGTGCACAACGCCAACTTGGAACCAACGTCGAGTACTGCAACATAATGAGAGGGACTATGCGTCAGTGGACGGTACGAGTTCTCTTACTTTCAAGTTGAACCAGTCTGTAAAATTTTATTTTTCGATTTTACAGAATTTCCAACACCCACTCCCGACTCTGAGGACTTGGATGAAGAGGACGAGGTATCGCCGGACACATTATCCTCCTTCAGTCTGCAGGAGTGTTTGAACGAAATGAATGCCCGGCGCATTCGACGCAGTTCGGCACATAATCGAGATTTAGGCGGTCAGAAATTGCTGCCTGCTGACGAGGAGCTTATAAAGCAAAATCGCAGCAACAAGGAGCAAGAAAAAAAGTGCAAACCCTGTGAGGGCGGCAACTGCTACTGTTTCACAAGCGACAGCGGAGACGCAATGGGTGGTGCACATGAAGCGTCGACCGCGCGTAAGCTCAGGCGCAGCAGGAAGTCCGAGAGCAGTCAGGTAAAGAGAACGCTTTAACTTTATATACAAATTTAATACAAACTTGGCATTACAGCATTCGCAGGGTGGGCCACAACACAGTATGTCTCAGTCACAGCAGCAACGACGCCAGAGCGCGCCGGCTGGTCTCAAAGATCAGCCACAGCTGCAGGTTAGAAAAAGCGTAGCCAATACAGATAAATCGCCGCATAAAAGGCCGCAACTCACGGCAGTCAGTCGCTTGGAAACTTCGACACGCGATGCGCCGCTTATACATATTATTCAAGAATTGCGAAGCAATTGCGTAATTTCCGAGGTGCGCGTAAATAAGCAAAAAATGCAGGCTGCCCAACGTAGTCGTAGTTTGGGCGCTAAACAAATGCCTAGAAAGACGCATTTTAATTTGGAACAGACTACAGCAGAGGCAGCTGTAGCAGACAATAAACATAAGTTGTTACCCGCCACCAAGGCTCATGCACCGTCTGCGCCTACTTTGGACAAAATCAGTGAGCTGGACTCACAGCAGTCCGAGGCATTTATCTACTCTACCAGCTTAGATTCAAGCGCGCAAAGCAACGACAGTCCGCGACGCCGGCACAAGGCAGCTGGTCGCTTATTGCAGAAACGTTTGAGTCAAACGCAAATACAGTTCAAGCCGCGCAATCACAGTGAACCACCGCGAAAGCCTCCACGCTGTTCCGTCAATCAGATTGATGATATGCAGTCGGTGTCCTCGCTGGCGTCGACATCACCGTCAATGCAGGAGGCCAACCGCGTAGTTGATGACTTCTTGCGGAGCAAGGGGTGTGCAGTGCCCGGAATGGATGACGGCCGTGTCCGCGCAGAAAAACAGCATAAGGAGAGGCACAATGCAAAGACTAAGCTACAGCAGCCCATTGCTAAAGATGCTCTCAGAGCAGACAAACGAAAATCATATCCGATGAGTAAGTTAATAAAATGGAAAATATTAAATATTTAAAAGTTAATGTAGAACATTTAAAGTAAGAAGTAGAAAAATCTGTAGATTTAATGATTGGCTTAATAAATATTTATTTTTTAGTACATTGTGTTATTATTTTAATTACTAACTTCTTAAACACGTAGAATAACAATTTTGAATATAAAAGTTTTAATTTTCAAAATTTTTAAAATGTTATTAAACAATTTTATATTGTGTGCATTGCTTGATATAGTTTTTTTTATAAATAAAAAACAATCTGGTTTGTTCCCGAAGATTTCTTGGCATTATTCTTACATATTTTGATCTAGGGGTTTAATTGTTTGATTCTATAGAAAATAAAACGTAATTTTTTACGAACAGAGTGTGTTTAACTCATACTAAATTTATTATACTTTATTCAGTAATCAATGTTAAGATTGTTTATATGTATTTTAATAAAAAAATAATCATATTTTTGTTTGCAATGCCCTTTACTCTGAAAATAATATTCGTAATTGTCTGAAAATTTAATTTTGGTTATAACTTATCGATTTTTATGGATTCGATCAAATAATGTACATAATACGTGTTAATCGAAACAGCCAGATATGTTTTCGCTCTTTTATTACTTTTATTGTACGATAGTTCCATAAAAATTATGCATATTCTAAAATAGTATTCATACAAAAATTAAATTTGGTAAGTCCTTAGTTTAAGAAATTAACACGGGGGGAGGGGTCCCTTGAGTATGTGTTGAATTTAATTTTATGTTTCTTGGTATTGTTACATTTTCCTTAAATACAACATTTATTTTACTGTACTTTTTCTGAATTTTATTTAGCATATTATTAATCTGAGATAAATTTTCTAAATTTAATTTAAATATTTTAATTTCTCTTAAAATAGATTTTATTAATTAAAAAGTCTCGAAATTTTAAATAGAAAAATATATTAGATACATTAAATGAAAATTCTACCAGTATTATTACTTGTAGAATTTTTATTAAACGTAATAAACGCAATAAACTAACCCATGAGAAAGGTAGGGTAACATGGGAATTTTGAAGTAAAGAATTTTTAAAGCTAGTATGAATTATGACAGTTATATCCGGTCTAGGCAGACACATATTGTCATGTATGAATAAATTAAAATAAAGCTCTGTTACCGATTAATGTAATTCAGAGGTCACCATGGTTTATGAATCTTGAAAACAACAGCAAACTTGTCATCGTGAGACAATTTCCTTTAGTTTGAACATTTATTCGGTTAGTGAGAAAAAAGGTTATTTGTATATCGTCGTTGTAGAACTAAAAGTCACCAAATACTTTATGAAAATCTGAAATTTCGAGTTTGTTGGTTTTTATTATAAAAAGTGATAAATATATTTTTAAAGTTGAAATACCAATTGATAGATTCACATTTTCTTATTATTTGGTACAAATATTGAGCTCATCGTTCAGAAATTGACAAATATATAGGATTTTTGTAAATGAATAATTGGCATTTTGAAAATGTAGTTGGTGACTTTTAGTCCTAAAACAAGGATTTATTAAAAAAAAATATTTACTTCTTGAATCGGTGCTCTCATGAGCCCACCAGACCCAAAACCTCTCCATTATAATTCTGCCATTTCGTTCTCAACATCCATTTTATTCTACTTACCTTAATTTCTGAATGCTTTCACAAGTTTTATATAAAATAGGGTGTCCTAGTGTCCCCTCAGAAACCAACAAGACACATTTATTATCATATTAAACTAAAAAAGAGTTGAATCAGCTATTTTTAAAGCGGAATTTACTCGCATATCAAAAAATGATAACTTTGAGCACAGTATAACAATTATTCTCAAAAAAATATCTGGGAAATTAATCGTACATCATTTTTCATTTTGTAATAACCCTAACACTGTAGTGAAACCTAAACTAGTAGCATAAATATGTAGTATTCAAATTAAAAACCATGTTTCTATATCGGTAACTAGATAAAATGGATGCAGGGAAAATCAGTTAAAAAAAAAAATTGTATTGAAAAGTGTCAAAATTGTCAAAAACAAAACCACCCTGCAGTGAAATCTAAACTAGTAAGGACTGCGTCGAATAAAATTGTCCGCTACAAAAATGAAAAAATCTAGAAATCTAGTAATCGAATTTTTATAGAATAAAATATTTTATTTTGCAAATTATTTTTAGATTTAAATAAAATATAAAAAAAAACAGAAATTAATATTTTTTAATAACCCCTTCCATTAATGTTGTAATGGTAGTGTCCGACACCCTCACAGCTGCTGAAGACCACTTTCTTTTAAATACTTGAAGGTCTTTGGCCACTTTTTTGTTGTCTTCATCTTCCTTTTTACTAAAGCCCAGTATCTCTCAATCGGCCTGAGTTCTGGACAGTTTGGTGGATTGGCTTCTCTATGCACCAAAATCCTGCATTTTGTTGGATCTACTCTAAGGCCGTTTTGCTGTAGTGATATGAAGCGAGGTCAGGCCAAAAAAATGTGGACACTGCATGTTGGCGTAAAAATGGAAGCAATCTATTTTGCAAGCATTCCTTCACATATATTTCGCTATTAATTGTACCCGAAGTCACGAATGAGCTGCTCCTTTTTCCACAACTGCAAATTGCCTGCCAAACAAGGAATTTCTTTGGGAATTTTGTCATTTTTTTTGATTTAAATTTTTCAGCGACATTTCCTCGAGAATCGGCTGTATAAAGTAGGTAGCTGAAAAAAGTCCGCTAAAACATAAGTTTCGTCGTCCATTATGCAGCAATCGAATTTTAAAAAAAAATCTTGGTTCAGCTTTTTAGCTCGTTGTTTTGCGGTTTCATTCTTGACGGTATTTCTATCCGGAACTTTTTGGACCTTGTACGTCTTCAGCCCAGCTTCTTTCTTAGTCCTGCGCACGAAAGATTCTGAGCAATCCGCCTTTCTCGCCAATTTCCTTCCGGATATGCTTGGATCTTTCTTTAAAATATTCACAACCTTCTTCGACTTTTCACGATCATGTGGGCCTTTTATTTTACCAGAACCTTTCTTCCGATGAATACTCAGGTCTTCCTTAAAGCGGTTGATTACGCGAGAAATGGTCTTAGGGTTAGCCCCTACCTCCTTGGCATTTTTTTTAAAAGGCCAACTAGGTTGTTTTTGAAAAATTTTGATTATATTTTCTCGCACTTCCACTTCGTTTGCCATTTTCGCGTTAAATAAATTTTGTATTGACTATAACTGACACAGATTATTTACTGCCATTTAATTAAGAGCTACTATGATCAATTTTTTTTAATTTGAATCTTGCAATAGCACATTATGGGAAGATATGTAACGGACAATTTTATTCGACGCAGTCCTCAGCATAAATATGTAGTGTTCAAATTAGTAACCATGTTTCTAGATCGGTAACTAGATAAAATGGATGCAGGGAAAATCAGTTAAAAAAAATGTTTCGTTGTGGAACGCGTCAAAATTGTCAAAAACAAAATAAATTTTGAAATAAAAATTATATTTCATTTATTTATTTTGTAGGAAACATCTTCCTTTTTAATTTTGTAGTGGGTTCCATCGTGCGATTTGTTTTATGTCTTTCCGCCACGGACTTATACAATATAAAAAATAACCTATTTTAAAGGACCTTACAACCATGCCTTGGCTGCTGATAAAAAGCAGCGTCAGTCACTCTCTCCTATGCTGTCCACCATCAAGTCTCATTTCAAGACTCTTCTTGACTGGAGCAACTTGACCTAGACAGCGAAACCGTTAGATCTTGATAAGCTTGACTGTGTCAATTGTCGTCGAATAGCTTACAGCTCTACTGTTCCAACTGGTATATAGTAACCAGTTTAAAGTAAGACTAAAGTAACTAGTTTATGGAAAATTAGTCTATAGACTGATTAAAAGAAAATAGTTAAAAACTAGTTAAATGTAATGCAAGAGGAGACAATTGACACATCGTAGGACATGAGCATTGAAAAAATTACAGTTCATTGTATGAAAATGGGGTCGAATTCGGGCTAGTTGAGTGTCTACAGAGAACTAGTCCAATACTAGTATTCAACTAATCCTTTACACTGCAGGGAATGAATATATATATAAATATTAAGAACATATTTAGAAAAAATAAAAATTATAATTTATAATTATAATGTGCATTTTTTGACATTAACGTTTTTTACATTTTTGAATGTAGTTTATCCTCAAGTATGCTGTGCCAAAATCGCGTGTCATTTTGTTGGATATTTCTAGCCACAAAAAATTGAAAATCTTGTCATTCCAAAAAGGCGAATCTTTTCGTTTTTTCGCCATAACTTTTTATTGGTATAAGATAAAATAGTGATGTAAAGGCATATATTGTTTGTTTTCAAAGCACCTATCGATTGGAATCATTATTCAAGTAACAAATGGCAAATTAATGTTTGACAAAATATTTTTAATTAATGATGCCAATAGATAGGTGTTTTAAAATCAGAGAATTAATGCCCTTACATTACTATTTTATCTTGCGCTAATAAAATGTTATAGCATAAAAAACAAAAATATTTGCGTTTTGATCGGGATATAGTCTCACCAAATCCGTATTTATAGTTCAATAGGTTGTCCAAATCTAAAGATATTTTACATACGTTATAATAATTGACTAATAAACCAAAATAACAGAAAAAATTAACAAAATATATAAATTTTGCTAATTTTTAAAGCACTTCAAACTTCAAAATTTGATTTCCCAACATTTTTAAAAATGCACATTCGCCCCCTTTGGCATGACAGTGAAGATATAATGTCTAAATATTCATTCCATTTGAGTAAACAATAACTGTTATATAAATATATAAATCAAAACATTTTTAATCTGTTTTTTTTTTTTATATTGTCATGAAAAAAAATTAATTTTTGTTCCGTACGGTATTTGTCTATGATTTATTATAGAAAACTATAAACTTTAGGAACAAAGTGTAAACATACAAATTGAGTACATTAACTCAACTATTTTAAAAATGATAATTTGTTTTCAAAATTCGCTGATGTTTTGAAATTTCCGTATGATCCTCAACATGAACTTCTGTTTTCAGTTCCGTCTGAATGGAGCACTATTTAATTTATATTTTTTGATCTAGCCCTGCAGTGTAAAGGACTAGTTGAATACTAGTATTGATCTAGTTCTCCGTAGACACTCAACTAGCACGAATTCGACCCCATTTTCATACAACGAACTGTATTATTTTCAATGTTCATGTCCTACGATGTGTCAATTGTCCCCTCTTGCATTACATTCAAATAGTTTCATAACTAGTTTATTTTAACCAGTCTATAAACTAATTTTTTAGAGTCAGTTTATAAACTACTTCCTTTAATTTAAATTGGTTGCTATTACCAGTTTTACCAAATTTACCAAATTTAAAAATATGTACATTTAAGTAAAAGAAAAATCATTAGTCCATCTTTGGTCCTCTCTGAACTATGATCCGTATGTGCTATTAGACATTGACATAGTCAAGTGCATCAAGATCCATCGGTCTCGCTGCCTAGGTCATATCGAACAATGTATGATATTGCCTAGCAGCCAAGACCGGCACATGATTGTATGAACCATCATCGTGTGTAACATTGATTTTTTTACATTGAGTCTTCCTTAAATTTTACTTAATTCCATAACGGAGAACCTAATAAAGCAAAAGCCACTAAAGAACACATCACGGTAATTAAAAGAAAGTATAATTCAATATGATAAAGACAATTTAATTTCTATTTCAAAATTAATTTTATTATTGACAATTTTGACATGTTCCGCTACGAAACAATTGTTATTTAATTGGTTTTCTATGCATTCATTTGAACTAGTTACCGATCTAGAAACTTTGTTACTAATTTGAATATTACATATTTATGTTACTAGTCGAGATTTCACTGCTGGGAGTTTGCAGAATTTACTTGTACAAAAAACAAAATCAAGTAAATTAATTAATTTTCCTTCGAGATATTAAAATTTCGAGATATTAAAGTTTTGAAGAACGATCGTTACAAAATATTGAGATATGTATATGGCAAGTGCTTGTTCATCCAATATCGTGTGGTGGTTTGTGTTAGTCAGTACAAAGATCTCCATTAGTTTTAGCAATTATTATTTTTTAAGGTGAGCATTTGGAATGCCGAAAACTAATGACAATTTACATCACTGAACAAATTGTCACTATATTATACATTTTTAAATGTTAAGTTATTGAATTTTGATATACATTTATAAGATTTTTATACTTACGAATTCATTTTATCGTTTTTAACAGCTAAAACCAAACAGAAAGCACATTTTGACCAGCCATTGCCAACATGCCCATCCCTAAGCGATTTAGAACGTTTAGTTCCCCCGAAAATTCGTACAAGTTATCAAAAAAATATTCGCCACGCAATCGAAAAACCCATTAAGCAACATAGTTTTGGTTGGAAAGAGCCGTCTGAACACAAAATTCGCGACATGCTCAATTATGATGCGAACGTGAATCAGCGAAAATTTAAATCGCAGGCGGTCCAGGCAGAACCGCAAACAATCGGCTGGCGTATGCCACCAAAGCTCAATCTGGACACCGTCGATGGAGAGGTTGGAAACAACTTGGCGGCTAACATGTCAACGAAGAATACGCCAGTAAAAACACGACTGCCCTTATCAAATGGCAACGCCGAAGAATCTCAAAAATTTATATTTCGCGAGCAACTCAAGAACTTAGTAAACTCACCATGGTCGAATAACAAGTCAAGTGCTCAACAGAAACCTAAAAGCAGTCTGAAGAGCACTTCGCGATCCTTTCTAAACAACTCCAAGAAAAAAATACTTAAGCTCGTTTCGCCCAAAAAGGAAAATCGCCAGCAACGTAGCGAACCCTTTGATGCGCGACAGACTCCACTGCGATCGATTGGCGTGCAAACATCGAAAGAGGATTTGCCCTACGAGTTAAGTTCTACACCGCAATCGCCACCTGGTAGTTATTTTTCAGCAGTTCAAACATCTCAACAGTCGACCACGCCGACTAGCACACAACAGACGGAGTCGCAAACGCAATTCGATTTTAATCGCACCGTTCAGTCACCGCCGAAAAAGTCTAAAGTTGCTACCCACAGGAAACTGAATTTCCCGTTAAATACAGGTACATCTGGTGCCCCCCCGATGACCAAAACATATTGTTCATTTCATTCGGACCTGGATCAGGATGTAACTCTCTCAAAAATGGGATGCATCTTAAGCAATATACGAGCCAAACTGGAGGCCAGCGATGATCACGCTGTACGCACATTTCAGGTATATATTTTTGATTATACACTATGCGAAATATGAGGTTTACTTGTAAACAAATGATCTGAGTTAATTACCAAAAAAAAAAAACTTATCTTACATTAGGAAATAGAGCGGCGAGAGCAACTCTTTGCTGGCACTGATTGCATCGATGGACCACATCGGCGGCACCTCACACGCATACACGGGCGCCGTGAACGTCCCGTTGCCATCGTTGAGACTGTACATGATCCAATTTACTCGGAAATTGAGGAGGACAGTATACACGTCTGCAGTGGCCCACAGTTCGAGAATAACACGGGAATTCAGCACTTTCAAGCCGAAATGGATCCGACGGCACTGTATGCGAAGGTGATGAAATCACCCAAAAAAATGTCGACACAGCACGTGCTGCCAACAACTGCGCTGGCCAAATGTATGCATGATTCATTAAAAGACCAGTCAGCACAGCGATCAACTGCGCAAACAGTAGACAATGAAACCACAACACGAGCAAGGGAGGCTGCGCAGCACTCACAATCGTTGAATAACATCCGCGTCATGGAACAGCACTCGCCGCCCAAGTACAATCGGAACTTAAGTAAGTCCGACTTATCACTTCAGCGCAGTGAGATATTTTTAGAAAATCTTTGCCGCAGCGAAATCATAGTCGACGCTGGCGGCGACTTGGAACGGTTGGAAAAAGTGCCAAATGTAAGTAACAGCATTATGCCACTGTTATTGTTAGAAGCTACAGTTATTTATTTTTTACTTCAGTTAAATCGTGAGCCATCGTACACATCGTTCGAGCAGCGCTCATCAGCATCAATGGCAGCATTTGATTTAAACCAAGTTGTTGCCGAAGATTGCTACGACGACGACGAGGATGTCGTTTCGTACGAACTGCCCGATGGCGATGAAGCTGCATATCTTTGTCACACTGCTGCTGACAGTCATCTGGGGTTAAGTCACATTGAGCCGCCCCATTCGACCAACCAGAGCACCCCCAAGAAATCCACAAAGCCTCAGACATTTATGACCAAGGTAGAATTTTTTGTTGACTCCTATTAATACTGCTTTAATAATTATTACTTGGCGTTTAGAATTTTTGTTTTCTTTTGTTTTTTCACCTACTGGCTAATTTTTCATTTACTTATTTATTAAGTACTTCTTGGTGTTATTTAGGCGATACTTACTGCTCATTAATATTTCTAAACCTATTTACCTAATCATTGAAAAATATACTTTAAAATTGTTGGAATTAAATTGAAAGCATTTTATTCATTTTTGGCATACAGCTAATTTTTATGTAAGGCATATGAATATGAAGCTCCCAAATAAACATATTTGTGTTCGTGGATAGACCTCAAAATGTTAGCTATATAGTTATTAATCAATTTAACAATACTATTATTGTTTGCTAACAAAGTAAGATTAGACAAATAGTTCTTATACAAATAAATCATTGGTAGAAATAAGTAGAACACAAACATCAAAATTGAAATTTTGTTGAGACTACGTTATTGATAACCGTGAGCCATTTTCATTTACCGCATTTCATCTAAAATACAAATAAATATTCTAAAAAATATTTCAAAAATGACAGAGTTAATTTTGGACAAAAGATAAAACAAAATTTTTACACACATAAATTTAGATTATTTCAAAATACAAATTGACACATAAATTTATAAGTTACACGTAAAATATATACGGTAATGTTCCGAGTTTTGATCGAATTCCAATCGAATTTCATAAAAAATATTCAAACAAACGGTTTTGAATTCGTAGTCTCAGTACACAAATTTGCTTTTTTAATGAATTCAATCCGTTTGCCTTGACTCCGACGATTTGGATTTGTTTGAATAACACATTTTTTGTATTGTGACATTGAATTCCAAACTGTTTGTTTACAAATTCTATATGAAATTTGATCGGAATTCGATCGAAAACTGGAACATGTCCGATAGTTAGCGTAAATTTCTACTATTGACGAATTTTATACCATTCACGAATTTTGCGAATGTTAATATGAATCTCCTTAATATTTTTCAAGTATTTTCCAAGTGTTTTATGAGAAAATATGCAATAGAAATATAAATATAGAAAAAAAATATTCATCAACACATATTGTCTAAAAACGGCTCTACCGAGGTAAGTGTGAACTTCAACCTGCAGAATACTAATATTGACATTTGCCGTTTATGTGAATATTTCATATTTCAGTGAAAAATCAAATACCAGACGTGACACCATGCTTGAAAGCCCGAAAAATATTAAAATACAATTTTAATGAAATAAAATATGTACCTGCACTCAGCAAAAAATAAAGACTGATAAATTAAAATGCTTTTTGAAATGTTTTTCATTTTTACGGTCTGATAATGGAAAACGAAATACGATTTTTTTCAAAATTAAATAAAACGTCTACGAAGTTAATAATTAACAAACATTTATTTGCGAGAGTGCTTGAAATATGTTTCCAAAAAGTATAACAAATCGTACGAAAGGGCAGAACAAACGGTACGTCTAGATTACTTTATACTTATTTGGAGAAATTGACTGCAACAAATCGTCTGACAGAAACACGATTCGTTTTGGCTGTAAGGGCCTTATGCTTTTATATCTAATTGAAATAATTTTGATATAAAATCTAAATTGAATACGTTTTAGTTAATTTTACTGCATAGGTAATTAAATTTTAATAAGAGGTATATTGCTTCTCATTACGAATACAATTTAAGCTTTTTTACAATTTTTATCTATTTGATTTAAGATTTAGCGTTGTCGATAAATACAACTCATAATATTATTAGCATGCTTAATGGATGAATGTGTTTCCTTTTTTAATATTATATATTCCATTTATTTCTGTGTATGTATGATTAATATTAAAATGATATTTTTGATCACGGTTAATAAAAACATTATGAAACTACAGATATACACTGGGTCTAGATCCGACCATAAAAACGATCGTAACCGGACTTAAAAGTATTGTTATGGAAAAACTTACACAAGTTGCTGGCTAATGTAGTTGAGAACTTTTTTTAAATAATAAAATGTAATCTTAAATATATTCAGGATTGGAAGGAATATTTTAATGTCCTATCAATTGTACAAATAATACGTCTCCTTGTTTTAGTACTCTGATGACGAAACCTCACCAGATATCTGTGTGGACCTTATCCCCGGCAGCCCATTGCAACTAAATCAAAGCAACAGCTGTCCCACGACGCCACGTCAAGTGCCACTTGTACCTGCTGTATCCGATCACGCTTGCGCCACAAGTCTCATAGAGGTTTCGACCAGAGGGCAAAGCAGCCGAGCCAATTCGACATTGGCACGCTATCAACGTCTGAAGAATGCGTTGCGAAAGTCACTGCGAAAAAGCAAGCATTTTGTTAAACTCGAAACCAAACGTTTGTCCACCTCGCTGAGCTTCCCGTTATCAGTTGCGCAGACTTCAGAGCAGCAAAGCGAATGCGGACGGGAGACGCCAACCTCCAATTTTGACTTAGATCGCTTGTTTTCTCTCGAGGCCGACGAGCCACTTGCGCAGCAGTTGGCCAAGGCAGTAACAATTTGCCGTCAGTTGCCCGATTTAGAAATTTCAACGGAAATGGTGGAGGCCGAACGTTTATTGCTGTTTTCAACGCTGAAACGCGATGCGCTCAAGATACCAATCGGTAGCAATAGTCTCAGACAGAAGCAGATAGCGCATTTCTATGTGGATGCAATGCGTCTACCGATACGATCAGATGCTAGTCAAGATCTGTTTTTCAACTATTTCTATATAGGCGCCTTTCAGTGCGGCGGTGTAATTAGGTCAACACAGTCCGTCGAGTGCTTAAATCACGAGGCTGTATTCAGAAACTGTGGACTGGAGTTCTCTTGTTCTGGGGAAGATCTCACTGAGGGTGGCGCTGTGACTTGTGACATTTTTATGCTTAGGCTCAGAAAAGTATCGACCCTTTCGCTGGAGCCCAAGAAATCTCCATATCCGGTAAGCTTACGACTCCCCTCTAAAAGTGCCTAGCTAATACCATGTTTTTCTCTCTAGAAAATGTCAAATCTATTGAAATCCGGTTCGTCGCATTCGTCCTCTAGCGAGGAAATCGTGTCACGCTTCCGGCTGCATGGCACGTTTACACTCGAAGCCGGAGACTTTGTCCCATACGAATACGTCGACGCCGAGTCTACGTTGACGGATAGAATTTGTCTTCGTTCGTCCGCCGTCTGTAAAGTGGACGTAACACCACGTGCAAAGTCCTCAAATCTACCAACCGAAGTGCAGCTGACGGGACGCGCCGAACTGCGTCTGCCTAAAAGTAGACACTGCGGATTTCTCAATGTACAGGATCCACAAAGCCAACACAGTTGGAATCGTCGCTGGTGCACTCTGGACGGACTGTATGTGCACGTATGGCAGGATGTTAATGACGTCAACGTAGCAGCCGCCTTGCAGCAGTTCGATATGCGTCACATTTTTGGCTTGGCGCCAGCGACTCCATTGCAGTGTGCTTCGCGTGAACTATGTGCGCGACCCCGATCGTTTTCTTTATGCAGCTCACATGTAGATGACACTGCTGGGAAGACTATCATGCCAACACTAGTTTTTTTCTCAGCCGAGTCTCAAAGTGATCTCAACCAGTGGCTTTTAAAATTAAATGAAGTGCTAGAATTTGTTGGCAAATGGATATCATGAATACAGGATGCCGGCTGTGCCTTGCCTTAGTTTTATATATTTTATCAAATTTTATTAAATGTTTATATTCTTATTTTTAAGTGTAGCATTTTAAGTGTTTCTTTGTAATGAGACATTCCATTTATTTGTTGCTTATGTATTCAAAATATTTTTACATATTTTATTTGTACAACATTTTGTAGTTTTAGTGCCATTTAGTAAATACCATTAATTTCATTTTTATGTTGTCGTTTGTATAATCCCAAATGTGCGAAATAAATAACATGGTATAATCAAAAAAATATTTATCTGAATATTTCAATATGTCATCTGCAAAAATTTTATCATGTTTGGAAAAACATATATCTATATATATATATATATATATATATATATATATATATATATATATATATATATATATATATATATATATATATATATATATATAACTCATTAATGGTATTCATCTAAGGTGGCAAATGAGCCGTATACCGCGTATCTGCATAAAAAACAGTCTCATATACGATCTGCCAACATTTGTATGAAAAATATTATACACAAACTCGATATCTTTGCGCATTAGATTTTTTGAGAAACCGAAATAATTAATTTTTGAAAAATATTTAAAATTTTTGGCATTTATCAATTGGTTGCTTTATATACACAGTATAAATTTAAATTTTTAAAAATGTGCCTTCATGTAACAACCTCATAAAAATATGAACATACACAAAAGGCAAACTTATTCGATTAGATGAATACCATTATTATATCTCAACCTATATCTATAAACTCATTTTCCGTTTTTTTGTTTGTGCGCTATGCAAACGTACACCTGTGCACGGATTTCCTTAAAATTTTAAATATATATCCTACAGACCCAGGAGCAGGTCACTATATAGTTTTCGTTGACCACGTCCACTTTTACCACCATTTCTATTTTTGGTGTATAATTCAGTTTCATAGCAAAACCGCTGAACGTATTTTTCTGAAAATTTGCATTACTATGATATTAAGTCCGTGGATATAAAATCCATAAATAAATCATATTGGGTAAAGGGGAGTGGTACCTTCCATAGAACCCTATACGCTATATCTCAACCCTAATGTTATCGATTTCCACCAAACTTTAAATTTGGATGATACTAAGCTTACTTAATCTCACTACACTCACTCACCATACCAAAACACACCAAATCAAAATTCACCACACCAAAACTAAATATGAATCTTTTGCACGAATTACGTTAAGATTGGAATATACTGGACCCAAGAGCATCCTTAAGTATAAATTAACCAGATTGGACAGATGGGAGTAACACCTCCCATACATCCCAAAAATTCACAATGCTGTACCTCAGTACAAATGTTATTGATTTTGACTAAGGTTTAAATTCTGATATTACTTATCTAACCAAAAATCACTACACCAAACTCACTACACTAAAACTCATCATATCAAAATTCACCAAACCAAAACTAAATTTCAAATCTCCAAGTTCCTTTAAATTTGTAATATATATCGTAGAAACCCAGGAAAAGTTAACAAACTCAGGCAGACTAGCAAAACTAAATACTAAAAATATTTTTTATATTAATTAAATCACTCACATTCACAAAATGTTTGCACGAGTCGTGCACGGGTCCAGCTAGTAATTAATAAAGTCAAATTTGAGATTTTGACTTTTAATTTTTGATAAAATTTGGGGAACTGATATACTGATCACTGTTGTATTACTGATCACTGTTGTATTATTGTTTATGCCGATATATATCTTGAACTAGGAGCGCTATATAGTTCGATAAGGAAAACTCCGTTATGAAATTTAATGTTTTAAGAATATTTATGACTATAACTATGATGGATTTAATGCTTTCAAAAGCGTGTCCTCTACCTAGGTTTCGGGAGCTCTTTGTGTGCTCTCTCTCTTACATAAGTGCTCAAATATGATTGTTTTAGGAGTAAGAAATGAATGTTTTTGATCTCATGAAATCATGTTCTCTACACAGATTTTGGGCTCTTTTTAGTGCACATATACAGTGTCGGACAAAACATAATGAACTGAAATCATACCTTCACTTCTTGTTACATATCATTCTGAATTGTAATTTATTGACATGATTTAATACTTTTAAACTAATAATACAGACATTATTTAAAAATAAAAATATATATGACATCAATTGTTAAGTATTTCTAACTATTTTTATGCTCAATAACTCAAGTTGTCAAAAATTCATGCGACAAAACAATTAGGACTTTGCACGAATATTCAAAACAAAGCTGAAAATTTGCCGTTATTTTTAAATAACATCGAAAAGAGAATAAAAGTGCATTTGTGTTTAATATGCAAGTAATTTATTTATGGTTAGTTGGTCAAATATCTTCAAGTAATAAGGTGGGTGGTTATAAAATGTTTAGTGTTTTTATAATGAATTCTAAAATTTTAGTCCCAATGGCTCGTAACAAATACAATACGCAGTTCAAAAAGCTAATCATTCAAAATTTCCAAGACGGCCTATCACAAAAAGACATATGCGAAAAATGTTCGTTGCCAAAATCTACGGTAAGCTTCATTTTAATTGGGTTATTGGATACTCTAAACTTAAATGTGAGTAGTCGAACAGTACAGAGAAGAGCATGCGATGTTGGACATACAAGTTATCGAGCTGCAATAAGCCATTTATTTCAGAAAAAAATCGAAGAGCTCGTATAAAATTTGCTGAAGATCATTTCAGTTGGTCAGTTCAGAAGTGGAATACAGTTTTATTTTCAGACGAATCAAAATTTAATTTAAAAGACTCCGATGGAATGAAAAGAGTACGAAGACCAAAAAACAAGAGATTGGATCCTCGGTACTTCAAGGGTACTATTAAACAAGGAGGCGGAAATGTGATGGTGTGGAAAAAGCTTATGACCCTTACACAAAATTGATGGGATTATGGATAGGTTTGTCTACCAAGACAATTTACGAAAAGTGATGTTTCCTTATGCAGAGTGGAATATGTCACTTTCTTGGCAATTTCAGCAGGACAACAACCAAAGCACACCTCAAAGTATGTAAAGGATTGGTTTAATGTGGAAGGGATTAATGTCATGTAGTGGCCAGCACAATCGCCGGACCTCAACCCTAGAGATGTAATTTAATATATTTATGTTTTTTTATTAAAATTAAATTAATAGAGAATTAAAAGTTTGAATTCATTTAATATATTTATGTTTTTTTTTATTAAAATTAAAGTCTGTATTTTTAATTCAAATGCATTAATATTGTCAACAATTTATAATTTGACATATATCTGATATATAATAAAAGAGTGTATTCAGTTCAATATGTTTTGTCCGACACTGTTTATATGAGTGTTTTAGGTTCATAAATATGATGGTTTTTGGTCTCATAAAATAGTGCCCACACATTAGCCACAACTCGGTTCTTATTAGCAAAAGCGAAACTTCATTAAAATTATTAAAACAATAAATATGTCAAACCAAAATCGACGACGAAAATCATTTTAAATTCGTTTTAATCGCTGGTATTGATTGTGCGTGCAAAAATAGTTTGAGTCGGCATCTTTTATAAGTGCGTCAATAATAAATTAGTTACCATTTTTCGGCTGCAACTCAGTTTCTATGACCGATTTGAAAATGACTGAAATTGGTCCCTTCTGGCTACTTGGGAGCATCAAGATATATAAAGAAAATTCAAACTGATGAAGTGAGATAAAAGTTATCAGTGATAAACATAAAATATACGGTTATAATTAGGCCTTTTACGCTTTTTCGGTTACAACTAGGTTACAGTGACCCATTTGTAAGCGAATAAGGACTGAAAGGCGTTCCATATCGTAGCTTTAAAATAAACGACATGATAGTCAAGCATTTGTTAAACAAACAGTTGGTTCGAAAACCCACTTTTTAGAAAATTATATTACCCTTCTAAGAATTCACACTATTAGGGTAAACATCCTATTAGGGTATACATTATTGCCTGATAACGACTCATATATCTAGTTGGGTTATAATAATGTTTAAATGCAATGATCAGTTTCCAATCATAGCACAAATTCTACTAGCGTATCGACATGATTAAAACAAAATTTTACATGTGAGATTATTTATTACTGGATTATACTACATTAGTTTAAATAATTAAATAATATACACATACGGATAAATAATGTTTTACACTATAAACAAACGCTATTATTATATGTATATATGTAATGTGCGCTAATAATATATTATATGTTAAGGGAAGATTCCATGTGTTCCATTTTTGTAAAGTGCCCTGAAATTGTATTTTGAACAATTACAATAAGTTAACTAATTATTTGTAGCAATAATAACTGTATACGTTTACTATGAATTTTGTAGTTGGAATCTATTGTAAAATATTATTTTATTGAAATTATTCGATCAGGATTAGTACTAACAGGCTTCAACTGCAAACAACCTTCTCTTATAACCATAACTGCAATTATCTGAATATTGATATGGCTTGGTTTAGACGTGTTCTAAATAGTGTTGGTATTTAGACCAACACATATTTCCAGATGCGATTAGTTTGATGGTTCGTACCAATTTCGGTCACATATAGAGCTGAGCCATTGACACAGACTGCCACCGAATGCGGATTTTTGAATTCACCCCAGTGGCCAATGATTGTTTCCGAACGTGGATCGATGGTGAAGCCGCGTACAGGTAGCATTGAGGTGGGTCCATTTACAGCATACACGATGTCACCATATGCAGCCACATCGAAAACTCGTCCCAAATCAGGCTCCTGTATGGTTGCGGCCGGTTGTCCCTCACCTTGAGATGATTTTAGACCCGCTCTGTGACAATGATAATCAATGTATTATATGAAAGGTAAACATATTACTCTTTAAGAACACAGTAGAACTTGAATTAACTACACAACGAGCCTTAAGGTCCTTATAACGGAATAATATTATATCACTTTTAGAAGAATTTAAAAAAGGGTCTTTATGTTCTATATTCTACTGTGTCGTTCGAGTAGTGTTCACTCACTTTGGACACACGACACGCATATTCTCCCGATCGGCGATGCACAACAGATCCAAGTGCTCCAGCAATGTTATGCCATGTGGTACCTGCAGTGAGAGGAATTCTGCATGCACAGCATATCGTAAAATTGGCTAAATTTGATAGATTTATTTTTAATCATACCTGGCGGCTGTGGTATCGTGCGTAAAAGACGCCCGGCGGCATTGAATTTTAATATGCGCTGATTGCAGTAACCATCGGCGACGAAAAACTGAAAACAATTCATAACATGTGTGAACACTTTTGGATAGTTTCGTTCACTTATATCTGAAATATACCTCGCCTGTGGTAGCAACAGCCACTGCAGTCGGCTTACATAGATGGCTGACCGATGAACCTGGTTTAAAGCGTTTGCCAATTGTCAAAAGCGGCTGGGTTTCGTATGGTTTAAACTGTTGACCAAAATATATATAGTGTAAATTATAATACATATGGAAGTCTTCAAACACACCTTAAAGGCTTGATGCATTGCCACATCCGTTATCCAGTAATTGCCATGCACATCGATTGTCATACCATGCGGCATGTAAAACATCTCTTCGCCCCAGCCCGACTTAATAGCGCCCGTTTTCGGATCCAGTATGTATATAGTTTTCTCCTTGATGGGTCCATATTCAATCAAATAAAAGATGTTGCTTTCATTGAATGTGCTGAAAATAAAATGTTTCTTTAAGTCGTAAGACTTCTTTGTTTTCTCCAATAATGTCAAAATAATTCAGCAGCTGGTTACGATGCTGGCCACGGGCACGGGTTTTGGCCAAACAATCAGATTAGGGGGGTTTATGAGTTTGGTACGCAGCTATTCCGAAGAGATCTTAAACACTAACCAATTGAATGGAAATTTGCACTACGATATTTTGCTAAAAATAATTATGTATATGACAATATTATAATCATTATTACGAAATGAAAAGTGATTTTTGATATTTTGTATACTGTAGTTTTACACTTTTGGTACTCAATGTTCCGGACGGGACAGATTTCAATTAGCTGTCAAAAATGTTCTAGAATTACTGGGAAAATTATGTTTACATTTTTGGAAATTCCGAGTAAATTCTGCTTTAGAAACTGTGGATTCAACTCTTTAAATTCAGTTTACTATGGTAATCTAATTGATCTATTTGGTTCCGGACGAAAACCCTTATACAAAAATCGAAAATTTTCCGTTATTTTAATTTATATAATTATTTTTAAGCTTTAGAAATAATTATTAATGTTACCTAAAAAAACAGAAAATAATATTTTTAATCTGTATATCTTGAAAGTTAATTAATTTGGTTACTCAAAATACATGAAAAATTGATATATGTATATATATATATATATTGCATAGTAAAGTAACTTTATGTGTATCTTTTTATACGTTGCCGTTAATAGAAATTTCTTTTCAGATATTTAGATTCAGATATTTAAGATTCCAAATCCATTGTTGTTTCAAAGATTTGAGCATATTGAATTTTTCGGTCGTGGTTGACGTTTTTCTATAAATGCCCGTATGGATCAGTGCAATTTTTATTAAAACGTATGTTCAATTTTATTGTCCATGTTCTATAAAACAGAGTTACATACCCTACGGTTCTTCGGTGCTCAAGAGAGAATAAATGATGAAATATTTTCATTATCTCGGACCATCATCTCCAAAGAGCATTTTAAAGACCATGTGCTAATTGTATTCCATCTTAGATCGAATATAGGTAGACAGTATAGACAGAGCATAAGTCAGCAGGAGTGAATTTTCTATACATCGTATTAGAATGCCGAGGTACTTGACCGCTTCTCTTGACACATCAAATATATGATCGTTCCAACGGAGGTCACATACTGATATATTCAGAACGTAACACCATTCTTTTGTGAAATATCAGCCAACATTAGGACTTGCTTGCTTTATGTCAACCCAAGATCCCACCCGGAAATTATTTTAAGGTAATTATTAAATGTGTCATTCATAGTGCGTCTCAATCTCCAAAGATTTTATACGCTTGTTGAACGAATATATATTACAAATGTTACTGTCATGTGCAATGAATTTCACAGATAGTCATTGATAAAAACCAGAAATAGGGACCGGGTTATGCCGGACCCCGCGGAAATACAGAATTGTTGAAATGTTATTCGCTACATTCATCGTTACTCGTATTGCACGATCCTGGAGAAACGTCATATACATCAATTTTAAAAATTACTGACACTATAAGTAAGTTTTTAAATGAGGCCTTGACACTTGATAAAGAACCTTTAAAATGTCTAGAGCTACAACCTAACCTCTCCGAAAAGGTGAATACAATTACACACATCGATACAAAGTCGAGGGCGGATATTGGTTGACTGGTATCTGGGAGTGGTGCATTTTGCATTCAATTCTGTCAAGAGATTTGTTTTGTCAACCTGCCTCGGTTTATATTAATTCCACAATGAAATTTTAAAAATAAATTCTAACTAAGTTCAATTTTGGCTTACTTTGCATCCCAATAACGTTCGGCGCGATGAAAAATCACAGGGTTGCCATGTGGATCGATGGCCACCGCTGTCACCTGTCCAAAGGAATGACTGTCAGTTGGCCAATTTTCAACCAGAATTGGTGTGGGCACATTCATCGGTGGTGTAGGGTTCTCAACATATGAAGTGGTTTCTACAGCATGTTCGGCAATATTAGAACTGTCATCGCCATCCATATGGAGCTCTTGTATCTATTGATTAAAATAAACATTACATGTGTCTACAAAATTTTTCTCTCTAGGATTTTCTTACTGCTGCATTTTCCTTCAGGCGTCGCTTGATCAGCGCCCTGACATCATTGAAAAAACGTTCGTTCAGTGTCAATGCCTCGGTCTCCGGGAACTGACGATGTGTCGGCAAATGATTACTCGCAACCAGGTCCAAAGCTAACGTCCAGCATAAGCAGAGACCAATAATAATTTTTAGGTTGGTCATCGTTTCTGTTGAAAGGATACAACGTGTTTTTTTTCAATGATTATTGCAAAGTTTTTGTATAACAACTAAATTCTCACAAATAACACTTGTCCAATAGAATATTAAAACATCTGCATTTGTTGGCTACAAATTTTCACTTTTCTAGTTTTCGTTGGTTTTTCTATTTTCCACGTTAAAGGTTGGGGTATATTTATCTACTATTTTTTAAAGCGCCGTGTGGCACATGCGCAATTTTACAATGGGCTTTGGTTGTTAAAATGCTACAATAAAATATCTTATTTATGTAGGTTCACCATTTATTTATATTACATTCAGATAAAAATCATCATTTACGCTAGTACATTCAAATTATTTACTAGTAGTTGGTGGGTATGTTCTATGGTATTTTTCAGTATATTCCATATTGTTGAATTTTAATAGGTATATGAATTAATTATGATTTTTTAATGAATTAATTATTATTTTTAATGAATTAACTAATTATTTACACTTTAAATTTTATATTTTATTTCTGAAGACGAATATTTTGATTATAATAAAAAACAACACTGCGTTTTTAAAATCACATAAAATATTCCATCTTCCGATTTGATAACGATTTAGGGTGCTATTGGTCGCTGCTCTTGAATTTAAAGTTCGTTTCCATAACATCTGGGTTGTGGTCAAATACGAACCATTAAGGTATTTTAAGACAGTACAAAAATATTTTAATTTAAAATGATACAGATTTCATGTCTTCAGCAATGTTGTTTATTATAACATAGTCACAATCCTCCCAACACTTTTCTGTAACCATCGTATTTTCGAGGAGTTTTCAGTATTTTCCAAGACGTTCTGTTTCAAGTAAAATACGAAATACTTTATTTTGAGGCATATTTTTGTACGGTAGGGGTTAATCTCAAATATGCATTAAACCCACACACGAATTAATATTATAATGCAAATTTGATACTGATATAATTTTCCCTTTTAAAAGTTAAAGTACAAGAATAGTGTTCATTTCGATACCGAAAAATAAATACCCAAAAATTGTATTTTTTATTCAAAAATTCGATACTTTATTACTTCTATCTCGAAAACCACCGTAAGTATTTTTAAAATTTATATCAATAGTAACTCTGTAAGAGTTTATTTAAATTTTATATAAAAGAAATATGAGTATGACTTTTCATCTACCGCCTACCAAGTAAAAGCATACCTAAAAACAGGGAATCTCGTCAAACTTTTAATAAGTAGGTTTAAAATTTGATAACGCGTGGGTTACAGAAAAGCGTTGGGAGGATAGTGACAAAGTAAATGTAAAATGTATCTGTTCATGATAAATAACATTGCTGAAATTAAAATATTTTTTGTACTGTCTTTAAACACCCTCATTTTTAATATTTGTCCCCAAATTGTGAGGAACCCAAAAGTGATGGAGCAAAACGGATTACTGATTCTAGATGAGCGATCCTAAAATGTATCCCTAAAATCGTTTGATCGGAAGATGAGAGAAAAAGTTGCACATTTGTTGCACTGTGTCATCTGAAATGTGATCATCTTCTGAGTCGATGTCTGTATATCTGCTAGTCGGCTCAAATCACTATTACATGAAAACTAAAAGAGCTAGATCAATGAAATTCGGAAATTTTATTATTGGATACCTACATTGTGTGATAAATAATTTGGACGTGTTTGGTCGTCCTTTGGTCCGCCTATTTCTCTACATATGCCTCTTATAGCACTAAATCTACAGCAAACTTTTACCGGAAGATGTGAACTATTTTGAATAAATCACTTTATTTTCTGGTACCACATATAGAAATAACTAGCGTATTCACACTTTTATGGTATTGGTAGGAAAATCAGTATATATATTACAGTATAGCAATTAATCTGTGAAAACCACTTTTTTTGTTGTTCAAATGTTTCATCAAATAAATACGGATGAATCTTAGAAATTTAGGATTTTAAAAATAAGTTTCTAAACATAATAAATATGTTCATTAACCTATCATAATTATCATTTAACCAGTAGTGATTATATAATATTTGCGTTCTATTAAATACGTCTTCAAATCTGATTAAAATTCCAAAAACTGTCCAATTTGTTACACTGTGCATGACGGCAAACTTTGTTGATGGTTCTCAAAAATGAAAGGTGACAAAAATATTGATTTTTCAATATATTGCTGACGTAAACCGATAACAAAAGAAAATAGGATTTATTAGGAAAAACTTCGATAAAAATAATATGTAATATAAATGTTCTGATAACAATAAGGTTATGATGATACCAATTGATGAAACTTATGTTTCCACTATGAAGATACGTTTATTAGCATCGTTATCGAGAGTGCATTAACTGATATGAAAGGCAATTGTTAACATAATTAATCGAAATAAATCAAAAATATGTTAATTATTATCTAGAAGTGTTTATAATGTGCGCCAATTGTTGTTCAGATGTTGACTAATTTAATCGAGGGCTTGCATTGACCAACTATTTTTTAACAATATTTTCATTGTACTTTGAAAGTAACTCTCAAGGGCCCCATTCCCAGGTAGGCTGTGTCCAAATGTATCCGGTGTTGGTCATAGAGCAGTAGGCGTTGTAGTAACGGCCCGGTGACCTAAACGGTGTGGGAGAAAATTTAGTATGAATGTTGAAAAAAATTGTGTCATTTGTTAAACCTGCAGAATGAGTGATGTGGACACTTGCAACGGAACATATTTTGGAATTCCTCTTTGCAGACCTCATTCCACCAGCATGTTCGCTGCAATTAAATTAAGGAAAAACATGAATTTCTTTAATATTAAGACTCACTTTAACATTTTGTTTGTAACCCCACCCCACCTCAGTTAAGTAACCATGTACACTCTGGTCCGAATAGCTTCGTTTGGCGATATGGGCATCCATTATATTCATCAGCAGCGAATACGCGAAGACTGTGAGTAGGATCTGTGGAAACTTAATGCGTTATATAAAAACTTTTTACAACTTAAGCACTTCCGTGTTGTTGGCTACCCTCTTTATGTGAAGCATCTTGCTGACCAAATTTAATTAAAAAGTTTTTTTTTGCAATAACTTTATTGGCGTTAAAATCTTTTTGCATGCAATTTTGTTTAATTTTTTTGCTCCAAAATCACTCGTATTTAATTTTTGCCCTACAACATGAGATTTTTCTGTGCTTTTAATGTTTCCTTTTTTTGTTTATAATTTTCATTTTCTTCATTTTCGCGTCCTGCTTTGTGAATGTTGAGGTTGGTTAGTTTGTGTCATACATACACAGAAAAAATGACAACAATATGATGATTTACCGTTTATTGCGAAAATTTCGTAATTACAAAATTTATTATATCTCTTAAAAACTTTAAATAGTTTCCGTATGGTATTATTGTTCAGAATAGAAGGGTTTTACCCTTATCCCGAAGGGTGATTTGAAATAAGGTTAGGATCAGGATTATAAATTTCAAACGTGTCATATTTTGAAATATCAATCCTTATCATTCTTATTAGGAATACTGAACATAACCTGATTAAATACTGTATCAATTATCTAGTAATAAAATGTATTTGTAAATATTTAGTAATTTTGCATACTTTTTGAGGACGTATTGTCATAGTTTGAACTTGGCCTATTTTAATTTAAATTTACTTCTTTGGGTAATAGTTTATGTATTATACATTAGGTTTTTATAAAAAAGTATTTAAAATTATTTCAAAAACTTAAAATGAGTTATATACGTTTTTTAGTTTGAGACTTTAGAACATTTCTATATAAAATTAGTACGTTTTGAATTACATGATTTGGTACAGAGAAATGTGTAGCAATTTTTGATTACATTTGTGATGCTGTTCTGAAACTGGCCTCAGTATGCCTTCCGGACCCGTGTTCGTAATGTTATCGAACGTCAAATTGGACCTAACATGGTAGATAGATATCGATGCGTTCCTTCGAGGACGATATTGACGAAAAAATTAATTAAGGCTCGAGATTGCTGCAAAAATATTGCGGAATGTTTAAATATCATATCGTCACTAACATGTCAAAGGGGTGAAAGTGTAATTTTCGACATTTGCCTTTTTTACATTTTTGAATGTAGTTTTTCCTCAAGTATACGTACCAATATCGTGTGTGGTTTTGTTGGATATTTCTAGCTACAAAAGACAAAACCAAATGGGCGAATTCGAAAAATGGAAAATCTTCTGATGCCAAAAGGTTCTTTGAAAGCAAACAATAAATGCCTTTACATCACTATTTTATCTTGCACCAATAAAGAGTTATATCAAAAAAACGAAAAGATTCGCCCTTTTGGCATCACAAGATTTTCAATTTTTCAAATTTCTTCGTTTTTTTGCTATTACTCTTTATTGGTACAAGATAAAATATTGGTTTAAAGGCATTAATGGTTTGTTTTTAAAGCACGTATCGATTGGCATCATTACAATTTTGCCAAACATTATTCTTGCAAATAACAAATGGCGAATCAATATTTTGAAAATTATTTTTAAATAATGCCAATCGCCATGCCAATCGATAGATGCTTTGAAAACAATCAATAAATACCTTCACATCACTATTTTCTCTTTAAACAAGACCTCATACTCAGTTCTTGAATATTGCATAAAGTGTTTGTGTTATTATATAAAAAAACTTTTTTGTGCAAAACTATTTCTATAATTCTATTATTCTTTTTTTACGATACGTTTAATCGTTATAAATTTCTTGTCCTGAAATTATTGATAAAAATTCCAACAAAAGTTCATATCAAACAAATTAAAAAAATCTAATTCGAATTTATCTATTTTACTTTAATGCAGGACTTAAAGAGTGGTTTGCAAAAACAAAGTAAGGGGACCCATAGAATTACAGTTCTAGTTTGACACAATATAAATATTTGTATTTAATAATGTAACCCATATGGCCCAAAACGCAGCCTATCACCTGACATTTATATGCATTTTTCAACATATATTGCTCCGAAAACATATGAAATCAAATACTTTTAATATTTTGTTTCTAAAAGTACACTTTTGTGTTAAGATTTTCTATGTATATAGAAATTTTTGTATGCCTTGTTATTTAGGAGTTATGAACGTTTAAAAATGTTTGCTACGATCTACTCAGGAAGTCATGCTGATCAAGAATATGTATACTTTTCCATACCGTAGGTGCTTCCACTGGGTGTTACAAACGGCGTACCAAACTGAATATACCCTTTCACTCTTAGTGTAGGGTATAAAAACTCAATTAGAAATAGATATGCTCTATATTTTTTTAACTATTAATTTAATATTTAATGAATTTTTTTTAATATAGGTAGTAAATCTGGTTTTATGGTTAACTAAATCCATAAAATTTAATGTTTTTTTTTAATTTAATATGATGTTTCATTTTAAATTATATACATATTATATTTGTGAAGAGTGATCCGCATTGGCGGATCTTTTCTTTTGTGATCCGCATCCGCAACATTCCTAATATATGGCATATTTTTGTGATTTTATGTGCAGTATTGTAATTATTAATCTTTGAACAAAATTAGAGAATTAACTTATCTTATCGACATTAGATACTTAGAACATTGCAATTCAATACCATAAATTGGTTATAAGCGAAAATTCTTATTGCAAGATATAGGCGAAAGAAATACAAGATTTTACAAAAAAATAAAATATTTATAATAATAATAACTCATACAAATTATGAGAAAATAAAAAATAGACTACAAAAGTGAGACTATTTTTAGAATCAGTGCCATAAAAGTGACCAAGTTGCAACTTTTACTGACCAAATTGTTACAATGTGGCAATTTTTGATATCTAATATTTCAATAATAACACGACAAAAATGTTTTTATGGATATGCCATTTTCTACGTATCATTCGTGTACTGATTTTGACTGCTTACTCAAATCTGTCCTATTATTTTTTGATTTTATAAGAGGTGGCCTCAAATTTCAATTGAAATATTCTTAAAAAACCTTACGTAATTGGAAACAACTGAGGACGCAGTCAAAACTAGCGCCAGCAAATTATATAGAGTTGATGTATGGATGTCTGTTGGAAAAATGTGTTTAGTTTTTAATAATTATTTTAATATTCAATAAATATTTCAATAAATATTTCAATAAATATTTCAATAAATATTCTTTTACAAAAAACAGATCACGACAATTAAAAAAGTTCAAACAAAAATGCTTGTTTATAAAATCGAAATTAATTTTATAAATACGAATGTTTATAACACATTTTGTTTGAAACGGTTCAGAGGTATTATTTCTATTATTGTTTTTATTTTTATGTGAAACGTCATCCACATAAATGTACGTGATTCATCAGCTATGTTGATTGTTGTTTGGTATGACCAGCCCCCACTGAACACCCAGGTGAATTTAAAGTAGGCATTCAAATATTTCCTCTAATTCTGAAGCATTTGCCTAATTATAGATTTTTATTTTTTTACATTATAGTAGTACCTTCTCATGCTGACAAATATTTTTCGAATATTAAAATATCCAAAATAAAATTTTTGAAATTGTTTTATTTTTCTCGTATATTCCACAGGTTTTCGATTGACTTATCACCCATTCAACATGTTTCTTGTGTTATGTTTATTTATTTTTGTTTATAATGGAAAAATTCTAAATTTAATCAACAGGGTGCTTACAATATATTTTCATACACATTATAAATTCAACATTTATTATTATTTTGGTGACCATTTTGTTTAGAGTAAAGTCGTACCATTTTAATATTTTTTAATATAAGGTTGTGTCAACCTCCTATTCAGTAAGCATGAGGTTGTTTAGACCGCCAAGTCAACAAGCATGCCGAAACCTCCAATTGAAATTTTATTTTGAGAATATTTTTTTTTTATATAGAAAACTTATTTATGTAAAGTTTTCTATTTGTATTTTTGATGCGTAAATGTGTCACGCACACAATTTCAAAAAATATATCTATTAATTCCTGTTCCCTGAAAAATAAAAACAGTTTGAAGACACATTTAATATTTTATTTCATCATAATTAAACAAAATAAAAAACTTTTTATAATGCCACATATGGTCACATATTTTTAATATATTTCACTACTTAAACAGCAATTTGTATTGAATTCATTCATTATTTTATTAATATTCATATATTTATCTCGCATTTTTACTTAATTAATGAATTTCCTATTGTTTGCCACTTTGACGTTTATTTATTTCTGCATGTATTCATAATTTTTGGCAAAAAAATGGCAACCGAACTGCTGAAGGACATGAGGTTGCCGTTTGTCATTTATTTTGTTGATACAATAACGTACTCAGTTGCCGTAACAAATGCACAAACGTCAAATTTTTGCAGAATGAAAAATGAAATCATGAGGTTACGATAACCGAACGTTCAGCTGCGCGAACCAACATTTCGTTTAGAGTAAGAAATGACGTTCATTTTAATGACATGAGGTTACAACAAATGTATTTCGGTTGCAACACTGAAACGTTGGTTCAATTAACCTCATGCCAAAAAGATGATTTTTCTGTGAGCAGTTATTTTCAAATAAATGAAAATACCAATGACCAAATGTATATCTATTAGCTATTGTAACACACCCTATAATGACCTGCATCATCTTCGCAGCGTCAATTCACACGATTTTTAATATTTCTTATATTTTTGTATTGATAAAAATAGAATATTTGTAATTTCGTGCAGAATACACAAATCCACTTTCTATATAAAATTGCGGAAATTTTCAAATTTCGAATCATACAAGTTTTATACGCAAATCAGAGCAGTGCTACCCGCTCGTCGATATCAATTGTATTGAAATTCTAAAAAGAAAAGGTACAATAAGTGTTTAGTGAATATAGCAAATAAATTGAAGTGAATAATGTAGAAATGTTTAGTTTTTCAAAATTATTTACATTGGACCCTCCTACATCACGGACAATATATATGTGCGAAGTCTCAACTTCAGTTCAATTCGGACAATATTTTTATAGCATATCCCAGCAAATCAAATGATATCTTAAGGATATCGAAACGATTCGTTTATTGGCTGAATTTGTCGATTTCGAGTATTTTTAATGATACGAAATCGATAATGTATAGTTATCGAAAAGGTTTTATTTACGATAAACATATTTTGCTGAAAATGTTGTTGTTTTTTGACAACAAATCGAAAGAACACACAATTTCAATCATTGTTATATCAAAATTATAAATGATCCTCAAATGGTTTGCAGGGATTATAGAAAAAATTGTACACTCTGATTTGATGTGCCAAATTTTCTTTATGAATGTCGTGTTGTAGGACGGTTATCTATAAATTTAACAATGTTTTGGCCTAATATAATCAAACTACTTATCATTAGTGTTATCTTTTCGTTTGCCGTCCTTTATTGGGATTAAATTTAACGATATTGTTGCCCTGTAGATGTCAGTAGTTCCTCTAATGTTTCGTGACTGGTGGGATGATATTGATTTTCCAATGCGTACCTCGCGACTCATGGATCAAAACTTTGGAACGGGATTGAAGTAAGTGCATTGCATTGTTGGTGAATATGTATTATAGCTATTGATTCAATGGTAAAGCTATTAAAATGTTATTCATATAAATTCAAACAGTAAACTCTGTTCTTATTCACAATTTCTAAATAATTTGAGGGTGCTGATTTGCATATTCAGGATTTTAAATTATACTTTTCAGACCGTTTTTAAATCAAAAATTCTAAATTAAAAAAAAAAAAACTAGAAACAAAATAGTTAAAAAAGTTAAATATTACAAAATAAAGCCCTTATTTTAATTAGTTTTTAAGATTTTTATCTAATGAACATTTTATTTAGACTATTTTGGGATGATAATCAAAAAAAATAAAATAATATATTGCTTTTTTTTATACCCTACACTAAGAGTGAAAGGGTATATTCAGTTTGGTACGCCGTTTGTAACACCCAGAAGGAAGCATCTCCGGTATGGAAAAGTATATATATTCTTGATCAGCATGACCTCCTGAGTCGATTTAGCGATGTCCGTCTGTCCGTCTGTCTGTCCGTCTGTCTGTCCGTCTGTCTGTCTGTCTGTCTGTTGAAATCCCTAAGACTTTTAAAATTGAAGAGCTAGATAAATGAAACTTATAACTTAGATTACTAATATACCTACGCTGAATGTGCGAGATCGGTCCATTGTGACCTATGATCCGACCACTTATGTTCAAATACCTCATATAAAATTTACATATACAGATCAATTTTACTGTATACGTGCTTAGGTAAACTTTTTTGGTCAAATATGTATTGACATCATGCTCAAATACATGATAATAATGTTTTCCGGCGAAAAGACTTGTGGTTCACCAAAAAAGAAATCGATATTCGGTACACCTACCCATATGTAAATATGGGTATCAAATGAATGGAAATTCTTCAGCGATTGAATGTTTGTAGTTATTTTCAGGATTCGTATACCCTGGTGACCTATATATCACTTAATGATAATGATAACCACACATATGTGTAGGGTATTTATAGTCGGCTTAGACCGACTATAATTTTGATAATCCGAACTATCATAATTACACCTACTTTAAAATTTCCCATGTGATCTAACCTTCCCAACTGGTTATAACTTACCTCGAACTAACTTTTTGATATCTGTTCGACTTTCGAAGATAAAGAGTATCTTTAAAGCAAATGTCCGTCCAATTATATTTAAAGTATAAATGTTAAAAACAGATATCAGAATGTATTATTCGAAATTTGTTTAAAAATGTTGATATTAAGGGTGTGTGCGAGTTCGACTAAATTGCTGACCAAACTAAATTGTACAGGTTTTCATTCGATCGCCATTCGGTAACTGGTAATTATACAAGTCCATAATCAATCGATTATCATATGTCTGTTTGCTGTCTTCCAATTTAGTTCAATTTAGTTTGCTCGAAAATTTTCTAAATTGAAAAGTCGAACACTGCATTACCGACAAAATTTAGTTTAGTCAGCAATTTAGTCGAACTCGCACACACCCTAAGTTTTCAATATCTTCAAAAGTATAGTTTTAAAGATTTGTACACTCAAAAAAAAGGAATGTTTTGTGGAAATCTATCGCCTAAAATAAAAATGCTTATTGCAAACATCTACACAATTTTAGTATTTGAACATTTAAAATGTTTTCAAAAAACAATATATGCAATTGTGATATCATTTGCGGTATGGAATATGATTTCAAACACTTTGGCCTTTGTTTGATATATTGTTTACCGGAAACGATGTATGTTATTTGCGAGTAGAAAGTTCCGTAATTATTATTAAAAGTGTTTGAGAGTCTGAAAGTAAGGCTAAAGTAATTTTCTCTTTTCGTGGGTAAAGGGCATATATCCTCAAACTGAAAATCATCTAATTATATAGAAATTGTGTATGAGATCTCTGTTAGTTCAGAAGAAGTTCTGCGCCTCTTTCCACGGATTCATTAATTAGTTAATAAAAAATAAATTAATAAAAAATAACTAATCGAAAAATGACGTTCAGGGCAAAAGAAATTAGAAACAACATCAATTTATTTAATTATTTAATAGGCGGGATGATCTACTCTCTTCTGTTTGGAGTTCACGCCCCACCATGTTGCGTTCGGGATATTTGCGTCCATGGCAGCGCTCCCCGACCAGTCTTCAGAAACAGGAATCCGGCTCCACTCTGAACATTGACAACGAGAAATTCGAAGTTATACTGGACGTGCAACAGTTTTCACCAAATGAAATCACTGTCAAAGTGACGGACAAATTTGTCATTGTCGAGGGAAAACACGAGGAAAAGCAGGACGAGCATGGCTACGTCTCCAGGCATTTCTCCAGACGTTATATGTTGCCAAGTAAGAATACTGAATAAACATTATAATATGTACGATTAAAAATTTATTTATTTTAACTCTTTTATAGATGACGTTAACCCAGACGCCGTTTCCTCGTCATTGTCCTCGGATGGTCTGCTTACTGTGACTGCCCCCATGAAACGTCTGCCTCCGCCATCAACCGAACGTGTTGTGCCCATCTCACACACTGGCCCGTCTTCAAAGGAAGACAACGCCAAGAAGGTTGAGACAAATACCGCTTAAATGCTATGTCACCATTCAAACTTCAATTTAACAGACTGCTTTTCCATTTTACCATTAAATACGTTATTAAAACTTTTAATTATCAGAATCTAATATATAATCAGAAAATACTTGAACAGTTTTATTTAAATTTAACTAAAATATAACAAAATGTTTTTAAGGAAATTATATAAATTGATATAAATAAAATATTTTATTTTTTACTTTTCATAACTTTAGTTTTATGTCATACTAAGTTTTTTTTTTAATACATATGTCGTTTTAGTTTACTCTTAGGGACAAAAATTCGACAGAAAATAGTGAAAAAGATTGATAGCCAGATATTGTATCTCGATGTGACTGAGTCCTCTCACATGTGAGTACTTTCACATCGTCTGAAAAGTTGTATTTCATATCTTCACACATTCCGCCCGTTGGCTCTTACGTTGACTTTGTTCCCTCTTACGTACTATGAAACCGCTGTAAACATCCAAACATTTAGCGTTACCAACAATCAAACTTGATCCAAAATAAATAAAAATTTAGTCGAAATTACCAAATTTTTGAATCTGGCATTACTAAAATCTATATTATTTTAGCAAATACGCAAACCATTCATATTTTTGCTATGATTTGGGTTTGGAAAATATAAAAACATAGCTTTTCAGTAAACAAAAAACAGCTGTACTGAGAAAAATTTCAAATATTTGTTTGATTTTCTTCATTTTTTTCTAATTTGCTTTGTAAACTTATTTTTTGGATGAAAAGAAATGTGTAGTGTATTCAAAAATTTTTTGAAATTGTTCTGTATCCTTTTTAGGTGCAATTAGTGCTTTTTTTTGTGAAAATTTTAGAAAACGGAGCCAAAAAAGCTGCCGTCTAATTTGACACAATATTCGTGCGGTTGAGTTTTATGAAATACAAATTATTTCTTTACGTCGGCGCTTACCGTGTGACGTCAGACGTTTTGGGCTTTACAAGATACAAAAAGTCAGTCACACGGGCGTGCGTGACTACTTTCGTCAATTATCGAGATACAATATCTGGCTGTGAAAGTTTAAACGACTAAAAAAATTGATTCTGATTATAAACGAAGTTTAAACCACAAACTAAGTTCAACTAGCACTGAAAAACTGGCTCTTATTAATAGGGCCTTATTTGTAGTGCCAATTAGTATTTTCAAGTCCCTTCGTCCAATACTCACATTTTACATGGCGATCCGAATGACCGCTTTTAAATGTTAAGAAGTTTGGAATTTTTAAAATTTTGGTTATATGAGAGGTGCTAAACCCAAATGTCCAATCCTATCCCCATTCTAAGTGGTGATTATAATTATAAATATGTTTTTATTTATACAAGGGATACATCACTGAGTCAAATTTCATGACTGTGACAAGCTTAGGTACACAGATATTTGATATTAAATGTTCAGTTTTACCACGCCCATTTTTGTACCATAGGGGGCGAATTTCAAAAATCCCTTATTAGGGCGCGCCTTCGCCGTGCGATGAAAACACTGTGAAAATCTCGTATTTTTCTATAAAATCACAATTTCCAATTAAAGTTGCAAATAAAATATTTATTTTTAGCTTTTTGAAAAGTGCTCTTCCGGACTTTGATCAATGTGACGGGTAAACTAGAATAGGAAAACTCAGCGGAAAAAGTACAGTGGTCGGAGTTAACAAGATGCAAAGTCAAATTTAGGACTTTTTGGCTTGGCTGTCGACGCGTGTGGTTACTTACGTCGCACAGTGGCGCAGCGAGTACCAAAAGTTGTCGAAATCCTCAAAAATTAAATTGACTTCAGACACTATGTTTTTTTTTAAATTGGCTACAATTTTTTTTTAAATTGGCTACAATGTTGCATCACTCAATTTATATCGTATATGGGCCATTCCACATCAAATCGACAAAAAAAGTAAATTTTGAGATTTCATCTTTTCGATTGCAATGAAATTTTGGCAACTGATAATGCTTATTGAGACATGCATTGACCATTTTTTTATTTTTTTTCGACCACTACTTCCAGAGATACAGTGCTTCAAAGTTATTTAAAACTAGCTGGACCCGTGCACGACTCGTGCCAAGATTTTCTGAATTCAAAGATATGAAGCGATTTTATTAATATAAAAAACATTTTATTATTTATATGAGGGGCCCGTGCTTAGCTGTTGAAGTTTTTTTATTGGTTTTATAAATGTGGTAACCAAATAATTCTCCGCCAAAAAAACTTTTCTCAAAGTCAATTCTTTCTCAGACTGCGCTTCTCCGCAGAATTATTCCCAGTAGAAATCTTCCCCGTAAAATCCACATAGAACGCTTTCCCGTAGAATTCTCCACGTAGAATTCATCCCGGTAGAATTGTTCCCGGTAGAATTCTTCCCCGTAGAATTTTTCCCCGTAGAGTTTTTCCCAGTAGAAGTTTTAGTGTGGTGGGTTTTAATGTAGTAAGTTTCGGTGTGGTGAGTTTAGATGTGGTGAATTTTGGAGTGGTGAGTTTAATTGTGGTTAGTTTTGGTGTGGTGAGTTTTAGTGTGGTGAGTTTTAGTGTGGTGAATTTGAGTGTGGTGAGTTTAAGTGTGGTGTTTTTAAGTGTAGTGAGTTTTAGTGTGGTCAATTATAGTGTGGTGGATTTTAGTGTGGTGAATTTTAATGTGGCGTTTTTTTAGTGTGGCGTGTTTTATTGTAGCGAATTTTAGTGTGATGAATTTTATTGTGGTGAGTTTTAGTGTGATGAATTTTAATGTGATGAATTTTATTGTGGTGACTTTTAGTGTAGTGAATTTTAGGGTGGTGAGTTTTAGTGTGGTTAATTATAGTGTGGTGGGTTTTATTGCGGTGAATTTTAGTGCGGTGAGTTTTAGTGTGGTGAGTTTTAGTGTATCGAAATTTGAGTGTAGTGAGTTTTAATGTGGTGAGTTTAAAAGTGGTGAATTTTAATGTGATGAAATTTTAGTGTAGTGAGTTTATGTGTGGTGAGTTTTAGTGGGGTAAGTTTTAGTGTGGTGAGTTTTGGTATGGTGTGTTTTAGTGTGGTGAGTTTTGGTGTGGTGAGTTTAAGTGTGTTGAATTTTTAGTGTAGTGAGTTTTAGTGTGGTGAGTTTTATTGTGGTGAGTTTTAGTGCGGTGAGTTTTAGTGTGGTGAGTTTTAGTGTTGTAAGTTTTAGTGTGGTGAGTTTTGGTATGGTGAATTTAAGTGTGGTGAGTTTTAGTGTTGTGAATTTTAGTGCGGTGAGTTTTAGTGTGGCGACATTTGAGTGTAGTGAGTTTTAGTGTGGTGAGTTTTAGTGTGGTGAGTTTTAATGTGGTGAAATTTTAGTGTGGTGAGTTTTAGTGTGGTGAATTTTAGTGTGGTGAGTTTTAGTGTGGTGAAATTTTAGTGTGGTGGGTTTTAGTGTGGTGAATTTTAGTGTGTTGAATTTTTGTGTGGTGAGTTTAAGTGTGGTAATTTTTAGTGTGGTGAGTTTTAGTGTCGTGAGTTTTAGTGTGGTGAGTTTTTGTGTGGTGAGTTTTAGTGTGGTGAGTTTTAATGTGGTGAATTTTAGTGTGGTGAGTTTTGGTGTGGTGAGTTTTAGTGTGTTGAATTTTTGTGTGGTGAGTTTTAGTGTGGTGAGTTTTAGTGTGGTGAGTTTTAGTGTGGTGAATTTTAGTGTGGTGAGTTTTAGTGTGGTGAATTATAGTAGGAGGGTTTTAGTGTGGTTAATTTAAGGGTGAATTTTACTGTGGTGAGTTTTAGTTTGGTTAGTTTTAGTGTGGTGAGTTTGTTTTTCTTTTTCTTTTTTGTTTTTCATTTAGTTTGGATTGTGGTTTTATGTGATTGGTTTTGTTTTTGTATTTTTGCTTTTGTTTTGTGTTGTGCTTTTGCTTTTTTGTTTTTACATTTTTTTTTTGTATTTGAGTTTTTTGTTTCATGTTCGTAGCTGGTGAAAGTGCCGAGTTATATCGTGTTTAGGTTGCATGGGAGGTGCCACGCCTCTTTGTCCAATACCGCCCATATATAGCCTATCATTCCTTCCAGACCAATTTTATTGTGGTGACTTTTAGTGTAGTGAATTTTAGGGTGGTGAGTTTTAGTGTGGTTAATTATAGTGTGGTGGGTTTTATTGCGGTGAATTTTAGTGCGGTGAGTTTTAGTGTGGTGAGTTTTAGTGTATCGAAATTTGAGTGTAGTGAGTTTTAATGTGGTGAGTTTAAAAGTGGTGAATTTTAATGTGATGAAATTTTAGTGTAGTGAGTTTATGTGTGGTGAGTTTTAGTGGGGTAAGTTTTAGTGTGGTGAGTTTTGGTATGGTGTGTTTTAGTGTGGTGAGTTTTGGTGTGGTGAGTTTAAGTGTGTTGAATTTTTAGTGTAGTGAGTTTTAGTGTGGTGAGTTTTATTGTGGTGAGTTTTAGTGCGGTGAGTTTTAGTGTGGTGAGTTTTAGTGTTGTAAGTTTTAGTGTGGTGAGTTTTGGTATGGTGAATTTAAGTGTGGTGAGTTTTAGTGTTGTGAATTTTAGTGCGGTGAGTTTTAGTGTGGCGACATTTGAGTGTAGTGAGTTTTAGTGTGGTGAGTTTTAGTGTGGTGAGTTTTAATGTGGTGAAATTTTAGTGTGGTGAGTTTTAGTGTGGTGAATTTTAGTGTGGTGAGTTTTAGTGTGGTGAAATTTTAGTGTGGTGGGTTTTAGTGTGGTGAATTTTAGTGTGTTGAATTTTTGTGTGGTGAGTTTAAGTGTGGTAATTTTTAGTGTGGTGAGTTTTAGTGTCGTGAGTTTTAGTGTGGTGAGTTTTTGTGTGGTGAGTTTTAGTGTGGTGAGTTTTAATGTGGTGAATTTTAGTGTGGTGAGTTTTGGTGTGGTGAGTTTTAGTGTGTTGAATTTTTGTGTGGTGAGTTTTAGTGTGGTGAGTTTTAGTGTGGTGAGTTTTAGTGTGGTGAATTTTAGTGTGGTGAGTTTTAGTGTGGTGAATTATAGTAGGAGGGTTTTAGTGTGGTTAATTTAAGGGTGAATTTTACTGTGGTGAGTTTTAGTTTGGTTAGTTTTAGTGTGGTGAGTTTGTTTTTCTTTTTCTTTTTTGTTTTTCATTTAGTTTGGATTGTGGTTTTATGTGATTGGTTTTGTTTTTGTATTTTTGCTTTTGTTTTGTGTTGTGCTTTTGCTTTTTTGTTTTTACATTTTTTTTTTGTATTTGAGTTTTTTGTTTCATGTTCGTAGCTGGTGAAAGTGCCGAGTTATATCGTGTTTAGGTTGCATGGGAGGTGCCACGCCTCTTTGTCCAATACCGCCCATATATAGCCTATCATTCCTTCCAGACCATACCGCATCTGTGGTAAAAATTTCAAGACAATCGAATCAGCCGTTTAGACGGAGAAGCGGAACAAACGTGATTGCTTTTGTTTTTGTTTTTGTATTTTTGCTTTTGTTTTGTGCTTTTGCTTTTTTGTTTTTAATTTTTTTTTTTGTATTTGAGTTTTTTGTTTCATGTTCGTAGCTGGTGAAAGTGCCGAGTTATATCGTATTGAAAGTTTAGGTTGTATGGGAGGTGCCACGCCTCTTTGTCCAATCCCGCCCATATATAGCCTATCATTCCTTCCAGACTATACCGCATCTGTGGTAAAAATTTCAAGGAAATCGGATCAGCCGTTTAGACGGAGAAGCGGAACAAACGTACAAACGTACAAACGTACAAACGTACAAACGTACAAACGAACAAACAGATTTATTATATTAATAGGATGGGTCAAAAATCTCTTTTGTATGGTTGTTCATATTTCAATATCTCTGGAAGTCGTGGTCGAAAATAAAATGATCAATGCATAAACTGATACCCTTTATCAGTTTGCCGAATTTCTTTGAAATCGAAGAAGGTGAGTTCCAACCGATAGTCGATTTGGTGTGGAATAGCCCATACATCCAACTTTTCGCCACACTCTCTCAAACACAGAGAATTTTTCGCAACAATTGCAAGAAAAAATATTGTAAAATTTGTGATCAATCTTTATATGTCATTATAAAGCTTTTGCAATATTATTGTTTTAGTAAATTTTCACACTTTAGAAAGAAAAAATTAGTAATTTCACTTTTTTTATTATATTTAATTAATTTATCATTTACAATGATGAAAACAAACCCGTTCCAGGCACGCTATGGCACATATTAGGCTTTTTAAAACACTTATGAAAATGTTGTTTTTTTTACCTTTTCGGAGTTATTCACATTTCTCCGATCGATCATTTATACTAATATTAACACTTGTCCAATCAAGATGAAATTTCAAGAACGAATTTAACGAAAAACATTCTACTATAAAGTTACATCACTGTAGCTCTCGTAATTCCCATCATATTTGAATTTAATCATTTCTGTTGTATGGGAGGTACCATACGCCAAAAATCTACATCCAAAAATCTACATCTTAATGTTGATTAATAAATTTTCATTTTCAATCCTCAGTCAATTCTTATTTTTCTATAAATAACACAATTTGAGGTTTTCGCCAACTTTTGGTACTCCCTGCCACACTGTGCGTCGGGTCATGCACAAGTTGAGTGAGTTGATTGTACTCGGCAAACAGATCCAGATATCAGCCCTCCTGTGTTGATAGACCCGAGTGGCTCAACCAAGTGGCATTCTATACAATAAAGGCAACAACAATTTCACTGCCTGAAAACTGATCTAATATAATTAGGAACGAATCAGATATAACATCTAACTTATTAACATAGTGATTTTTTCACTTTCGATATTCCAGGAATCTGGGAAACATTGGCTTCCTTAATTTTAGACATATTGTGAAAAATTACAAAAAAAAAAATCGGTTTAAAAAATTTTTATTTTATCTATAGGTCAAACAATACAAAACATAAATAGAGTAATAATTTGTTTATTCAATGTTTGTTGCTCAACAGCAACTCGGCTAGTGTAACGTTGAATGGTTTCAGCTCTTCATCGATCCATTTATCGCACTTGGCAATCAATTCTGTCGAAAGATCCTCTTTGTAGCCACCAACTTTACCCTTGCGTACGAAACTGTCAAAATATGAGTGAAATAATTAATTAATTTAAAAATTATATTAAACATATAAATAAAATAAATCCATTTCTTTTTTGCTTCACTCTCTAAACGGTTTAACCATTTCTTTATAAATCTAGACTACAGTCTGCTACTGCAAAAAATGATAGGGTACTTTTTAATTCAAAGTTCAACGGATAGAGGCCGTAAGTGACGCAATTCTTCAAAACAGTTACTTCCTTATTATAGTAACTCCTATTAAAAATCTGGTTAATTCAGACTGAAAAGTAGTTCCAAATTTCAGCAACAGAGGTTCATTTTTTATAACTCTAACAATTTTATAAAATAACTCTTTGTTAAATTTCGATTCTTTTGTAGTTCCCTAACCACAGATAAGTTTACTAAACGAAATATAAATACAATGATCGTGACTCTAGATTAATTTCTACTAGGGATGTAGCTACCCTAGTATATTTTTACAAAGGGCATGAGCGGGAAATGATCGGGTCATGATCCTGGTAAATTTCTCCTAGAGTAAGTGTGTGACTTATTTCGAGACTAAAATTAAGCGGTTGTTTTATTAACTCATTAATACTCAGTCCAATCGAGTTTCCCGATGAACGGAAACTCGTCGAATTGTTCTCCTTTCGACGGAAAATAAATACTAATCAAGTTTTCCGATGCACGGGAAACATTTATAAATCAATTTCGATATTAAATGCCAAATTTCGAAGTAAAAATTAAATATGTTTTCAATTTTATTGATTCAACGTACTCTATTCGACAGTTCAAAATGATTGCAAATATAAAACGAAAGTAATTTTATTTTTTAATAATTTTTTTTTTACGCTAAGGACAATAGGTGATCAAATATTTAAATTTACATAGTAATTTATGCAAGTTTAGCATATCAAAGCAGTCGAAAAAATTATTTTAAACTAATTTCTTTCTGCAATCTATTATTAAAAATTTAAAGTTTCATGTTTTCGCATAAAAATTAAATATGAGCAAATTTGACAGTAAATTTTCACTCAACGGGAAATTCGATTGATTTGTTTCCGATAAAAATGTTCAATATACTTCGGAAAACTGTGCGTTGCTCGATAGCTTTTTTTTATAAATTCCGCCGAAAATGTCTCCCGACGTGTTTCTCGTTTGAGCTAACTATATGATTATATCAGATTGCCGAAATAAATTTCAGTTTAAAATTGTATACATACTTGTGGTGCTCGTAAGGAATATTTCGTTTCTTTCGAACTTGCTCAAATTCCCATTTGTGATTGGTTTTCGAATTATCTGAGGAGAAAATAATTAATATCGTTGATCATTAACCGACATAACCTTCATACTCTTCATATTCTCAAACGATAAATGCTGTAACATTTGCCGCATTTTCTCCTCCGATATTGTCTTTCCCAGAAATTCACAAACCTCCAGAATGACCTCACGCAAATTCGATTTCATGCGCTCGAAACTCGTATAGTACACCCATGGCTCATTGCGTAGTGCATAGAATTCTGTGACATGATCGAATGGTTGTTGAGCAGTAGAACTCTGCTCGATGTATTCGTTTACGACCTCCTCGCAACTTTTGTCCATACTATGGCCAACACTGCGCGCGTGGTAATAGTTAGAAACCAAAGAATCCTTCGGATTGCGATACACATAGATGAGCTGGAGAGTAGTACGTACGTAAAAAATCAATCAATATAAGAAACACTCTAAAGTTTAAATAATACCTTCGGTTTTTTGCTCCAAATCTGTGCGGGTAACAATGGCAGCGGTAAATGTGACTTAATCAGTCGCGGTGATTTGAGTTGCTCCACGGGTCTAAAAGCTGTGTCCATGTCTCCATTAAGACGAAAATCGAATCTAAAGGAATGATATACATTATATTAAAGTGTTTTCTTCTCTTAAATTTAAAAATAAGCACTCTAAGAATGGTGTTCGAACTTCTAGATGTTCACTTTTCGCCGTCTCAAAGTCATAATCGTTCAGCACCAACCAGAGTAGTTCTTGCATCCAAGTGGTGCCGCATTTCGGCAACGTAACCAGCCAAACGTCGTCATCGTATACATCGAGTTTGTGCACTTTACGCACGAATTCAGTGCTGTTTTTTAGATAGAAACATTTTCGCTGGGACCAGTCCTTCGGAAGCAAAGTCGTTGGGTAATTTTCTGGAAAGATTTCTATGTATTCCATTTGTACGTGAACGCGTTGTGTATACTTCGAGAGTTTAACGCTTACTGATTGCGCGCATTCATTCTTCCAATTAAAAATGTGCCCATTGCTAATTCAGTTCATTACAAAAAGTCAATATTGGGATTGTACGCGCTATCTCTATGGAGAATTTGCTAGAGCTGAGCAGCTATTATCTAAAGTGAACTCGGAGCGTAGCGAATTAATGATCTGTCAACATTTGGTTATCTTTCACAATTGAAGTCGTTAATTTTTGTAAACATTATAATTTATAATATGAAGTTTTTTATCGTCAAAACCATTTTATCAACTAAAGCTCAATAAAATATTCGGGCGAAAAATGAAATATTGGCAAATAAATAAAAACCTGAATATTCGGTGGTTAATACATGTTCGAAAATCTCGCTCAAGCGCATGCAAAGCTGCTCAAAATTAGGTCGCGCAACAACAATCGAGCGACAGCAATTGTAAAAAATTGAAGCTTTCAGCTTACTGCGGTTTTTTTTAGTATTTCTCAAAACTCAATTTCTGTTGAGCCGCATGTTAACACAACAGATCGGTCTGTAGAGCTTCGAGCTGTTAGGCTACGCGCACGGCTAAGCTGTACATCTGTGTGCGCAACTTTTTTGAGCTGTACTGTTGAAGCGTTTTTTTAAGCGTTTGGATGTGCATGCACAGAAATTAAAAACTGTGTACATATAACAAAAATGTTAATCAATGCAATTAATTTTTAATTGAAACTCAGCCGATGTAACTTTTAATTGTATTGATTTCAATATTCGTAATAATGAGAAATAGTTAATTGAAGAAAATCTAACAACTTTTTATTGTTTTATTGCAATTAAAGTTGTTATATATGTTAAATGTTTTAATTGAGAATTAATTAAATAACACAGTTCTACAAATTGAGGGTTATTGGCCTAATCTGGAATGAAACCTATCAATTCTGGTTGTTTTCGGTCTCCTGATTGTTGCTGCGTACTCAGAATTTTCCCTATACGTCGAGACAAAGTTGCAAAAAATACCGTTTTTGGTACTTTATATCGCAAGTTATCGCACGATTTCGACTTGTAGCAGATGCAAACTTTATCACAAAATAAAATATGTACCTTGCCCTACGGATAATTGACAATAAAAATCTGTGTCTAGATATTAGTTTTTGCAAAAAATCAAAAAGAAATTTAATATATTTCACAGTGCGGCAAATGGCAACTTTTTTAATTGAACTCCGATTTTTTTTTATTTTGTGTTTCTATATGGTCTAATGATAAAATTTATAGTATATTCTTATACACCTACACGTCTGGGTTAGGCGCTATGGGCTCCGAAAGGGCTCAAAGAATAACAAATATAGTTTGTCATTTTGTAGCGAAATGGTTCGTTGTACGTTTCTAAGAAGCGATTATAGGGAACATCCTTAGGATGATATACACTGAACACTTAAAGTTTGTATCTTAACGATTAACCACAATTTTTAATTGTTTTCTATTAACAATTTCGTTAAGGAGTTATTAACTGTGGAAAAAGTCAGATAAATATTATAATCAGCCTAACCAATAAATGAAAAAAAGTCGACTTTAAAGATAGTATCAGCTTTTTGACAAATAAATATATGAGAAAATTGCCAAAAAAGCTGATACTATTTTTAAAGTCGACTTTATTTCGTTTATTGGTTAGGCTGAATGTCTTTGGAGAAAAAGTTCGTTTTTTAAAATGAGCTGGGGTCTCTAAACAGCTAAATTCTCTAACACATACTATTTCTGAAATAAAAGCCTACTAATAACGAAAAATATTTCTAACTTCAATTTTGAATAAAGTCTTATGTCGATTTCCATGGCACTTCAGTTGTTGCCCTATTCCAGCAGTTGTTGCACTGATAAATTTCCATAGATCAAAAACTACTAGAATAGTTGTTGCTCTGAGTTTTTATTTTTCGCACTCGTTTTGAAATTAGTTTTTTACGCACACAAACACAATTTTTAGGAATTAAATTTCAACGATTTATCACGCACTCACTATTAAAATAAACTCTTCCTTTTTTAGGGATTAAATATTTTATTTGGCACAATAATTATAGATTAATAAAATATAAATTAAAATACTATATACAGAAACATAATAAACAAAAAGTGACAGAATTAAAAGTCAATGTGAAATTATTCACAAACACATATTAGAAAATCAAAAATGATTTCCATGGCTAGTGCAAGCATTGAGTTTTTGGGGCAACAACTAAAAACTTGCCATGGAAATCGACATTAGAGATATATTATTACAATAATTTTGGTGCTGTAAAAATTGTAGCAATTTTTTGTTAAAATCTGACGCTGATTCCGAAGAAGAAGTTGTGCTTCACAAAAAAGCATAACAGTCGTTTTTGGCAATTTTTTGTTTAGTTTTAATATTTTTTTTTGGATTTAATATTTTTATAGCCGCAATTTTTACTGAACCAAAATTATTGTAATAATATATATCTAAGTCTTTATTCAAATTCAAGTTAGAACTATTTTTCGTTATTAGTAGGATTATATATTTATACTGTGAAATATATTGTTACGAAAATTCAGTCTACGGAAAACTGTTCTACGAGTTCGTATCGCTGGATTGTGTACAAAATAAAAACGCACTTATATTTGGTTTTAACTAGTATTATTTCAACTAGTGTTAATTAACTTTATTAATTTAAATAACAACTTAAAGAATAATCACTTATATCAACTGTTGAATTACTACTATTTATCTTTACAATGTTCATTCACGAGACGCACTAGTTCACTATTAAATCACAACTGAAGTGCTGTACCTCAGATGCGGCTTCCTTATATACTGCATGCATCAGTTCGACACGTTTCGACAAGCTTCGACGTGTTTCGAGAACCTTCTACTCGTTTCGTGAATGACGCATTCTATTGGCATCTCATTCGCACTCATGTGTTTTAATGCGCTGATCTTCCATCTCTTTCTCGCACACTGCCTCAGTGCGCTGAATGATCTTCCGTCTCTTCCTAACACATGCTTAGTGCGCTGAATTGTCTTGCGTCTCATTAATTATTGTTGATTGCTTGCACTATGGGGCAAATTACATTTTTCGTAACAATATTTATAATAAGAAATAGAGATAAATTGAAAAAAATCGTTAAAATTGAATGTAAATGACGATAACTTGAGAAAAGGAAACGATGGTTCAAACGGATTTATAAACTAGAAATGGTGATGGGATGTACTTTTTATGTACTTTTTATACCGATTTTTGTCATACTTGTGATTGCTTCTAGAGCACCGTGTATACGTTCAGTATTTGTTCTGTGTGGTGAAGCAGTGACAGACATTACTGTGCTTTACAGCTGATTCTGTTTTGATATTTTTATGATTGTTTCAGCAACAAATATGGAGAAAAACTAGGCTTTGCGAAATAATACCTAACGCAAAAACGCCTAACACCAAAAAAAAAGAAATAAAGCCTAACAATCTTCATACAAACTTCACATGAAATAACACCTAAACATTAGGTGTTATTTCAACAAAATTAGGAGTTATTTCATTTTATTTGTTAGGAGTTATTTCATTGTGCAATAATTTCGAAAATTTAGGCGTTAATTTATATTATTTTGCTAGGAGTTATTTCATTTTAGTTAGGAGTTAAAATAATAAATATAAATTACCGCATTTATTCAAGGTTAGATTTGGATTTCGATATTTTTAAATTTAAAATGCACGCCCTTTGTATTACGGTTTTTACATTGCTCCCACTGGTATGAACCAGGAAAAATAAAAAATTTATATTTGAGGACCTCAGGCTAAAAATTTACCCAAAAATATCGCTCTATCGTTCAAGATATCGATATTGTATGAATTCTCGATATCGAAACGAATTCGAAAATTGATTCAATCTCGATATCGAAACGAATTCGAAAAATTATTCAATTTCGATATCGAAACGAATTCGAAAAGCTAATTCAATTTCGATACTATTTAAATTAATTTGGCTTGAAATTATCTTTCATTGAGCTGTGCACCAAACATTCTATAGCATCCACAACATTAAAAGCAATTTTTGACAAATAATTCAAAACTAATTCAATATAAATTTAACGATATCGTTACGAATTCGAAACGTTATCGAAATTATATACAAACGAAACTATGTTTATTGGGTTAGTTCATCTAGACAGTTTGTTGGCACACCGAGTGTTGAGATTGTCACGAAGAAAATTTTAAAAATATAAAATTTGATTGTGTGTTTTGCATTATAATTTCGAGGATTTATTAAAAATTTCACTGCACCAATTCACTTCAGCATTTTTTCTTTTCAGTGTGATTTCTTCTGGAGCCATAGATATTTCAAAAATTAACAATTTATTTAATTTTATTAAAATTTTGAATTATATTTTTATTTTATGGACGTTTTCGTAAATCTTTTAAGAGCGGAGTTCTGAACATGATCTGAATATTCCGAATATTGTCAGAGTCGAACGCAATCTGAACTCAACCTAAAGACTCTGATTTAAATTACAAACAACTTGAGCAGAATTTGAAAATTCGTATGAAGTTGAGTATTTCAAACAGTTTTCAAAAAAAGTAAATGGCGACTGAATTTTGAAATATGATTTAACCTGTATATACTACCCTTATATAATGCTAAAAATTTAATTCAAAATAATTGATAGGTGGAGTTGAATTAATGGCGTATATAAATAGAAATTTTATAGTCAACATTTAAATTAATGTCTACTTTTTGACAATTTTCACAAAAAATTAACTGTAAAAAATCTAATTTTAATTTTAAAGTCGAATTTATATTGTTTATTAATATGTAACGAGGACTTATTCCATGTTTTTAGTTGAGATGTATTTCATAATGAAATAACTTCTAAATATTAGGTTTTATTTCATCATTTATTTCGGACATATATCATCAAGAATGGTTCCTATGGAATAATTTTTGGAATTACTGTTAAAAATAGTTCATATAGTATTAATTTTGCAACAACAATGGACAATTTTTGGTTCCCACTGTTTAACATGTACCATATCGTCGGTGATAATGCAAAACCTCCTAACTGCATGGGAAAATAACGCATAATTATACCCTACACTAAGAGTGAAAGGGTATATTCAGTTTGGTACGCCGTTTGTAACACCCAGAAGGAAGCATCTCCGGTATGGAAAAGTATATATATTCTTGATCAGCATGACCTCCTGAGGCGATTTAGCGATGTCCGTCTGTCCGTCTGTCTGTCCGTCTGTCTGTCTGTCTGTCTGTCTGTCTGTCTGTCTGTCTGTCTGTCTGTCCGTCTGTCTGTCTGTTGAAATCCCTACTACTTTTAAAATTTAAGAGCTAGATAAATGAAACTTATAACTTAGATTACTAATATACCTACGCTGTATGTGCGAGATCGGTCCATTGTGACCTATGATCCGACCACTTATGTTCAAATACCTCATATAGAATGTACATATAAAGATCAATTTTTATGTATACGTGCTTAGATAAACTTTTTTGGTCAAATATATATTGATATCATGCTCAAATACATGATAATAATATTTTCCGGCAAAAAGACTTGTGGTTCACAAAAAAAAAAAATCGAAATTCGGTACACCTACCCATTTGTAAATATGGGTATCAAATGAATGGAAATTCTTCAGCGATTGAATGTTTGTAGTTATTTTCAGGATTCATATACCCTGGTGACCTATATATCACTTTGAATGGTAACCACACATATGTGTAGGTTATTTATAGTCGGCTTAGACCGACTATAATTTTGATAATCCTAACTATCATAATTACACCTACTTTAAAATTTCCCATGTGATCTAACCTTCCCAACTGGTTTTGTGTTATAATCGGGTTTTTAATGATATGTTAATCAGATAAATTAGATAAATGTCATTATAAGTTATGACATTTTATCTTCTGTAAAATTCATTTTGTAAGAGGTATTCGAAAATGTAGATAGGCGGTTTTGCAGTATCACCGACGATATATTAGTTTTTATCATACATATAATAAACAAGAAATTGTAGATGTATATTAGTATGAATGGTGTACAACAACAACGTTTTTGAATAAAAAATAAACCTTAGACCAGGCTGTTCTTGAAAATAGAACAACAACAGCAGTGTTTATGATTAAAAAGTATAAATATTTTAACTAAAACTTTATTTGAATATTTATTCTGTTTAATGCCAATATGGATCAAAATTCGTTTAAAAACATCACGTTTAACATTAACAAATATTGAGCATGTTCACTCTTGGTCGCAAATTAAATATTTGATAATAAAAATCAAATAGAAACGCGTTCTATATAACTTGAATGGACTAAATCTGTAACAGCGAAACTAAGAATGTTTTTTGTTTACATTTATATAATAATTTATTAATAAATACTAACTATATTAATTTGCGTAATGATAAATTATAATTAAAATTATCAGTACTTAGAATAGTTAATAAAATCCTTTATTGTCAAATTATGCTCCTTAAGATGTCCATCGGACCATTCGTCGAACTCTTGTATGACACTTGAAGACAGTTCATCCTTGTGACTTCCAACGATTCCTCGACGTACAAAACTGAAAGTAGAAAATACTTTAAATAGGGGTTTCGGTTACTGTTTAAAGTTTAAGAGGTTGTGAACGGATGTCGGTTTTAATCCCTTTATCTAACAATTCTGTATAAAAGCAAAAACTCACTTAAACTTTTCCACCTTACGTCCAGTCGCTGCCTTCATGCTCTCAAACTCCTTGATATGATTACAGGCTGGATTATTTTTCATTTTGTCAAATGATATATGGTCTACCAGTGATTTTAGCTGATCGCCGTGAATATTTGTTTGTAGAAACCGACAGACATCCGTGATTACTGCCACCAGATCGTATTTCATCCGCTCGTAGCTTGTGAAAAATATATTTGACTCGTTGCGTAGTTTCCAGAAGTCGAGAACATGTGGCCAAAATGGATTGAAATTTACATAACCATCGATGTAGGATTGCATGAACTCTTCCTTTGATCCCTGGTAGCCGACCATTCCGCGCCAATGATGAAAGTAAGAAATCGCTGCATCCTTTGGATTGCGGAAGACGTAGATAATCTGAAAATTGGATGGTGAGTTTTTTTAGCGATTTACATAAATTATAGAAATTCACTTTAGGTTTTTTAGTCCAAACTTGTTTAGGCAACAACCAGATTGGCAGATGCGATTTGATCAGCCGTGGCGATTTCAGCTGGTTGGCCGCTTCGATGGTATCATGTGGTACATTCGGAACGACGCCATTAAATCTAAAGCAATAATATTATTAAATAAATTTAAACTTTCTTATTAAAAGCTTACTCTAAAAATGGTGAACGTAGCGTTAAATCCAATTGTTTGGCCTTAGCAAAATCGAAATTATTAAGAATCAACCAAGTCATCTCTTGTGCCCAAGTAGTTCCGCATTTCGTGCTTGTCACAATCCATACATCATCTTCACGGACCTCGAAATTATGCACCCGATCTAACACGGGTTGAAAAGTGTCCGCCAAAGAGCAGTAACGGGTTTTCCAGTCACCTACAACTGGAACGCCCGGTTGTTCAGTTGGGTATATCGCAGAATATCCGCCGGAAATGGCCAATTTGTCAATGTGCTCAAAAGGTACCTCCACTGCGTGAAAGCTTGAACTAGGCATTGTCTACAATAGCTTTATTTAATATGAGGAGTTATGCACAACTTATATTTAAAATTAGAATTATGTAAAATAAGTTATATATTTATATAATATTAATAGGGCATACCAAACCTAATTCATCAAAAAAGTTAATTTTGAACACATGGGCGATTATATGATCTATAAATGCCCCGGGTGCTTCCCCATCATGACATCTCCTTAATAAAACTGACACTTAACACCTTAAAAAATGGTCATTTAACCAGTATGCAAGTTTAGGTCACATGTGAAATTTTGAAGTAGGGATATTCTGACAGTTGGTGTTAGTTAGAATTAAGAAAGTTATAGTTGAACCAAGTCTACTATAAATACCCTTACAAACTTGCAATATTAAAAAAAAATTCTTTTATTTGAGTACCCATAGTACAAATGGGTAAGTGTACCGAATTTCGATTTTTTTCGGAAAACTTTTTTATATTTTTGAGCATAAAGTCAATATATATGTGATCAAAATTCGGGCGATATAATGGAAAATTCACCCTAATATATTAACAGTGGTATTGTTATATATGAGGTATTGTTATATATGAGGTATTTGAATATAAGTGGTCGCTAAATTGAATCAGGAGGATAATATATGAGTCATTCCACACCAAATCGACCAGTGGTTGGACTTCACCCATTCGACTTCAATAAAATTTGGGCAACTGATAAAAGGGTATCGAGATATGCACTGACCATTTATTTTTTTTTTATTTTCGACCAATACTTCCAGATATACAGTGGTTCAAAGTTACAAAATAGGTCTAAAATCACATTTGTATGGTTGTTCATATTTAAATATCTCTTAAACTATTAATGCAAGAATTCCGTTGAGAACTGGATTCAGCAAACCTATGAATATCTATAAAAGAAAAAAGTAAAAATAACCACATATGCCGATTTTAGAACAGCTTAACCAAAGAAAATGTCGATTTTCTGTACTTTTTTAACTTCAAGGACGATGCATAAGATTTAATTCAAAATTTATAAAATTTTAGGAGGACATTAATAGACACAATCTCTAATTTTTGAATCTATTACGATCAAAAGAAAAAAACTTTATGTAAATGGTAAAGAATAAAAAATATTTATTTAAAGTGTTTGGCCAATTTTTTGGAACTTGAAACCACTGTATCTCTGGAAGTAGTGGTCGGGAAAAAATTATCAATGCATATCTCGATACTATTTATCAGTTGCCCAAATTTAATTGAAATCGAAATGGAAAAACTAAAATTTAACATTTTTGGTCGATTTGGTGTGGAGTGGCCCAAATATACTTTTCCATACGGGTCATACTTTCTTTGGTGTAAATACTGAATATACCCTTTCACTCTTAGTGTAGGGTATAAAAACTTTACATATTTTTTAAGTTTGAACCAGTTGGAGTTGGTAGTCCTTTTATATGACTATTATCGGAAACTGTTTATTGGATTTCTTGCTTGTCATTACCGGGACAGTTTCTCACCATCAAGACCTACCCAAATAGGGTGAATTTCTTTTAGGGTACTTTAATTTAAGCTTTACATGTACACTTGCTCTAAATGTACAAATGCAATTTTATTTAATACACACATTTTTTTAATGTTTTAGTTTGTTATTTTATAATTTTCTTACATTAAAACTCTATACTTAATATAAAACACACAATTTTATACAGACTTGCACTACACTATAACCGATCTTCCGTCTTTGAGTGTCGTTCACAAAATGAAACGCAAAGATATTGAAAAGATATGTATTACGTGAAATGTAAGTGAAAATATAAAAAAAAATATTCAGTAAATAAATATAAACGGCAATAAGGTGAGTGAAATAACCAGCAATACACTGAAAAAAAAAAATTAAATCATATTATTTTTCTTTTGTATATATTATTTATATTCTTAATCAATCAGTTTCCTTTTGTGGCTACGGCTATTTGTTGCTCATCGATGTAAAGATCAAATGTGAAAAATAACGTGGATTTCTATATATTAATCAAAACTTCGATTTCTGTATATAAATCAAAAGTTATGAACTGAAAACTCATTGCGATCTGAAATACAATACATTTCTGATGTATATGAACATAGACATTTCTCAAACAGAAAACATACATCCATTGTTTATAAATAATGTTAGAAGATATATGTATATCTCGTATACATATTTAACTGAACGGTTGCTTTTGTATTTAGGACTTAACTTCGATTCTTCGGTCTCACTAACGGTTAAGACCACAAATTCCGTATGTCATTGTGAACCGCTTTTTTGCAACTTTGAATGTAAGGGGAAAAGGTGATAACCCATTTTATCTGCTAATTTTTAGAATTTCTCGTACATTCAAATTTTTTGACAAGATACGATATTAAAACATTAATCGCAACGATATTGCAACATTTTTCGATGCAAGTCTCGAACATTGATTATTATTTTTCTATTTTTCGACACCGAGAGAATTTTCCTTCTTTTCGCATTGATCTCGAACGATATGGCTGACTGGGAAACAAAATGTTCTCCATGAGTAAAATTCGTATTATATATGAGCGCAAATGTTTTTCAGTGTGCAATGTACTATTTTCTCTTCCATAAATGTTTTATTAATGTTGTGAAGAAAATATTTATTTAATCATATATAATGTATGAATAAATTGTGTTCACAATAGTTTAAAATATTTTTAAATAAATAATTTAAAATTTATAAATAATTGTTATTTATTTTTTTAGTGATTTTTTTCAGTGCACCATGATAATAAGAAATTATCTGGAGAAACATATATTTATCATAGGACTTATTTACATTTTAACAGTTTATTAAAGTTCATATTTGGTACATAATTTACCAAATATATATATTATGCACAAAACACCACCGAATTGATATCATAGATATTTCAGTTGATATGATAAAAACTCCCGATATTATAATTGTTGATCACATTTATTTGTTTATATTATTACTTAACTATGGACATATTATTTAATATAAACAGATATAGGGTTTCATTATGTCTATGATTTTATTGTAATTTGGTACCCATTATGTAATTTTCTCAATGTTAATGTTGTTTCCGATATGTGGGTCAAAAGAAGTGAAAGTTTTCTTTTTGTTTGTTTTCTTCTGTTTCTTTTTAAATTTATATTTTTTGAGACATTTCTTTTGTGGCTCAAAGCATTCATATGAGCACATCTTTTTTTTCGTTTTTAGTTTCAAAACAATGAATACGAATAAAGCAAAATTGTTGTTGTGTTTTTTATAAGCAGGTGTCCAATTTGGTTCTTTTAATTTTTTATTTATTTTTTGATATATTTTATTTATTTTGATTTTATAGTTTTTATTATGTTTAATTTTTTGAATATAAAGCTTGTATTAGAATTATGATAAACGTTAAAAATGAAACATCATTTACGGTTTAGTATCTAGATTAGCTCTGAAACCAGAGGTGTAAACGGTATAGTTTATGTGAAACCTAAATGCGGTGTGATATTCAACAGTTGTGATTTTTCATTCAGAACTATTTTCGATAAAAGTCATTTAAATAATTGAAAATATATTTTTAATAACCACAATTAATGAATACTTTAAATTACTTACCAGATAATTGCAACATTTTTAATTAATGTTTACATATTTTTTTGGAAATTTTTTGACATTTATATTAGAATCAACGTACGGTATTGTACCGATATCGTGTACCGCTTTGAGTTTATTTTTTAAATTAATTTTATTTTTTTTGTGATAGAGTTTTTAACCTGAAGAAATTTCCGAAATGTATGTCCATTTAACATCAGACCAAGTCTGCCATAACTCGGAGCTCTTCGATGATCGAAGTTTTCTCGAAATAACTGGAACAAAAAATTTCAATCTCGTTGCTATATCACTACTATTTTAAATTTGTTTGTACAATAAAATTTAAGGAGACGAGTGAGGAAAGTTAAGTCACATGGACGGGACTTAAAGTCGGTAGGGTCCGACTATGGAATACCCTACACTTTGGTGGGAATATTAATGTGGGATGTTTATACGTATATCTAAAATTGTAAGTTCTTAATTATGCTAAACATACTCAGATGTGGCCCTTACAACCGTGGGTCGGTTTTGGACGCTGAGATAAAGCCGTTTTGGACGCTGAGATAAAGCCGCGCCAGTCGCTTCTGCTTTGCGAGCGCTGACGCCAGTTAGAAATACCAAGCGTTGTCAGGTTGTTCTCCACTTGGTCTTTCCAACGCAGATTTGGACGCCCTCTTCTACGCTGTCCACCTTCGAGTTTCGAAGGTTCATCCTGATACTCGATACTCGTTAGCAAAGCAGATAGGGTCAAAGATTTTACGGAGAATCTTTCTCTCGAACGCTTCCAGTACTCTCTCATCGGTGGAGGCCAACGTCCATGTTTCTGCACCATAAAGTAGGACGGGCATGATGAGTGACTTGTAGAGCGTTATTTTTGTCCGGCGAGAGAGGGCTCTGCTTCTCAATTGCCTACTGAGCCCAAAGTAGCACCTGTTGGCAAGAGTTATTCTCCATTTGATCTCCAGGCTGACGTCGTTGGTGCTGTTTACGTTGGATCCCAGATAGACGAAGTCCTTCACAATGTCGAACTTGTGGGTGTCAAAATCAGCTTTTTGTCCAAGACGCACGGACTCTTTTTTGCTTGTTGACACAAGGAACTTCGTCTTGTCCTCGTTCACCGCTAGACCCATTCGACGCGACTCTTTCTCCAATCTGGAGAATGCTGCGCTGACTGCTCGTGTGCTCCTGCCAATGATATCAATATCGTCGGCATATGCGAGCAGCATGACACTTTTGTTGAGGATAGTGCCGCTTTGACGTAGTTCGGCAGCTCGAACTATTTTCTCCATCAATAAATTAAAAAAGTCGCACGATAGGGAGTCACCCTGCCTGAAACCTCGCTCGATATGAAATGGCTCGGAGAGGTCTTTTCCTATTCTCACTGAGCAACGTGTGTTGCTCAGGGTCATCCTGCAAAGCCTTATAAGTTTCGCAGGTATCGTTCCCTTATCGGAGTGTCGAAGGCGACGTTATAGTCGACTAATAGGTGGTAGGTGTCGATCTGTTTTTCTAGGGTCTTTTCCAGGATTAGGCGCAATGTGAAAATCTGGTCTTTGGTGGACTTTCCAGGTCTGAAGCCGCACTGATAAGGTCCAATCAGTCTGTTGACGATGGGCTTCAGTCTTCAACATAATACACTTGATAGAACCTTGTTTGCGATATTGAGTAGGCTGATCCCACGGTAGTTGGCGCAGATACTGGGATTCCCTTTCTTAAGAATTGGGAAGAGTACACTGAGGTTCCAGTCACTTGGCATGCTTTCATCCGACCATATTCTGCTTACGAGCTCGTGCATGCTCTCTATTAGCTCTTCGCCTCCGGTCTTAAACAATTCAGCAGGCAGGCCATCAGCACCTGCGGCTTTGTTGTTTTTCAGCCAAGCGATGGCTGTTCTGACCTCGTCATGATCGGGTGGCGGAATCTCAACGTCGTCATCAAGTACTGGGGTTACCGGGTTTACTTCTCTATCGTTGGAATTGCGGTCATCATCACCGGTCAGCAGTTTAGAGAAGTGATCCCTCCATATCTTCAGTGTGCTCTGGATATCTGTGACTAGATTCCCGTTTTCATCTTTACAAGAAGAGGCTCCTGATTTTGAACAGATTATTATTCACATATCATAAATTTACGTCTTACATCCCCATAATTTAAAAAAAAAATTGATATATATGTATGAAAAATGAATTTAAGAAAATGTAAAAATATTAAAGTGGGCGTACCACACTTATTTTTAAAACTTATATGCAGATTAGTAAGGCTAATATTTCATAGATTTGATTTCAATAATATATTAGTAAAATTTCTATTATAAAAAACCGGAAAATAATGAAAAATATAATGTACTTTTTAATTTTTATAACTGTATCTTGAATACTTTTTGAGTTATTGGTTGCTAAAATGTTATATGTAAGTGACTTGTATGGAAGGTAGGCGTGTCCGTTGACCGATTTCGCTCATTTGGGTAAAACATATTAAAACAAAATTTCATCGTATTTTGAGCAGATTTTCTCAAGTTACTACGTTTTCGGATAGACAGACGGACATGGCTGAACGGACTCGGGTAGTTCTGCTGATTAAGAATATATATATATATACTTTTCCATACCGGACCCTCATCCTAAGGGGCGTTACATTACATGCACAAACTTAATATACGCTGTGTCTAAAAGTATAATATTTAAATATTTAATACATCGATATCGCAATGTTTTTCTAATTAATCTCGATATTCGATGCGATATCCATCCAGAATCGTTTTTTCTCATTTCAAAATAGCTTTATTATCTTCTTACAATATCTTCGTACATCTTAGAACGAATAGTAGTATATTATAGATTTGGGTTTTTGTTTAGTATCATAAATTTGTAAAAAAAGCTAGTGGCCAATCACGTCAGGTTTTCGAGATACAGGATCTGAAGAATCCATAATTTTTCTGGCAAGATTTTAGCAAAAAGGTACTATATATGGATTTGTTGAGCTACATAGTATAAAGTAATTCCTATTTTTCCATCAATGATTTGCCATGATCGGAAACGGATCATTGTATATTTTCCCTTATCATAACCCGACATGTTATATGATCAATCCTATCGGGTCATGATCCTGTATTCTACTATGTGTATGAATTGGACTAATTATTTACCCCAATTCTGAGTCCCGTTGTTGCGGAAATCTGAATCCGAATCGCCGCTACGAATACGAATGCTTAGCTATGCTAGAATCCGTGGTTAACATGATGTAACTTCGAAATATGCGGTTTTATGTCAAATCAGTAGAAAATTCTGTCAAAAATCCGCACAGACGACATATTTCTGAATGCGATTCGGTTTTAGAATAAAAAAATCCAAATAGAAATGTTAAATATGACTGGACTCAGAATTCGGGTGATCATTCTTTAGGGTATGTGCGAGTTTGACTAAATTGCAGACTAAACTAAATTGTACGAGTTTTTATTCGACCGCCATTCGGTAATTGTTAAAGTCTCTAATAAATCGATTATCATATGTCTGTTTGCTGTCTTCCCATTTATTTCAATTTAGTTTGCTCGAAAATTTGTTAAATTGAAAAGTAAACACTGCATTATCGACAAAATTTAGTTTAGTCACCAATTTAGTCGATTTCGCACACACCCTTAGTGCGTTAAAAACGAGTGTTAAACGATGGTTTGGTGATTATTCCTAGTGATGGACTTTACATCGATAACATGTTTGATAATACAAATTCAATAGAGTATTAAGGGTGTGTGCGAGTTCGACTAAATTGCTGACTTAACTAAATTTTCGAGCAAACTAAATTTAACTAAATTGGAAGACATGAAACTAACTAAAGATAATTGATTTATTGTGGACTTTAACAATTACCGGTTAACGAATGCCGATCGAATGAAAACCCGTACAGTTTAGTTTAGTCAACAATTTAGTCGAACTTGCACACACCTTAAATACATATAAAAACATAAAATTCATATAATTCTGAGTAATAAATTTAAAAACATAAAATGATGATGATCTGGATAAAAAGGGATGTTGCACCGTACAAGAGTTTGGACGATTTCGGTACTTCTAATCGAAACTCAAGCTCTTCATAGCTTCATATTTATATTAAAAATAAAAGAGATGAATATTTAACACAATATTTATTATTTTTTTGTAAAGTATTGTTACATTTTATTTTCTATTTTTATTTGGATTTTCCAAAAATTTTACTAATTTTCTTATAATTCTATTCCTTAACCTGCAAGGAGGAAAATATATAGATACATTTAAAAACTTAATTTATATGTTATTTTTTTTTTGTAATATTGTTGTTGTTTTTTATTTAATTGTATACAAGAACTTAATTGTTAGTAGAAAAAATCAATTGTAGCTTATAAAAAATTAACGATACATATTTAGATATTTCTCTTGTTTTGTTTTGTTTTGATTTTATTAGTTTGCAAAACATTTCCTCAAAATAACAATAAGAAATTTGTGACCATTTGTAATTTAAATATTTGTAATTTACTAAGTTTTTAGTAGTAAGTAGTTTACATATTAGTTCAGTCATTTTTAGTAAGAGTAAAATTTGTGATAAAAGTGAAAAGTTTTGAAATTGATACACATACAATATATATATAGATAAATTTATATATTATTTTTGTTTTAAAACGTTCTTTAAATTAACGACATTAACTTTAAATTGTTTCCAATGTTTTTCAGAGATGTACTTAAATTAGAATTTGTAATCTTGAGTAGATTGTCCTGTTAGTTTGAATATGAATTTGTATTCTTTCTGTATCTGACATTTTTATGTCTCTGCACCTGCGGTTGCTTGTACTAGAAACATTATGTAAATGAAGGAAATGCTTATTTCGGTTGTATATGTTCAGATCTTTAAGGTTTTGCATTTATTTTGAGACCAGCCCAATCGCATATAGTCATAATATACGTAGGACGACAATAGACGTCACTCAGATAAAAGAACAGACACTTTTTCTCTTTTTTTTGTTTAACTATTTTTGTATCTGGGCTCCTATAGACTAGCAGAGCGCAGAATTGCAAATTTTTGTTTTTTTTTTTCATATATTTTCTCTGAGACAAAGAATTAAAATTAAATTTTGTATTGAAAACAACACCGTTTTACAGAGGGACGACTGTACCTTTCGCAGAATGTACGAGCCTGCTAGATTAGTATTTCGAAGACCCACTTGCTCGGATTTACATTCGAATCGACACAGAGTTTCGCTTGGAAGGATCTGTATATACTTGTTGTTGTTCTATCTTCTATCAGTTAACTATCTGTCCATGTGCCGAGTGAACTATTGCCAGTCTAGCACCATCCCTCATTTTCTGTCCATACGTCTGTCACGCTTTGCCCGTGTCTCTATTGTGTCCGTTTATTTTTGAACGCAATACTCCATTTCGTTCTCGCCAATTGTTAACGCGCAGTGAGGCTGGACCTGCTGGGGCTTCAGAAGCCCTGAGAACAACCTCTTGAAAGCCAAATGCTATTTGCATGTTGTCTTCTTGGCATTGAGCGTAACCTGCTTCGTCTTGATGTCGGCCAGTGTGTGGATGCCCTGTTCCTCAAATTTCTTCCACTGCGAGTAGTTGATCTGCATGTAGGTTATCAGTTGAGGCATGTCAATGAAACCTGGAAATGGGAGATGGGAGAATCTTTTAATTTATTCTTGCTTCATGTGAGCGAAGTTTTTGTACTCACTGTCCCAAGCATGCATCATGTCCTGTATGATGTACTCTATGAATCCGACCTGACTCTTCGGTATACTGCACGTGGCCCGATCGAACATTGGCATTACAATTGGCAGTGCATTTGCCTTCTCTTCGTCGGTTTGCGTAAAGTACTCTTCGGCTATACGTCGCGCCCATTCAACGCAGTAGCTCATCGGGCGGGCAGGATTACTGACATCGGCCACCTTGATCAGCATTCGCCGGATCAGAATTGAGCTCTCCTCTTCGTTCTGAACAATCTGTGAATTAGAATTTGTGGTTTAAGAATAAATTGTGTGTGTACGCGAACAAATCTGATTAAAAGGAGCGCTTAGAATAATGATACCCATTAAGCAATTTGGGAGCGCTCTGAAAAAAGTATCGCATTTTAGTTTGCATTTCATTTCAAAATATTACGCACAAATGAGTCATATTTATGAGTTATTTAGGAGACTTCATATATTAGACTCTTATAAGAATTTAATTTATAATTGTTTGTGAGTTCTCAGAAAATGCACTGATAAATGTTTTATATTTAAGAATGCCTTAGAAGTGCTCCAAAATATGACTCATAAAAGAGTCTCATTAACGTGCGCATTATGAGCCCTCTCAAATAAAACTCATAAAAGCATTACAATTTAAGAGAGATCATGGAGGTGAGTGTCATAAAGGTATCTTATTTATGCTGGGTTTATAAGCCTACTGTTTATATAAATTTGATATACGCCTAGGAAGCCATTTAGGAGCGCTCTGAAATTGGAGCCAAAAGGAAACGCACTTTTGAGTGTTTTATGAGCCCTCAGAAAAAAGACTCACAAAAGTATCGGCTTTAAGACTGTTAATAATTGATATTCTATATTCGTTTTCAATTTGAAATCATATAAAAATTCATTTTATTAGTGTATGTTGAACAGACAAACATACATATTTCTTGAATTTACTTGAAATGGATTTTTTTCTCTGGGATGTCTGCACTACACCATTAGAAATGGAGAAAATGCCAAATGAATTTAAGATTTTGTATTTAAAATTAAGAAAATTCTTAATGAAATTGAGATTTTCCATTTAAAATTGGCAAAATTCCAAATGAAATTTATATTTTTCATTTAATTTTTTTTTCAATTTCAATTTTAAAATCCCAATTTCATTTGCAAATTTCTCAATTTAAAATGAAAATTCTCAATTTCATTTTAAATTTTCTCAATTTAAACTGAAAAATCTCGATTTCATTTGGAATTTATTCAACTTCAAATGGAATATCTTAAATTTCATTTGGAATTTTATCAATTTCAGATGGAAATAGTGAGGAAAAACTTGAAGAGTACAATGTTGGATTCATTTACGACACTTTATGTATTTTTGAAGAGGGGAAACGTCCGAAAATGAAGTAACTGTGATAAATAAAAAGTATTAATATTTTAAGAATAGTTAAAATTATCATACATATGAAGATTTAAGACTCTTAAAAGCATGTCTTTAACATAGGTTTTGGAAGCATTTTTTAATCATAAAATTGTGTTCTTTACTCAAAGATCGGGAGCCATTTGGAAGTCTTAAAATGCTCAAAATGATGGCTGGGCTATATTAGTTTTGGATATTAATTCAAATTAAAATTAATTTTATTAGTTTAAGTTAAAGAAACAAATAGCTTGTACATTACTTACGATGTTAGATTCATTTAAATCACTTAATGTATTTTTATAAAAAGTCTCACAAATATTAATGTTTTAGAAATACATAAAAGTCTCATTAAATGGTGTCCTCTACTAAGGGAGGAAGTATTATTAGGCTCTTTTTGGGTTCAAATATTTTAAAAGCCTCATAAATATGACTGCAAAAATGGTGCCCAAAAACTGGAGCCTTTTTAAGCTCTTTTAAATACTTTACATCGATGGAAGTTCAGTAGACACAAATTACACTAGACAACAAACTGAGATCTTTTTTAATTATCCACGATCTTAGTATAATTTCCGATGGATTTCACGACTTTCAGATTGTTTTTGAGTTATTACGTAATGCAAATATATGGAAATTTTCGTGTTTTTCTACATATTTTGGACTTTATTATTACATATTTGAGCTATCGATGCAATTTCTTTTGTATTCCTCTGATATTTCGGCTCCAGCTAATATTTCGATCATGAAATTCGGATTAATCTGACCGAAGTTATGACCAGTCAAACACAAAAAAATATATTTTTTTAAGGTGTACCTATTATTTACTGCATAACATATAAAGTTTTCATAAATCAATAAAATTATATATTATATGTGAAACTAGATCCATAATTCTATGATTTCTCTTACTTTGTTTTTGCAAAGCACTCTTTAAGTCTTCAGATTAAATACAATTCACTCTTACTATTTTTGATTTAAATTTTTTTGTTTGTCCATAGAAATTTGTTCATAGAAATTTCAACAAAACCTTAAACCAGTATTCAGATTTGCATAAATATATTACTTTCAATGGGATTGCCTAAGTATCCTGAAATAGAGTCAAATGAAGATAACCTACTAAATGTTCATACTTTTATAATAAAATAAAATATTTTCCTGCTTATGTTCATATCAAACAAAAAAAAGGTAAATTTTCCAATCGAATTTGTGAATTTCACTTTAAGCTGAGGACTTAAAGCGTGATTTGCAAAAACAAAGTAAAATAAAGTATATAATTGTAGATCAAGTCTGGTATAAGATATGTACTTTTATTTAATTATGAAAATCATAGATGTTATGCAACAAATAATAGGTACACCTTAAAATACTTATTTTTTGTGTGTTGACTGGTCATAACTTCAGTCATATTAATCCGAATTTCTTCAAGTTTATTCAAAATATTAACTGGATTATTCTCAGAGGAATACAAAAGCAATTGCATAGATAACTCAAATCTGTAAAATGTTATTGTCCAAAATATGTAGAAAAACACGAGAATTGCCATATATTTCTTTTACCTAATAACTCAAAAACTTGAGGCAATCTGAAAAAACTGATTATGAGGTAGTGATTAGAACCTTGACGTCCATCGGAAAATTATACTTAGATCACGGTTATTTTTTTGTTGTTGTACTGTGCTATTTAAAATTTAATGATTCTGTTACTTACATCTCTAGGCTCTACATCAGTACCAAAAACGCTAACAAACTTGGCCAAATGCTCAAAATGTCGCGTCATCTCGGTGGCCAAAATCATGTCAATGATTGTGCTGCGTACCGATTTGTAGGTGTCCTTGTCTAAATTCTTAAAAATGTTTACTTTGTCGTCAGCTAACGTGGATAAAAATCAGCAAAAAATCAATTATTGCATGAGAAAATATATGTATATTGGCATTATTATTCTCTTACCCAATGTTAATTTAAAGGTCGTCGACGCATGATGCGATTCCAACACCGTCAGATCATTGTACAGCACTGCCAAAGGACTATTTGAGTTGCATAGAAACGCGGATGAGCGTCCAGGATGATCGATGTCATGGGCAGCAGCTGCTATCAAAGCAGTGGCCTCCTCCATGCGATCCATAACCATGTCCTTGGCTGCCAATTGTGTGATAAATGCGCCCGTGGCCTTAGAAATAAAAAACAAATATTGAATTCTTTTGAATATCAATAAAGAGCTGAAGGCGTGTCCCACCTGCATAACATCTGCCGCATGCGTGCTATTGTGATATGAATTTTGTGCATGATAATTTGCCTCGATTACAGCCAGCCAGGATTTGCAGACATTCTCTTCGATGTTAAACGTTGCAAATACATCGAAGCGTCGGAACATTTCCATGCCCAGATAGAGCAAAGGCCGTCGTTCGGTAATGTCTTCCAATTTGAAAATATCAAACTCCCAGGAAAGAGATTCTTCGAGCAATTCCATAATAAGTGGAGTTGCCTTGTATAAACAATATGCTTGAGTAAGTAATCGAAAATTATTTGAGCTGGTAAAAATACCTTCATTTTAGCTGGTAGTATTCCGGAGGGCCGACTGGTAGAGACGCGTATTATGGAGTCATTGGAGCTGCGGCGCGAGGAGTATAAACTAGGACCCTAAGTAAAAATATTTATTTTGTATTATTTATTTTAATTATTTAATTATTATGTTGTTTTTTTTTGTAATATTTCCGGAAAACATTAAATCGAGTTAAATTAAAAATAAATTGTTTGAAAACATTTTAACTGATTTTTTACTTAAAACATTAAATGTACAATGAGATCCAGATTGACCGTATTTGTCACGACAATTACTATTTATGTCGTGACATTTTATTAGCTACCCAATAAAAACAGATACGGACTGAAACGCTGAAACATTGAAACAGTTGTGAAAATGAATATGACCGCTTTTACGCATACATTACGGAACACTGTCACGTGTTAAAAACAGCTTTAGCCATAAATACTGTGGGAAATACAGACATTAATTTATATGTCCAAAATCCGGCAACGTTCTGTCCACATAAATACGACGCAAAAACGGAAGTTAACGTACATACGGATAAAAATATGGGCAATTATTTTATGTGTGAAAATCAGAGACGTTACAGTAGTACTGAACATTTTTACGACAATAATGCCTGGATTTTTTATTCATTACAATTGAAAAATATATTTCATTCGAAATTATAAAATATATAATATATTTGAATGTGTCAAATTCTGAAAACAGACTTTCGGTTACAATACATACCTGTATTTTTCAATAATTATAAAATTTGTATTTTACATAAAGCCTTACATACGGCAATATATTTACGTCCCGTTTACGTTCAGTATTTACGTTCCGTGAAGGTGCAGTACGTGCGCATCCACATTTTATTGCCGTACTTCATTTCTTTCTAATTTCTTTTTAATGCCGTATCTTAAATTTCATTTCATATGTAAAACGTGTTGCTTACGCTTTATAAGCCCGTAAATATTTTATGGTATATACTATGTTTTTTAAAAAAGAATACTCTTTTGATATTCGAAAGCAGAAAAAGGTTTAGTTTTAACCAATAGTTCCTATTAAAGGGTTTTTCAATAAGAGCGCTACAAAAGTTTTGGATATCAATGAAGTTCTTTATTCCTGTAAAAGTACGTTTGATGACATTATGTATGGAACTCGATTTCTTTTGCATGGCCACCACGGGCACGCTTGCAGAAGTCCAGACGCTGAGCCCAATTATCGACAGTTTTCAAGCATAAATCGGCCGATACTGCTGCAATTTCACGTTCGATATTCGTACAAAGTTCTTCAATCGTCACTGGCTTGTTGGCATAGACCATAGACTTGACGTAGCCCCACAGGAAATAGTCTAACGGAGTCAAATCGCACAACCGAGGCGGCCAATCGACTGGACCATTTCGTGAGATAACACGTTTTCCAAACTTGATTTCCAATAAATTGATTATGGCATTCGCTGTGTGGCTTGTGGCGCCGTCCTGTTGGAACCACATGTTCTCCAAGTCCATATCATCCAATTGGGGCCAAAAATATTCGGTTATCATTGAACGGTAGAGATTCCCATTCACAGTAACGTGCCGGTCTTGATCATCACGGAAGAAGTACGGACCAATGACGCCGCCGACCCATAAACCGCACCAAAGCGTATTTTTTTCGGGATGCAATGGTGACTCATGGAGTACGTGTGGATTGCTGTCTGACCAATAACGCATATTTTGTTTATTGACGAAACCATTCAGCCAGAAAAGAGCCTCATCGCTGAAGATGATTTTTCGATGAAATCCGAATCATTTTCAAGTTGTTGCTCAGCCCAATTCACGAACTAACGACGCTTATGGTGGTCAAGCGGCTTCAGTTCTTGCGTCAATTTGATTTTATAAGGATGTAGGCCAAGATCTTTTCGCAAAATTCGCCACAAGGACGTCACAGATTCCCAACGCTTGAGAACGACGTGTGAGAGACACATTTGGGCTTTCTTCAACTGAAGCCTCAGTAATATTCTCGAAACTACGGGTAATTCTTTGTCTCACTGGCACGGGAACATTTTGTACTGTGCCTGTGGATTCAAATTTTTCCACTAGACGTTCAATTGTTGATCTGCTAGGACGATTATGACGACCATAAATTGGACGTAGCGCTCTTAACGTTGAGGCCACTGACTCCGAATTTCGGTAGTCAATTTTAATAACTTCGACCTTACTGAGGAGAAATGTCAAAAGAGCGTCAAGAAATATGGCGTTGTTTGCTGTCCCTGTCGCTCTACTTTTGTAGCGTCCCATTTGAAAAACCCTGTATGTGTGTGTATAGAAGGCATTCGGAAACATAAAATATCACTTACCGTTAACAATGCACCAATGAGATCGGTGGCTATTGGGTCCTCTGTGCGTATCTCCTTCATTTGCGGACTGTACAGTCCTTCGCGCTTAAGGAACTCCATAACTTTGTCTATGAGCCGCGCCTCATCCGCAGAGCAATTCTCCTGTACTTGTGAGAGTAAATTTATTATCTATAAAGCATGTTCGAACGACATTCGGCAGATAACCAAACAAACGAATAACGAACGAGCGAGAGTTAGCGAAAGAGAAAAACAAAAACAAATGGAAAAAGAAAGAAAAACATAGTTTTAGAGTGCGTTAGAAAATTATTGGCTTAAAATTGTTGTTTAAATACTTTTTACAATAAGGGGTTCATATCAAAAACGTAAAACGCGTAAATAGTGTAAATTTCGTAAATAGTAGACATTTTCGAAAACATTGAATGTGAATGTTTTATTATACTACATTTGTTTGTGTAAATTAATTGTTAATCATTTATTTAAGTGAATCTATAACTAAGTGTGTTCATTTTAAGTAACGCGTAAATTTAATTATTTACGTGGACGAAATTCACGGTTTCGATATGAAGCCCCTTAATGATTAATGATATATTTTAGTGTGCATATCTTTGTTTAGGAATATTATCCCGAGGTATTCTTCGAAGACAACCTCTTATAGTCATACATGGTCTATACTTAAAATGTTTGAATACCTTTCTAAATTGAAAATAATATTGGTATACTTTTCTAAAGTAAATTTTGAAAACACCCTGTATATCATTGGGTGTTCTAAATAGATCAAAACTCTAGAACCCTTTTTTTTATGAAATAAACCAAGGAATCAGCCTCAAAAATATTTGCAATACAGAGCGGACCGCCCTGTATAAATATGTAAAATATAAAACTAACCAAATACATTTCTTTAGAAACGATGACGCATATACATAGATAATTTAAAGTTAATTTTAAAATCAAAAATATTTAATCTATGAAAAGTTACACTATAAAAATTATTAAATAAATATATAAAATTATTAAATAATTTTTTTTAAATCTGAAGTTAAATACTAAATTAAAATTTTATTATTTTCGTAAAAATTATATTAAAAGGCTATAGTTCTGCCACTTTTATATGAAATCATCGTGAGACATTTCCACTGTGTGGCCTGTTGTCAAAATGAACACCTCTCTCAGACCTTTGGACCTATCACTAAACTGTTCAATCGGATTACGCTGAAAATTCTCCATTTGAAAAACGTTTCAGAAATAGGTCTCTGTTCTAGAGGTTGCCTAAAAGTTGCCGGTTGGTTTCGTACAAAAGTTGTAGAACTGGAACAGATTAATAAACTATACTTGTTAATTAAAAAATAAGTAAATTTAATTATTTAAATTTATTACTTATTTTACCCGTTGTAAAAAATATCTCTCACCCGTAGTAGAAATTTACCCGATTAGGGAAGACGTGATCATGGCCATATCATGTTTTTCATATAACTGGTCGGATTGTCCCAAGATAAAAATACAATTATCAGTTCCCGATCAGGATTTTATACTAGGGATTATTATACTAGGAATAATTTATACTAGCAATTTAATTTTTAATTAATTTTGTTAACTATACATTTTGAACTATTTCCATTTTATTTTTAACAAAACAAAATAGTAAAATATTTAAATTTATTGAAGTTTTCTCAAACTAATAAAATTGTTTATATTTATTACTTTAAAGTTATCATTAAATCATACATATTTCAATGTTTTAAATTAATTAGATTTTTGTTCTTTAAATTTTTTTTTTTTAAGGTCAGTTTTTAATTTAATTTGGGTTTTATACTTAGTTTTAAGTAGAATGGAATTTTTCAGTAATTTTTAACCGGTAAAGCTAAGGGCCAGCTTTTTAGTGATAGTTTATTCGAAGTTTAAACTTCGTTTAATTAATCTTCTCTTTAAATTAAACGACGTTTAAATTAATTACCAGTTTTCTCTGAATGTTTAGAAAGAACTCAGATCACGACAATACATATGGCACCAGAGGCTAATGAAAAATCTCGAATTTGACTTTTGATAAAAGTCATTCAAATTTAAATAAATTTAAAAATTGTTTCATAAAAATAATATGGAGAATATATTTTTAATGTTAAGTTATAAAAATTATGATTATTTTAAAGCTGCAAAATTTTGCGAGAAAATTTCGTGTCAAAAACATTGAAAGTTTAACGAAATGTAACCCTTCAGTATCGTCCATTTAAGCTAAGTTTAATCAACGGTTGAATCGATTCTGATTTTAAACCAGTTTAAATCACAAACTAAGTTCAACTAGCACTTAAAGACTGGCCCTAAGTAAACCAAACGAAATTCTTTAACTTCGTTTAAATTCTTCATATTCATATTTTTGATAGACAAGTATTGAAAAAAATGTAATTTTCTTTCAAAAAAACGGTGATAGTTTAGCTAAGTTTTATCCTTCGGTCGGTTAAACCAAGTTTAAACGATGGTTGGTTTGATTGAAAAATTCTAAGTTTAAAGCGCAAATGGAGTGAAACGATTACTAATGAAACTGACTCTTAAGTAACTGAATAAAACATAAAATAATATATTAAAAAATATAACCTATTTGATATGAGATGATTATAGACTCTATATTGTTTACTAATGCTAATTGTTCTTATTTTAATTATGCATGCTGTGCTGCTTTTAGCAGTGTTAAAAATGCGAAAAATTTGGCAACTCGCTACAGACCGAGCTGCGGTAACAACATGCAGTGCGTAGCGCGGTCAATGGCGGTCAGTACGACTAGCGAACAGACGTACAGACGCGCAAGTGTGTGGGTGCATGTGTGCGTTAGCTATGAGAACTCAAGACAAATATGTGTTTTTGGCACAAAACTATTGCAACAAGTTGGTGAGTGGACTAGGGCGATGGGGTGCTGGCGGTGAGGTTTATATAGCAATAAATCCTACTTTTGTGATGGGCGCCTCAAGTGGTAACGAGGTCAGTTTGGCCAGACTGGTGCGTCGAAGGCCGTCCGATGCGACGGAGCGCACATCGAAACTACCACGGCGTATTGAATGCAAGGAGCCGCGTGGCGCCTCCTTCGGTTGTGGCAATGTGGCGATGAAGTCCGTCTGGCCACCAGGTACATCGAAGTTAAATACAAAGTGTGTTGGGGACCTGTAAGAGGAAAATTTAGAATTGCTGTATCGCATACGTCTATGCAGTTGAAGGACCCACCTGCCTATGCACGCCACGGGCACCACACGCACATGCATTGGAATGCCATCCTGGCTCTTTCGACGTACTGTCAAAATACCGTCGAACTCACGAATACTCTTGCCATGCGAGCTGATGGACGACACATCCGAGATGAAGATATCCGCCAGGGGTTTGCTGATGATTTCATCCTGTAGAAAAGAAAAAATAATGATTAATAAAAATATGATATTCTCAACTGCAATATAAAATACTGAACACCAATTACCATTGTTCTGAATTAAAAACTGAAATAAAATAGAGAATTTCTGAATTATAATTTACAAGTCTACACCATTTACAAATGTAATTCAGAAAAGACCAATTGAATTTCAAAAGACATAAATTGAAATTCAGAAATTCCATTTTAAATTTAAAAGACATCAATTGAAATTCAGAAATTCAATTTGAAATTTAAAAGACATCACTTGAAATTCAGAAATTCCATTTGAAATTCAGAAGACATCAATGGAAATTCAGAAATTCTCATTTAAAATGCAAAAGACATCAATTGAAATTCCATTTGAAATTCAAAAGACATCACTTGAAATTCGGAAATTCCATTTGGAATTCCAAAGACATCAATTGAAATTCAGAAATTCTATTTGAAATTCAAAAGACATCAATTGAAAATCAGTAATTTCCGTTTGAAATTCAAAAGACTTCAATTAAAATTTAGAAATTCAATTTGAAATTCAGACGACATCAATTGACATTCAGAAATTTTCATTTGAAATTCAAAAGACATCAATTGAAATTAAATATTTCCGTTTGAAATTCCCAAATTTTTATTTGAAATTCATAAATTTCCATTTGGAATTCATAAATTTTCATTTCAGAAACATTGGTTTGGTTGTCAAATATTCGAATTGTGATCGAAAATGAATTCCAGAACATGCCTGTATCGTTTTTGACACAAAAATTAGTTCATATTTCAATCAAACTACTAAATTTAGAATTAACAAAAGCAGTCAGATCGACAAAAGCAGTCGACAACTTTGATCAACCTAATTACAGATAATACCTACTCAGAAAAAATAATCGTCGTAAATATAGCAACCGATATTAATTGCATTCATTAATCAATCCAATTGCTGGATTGACTAATGAATGCAATTAATATTAAATTCACTAATTTAATGAAAACATCTGCTATTCTTCGTTATATAAGCAATTGCTTTTGCTAATATGAATATTTGTACGTCAATGCAGCAAATTAATTAGTCGGTGCAGTTTTAGCAGATATATTTGCCGAAACTGCCCCGACGAATTAATTTGCTGCATTGACGTACAAATATTGATATTAGCAAACGTAATTGCTGATTTAACGAAGAATAGCAATGGTTTCATTAAATTTGTGAATTTCATTGCTGGATTGATTAATGAATGCAATTAATATCGATTTCTATATTTACGTCGATTATTTTTTTCTGTATACTGAGATACAATTTACGATATATAAAGTTGATTTTATATTTTCAGATACTACTGCATAAATAGTTTTTTTTATTTAATCAACCACAAATACATTTAACTGAATATATTTATTTGATTAATCCTAATATTGAATTTAACTTTCAGTATAAGTTGTTTTAATCTTAACAGATATTCCAAGAAAACTCACCAGACGCATGTTGAGCAGCCGTTCTGCTGATTTGTTGGCATACTGTATCCGCAGGACATCGTCTGTGATTATGAGGACCTCCTTAAGACGGTGCAATGCTGTGTATAAAGCCTGTTGGTGTTGGTGACCGAAAAGATTGAGTTACATTTTGTATTAAGAATAGTATTGGCACAATTATATAAATAAATAGTCATTCACATTTTTATTACGAACACATTTTCAATTCTAACACATTGACAATATTGAAACAAAGTAAAACTGTTAAGACGTTCAATTTTTTTCTATTCCGATTTATTAACTTCATATTTTGTAATACTAATAATTTGTAATACATTATGAACTTAGTGAAATACAGAAATTCAAAAGAATATTTCATACTTTACTCTACAAACTAGACAATTTTTTCATATGAATGCCATACATATATAATTCGCGGGTGCTGAAAATTTGATTTTTTAATATATTTTAGCCACATCAAAAATTAAAAACATTACTATAAGACCGTGTTTTACAAAAAGGAAAATTGCGTTAATTCTTTTAATTATGTGGACTATATGGTGGACTATATGTGGTACAGGGTATATTAACTTTGTGCAGATATTGTAACACCCCTTATGAGGTGTGGCCGGTATGGAAAAATATATATATTTTTGATCAGCATCACCACCCGAAATTATTTATTTTTACTTTTATATCAATTTTTAAAATTATTGGGATATACGTCGTAAAATTCTGATATGTAAATAATATTCTGAATGTACGAATGTTCAGCATAAGAAAGAACTTTAAATGGTAGGTATACAATTAAATTTCCCACATTAATATCCCCACCAAAGTGTAGGGTATTCCATAGTCGAGTCCCACCGACTATAAAAGTCCGTCCCATGTGACCTAACTTTCCCAACACGTTTTAATATACTAATGAATGCTAACATTTACTCCAAAGTAAAATCTGCTTAAAATATACAAAATCTTTTGTCTATTTACGAAAAAAAAATTGATTTACGAAATATTTCGTAAAATAAACGAAAGAACTTACGTAGCCGCGGTAGCACAGTGGTTAGTGCGTTGGACTGCGAGCCGATAGGTCCCCGATTCAAGCCTGGACTGGGGCAAACAACATCTTTTCATAGAAACATTTTTCTATACCGCGCTACCTCTCGGCAGTAAATGGCAAACCTACGAGAGTAAAACATTGCCTATGAAAAGCTCTCACCCGCCGTTCGGATTCGGCAATAAACTGAAGGTCCCACCACTTTGAGTACAAATATAAGTTCTAAGTTCTTATAGGACTGTAGTGCCAAACTATTATATTATTATTATTACTTACGTAAATTTTTGATAGAATATTATTTGTGTTTCAAGTTATTCGAACATAATACGAAAGATTTTATTTTTTATTCATAATTTATTGAATTTGTTTGTACATTTTTACGAATATATTTGCACATTTTACGAAAGTATTCGTACTTTTAAGCATAGCATTCGTACGTTTTATGAAACATTCGTGAAAATGACGTTTCATTCATTTGCACTTTTGACACAAACAGATATTATTTAAAAACTCTTTGTATTTTATAACAACGATACCAATTAAAATAAAATGCAGATCTCAAGTTGGTATTTGACTCAAACGTATTTCTGTTTTTACTAATTAAACACGAATGTTTCGTAAAATTCTACATATATCCTCAAAATTTAGGAAAGTTTAGTAATTTATTCGTAAAATGTAAAGCTCATAGTTTTACGAAATAATATTCATAAAATATGTTATTATTTTGTAATAAAAAATAATGTTTTGTAATTTATTTAGTTTAAATTTGTATTTGTAAATTTGTTGTTATTTGAATATTACGAATAATGATACGTAATATTTGCGAATCGTTCGTAAAAATCATGCTAGAAAAAATTAGAAATTACAAATGTTTTGTGTATTTTACGAATTAAAAAATTACGAAAAAATATTTCGTAAAATGTTATTTTGAGTGTAGGATCTAATAATTAACCACAAAATGATTTATAGTTATCCAAGACATAGTTTAAATTTACGATACAAAGTACTCACTATTTTCCACCTGTTCTACTTTTTAAAATATTTTTTTATTATATTTGGTCTTAGATGTTGGCTTTGTAAAATCGATGTGGAAACATTTTCGGCGAATTGCTAATATGGGAAATGGACCCGCCGGAATCTCAAAGTTCGCGATTTCGTACCCAAATCGACAATTTCAAAATTCATTTAAATGACGTCTTCCAAACGCCAGTAGTTATTATTGTCAGTCGGGTAAATACGTCATAAAATTTCGATTCTAATTTTTTTTAAGATTAGGTAATACGATAAAACTAAGTATACAGTCAAAATCGTCACCTGCGAATTATATAGAATTATTGTAGCCCGTACATAGGAAAAATCGTGTTGAGTAATGTTAATAATTATTAAGCAATTTAAAAAATATTGTTCATGGTAAATATTAAAACATTCAAGAAAAAAAGTTTATAATCATTAGTTTGATTTACTGATGTTTAATAAAATATAAATTACGTTGGTAATAAAAATGCATTTTCTAATTAAAAATGTTTAAATAGTTTTAGAAAAGTTGTCAGAGCTGTGCGTGAGTAACTCACCTGTTGCGTAGACATCACATTCTGTGGCCGCACAATTGAGTGCATTATCTGCTTTATTTCTATGTTGCAAACTGATAAATTTGTGGTTTCAGCCATGCACTGCGTTGGTTGGTATGGTGATGATCAAATTAAAAGGAAGGGGAATAGTTGTGAAATAACTCATCATCTCTTAATTAATCCTAACTCACCCTGTTAACGCCAGCGTCTAAAAGTGCAATCAGTACTTCATCCTTGTCGAAGAAACTGCAAGCAAAATGTATTAATATTTAATATGTTTAAAATTAATGAATCTTTAATTAAGTAGGGGCCTACAGTCGATATGATTTCTAGTTTCCGGGTTTATTATAAAATTGGATTTGTTGCACTGGCTTCGATTTATGTAAATTTAATCAATTATAACATATTGAAGCATAGCAGACATGAAAATATTCTTGATCAGAGTCATCTCCGGAGTCATTTTTAGCGATTTCCGTCTGTCTACCTGATCGTTGAAATCACTGTTACAGGAAAATAACGAAAACTATATAAATAATGCACAGATTTTCAATTACTTGTATAACTACGGTGTTTATGATTGTAAATGGACGTGATAGGTCTACTAAAACCTGTGATCCACGTAATTATATACATACTAGCTGGACCCGTGCACAGCGTTGCCCGTGCTAAGTTTTTGTGTATGCAAAAATATATCTTTTTATACCCTACACCTATGAGGTACAGGGTATATTAACTTTGTGCATATATTGTAACGCCCCTTAGGAGGCGTGTCCGGTATGGAAAAGTATATATATTCTTGATCAGCATCACTACCCGAGTCCGTTTAGCTATGTCCGTCTGTCTGTCTGTCTGTCCGTCTTGCTGTCTTGCTGTCCGAATACAGAATAACTTGAGAAATACCGATCAGAATGCGATGAAATTTCGTCTCAATATATTTTAGCCAAAAGTAGGAACTGAGTTTGAAAATGAGCAAAATCGGTGAACGGACACGCCCACCTCCCATACAAGTCACTTTTATATAACTCTTTCGAAACTAATATTTCGAAAAGTATTCAAGGTATAGTTATAAAATTTAAAAGGTATTGTTAGAATTTACCTAAAAATATGTGGTCCAAAAATGGGCGTGATCCGCCCACTTTTTTTTTTCATTATATCTCGGGTTTTCATAGTAAAATTTCATCAGTAAATTATTAAAATCAAATCTATGAAATATTAGCCTTTCAAAATTTTAAATATAGGCGTGGTCCGCCCAATTATATTTTTCAATTTTTTTTTTTAGTTTTTTATACTTTATATAATTTTTTTAATTTATGGGGATATAAGACGAAAATTTCTGATATATGAATAATATTCTGATGTTCAGCATAATTAAAAATTTAAAATTAAGGTATACAATTAAATATTCCTCATTAATATCTCCACCAAAGGTGTAGGGTATTCCATAGTCGGGCCCGACCGACTATAAAAATCCGCCCCATGTGACCGAACTTACCCATGTGACCTAACTTTCCCAACTCGTTAAAATTGGGATTTTTCCCAATTTTACTGTGCCTACGTCGCACAGTGTGCCCAAACGCTCTTAAATCGGGTGAAATTCAGTATTGTTCAGTATATTAGGTAAAATTCAGTATTGTCAACCGATTTAAAAAGTGTTGTACAGAGAGAACTTGAGAGAACTTAAGTTTGGAAATTGAAGCTTGTATATTTAATAGTTATGGAGATAAAAATCAGTAAAGTTGAAAATTTGTTCATGAAAAATCTTTCAAAACATTCTATGTGAAGACTACAATGTTCAATATGATCCTGTGTTTCGATTTTTACAACTCTGTTCTTAGAAGATCAGGAGTAACTTTAATGGTTTGGGAGGTGTCCAATCCCGCCCAAATTTTACGTTAGAAGACAAATATAGCCTTCTAGATATACAGGTGCATATTATACATCAGGCCCTTTTTTTGAACAAAATAATATAACTTCAAATTAATCGAGCGATTTCGTTGATTACTAAATAAAAAAATATCAAGGTATAGTTATGCTTTACTAAATGTCTTCTATTGATTCATAAAAATTATATAAAAATATTTAGTTTTCGAGAATTTTGTGGACATTTTTGATATGTGATTTGTTAATATCTGGATCCGATATCGGTATGATTTATTTATTATTTTTGACCACATTGATAGTGATCTGAAATAAGATGGTGTTAATGAAGGATATCACTTGCAGTTCTTGAAATAAACATACGAAAAAAAGCACAAAATATATCGGGATGATATATTTTTTATTTTTTATCACATTGTGATTATTGTGATTATAAAAAAGTTAGTGCGAACGAAGGATATCACTTGCATTCTTTGGAATAAATTTACAAAAAAAGGCACACATGTATGAAGAATGGTAATATTTTCCATGTAATTTCTCCTAATCCGGGAACGATATCGTGATGATATATTTTTTTATTTTTAATCACATTGTTTGTGATTAGAAAAAAGTTAGATTGAATGAACATATACAATTATTAACTTGACATAATATTACTCAAATTGAAATTTTTAACGTGAAATTTTACGAAATATGAATGAATTTATGGAATTTTGGTGTATTATTTGTCTGTGTTGAGTAATGATATGAAATACTTAACACTTAAAATCAAATTGGTAGTATTCACTACAACTTTCTTGTAAACCAGAGCAAACCGAAAGCTACTCTTTCTTCAGAAGGTGTATTTTGTAAAAGCCTGAATAAAATTTTTAGGATTTGAGAGGATATGCAAGGATATTTTAGTTATGTTCTAATATGTATTTTCATATAATTATGTATGGAATGTCATTTTTTTCCTATCTTTGAAGGCTCATAAGATAAACTATTAATGCTAAGAGATAAACTATTAATGCTATAAGAAAAATGGTAACAGATTATTCTTAGTGGGTCCTTAATTATGTTATGGTTAAAAAATTTAAAAATTAAATAAAAAAAATATCGGTTTGTTCAAAAATTTCATCATTTTGTTCACCGTGTGACATATTTATTCATTTTTATTTTGAGTATAATATTAAAAATAATAATAATTTGGCACTACAGTCCTATAAGAACTTAGGCCGAGCTCTCTCACCATTTTGAGCTGTACGTGTTATATTTGTACTCAAAGTGGTGGGACCTACAGTTTATTGCAGAATCCGAACGGCGGGTGAGAGCTTTTCATAGGCAATGTTTTACTCTCGTAGGTTTGCCATTAACTGCCGAGAGGTAGCGCGGTATAGAAAAATGTTGCTATGAAAAGATGTTGTTAGCCCCAGTCCAGGCTTGAACCGGGGACCTTTCGGCTCGTAGTCCAACGCACCAACCACTGAGCTACCGCAGCTACTTTTCTTGAGTATACTTTTCTCATAACTCAAAACTTTTTTTTTCTATGTGATTTTTTTAAATAATTTTTTACTTTTTAAGCCGCCATATTTCTGGAACCATATAAGGTAGATATTATTATTTTTGGCTTTTTTACTGTTTTTTCGTGCCATTTTGATTGTAATTTTTAACTATAATTTGTGCAAAACATAACTTGCCCTGATTATTACACATCTATGTATTAATATTTGCTTAAACTTAGCAAAATATTATAAAATGCGTTATCCGTGTTTGAAATGATTGTGCTAACGAGTGTTTGTAGAAACAGAATGTTGCTACTACATCACAGAAAATTATGTGTCGATAGGAGTCCTACCAAATTGAAACTAATTAAAAGAGCTTGAGGTAAACTGTGTTGCTATCCCTGAGGTGTCTGTTAACGTGAGGTTAGGTAGAGCGCGTGAGATGTGAAAACGTTTTGTACAACATTAAAAAGGAATCAAGAAAAATAGAGCAATAAAACAAATGCTTTACAACTCGAGGAGTTTATTCTTGTGAACATTTAAGGTACGAGTGGGAGCAAAATTTCAATGACCGTTGATTTATTTCCCTTGTAAGAGAAGTCTGAAATGTGTCGGAAATCAAATGTACAAATTTAAAAGGATAAACTTCTACATTGAATGAAGTTAATTACAATGTAGCTATTTCACAGATATTTTCACGGAGTATCCACTTAAAACGTAAATCATGTTATCGTATTAAAGCTGTACGTCTGTAGTTCTAAATATCTCCTAACTACACAGCTCTTGTCTCCTTCTATCCTGTTGTGCAAGGGTGTTAATTTGTTGCGAATTGAATTTTAATTTTTAATGAGGTAATTAATCTTGTGAGTCAGTCTGGAAAATGAAACGACAGCAGTGACGCGTTTACTTTGGCTGCTGTGGGTGCAATCACACCTTGAGAGATGAGACATTTTACCTAGAAGTAAATTTTCGAAAAATCATACTACTCTTTTTCTACACTTTGTTGTAGAAGGTGCACATCGGGTGTTTGTGTACAAGGGCATGAGTGAGAATAATTTTTAGATAAGTTTTACTACGTAAATTTGTTTACATTTACATTTCAATCCGTGTACAGCTGTGCTCGTGCAATGATATTAGAAATGCAAGGAGTGATTTTAAAATTATCTTATACATAGTTTTTTTTTTTTTTTGAATATCTTTTGAATATCTTTGAAGATCCACAGCATTCTGACAGACTATATCCAGTGTACTGTTAAATCTACGATTTTGTGGTTAATATCACCACGAGAACACATGCCCAAGCCGGGATTCGAACCCGAGACCTTTAGAATGCAAGTCCAGTGCGCTACTTCTGGACTGCTGAGACCGGCAATGAGTGCAAAAATCTTCGTCATATTGCAATCGATTACCATGTTTTGTTCAGAATGCGTTAAATTCTAAAAATACAGTTTAAATCCGTGAAAGAAACAAATCATTTACGACTAGTAATCGTATTTTTACTTTTGCAAAAATGTATCCTCTTTAAAAATAATTTCAGCAGATATCGGTATTGTGATTTCAGATAATTTAATTCGACAGATAGCCAGAACACTTTATTTACATCGATATAAAACTTAAGGACAGGGTCAGATTTCACCAGAAATCATTCACATTGGTCTGGACCAGACAGTTGAAATATGGTAATATTTTCTTGATCGAAGAAATTAAAACAAATTTGTTCGACGCTGCCAGGGTAAATAATGTCAAGTACGCTTCACAAAAAAGGACGTCGTATATGGGGCGGCGACATCTTGATCTGGGGATGTTTTTCTAGGTATAGTACCAATTAGAGATGGGCGCGTGCCTATTTTTGAAGGCACGAGCATGCATGGTCACGCCGATAGGTGACAAGCACGAGTACGAGCCCGACGACTAAATTTAAAGGCACGTACGAGAAGCACGATAATACACGGGATATAGAAAGACACGTAGAAGCACGGAAAACACGAAAAAATCACGGAATCACATGAAAAACTAGGCATAACGTGAAAATAATATTATAAACAGGGACTAAAACCCTTTAGAATATCGGTTCCAAGATTTTTATCATAGCGGTTCCGATTTCGCTTTCAACCAAAAAATTATATGAGTTCCGATTACAGTTTCACACATTTTTAATGACGGTTCCGATTCTGGTTTCAAAAATCGAAACGGTTCCGGTTACAATTTCGGTTCTTTGCGGTCCCAGAGAGAGAATAAAACCCTTGGAATATCGGTACCGGTTGTCGTTCCAAGTTTAAAAAAATAGCGGTTCCGATTTCTGTTCCAACAAAAAAAACTATGGGTTCCGATTCCGGTTCCACACATTTTTTAAATTGGTTCCGGTACCAGTTCTTTACGGTTCCTTATTAAAAATAATTCAAAATTTAACTATGCTACTGTTGTATTCTCTCAATTGGAACGAAGGGTTTTTTTAAATTGGGTAGAAACTAAAAAAAAAAATTTAATGGGCTCATGCCTAATTTTAGGGCACGGACACGCACAGGAATGACAACAACTAGCACGCACGCAGATTTGCATGCACGAACTCAGATTTTCGGGCGTGACACGAAAAAAGCACGGTACGCGCCCAAGTTTAGTACCAATACATAGAATGACCTATACCATGATGAGATTACGCTACAAATACATTTTTGATAATCCCGTAAAAATGGACATATCAGCTGTATAATAATCCAAAGCTAATTTTAATATTCATAAAGGATTTAGTATTAGATAATGGTGTGACCTTGCTGTGAGATCTTCGAATCAATCACCGGACTTTCGAGGTACTTCAAGCAATTGACAAGAAATTTGTTCAATAAAAATTGGTGCGATATGCCAGTAAACGGCCATAAATGCATACCTTGAAGTACCCCGGATGTTGTAATAGAAGTTGAAGATGACATAATTCTGAAACATAATAAGATTGATGAATAAGATTGAATCCAATCCACAAATAATACTGGAAGTACAATTTAAACAAAATTAAAATGTGAAAGAGTTTGTCGAACGATTTGTGAAGTTAACTCGATTTCCTGAATCCTTGGAAACCAATTTTGAATGCAGTGAATTATAAAAGATTTGAATTCCGAATTCTTGGATGGAAATACTTTTTTCAATATTTTCAATCGGGATAAAACTATGAAAGTAAGTCTAATTTCTAGAGTTTGAAGCAAAAACGACTTTTTTTATTTAAAAATTTGAATTATGGAAATACTTAGGTAACGATTCCTTTTGAATACTTTTACTCATTAAAAAAAAAAAAAAAATATTCTACATACCTCTTTTTTACTACAGCAATTATTGTCGTAAAGTGATGTCCATGTGTATGTCTTATTGATCTGGAAAATATAGAATATTTAAATGTGTTACACATTGAATTAGGGAGAGTTTCCAGTAGTGTCGATTGACGTAATGCAATCGTTGGACTTCCGAGTGTGTTCTATTATTTGGTATTAAATGGAAACAATTGAACCTACCTGGTTATATACTCCGCATCCAGGTACTTGCTGGAGCGTGCATCAATTATAATTAAATGAAAAGACTCAGCAGCGGCGGCATTTTGCAGTGTCTCCAACGCGATCTCCTTTGTTTTGACCAGCGTGACGTCCAGCTGTTGACGGTGACATGCTTCGGAAAGCACTTCGCAGACATTATCCGCTTTGTGAAAAACTAATAAGGCCTAGAGTGAGATGTAAATATAATTAAGAAAATACTGTGTTTTGCTCAGTAATTCATACCGAATACACTAACCTTAAGTTGAGGATTCGGAGGTAAAACAGTCGGATATTTTAAGTCCATGAGATTTCTCTGAAAGCAAAGTAAAAAGTAATTAATAAAAATCTGCGTGTGTGCGTGTGAGTGATTAAAAAATGGACTAATAAACAAATTTAATCATTCTGTCGGCAAGTGAAAAATCCTGAAAGAAGATCAAAACGTAAAGCATAGCAGCAACAGCCAATAAATAATTTTGTTAACTTAAACGAAGATAAATTATGCAGCTTTATACAAAATGACGGTTTATAAGAGATTTGTAGGGGTTTTGTTGATTTGATACCGAATTTTTGCCATCACTTTTTTACGTTCCAGCCTAAAGCCTATTAGTATTTTTTATTTTTATTTTTGTTACTGTGTCGTTGCGCATTTTGTGTCAGGTGTATTAGGCAAAGATTTATCATCGTCGCACGAATATATATCTCAGCAACGTAACTACAAAACTCATTCATGTCTGCGTCGTTATAGCAATTTACGTTGGCTTTTCCATTATGCTGCGTATTAAATTTGGATGAATACTTTTGTTATTATTTGGAATTTTAAATGCAGGAAAACAATTTCAGTGGTATTATTATTTTCATCAACCATCCCATATAATATATTAGTTTTTAAATTTGATTCAAACATTGTTAAATCAAATGAATTTAATTTAGTATACCTTTAACGGAAAAAAATAAAAAAAACGTATAATTCTTTATTGAATTTTAGTTTCACTTTCTTTATATCAAAACTAATGACTATTAGACGAAAATTGGCATAATTTTTAACTTATTTGAAATAACATAAAATTCAAATTCATATCGTTGTTCGTTTCGAAGTACAGAATGTTTATCCACGATCTTAGTATGATATTCCGATGGATTCCAGACTCTAATTACGACTCTATAATTCTACGATTCCCAGACTCTAATTTTTCATATTGCCTCAAGTTATTACGTAAAACAAATATATGATAATTCTGTGTTTTTCTACATATTTTGGATTTTATGTTTTTTTCAGATTTGAGTTTGCGATCTGATTTCCTTTATTTTCTATTGTGAATGCTTCAGCTAATATTTTGAAATGAACAACATACAATTTGGTTTGATCTGACCAAAGTTATGAACAGTCAAACGCAAAATTATTAATTTTAAGGTGTACCTATCAATTATTGCATAGTTTTCATCTATATATATAAAAATGAAATGTCCTGTGTGTGCCAGAGCATCACGGGAGAACGAACTGACGGATTTGCCTGATTCTTTTTGTATTTTGTTCGTGTTAATGCAAGAGTGGTTTAGGAAAAAAGTAAAGTCGGAAAAACCCTAAGGAAGAGCCGAAAAATCGAAAAAATCTAAATTTGACCCTAGGAACTTGAAATTTGGACAGGGTGTTGATTTCCCGACGTGAGAGCGCACTACGAAGGGATTTTTGGAAATTTGCCTCCTAAGGTACAAAAATGGGCGTGGCAAAACTAAACTTTTAATTCAATGGGAGTAATTCATGGGGAGTGGCACCTCCCATACAAAAAAAACCTTAAAATTGCAATTATTCTTTACCTACTAAGAGCAGAGTTAAAAAATCGAAACAAAAGATTATATTAAACATTGTAATGGACACGTAGAATCAGGGCAGGAAAAAAATCCGGATACTTTGTGGAAAAATTCACCTTCTTGGATCTGGAAGCCGTTTTCTTCTATATACTGAATTAGTCATATGGACGAGAAAATGAAACGGCCTGAGTGCCTGATCAAATCTATTTTGAATGTCCTCTTTGTAACACGACAACTCTTCCGAACCTATTAGATTCAATCAATTCTACCACTTTAAAAATTGGCATAGAATTGACTTGAATTAAATCCATGGTTTCGGCGACTACATCATTAAATTATTTGGATCTACATAAAGGCCTATGTTGGGAAATATGTATGTTGGCTATGTTGGCTAATATAATATACGAATCATTACCATCTTTACCAGAGATTTCATCCAGCAGTGGTTCAAATAATTTTTGATTTTGTGGTTTATAACAATTCCTTAAATTTTTAAAAATCAATAAAATAAAAAAAATCCAAAAATCTTGGTTTTTTTAAATGGATAAAATCCTAAAAAGAAACGGCGGATGGATTTTTTGGGAGTAGAGAGCCCTGCGTAGAATTTGGACGGAATTGGACAATGGGGCGTGACACTTCCCATATAACAAAAATTTTAAAAATGCTAAAACTCCTGACTTACTAATATGAGAGTTGTACAAATCGAAACAAAGAATCATTTTTATAAATTTTAATAGCCACGTGGAATGTGATCGAGATTGGAAAAAGGGGCATAGAACTATGATCAATGTGGGCAGAAAAAAAGCGACATATGTATGCACTAAAAGAGTAAAAAGGGGCGTAAATATATACACACTTTATAATCGATAAAGTTTTACAATTACAAAAACTTAGCACGGGCGAAGCTGTGAACGGGTCCAGCTAGTCATTCAATAAAAGTATATATTACAGCTGTGTGAAAAATAATAGCAGCGCTCTCCTATAAATTATAAATTCGATTTTTTAGAAGTGTTGCGTAATAAGAACAATCAATTATTTTTATAATTTACATGTATTGGAATTATGTCATTATAATGCCGTCTAATTATTCCATATTCTTAACCTATTTCAAAAAATATGGTATCTTTTGTAAATGAGTCTTGAATTTTGGTGTGAAAAATAATAGCAGCAATACCAAATTTGTTAAAAAATCCATTATTTTCTTCAAAGTTTTTAATTTTAATACTTTTATTTATATTAGTTAGGCTAATTTGAAAAGTATTGTTGAATATTTGAAATATTTTATGTTGCTTTGATTAAATATGGAATATACAAAACCTTGTTTTAGTAAATCGCGCAAATTCCTTAAAAATCCTTAACATTTTTTAATAGAGCTTTCAAAATTACACAGGATATTGTTTATTCCATAGCTAAAATGTTAACTAAAGCAAAACATTTGTCAAAAACTACGAAATACGTGTCTAAACGTAAAAAAAGTATCAAAAAATCACTTGTTTGAATATTACACATGATTTAAGTAATCTTTTCTGTGAAATGTACCAAAGTGAAAAAAAAAACTTAATATGCAATTTGAAAGATTAGCATTTAGAGAACAACTCATAGAATAAGTTCTTTCTGTAAGAAGTCATTAATAACTATAATACACATCGGCAAATATTGATACATCTCGAGTTTGCACGTGTCTATCATAAGCGTAACATGATGTAACCACAAGCGTAACTTAGTATGATCCAATGATTCAAAATCTCCACGACTGATTCCTGGAATATCAGAATTACAAATTTTAATGCATTGGACAGTAGTAAATACCGCAATTTTTAGACTAATGGTTCACAGAGTTAGTCGCGATTTTTAAATACTTTTAATTAGTATTTCAATATTTGCTGAGATCTATAATTGTCCTTCAGGGCTCCTTTCACAAAAAACTTATTTTATGAGTTGTTACTAAAATCATATCTTTCGAATTGTGTATCCATATTTTTTTTCACTTTGGTACATTTCACAGAAAAGATTACTTAAATAATATGTAATATTCAAACAAGTGATTTTTTGATACTATTTCTACGTTTAGGCACGTGTTTCGTATTTGTTGTCAAATTATTTGCTTCAGTTTTAAGGATTTTTAAGGATTTTTCGCGATTTACTAAAACAAGGTTGTGTAGGTTCCATATTTAATCAAAGCAACACACAATATTTCAAATATTCAACAGTACTATTCAAATTAGCCTAACTAATATAATTACAAGTTAAAAATTTAAAAACTAGGCAGAAAATAATGGATTTTGTAACAAATTTAGTATCGCTGCTATTATTTTTCACACCTAAATTTAAGACTCATTTACAAAAGGTACCATATTTTTTGAAATAGGTTAAGAATATGGTAAAATAAGACGGCATTGTAATGACATAATTCCAATACATGTAAATTATAAAAATAATTGATTGTTCTTATTACGCAACACTTCTAAAAAATCGAATTTATAATTTATAGGAGAGCGCTGCTATTATTTTTCACACAGCTGTATATGTGAAACTAGATTTATAATTATACGATTCCCCTCATTTATGATAATCACTCATTAAGTCTTTAGATTAAATACAAACTCTTTTGATTTTTGATTTTAATTTTCTTTTGTGATGCTCCTTTGAAATAATATAATTTTTTTGTTCTTTAATTATTCATAGAATTTTACACAAAACCTTAAACCAGTAGAAATCAGCTTTGCATAAATGTATTACCAAGGGTTTACCTTAGTATCCTAAAATAGAGTCAAATAAAGATCACCTACTAAATTTTTATACTTTTAAAATTAATCCCCTTATTTTGTAAACAAAACGAAAAGTGATTCGTCCAAATTTCCAATAACAGCTTTTGTTTACTTGCTCATTCATCGTCGTTTTTATTTCATTTAAATTTACGAATCACTTTTCTTAAATAAAACATTTTCAAATCGAAAAAAAAAAGATTTTTAATCGAATTTGTGAATTTGACTTTAATCACAGGGTTTAAAGAGTGATTTGCTAAAATAAAGTAAGAGGAAGTAACGTGTGTAAACGAAATTATTATTTCAAATTCCAAAGCGGATATTGTGGTCAAAGCAAATAATGAAAAAATTCCCGTAAATTTCTAAATACTCTGATTTAAGACAAACAAAAAAAAAAATTAACAAGTTTTCAGTTATAAGTGATCGATCATATCGTCAACAAAAAATTCGATAAAGTGAGAAAAACAAATTGTGGATAGTTTTATTAGTTAGCCATTTTACATTGCATTCAATTATTGCAAGTATATCCCGGAAAAGTGCTAGAAATATGACAATTCGGTTTCGAGAGACCATCTTCATGAATAGTAAATGTGAATCAAGTCGAAAATCAGGATTTATGAATCGTAAATTTGTGGCGAAAATAAAGTGTTAGATCTAAGCCCAACAATCAATAAGAAATGTGCCAAATTTTTTTTATATATTTCACATTTTCAAGAACTAAAGATGAGATTTAAATTGAGATCATTTAAAGTTCCAAAAAACAACGAAGAAATGGAATAAAGATCTAAATAGAGGAGCGAGGGACTGTTGAAACCCGTATAGAATCATATGATTCGTTCAATATGTAACCCTCTAAACTGCTCTGAGATAGTTTCAGATTTAAAATTTTTGGCTTATTAATTCTTCTAAAAATATGGAAAATTTGTAAAACTGAAATAAAATAAGTTCTAGTTTGATTAGTTAGTGGTGTCCAACGGATGATAGTGGGCTGGAAGACTAAAATACGGAAATTCGGTCTATCTCGTTCAAAAATATAAATCTTTAACTATTTTTAAAAACTATGCAGTATAGTTCTTCATTTGTGTTATCAATTTTTCTTTTGCCATGTTAAGTTTTTAAGTAATGAATAAAAGAAAATGTAAAAATAATTTCGTTTACGCACTTTATGTATTTATAGATCATGTTTGATATAAAATTTATTTAATTATGAAATAAGACATAAATATTAGGTACACCTTAAAATTTATATTTTTCGCCTTTGAGTGGTCTAAATCCAGATGAAGTAATCTCAATGGAATATAAAAGAAAATAGTTCGAAAACTGAAATCTGTAAAAAATTAAAATCCAAAGTATGTACTGTGTAATCGACGACTCATGAAATATACGTAATTCCGTCGGTTGTACGTAAGTCCGTCAAAACATGTACATAATTTCGTTAGAAAGGTATAAAATTGATGTATTAGTTAGTTCTGTAGATATTGTAAATAACACATTACAAATCTTGTAACTAACGACAAAAACTGATCTCCTACCTCTTCCATGCTTTGTTTTCTGTTTGTAGAACTATTTGAATCCTTTTCACTGCTACCTCTCATATGCAGCATTAGCTTTGGACTATGTGGTTGACGTCGCGCGTACAGACCCATAGAAGATGGTTTGTGCGTCGAATTCTTGGATCGCATCTCCACCTGATCGCCATCGGACTCCGTTAATGATTCTATGGACAACGCCGCGCCCTCTACATCTGGACGACTACGACGCCGACCGGTGTCCTGAGCGCCACTAAGACGCTTATAGTCTGCATAAACCTTCCGACCCGTTGGAGTGCTGCGCCCTTGAACGGATCGTCTCTGTTGCTGGTGTTGCAGCGTGTTTAACCGCGACATGAGCTCCTGCTTATCCTCCACCGTGAGATTATTAATGCGCAGGGCATTGGCGTCCAAATTGCGAATAACTTCGGCAATTTCCGGCTGCACATTACGACCGAATGCCAATGAGATGGCACTGCTGCCGGGCAACGGTGTCATCACATCTGTCGACTCTGCAGCTACGCTGGCTGCGTACTCGATCTCCTCTGGAGTTCTCGCGTCATCAATGCTGGGCGCATGATGGGTGGAGAATGTGCGTGTGCTGAAGTTCAGCGCTTCCTCCATGTGGCATACTTCCGCACGGGGATACGGGCTATTGACTTGATGGTGGCGCTCGTCCACCATTACCTTGTATTCGTCGATGAAATCTAGCGCTTCAGAGCTCTCGCCTGCTGTCTCAACTGGATCAGTTGACAGGTGGCTCTTATCGCGAAAACGTGTCACAACAAAGCTTTCTTTGGCCAACGGCATTGAAATCGATTTTGCTATTATCTTCGTAGTAGTGGTTGCTGCTGCCGCTGCTACCGCTGCATGGCTGTTATCAGTGCCGTCGGTGGTGTCTGCGGTGCTGCCGCCTTTCATCTGCAGGTGGCGCCGCAAACGCTGACCTCCGCCGTAGACCTTCATCATCATCGAGAGCGCCAAGTTGTTGTCTGGGCAACTGTTGGCCGTTTCAAGAGCGTTTCCATCGTTATTGTTATTGCTGCTATTGGAAGATTTGAGTTTGCTATTGTTGGCCTTGCTTTGGTTCGTATTCGGTATATGTTGTTGTTGTAGTTGCTGGTCTGTTACAGCAGCAGGTGTTCCTAGACTGGGCGACGGTTGTTCGGATTTATTGAAACTAATACGGTTATCTTCAGTTTCGTTCAACGTTGTTGTCGCCGTCGTCGTTTGTTTAAGTCGTATGAGTCGTTTATCGGCTTCGTTGTTATCGTTATCAGACGCACTCGTAGTACTACTTAAAACAATATAGTTTGTGGCGGTTGCTGCTGTCGTCGTCGTCGTAGTTGTGACTGCAGTTGTTGTTTCTTGTTTAATGGTCCCATTGTTATTGCCCGTTTGACGTCGCACCACCGCCTGAGGCACCTCTTCCTCGTCATCCTCATCGTCTAAATGACGACTTTCGAGTTGATTTTGTGTCGATCTCTTGCGAAAGACATTCGAAATTTTTGTAAAACAGTTGCGCATTTTTCAGCGTTTTATATGGCTATTTTCCAATGATAATAATTCACTTTAATGCACGACACTCGATTAAATAAACTCGAAATTAATAACACTTTATCAAGAGTTGTTCGAAAAGGTCACATTTGCGGCGAATGCGACAGTTCTATTGTGCAATATTTTGCTATAATTGTTTAATTGGTTATCTTGATATGTAGAACTGATTTTTCATTATTTCTTTATATAGTTTTTATCATTCATGTTCACACGATCGGCAACAATTCTTCTCACTCAACCTTGTACTCATTGCCGCTAATGTTTTTACACTTTTCCATTAAATTCTATGTATATTATTTTTAGAACACTTTGTGTTCAACGAACAATTTAGATTTATTCGGTCATTACTTTAGTAAAGGCCTATTTTTATATATTTTACATTGATATATAATGTATAAATGGAACTTAATTGAGGGCCCGGTAGTTTTTACTTTTCGCACTTTTCACTTTATATATGGAAATTTATTCGGTAAAGGTTTCGACGATATCAATTGCACTGGTATCGTCATCGTCTGCGCTGCTGTCCACCACCTATCATTGGAAATTGCAACTCGCGTACTAATTGTTCTTGAGAAATGTTTGCCTTCGAAACCACAAAACTCTGCTCATTGATTTTATTTCTCTCGAATTACGATCGTCTGTCGATGGAGCTCTCACCCCATTCTTGCCCTGTTGAGTCTGCTCTCAACTGTATAATTACTTTATTTTATTTCTTAATGAGAATTACTTCTATTGCAATAGTTGTAGACGAACCTCTCTTTTCTTCAAAGCAAATTTCATTTGACTTGATGGACGTGATAAGTTATCACTCACTCACACTCTCAGTAGATATGGCGCAACCCAGTCGGAAAACAAAAAATAGTCATGGTCAAGAAATTGAAACATCCCAATAAACATAATTTCGATTGTATATAATTTCGATAACTTTTCGAATTCGTAACGATATCGTTAAATTTCTATAGAATCAGTATTGAATTATTTGTCAAAAAAAAAGATGTTCAATGAAACAATTTAATAAATTTTAAAATTAGAAGCAATTTCGCAACTTTTAGAAACTTTTAAAATTTAGTAAATATGAAATATTTTTTTGCTGGATCAATACTAATTTTTAATCCCAAACTAGGCATACAATTTTAATGTTGTGGATGCTATGGAATGTTTGGTGCACAGCTCCATGAATGATAATTTCAAGACAAAGACAAAAAAAATTAATTTGAATAGTATCGAAATTGAATAAGCTTTTCGAATTCGTTTCGATATCCAATTTGAACAATTTTTCGAATTCGTTTCGATATCGAGATTGAATCAATTTTCGAATTCGTTTCGATATCGAGAATTCATACAATATCGATATCGTTAACAATAGAACCATTTTTTATCGAGAACGCTATCATTTTCGATAACAATGTTCGTTCAAACGATATCGTTTCGAATTCGTTTCGATATCGAGAATTCATACAATATTGATATTGTGAATGATATCGATAGAATGATTTTATCGAGAACGCTATCATTCTCGAATCGTTAACGATAACAATGTTCGTTCAAACGATATTGTTTCGAATTCGTTTCGATATCGTTTGGTACACTGGGATACAACTAATAGTTACGGTGCTAGATATTACTCTAGGACGATGATCGGCATCTACTTATTGAATTTTATACATGTCCTAACCCAACCAGTGACATGATCAGGTCGTGATCATGTATACGACAGATTTCTACTAGGATAGGCAATAAAATTTAATATTTTCTTCAAGTAACAAATAATTGCTGATATAATCAGCATTCAAATTGCATACAATCAAGTTAGGTCACAATTTAAAAAATAATGGTTATTTCAATTTGAAATAATACGTGAGTTATAATCCATACGGAGTATATGCTGAAATATTTCAACGCAACTGGCAACACTAAACTAATTGATATTTTAGAAAAATTTAACCGTTAATGAAATGGTTTAGATTATTTTTTTTTTTAATAATTTAATACGCTTTGTTGTAACTTGAACCGTGTTATTTTACTTTTGGTTGTAGTAGTAATATTAATTTTAAAAATGAAATTTGTAAAGAAATTCGATCGGAAATTCGAACATTCTGGTATGTGTCAAATTTATTTTTAACTCTTATTAAAATAAGTACTATGCACAAGTGTGAAAAAAAGTATTAAAAACAATTTGGTGTATAGAAAACAATTTTTGTAACATTAATAAATAAATATTAACAACTAATGAACGAGCATCCATTCGTCGAAAAACACTACGAATGACGCACTGGATACAAACATTTTCAATTTTTCTACGCCCATGATGATCGCAAATGGACACACATAATTTGTTTTAACAAATATATTTTGTTTTTTGTTTATAAGACATAGTTTATTATATAAACAAATAATTTATAACCTGCTGTTCTTTTAAACTATTGAGTCATTCCATATCAAATCAACCAAAATAATTGGAAGTACCTTCACAGAATGCAATAACAGTCCGTAGAATAGTAGAATATACAGATAAATTAAATACGCATGACAGAAAATAAATTCATCAATATGATGAATTTATTCATAAATTTTATGAATTTTTCTTCCAACTACCAGATTAATCATATTGAAACCACCGTTCATTAAATGACATATTGATGAATACATTCATTATATATTTTAAATTATTCGAACTATTGAACATCATAGTGAAAAACGAAATATTCAATACAATGAATTTAAATCGTCATATTTATGAATTTGTTCATAATATTTATGAAAATAATATTCAATATAATGAATATTGTTGAACATTTTTTTTTCAAAATAAATTAACTGATGGACATTTTTTTACGAATTAAAAAAAAAATTGTTTTTTTTAGCAAATAATTCTAAAAAACAATTTTGTAAACATTTATTTAAAAAATAACAATAAAAATTGCAAACAAAAAAGTATCGGAAAAAAATATGTCCAAAACCAAATTTTTTTCGTAAAAAAAAATTTGTCCGAAAAATTATTTTTTAATATTTCAAAAAAAATTTAATTAGGGATGAAAATTTGTCAACCGTACCCGCTTCATAAATTTTTTGCTTCATGTTTGAATGAAATTTTGGGAACTAGTAGTATAGGTGGACCTTATTAAAATCTGTTAAGGACGATGGGCTAGTATTCCGGGTGCTCGAGATATTGGGGTCCAATATGACAAATTTGTATTGACTTGTATTGACTTGTATTAAATTATTTATAACTTCTATTAGAGTGGCTCAATTGTAAACGACTATAATTGCTTTAGAAAGTATTTTTCGTGAACGTTTTTGTGGTTTTTGAAAAATAGCCAATTTTTATACCCTACACTAAGAGTGAAAGGGTATATTCAGTTTGGTACGCCGTTTGTAACACCCAGAAGAAAGCATCTCCGGTATGGAAAAGTATATATATTCTTGATCAGCATGACCTCCTGAGTCGATTTAGCGATGTCCGTCTGTCTGTCCGTCTGTCTGTCTGTCTGTTGAAATCCCTAAGACTTTTAAAATTGAAGAGCTAGATAAATGAAACTTATAACTTAGATTACTAATATACCTACGCTGTATGTGCGAAAAAATTGGCGAGATCGGTCCATGGTGACCTATGATCCGACCACTTATGTTCAAATACCACATATAAAATGTACATATAAAGATCAATTTTTATGTATACGTGCTTAGGTAAACTTTGTTGGTCAAATATATATTGACATCATGCTCAAATACATGATAATAATGTTTTCCGGCGAAAAGACTTGTGGTTCACAAAAAAAAAAATCGAAATTCGGTACACCTACCCATTTGTAAATATGGGTATCAAATGAATGGAAATTCTTCAGCGATTGAATGTTTGTAGTTATTTTCAGGATTCGTATACCCTGGTGACCTATATATCACTTTGAATGGTAACCACACATATGTGTAGGGTATTTATAGTCGGCTTAGACCGACTATAATTTTGATAATCCTAACTATCATAATTACACCTACTTTAAAATTTCCCATGTGATCTAACCTTCCCAACTGGTTTTTATTTTTATTTTTGTATTATTAAATGAAAACTTGTATTTTTTTTCAAAAAAAAAGATGTATAAACGAAAATGTGATTACAAGTATTGAGAACTGAGAAATACGGAAAAAAATGAACGAAAATTCAATATTTTGATTGGTTTCAGGAACAACATTCTTCAGTACGAAATAAAATATGTTGTATGTTTATGTTCATTAATATGATGAAACGTATTCTTCCCATACAGTTCATCATATTGAGAACACTTTTTCGACAGTTACCAAACGTTCATCATATTTATGATCGCGGTAGCTCAGTGGTTAGTGCGTTGGACTGCGAGCCGAAAGGTCCCCAGTTCAAGCCTGGACTGGGGCTAACAACATCTTTTCATAGAAACATTTTTCTATACCGCGCTACCTCTCGGCAGTAAATGGCAAACCTACGAGAGTAAAACCATTGCCTATGAAAAGCTCTCACCCGCCGTTCGGATTCGGCAATAAACTGTAGGTGCCACCACTTTGAGTACTATACAGGACTGTAGCGCCAAACTATTATATTATTATTCATAACATTGATGTCGTTAGTCATTAATATTATGAATGGTTCATCAATACAATGAATCATGATTTGAAGAACGGAATTCATCAATATGATGTACATATTTTTTTCTGTGTAGAATCCAGTAGCCCGTGGATTGCAATATATGGTATCTTAAAATATGAACCAGGTAGTAAGAAAGAGGTGGTGTCTCATGGAATAATTTGAACTAGAGATTAAAGATTATGATTCTTTAAATCAACGAAAAATTGTAATCATGAGACAATTTCCTTTAATTTCAGCAACCACATGTACCGAATTTAGATTTTTTAATAGTAATTCAAATTTTCAGAAACATACTGTGAAACATACACCAAAAACCAAAAAATGGGCATAAAAGTTGGTGTAGTCAACGAAACCTAAATTGTGCCCTTCTCTTGAGTTTGTAGGATATATATTCTAAATTTTAATTAAATCTGTGAAGTGGTTTATTGATATTATTATAGAATTAATATTTTTTTTTCATTGGTTCTAATTTATTAAATTCCCTCAAATTTTCCTCAAAATCTGTACAAATTTATAAAAGTTTAAAATGCTTGTATATTTTACATATGCATTACTGAAACATTGCAGTTTTTACACACATTTTTCAAATCAATATCAGCACCAGTGAACTTTATAGAATTGATGTATGGGATGTCCATGGGAATTGTCGTGTTCGGTAAGACAAAGGTCGACCGATCACAATCATTTTCAATATCATACAACATATATTTACAAGTAACCTAAGTTCTAAATTTCATTGTAGCTCTTCTTGTTTTTCTGCAATCATGATTGCAACAAACACACACTAATGGATAGCCAGACGGACACTAAATATTTTTAATTGTAGTTTTTGAAATCAAGTTCTACTTTACTTTTAGACTTTAATTAGGCGTGAGTTTGAGAGGAAAATGCATTTCCATTACAGATTTAAAAGTTTAAATTATAAAAAATATTTGCTTGAAGAATGTTAAAAAAAGTGTGCAATATTCCATTAATATGCCATTTTAGATATGTAGCATTACACTAGGTTGGCGTATTAACAGAAGCAAATCCAAAAATAGTAAATAGTGCAATGCTGAAATTTGATAAAAAAAACACGTTAAATACCCAACTCCATTAATGCTGCCATATCTGTCGCAAAGTGCCGAACAGCAGGTGAAAAAATTGGTTTGTGTTGTATTTTTTTTTAATTAGTCGCAGTTTTTAAATTGTTTGTGAAAAATGTGAATGTAATGAACACTAACCTGATGTGCATCCATCGATTCATCTTCTGGTGTCAAGGCCAATGAAGATTTCCTGTGTCCCGGTCTGCTGCAACCGCCCGATGAACTTGTGCCCGATGTCCCAGTACCTGAAAGAAAAAATAATTTTGAATAAGATTAATTTATAAAATTATAAAATATTCGTTGAAATAAATGAAAAGCAAGATTTTGTTAATATAGATTGTACTACGTGATTTCGTTCAAAGTGGAAATTTGGACTGTGGTCCTGCAGGCATGAGTTAATCATTTCTGATCAAAAGATCAAATTTTGTAAACATAAACAATGTACACTTTTTATTCACTCTTCGTATTTCTTTTGATGGGTTTATTCTTGTTAATAACTTCACATTTTATAAATTGACGTGCTTACCGGGCGGTGCCTTAAATTTTACTCCAGTTCTATGCATCACATAGGTGTCTAAATCATAGAAATCGCTGTTATATTTCGATTTGCAGTTCGATTCGTATACAATTATCATATTATTATTTAAGATTTTTGATGTTGTAAATATGTCAAATAATTATAAACTTTAATGTTTTGCTTTGTTTGTTTTTATCAATCTTGATCTTGTTATGTTTTCTTTTTTGATTGTTCCCATATTTTGTTTAATATTTTAATCATGAATTTTAACAAAAAAAACAATGCGCACTTATTGAAAAATTTGCTGTCGAAGTTTTTGTGTTCTATAAAATACATATCTATCCAAGGTGTATTAATACACTTTGTATCTATCTATAAAATTCAAAAACGTAGAAATAAAATTTGTTAAGACAACCGACCCATTGTCCAACCAACTTGTTTGGTTGTCGTAAATGTAAAATACGTTTCTTACAGCCAAAACAAATCGGCCGTAGTTTGTATAATAGTTTGGCATTACAGTCCTATAAGAACTTATGCCGAGCTCTCTCAGCATTTTGAGCTGTGCGTGTTATATTTGTACTCAAAGTGGTGGGACCTACAGTTTATTGCCGAATCCGAACTCTCGTAGGTTTGCCATTTACTGCCGAGAGGTAGCGCGGTTTAGAAAAATGTTTCTATGAAAAGATGTTGTTAGACCCAGTCCAGGCTTGAACCGGGGAACTTTCGGATCGCAGTCCAACGCATTAACCACCGAGCTACCGCGGCTGTAGTTTTTCACATGGTAAAATTTGATGTTCGAAAATTTTGATAGGAAATGAAGATAGTAAGAATTATAAAAGTTATATATTCTAAGGACGAAGACGGAAATATAATAACAGATGTCTAGATTACATTGATTATATGGAGGGAACACTTCATACAACTGCTACCCGGCGATAACGATAATTGCTCCGCCGAAAGAGAAGACCGTCCGACAACCCCAGTTGCAGATGACGGCGTTGACATACCGCCGCCTGAACGTGATGAGGTCTGCATTAGAGATGGACATGAATCACGCTGAATTCCTTTTGTTTATTGACTCCCTTTTGTTTATTAAGTTTAGTTTGTTCCAGGGGTTCGTGTGGGGTCCCATTTTTATTCCAGTTATAAATGTTCTAAAAACAATAGCAAAAAAAAACACGTGATTTACAGTGATTCACGTGAATCAGGCGCATCTTAATTTTAATCACGTGATTGTGAGTGAGTGTGAGTAGAGCAAAAGAGGTCGTGAGTGTGCGTGATTAGAAAAATTCTTTCGTGAGCGTGAGTGAGCGTCAAAACTCACTCACATGCCCATCTCTAATCTGCACAGCCATCTACAGGTTGTTTAAGAACGGACGCGATGAGCTCACAATGAGCATGCAAAAGCACATCAGCAGAATAAGGTGAGAAGAAAGCCTGTCCAGCGAATGGAATCTCCGTATACTCTGTCCAATCCTTAATGAGGGGAATCGCACGAACGCGCCAACTATCGCGAGATAAGTCTCCTCAATATCGCATATAAAGTTCTAACGAGCGTATTATGTGAAAAACTGAAGCCCATCGTCAATAGACTGATTGGATTTTACCAGTGCGGCTTCACACCTGGTAAGTCCACCATGGACCAGGTTTTCATATTACGCCTTTTCCTGGAAAAGACCTAATAGAGGCATATCGACCACCACCTTCTCGTCGACTACAAAGCTGTCTTCGACAGTCCAATAAGGAGTCTGATATACGTGACACTGTCAGAGTTCGATATACCTACGAAACTTATAAGGCAGGATGATCATGAACGACACTCAATAAGAATTGGGAACAAATTCTCCGATACGTTTAATATCGAACGAGGTCTCAGACAGGGCGACTATCTATTGAGTGAGTTCTTCAACCTAACAATGGAGAAAACCGTAAGAGCTGCCCAACTCCATCACAATGGCACTATCTTTAACAAGAGTTCCATGCTGCTCTGGTATGCTAATGATATCGACATCATTGGGTAGAGCACATGAGCAGTATTCAGTGCAGTATTCTCCAGTTTAGAGAAGCAATCACGTCGAATGGGTCTCATGGTGAACGAGGAGAAGACGAAGTATCTGGTGCAAACAAACACAGAGTCCCGGCAACTTTGTGAGTCGTGAAAGGCATAGTCTACCTAGGTACCAGCATCAACAAGGAAAACAATGTCAGCCTGGAGATTAACCGAAGAATAACTATTGCCAATAGGTGATACTTTGGGCTCAGTAGGCAATTTAGGAGCAGAGTCCTCTCTCGACGGACAAAAACTACGCACTAAACTAGTCTCTCAAAACTAGTCTCTATCATGTAGTGTTGCCAACTTTTAAAAAGCAAAACCCACCAAATAGAGGCAAGAAACCCGTTTTATTTAAACAAAACCCACCGTTTTATATATTTTTTAAATTTTTATACAGGATTTGTTTACAATAACAAATAACGTAAGAATATCACATTAATATTATAATGTATTTTATTTTACTTGACAAACTGAATGACCCATTTTTTCTGGAAAACCGACATTGGCATACATTAATAGGAACTTGGTATCCAAATGGTTTTAATTTTTAAAGTAGTAACAAAAATATATTTAAAATAAGTTTTTGTAAAAATTGTATTTGCGAGTCTCACCACCTCGACGATATGCATGTTGTAGAAAATGCTTTTATTATTTTTTATAAATACTTAGTTACAGATTTAAACGAATAGAAAACATAAGAAATGCACTAAATCCTGAAAGGAATTAGGCCCGACTCCTTCTTTATACAATAGAACAGTTAGGAACTTCGGTCCAACAACCTACATCCACCTCTGTGTTGCTGTTCAAGGAAAAGTTATACAATATAAAGAGTATAATTTCAATTAAATTTAATGAAAAAAAACCGCTTAATTATAAAAACACTCTGTGTCCAAACTAAAAACCCACCAAAAAACCCACTGTCCAAGAGCGTTAGGAGCGAACTTTAGGAGCGTTCGAGAGAAAGATTCTTTGGAAAATCTATGGCCCAATATGCGTTGAAAACGAGTACAAAATTAGATGGAACGTTGAGCTGCATAAAAATTAAAAAATGCCAACAAAGACAAACAAACCGGAGAAGAGACATATTGTTAAAGCTACTTCGCCAATGACCTAAATCAACCGACAGCGATTCAGGAAGAAAAAACATAAGAAAAAACGGAAAGTCTTGGAAGCGAATTGGAGCTCGATCTATCCAATCGCGTCAAGGACTTTTAATGAGCAAGTGTCAGATAACTGGAGTTAACACAAACGTCCACACTTAGCGAAATCATGAGTTTTATTGCTGACTACCTCAGGGTGCTGATGAGAATGAGCTTCCGTTTTCCTCTCGGAAGACAATGGCAAATCTCCGAGTGTAAACATTGCCTAAAAAAAACTCTCAACAGGAGTCTGCATTAAATACGCACAACGCAAATGGTGAGACAGTTCAGCCAAGTTTCTCCAGGGCTGTTGCGCCAAACTATTATATTATTAAAAGACTGAAATTCGGCAAACCTACACTCTAAAAAAGGAATTTTTATAAAATACTTGTGGGAAGCTATCGGTTACTTCTGGTAAATACATATTGGCTGACATAAATATTTATTGTTAGTCGTAAACAAAAATGGCTTATTGCAAACAATTACACAATTCTAGTGTTTGCACAAAACAATATCTAATTTCCTAAAAACATTTAAAATGTTTCCCAAGAACACTTTAAAAAAGTCACTATAATTATTACTCTCATTTGTTACCAGTAAATAATGAAAGTGTTTAAGATAAGTAATAAATACATGATATTTCTTTGCGCCAAACACTAAGTGTTTCCCAGAACGCAATCTATTTTAAAAGTGTTTGCCGTAAATACTAATAGCATCTCGGAAAAAATACTACATTGAAAGTGTTTTCCCTAAAAATCGTACAGTTTGTCACAAAAGATGAATCACTTGAAGAATTGAATTTATTCGTGTCATGCAAAATTTACACGAATAAACGTGGATAAGCTTTAGTCGAATAAGAAGCATATTTTTCTTATGTATTTTTTGCCATCAATTCATCATAATCGGTCTTCACATCATCCAAAACAGATGACTGCAGAAACACTGCCGCAATTCCGTGCAAATCATCTGACGCAAACAATTTAGACGACTTTTTAAGATGAGTCCAATGTATGAGACATTTGTCCCAAGCATAATGCATCGATGAGTTGTATTGTTTCCATAGTGTCCATCAATATCAGTCGAAATAAAAGGTTTATTTTTGGCAGTCGCTCGTTTACCCGACTTATCGAATAATCTACCCTGGAATTTTGCATTATTGGACATGTCGCGTAAATGACGAACATTACGAATATTTTCCGGAAACACTGCAATTATTTTTGGCAAACACAACCAAATATTGAAATATTTGTGGGAAACACTTTTCGTGTTTGTGGGAAACACTTCAAATATTTGTGGGAAACACTTTTTCTATTTGTGGGTAACACTTTTCGTGTTTGTGGGAAACACTACAATTATTTGTGGCAAACACTACTGATCATTTGTGAGAAACACTTCGATTATTTCCTACAAATGAGCTTTAGTGTTTGTTTGAGAAAGTGTTTACAGTAAACGATATTTTTTTTATGTGTATCCATACATTCATATGGGTATCTTCTCAAATAATAGAAAATTCTTTTGTGATTACAGTTTTTCAGTTATTTTCAGAAATTCTAAACCCTAGGGACTTCTCTACCACTTAAACAATAACTCGAATATTCAAAATCTAAGCCAGTAGTATCTTAATTTTCACCAATTTCCCACGTGTTCCAGTCAAATTCTCAATAAACCATTTTTGTCAAATAGATATAAAAAACGAGTTGGGGAAGTTAGGTCACATGGGTAAGTTCGGTCACATGGGACGGACTTTTATAGTCGGTCGGGACCGACTATGGAATACCCTACACTTTGGTGGGAATTTTAATTATGCTGAACATTCTTACACTCAGAATATTATTTACATATCAAATTTCTGACGGCGTATATTCCATTAATTCAATAAATTGATGTAAAAAAAAAAATATAAAAAAATCAAAAAAGGTTAAAACATGTAGAAAAATAAATGTGGGCGGATCACGCCCACTTTTAAAAGATATGTAGAGATTTAAGGCTAATATTTCATAATTTTGTTTTCAAATATTTGCGAATAAAATGTCCACTATGAAAAGGCGAGGCGTATCACGCCCATTTTTGGATCATATATTTTTAGGAGGTGGGCGTGTCCGTTGACCAATTTGGCTCATTTACATTGACAAAACTAACTTTTGGCTAAAAAGTATAGAAACGAAATTTCATCGCATTCTAAGCAGTATTTCTCTAATTATCGTGTATACGGACAGCAAGACAGACGGACGGACAGACAGACGGACGGACAGACAGACGGACCTGGCTAAACTCGGGTGGTGATACTGATCAAGAATATAGTTATACCTCATAGGTGTAGGGTATAAAAACAAATTAAGGATATCGTAGCGTACAATTTTTAGTCTAATTATGAAGTCCATTCGAATACCGAATCAAGCGTACTACAATAGAGGAATATAATAATGCTGAATCTTATCACATTCTGCTGTTTTTGTTTCAGTTTCTGTTCCATTTCAGCGTTTGTTATTATTGTAGTTGAGGCTGTTGTTGTTGTGTTTGACGGTGTTGATACTGAGATTGGCGCTGTAATCTAAATAAAATCGATAAATTGTTCAGATAAAAATAAAAATGTGAAAAAAGAGATACTAAGCATCAGGCATATATGTACACACACAACCATTATTACATAATATGTGTACATAGTATTGTGCATGTACCCTCGCATAGATTCCAAAGATGTTAACCCTAGAATAAAGTGAAAGTTATGAACGCGTGATTCTCTATGGAGATACTAAAATCATCTGTGACACAAACAATGATCTATGATTCAAAAACGTTGTGTGGAAATAACACACAACGTGGAACTTGGGACAGACAAAACAAATTCTACTGACCCAAACTAAAGTGCATACGCACTTAAAGACCCCCACATAACAGGTGGTTCTTACAAAACATGACTTCGCGGCTAACAGGGCCAAGACTGGAAATATGGTTGGTTAGACTTACCACCGCACTTTTTAAAATACATGCCGCCAAAGCTTTCAGAAAACTGCTCCTTTCGAATATAATGTGTGTTTTTTTTAATTTTTCTCGATTTATGTGTTTTAAATATTTTCATGTATAGTTTTTTATATAATTTTTGTTGTAAGTTAAAACGTAAATTCAAAAATTGGCTACATTTTGAATAAGAATGTTTGACAATAAATTAATTTAAATATTATTGGTTTCACTGCTGAATCAACCGCTAGCCAACGTTTAAATTATACAAATGCCCGAAGTAACTGCGCGGCACTAAATGCGGTCGTAAGCAGCAGCTGAAAACTCTCGCACGGATTCTGAACGTTAACAAGAAAAAAAAGCACACAACATTTGTTTGGTCGCCATGGATACCAATTAACGTTAGATAAGATAAGATCCGGCAATGTGAGCAGCAGTACCTTCAGTCTATCTGTCCGTCCGTCCGTCTGTCCTTGGTTCGCATTATTTGGTTGTTTTTCGTTGATACCCTACATGTCATTCTGGTATATTATTTTCTATAGTTAATTCAAATCTCAATGTACCTTTTAAATGATTTTTTCTTCCCTTGCAATAATAAAAAAGGCATCCGTGATTACTTAAAAGTCTTTGTTACCAGACCCATTTTACATTTATTCACATAATTAAAATTTTCCTAAAAACGGAATCATGTTTTTAAATATTGGCGATAATCAAGAAAATTTGTTAACTATGTTTACTTAATATTGAAAAAGCCCTCACCCCGCCGTTCTGATTCGGCATTAAATAGCAATTTTTGAACAGGTTTTTCGATTAAAAAAAAGACAAAATTTAAGTTCTACCTAATGTGGCATCAATTTTTTCATCAATGGTTATAATCGAATACCTTTTTATTGCATTTTAGGAACAAGTGAAAAAAATGTTTTTGAATGTTTTTTTTAGTGCTGTTGTTTGCTATCAAAAAATGTGATTTTTTGTCGTTTTTAATTAGGTATGTGGTTTAAAATAATCGGATGTAGCATATTATTTGAAATACAGACGGGATTTGCAAATAATTTCAAATTTCTTAAATGGTGCTAAGTTATGATCAAATCGCGATGTTGGGGTAAAGTGGGAAACACATTCTGGGGTAAAGTGGGAAACGTAATTTAAGCAATGTTTGTTGAAATTTTAGTAATATATTGTGGTATATGAATTATTTCTTTGATTTAGCCAAGAAAAAACTTCAATCTTTGTCAGAAACCAATGAAAAGCAAAATTTTAAAGTCACCTGAGATTAGATCTGAATTGCAGAAAAAGCCGAGAAGCAAACCTTTAACAAGAACAAAAAGTATGCAGCAGTAAAGATTCTTTAACTTTTTTAGAAGAAAAATAATTTGGTACAATTTCCTTAAATGAAATTGAAAGAATTTAAATTTAAACAATTCAGTGATATAACATATCTGCCTCTATTCATGAAATTTGCAAACTCGATGAGCAGCAACTACACCTGTGTCTATTGCCTTTTAGAATATTGTGAGTAAATGCACATTTTTTTCGAATATTCTTATTAAAACGACTGCGAAGTTAATGAATTTGAACTTTTTGTCTTCATATTTGTTCTTGCATTATCATTATATTTTATTATCTTATTGTAATGCTACTATACTAAATATATTTGATTTTGTAATGAAAATATCAAAACATGAAAAAGAAAAACTAAAATAGAACTTTGGTAAACATTGTCCGAAATTGTGGTGTTTTTAAAAATCGCTCAAAAATACAATAAAAGGCTATGAATGGTATTATGTTAATGCAAAAATTTAGATTAAAAAGAATTTAACAAATTTTTGGAGGAAAAAAAACGTGTCCCAGTTTACCCCAGGGTGCCCTATATAGCAGGGGTGTGTGCGAATTTGACTAAATTGATGACTAAACTAAATTGAACGGCTTTTCATTCGATCTCCATTCGGCAACCGGCAGTTGTAAAAGTCCATAATGAATCGAATATCATATGGGCATTTACTGGGGTTCCGGACGGGACATTTGTACTCTTAAAACTTTAATATCTCAAAGGAAAATTAATGAGTAGTATTTAAATAGGACTAAACAATTGCAAAAAATTAGAAATAAATTAAATAGTTTTCGTTCCGGACGAGACAAAAAAGTCAGAAAATTTTGACTACAAATTAATTTTTTGAATTTATTTGAAAAGTAGCTAAAATTATGTGCTTTTATTGTATATTTACACTTTGTTCATAAAATTTATAGTTTTTTCATAATAAATCACAGAAAAATTTCGGACGGGACATTGTGAACTGGACAAAAAATTCCGTATAGAAATATCAGTACGATTTTTATTCTAAAAATACTTTTTGCCTACAATATATTTTATTGAATCATCTCTGATTATAGCTGAGACAATTTATTTTATTTTTGTATTTGTACACTTTGTTCCTAAAGTTTACAGTTATTTCGTAAAAAATAGTCAGCAATTTACTCGAATTCGCACACACCCTTAGTAATGAGTTTTTCAATTTGTGTGGCTTATCATATTTTTAAATTGAAATTAGAATCTACATGGTATGATGAAAAAAAAAAATGTAGCCGCGGTACCTCAGTGGTTAGTGTGTTGGACTGCGAGCTGAAAGGTCCCCGGTTCAAGCCTGGACTGGGGCTTACAACATCTTTTCTATACCGCGCTACCTCTCGTTAGTAAATGGCAAACCTACGAGAGTAAAACCATTGCCTATGAAAAGCTCTCACTCGCCGTTCGGATTCGGCAATAAACTGTAGGTCCCTCCACTTTGAGTACAAATATAACACGCACAGCTCAAAATGGTGAGAGAGCTCGGCCGAAGTTCTATACAGGACTGTAGCGCCAAACTATTATTATTATTATGATGAAAATATATTTTCAACTATTCATCAAAATATTTGTGTTTTGCAATTACTTAATAAAAATAAGAGTTCGGCACAACATTTCTGGAGAACGTAGGCCGATCTCTTTCGTGGTGGGACCGAAATGCGGGGTGAGCTTTTCATGGCAATGTTTTACTCTCGTAGGTTTGTCATTGATGGCCGAGAGGTAGCGCGGTATAGAAAAATGTTCTACGTAGTATGTTGTAAGTCACAACTCAGATTTAAAACTGGGCTACTTCGGGCATTAACAAACTGAATAGGAAGAACTAACAGACCCTTAAAAGAATTCCATATTTGTTTTATACATAGCACGAGCAGTCACAAAAAACGAATGAAAAAATCAGATGCTCGTGCGAATTTGTCCTGCTTTGGCGTCATTTTCTAAAATCAGCCGATTTCGTTGTTGAATCAAATAAGTATTGGTTGCTACAAATTAATGTTATATTATTGAGTTGGTGTAACCAACAATCGGCAGAGGCAAATAAATATTAGTAATGTTTAATTTTAAATTAACTTGTCGTAGAAATCTAAATAAAAAAATTATAATTGGATTCAAATTTGTTTTTTACAATCAATATTATTGTTGCTTCAACGAATAGTTGGTTATGCTTTATAATATCGTTTGTTACAAATAAATTAGGGAAACAATTCGTTTCGCCTATGTTCTGTTATCGGTACAGCAAAACGGAATTTAAATTGTGTCGTACTTTAAACTGAGTACAAATATTTGTACGATTGACACGACTGAGACGAAACAAATATTCGTTGAAACATTTGCGCGCCAAACGAGAGAAATATCTGTGTGCAGAGTTTTCAGATTTAAATAAAAACATTTCATTTGTTCTAAAATTCGAATACTGGAAAAAATTTCCATTTCGTTAGAATTCCCGATTAAATTGAATAACAAATTAAATATTAACAACTGATTATACCACGACATTTCTTTAATAAGAATTCTTTCATAATGGAATAATGAAATCAAGAACCATTCCAGTACAATTTATAACTATCTATTTATTTATTATAAATTTATCGCTCATTTTGAATAGATAAACATTCCACATTGGAATTCCTCCCGCCAAATAAAAACGCAGGAATCAAAAAGGTTTTAATCAAATATTTACATTAGATTTAATTGTTGTTGTTATTTTTTTTTATCATTTGAATGTTTTGGTTTTATTCATATTTTAATTGACGTCATTGCAACGTTATTTCGTGCAATCTTTATTCGTACAAAGATTAATTCGGATTTCATACAGACACAAAAGATCAGTGGCCGATTTACGGCCAATTATGGCTCAGTTTATATTTTTAATGTATTAAAAAACCAGAATATTTTAAGGATTTTTGTCAACTTCCTTAGACTTTTTCATCTAAAGGTTATTTTTATTTTTTTTTAATAAATCTAAAAGATTAAGCTTTTATGACAACATAGAACATATATTTTTTGTTTGAATTGTATTATTAATTCGCGAAATAAACGTTTGTTTTTAAAACCGCAATAATAACAAAAAGTTACTTCCTACAAAAATAAACCTCATCATCAGTAACACCCTAATAAAATAAATATTTATTGTAAAAAACGAAATCCACATTATTCGAGCATATATTAAAAAACAAAAAATTAAAACATTTTCACACATCATTAAACATTACACAATTTAATTGTTGGTTTGGTTTTTATTTTGCTTAAAACATTTGAATAATTGTTGTGGAGAATTAAGCAAAATATTAATTAAAAATTACAATAAACATTTCGTAAAGACGCTTTAACGATTTGCGGTGCGTTCAATGTGAGTAAATGTGCACCCCAGTAAAAATTTACCCTATAATGGAGGACATGATCAATAATCATGATCAATTATCATTGATCATGACCATATCATTTTGGTCATGTAACTCGTAGGGTTATGATAAGGAAAAAATTAAATTGTCAGCGCCCGATCAGAACAATTTTTATTAGCGTACTGGGTAAAATCCACGATAGTTATATTTGTATATCCTATCTATGATGTAGAGGGTAAGGACTGCGTCGAATAAAATTGTCCGTTACAGATCTTCCCATAATGTGCTATTGCAAGATTCAAATTAAAAAAATTTGATCATAGTAGCTCTGAATTAAATGGCAGAAAATAATTTGTGTCAGTTATAATCAATACAAAATTTATTTAACGCGAAAATGGCAAACGAAGTGGAAGTGCGAGAAAATATAATAAACATTTTTATCAACCGCTTTAAGGAAGACCTGAGTATTGATCGGAAGAAAGGTTCTGGTAAAATAAAAGGCCCACATGATCGTGAACAGTCGAAGAAGGTTGTGAATATTTTAAAGAAAGATCCAAGCATATCCGGAAGGAAATTGGCGAGAAAGGCGGATTGTTCAGAATCTTTCGTGCGCAGGACTAAGAAAGAAGCTGGGTTGAAGACGTACAAGGTCCAAAAAGTTCCGGATAGAAATGCCGTCAAAAATGAAACCGCAAAACAACGAGCTAAAAAGCTGAACCAAGATTTTTTAAAAAAATTCGATTGCTGCATAATGGACGACAAAACTTAAGTTTTAGCGGACTTTTCTCAGCTACCTGGACAGGATTTTATACAGCCGATTCTCGAGGAAATGTCGCTGAAAAATTCAAATGTAGAACTGCAAAAATCTTTGGAGTTCTACATCTTACCAAACCGAAGATATTAAAAATGAAAAACCACTTACTACAAATATTTAAAAATTCAATTTAGTAAAAAGTACTCAAATCTACAATTAGCCCATAAAAACGGTCCGATCACATACATTTTGGACTTGAACTATTAAAGATCTGCATGAATGATGCTAACTAGATTGGAATTTCCCAATTTGCGAGGAATATCTTAGCGGGCAATCGGGGAACCGTACACTTTTGGCGGGGAATTTCAATTTAGGATCTGTTCTACATTTTCTACATTTTTAAGGATTGGAATATAGGACCATATTTCCACATTTTATTGAATTTCATATTCAAATTTGAAAACAAAAGTTTTTACTAAAGATTCAATATCTCAGTACAATAAATAATTTTTGAAATAAATTTAAACAGCATGCTTTGACTTCAACGATTTCAATTCGTTTGGAAATTAATAAATTCAAAATCGTTTGTCTAGAATTTTGCAGGTAAAAATATTCAATTCATTAAAAATGTAGAAAATGTGAGAGAACATAATTTTACTTCTAATAAACACAATCTAATAAATACGATTTCTAGATCTATATAAATTTAATTAAACAAAAATTCCTTAATCATTTTCAGTGCTACTTTAAACCAATTTCATTTTCAGTACTAATTTAAACCAAGTTTAATATAATTAATTTGTTTAATATGATCCAGTTTTCCATCACATTTTAATTCAGTTTAAACTAGATGTAATTTGGTCCAATAGTCAATATTTCACAATTATTTAAAATTTCATATTAACTGAGTACTAATTATCTGCCTCACTTCGGACATTTTGATTTGGAATTATAGACTTTTGAAATATGAATTTAAATTAAGTTTAAACTTGCACTAAAAACTTAACCTTAGTAAATATAGTACCTATTTTTTTTCAATTTATAATGTCTGATAAATGTCATTTCAAAATTTCATATTCCGTAATATTTGTTCTATGGAATATTTCGATTTTTATTAAAAATGTAGTAAAAACATTATTTATTCGTTCGGGGAATTTTATACTAAATTGGGGAATTTTGTTAAGAATATCGGGGAAAAATAAAATATGAGTTGGCATCACTGATCTGCATGGGCATTCCTTATCAAAAAATAATACAATAGCTGCGTTCCCGTGGTATTTGAACCAGATCTGTTTCACGGGAACGCCATCGGTTCTATTTTAAAAAATTTGGCAGCACTGTTTTCTTCTGCCCTTTCTTTTTCAACACAAATTCTTCTTCTTATTAAGTGCTATTCACAATAGCATAACATTACCACAAACAAATTTACTCTTGATACGTACAGTACCAGATCAGTAATTGATCCAAAAACGAACCTGGTTCTAATTGTTTGTTTTGATTTTGTATAAGAAAATGATCTACAGATCAGGATCAAAAACCACGGGAACGCCGCTAATATTACTATAAATATGGCGTAAAAATCAGTCAAATTTGTAACGGCAATCGAGAAATCTGAATAAAATCGTGCTGAGTCCACAAAAATGATGAGATCTAAACAATTTTGGATTAAATGATATTATGCAGTTATTTCATATCCAATTAAAACTATAATCAAATTCCGTTATTTGGATACACTGAAACACCGCTACTCTTTATATGGGAAATGAGAATAGCTACGCAGAGTGAGAATAGCTGACCACCCGCACCTACTTGCACTCAGAAAGGTATTGCAAGGCATTAGCGCCACTTTTCAGATCTATAATTGATATAATGCCTGCGAACCAATCGCAGACCGCTCACCCACACCTTCTTCAATTCAAAAGATGTTGCAAGGCGTCAGCATTGATTTTTGTTATTTAGATACGGAAGGTATTAGTTTTTTCACACGGCTACAGCCTGCCATTCATACCGAAGGACATGGCATGCCCTTTTTTTTAAATATTTTGATACACCTTTTTTCGGAAAATAGGTTTTCTAATAAGTGAGTTTTTAATTTTTAGGCGGACGAAGTGGTTTTTTGTTACCGTATGAGGCTCCATTTCCATTTTTGGGCATAGTGATTTTTGATCAGCATTTATTTTCTCAGTTTAGTTCATAGCGAAAAGTTTGATTATATAAACGCATACGGTATAGAATTAAAGTGCTTTTAACTATACTAAACATCTGTAATAAAAAAAAGTATGAGCTAGAAAATATGGCTATTAAAATGACGCTTGTTGAGTGCGCCTTTTTAACTAATAATTTTAAATTAAAGTGTCACTTCAAAATTTAAAGTGTCACTTCAAATTTAAAAGTGTCACTTTAATCTTAAAAATGTAACATGAAATTAAAATTTAATTTAAAATGCAAACATTATAAATGTAAATGCTTCAACTTATTTTCAAACATAAATTAGTTTATCAAAGTTTTATTTTTGATGTGTATGTTAGGTGTAAGGGACTTTTTTTTTCAGCAAACTTATTATGTTACATGTTTCTTATAAAAATATGGAGATTTTTTAAAATAAAAATATAATTATAATTCATGCAATGAAAACGAAAATAATTTACAGATTTTGTAAATATAGCCTAAACTTCATTTCTGCACACACATTTTTTCTCTGCGTGTAGAAACTGTGCCAGTGTCATCATCGCAAAGTAATCATTGTCTTAACCTGATCAATAACCCGCGTGGAAATTGGTTCAGGTTAACTTGATCCATTCCTGATCAGAATACCATACAAAAAGCCATCCCTACCTAAAAACATTTAAAATGATCCTGATCAGGGTCGACTAGGGTAATAATAATAATAAATAATATTTTGGCACTACAGTCCTACAAGAACGTAAGCCTATCTCTCCTTTTTAAGCTGCATGTGTTATATTTGTACTCAAAGTGGTAGGTCCCACACCGAGAAAATAAAACTTTGAAATCACTTTAAACTCCGGGGCAAAACACTTTATAATTAAAAGTATACATGTATAAAATTCTGCCTAATTGAAAACTTTAAAAGTGTTTACTTTAAATTTTAAATAGATTTTATATTTTAATGTGACACTTTAAAGTTGAACTTTTATTTCTAATGTGTCATTTTTAATTTTTTGTAATAGTATAAAAAATTATCTCAATGAGTGTCAGATCGTATGACCATTTCCTGGTATGACCATTGCCTCTCTCTTTCTCATTATTGATCTTTGTTGTTATTCTTAACTATGCCGACATCCCTTTTATTAGTACCATTCATCAAATTGTGCTTATGAACTATGTTTTACTGGCATGAAGAAAAATTGTGTTAAATGATATACATTGAATTTGAATGTGATAAATTTCAAATAAAAGTGTTGCACTTTAAATTCGTCAAATCTTTAAATTTATAGCGTGAACTTGAAAAATTAAAGTACACTTTTTTCTCGGTGTACAATTTAATGCCGAATCCGCACGGCGGGTGAGAGCTTGCCATAGGAAATGTTTTACTCTCGTAGGTTTGCAATTTACTCCCGTAAGGTAGCGCGGTATAGAAAAAAGTTAGCCCCAGTTCAGGCTTGAATCTGGGACCTTTCGGCTCGCAGTTCAACGCACTAACCTTGAGCTGCTGACGCTACACGTCTAGGGCAATCCCTATTTCAAATCCACGTAAGGCAACCTGATCCATCCTTCCTTTTATCTAAATCCTACTTAATAGAACCTGTTCTGAAACTTATGAATAATCCTGATTGAATATCGTATTATTATAATATCATCGAGATTTTTTTAATAAATTTGGGTAACCATATTGTTCTAATAAATAAAGATTAAACTTAAATGCAAAGAAATTCGGAGTTATCGACCTTAGATATGTTTTAGTTCAGTTTAATTATTATACATATAGTTTATCGACTAATTTATCGAAGCATACGACTTACTTATGGCTTCGCAGAGATGTTCTTTAATCATTCTGCCGAAATAATTTAATGCCTATGGATTCCGCTGAAGTCTTTGTTGCTCCTCCTCACTTGATGTGTGTTTTTTTAAACATTGTGATTGCACAGATTTATTGATTATATTAGGTTATGTTATTTATCACAACTTTTGTTCAAAGTCGGGTTTATTTCCACCGCCAGGCAGCCGTTTATTCTGCCCCACAAAGTGTTAATTGCAAAGCGAATATTGAAATTGAGCACCACATGCAGAGGGGGAAGGGAGGTATTTTTGGAGTATGTATCCGACGTGTTTCGATGTTTGTAGGTATTTATAAACCGAACTTTTGTATAAATAAAATCGCACTTGATCCACTATCGATTACTTAGAGTCCGCTTCCTCGAATTTCCGCACCCAAATTTGTTGCTTTTGGAGCAGATTCTATTGGTGTGATGGCAAAACACATAAATTGGAGGAACATAAATTAATACGAAGTAGATGAAGAGTAACAGATGGAGCTGCACCAACACATGTGCAAAGGGTGCACGAGACCAACCAGATTCTAATTGTGATTAGATTTTTTGTATTTATTTTTACACTTAAATAGCGTATGTTCACAATTCTCCAAATCTTGATACCCTTTTTTTCACAAAACTTTTCTTTTGGTTTCACTGGAATTTTGCGTTATTTAGTATGTGTTCACTCTAACATTTAAGACACTGTCACTATCTGTATTATATACTTTTCACATGCAAGTGCTGTGCAACTCGTTGGCCCTGACTGGCGCCATTACGAAAACTTCAACAAAAACTAGCAGCAGTTGCAGTCGATCAATGATCGTATTTTCTGGCAAACCAGTATCTATTTCCATTGCACTAAAGATCTATGCAACAACATGAAAACTGCAATTTTTGACAAACATAAAAAATACCAAACTAACTATTCAGAAACACATGATCGATCTCTGCCGCAAAGCCAAATATACATTAAATAAAAAACAGAAATTCGACCTCTTTAATGATCGCGGTAGACCGATTAAGTGCCAGCCGACCAACCGATCGCCCAAGAGTCTTACGACGTACTAACGCGGCCGCTGTTAGACGTCGCGACGTAACGTAAATGCGATCGATCGCAGCAACAGAAGCAGCAGTAGTAGCAACAATAGTAGCGGCAGCAGCAGCAGAAGAAGCAGAAGAAGAAATGTTTATTACAGAAACCGAACCGGTTGGAAAAACGTGTATGAATGAAAAGGTAAGAAACGTAAATGACAACGCACACACACACCCACCCATACATACATACATACACATACTAGAAAAGAGACTCAATCGTCTAAAAACAAAAGTGAAAAAGTCCACAAGTCAAAACCGAAAGAAAGAAAGAAAAAACAAACTCCCAAAGCACCACTGGAAACAGCTGGTTGCGAGCTCTGAATGGTGGTGACGATGCGAACTGCACAGAAACCGGAACAAATTGCATCTGATAAACGTATTGTTGGCTTTGTTAAAGTGCGCAATTGCGCTATTCTTATGCAAATCTGTTTTCATCTGAACTTTGTGGCTTATAATAGATATAATGAACGATTCAAACTAAACATATTTCGTTGAAAGTCGTTGGCAACTCTGTTCTGCTTGGGCCGTCCACAGTTCTCTGCTGTTGTTATCTGGATTTTGACGTTTCTGTTGTGGTTGCCACGCTAGTTTATGTGATAAAGATCAGGCATGAAAGAATATTTCAGTCTAAGAGCAAAAGAACGAAGTGATGCCAGTGTTTCCACATCTTGGTTTTATATTTATTTCAAACCATAGTATTTTAAAACAGTTGGGTCATATTAGAGATTTTGAAGTAGGATTTTTAATAGTTTGTAGTCGATCTAAGCCGAATTTAAATACCGCTTGAAGTGATCCAGATGTACCCAGGGTTTACGAATTCTGAAAATAACTGAACATTTGTAATTCCTAAAGAAAGTAAAACTATGTCGCTTATTCATAGACAATTTAAAGTTGACTTTAGATTTAAAATCATTTTTTGATAATTTATTCTATACAAAATTTATCAAAAAAGGCGATTCTTATTTTAAAGTGTACTTTAAATTGTCTATGATTATGCGACATTATTTTTTTATATATTTGATCATAAAATTAAGGGGTTTTACAAAAAGATAGTTCACTTCGGTAAAAAGTAAAATTCGCCCCATTAATCTTAGCGTTATATAAATGAAATCAGTTAAAACGCAAATATCGGCCATTCCACGTCAAACTGGGCGGTTTTCAACAAAAATTACTGTATGAGCTCCGATTTTTTTTTTGCAATTTGCCAAAAAATATTTGAAACGTATTTTTTTTTTATTAAAAAAAATATTTTATCTGGCAGTTTTACCCCTTAATAAATTGAAAAATGTTGCCTATATATAACCTTTTGCATTTAGTTAAACTACTGTAGCACGTGAATCATAAGTTCAATATTGAACAATTTGGTCTCATTTGCAAGGTAATGAATTGCTCCTTCTAATGGATTACTCTTTTTTGATGTAGTTTTGTGATGGTGTAAAAAAAAAATTAAAAAATTATGTGCTGACCACCAAAATCGGTTTTAAAACTTTCGGACCTTCATTTCTTATTATGTTTGTATTAGGTGTTTTAAAAAATGTTGAATTTCAACGAAATTTTTTAATTTATCAAGGGGTATAACTACAAAAAAAAATTATAAAACATGAAACACGTGTAAAATATTTTTAGTAAATTTCAAAAATGCCTGGTTTGACGTGGAATGGCCGATATATGGTATTCTGTTAATGCAAAAAATTAGATCATGAACCAGTCATGGAATAGACTAGAGATGGGTGCGTGCTTGTTTTTGGTGGTACGGGCACCCCTATAGGTGACACGCGCGAGCACGAGCCCGACGACTTAATTTAATGGCACGCACGAGAAGCACGATAAAATACGGAATATTGAAGAAGAACGAAAAAAACTCGCTAAAAGCTCGGAATTACATGAAAAACTTGGCAAAACGTGAAAAATTATATTATAAACAGGGACTAAAACCCTGAACCCTTTCAACCAAAAAATTATATGGGTTCCAATTCCGGTTTCACACATTTTTTAATGACGATTCCGATTCCGGAACCAAAAATCGAAACGGTTACAATTCGGTTCTTTGCGGTCACAGACGGGGAATGAAACCCTTGAAATATCGGTGCCGGTACTCGTTCCAAAATTTAGCGGTTCCGACATCGATTCCGGTTAAAAAAAAAAAAAATGGTGTGAGTTCCGATTCCGGTTCCAAACATTTTTAAAATCGGTTCCTGTATGGGTTCTTTACGGTTCCTTATTATAAATGATTCAAAAATTAATTTTTGTACTGTTTTATTCTCTGAATCGAAACCTCTCCGAAATTGGAACCTGCCGCAAAGAACCGAAATCGGCACCGTTATTAAAAAATGTGGGGAATCGACACCGATATTCCAAAGTGTGTTTGTCCCTGAATAAATTCCAAGTTTTTTTTCTGATGCAGGAGTAAGGTTTTTTAAATTGGAGTAAACACTAAAAAAAAATGTTAATAGGCGCGTGCCTGATTTTAGAGGCACGGGCACGACAACTAGCATGCACACAGATTTGCACAAATTTAAAAATTATTAAAATATGCTTTTTTTGAAGAAAAATCAAAACGTTTACCCCAGGCTCCTCTATCCTTTCTACCTTCCCAAAAATTTTAGCTAACAACTTATTTTCTGAAGCTTTATGAAAACAAATGTAGCTACCCGCGGCATAATTTTTGACTCTTTACAGGAATATTTTGTACAAATTTGTGGAATTTTATTGGCAGATTCACTGCATATTTTGACTACGGGCAGGAAACAGACAGCTTCAGATACTATCTCCGCCTTTGTCTGTCTGAAATATATCCACAAAAATGTTTCTCATCTGCCTCGACACTGACAAAAATTTATCCTTGGGTAAATTTAAGTTCTAAATCTCTAATTCTTGACTTTTTTATACCAAAAATTTTAACCTCAAATCAAGCTTCAATGGTCATTAGTATTCAACAGTTTCAACTCCTTGAAAACTTCCAGATTTTTGGCCACTGTGAAATGTTTTTATCGTATTATTTGGTTTATTTTAGAAAAAGTTTTTAACGATCTCAGATAAAATTTCATTTTTATTAAATTCAAAAATATAAAAACCGTTTCAGAACTTACTCATGCTGGACTGTTTTTATGTCGAAATATCAGCTGCGTTTCATTCAATTTCGGCAGGTCGTTGTTAAAATCCGATAAAAATTCCCATTGGCAACAGGTGGCCAAAAGTCAGTTAACCGGAAAGAAGAAACGACAGCAACGCAAAGTTGAGTTGATTAAATGTGAAATATTTAATACCTTGGCATGTGTCTTGGTTGCAATTTAATATCTTTGTGCTGCTGAGCGATGACAAGCAACCGAAACATATCCTATTGAATCGAAGTTGTTCACGCAATGTAAACAGAAAACATAAAAAAAAATAATAAAAAAGAGTGAAGAAAGTTAAGTCACATGGGCGGGATTTGAAAACTAACAGGTCCGTAAAATACCCTAAACTATGTTGTTATTTAACACCCTCAATAAAAGTTCTATTCTGTATTGAATATAATAAAAAATATTGTCATAAAGAACGAATCACAACCATTTTTGGAATATTAAATTTTAGTAAAAGTAAGTTTTAAATTTTATAGCCATATTTGGAAAACTTTTCAGTGTTATGGGTTCATACATCATGTACAATATATGGTTAATTTTTAAAATAAGAATAAGTTTTTGGCTAAAAAAACGTCATCACATTCGGATACGATGTTCCAAGTTATCATGAATACTGACAGACATCAAAGAGACAGCCATACTTTCCCATATCGGCAATGTCCCTAAATGTCGGCAGTGCGGACTCCGCACACATCGTAGTCACAAAGAAAAAATAATGGGAAAAGAATGGGTGGGACTTAAAGTCAATCAGGCCGACTATGGAATACCCTTAACCTTGGTGGGGATGTTAATGTGGGATATTTTATTGTATAACTAAATTTTAAAGTTCAGAATTATGCTGAACATCCGCACCATCAGAATATTATTTACATATCAGAAATTTACGTCTTATATCCCCATAATTAAAAATCAAGGATATAAAAGTATACAAATTGTACAATAGAAAAAGAAAAATGGGTAGGCCATAACTATTTTTAAATCATATATGCAGATTTGTAAGGAAAATATTTCATAGATTAGAAAATATTTTATAGACTACACAACAAAATGAGAAAATAGAGTTTGCGCAGTAAATGGCACTGTTTTTGTATATATTCGAATATATTAATTAAAAAAATGTCTATGTATAGGTTTACGATATATTGGATAATAACTTTTGAACCGAACTTTCAAAAAGGTGGTCACATATAAATCCAATAAACATTTCTCCAAACATTTTGAAATTGGTTTACTGGTTTGAGAGAATTCGATAGAACTCAAAAATTTTTTTTTTCGACAAAAATTTAAATCTAAAATACATTTAAAAATTTGGGAAACATCGAAAAAGCGGGATGATTCACAGTATGTGATATTCCAAAATTAGCCTGTACATTTTTAAAGAAATCGACGAAAATTAAAACAAATCTATTGATACATTTTGTGGTCAGAAAAAATCATGTGAAAGCATTAGAATTGGCTGTAAACTAAAAACTCCCATTTTGTATTTTTATTCGCTGCACCCATGGATTACAGGTTATAAATGTATGTGAGGTTATTTTCGCGCTTCTTAATAGGCGTGACTGGCATCAAAAAGTATACATTTCCTTGATCAACATCACTATCCGAGTCGATAGAGATAAGACCGTCTGTCTGTCCGCCTATACACGATAAATTGAAAACTGATATTCAGAATGTGATGAAATTTAATTTCAATATATTCTAGCAGCAAGTAAGTGAGTATATTCTAGCAGAAAGGTAATTTTAAGTTCGAAAATGAGTCAAATTAGTCAACGTAATAACTACACCCAGAAAAAAATACTATATAAACAATAGTTTTTTACTATTAAAAATACTCAATAGGATAAATTATTATTTTAATCGGAAAATACCATTAAATACTAGAAAATACCATAACATTGCCATTGAGTCTATATGAAAGTATATATTATTTATATACTATTAATCCAATAATTGTCCTATTGACCAATTTTAATGGGATTTCTGGGAATTTTTTTCTGGGTGTACAAGATTTTTTATTTTTATTCCTATTTATGTATGTAGCAATCAATTGTAATGCTCTCACATAATTTATTTTATCCGTAAATGTTGCACATCAATTGCTTCGAAAGAGTGTGGACAAATTTTGAAATATTACAGACTGTGCACCACTTACTTTCTTAATTTGTTCCAAGTTTTTAAATGCATTTTTTAATAAAAAAATTTGTTGAAAAAAATACTTATTTCAAGTTCTTCTATTGAGTTCTTATAACTAGTAAATTAATTTAAAAACGTTGTGAGACAATTTTATTGGATTATTAAATACCTTTCATTTGATATGTGAGTTATTTGGAACGCGAGATACTTTACAAATAAACGTACCCCCATTTTTGAAAGCTCGGTTCAAAAGTTATTGGACAGTATTTTGTAAGCCTAACCATTGAAATATTTGTATACCATATCTTCGGAATCAGGGAGTCATTTTATATAATACAAAAATTCGTTTGTGAAGAACTGATTTTTTCTTTGTGTGTACTTAATATACCCTGTACCCCATAGTTGTAGCGTAAATAAAAACTGAAAGAACTGTGTTTATCAGACCTGATTTTATACACAAGTTTAGTTCTTTTTAAACATTAATAGTACTTTATTTCTTTAGTTGCGAATAGGTTGACAATAAATCATGGTATATATGTGATTGCAAAAATATTAGATGCACTTACTGCCAGTTGCACGTCGCACTACGTGATGCGTAAAGTTTCCGAGGGCAGCCACAGTTACGATGGAGTCCTTTTTGCCACTGCTCATCTGTAACAAAACAAAAGTTGAATTAAATAAAATTATTTAACTTGGGACAGAACACTCTGCCATTACGAGACCACACTCAGGGTAAATGGCCACACAACAGATTTACATCATCTTTGTATTATTAAAAAAATATTGTTACGAAAACTGTCGTACAAGTTCGTATCTCTGGATTGTGTACAAAATAAAAACACTCTTATGTTTGGTTTTAAATTATAAGAAATAACTTTATTCATTCACTTTACTAATAACAAATTCTAACAACTGCTGCGTGTCCACTTTTTAACTTGACATTGATCTCACACGAGACGTACTCGACCACTTTCCAATTACTACTGAAGTGCTGTGCCTCAGATGCGGCACCCTTATATACTGCATGCATCAGTTCGACACGATTGAAAAAGCTTCAACATGTCTCGAGAACCCTCTACTCGGTTCGTGAATGACACATGCAATTGGCATCTCAATCGCACTTTCGTGTTTTCAATGCGCAGATCTTTTATCACTTTCTCGCACATTGCTTCAATGCGCTGAATGATCTTCCGTCTCTTTCTAACACATTTGTTAGTGCGATGAATTGTTTTTCGTCTCATTTACTCTTGCACTGTGGAGCAAATTACCTCTTTTCGTAACAATATATAAAAAATCTTTTTTTGAGAAAAGTTATAAAAAGTTATTTTTTTTCTAAATTTTGCTAAATTTAGGAATAAACAAATTGTGAATACAATTTTGTAAGAAATACTATTGTCATTTATTATAGGTGCCCTGTCATAATTCCAACAGATTTAATCCCATTTCATAAATCTAATTTTCAAAATAGGAATTATAACCATTTTGTAAAAGTTCATAACCCCGAGAAAAAAAAATTTCTTCCCGCCCCATTTCAAGATTTCTTAAAAAAAAGGTACTTTTTACTCATAGAAGTTACCAAAGTGTTGCTGGAACAATCAGTGTCGCGTCATCGAACACTGTCACAATTTGACGTTACGTGTCACTACTTTTTTGGTCTGTGAATGCTTTCTATCTATAGTTTTAACTTTTCTTTTCAATTTTACAAAAATGTATTAGTTCTGTCACCACTTTTATCAATGACTAAGTCTCAATCACAACATGTTTGTAAATATCTCGAAGTGATGACTGGTGTCACACTCGTGTCAATGGGAAACGTCAGACATGATGGCAGAGAGACAGACATACAATATTTTCACATTTGTTCATTCACAACACTATTCTCACTCATTCATTCAACTATTATTTAAAGGCATCAATGCATACGGTCCACATGAATGGCGGTACAAGATATTGATGAGAAGCCGAACGAACAACAATGGAGCTTAGATTACGTTAATGTATATTGCATGTCGGTCTGTTTAGCAGACAAGAGCAAAATGAAAATAATGGAGCAGAAATATGACGAGTCGAGGCATAAAAGCACTTGCGAATGATAAAACTAAAATAGACCCATAACATAAAACTATGTGGTACTCATTTAGTAAGGGGGCTTTAATGGTTTTATCTGCCGCACGATGTTGGTGGCTAAGGCTACCGATGAAATGGTTTTAATGTGGATGTCATTTTTAAAATCTATTAATAAAATGTTAAAATTTACTTAATTAACATTATTTCATAGCCATGATATTATTAGGGAACCTAGGGTAAAGTAGGACATGGGATAATGTGGGAAATTGCCATCTTTGGACTTAACTAAGGAAAAACAGTTGTCAAGTATTTCTTAATATGGCAACAACTTTTTCATCTATGGTTACACCGTCCGGCACTATTTTACATATATGAAAAAATCGCCCAGTACGTGAAAATAGGGATCATTCTAAGAAAATCTGTATACCCAGTTTTTTAGGTCAATTCTTTTGTGGTTTTATTGCAAACTGCAATACTGAAAATAACTACATACTTGAAATTGCTCAAGAATTCCCTTTCATTTGATACCCATATGTACAAATGGCTAGGTATACCGAATTTCGATTTTGTTTTTCGAGAACCACAAGTCAGTTCCCGAGAAAACATTATTTTCATATATTTGAGTATAAGGTCAATATATATTTGGCAAAAAAAGTTCACTTAAGCTCGTATAAAGTAAAATTCAGTTGTAGATGTAAATTTTATGAGGTTCGCAAGTCACAATGGACCGATCATGCTAAGAACGAATCAGTTGGGGCAACTGTCTTTTTTTGCCAACCGATTTAATTAGTTCTGTCAACATTCGACTGATTCAGATGTTGCAACACCGCATATCAGTTCACACAGACTAATGAATACAATTGACACAACCAATTTGTTTAGTTGTGGTAGCCAATTTAATTATAAGAAATCGGTCATTTTACCTAACCCTAGCGCTCCAGCATCACAACAGCGTTCCCGAGATCGGAAATGGCCGATGACTTGTTGTGCTGACTTCGTGTTTGCAACACGTTGGAGCGCTAGGGCTGCATGTATAAATACAACTAGAGATGGGCGTCGTGCCGTGCTTTTTTTCGTGTCACGCCCGAAAATCTGAGTTCGTGCGTGCATATCTCAATGCGTGTTAGTTGCTGTCGTGCCCGTGCGTGTCCGTGCCTCCAAAATCAGGCACGCGCCCATTAAAGATTTGTTTTTATAGTTTCTACCCCAATTAAAAAAAGCATTACTTCCAGCTTCCGAAAATAAAAATTTCGTGGTATATTAACCTTTTCTTAAAAATCTGTTGTTTTAGTTTTACTTATGGATTTAAGAGAATAAAACAGTATCAAACTTAAATTTTGAATTATTTATTACAGGGACTAAAACCTATTGGAATATCGGTTCCGGTTTCAAAATTTTTAAAATTGTGGTTCCGATTCCGGTTCCATCCAATAAAGTAAATGGGTTTTGATTCCGGTTCCATACATTTTTATTAACGGTTCCGATTCCGGTTCTTTGCGTTCCCTGACAGGCTCCGATATTTTTAAAATAGCGGTACCGATTCCAACCAGAAAAAATATATATGTTCCGATTCCAGTTCCGGTTCAACACATTTTAAATAACAATTCTGGTGCGAAAAATCTAAACGGTTCCGGTATTATTTTTCACGTTTCGCTTGCTTTTTCGTGTTTTTTTCGTGTTTTGTCGTGTTTCTTCGTGTCTTTTAAAATCCGGTGTTTTATCGTGCTTCTCGTGCGTGCCTGAAAATTTACTCGTCGGGCTCGTGCGTGTCACCTATCGGCGTGCCCGTGCGCGTCCGTGCCATCAAAAACAGGCGCGCCCATCTCTAATAGAAACACAATAGCAAGTACTCTGTAGAATAGTATGTTGAACAAAATGTATTTGGGCATGAAAAAACCGAACAAGTCTTAAAACAATTCTAAATTTTGTTTTACACGTGGCACGCGCTGTCCGTAGCACACAAAAAACGAGTGAAAAATCTGAAGAGTGTGCGACTGATGTTGTCCTGCTTTGGCATTGCAAGACAAATGATTTCGCAGTTGAATCAAATAAATATTGGTTGATACAACCTATTATAACTAACTATCTGTTAGGTCAACAAATATTGGTTATGTCTCATTTTGAATTTAGTTGCCGTAGCAATGGAAATAAAAAAAAGTTAAAAATTAATAAAAAGTTTGTTTCCCCAATCAATGTTGCAGTTGCTTCAACTAATAGTTAGTTACGCTTTATACTTGATACTTGATTCCTGGTTCTCCTATTAATATTTTTAATAAATTTTTCTATATTAATTTGATATACACAGTTTCATAAAAATAAATTCACAATAATCTAAAATTGTAATGAAATGTAAATTGGTTCTAATTTTATTTTAAGACTACCCAACACGATTTTCCCATGGACATCCCATACATCGTTCTATATAATTCGTTAGTGCTGTGCTTTTCCTAGTCACAAAGAAGATTTGTTTTATACATGTTGTATAATAAATATATAATTATTTTCACAAATGTGACATATCAAAAAACTAACATTATAATTTTACATTGGAATTTCATAATCAATATGATGTTTCAGACCTAACCAATACCTCGACTAAATTGGAGTGGTTTATTTTGCGATAGCTCCCTTTAAAACAAATTCTGTACTTCGACCAAACCATTCAATGCGGCTATCATCCAATTAGGTGTCCTTGCCTGTTTCGGTTGCACGAATTTTGTGGCCTAAAGACAGGATTTGTGTTGGCTTTATTAGCCATGTTTTTGTGTGCACAAGCTATAGGCCTTAAGTGGCATTCGATGTTTTCTGGCAACGTCGTATTAAACGAGGGCATAGGTGGCAGCGTTGTGGATGTGTGGCAGAGTGGTGCCAAATGTAATAATAATGGAAACGCATTCGGCGATGGCATCGATTTTTGATGTATTTCATATATTTTTTTTATGTACAACATAACGACAAACAGTGGTAAAATTTCCTCTAAGATGTCTTCAAAATAGTGTATATCACATTTGTGATAAAAGAAAATTTGATATACTTTTATTGAGACCCAGTTTTGTGTATTAATCGGTAAGTTTGTGAATTTCTGTTCTAAAACAATTGAAAATTTTCTGGAATGTTTCCCACTTTTAATTGCAATACAAATATATGTCATATAAATCAAATTTACTTCGTTACTATATGTCTTTATCGGTTCTAATTCGATTGAAAACTTATATTTTGAATTAAATAATCGAATTCTGAATTTAAAAAACCAAATACCATTAAATCAAATATAGAATTAAAATATAGGGCCATGTCACAGCTTTCATTCGTGTACCGTTTTTGAAGTCGATATCTCAGTACAAACATTTATTTTTCAATTAAATTCAATTGGTTTCAAATAAATTCAAACGATTTGAATTCATTTGGAATTTGTTTTTTGTATAGTATCATTGAAATCAAAAGGATTATTTTTTTTGTTTATGAAATTCGATCCAAAGCTGGAACATGGCCCATAAATTTGATAGAAAATTAAAACCTACCGGTTAACTTTTAATGCGGCACACGATGAAATCACGATTTTCCATTATTTATATATATAAAACTCTTGGTCCGTCTGTCAGTCTGTCGGTCTGTCTGTCTGTTTGTTCCAGCATCACGTCTAAACCGCTAAACCGATTTAACTGAAATTTTGTACCAGGATACTATGGAGTCCGGAGGGTGTCATAGGCTATATATGGGCGGGATTGGACAAAGGGGCGTGGTACCTCCCATACAACCTAAACTTTCAAAACGACGTAACTCAGCACATACACAATCTAAAAAGATGAAACAAAAAACTAAAATTCACCACACTAAAACTCACCACACTAAAACTCACCACACTAAAACTCACCACAATAAAACTCACCACGCTAAAACTCACCACACTAAAAATTCACCATACTAAAACTCACCACACTAAAACTCACCACACCAAAATTCACCACACTAAAACTCACCACACTAAAACTCAACACAATAAAGCTCACCACACTAAAAAATCACCACACTAAAACTCACCACACTAAAACTCACCACACTAAAACTCACCGCACTAAAACTCACCACAATAAAACTCACCACACTAAAACTCACTACACTAAAAATTTACCACACTAAAACTCACCACACTAAAACTCACCACACCAAAACTCACCACACTAAAACATACCACACTAAAACTCACCACACTAAAAATTCACTAAACTGAAAATTCAACACACTAAAACTCACCACATTAAAACTAACTACACTAAAATTTCTACTGGGAAAAACTCTACGGGGAAGAATTCTACAGGGAAGAGTTCTACCGGGAAGAATTCTACGGTAAAGCGTTCTATGGGGAAGAATTTTACGGCGAAGATTTCTACTGGGAAGAATTCTACGGCAAAATATTCTACTGTCTGAATTGTCTTTGAGAAAAGTTGTTTTGGCGGAGAATTATTATTTGGTTACTACATTTATAAAACCAATATAAACTTCCACAGCGAAGCACGGGCCCCTGATATAAAAAATAATAATAATGTTTTTTTATATTAATAAAATTGCTTTATATCTATGAATTCACAAAATCTAGGCACGATTCGTGCACGGGTCCACCTAGTCTATCTATATATATAAAGCTCTTGGTCCGTCTGTCTGGTCTGTGTGTCTGTCAGTCTGTTTGTTCCAGCATCACTTCTGTACCGCTGAACCGATCTGACTGAAATTTTGCACGAGGATACTATGAAGTCCGGACGGTGACATTGGCTATATATGGGCGGGATTGGACAAAGGGGCGTGGCACCTCCCATACAACCTCAACTTTCAAAACGATATTACTCGGCACTTACACCAGCTAAGAAGATGAAACGAAAAACTCAAATACAAAAAAAAAATACAAAAGCAAAAACACAAACACAAACACAAAAATAAAAACACAACAAAAGATGGTAACACAAAAACGAAAGCACGTACAAATAACAAAAGCAGAACCACAAAAACAAAAGCAGAACCACAAAAACAAAAAATCAATAACATTAAAGCAAAAACACAAAATCAACAGCAAAAACACAAATATAAAGCAAATACACAAAAACAAAAGCAAAAATACAAAAGCAAAACAAAAACCAAAGCAAAAACACAAAAGCAAAAACAAAGACAAAAACACAAAAACAAAACCAAAAATACAAAACAAAATCAAATATACAAAAACAAAAGTAAAAACAAAAGCAAAAACACAAAATCTTTGCACGAGTCGTGCACGGGTCCAAATACACAACAGCAAAAACATAAAAACAAAACAGAAAAAAAGTTAAAACACAAAAACAAAAAACGAAAATCCTCTTCATGAAATTTACATAAAATTAGGAATATATAGTACAAACCAACTAAATTTGACTATCGAAAATAAATAACACTGTGCGCACATTTGACAACAATTTTCGACACCAGAAATGAAAGTTACATATTCTTATGGATTTGGACATTCTAAGACAGGGACATTCATTTCTCCCTACACGTCCAGTTTCAGGGATATTTGAGAAAAACGAAAAACCACGTTTTTGAGAATTCCATAGGTTGCTAAGCGTTGATTATAATGTCAGACTTATTTTTATTTTATTCAAAATATGCATTACAGAACATAATTTATATGTACTTATCAATTTTAAAAATTCCTTTAACAGGACCTGAGATATAATGCAAAAAGGACTCATTTTTGGGCTAAAAAAGACCCATTTTTGAGCATTTGTTTCTCAATTCCCATTTGTACACCATTCTTGTGCTTTACATTATAAGTTAGCAAAACTCATATATTTCAATCCTGTTTTATTCAAAAAAAATCGTAAACGTCAAAATTGGGTATACTTATAATGTAAAGCACAAGAATGGTGTATAACTGGAAACTGAGAAAGAAATGCTCAAAAATGGGTATTTTTTTTAACCCAAAAATGAGTCCTTTTTGCATCATATCTCAGGTCCTGTTAAAGGAATTTTGAAAATTGATAAGTACATAAATTGTGTTCTGTTATACATGTTTTGAATAAAATAAAAATAAGTCTGACATTATAATCAACGCTTATCAACATATAGAATCCTCAAAAACGTGGTTTTTCGTTTTTCTCAAATATCTTTGAATCTGGACGTATAGAGAAAAAACTGAAATGCCAAAGGCCTCTTGGTCTTTAAAATTAAATTTTGATATCAGATATATATCAGAAGTATACTATGGGTATATTGAAGAGTGAAAAGCCGTAATATTTCCATGCCATTTGTCCCCCCGTGTGACGTCAATGTCTTTATATTGTGTGTTGCGAATTTTCTTCATTTTATTCAGGTACATTGTTTATATTTTAAGAACTCTTTGCACGAGCCGTACCAAAAAAAAAATAAATCATTATGATTAAGTTTGGTAGCAATAACGACAAGAAAATGGCAATTCTTTACCTTTTGATTTGAAGTATAATAAGTATATCATGTATGAAACAGATGAATTTATGATTGATGTGTTAATTATATTTCAATAAATATTTATTAAAATTTTATATTCGAAGGGAAAAAAATAAAACGAGGGTATCGAAAAGTTTTTTAGTTTTAAAAGTAAAGTTTTGTTTATTCCCATACAAGGTGAATTTAAAAAAAGATCGAATGTCTCATGTCAGAAACAATGTCATTTGGATATTAAATGAAGAGTTAAAAATCTTTAATTTTTCTCATTTTAATTATGCTGCCTTTTGTAACCCCATCTCACAAGTGACTTAAAATGGTGCCTTTGATTATCTCACTCACCTTATCGTAGTCAGCCTCGTTTTTCGTTTGTAATGGGTTCAGCAGGGACTGATTGCACAAATTCGCATTTCCAAGTAAATCATCACCGTTGGCGCCAGCGCCACTTCCACCGCCAGTGTTGCCATCATTCCCATTGTGTTGGCTGCAGCGTCGCCGTCGAGTGCGCCGGAAGTTAATGCAGAAGAAGAGACTCGCATCCTTTTCACCTGAAGCAGTTGCGGCTGCTGTTGTTGCCGCCGCCGTCGTCGGCGCATTGGATGTGGCCAAAGTGCTGGGAGAGCAGCCCATGTTGTGTTTTTGAATAGGGGGGCTTCAACGGTTGCTCGAAACGTTGATGTGCGTAGCACTTCCGTTTTGTGAAAATTTTTAATTAAATTTATTTGTATGGATTTATAAAATAGTTGACGTATATTTTAATATATTCACAAGTCATTCAATTTATATAAATATTTTGTAAGTTGACCATATTTTATGAATGTAATGCGTGGTTCTTTTGTTATGTACAAACCATGCATTTTTGTCAACTACACTCTGTCCGTGACCATAAAAATTACATTCTGTGCTCGTACTGCTTGTGGTTTTAAAATGTACTTTTGTGGTTCAGAACTGTATGCTTTTGTGTTGTTTCTCTTTGGCTTATTTTTAATATAAGCCACTCAGTCTTTTATTTCTTCGGTTTTCAATAAAATTATTATGTGGTTCTGATCAAGATTTTCCTTTATGTTTGTAATAATACAATGATTTTTTTTATTTTGTTTGTGGTTCTTACAGAGAAATGTGATTTATATTCTTCTGCTGATTACACACAGAGAAACAATATGTTTTCGGAATTATTTACACAGTCATGAATGTTCAATTTATGATTGAAGTCGTAATTTTTTTCCTCTGTGTGTACTTATTGTAAGGATTTGTTTTCTGTTCACATTGCTCGAATGGGAAGACTGCTCTTGACATCTAATCTGCAAGAAGATTGAATAGCAAAACATTATATTACGAATATGGACAAAATACAGGATATTTGGTTGGTTAAAAAAAAAATATAAAATAAAAAATTTCTAATTTTACACTAAATTTAAGATACAGGATGTTTAAGAAATTCATATTCTGACATAAAATAATCAAGAAAATTAAATATAATCTATTGGTAACTGAATATCTATTTAATACTAATGTTTTAGATTTTTAAATTACCATTCTAATTGAAACACATTACCTTAACGAGAAATGTCATTGATTTTTCTCAAGATTTCGTTCTAATTTATAATGATTTCTAATTTATAATGATAGATGAGTTCATTCTCAGTACTTTCTAACTAATCACCAATTTGGTAAGTTTCAAATTTTATATTTTTAATCCTATATGTGGCTATTTATTATGATTAATTAAACCATACCGGAGGCGAAACTGATTAATTTTTGTGTAACATGAACCTGAAGAGGAACTGGAACCGTTAATCCTATAATCCTCTAGTGCTATTATATGAGTCCTTTAATAAATTTTGACACTTGCTTTGAATCGCTTTTAGGCAATTATGACGTATTTCTGGGTTTGGGAAGATTTGCCACATTGCGCACGAAGTCAATATTTTCATTTTCATACCATTTTACAAAAGACTTTAAATACTGACACGATATCAGTCCAAAATAACGTCCGACCAGTGTGTCTTCACTTCTCTTGGTAGATTTTTGCATTTTTGCTCCCTACGGCGTTTATACCCTAGGGCCTACTATGAGGCCTATGAGGTCCAGGGTATTTTTATTATGTGGTTTATTTCAAAATATTAACTGAAGTATTCTCAATGAAATACAAAAGATATGTGATCGAAAACTCAAATCTGTAAAAAGTTAATCCTTCTGCACAAATTGGGTCAAAATGACCCAATTTTTCTGGAAAATCCCTTACATTATTATTTAAAAATATTTGTATTGGGTCGAAACTTCACGATAACTTCAACTAAATATACTATATGGATATAAAAAAAATACAAAAAAGTGTTTTTGTTTTCTCTGTTTTTTATATAGGTGCATTCAAATTGTGGGTCATTTTAACTCACACCATTTTTCTAGTATTCAAAATAGCGCAGAGAAGGCACATAATTATTCTTGTTATACCCTACACCTATGAGGTACAGGGTATATTAACTTTGTGCATGTATTGTAACGCCTCTTAGGACGCGTGTCCGGTATGGAAAAGTATATATATATTCTTGATCAGCATCACTATCCGAGTCCGTTTAGCCATGTCCGTCCGTCTGTCTGTCTTGCTGTCTGACCGGATACAAGATAACTTGAAAAACAGAAGTCAGAATTCAATGAAATTTGGTTTCAATACGTTTTAGCAAAAAAATGGTTCTGAGTTTTGTATCGTAAGTTTTAGTGTGGTGAGTTTCGTGTGGTGAATTTTGGTGTGGTGAATTTCGGTGTGGTGAGATTGAAAAATGTGTGGTGTTTGATACTCTGGTGCAAAATATCTTGAAATCATTATAATAACTGTTGACATACACCATCTGGAAAATATACCTTATATTAGGGGTGCCACGCCCAGTGGTCCAATCCCGCCCACATTCCGCGTGATCGTTTAGAATGGTTATATATAACGTTGACCAAAATTTCAATAAATGTTCTATCCTAATTGCTGTTATAATGGGTTTTTATTTTTTCGGATATAAGGGAGGTGCCACGCCCAGTCCATCAATCCCACCGACACATTCTTCATATTAGCAATCGCATTTGCTGGCAACAGCTATGTGTATTCGCATACTGCATTGATGTTATAGCAGTTCGTGATCGCTATACTTAGTAGTGTGGTAGATATAGCAGTGCGCGGTGTGTGCGTGTACTTACTTACAACGCTGGTGGAATTCGTGAAATTGGTGGAATTGGCTTAGAATTAGAATTTTTAGATCAGTTCACATTTGGTTCATGTCAAAAAAAAACGCTTATAGAGTTTGATCATACTCTATTGGTTTCGTTGAAAATTATGGACTCAAATAACATTTTTAGCGAATGTGTTTCCTCAATACATGAAAATGGCAAAAATGTCATTGTTACGTCGATTATTTTTGTCTGTAGTAAATACGCACGGAATATGGAAGAAATATGTGCAAATTTGTGCACGAGAATTGCCATATATTTGCTTTACGTAATAACCCAAAAACTTGAGGCAATCGGAAAAAACTGAGTATGAGTTAGTGATTAGAATATTGACGTTCATTGGAAAATCATACTTAGATCTCGGATAATTTTTATACCCTACACTAAGAGTGAAAGGGTATATTCAGTTTGGTACGCCGTTTGTAACACCCAGAAGGAAGCATCTCCGGTATGGAAAAGTATATATATTCTTGATCAGCATGACCTCCTGAGTCGATTTAGCGATGTCCGTCTGCCTGTCCGTCTGTCTGTTCGTCTGTCTGTCCGTCTGTCTGTCTGTTGAAATCCCTACTACTTTTAGAATTGAAGAGCTAGATAAATGAAACTTATAACTTAGATTACTAATATACCTACGCTGTATGTTCGAGATCGGTCCATTGTGACCTATGATCCGAACACTTATGTTCAAATACCTCATATAAAATGTACATATAAAGATCAATTTTTATGTATACGTGCATAAGTAAACTTTTTTGGTCAAATATATATTGATATCATGCTCAAATACATGATAATAATGTTTGAAAAGACTTGTGGTACACAAAAAAAAAATCGAAATTCGGTACACCTACCCATTTGTAAACATGGGTATCAAATGAATGGAAATTCTTCAGCGATTGAATGTTTGTAGTTATTTTCAGGATTCGTATACCCTGGTGACCTATATATCACTTTGAATGGTAACCACACATATGTGTAGGGTATTTATAGTCGGCTTAGACCGACTATAATTTTGATAATCCTAACTATAATAATTACACCTACTTTAAAATTTCCCATGTGATCTAACCTTCCCAACTGGTTTTTGTTGTGTTCTGTTATCAATATAAATTTCTGATATGCGAATAATATTCTGAGGATGTTCATCATAATTAAGAATATTAAAATGTAGGTTTACAATTAAATATCCCATATTAATGTCCCATTTAATATCACATTTAATATCCTCTCCAAACTGTAGAGGTATTCTATAGTAGGGCCCGAACGACTTTAAGTCTACCCATATTACTTAACTATCTCTAATCGTTTTTTGTTTTCTTTATAAACGCACTTCCCTTACATAATATTGCGTTATTGGAACTGAAAATATTACACGAATTTGAGAACCAGGACCATTTAATTCTTATGTAACCTAAACTAAACCGTAGTAAATTGAATTTCGGTTCCGAGGCTTGGATAAAATTGATACCCTTTTTGTGATCACATGTTCTCACAAATCATGCGTTTTACGCATAATAATATAATAATAGTTTGGCACTACAGTCCTATAAGAACTTAGGCCGAGCTCTCTCACCATTTTGAGCTGTGCATGTTATATTTGTACTCAAAGTGGTGGGACCTACAGTTTATTGCCGAATCCGAACGGCGGGTGAGAGCTTTTTCATAGGCAATGGTTTTACTCTCGTAGGTTTGCCATTTACTGACGAGAGGTAGCGCGGTATAGAAAAATGTTTCTATGAAAAGATGTTGTTAGCCCCAGTCCAGGCTTGAACCGGGGACCTTTCGGCTCGCAGTCCAACGCACTAACCACTGAGCTACCGCGGCTACATATTTTACGCATACATTTAGCAAAAATTAATCATGATATCCAGCCAAGAATAAATAATCATAATAATTTGGTTTAAGTCAAGAGTAATTGGTACAGGTTCTGGACTACATTTTATGATTTATGATTTATTATTCATAATTCTTGATTAAAAATATCATGCATTATGTCAAAAAGACGTAGCCAAATAGCATTAATGTGCTGTTAGGAAAACAAATCAAAATTATGCGGAACAAAGTGAAAAATATCGCATTTGCAAGGAACATTAGGAAAGAAATGAACATTAAAAAAAACTATGGAAATAATATATTTATTTATTTATTTGTCTGTCAAATTTCATATTTTTTATCAAATGACTTATTTTTCACTTATTTACTCACTTGAATATTTTTAAACTGCAGCTACGACGTGGTTTTTCATAACTAGAGTGACTGGCGAATTAAGAAAATTAAATGCAGTATGAAACACAAGTGATGACTAAATAATCATAACTTCGCTTGTTATGATTTGTAAAACTTATGAATCCTATTCATAGTAAATACATAGTGATTTACAGTTTTAATTGTATTTTTTTAGTATTATACATAAAGTATTATAAAAATAAGTTTCATGAACGTCTTCCCAGCAGGAAATGGTCTCATTGACGACAAGGTCATCAATGATGAATCGAGGACATTAGAAAATTTGTCATTGATGACTATGTCTACAACGATTTCTTAAATGACATTGCATTAAAGACGTCATACACCATATGTCATATATACATATATCAATGACATTGTGAAAATCTGTCATTGATGAAATGTTATTGATAACGTCATTGATGAAAATTATCATTCACGTCACATGCCCCCAAAGGTATGCAGCATTTACGTTGTGAAATGCAATGTGAATGTATACAACATACGTCTAGGGTCAGCATTTATGCGTAAAACTGAAAATTTGCGTTCGATGTCACCCTGCCATATAATTCATAAGCATAAATTGAGGGATAAATTTGTATAAAAGCAAGATAATAAGCAGTAGTAATTATGATAGCTGATAAGCGTTAATGAAGTACGTTATTGACATAAGCAAGTACACATACCATTCCAACCGAAAATAGAAGAAAATAATTAAATTGAAATAAGAAATAAAATAAGATAAGATAAATAAAAAATATATATAAATTAAATAATATAAATTAAAAATAAATAAAATAATAAAAAAAGATTTTTATTTTCCAAAAAAAAAAATACATATGTATGACAATCATTTGTGACTTCATTGATGAATGACGTGCACGACATCGTTAATGCTACTTCACCCAAGAATCAGTGGACATTTGTATGAAAATGTCATCAATGCTTTGCAGGGCGAAAATGCTATCGGTCATCGATGTTTCTGACCTGACATAGGGGATCTCGTTGAGGAATCATTGGGGACATTTCTGCTGGGCAATGACTATGAAAAAAGTCTCAACCGGAGTGTTCCCAAACGCTCTTAAATCAGGTGAAATTCAGTCTTTTCGGAACCACTCAACCGATTTTAAAAATTTAACCAGTTGGGAAGGTAAGATCACATGGGAAATTTTAAAGTAGGTGTAATTATGATAGTTAGGATTATCAAAATTATAGTCGGTCTAAGCCGACTATAAATACCCTACACATATGTGTGGTTACCACTCAAAGTGATATATAGATCACCAAGGTATACGAATCCTGGAAATAACTACAAACATTCAATCGCTGAAGAATTTCCATTCATTTGATACCCATATTTACAAATGGGTAGGTGTACCGAATTTCGATTTTTTTTTTGTGAACCACAAGTCTTTTCGCCGGAAAACATTATTATCATGTATTTGAGCATGATGTCAATATATATTTGTCCAAAAAAGTTTACCTAAGCACGTATACATAAAAATTGATCTTTATATGTACATTTTATATGAGGTATTTGAACATAAGTGGTCGGATCATAGGTCACAATGGACCGATCTCGCCAATTTTTTCGCACATACAGCGTAGGTATATTAGTAATCTAAGTTATAAGTTTCATTTTTCAAGCTCTTCAATTTTAAAAGTCTTAGGGATTTCAACAGACAGACAGACAGACAGACGGACAGACAGACAGACGGACAGACAGACGGACAGACGGACATCGCTAAATCGACTCAGGAGGTCATGCTGATCAAGAATATATATACTTTTCCATACCGGAGATGCTTCCTTCTGGGTGTTACAAACGGCGTACCAAACTGAATATACCCTTTCACTCTTAGTGTAGGGTATAAAAAGTGTTGTACAGAGAGAAAATTGGAATTTGTAGCTTTCATGGTTACGGATATAAAAATCAGTAAAGCTGAGATTTTGTTCATGAAAAATTTTTCAAAAATTGTAAAAAATCCAAAAGTTATCCGATTTTTATACCCTACACTAAGAGTGAAAGGGTATATTCAGTTTGGTACGCCGTTTGTAACACCCAGAAGAAAGCATCTCCGGTATGGAAAAATATATATATTCTTGATCAGCATGACCTCCTGAGTCGATTTAGCGATGTCCGTCTGTCCGTCTGTCTGTCCGTCTGTCTGTATGTCCGTCTGTCTGTCCGTCTGTCTGTTGAAATCCCTAAGACTTTTAAAATTGAAGAGCTATATAAATGAAACTTATAACTTAGATTACTAATATACCTACGCTGTATGTGCGAAAAAATTGGCGAGATCGGTCCATGGTGACCTATGATCCGAACACTTATGTTCAAATACCACATATAAAATGTATATATAAAGATCTATTTTTTATGTATACGTGCTTAGGTAAACTTTGTTGGTCAAATATATATTGACATCATGCTCAAATACATGATAATAATGTTTTCCGGCGAAAAGACTTGTGGTTCACAAAAAAAAAAATCGAAATTCGGTACACCTACCCATTTGTAAACATGGGTATCAAATGAATGGAAATTCTTCAGCGATTGAATGTTTGTAGTTATTTTCAGGATTCGTATACCCTGGTGACCTATATATCACTTTGAATGGTAACCACACATATGTGTAGGGTATTTATAGTCGGCTTAGACCGACTATAATTTTGATAATCCTAACTATCATAATTACACCTACTTTAAAATTTCCCATGTGATCTAACCTTCCCAACTAGTTAAAATTGTTTTGTTCATGAAAAGCTTACATTGAATAAATAAAATGTGCTTACATGAGAAAATATCTTGATAAGTTTTGAAGATATAGACTGGAACATGATTTTTTTTTAATTTTTGAAGACTTTACTTTACATATTTATACATGGACATACACGAAATAAAAAATTGTCTACACCAGAATCCAGTTTAGTATTTTGTATGGGAAATTTGTCTACACCAGAATCCAGTTTAGTATTTTGTATGGGAAATTAAGCAAAACCAACTTTGAATTTGATTAAACATATCTATAAAATGGTTAATCCTATCGTCATGAAACGTTTGCCGATTAAATACTAACTTTATATACTTCGAACTTATAAAAAATAATTCGGTAATGTATACATTTTACAGGTAGATATAACGGTTTTATGACATATAAATATATAAGTCTTTGGCATCATTGAAAAGAAGAGATTTCAAGGTATATATGTGGCAAATATAAAGACAATCTGTATATAGTTTCTGAACACTTTTTTTGAAACAGAAGAAAAATAAAAAAAGAAAATAAGAAAAAAAACTAAAAAGTTGATTAACTTTATCATCATGAATCTTTTACCTAATATACAATAGTATGTACGTATGCACTTATGTACTTATGCTTGTTTAAAACATTTTTAGGAATATATATATTATAAAGTGAGATATAATGGTTTAAATCTAAGTTTATATACGCAAATAACTCGTCCCTAAAACAACTTACTTAAAATTTGACTTTGGACTTTGAAAACTTTTCTGCAGGGGGTCAAAGTCAAAAATAAATTTTAAAAACTTGACCTTTGACCAGTGTTGCCAGATTGGTTAAATATATTTTGGATAAGTTTTATCATTTAAAATATTTTCAGTAATGTTATCTATCAAAAAAATATAACAAAAGTACATGTTAGAAAAAAAATGCTTACGGAGATTTGCGTAAAAGTCCAATTTTCCAAAAAAATGAAAAAATTGAAAAAAAAAAAAAATTTCGACTTTACAATTTTATATTTACTAAACCACATGAGATATTTAAAAACGGTTTTTAGTTTATGATTAATGTGTTAATTGTTTATGAAAGTTCCATACAAATAGAAAATTTGACTTTAATTTGTAATATCTTCTCAACTATTAAAGATAGCGGATTGGTTTTATGTTTGTTTGGTACATACTTTTATGCACATTAATCCATGTATAGACTATTTAATAGTATTTGAAGATATAATGCTCAAAAAATGACTATTTTTGAAAAAACCTATATTTTCGGATTTGTTACCACTAATTATGACCCATAACGGTGGACAAATTATGTGAAATTTGTATGGGTTATTTTAGTGGCTTAAGTTAATAGTTTGAGTAAAAAAAAAAATAAAAAAGTTATTTTCAAAAAATATTTTCAAAAAACCGCACAAAAAAAATTGAAAACGCGATATTTTAAAAAACCTGCCTACGATTTTTATTATTTTAGTCTTAAAATACTCGGGGGAGATGTCCGAAACTTTTGGGTTGAAAGTGTTTCAGGCTAGGCGTGCGGTAGGTCCCACCACTTTAAATACAAATTTAATACGCACAACTTAAATGGCGAGAGATGTCGGCCTAGGTTGTGCAGAGTTGTTGAGATAAACTAATATTATTGCTTTCCGAATGTCAAAACTTTAAATACATGGGGAACAATTTCTTTGGAGAACTTTGGAGAACGTTTAATGAGAAATATAAAATGAGAATGAAAGGAGAATAGAGCCCCTGTATGAATTAATAAAAGTTCCCATTGAAAACCTTCTAGGATTCTTAAGAATCCATGTTTATTTTCTAAAAATCAACCGATGGTTGTTTAACAGATGCAGGTTACCACACAACCATTACCATCCATAAATTCTGATTATTCCTTTCATCAGACACAAATGATTTAAATTTATACCTCATAAACATACTTGATATAATTTATTTCCATTTCTTGAGTTTAAATATGTTAATAAAGATTATCAATCTTTCTATTAAAATATTCTGCCGCTTGTAGAATCCTCGGCGTACTAACTCATAGCAAATATTTGTGCACAATTCAATTAATATTATTTTATTTAGCATCAAGAGCACACCCATACAAAAATGCAAAGAGCCAAGTAACGAGGTCCTTGAGAGAAAATATTCAAGGACTTTATTAAAAGTGCCAATCAGTGTCAATTGCAATGTCACACACATACAAGCAAACCACAGGCCAACATATACGGTAACAATTTAAGGGAAATAAATACACAGTAGAACCGAACATCAAAAGTATCTCCAATGTTGAGTCCTTGGATAGGTGGCAATAAAAACGCGTTGACACTAACACTTTGTTACATTTTTATAGAAAATTCATTTATTTGCTATTGCCTGAGTATATTTTATACATGCGATGAATAAATTCGAATTTGTTTGAATTGATACAGGATATGTTACAGATATTATTTGCATTTTCTATTATTTTTTTTCGTGGTATGCAGTACGCTTTAATTGTTATAAAATTGCGATTTTTTTATTGTAATAAAAATAAAAATGAAATTTAGAAAAACTAATCAGATTATAAATAAATAAATTTTATTTAAATATGTTTTAAAAGTTAAAAGAATAACATTCATAGAGATGATAAATTCATTATATAACATAATTGCTTCAATAAATCGTTATTCAGTTTTTAAATATTATGAAGCAACTAAATAAAATTTTACTCTCCAATCATGTTGAGGACATGAACATTCGACATTTCATAAGTTCAAAGAAGACTTCACAGTTTTTCAATTACACTTCAACTTTGATTGTGAAATGGTTGGCTGCAAAGTAGAATCAGAGACCAACTTAAAGGTCAAATAAGTTTGTAGATGGTTGACGAAAGAGATGTCACAATGCAAATCCATAACTCTTTAATTGAGTTAATTTAAAATGATGTTGTATTTATTCACCCGACTTATGTACAGAGTCAAAAACAATAAGTGTATTTATGAATTGAAATTTGTTTTTATTTTCGTTTTCTGCCTGTGTTGGTTTTTCGGTTTTAAATTTCATAACTAAATTCATTTGTCAGAAAGTAGTAAACAGTATTTACGCAGCAAATATTTTGAGTCTTTTAAGACTGCAAATTGTGCCATATTTATGAGTGTTAGCCTCATTTATGAGCACTTAAAAGAGCCCAAAAAGGCTCCCGACCCCTGGGGGAGGGCTTCATTTTAGGAGTCCAAATACACTTATATTTATGAGACTCACAAAACATTCATATTTGAGCATCCAAAAGAGCCCAAAAAGCCTCCCGACTTCTGGATAGAGGGCACAATTTTATGAACCCAAAAACACTCATATTTATGAAATTTTTATTATTCCTAAAACACCCATATATGAGCACTTAAAAGAGGCCAAAAAGACTCCCAACTCCTGTAGAGGACACGATCTTATTTGTCCAAAAATACTCAGATTTATGAGACTATTATAACTCTTATATTTAAGTACTAAAATTAGCCCTGTATAAGGCTCCTGTAACTTGGGTAAAGGACACGCTTTTAAGAGCCCTAAAATCCTCATATTTATGATCATTTTAAATATTCTTAAAACATTCATATTTTTGAGACTTTTCACAAAACACAATTACTCTATTTTTGAAGGTTCCTTTTCTTTTAATGTTTTTCTTAGTCCGGACATCCGAGAAATAACGCATCCATTTTAATTAATTTCATGAAATATGTATTTTTGTCCGTTGAATTTACACTAATAAAACTAATTTTAATTTGATTTCAAATTCGAATCGTAGTAGTCATTTTTACTTAAACAGTAGCCTCCGAAAGCCAGCATAAATAAGTTACTTTTAATTACTTTTTCTGAGTGCTCCTAAAATACTCTTTAATTTGATGATTTTGTGAGTTTCATTTGAGGAAGCTCCCAAACGACTCATGAATGAGACTCTTTTATGAGTTAAATTTGGATCCTCCCTAAAACATTCAAAACTATAGAATTTTTATGAGTCTATTTTCTGAGCGCTCAGAAACAATTTAATTTTTGATGCTTTTAGGAGTCTAATTTATGAGGGCTCCTAAATAACTTCCAAATATGAATCTTTTATGAGTAATATTATTGAGAACTCCGAATACAGTCCTAAATGAGATACTTTTGTGAGTCGTTTTTCTGAGGGCTCGTAAAATACTCAAAAATTGGTCTCCTATATGACTCCAATTTCAGAGCGCTTCTAAATGTTTAATTGATAATGTCTGAAAAATTGAAACAGTTTTTCTTAATTGAACTGTCAAGTTTTTGGAATATTATTTTCTACAAATTTGGAATATACGCGAAGGAAAAAACTTTTAAAATCCAAAAGAAATATACGGACTGATCTACAGCTAAACGGATACATTTTGAATTGGTCATATCAAGAATAATTGCACTTAGTTACTTTTTATACCTAAGAAACTAATCTCTACATATCAATCATAATTGCTCTTAGGTACTTTTACCATAATGAAAGATAGGGACATTAACAAACAGATGACCATGACAGATGGACATCGCAAAACAAAGTATATGATCGAATATTACAGACTTGTATTCTATGATTAATGAACATCATGTTAATTTATTTCGACACTATTAGTTTTCAAAATTTTAAAATGTATATAACAAAATGTAAAAGCAAGTTCAATCATTTCCATTTCAATAATTAATTTTTTGTATCCAAATCCAATCAATCAAAACACTTGAATATAATCAATAACTGCTGCCATCCACAAACATAACTTAATCTTTAATTAATAAAGTTGAGAATTAATCATACCATTAATCCCACCATCAATCAGTCAATAAATTTAAAATTAGCAGAACATTAAAAAAATTCATGGAATTAAAACAGTGTTGCGTAAAAATAAATAAAATTTTCAAAGGAAAGAACAACACTTATAAATTAAATAAACTTTTACTGGACGCTCGTAAATTTTGTATAAACTTTGAAACAAACACACCGCCATCTGCTGTCTTTAAAAGCAAATCGCATCCCAACCGAACAAACCACGACCCTACTCACATGAGTTGTGCCTCATAATATGTGCGTGTGTGCCAGGGATTGAAACGGTTTACGGTTCGTTTTTCTTTTCGCGCGTCTTTCTGCATTTCGAACGAAATAATGACGTGAATATAGCGTAACTATCATTGGAATTTAATATCAATGGAAATTGAAACGTTTGAATAAACCAGTATGAAAGCTTTGTTGGAATAGAACAGTTTGAGAGTAAATATCATTGGAATTTAATGGTGTATTTCCATATGACGTCACTTTCTGCAAATATTGAATATTAAGTTTAGATTCCGATAATGTTCGTTTGTTGATAAATCGTTCTGAAATATATAATGTAATCGAAAGTAGTGTTTTACATATTGCAGAAACTGTTATATGTATTTGTTTTTATCATATTTCAACTGTTCGACACATAACTGCTTTGAAAGAAAACCTAATTTTTAATGACTCAGAATGTAGTATTGTAGTAGTGTTTCAACATACTTCATAAGGTATAAGTACATTAATACAAAATGCAGTTATTTTAAGTAACTTTTTTTTATATTTTATTTATAATATTTTTTTAATTATTATTATTTTTATTTTTAATTTTTTTTTTACTTAATAAATTATTTTTGTTTATCCTCTGCTTGAGAAAAATCTTCCACTTAACTTATGTAAGCTAGCTGATCAATCGATTACCATTTTCTACAAACATCCACGATCTACCAACATTAATATCATTTGTTATTAGACTATTATACAAATTGTTTTCTGAATTGCAACCTGTGGATTATATTACGAACATTCCATTGAATGTAATAAATAGTAACATTTGAATAAAACAGTAAGAAAGCTCTGTTGGAATAAAACTGTTTGAGAGTAACATTGATTGAAATATTAGGAAGTGAATAAAACAGTTTGAAAGTTTCGTTGGAATAAAAGAGTTTTAGGGTAACATTGTTTGAAATATTAGGATGTATTTCCTTAATTTTAGGAAACTTTTCTTTAATTAAAATAAAAATAGTTTACCAGAATGATATAAAAATATGTATTTTATTTGTATACATTGGTTTTTTGCTGTTACTCCGAATAAAATAATTTTTCTTTGGACATAATAAAATTTACTCATATTGTGGAAAATACCTGAAACGTCGAAATATTTATTTCTTTAAATTGAATAACTTTATATTTGATTAAAATACAACAATTTTCTGGGTGTGCTTTAAGACGTAAATCAAATACATCAGAGACCAAAATTTATTTTCAAGACATTATTTTTCATTTGAACGCAGTGGTCCGTATAATATTCAATATAACCCGTTTGAATTGGGGTTTTAAAATAACCATTTTTTTTTCATGAATAACTCTCACTAAATAACATTTATTGAATTAATCAGCGTGAAACCAAAAATTAAAGAAAACAAAAATAAGTGTTGGTCCGTGAGAAACATTTATTTTTGAAAATTTTCAGTTTCGGTCTGAGAGAAACCTTTTTTTTTTGATAATTTTCGGTTGCGATTGAACAGCGAGAGATAAAAAGGTGAACAAAATATATCTCTCATTATTCATTTTTGAGAAGCGTTGATGCACAATTTTCCATTGAGATGACTCCCAATATTTTTGGATCACATACTGATTGTAACTTTTGATTAATATGGAAATAAAACACTAAAATCAAAAATTAAACATTTTTTTATCGAAAAAAAGTTGTTAAAAAATATTTTCGAAAAAAAAAATTGTTAAAAAATTTGTTTTTGGTGACAAAAACAACGCAATATACGACAAAATATACGACAAAAACAACTATGTTCGAAAAAAAATTGTTAAAAAATAAAATTTGGGCCGACAAAAACAATACAATAGTCGAATCACCATTTTCCAAACAAAAAAAAATATTCGACAAAAACAGCAATGTTCGAAAAATGTTTTTGGGCGACAAAAAACAACGCAATGGTCGAATCAGCATTTTCCAAAAAAAAACCAATGTCCGAGAAAAGCAAGTGTTTTTTAAAATTTTTGTTGGCGACAAAAACAACAAATTAGTCGAACTCACCATTTTCAAAAAAAAAAAACAAATGTCTGAGAAAATCAAAAATGTTTGAAAATTTTCGAAAATAAAATTGTTAACAAAAATTTTTTGGGCGACAAAAACAACAATGTTCGAAAAATTTAGAAAAAATTGTTTAAAAAAAAAAATTGGCGTCAAAAACAACGCAATGGTCGAAATTACCATCTTCAACAAAAAAACCGCGAAAAAAAAAAGAAATTTAAAATGCGATTGGACGCACTAAGGTGCTCTAGTACTCCCACTGGAACGAATTTAATTTTTAGTTTTTAGTTGTGAAATAAATTTGATTCTGCCCATCTCTTCTCTACACGTCCAATAATGACTTGATGCCGAAAATCTATATTTTTCTGTTCTGCTATCATTTCTAAGAATTCCTTTTAAATGAGACCAATTGAATTTTCTGTCTACTAACAACCATTAACCAAAGACTTTTGAAATAAATATTTTCATATAACTCTCAACCAAAGACCTTCATTTTTAAAATAAGAAGTATCTCTCAATCAATGGCCTTTATTTTTTAAAATAAAAGTTATCTCTTAACCAAAGACCTTTAAATTTATTGAAAAATAATATCTCTCCGTGAATAATCAAATGAAAATAAAGGTTAATACACATAGAAAAAAATTCCCTCAAATCCCATTAAAATTGGTCAATAGGACAATTATTGATTTATAAGCAGGCTACGCAAAGTTCGCTCAAGAGCACGCAAAAAAGCTCAAAACTAGCTCTCTCAACAACAAACGAGTGACAGCATATTTATTCGGAACTGTAAACAAACTGCGCATCGCAGATAACTGAGCGCTCGCTTCGAGCGCTGTTGTTTTTCGCCGAACTCAGTTTACGTTGAGCCGCAAACAAACACCACGGCTCGGTCTACAGAGTTACGAGCTGTTACGCTAGCGCGCTACTCCGAGCACCACAACATTTCGACCGCTCGGTTGACTCGCTCTTTTTGTAAATTTGCTTTAAATGCATATTTAATGTTCTATATTTAGTAACACATGCATAAAATTTAATAATAAACAAAAATAAACTCAAAAACAGCAACAGAACTGTTGCAAACGAAATAATTTAAAAACGAGCAACTCCGAGGCGCTCGTAATGTAAGAGCGCTGTACATTTCGAGCGCTTCATTTAACAGAGGATCGAACAGCGAGCAGCGAGTACGATGCTGCATGCTCAGCTCGATTGGACGATTGAAGTTCTGTTAGCTCGTGTTTCTCACTAACGACTGTTGCGCGGCACGAACACATGGGCGCTGAAACATTGTTAATGACACAAATACATCCGAGCGTGTTCTGTTTGCGAGCGCACAATTCCGAAGCCTGTTTATAAGTAAGTATACGAAAAATAAATCTTTTCATACAAATTCAATGGCAATGTCATGGTATTTTCTAGTATTTAATGGTATTTTCCGATTAAAATAATAATTTATCCTATTGATTATTTTTAATAGTAAAAAACTATTATTTATATAGTATTTTTTTCTGTGTGTAGTTATTTCTGGTCTCTGATAAAAACTAAACATTTAATTTCAATTGTGATTAAGTTTATTTGATTATACATTTTTGTTTATAACTCAGGAACCAATACGAATATACTATAAATTTTAACACAAATGTTATCAAGAAAATCAGAAATAACATATATTTCTTTGAAACTTTTAAAAATATGGGTTTTTAAGAAATTTCATTCCACAATTTAGATCATGTGACATTTAACCTTTGGATACATAAATACAATTATATGCCATATTAAAGGTCACTTTATAACTTTCAAATGATACCTCAATTGACCTTGTACGTAAACTAGTTTTTAAGATAAATACAATAAAGTTAACCCACCTTTGTGAGTTTTCACCTATTTTTTCTCTTTTTAACCCTCCATATTTCGGGAACCATATTAGCTAGAGGTCCAAAATTGTCTTAGTTTATTATGGTACAGCATTTGTACCAAATTTGAATTATTTCTGTGAGGGTAGGGGAAATCCGTTCGTTGATTTAAAATGGAATATCCCAAATGTTTCTTAGAATATGTATGGTGTGAAAGTGCTCACAATCCTCTTTTAAATGAAAAAAAAGTAGTTACCAAGTATTTGGAATTATTTGAACAAAATGTGGCAGATGCTTATAAAAGGTTCAACGATGACGATGGTATCAATTTCTTCGATTATTGAGAGATCAAATTTTCGGGATATTGATTTCTAAAAAATACTTGACTTGAATTGAGAAAAATGTATATTTGCCTTCAATTTTTGAAAATTCTGATCACAAGAAATTAGAAGTATTTCTTATTCTTAAAATCATTAAACTCGATGAACAAATTTAGCATCAACATATCACCATATTGGAATTTCGTGTAACCGTTACATTTTACAAATTTAAGCAGATATCGGTTTCAGTTGCAATTTCAATCCCTGGTACGGTGGTTGTCAGATTACTGTTGGGATGAAGGTTCAGAATTGATTCTGCGGTCAGGTTCTTTCAATTTATGGCAAAATGTCCATTAAAAACACTTTGAAACAATTTTGAAGGGTTAATTTCTACACTGCCCACATTGGTCGCACTGGACCGTAAGTGGAGCGCCGGAAGTCCTAAGCATCCCTTAGTTATTCATGTTCATATTTTAGTGTGTGTGTGGGTCTAAATATAAATGTCTCTGTGTGTGTGTGCGTATGAATCGCTTAAAGGTTCGACATTTTCTCGTTGGTTTTTATTGTGTATAATAAAAATGAAATTAAATTTTAATATTATTTCTCGTGTGTATGTCCAGTAGTATGGGTCCACATGCCCCAGTGGGAGTTTGTGTGTTTGTGTGTGAGCAGCACACAGAGACATGCATTGCCATGTCTACACTTAAAGCAAAGCAGCTTCTTTTCAGGTGAACGTATTCAATTGATGCCGTCTCTGGCGAAGCAGTTCAATTAATTGAAATTTATTGCAGTTTAATGTGCTTGCTGTGGTGTTGTTTTTGTTGTTCAAGATGTTATTGTTGTTGTCCGACCTCTTTAGTGTTTACATTTGGTGCAAATATGCTCGAGACATTAAATGAATTTTCAGAATTTCGCATTTTTATTTGAAAGAGTTGGCAAAATGTGTGAAATGAGTCGCAGTACGATGCGGCGTATGAGCAACATCAATGAAGATAAATTTAATAAAATCTCGTAAATAATGTGGTGACCTTAGCAATAACGACTGAACGATGCCTCGAAGCTTTCTCGAATAACTTTTATAAAAAAATGTTCGATCTCTTCGCTTTATCGATTCTAATAATTAAAATTTATCGGACATTCAAGTTCTTCAAAAATATACGATATTCAAATGTTTATAACATCGATTTCCTAATCGAATTGAAGCAATCTCGAACTTTGATATTTTTTTCTTCGATATCGTTTCGATTTTGAAAAATTTCTTATATCGAGAAAACTCCGATAGTACCGATATCTACCTAACATGTAGGTCCTATTTGACGCTCGATATCGCTACGAGAATGTGTCCGATATCGTGGGATTTTTCCATCATTTCACATTGATCTCGTAATGATATCGAAATGAATGGCATACTGTTTACGCTTTTGTGTTATCATTGATTGAAAAATGTTTTAATATCGAACACGCATAAAAAAAAAATCTGCCTAAAATCATTCGTGTATTTTACGAAAAATTCGGAAAATTTACCCAAATCCCAAATAGTTCGTAAAATACATGAAAGAACTTATGTAAATTTATGATAAAATTACAAATATTAATTGTTTATTTTCGAACCTAATGGTAGATTTTATCTACGAAAGCCATTCGTAAATAATACGAAAGATTCGTAATATTTTGTATATTTGTGGAGTTTTTCACGAATTTGTTTGTACTTTTGACTATATCATTCGTACATTTTATGAAACTTATGAAACATTAAAGAATCGTTCGTAAAATAAAGCTTTCGTTAAAAAAATCTAAAAACTTTCGTTAAAAAAATTGTAATAGAAAATATTATAACGAAAATTTTGTAATTTAAACGAAATATGCGTAATTTTGTTATTGTTTTTATTTTACGAATATTAATTCGTAATATATACGAATCGTTCGTAAATAATATATTGGAAAAAATATAATTTACAAATGTTTCTTGTATTCTACGAATTATTTGTGTATTTTACGAAATAAAAAATTACGAAGAAATATTTCGTAAACTGTCCTAGAAATTATTTTGAGTGCACTGTTCTATATTAATATGCATATTTTAATTCAATTTAGCAATATTATCAAAATTTATGATACAATAATAAAATACATGGCACTCATATTTCTTGGCACACGGAGAATAAGTAAAAAACTTTATTTTAAATTTAACATATTCAAATTAAAAATGATTTTATATAGTCCGTACTGTCAAATTTGAAGTAATTAATAAGAAGTATTACATTAAAAACTCATTAAATAGCTATTTTTGGCATTTAAGGACTGCGTCGAATAAAATTGTCCGTTACATATCTTCCCATAATGTGCTATTGCAAGATTCAAATTAAAAAAATTTGATCATAGTACCTCTGAATTAAATGGCAGAAAATATTTTGTGTCAGTTATAGTCAATACAAAATTTATTTAACACGAAAATGGCAAACGAAATGGAAGTGCGAGAAAATATAATTAAAATTTTTCAAAAACAACATAGTTGGTCTTTTAAAAAAATTGCCAAAGAGGTAGGGGCTAACCCTAAGACCATTTCTCGCGTTATCAACCACTTTAAGGAAGACCTGAGTATTGATCGGAAGAAAGGTTCTGGTAAAAAAAAGGCCCACATGATCGTGAAAAGTCGAAGAAGGTTGTGAATATTTTAAAGAAAGATCCAAGCATATCCGGAAGGAAATTGGCGAGAAAGGCGGATTGCTCAGAATCTTTCGTGCGCAGGACTAAGAAAGAAGCTGGGCTGAAGACGTACAAGGTCCAAAAAGTTCCGGATAGAAATGCCGTCAAGAATGAAACCGCAAAACAACGAGCTAAAAAGCTGACAAAGATTTTTTTTAAATTCGATTGCTGCATAATGGACGACGAAACTTATGCTTTAGCGGACTTTTCTCAGCTACTTGGGCAGGAATTTTATAAAACCGATTCTGGAGGAAATGTCGCTGAAAAATTCAAATCAAAAAAAATGACAAAATTCCCAAAGAAATTCCTTGTTTGGCAGGCAATTTGCAGTTGTGGAAAAAGGAGCAGCTCATTCGTGATATTGGGTACAATTAATAGCGAAATATATGTGAAGGAATGCTTGCAAAAGAGATTGCTTCCATTTTTACGCCAACATGAAGTGTCCACATTTTTTTGGCCTGACCTCGCTTCATGTCACTACAGCAAAACGGCCTTAGAGTGGATCCAACAAAATGCAGTGATTTTGGTGCCTAGAGAAGCCAATCCACCAAACTGTCCAGAACTCAGGCTGATTGAGAGATACTGGGTTTTAGTAAAAAGGGAGATGAAGACAACAAAAAAAGTGGCCAAAGACCTTCAAGACTTTAAAAGAAAGTGGTATTCAGCAGCTGTGAAGGTGTCGGACAAAAAAAATTAAAAAAAAAAATTTTTAAAAAATATTAATTTCTGATTTTTTATATTTTTTTTCAATCTAAAAATAATTTGCAAAATAATATATTTTATTCTATAAAAATTCAATTACTAGATAGAGGACAATTTTATTCGACGCAGTACTTAATATAATAGCAATTATAAAAATAAAAAATCACAGCATTCCTCATACAAAATTTTTGGCAGGGTTAAAACAGATTAGCAATATTTTTTAACCCTTATTTCAAAAAGGCGGAGATTGTATCAATAAGAGTGCAGAGAATCTGCCTTTAAAATCCCATAAACTTCCCCCAATCTTTCCTGCGGTTCTGGACAAGACATTTTACGTTCAAAACTTTAATATCTCGAAGGAAAATTAATGACTTTACTTGATTGTTATGCATGTCGTATTTAATCAGGGCTAAACATCTACAAAATATTAAGAAACTCTATATGGTAGATTAAAAATTACAAATTAAATAGTTGTCGATCCAGACAGGACATACAACGGCAGTGCATGTTGAGGTGCAAATGGAAATTCCAAAAAGTCATCGAATTTTGGGCATAAATTATTTTTAAATTATTTTTAAATATAGCTGAGATAATGTGCTTAATTTGTAAATTTACATTTTGTTTTTAAAACGTATACTTTGTTCATAATAAATCACAGAAAAATTTTGGACGGCACATTCAGGACAGAACATAAAGTTTTTCTTTTTCTAAAAATACTTTTTGCGTACACAATATTTTGAGCTATTTAGTATCACAGCTGAGATACGTACTTTATTTTTGTATATGCATTTTGTTCCTAAATTTTATAGTGATTTTGTAATAAATCACAGAATAATTCTATGTGTTCCTTATTGAAATACGCACTACGATTTATTTACTAAAAATAATTTTATATCTGAAAATATTAGTAATCAATATTACGAAATGAAAAGTGATGTATTCGAATTTACTAATTTTTTAAAGTTTTCTTTTATTATTGCAAAAATATTGTTTTTGCGGGCTCAAGGTCTTGCCAGATACAAAGTGCTATGTATTGGGGAGTGAAACAAACAACAATTGACAAAAACAAAAAGTTGTACAGCTGTTTTGGAAGCTTCCTCATCAGCGGTCTTCTGCACAACTTCTTCATATAAGATCATTTTGTACAATGAACTAAATGCGAATTCAGTACAAGCACAAAACAACCAGGCAAAACATGCAAAAATTGCACCAACTTTATGCTTGTCAATTGTTGTTGTCGCATTGCAGCAAGTTTTTTTTTTTATTTTTTTAATATTTTTGAGAAAAAATAAATGTTTGTTTGATATGTTTTATACTGTGGTTTTACACTTATGGTACTCAAAGTTCCGGACGGGACAGATTTCAATGAGCTGTCAAAAATTTTCTAGAATAACTAGGAAATCGATGATTACATTTTATAAATTACAGAGGAAATTCTGCATTAGAAATAAGGGATTCAATTTTAAATAATGCTGTTAGCTTAAAATGATAATAAGGACTGCGTCGAATAAAATTGTCCGCTACAAAAATGAAAAAATCTAGAAATCTAGTAATCGAATTTTTATAGAATAAAATATTTTATTTTGCAAATTATTTTAAGATTTAAAAAAAAAATATAAAAAACCAGAAATTAATATTTTTAAATAAAAAGTTTTAATTTTTCCGGAACCCCTTCCATTAATATTGTAATGGTAGTGTCCGACACCCTCACAGCTGCTGAAGACCACTTTCTTTTAAAGTCTTGAAGGTCTTTGACCACTTTTTTGTTGTCTTCATCTTCCTTTTTACTAAAGCCCAGTATCTCTCAATCGGCCTGAGTTCTGAACAGTTTGGTGGATTGGCTTCTCTAGGCACCAAAATCCTGCATTTGTTGGATCTACTCTAAGGCCGTTTTGCTGTAGTGATATGAAGCGAGGTTAGGCCAAAAAAATGTGGACACTTCATGTTGGCGTAAAAATGGAAGCAATCTCTTTTGCAAGCATTCCTTCACATATATTTCGCTATAAATTGTACCCGATGTCACGAATGAGCTGCTCCTTTTTCCACAACTGCAAATTGCTTGCCAAACAAGGAATTTCTTTGGGAATTTTTTTATTTGAATTTTTCAGCGACATTTCCTCGAAAATCGGCTGTATAACATTCCTGCCCAGGTAGCTGAGAAAAGTTCGCTAAAACATAAGTTTCGTCGTCCATTATGCAGCTCTCGAATTTTTTAAAAAAATCTTGGTTCAGCTTTTTAGCTCGTTGTTTTGCGGTTTCATTCTTGACGGCAATTCTATCCGGAACTTTTTTTAATAACGATTCCGGTTCTTTGCGGTACCTGGCAAGGACTAAAATATCGGTTCCGATTCCGATTTCTGTTCCAGACATTTTTAAATAACGGTTCCGTTTCTGCTTCCGATTCTTAAAATTGCAAAGGTACCGACCCTGATTCTTTGCAACCCCAGTTAAACACATATATCATTTCTCTATATCTCGCGTTTTTAATGAAATTGCAATCTTCTATTTTGCATGCAGAAATATTTATAAATACCCTAGAAAATATTTTTGTGACATTATTTGTTTTAATATTTGACGGAGTTTGTATCAAAAGTTGTTTATGTTCAACCTCTTTCCAAAATATTCCGAAAAACCCACCTTCATATTCCACATTATTTAATAATCTGTGTGTTTAACGGAAATCTGCTTAAATATAAATAAAAACAACATATTTGAACTAAGCACATAGAACAATTAACTTTATATGTGCTTAGTCTAAATAGTAATAATAATTGTTTGGCGCAACAGCTGTCGAGAATCTAGATCGAGATCTCTCACCATTTGAGCGGTGCGTCCTACAGAGGTAAGGCGGTATATAAAAACATTATCTATTGAAAGATGTTGACATTCCCAGCCCATATTTAAATCTGCGAGACTTTTCGGTTATAGTCGAGCAATCCGATTCACCGACGCTACATCATAATAACAACGAATTTAAATATTAAAAATAGCACCAAACTGTTGTCGATCTCTTAACATACTGAGGAAACCAATAATTTGGTACCACCAATAATGAAGATTCTTCTTTGGAGAACTGAAAAACGTAGACAACCGACAGTTGTTCCAACAGTAACATGAAATCAAATGTTTTTATGGGAACACAGAAAATCATGTAATCGTTTCACATTGCAATACGCAAAAAATATCTTCTAATTCTAATAAATTAAAAATGCAGATTTACAATTTTAATTTAAAACTGTAATGGCTTAGAATTCATAAATTAGTACTTTTGGTGTAAAGCGCAACGAGGCGTACAATCAGATGTGTTAAAATTTTGGAGGATTTTGAGCAATATGTTCATATTCATTGAAGCACGAATCATAAAATACATACATAAGAAATGAGATAGTTTCTTTAAAAAAAAATAGAACATTTATTTAAATACTATTAAACATGTTGAATATTTTATTTGCTTCACTTCATATATCTATGTTTTAAAATTTAAATGATTATCTTGAAATTATAATATTTACTTAGTTCATTTGAAATTCAAAACATATCAAATGTTAATTTAGAAATTGAAAGTTTAATTGGAATTATCTATTTCATTTTTAGAATACATACATCAATTGATACTCAAAACTATTCCAGATTTATATGCAAATGCATATTTTAACGAAGCCCCAAATTTAAGACGTACAAAAACAGAATTAATTATGGTTAAAAACTAATTTGAATTATGGTCAATCTGTTTTGAATATTTGCATATTTTGACTATTGCATATAATTTGAATATTTTGCATGTATTTTGCATATAGTTTGCATATTTTGCATATTTATTGCATATTTATTGCATATTTGTGGCATAATTTTTGCATAAATCATCCAAATTTTTGTATAGACGTGCGTTTAATAAAGTATGTAGATTACAAAAGTAATTTAAAGTAAAAAAAAAAAACAATATACAAACATTTATTGACTTTTTGTAGTTAAAATGAGTTTTGCCGCATCTTTAAAAATATTACAGATAAATTTTTGATTACATTTAGTTGGAGTTACTTATTATACCCTACACCTATGAGGTACAGGGTATATTAACTTTGTGCATATATTGTAACGCCCCTTAGGAGGCGTGTCCGGTATGGAAAAGTATATATATTCCTGATCAGCATCACTACCCGAGTCTGTTCAGCCATGTCCGTCTGTCTGTCTGTCTGTCTGTCTGTCTGTCTGTCCGTCTTGCTGTCTTGCTGTCTTGCTGTCCGAATACAGAATAACTTGAGAAATACTGATCAGAATGCGATGAAATTTCGTCTCAATATATTTTAGCCAAAAGTAGGAACTAAGATTGAAAATGAGCCAAATCGGTCAACGGACACGCCCACCTCCCATACAAGTCACTTTTATATAACTCTTTCGGAACTAATAACTCGAAAAGTATTCAAGGTATAGTTGTAGAATTTAAAACATATTGTTAGAATTCACCTAAAAATATGTGGTCCAAAAATGGGCGTGATCCGCCCACTTTTTTTTTTCGTTATTTCCCGGGTTTTCATAGTGGAAATTTGATCCGTAATTTATTAAAATCAAATCTATGAAATATTAGCCTTTCAAAATTTTAAATATAGGCGTGGTCCGCCCAATTATATTTTTCAATTTTTTTTTTTACTTTTTTTATACTTTATATAAAGTTTTTAATTTATGGGGATATAAGACGTAAATTTCTGATATATGAATAATATTCTGAGGGTTAATATCCCCACCATAGGTGTAGGGTATTCCATAGTCGGGCCCGACCGACTATAAAGATCCGACCCATGTTACCGAACTTACCCATGCGACCTAACTTTCCCAACTCGTTTTAATAGTGATATTATTTCTTAGATAAAAACATAACAGACAATTTTTTAAATATACCTATATTTTTAGTAGACGATATAAGGAACAAAATTGAAAATGTCTAAGCGACTCGAAGCCTCCAGATGCCTCCATTTATTCTCAAAGTGGCTTCGATCCTCATAATTCGGATTTCACTGCAATTCTCAATATCGATTTTTTTATATAATCATTTTTAGGAGTTGAAATTTTCAATCAAATTCTATGAAAATTGTTTGATACAAATCTAACGTACATACGTTAGAACGTTGTAGAACGAAAATACACCAAATATATATTTTTAAAAATGTCAAATATTAATTTACAAAAATTTATATATATATCTGTCAATTTTTAATCGAAGATCTCAATTTTTTTACCACATGATAAGAAAATGAAAATTTATGAATTGGTCTTTCAACTATAAAAATGCATCAATTACTTTTTATTATATATATCAACAAACTCGATATTTAAGATTTTCAAAAAAATGTATTTGGTGACTTTTCGTTTTACAACGGCGATATATTGATTCTAATCATTTAAGAATTTCGATATTTAAAAAAGGCAATATCAGAGTAAGAACTGAGAATATCAGTGTAAGAACTGGCATAAATGTATATCGAATAAATTCTTCGGCATTTCGCAATATTTTCGTTCTGATATCAAAACGAATCCCATACTTAAATCCATCATTTCGTGTCTATAATGTCTTGTGATGTTGACCGATCATTTTTTGCACATAAATTCATATTAAGTGATAGAAGACAATGGTTTACAATCATACAAAATTTGGCAAATATATTGATTATTGCTGTAAAAATAAATAATTTTTATTTTATTGGGATAATATACTTTTTCATTCACAATAAGTATTGAACGTTAAAGAAAAACGTGGTTTATTTTTAAATTATGAGAATAAAATATATTTTTTTCCATATTTTTACTCTTATTTTAATGTACAAAATCTGCATATTTTGCATATAAATTGCATATTTTCGGAATATCATTTTGCATATAAATCCGCTCTCTACTCATAACTTTCTATTTGGAATTTTGTATACAACCATTGAAATTCATAATATATAATTGAAATTTGAATTTAAGACATTTTTGGTTTTAAGCAGTCTGCCATTCGTTTCGATATTGGTGGGAGAACGATATGATACGTCAGACAATTCGTAAGTAGGGCTGTGTGATTAATCGATTAATCAAATTTTTTGATAAATCAAATTTTTTGATTAATCAAATTTTTTGATTAAACAAATTTTTGATTAATCAAATTTTTTGATTAATCAAATTTCTGATTAATTGATTAATCAAGATTTTCGATTAATCAGAACATTATTAATTAATTAATCAGGATTCTGATTAATCAGAATTGTGATTAATTGATTAATCAGCTTTTTGATTAATCAAAATATCTGATTAATTAATTTCTCTGTCGCGAAATATTTAAAAATACTTAACTATATAGTTCTTGAATATTTAAAACACTTCCTTTTATTATTTAATTATTTTAAAAATAAATTTTCACTTTATTTAAGTTGACAAAATTTCAAATGATGTTGAATAAAATTATTTCATTTTCAATTAATCAAAATTCTGATTAATCAGGGTTATGATTAATCAATATTTTGATTAATTTATTAATCGCACAGCCCTATTCGTAAGATATTGAATCATTTTGTACCAATATCAAATGCCAAAACGTACTAAACTGCACGGATGGATCGATGCAACATATCGTATTCTTTCTCTAAATGAGAATACAAACGATTCTGTATGGATATCGCATCGAATAGTGCAAATATATGATTCGAAAAACATACCGATATGAATGTGAAAAATATTTAAATATCGTATCTTGTCCTTACATAAAAATGTACGAGAATTTTTAAAAATCAGAGCCGATAAAGAAGCAAGATCGATCTTGTTACCGAAGTTAAATCGAGAAAACATCGATCATAGAAGAGCTTCAAGACATGGCATACTGGCAATGACATTTATCAGATCTCAAATATATTTCGAATTTCAAATGGATTGTTTTGAATTTTAATTGATATTTTTATACCCTACACTAATGCCCGTAACTTCAACGAGTAGATATCTATTGGTGTTCGTACCGAACAGATATCTCTTACCTATCCGGTGTTTTTACTCTGTAACTATGCGTTGAAGTTACGACGTTTTGCTTACACGATAGATAACTAGGCACCAGTAGATATCTATTCGTTGAAGTTACGGGCATAAGAGTGAAAGGGTATATTCAGTTTGGTACGCCCTTTGTAACACCCAGAAGGAAGCATCTCCGGTATGGAAAAGTATATATATTCTTGATCAGCATGATCTCCTGAGTCGATTTAGCGATTTAGTCTTCCTGTCTGTCCTTCTGTCTGTCTGTTGAAATCACGATTACAGAAAAAGTAGAAGAGCTAGAGCAATGAAATTTTAGATTTAGTTTACTTATATATATATATAAGCTGTCTGAACAAGAACATTGGCATGATCAGTCTATTGTGACCTGAGAACCGACCACTTATGTTGAAATACCTCATATAAAATTTACATCTACAAATCAATATTACTGTAAACGTGCTTAAGAAAATTTTTTTTGGTCAAATATATATTGACATCATGCTCTAATACATGAAAATGATGTTTTTCGGCGAAACGAATTGTGGTTTCCAAAAAAAAAAATATCGAAATTCGGTACACCTACCCATTTGTAAATATGGTATCAAATGAAAGGAAATTCTTCAGCGATGGAAAGTTTGTAGTTATTTTCAGGATTCGGCTTAGACCGACTATAATTTTGATAATCGTAACTATCATAATAACACCTACTTTAAAATTTCCCATGTGATCTAACCTTCCCAACTGGTTTATATTTCCAATGGATATTAATGTATATCAATTGATGTATTCTGAAAATCAAATAGAAAATATTATTTTCGATTGTTTTTTTGTAAGTTAAAATGGAAGTCCTGATTATCAATTGATCATTTTTTAATTACACTTGGAAATGGTGTAGTATTATGTTCATAAACTGCGCAATAAGTATTTTTTTTTTGTTGAATCATATATATTATAATTATATAGTTTGGCGCTGCAGTCCTGTATAGAACTTCGGCTGAGCGCTCTCACCATTTCAGCTGTGCTTGTTATATTTGTACTCAACGTGGTGGGACCTACAGTTTATTGCCGAATCCGAACGGCGGGTGAGAGATTTTCATAGGCAATGTTCAACTCTCGTACGTTTGCTATTTACTGCCGAGAGGTAGCGTCGCATAGAACAATGTTTTCTATGAAAAAAATGCTGGCAGTCACTGGGGATCGATCCGCGGATCTTTTATATTCGAACGCACCAGAAACTGTTCGCTCGTAGTCTAACGCACTAACCAGACGAGCTATCGACGCAACATATCATATATTTTAAAGTTCCAAAATTGTACCACAAAAACTATTAAATTTATTGGCGCATAATTACAGACAATTTAAAGTCAACATAAAATTTAAAATCAGCTTTTTGACAATTTATTCTATACAAAATTTGTAAAAAAAGTAGAAATTTATTGGTGAGTTTTTCTCTCATTTGTTTACGCATTGAGTAACACAGAATTTATTAATTAATATATAGCTAAAATGTCAAGTCCCAATATAATTCTCTCTTAAAGAGTTCATATCCTATATTAGATATTTGAATCGTTATTGCGGAATCAATATGGCAATAGACGAATACCATTTAATACGATATAATTACGTTTAAAGAGGTATAATTCGATTGGCGTTTCACGTTTTTTCCCATTTAACTTACAGTCGTAGTATGAAATTTCCACTTGCGATTATTTGGGTTAAACTACATACGTAGGAGGGAGCACCTAATCTGGGAAATATTTTTAAATATTCAAAACAACAAAAACAAAAAGAGGTTTACGTCAATAGCAATAGTAGCAAGCAGTAGCTCCACCACCACCATCATCATTTCCAGTTCATTTGCTTAATATTGATCGAAAGCAAGCACGTGACCAAAAATCGCTACGAACCCTGATTATGCCTGTTGTACTATTTGGGTATGTACGCGGTATGAAGTGGAGCTGGTCGAAAGTGACGTCGCACCAATGTTTAAAGTCCTCTTTATCTGCTTTTCAAGTTGCTGTTGGTGCTGCTACCATTTTTGTTATCAGTGTGAGCGGTTTTACAATCGTTGTTATTAATATGCTTTGATTTATGGCTCATTCAGATGTCTCTATTATCTTTTATTTTCTTATTAAATACTTAGGGATTTAACCGAAAACATAAACGGTTCGATATGGGCATTTGAACGATTTCGGTAAGGGTTGTCGTTTAATATGTCCGATATTGTTGAAATGAGAGTTTCTTCAAGGTAATTTTTACCTTCTGAGATATCATTGTCTGTCGAGATCGAGCGTCGTATATAAAAACATTAATGTGATTCGAACCAGCGACCTTTTGACTAACCTATCGAATCACCAACGTTACCAAAAATATGTTGAATGTTCAATAAAATTAAAATCTAATCTAAGCTGTTATATATTATTCGTATTTCCAACATGTTAGGAGCTATTTACACCACTGTAAAAAAAAACCAAGAGAAGAGTCGCTCCTGACAGCTACTCTGTGAAATATTTACTGTAGATTCGAGCAAACTTGTTGACTTTTCTTGCTACTCCTGTCACATATCAAATACACCCGTCATCTGTTTCTCCTACACATACAGAAAGTTTTGTCGGTGGCCTTGTCTGACATTTCCTGTCCCGTAGAATCATTTGACAGCTGAAGTGCCAGATGTAAACAATGGATGCTAAGTAACATGCAACAGGGAATAAAAAGGATATTATTAAATTTTAATATAGTCGTTGAAAAAGTAAGACCAACTAAATACATTTTTTTTTTCAAAAATATTTTTTTTTATTTTATTGAATAATATTAAAAAAAGTTATTAATGAATTAAAAATTAATGAGCTGCTTTTATAAGTATTGTACAATTTTTATTTATTGGAATTAAAATTGGATCAGTAATTTCCATTTTATATATATTGTATTTTTGTTTTTACTTTCGTGATCATTGAAAAAGGTTCTAAGTTCAATAGAGATAGGTTTTAAAAATGAAGTTTAGTCGGTAAATGATTATATAAAATTTCCCAATGTCGAAAATGTCGGGTATGTGTACATCAATTTTTGAATACGACTGAAGAATAAATTTTCTCTTTAATGCACGGTTGGGATTCGTTCGATATCCGAGCAAAATAAGTGCTCTCGTAGAACAAGTTAGTTTGTTTGATTCCGAGCGAATATTTCGGGAATTTTTCGGAAATATTTGGAGTGAGCATAGGAAAGTCTGTCTTAACATATTACACAATTCTACAAGTTTTCATTTCTAGAAGAATTCGCTCCACGTAAGTCAAATTTGTAAAAAAATGCCATATGGACCTTTCTCTCTAATTAATGTTAGTTTTTTTTTTAATCAAAGAGTAGCACTACCCAACATGATTTTTGCCATCGACACCCCATACGTCAATTCTATATATATATATGGTGCTGAGTTTGACTGTATACTCATTTTTTTCTATTTCGTAATGTTTTTTTGGAAAATAAAAAAAGCATACAAAAAATATAATTATGTGGAAAAATAATTTAACAAAAAAACTTAAATCCAATTTTTCTTCGAATCTTCTAGACTAATTTAGTATACTAGTCAATGTTAATACTCCAATACCTTTTTAAGATAATTGGATCTAAACTCGGAAAATTTTAATTTTTTTAAACATTTTTTTAAACATAAAAATTACTTATCTCAGCAGGAAATGTCTCCAATGATTCCCTTACGTCAGGTCAGAAACATCGATGACCGATAGCATTTTTGCCCTGCAAAGCATTGATGACATTTTCATCATGTTCAACGAAATTCACCTCACCAAAATTCACCACAACAAAACTCACCACAACAAAACTCACCACACCTAAACTCACTACACTAAAACTCACCACACTTTAACTCACCACACCAAAACTCACCACATAGAAACTCACCACACCAAAATTCACCACACCTAAACTCACCACACTGAAACTCATCACACTAAACTCACCACTTTAAAATTCAGCACACTAAAACTCACCACACTAAAACTTCTACTGGGAAAACTCTACGGGAAAGAATTCTACCAAAAAGAATACTACGGGAAAGCGTTCTACGGGGAAGAATTTTATAGGAAAGATTTCTACTGGGAAGAATTCTACGGCGAAATAATCTACGGGGAAGCACAGTCTGAGGAAGAATTGTCTTTGAGAAAAGTTGTTTTGGCGGAGAATTATTTTTGTTTTGATTACTACTTTTATAACACCAATAAAAAAAACGTCCACAGCAAACCCTGATATAAATAATAAAAATCTTAATTTTCTGCATTCAAAAAAATCTTTGCACGAGTCGTGCACGGGTCCAGCTAGTATTTTATAAATGAGAATCGATGAAAAACTATTAGTAATTTTCATCGTTAGTTTGAACTATTTTCTGCATAACCATAAATAATTTTCTTATTTTTGGTTAAATCCAAAATGCTAAAAAATCGTCTAATAATACTCTAAAAATCAATATTTTTCGAGTTTAGATTCAAAATTCTTAAAACCTATCGGAGTAATAATATTTGTCGATATATTGTGATTAGTCTTATCAATTGGAAGATAAATTGCGTTTATAGTTTTTGGAAAACTAGTTGTATTTTTTAAATCAAAAAAGTCGTTGAAAATAGACTTAAATTTCGATAGCAATTTTCTTAAAAACGTTATGTAATAAAAAACTGAGTACGCAATAAATATCCGCACCGCGAATTATACAGAAATGATCCTTGGCAAAAATTGTGTCTCGTTTTGTTGAGTTGTGTAATTAGTCCTGTCTAAAAAATGTATCGAGTGATTAATAATCATTTTCTCTAAGTTGTCTCTATAGATTTTGTAATACATATTAATTCGCTATTTTTTTACTGTCACAGTCCCAAAAATATGTTTTAAAATTAAGCTATGAATATTTTTTTAATTTTGTATATAAAATAATTGTTTAATATATAAAGAGGGATATACTATTGCATACTGTACTAGTGCAGTAAGACTAAATGCAAAAAAAGATACAAATCTTAGAATTTGATGACCGAATTACGAGGAACATGTTGGAGGAACTCCTGGTATCAATTTTATTCGACAGGCTTAAAAGGGTTAAAAAATTGAATACACTTTCGTCTATAATGAACGCCGTATATAGTACTCTTTAAATTCTCACTCTTCAGCAAATTCTTTGAATGAATGCCACAGCTCTACAGGTCGTATGCGTGACTTTTATATTTTTACGTTTTACCATTGATGGTCACGCATACGTCACGCATAATTTAACAAGTATTAACTTTGTAGCAAAGTATTGTAAATATTTGACATTTTAAGCAGTCTTTTTGCAGTACAAAAAGTTGTCTTTTTTCCCGCCTTCAATTGTATCTTAAATTCTCCAACATTTTTGGCATTCTACCTGAAGCAAATAACTGAGCCCATGCGTGCCTCTGCTTCGTTTTTCTCCCTGTGGTTGTTCATTAGTCACGCCTGCCTGGCTTTCTTCATGCGGCGTATGTGTTGTTTTTGTTGTTACTTATGTAAATATCTACAAATTAACTAAATTTTGCTTTGATGTGCAAAGGAAATTTACGACGAACCAAACAAAAAGAAAAAAAAAGACGCATCTTGCGCTCGATTCAGCTGTGCACTCACTGCTCCGCATTATTATGCGTCAAAGGTGCCTAAACTTTTTAACGTCCTTAGAGCTTTAAGCCAAGCCAACCAAAGTATTCTAGGCAAAGTCGTATGAAGCACGAAGCGCAAAACAAGTGAATTGTGGTCTACTTTTGCAGTGCTCGACAGTTGCTACTACAAATACTTTACTTCTACTACCTACTGCTAAAAACTCATTCATGTAGAAAATCGGGTAAAGGCATCGCAATAGCAACAAATTGTACATTTTTACACCGAGAAAAGAACACGTAGAATACATTGGTGTATAACTACAGGGACTAAACCCCATTTTGAATTCGGTTCCAAGATTTTTAAAATGGCTGGGGCTCCGATTACGGTTTCGATTTATGCGGTCTATGACAGGGAATAAAAACCTTTGGAATATCGGTTCTGGTTTTGGTTCTCAGATTTTTAAAATAGCAGTTCCAGTTATGATTCCGGTTCGAATATATGCAAACTTTCAATAAAAATTAAATTTTAATTTCAGGTTCATTTTGACTGTAGTCTTTATGTTCAAAGATACAAAAAATAATAATAAAAAAAAGGTATTTAATATTTACAATATAAATATTTTTTAGAAAACCAAACTATATCGTTTATAGGCTGTAAATGTCCTATTAGTAAATCTAAATGATATAAAAGTGACCTACATATCGTCACCATCATGCCAAAGGGGCGAATGTGTAATTTTTGACATTTGCGTTTTTTTTTACATTTTTGAATGTAGTTATATCAAGTATACTGTACACTGTACCAAAATCGTGTGTGGTTTTGTAGGATATTTCTAGCCACAAAAGAGAAACCAAAAGGGCGCATTCAAAATTCAAAAATGTTGTCATGCCAAAAGGGCGAATCTTTTCGTTTTTTTGCCATAACTTTTTGTTGATATAAGATAAAATAGTGGTACAAAGACATTAATTGTTTGTTTTTAAAGCACATATCGATTACTACCATTATTTTAAATTATTTTTTGAATTTTTAACATTTGCAAGAAAAATGTTTGGCAAATTATTTTTAAATAATGATGCCAATCGATAGGTGCTTTGAAAACAATCCTATGAAATGCCTTTACATGACTACCCGAGACAAAATTTTTGGTATGAAAATGGAAAGAAACTAGCAGGCAAACAGCATTTTTTTGGTATGAGAATCACATTTTTGAGGTAGCTTTTAGGTACGTTTTGAGACAAAACCTGCTATTGCCTGCCTGCAGGCATGTAGTATAAAAGCAAAACTGGCAGGATTATAGCACGCAAAGGTGGGGTATGGTAGGCAATGGGCTGGGAGCATAACTACTTATTATATTGGTGACCAGCAATAGCGACCACAACCAAACTTCTTGTTGCGCAGAAATAACGACGAATTTTGTTTGTTGTGAACGATCACGAATTTCGATGTTGAGTTGCGGGATTTGCACATGTTTGTTCTTGCACTTACACATATTTTAAGCACAACAAGAAGTTTTGTTTATGGACGCAAAGCTGGACACAACTCATATCAGCAAAAACTTCGGCGATTTGATAATTTATTAAAACTGACGGCACACATTTAAACTGGCACCAACTAAAAAAATACGCGGCGTGGCACATTGCTTGGCACAGCGTAGCAAATATAAGCCAAAAATTTACAATATTTAAAAATTTTGAAGTAAAACTTTATATTTGTCAAAAAAAAATTGTCAAAAATGTTCTAAAAGCTGCCTTGATAGCAGCTAAAAAAACGCTACCTTTCCCTTTCATTAGTATGTTATAAAACTACGTTTAAAATTTGAATACAGATTTTCATATATTTACGAACATTTTGCCTGATACGTGTCACTTTTCTACTACAAAAAACTTCAAAACAGAAATTTATAAAAAATGTTTTTGCCTGCTACAGACAGGCTACCTTTCCCCACCATTAGGCTGTTATAAAAATGCTTTTCAAATTTAAAAAAAAAAAAAACAAAACTTACAAAATAACGCCTTTGCCTGCTAGGTGTTGGCTTGAACATACTAGTATCCTGCGTAACCGCTGCTATAGAAAGCCTGCCATTTTTCAAAAATTCAAAATGCCTGCTATGCGATGTGTATTTCCTACCATATTCATGTGAGTTTTCCTCAAAACTGCTACTATAATACCAGTTTCCTGGCCAGTTATAGCAAAAAAACGAAAAGATTTGCCCTTTTGGCATGACAAGATTTTCAATTTTTTAAATTTCTTCGTTTTGGTGCTAGATAAAATATTGGTGTAAAGACATTAATTGTTTGTTTTTAAAGCACTTATCGATTGGCACACACACACACAAATATCACCAAAAATTTCACGAACTACCAGTATTCATCATATTGATGATTTCATTCATTGCACTAAAATCGTATTTCAATATTTTTTTTAACATCAAATTTCAAACACAAATTTGTCTCCATTTACACATTTATGTTTATATAATTTTTATACGAGATATAATATATAATTGCTAATTATGCTAAGGGCGAGTTTACACGATAGAGAAAATAGCTTGAGATAGAGCAAAATAGAGTAAAAAATCTGATAGAGTTGTGTAAACTATGAATTGAGGTCCACTATAGGGAGTAGATTTTTTTCTCTATCTCTAACTAATTTCTCTATCGTGTATTAGAGCCTTAAGACTCCATTTCATCATTTCAATGAATAATTTACATCATATTGATGAATTTTGCTCATCAGACCACATTAATTTAAATATCATAAATCTTATAAGAATTATAAATACATAAATGTGTAAATGGAGACCTTTTTTTTTGAAATTTGATGTCATGAAAAATATTAAAAGTGAAAAACATTGAAAAAATACGATTTTAGTTCAATGAATGAAATCATCAAAATGATGAATTGTGGTAGTTTGTGAAATTTTTGTTGATATTTTTTTGTGTGCATCATTACTTAAAAATATTTTGCTAAACATTTTTCTTGCAAATAACAATTGGCAAATTAATATTTTTGAAAATTATTTGCGTTTTGGTCAGGATATAGCCTCACAAAATTCATATTTATAATTCAGTAAGTTGTCCAAATCCAACGATATTTTATATACGTTAAAATATTTGATGAATAAACCAAAATAACAAAAAAAATTACTTGTTATTTAAAGCACTTCAAACTTTAAAATTTGATTTCCCAATATTTTTAAAAATGCACATTCGCCATTTTGGCATGACAGTGATGATATAATTATACCAATCTATATATATAAAACTCTTGGTCCGTCCGTCTGTCAGTCTGTCGGTCTGTCTGTCTGTCTGTTTGTTCCAGCATCACGTCTAAACCGCTGAAGCGATTTAACTCATATATATGGGCGCGATTGGACAAAGGGGCGTGGTACCTCCCATACAACTCAGCACATACACAAGCTAAAAAGATGAAAAAAAAAATCAAATAAAAAAAAATATACAAAAGCAACCACACATTAAAATTCACCACAATGAAACTCACCACACTAAAATTCACCACTCTAAAATTCACAACACTAAAACTCACCTCACTAAAACTCACCACACTAAAACTCACCACAATAAAATTCACCACACTGAAACTCACCACAATAAAATTCACCACACTAAAACTCACCACACTAAAACTTACCACACTAAAACTCACCACACCAAAATTCATCTCATCTAAACTCACCACACTGAAACTCACCACATTAAAACTCACCACACAAAAAGTTCTACAGTGAAAAACTCTACTGGGAAGAATTCTACGGGAAAGAATTCTACCGGGAACAATTCTACCGGGATGAGTTCTACGTGAAGATTTCTACCGGGAAGAATTCTACGGGAAAGCGTTCTATGGGGAAGAATTTTACATGGAAGATTTCTACTGGGAAGAAATCTAGGGCGAAATATTCTACGGGGAAGCGCAGTCTGAGAAGGAATTGTCTTTGAGAATAGTTTTTTTTGGCGGAGAATTATTATTTGGTTATTACATTTATAAAATCCATAAAAACTTCCACAACGAAGCAAGGGCCCCTGTGGCACGGGCCGTTGCTCCATATCTTTGAATTCACAAAATCTTGGCACGAGTGGTGCACGGGTCCAGCTAGTATAATTATAATTTGGCAAAAAAAAAATAAATGTAGAGAGCAAATATTCAAAATCCTTTCAGAAGCTCAATATTATTTCATGAAATAATATTATTTAATCAAATTTAAAATTATTTCATCGAAATAATAAAATTCATCAGTGGAAAACACTATAAACATTTGTGTGCAACATTATTAATACTTATGGGAAACACAAGAAATATTTAAGTGTTTCCCACAAACACTACAATAACTGTGCAAATCTCTGTGAACATTTGGATTATTTGGACAAACACCTAATTTCTTGTACGAAAGATTTCTATCATTTATGAGAAACACATTTAAACTTTGCATTGTTTGTGGTAAACGTCTTTCAAACACTTTAGTGTTTATTTGATATAATGTTTACGGGAAACAACATATTATTTTGTGTGTGTTGTAGAATTAAAGAGTAACATTGAAGAAAATAGGCACTTGCATATAGAAATTTTTAATTACTGTGTATTTTTGTTATTAATACAATAAACACCACCATAAGTACAACAACAACAATAACATAAGAACAACAACAACAACCGAACTGTGAGAAGGATAACAACGCACTGCTGTTCTTTCGATTCACAAATTTTCATTATGAAAATTTCTTTTCTAAAAGTTTTGCCTTAGCTTTTGTTTATTATTTTTTTTTAGTTATTGTTGTTTTTTCATGTCTTTGTGTTTTTTCATGTGTGTTGTTGTTGTTGTTTTTGTTGTTTTTGTTGTTTTTGTTGTTTTGATAATATTATAATTAGCCTCTGGCAATACTGTTGCGCATCCAGAGACTATAGAAAGTGATTTGAATTCATCTGTTGCGGTTTGTAATAAATTAATCAACATCGTCATCGTCGGATCGTTTCAGTCTGAGGTTATTCATTGGACTTGATTTATGCACACAGACTTCCTCTCCTCCTCCTCCTCCTCCTCCTACTTCTTCTCTCATAGACACTCACATCATTATTAAGCCTACGCACTGCCATCAAGGTTGAATGTGTTAATACTGAAATATTCATAATGATGAACAAAACAAGTGCTACACGGCGTATGAGTTATATTAGTTTTTTGACATTATTTATTAAAACCTTAATCGATAACGTTATTATTACGGAAATAATTAATTAAAAACCGTTTGTGTTTTTATGCCGTGTAATAAAATTAAAAAATATTTGGTTTAATACATAAATTTATCAATTTTACAAATTAATGATCGATTTTAATATTTTTAATGTAGTAATCAAATCAATGTTAATTGGAATATTTTGAATTATCGTTTCATTATTAAATTTCATCAGGGGTTTGGAACGGAATAAACGAAAACCAGAGCTAGCTCATTTTATTCACTTATTTAATTCGTAATTTGTGTATTTAATTCAAGCCGATTTTCAAAATGGTAGAGATTGCTTGAATCAAATTAGATTTGGTCAGGAACTTAGGCTGTGTCAATTTTTCGTCGATATGAATAATTCAGTATATAGGGAAAACGGCATAAATATCGAACTCTGTTCCACTTTAAGATCCAAGACGGTGAATTTTTGCACAAAGTATATTTCAATCAGTTCTATTCTATTGAAATTATGTTATTTATAAAAAATCCAAAAAAAAAACAATCGAATCTAAAAGCCAATAAAATCAAACAAAAAAATCCGGTGGATTGGATTTTTTTAATAAAGACCGAATTTTTTCCAGCCCTAACGAAAATCAAAAATTTCGAACCTTTCAATCGAAACCTTTGCTCAAAAGTTCCGCTCGGAATACTGATACATTACAATATGGGTGGCAACATTACTCCAAGCATGTGACAAAAACATTTACTTGCTCACTTAACTGTGAGTATTAAAGAATATCCTGCGCCCTTCTTTTGAGTGAATAATATGCAAGGCAGTGTGTATAATGTATCCCTATTGTTCATTCAATGTTTCCTTTGTGTTTGAGTTGGTATTTGTGGTGCTTGATAACATTTATTTTGAATTAGTCCTCTTGTAGTTGCAAATGTTTATTTCTGTGGCTTAAATAGTTTTCGCATTTCTTTGAAAAACAAAAGATCTGATGAATGTCCAAAACACATGCATCAAGAACTTGGTATAATAGAAATGTAATGAAATCTAATGAATATGTAATTCTTGAACATATTGTGTCACGTCACGAACAAGATGAAAATATTAAAGTACACTGATGTTTTGATCATTAATGTGTTTGAATTGAATTAAGAATTGCAAGAATCATTATAAAATTAATTATACTTTTATTTTTGTACGTTATTAGTTTTTATTTATTTATTTTTAGTTTTTATTTTATTTATTATTTTTATATGGCAACCGACCACTTGTCACAATAAAAAAGTAAATATTAATTTATTTATGACATTGGTGGATATATTTGTGTATGTGTAGAAGTGGTCAGATCATCGTTCAATTTTTTGGGGTTTAATAAAAGTGATAATACAAATGTTTTGAAATTTTGTATAGAAAAGCTGTCAAATTAAGTAGTTGTTTTTATGTAGTTGTTTCCATACAAAAAACACTACATAAGTTTAGTAAAAACGAATGCATATGCTTTTGGACGTAAGTCACAATAATACATCGAGAATATTACTGTAATAAATATTGCATTTATGTCTTTGTTTTGAAAAAAATGTTGGTCTACTACAATACAAATGTATTTGTATTTATTTCGCTTAATTTTACTACATAATGTATTGAAAATTCGTTCTCTACATATTAAAGAAACTGTATTATTATTTTATTTTTTTCTTTTTATTTTAAATATTTGAAATGCGTGTGTACACACCAGGAACGTATTGCGAAAGTTCGTTCGTCGTGTAGGTTTAAACGAAGTCGTTGGCTAATATTGCAGAAACTGGGTTTTTCACACACACGACCAGACACACGATTAGACACATGACGGACGTCTACGAAAATGAGAAGGTATAAAATAAAAACCCAAAGAGCCCAAGCTTCAGACTAGCGATGCCAACTAATTGAACCAACTGAAAAAACGGGAAAATTAAAGTTGTCAACTCTGCATAATAACTCTCTGAGAAGACACATAATTTTGTGGCTGCTTGTAATTGGCCGAGCGGCAAATTTGTTGTTGTTTTCAATGATCACTCTTTCATTTTTCGCTCGACGTTGCTATCAGTAAATATGCCATCTTAATGGTGTACAGTCTGCAGCCTTCAGTCAGTAGCTACGCGAGCTGCGAAGGAGCGATACAAAGAGAAGAGAAGGTAAGTAAAAAAATCGAGGCAGAAAGACGTGAGTGTGAGGAGATTGAGATGCATGGGGACAGGAATGAGGCTTGAAAATTCTTCGAGAAAATACGACGTCTAGCCGGAGGTTCAAAATCCATTCTTGTAAAGATGAAAACGGGATCTAGTCAGAGATATCCAGAGCACACTGAAGATATGGAGGGATCACTTCTCTAAACTGCTGACCGGTGATGAAGACCGCAATTCCACCGATAGAGAAGTAAACCCGGCAACCCCAGTACTTGATGACGATGGTGAGATTCCGCCACCCGACCATGACGAGGTCAGAACAGCCATCGCTCGGCTGAAAAACAACAAAGCCGCAGGTGCTGATGGCCTGCCTGCTGAATTGTTTAAGACCGGAGGCGAAGAGCTAATAGAGAGCATGCACGAGCTCGTAAGCAGAATATGGTCGGATGAAAGCATGCCAAGTGACTGGAACCTCAGTGTACTCTGCCCAATTCTTAAGAAAGGGAATCACAGTATCTGCGCCAACTTCCGTGGGATCAGCCTACTCAATATCGCATACAAGGTTCTATCGAGCGTATTATGTTGAAGACTGAAGCCCATCGTCAACAGACTGATTGGACCTTATCAGTGCGGCTTCAGACCTGGAAAGTCCACCATAGACCAGATTTTTACATTGCGCCTAATCCAGGAAAAGACCCTAGAAAAACAGATCGACACCTACCACCTATTAGTCGACTATAAAGCCGCCTTCGACACTCCGATAAGGGAACGATTATACGCCGCAATGTCTGAGATCGGTATACGAAACTTATAAGGCTTTGCAGGATGACCCTGAGCAACACACGTTGCTCAGTGAGAATAGGAAAAGACCTCTCCGAGCCATTTCATACCGAGCGAGGTTTCAGGCAAGGTGACTCTCTATCGTGCGACTTTTTTAATTTATTGATGGAGAAAATAGTTCGAGCTGCCGAACTCCATCAAAGCGGCACTATCTTCAACAAAAGTGTCATGCTGCTCGCATATGCCGATGATATTGATATCATTGGCAGGAGCACACGAGCAGTCAGCGCAGCATTCTCCAGATTGGAGAAAGAGTCGCGTCGAATGGGTCTAGCTGTGAACGAGGACAAGACGAAGTTCTTTGTGTCAACAAGCAAAAAAGAGTCCGTGCATCTTGAACAAAAAGCTGATTTTGACACCCACAAGTTGGACATTGTGAAGGACTTCGTCTATCTGGGATCCAGCGTAAATAGCAACAACGACGTCAGCCTGGAGATCAAACGGAAAATAACTCTTGCCAACAGGTGTTTTTTTTTTTCGGTGTATATAATTTTTTCGGTGTACTAATTTATTTTCGGATATTTTAGAAATTAACAATATAGATTATATTAAAAATTATTACTTCTTGTTCAGTGTGTTATATAAATCAGTGGAGGTTGAAATATAAAAACCTCGAATTAAAAATTCAATTAAAACGTGAAAATAATTAAATAGTCATGATAAACTTCATTAATGCCAAATATAATCCTTCATAGTAGTCACATCATTGTATAACCTTCCACAATTTCAATATCGTGCAATGCAATCGAAAAAATGTGCACAATTATTAAATGTTTGCAAAATCCTACAAATTCCAAGGAACAAATTGTTTAGTTGAAATATATTCTTTACAAGTTTGTCCGTTATATCAGATCCAAACTCAACCAAAAATTGAGTTTAATGTAAATGTAATAACAAAATAATATGAAATAATACCCAAACAATATCAAACAACCTCTAAATATAATGAAGTAACCCCAAAACGAATAAAATAACACAAATTGAAATGAAATAACATCAAACAAATTTTGCATTTTAATCGGACTTAATTCATAATGAATTAATACTCAAAGAGAAAAAATGGGATAAGGATTTTTAAGTGTTATTTCAAATAACACACAACAACATTGTGTGATTTATGTTTGGATTATTTTATTTTGAAGGGTTATTTCATAGTTCCGATGAAAAAAAACAATATTTCCAGGGATTTCAGAAAATTTATAATTTGACTCTTATATTCAACGATGTCAATCACAATCATTTCAGATCAACCGAATATGTCTATTGACAATTAAACATTAGATATATTAAACATTTTTAAGTAACCATTCCTAGATTCTGACGATCCACGAATCAAAAATAGTTCGCTGAAAAGGTCCTGCCATAACCTTACCAGCGAAGCCCATCATTTATTGCCCAGGGATCTCAGATTAAAGTTTAAATAGATATATTAGTATTTTGACGAACTATGATTGAATCGTGAACAAAAATGAGCAAAAACGTGCGCATGGAACACTAACAAAAAAATATATGTGGAATAGAGATTCTTAAAAATAATTCCTTGCTAAATCGAGTGGTATACTCAGTTTTTTCAGTACTGGTATCCTGCACCAATACTATTCATTTCAAAGCTATCTTTGTTCAATATTTTTATCATAAATATTTTATGATACGTAGAAATTAAATAATTTTTGCTTTTGATTTTAATTTTAATGAAACTTGGTCTAGGTCTAGGTTGACTTTTTTTTTTGAACTTCGTAAATTTGGAAAAATTATGATGCTTTAAAAAAAACACACTTTTCCTTATGAGACAATTTCGAAAGCTGATATTTAGGCCAATAAAGTCTCAATATGGATATTAGTAGTATCTATTATATATAGAATTAAACGTTGTATTTGATTCTGGTTTTCATTACTTTTTTCTAAATTATTATAAAGTTTCGAACTCAAATTTCGGAGAAAACGCCAATTTTGATTTGGCTCAAATTTTTTTCAAAATTAGTTCTATTATTTCTAAATACACTGCCTGAAATCTGTAGAGGTACTCTCCATATAAGAGAAATACTTTTTTCTAAAAAATTTTGTATCAATGTTTATATTATGAAAATCAACGATACGAATGGGTCATTTCAGTAATAATGCCTCATATATATATTTTATATTTCTATGTATATCATTTGATATTAAAACGAGAATTAGATGCCTCAAAGTTTGATACTATTGTTTTCACAAAGTATCTAGTAATTCACAAGAAAACATTATCATTACTTGACGCGACTTATAAATGTTGCATTCCACTAAAAAAAAGTTTATTTTATAATAATACAAAAAACGTATATTCAAATTCATATATTAATCTTACTTTCTTAATATGAATATACTATTATGAAGATATGGATGTTCTTCTTACGTAGTAAAAAATTGGTTTCAGTTTAATTAGAAACAGATCATTTATACACATTTTTGTACGACACCTAATTTCTATTCCATGTCCTTTTCTTGGGAAGGACATAGAATAGATATGGTAAAAGTTATTTACACAAAAAAAATGAGGTTTTATCCCTTAACTTATCTATAATATGAAAAGCAAAGTTACTTTTTGATAGCTATGCCCATTTTTTCCCAACGTGCGTCATATTTAACTTCACAACATCATGTCCAGTTTCAAATTAAAAATAGTGTAAACTAGATATCATTTCGTCTATAGTCAACATATCACAAATAATAATAGTGTCATAATAACTGATTACTAATCTCTCTGAACGTAAAATTTAATGGCATTCGGCCGGTTTTATTAGAACTATAGACGTTTTAAAAATAAGCAAAAGTTTAAACTAAGTTCGAAAACTGAGCCTTAAGATATTTAAATAAGTTTAACCAGATTATTAAAAAATTACATTCATTAACCTCATTAAAATGTACTTTTAGACACTTTAATATAAGTGAAAATATTAAAAAAAATTATTTTATAAAAAATAAAAATTACTGTACCCAAAAAAAAACAATACTATGTAAATAATAGTTTTTTTACTATTAAAAATAGTTAATAGGATAAATTATTATTTTGATCGGAAAATTTCATTAAATACTAGAAAATACCATGACATTGTCATTGAGTTTATATGAAAAGATTTATTTTTTGCATACTATTAAATTAATAATTGTCCTATTGACCAATTTTAATGGGATTTGATGGATTTTTTTTCTGGGTGTAATCATTATATTAACTTTAGATACATAGCAATTATAAACACATATCGCGTCGATTATGTTATCAATCCTTGATAAAAAAAAGAAACATTTTTTTATTTAATAATTCAAAACACGATACGATCGTGAACTAGAAAATTGAGTTTGAGGAGACAATGAAGGCCTTTGTGCCAACAGACAGATGTTTGTTGTATAAATATTTAATAATGTCTGTTTGTGTGGTGTCATTCTCTACACTTACACTTGAATGTGTGAATATTAATATTATTATTTTTGATTTGTCCGCGTAAATTATATTTGTTGGCGCAAGTTCAATATGTCGCCACGAATGTTTCGCTGTTTGTTTTGTATTCTCTGCATTCTTAAGTGGCAAATACAAAATTTGTCAATTTATTTCAAGGACCTATATTTTAAATTTCCAAAACAACATTCAAGTTTCAAGTACATTGTTGTCCAAGAATACATTTTTAAACTAATAATGTAAAATTGTAACATATATTTAATGTTTAATTTAATTATTAATTAGATCATGCCATATAGAAAATTCTAAATTATAATGTTAAAGTGTGACCTAATTTTTAGGGTGTTGAAACGAATACTTGGTCACTCTTAACTTTATCTAAGTATAATTAATTTTAATTATCATACACTTATCGGAATTATTAACACGTCAAAATATGATTAGAAACACATGTTAGTGCTTAAGCAAATTCTAAGCAAAAGAAATCTATATTTAAAACCATCTATAAATAGCAAAAATGTTCGTATTTTTCATTATTTTCGTTTCTATTGATTCTTTTAATAAATAATACATTGAACAACAAAGCTTGTATTGGCTTGACAACTCTCAAAACGATCGACGAACTATACACTTTATATTACTAAGTCCACCTAATCGAATTGGTCATTGTCATTGGTCACTGTCACTCAGTCAATAAATACATAATTTTGATATATTTAGGGAAATATGCCAAAATTATTGATGACAAATATCCGTCCAGAAGTCATCAGATCGTTTTCAGAGAGTGGATGACAAGGACTTATTAAAAGGATGATTTGTTTATGTAATCGTCCGGGATAGGAAAAAAACTCAAATTACCAGAGGGGATTTTTCTGTAAATTTTCAGTCATTTTTCGGGTACATTACTAACATACTAATGTATTTGGAAGGTGTATAGAAGAGACAGAGTTCAAAAGCTACCTTTTTTTGGTGCTCTTATTTCCGATACCCTCACACAAAAAACGTGCTTGACGTGCAGTTGTTTCAACGAATATTTATTTACATCTACCAAATGTAGTAAGCCTCAACTGGAATTCATTTGTGGTAAACAATAGAATGAAGCGTATTAGTTTTTTTCACAGAATTTTTCATAGAATTTTTGTCACTGTCATATTTTGGTAAAGGGCACATAATAGGTAGCTGATGGAGTTTAAAATTTACCACATAAATGATACTGAACTGCATTACGCATATGCCAAAAATTTGATATACACAGAGAAGAAAAGATTATAAATATAACCTACAAGTTACATCAATATAATTAAATTTTAATCGAAACTGCACAAATTAAACTATTAATTACAATAGCGTACACATCTTCATATTTGCAATCGCATTTGCTGACAACAGCTGTTGTCGCGATGGTCCGCTCATAGCGCGTGGTGTGTGTGTATTCGCTTACAACGCTGGTGTAACGAATTCGCTTTGAATTAGAATTTTTAGTTGGCGCTCATATCATTCATAATTGGTTCATGTCAAAAGAAACACTTATAGAGCTTAATCATCCTATATTGGTGTCGTTAAAAATAATTATTACGGCAATAGTTGCATATTTAGTTATGCTACCAATTTCATCATCAGAATGGTATATTTGATATATACTTTCACAAGAATTTATTATATTCTTTTTTAATAAACTAAAAGAGAATTACAAATATACTGTAAAAATAACAAAAATACTTTCAAATCGTCGGTTATGCCAATTAAACAATTTGTTATTTAAGTATAGTCGTAAATTGATGTATTTTTGGACGCAAGTAATATTTTTAGTAAATGTGTTTGCTAAATATATGTAAATGGTAAAAGTGTCATTGTATTTATGTCGATTATTTTTGCTGTGCAGAGATATAGACATAGTTTTCGTAGTTTTAGAACAAATCACCGAAAGCAATATCCCCGAATTTATTTCAGCGAAGCCATCTCCCCCATGTCGAAACTTCCCTGAATATACGCGACGTTTACCCGATATGGACATTTCCCTGAATAAATATTTTCCCGAACGGCCACATTCCTCAATGGAAAGAAACACACTTTCCCAAAATGGAGACTTCCCCGAAATTTACATTTCCCCATAATCGACATTTCCTCGAATTGAACACTTCTCTAAATTAGATATTACCCCGAAAAGAACACTTCCCCGGTACAATTTTGGAAGCAATTTTTAATAAAATTCGGATTAAAATATTTTAGAATGTTTTTTTTACCTATTATTTGGTAACACAGCAATTGGAAATAAAAAGGTGCACACAGTTAATACAACAATACTGTGAATTGCCAAATTAATTATTCCAATTACTTTTAAGAACTTTTCGTTGCCCTAACGATAGAAAAAATCGTAATTGGCAACACCAAACACAAAATATATCAGTAAAGGTCTCGCTCTCCATCAGTTCGGCTTCACTCAGAGCATCCGATGAAATTACGTGCTCTCATAGAGAAATCTCCAGCGAAACACACGCCAAAGAAGAGTTGAACATTAAACGCGAAAACTATTTAACAATAAAAAAGAATAAAAGGTAGAAACGACGGTGGGTCGACGGCTGCAACGGTAATCGAAGCCAGTGACGTTGACGCGCGTCGAATCATAATCGTTTTAACGCGTTGTCATAGTTGCTACATTGGCTGATCGCCAGACGATACCAGATACCTCATTATTTTGTTATTCCGTTTAGTCGACGACTACTTCTGTTGGCCTCTGACCATCGTCGCTGGATATATCTAGTTGAGTGTCAGTTTAATTCAGTGCACGTCTTTGTACAAACAAAAATTAAACAAAAACTGATAATAAATACAAATCGACAGTTAATACCCATTAGGAAATGGAGTTGTATAGATGTTAAGAATATAGAAAAGTCGTAACTCAGTTTAATTTAAATATGGAGTTTGAAATTCTGTAGCAGGTCTTTAAAATTTTTTAATCATGACTGTTTTATTTGAGAGACAAGCAGCGAAACAAGATGATCACCATATTGAAGGTGTATCATTTATATCTACACTCAAAATAAAATCTGCTTAAAATACACGAAATCTTTCGTGTATTTTACGAAAAAATTCGTAACATTTATCCACGAAATATTTCAAAAAATATACGAAAGAACTTTCGTAAATTTGTAATACAATTACGAATATTAATTGTTTATTTTATGCAACTATTCGTAGATTTTATTTACGAAAGCCATTCGTACATAATACGAAAGATTCGTAATTTATTGAAGAATTGTGTACCTTTTTACGAATATATTCGTACATTTTACGTAAGTATTCGTACTTTTGACAATACCATTCGTACGTTTATGAAACATATGAAACAATTTATGAATCTTTCGTTAAATACACGAATACTTTGTTAAAAAAACTGTCGATATGAAATACTTTTGAACTTTTGACATAAACAGAACTAACACAGAAAACATTTTAAACATTTTTGTATTTATAAATATCTATTTTCGCCCGCGATATCAGTTAAATAAAATATTTTGTTTAAAAAACTCTCGATGAAAATGACGATTCATTCATAAAAATATGAAACATTATGCACTGATTTGATACTTTTGCACTTTTAGCACAAACAGAACTCACACAGAACACATTTTAAAACTGTTTGTATTTTATATCTTACGACCGTGATACCAATTAAAATAGAATGCAGATCAAAGTGACTTTTTGACGCAACTGATTTCTAATTATTCGAAAAAAGCACGAATGTTTCGAAAAATTCTACATATAGCCTCATAATTTACGCAAGTAATTTATTAGCAAAATGTAAAGCTCATTCGTAAAATATGTTATTCTTTTGTAAAAAAAATTGTAATAGAAAATAATATAACGAAAGTTTCGTAATTTAAACGAAATATTCATAAATTTGTGTTGTTTTAGTTTTATTAATATTGATTCGTAATATAAACGAATCGTTCGTAATAAATAATTTGGGAAAAAATAGAAAGTACGAATGTTTCGTGTATTCTACAAATTATTCATGTATTTTACGAAATTAAAAATTACGAACAAATATTTTGTAAAATGTCCTAGAAATTATTTTGAGTGTATTGATATTGTGATTGAGGCAATTATTTTAATGATGAAATATTTGTTAATGTAATCAGCAAATGATTGCGACTATTATGTTAACTACGGAATATATTAATTGGAATCTTTTGCAAAAATCATTGAATAATGACTCCAATTACTTATTGTTGTAAAAAAGTGTCAATTTATAGTCCAAACTAACAATCAAAATCATTATTCACCTTACTTTGTAAATGAAACGAAAAGAAATTTGTAAAAAAATCCAGTGACAGCTTTTTATTACTTCCCTACAACATTTGACAATAATTTTTATATTCGTTGCAATAATGATACATTTTCGATATACAACTCAAATTTATTTAAATTTTTGTGAAAAAATAAAATATTCTGAACAAATAAAATTTGTTTATCGAAAATAAAACCATTTACGATATCATCTCGATAGCTATAGTGACAAAAACCACGATATCATTCTAGAAAGGTACGTTGTTATCGAAAATACTATCGTTTCGTATCATTATAGATTATCGAAAATGAAAATTTAAGCCCATAAACGATATCTTTTCGATATCGTTAAAATATAGTTTGGTTTGCTGGTATTGTTCATTTCGTCATCTTTTTTGTTTCATATAATACAAAAAATGTCTGTCACTAGAATTTCTAAAGTTTTTTTTTGTACGAATAATAAGACCTTTTAATACAGTTTAAAATGGTTGTATATTTTACATAGTATACAGTAGAGAAAAAAATAAATATTCACAATTTTTTCAAAAGTCTACGTAAAAACTGAATATGAAATATGAATAAGCATACTTTAAATATTGTAGCCGCGGTAGCTCAGTGGTTAGTGCGTTGGACTGCGAAAGGTCCCCGGTTCAAGCCTGGACTGGGGCTAAAACATCTTTTCATAGAAACATTTTTCTATACCGCGCTACCTCTCGTCTGTATATGGCAAACCTACGAGAGTAAAACCATTACCTATGAAAAAGCTCTCACCCGCCGTTCGGATTCGGCAATAAACTGTAGGTCCCACCACTTTGAGTACAAATATAACACGCACAGCTCAAAATGGTGAAAGAGCTCGGCCGAAGTTCTATACAGGACTATAGCGCCAAACTATTATTATTATTATACTTTAAATTTCAAGTAATGATATTTTCAGCATAAATATTTTTATTTAAAATGGAATATATAAAAGAGTACCAAAATTATGTTAAAAGGGCATATTTTAAAAAGGTGAGTTTATGAAAAAAAACGTCAGTAATTTTGACAGTTTTATTGTTAGATTCTAAATGCGAAACAAATAACTAACTTTCTTCAAAAATGTCAATGTTTATAAATAAATTACTGAAAAATAGTAATACTAGAGTTTTTGTTTTAAATAGGAAAAAAACATGCGAAGTAATCAATTTTTAAGATTACATGATTAAGTATTTCATTGAAAATTAATTATAAAAAAATGATATTGGAGACATCTTATGTACATGACAAACATTAACATGTAATTGTTAATAACAAAAATAAAAAAAATGATTAATAACAAAAATAAAAAAAATATCTGTAGTTCAAAGTCAGACTTTGGAACTTATTCCTGACAATTTGCACAAATATTGCGATATAATATATTTTAATGATGGCGTTGATAATAAATTACATTGCTTCAGACAATACTTATTATCGCATTATCAACTCTCGCTGGGCCTAAAATAATCAACCTCCATTAAACACTTTGCGTTCAATTTAATGCAATTTTATTTATGATCGCAAATAATCGATATTTTCGCCGTTAATCTTTTGCATTATTATAGGAAATAAATGATGGCGTTAATAGCGGTAACCGAACAAAAAAACTACTACTGTGAGATAGCAAAATAAACAAATTGAATTTCTGCAAAAAAAGAATACGTATAATTTTCAAATTTAAAAACGGAAAAAAAATCGTATCCTAGTTTTAAATTTCATTATTTGTATTATGTTAAACTATATTAAATATATAAATTAAATTATGTTATGACTACAGAATTTTGAATTACATTAGTATCTATGCAATTTTGTTATATCCTGATACAACCTCAAACATTTTGGCTGTATGTTTTATGCCTTCATATCTGTGTTGGTCAAACAATCAATCAATCAATTCCGTTTAAACTTATATTTTTAATTTTAAAAATCTTTTTTTCCGCACATTGTACCTGAATGTATTACGTGTAATTGGTATGCAAAAAAGCAACTCTTTTTCATTGTCGTACGTGACCGTGTATACTAAATAACTCAAACTTCCAAATACAATACGTTGCATAAAAGTTAAAAAAATACATGCGGCGTTCGTCACCCTTACATAGAGTATTGAAATATATGTGTGTATATAAGGGTAGTTAGTCGTATTCAGTTTCATATAATACCTACTAATTACCAGAGCCAGTTTTAAAATAAAAGGTAAGGAAAATGGCTTAAAAATGGTATAGAGACTTGTCAAAAGTCTACCAATTACTCAGCACAACTGAAAAATGTCCATGATCTTGTTCCAACGAACCTCAAGATGCTAATCAAGACCTCATACTCAGTTTTTGAATATTGCGTAAATTTTTAATTTTTAGTCAAACAAAAAGAGAAATTTTCATATTTTTCTATGTATTTTGATTGTCTTATTGTTTTGGCATTCCATTGAGAATATTTTAGCTTATATTTTGAAATAAACCCAATGAAATTCACGTGGATCTGAGCAAGGTACCGATCCGTCAACCGCAAGAAATATAAATTAAACGGTGTAAACTAAAAATAAATTTACGAAAAATTTCGTGAAATTTATACACGAAATATTTCGTAAAAGACACAAAGAAAATTAGTAAATTTATGATAAAATTACGAATATTAATTGATTATTTTACGAAACTACAATACACTATTGTTTATTACAAATAAATTTTATTATAAATAAACTATTGTTTATTTTACGAAACTATCTACGAAAATCATTCGTACATACTACAAAAGATTCGTAATTTATTGAATGTTTGTGTATCTTTTTACGAATATATTCGTACATTTTACGAAAGTATTCGTACTTTCAACGATAGCATGCGTAATGAAACATTTTACGAATCTTTCGTAAAGAATCAGGAGACCGAACAGTATAATTTTTACTAACTTCATCACTCCAACTATCACAATTTCCAACCTTCAAAATTTACCTTATAAGTCAAAAACTTTGGGCAATATTAAAAAAAAATCTATGTATGAGATTTGATTTTAAAGTCGATCATACTTAGATCGTTAATAAATAGAAAAGTCCGTCATTTCTTGTATAATGTTATTAATAATATTTTCTATTGTGAAATTATATAACTTATAAATTTACCCCCATATCAAATCCTCTTCTCGATGGCATCGACCAACAAATATTTTGATTTCATTGATTTCAATTTATAAAAAAAAGAAACTTTTTTTTTGTTAATTTAATAGAAACATATAGAACAATATCACTTTCAATATTTCCCTGAAACTCTATAAATACTTGTTGCACTTGGGACAGTATTATTAGACATACATTCGTCTATGAGAAAACCTAAATAATATATTTGCGGTAAACAACTTGATTATTTGCTGCTAACATGTTTTAAAAACCTTTTGTTTGTTTGTTAAAGATATTATATATCGGTAGTAATATATTTTTTGTGTGTATATAACGCTATAAAGGTGGGTTGCAATTGACAAACGTATGGAACGGAATGATTGATGTTCATAAAAATGCCAAATGATGTTATAAATAGCTTTTGTATGAATTCGAAGGGAAGACATATGTAAATGAAAAGGGCTACAGTGTATACCGAATTAAGTGTTTTTAATGCAGTAAAAGTTTTTGTGAATTCACACAGAAAATCCCCGTGAAACATGAATTTGGACAAAACGCGCTTTCTACAAAGAACTTAAGCAAATGCAGTTTCATAATTATGAACCACTAATGTATGTAACTTAAACAGCATAAATAAAGTTAATCTATTTTTTTTAGATATTACACAATTTTACGTCCTAAGTAAATGAGGCATACAGATGAAAGGAATGTAAATTTAAATAGTAGCTGATTTGTGGGACTTCTCATTACAAAGCGTTTGAATGACCCCAAATGTCCCTCGAAGCAAATTTCTTTGTTTATGTTTCCATGGGGTCACTTTAATGGTATCTTAGTTAATAGAATTGTTTATTTTGCTAAATTGTTTTTAATTTTATTCTTTTATTTAACTAACTCTGTCAACAACAAAACGCCGAAATATGTGTAGGTAGTTAGTGGTCTCGGAGGGTTTGTGGCAAAGATGCCAACCTTAATCTACTCCAGAATACGCTTTTTCCCACATCAAAAATAAAAATACCTCCTGGTATATTTCAGTACTAAAACGCACAGAAATATAACCAGTATGGAAGTTTACGTGGGAAATACTGAAGTAGGAAAATTTTGATGACGTTACTAAGAATTGCAAACGTGTACAGAGGTGCTTAGGGTTTACGATTCCCGAAAATAAATGTGAACTTGTAATCTGTAAAGAAATTCTGTTCATTTCAATGTCCATGTATAGGGGAACCCGTTTTGATTTGCCTCGTATAAGTATATTTGAATATTTTTTTAAAATCTTTTTGAAGTGTCTTTTCCGTAGAATTGTTCATGAACGAATTTTTTGCATTAAACGAATACAATTTATATGTCTTTTGAAAAATGTTTGGGCGATTTTTCAAAACAATTCATTTCCGGAAATTAAAAAATTAGAAAATGTTGGACTAAAGTGGGAAATGTTAAAAATGAAACCAAAAGTTATTTACAGCATAAGATAAATAATATAATTATTAAAAAATGGTAATACAAAAAATAAATATTAATGAAAACAAAATTACATTTCTTAAATATCTATCTGAAATAATATAAACAATCGTCCTCCTTTAGTATTACATAAATTTAATTTCCCACTATCAAAAAAAAAAATGTTTTTCACATTACCCTAATATCACAATTTCTACCATTCATTTTAATTTTAGCTACGTTACTTTCAGTTATTTGCAAATAATAATAATGGTTTGGCGCTACAGTCCTATAAGAACTTAGGCCGAGCTCTCTTCTCTCTCCATTGTGAGCTGTGCGTGTTATATTTGTACTCAAAGTGGTGGGACATACAATTTATTGCCGAATCCGAACGGCGGGTGAGAGCTTTTCATAGGTAAGGTTTTACTCTCGTAGGTTTGCCATTTACTGCCGAGAGGTAGCGTTGTATAGAAAAATGTTTCTATGAAAAGATGTTGTTAGCCCCAGCCCAGACTTTTTCAGCTCGCAGTCCAACGCACTAACCACTGAGCTACCGCGACTACAAATAACTGATTGTAAAATTTCGCAATATTCGATAATTACACTTCTTTAATTAATAACGTCCAAATTGCTCAATTTTTTTCACTTGTTCTCAAAAAGTCATATGAAGGTATAATTTTGAAAAAAATCGTAGATAAAAAAAGTTAATGCCAAATTAACACGTGACCGTTTTTTTATAAAAATGCAAAGACATTTAAATAAATTGCAATTTCCCCCATTTTCTCTACGAACTTCGACTTTTTTAGGTTCGCTAGAAAAATATTGTTTTTACTTATTTGTTCCATAAGTCAAAGGGTTTTCAGAAAACAAAGTGTATTCGGACGGTATACAGTAAAATTCTCTCGTAGATGTTAGTGTTATATGAGGTATTTGAATATAGGTGCGCGGGTCACAATAGACCGGTCACAATAGACAAACAATGTCCTGTTTCTATACCAAACATTGTAGATAATACTCATAACTACAGAGTTTCATTGATCTAGCTCTTCGAGTTTTCCTTAAATAGTGATTTAAACAGACTTTCAGACAGTATCATCTCTTTCTGAGTGTTAGAATCAGATGATCAAATTGATTACCAATTACTGTTAGTACAGAGTATAAAAATATATAAATAAAAATAGACTTGTCGAAAAAAAAATAAAATCAATCTTGAATTAAAAAAATCCCCTGTGGAAATAAAAAAAAAACTCGGGGAAACAACTTTGCAATTGAAAACTCCCTCACAAGGGATTTTCTCGCTTTAAGTTGGCATCTATGATCAGTTGGTATTTTTGTTTTCTTTGGGAATTACTTACGTTTGCGACGGACGGGTGACGACTCCGCCCGAAATTCCCGGCTGCTTTTGAGCGTAAAACAAACAGCACGGAATTCCAGCGATATTTGCACAGATCTAAAATTTAATCGCAAATTAGCGTACGACAGCGAGCGACCAAAACAAATGAATAATTGATAGGTATAATAAAAATGTTTTCGAAAACAAAAACTACAGCAACAACCTACAGCAACAATCAAATTGCATAATAATTAAAGAGGAATCGACAAGAATTTAATTTGTTTGCAAGCAGCAATATTTTCACACTTTAAACGATTAAATCTTGAAAATTGTGACACCAAATGAACCGTTCGTTTATTAAAGGTCGTTGCAGATACGAATTCTCGAATGGATAGATACAGAAAAACTAACGCACACAGTCACAGACACAGACACAGAAACACGAATACCCACATTCGCAGAAGTTTATCTGTGACGTCACAAGAAATACCGTCCGGCGACCATCAATAATCGACGCGCGCTCAGAATTCGATCGGTGGTTTTCATTCTCTCGTTTATTATTTCGTGCGTCGTCCGACCTATTGTCCGCCCGACTGTTCGATTGTATGCAAAACGCCAAACTAAATCGTGCGGCGAGCGTGCGAACGACTTCTACTTCGTTACGCTATTCGAGATACAGCGCGAGAAAAGAGCACCACAATCTCAGAAGAACTGATGAGGTAGGGCAGAGGAAGGAAAATAAAGCAAAACTAAACAAAACAAAGCGAGAAACCAAATACAAATTAAAAGATTTCATTGAATTTTTAAACTTTTGTTGTTTAGTTAGCATAACAACTGCTGAAACTACACCAAAAACAAGCGCAACTACAACGACGACGACGACGACGAAAACGACATCGACGGCGATACACAAAATTAAAAACAATAAAAAATTGAAATTGCTAAATTTCATTTAAACTTCAAATGAAATACGATGAAAATTTAAACAACTGCTGCGACTTGTTGCATGTATAAATAACAACTCTCTCATTTTTAATATTTATTAACTGTTACCATTAAAGGAAGTAATTTTTAAAACCTAAAAAAGGCTGGGATAATTCTCCTTAATATCGCATATCGCATTGTCCCAAATTCAGTAAAAGACCATAGAGAGGCAGATCGACACCCACTACCTTCTCGTCGATTACAAAACAACCGTCGACAGTCCGAAAAGGAGTCGCTATTCGCCACCATGTATGAGTTCGGTATCGCTGCGAAACTTATAAGGCTCTGCAGGATGTCACTGAGCAATGCTGCTCGGGTTGCTGATAACATCGCCATCGTTGGGTAGATCACACAAGTATTCAGTACAGTAATATCCAGTTTAGAGAAGGAATCACGTCGAATAGGTATCACGGTGAACGAAAACAAGTCCAAGTATCGAGTGTAAACAAAGAAAGAATCCCGGCGTCTTGGATAGTACGTCACTATTGACACCTACAATTTCCAAGACGTGAAGGACTTCGTCTACTTAGGACCCAGCAATAGCAAAGATAATAACCGAAGAATAATAGATTAACCGAAGAATAACTATTGCCAACAGGTGATACTTTGGGCTCAATATGCAATTGAGGAGCAGAGTCCTCTTCGGAAAATCTATGGCTCGATATGCGTTGAAAACGAGTACAGAATACAGTGGTGGTCAACGTAGCAGAGAGCGTCCGAATCTCCGGTGGAGCTACTAAGTGCAAGACAGCCTGACAGTACTTGGAGTGCAAAATTGTCGAGAGCTCGCGCAACGTAGAAGCGACTGGCAAGGCATACAAATACTGGCAGGGCAATTAAGTAAACGGAATGTTTATGATATACTTGCATCAACATCAACAAACATATGTGTCTTATTAGAAGTATAATAATAGTTTGGCGCAACTCTGAAGAACCTAGGCCGGTCAAGCATTCAAACATGTAATAAGTACACATAGAATAGAGATTTGTTGCACCAACCAACTTTTTCGGTTCTTTCAACCGCTTAGTAGGTTGTTATTGGCAAAATAAAAAGAGTTGTAGTTTGTACTGCAACCAATTTCTAACTGTTTTATATTTAGTACAGATTTAGAACCATTTGGAGTGTGTATAGACTAATATTTCATGTGTATAGACTAATATGGCAGTTCCGTTAGCAAATTTGTAAACCATTCGATTTAACCGAATGAAGTTAATTGCTACAACTAAAATTTTCACTCTTCCAACCTCATGCCAAAAGAGGATTCTTCTGTGTGTCGGATGTAATCGCTAGATCTTTGGATTTAGTTCAAGCCGATTCTAGTTGTCCTGCTATGTGGAAGACACATAAAATATATTTGATCTGTTTCTTCGGCCGTTTCATTTACTCGCCAATATAACTGATCAAGTACTCAGAGGAAAACGAACACGAAGAACAGCAAAAGCTTGGTTAAGAAATCGAAATCTAAAATAGCATCCATATCTGTCCACTTCCAAAACTAAGACTGTGGATTTCTTCAACAAAGCACGTTTCGGCAAAATGGTATTAATAAGTTCTCGGAAGCGTAGTGGTTAACAGTAATGGCCTATAAAAAAACATCCCAAAATGATTTTGATGTTGAATGATGAATGATTTTGAATCCAGTGCTTTTTCCGAGTGGAATTTTTGTAAGAATATTTTATATCCGTTCCTGATTAAAATACATTAAGTTAACTCTATCCGAGTGGAAATTTTGTTCAGGATAAGAATAGTACCTGATGAGTAAATCCTGCATATTAATCAGTTTGCGATCACCTATTATAATTAGGATCTGATGTTGAAGTATACTCTGTATGTCCATCATTTCCATTTTTCCTCCCCACTCCTCTTTTAGTCTTATTTTAATTCTTATTTATTTTATATAATTTTACAATTTAACAATTTTTTGATTCAGTTGTCCTCCTGACTCTAGCGTTAAACCTGCTCTCCCCGTTAAACCACGCATGTATCTCGTTTTATCTAAGATGTTTGCTTCAATAACAAAAGCATTGATAGTAGTATTTTTCACTAGTATTTTAACTCCAAAATTTATACCGAACAGACACACAAGAAAGCAACCTAATAAAAACGTTTGAAAAAACGGGGTCGATATTATACCTCCTTGGCAAATTTCACAAAATATGCACTTGTCAGTTTTGGAAACATCTTCCCCTTCCTCTGTAAGGGCCTGAGTCCAGTAGATCACACATGTTGCTAATCATGCACAAAATAATTGACTGATTTCCAAATTATTTGTATATATACAAATATTGGTTAGATCCTTATTGTGTCGAGTTCTTGATTATGAAATATAAATCTATGCAAAATATGCTTTGTATTGGGTAGGTCAATAAACTGAACAAATTATGCATCTCATATCAGCGTATATTCCGGTTTTATCTGCTCATTGCTATAATGATCTGTGCTGGTCGGTGTTATCAGAAAATATTAATAACCTTAAATGTATTTCATGTATAAAAGTAACAAACTTTTATACAACATTTATTAACCTGCGTTTTAATCAATTTTTTTATTATTTATTATATATTATTGCGCTTGTGTCTTGCAGATACGAAATTAATTTTTTATATTCCTTTTATTTTTTGTTACAGTTTAGTATTTAAGAAAGCATTGGCATTCAAAAGACTGTTACTTCAAGAATAGTTATCAAATCTAATATGAATGAGCTATTTTTGCAAATCAAAATTCATCTTTTTTCGGCTTTTTTTGATCTACATCCACTCGTGTGGAAATTTGGTAAGGTCAGCATATTTCACATCCGTCTCTGATCAGAATAGGATAAAAAAATGTCTACCAAAGCCACCTGACATAATCCTGATTAGAGTCGACTAGTGTTAGGTTAATTTAAAATTCACGTCAGTCAAACTTAACCAGCCTTTACAGAGAAACCTGATCAAATGCCGATTGAGGGTAACCTGATTTGATACTCATGAAAAAAACTGATTATAAATCTATTATTGTTATTGAATTGGGATGTTATCAAAAATTTAATAACTTATTTAATAATAAAATTGAAATAATACAAATGTGTTCTCTCGTTTTACTCGGGCATCGAACTAGGCCCACCCATTCGTAGTTCATCCGGCCCTCGACAGAACCACGCATTACGGAGAGATTTCGTGTTTCAGTCGCACTATACGTTTGTGGAACAAACTCCCTGCGTCTCCCTCTAATCTCAATGGGTCTATTTTTAAAAGCATTTATTTCTCGATGTTTTTGATATTGGTAAATTCAAAACACATAAATGCCCACACTACTCTATCTTTAATAAATACGTAAAAGGAGTTTCTGAAGAATTTAAATGTTCGTTGAAGAAAAAAGGTTAAGGTATGTGTAAAATCCGGAAAGAACTTTAAATATCGTCACGTTTTGAATTAGAAACTGACGTAAAAGCTTTGTTTAAAGTCACCCAAGTCTGGTCAGCCAATTTTTTATTAAATGTAGATCTTTCGATTGCAAACAAAATTTAAATTTAGTTAAACATTCAGAAACCTCCTTAACTCTACTTAAGTTGAATCAAAAAATAGTGCAATATCTATAATTTTAGGAATGTACATTATACAAATACTGTATATAACCAGTTTTTCCAAAGAACTCTAAACGAATCTATTACGTTTAATGTACTTACGAATCGCTGATAAAAATTCAATAAAATGAGCATTTGTTTAGCTAAAAAGTTGTTTGACAATTTCGGCAGAGTTCTGTGATGATTAGCAAACAATAGAGAAACTTACACTGTGGCACGTACTTCCCAAGAAACATCTTTAATTAAGTCAATGTATCTGGATACCGTTGAAATTTAATTTCACAAATACAACTGTTCACACTGTGGCACACATACCCACACTTGACTCACTTGAATCACTTAATTTTGAAACCTTTTAAAGATTTTCACAAAATTTGAAAAAAAAAACAAATTCTTGAATCACCACAGTAGCCGGCAGGAGCGTCAAGTTTCGCATGGATATGTTCTCGGGTGCACTGAAAAATCAAGCAAATAACTTTCTGTAGAAACAGCAATTAATATAAATTCGCAAATCGCAGCAAAAATTGCATGCATGATATGTTTACGCCGCCCGCGGACAGTGGGCAAATCGCACAGAAACCGAAAGCTTTACACACGCACCGATTATTATTTATACACGTTTCACCATCGGCACGAGAGCACCAAAGCGAAGCGAACCGAACAGTACCGAACCGCACGCCCGACTAACTTAAACGCGTTCGCAATGCGAGCTCGTGTATCGACGCGTCTATCTGTTGATTCTGTCAGCTGTCAGAACGAAACTGAACGCCGAATGCGAATCTGTCTGACGGCTGGGTTGCTGGTTCGAATGACGACGCGATAACAGCGGCTGCCTGCTTGCTGCTGCTGCCACTAATAACGAGATACACAAAACAAGCAAAACGAAGTTCATGCTACAAGCAGTAGTAAAATTAAAAAGTATCTGTCGAATGCGAAATGTATCGGCAGTCAGCCAAAGAGTCTTGCAATAGTACAAGTGTTGAGATAACTTATCTCACAGTGAACATGTTGCCAGGGTACGAATGTTGCAACACAATGCGTATAGCTAAAGATACAAATGTATCTGTAAGATACACGAATGTATCCTGGCAAAACGGCGCAGTTTAAGTTTACTGCTCTCTTTGTTCTCACTTTACAATATTCTTCTTTGATACGAAAATCAGCTGATTGTTGTTAAAGTTCTTCAATGAAGTATCTTTTGGATAACTCTCTGCTTGCAGTGCAATACATATAAGTTAACAGATAAAAAATTCTTCAGATGTTCCACCAAACTCTCTGCTAAATCAAGATCTCAATCATACTCTATACCCTTATTACACGCAGAGAAAAGCCATTATTGCTTGTATCATCTGTATCTTCAAATAAAGGGAATGATATTGGACATTAGGGTCCCGAGACTACGAGGGATACTAAATATTTTTTAGGATATGATAATGGATATGATAATGGCACGATGGTAACATCCCCAGACACAATTGTTGGTAGGAATATATATATTTTTTAATAACAGGCATTGTTTTTGTAGATTTTTTTAACAATTTGACTTCAAAAATTATCAGAGTTGAAAATATTTGATTAATCCAATAAGTTTGCCTTTTGTGTATGTTCATATTTTTATGAGGTTTTTATATGAACCCTAAAAACCATTTGAACAATTTTTAAATTCGATATAATAATGATTCATTTTAGATAGAAAACTCAAAGTATTTAAAAATTTAATTGCGTATTCTTTATAATTTTTGTCAAAAAATTAAATTTTCTAAAATTGTTTATCGAAAATAAATCCATTTACGATATCATCTCGATATCTATAACTACAAAAACAACGATATAGTTTTAGTCAGGTTCGTTTTTATCGAAAACCTTAGCTTTTGTCCCGATTCCCAGTATTTTTCTTCCTATAACCTAATAACGAAAAATGTGATTTGTATTCCCAAAAAATGCTTGCTTACCTTCGTGTTTCTTCCCACTTTCCTACCGATTTTTTTTCTGGGGATGTCTGTTTTTCTGAAGAAAAAGCTATTCTAATGTCATCTCAACATGAGTAATTATTTTATGATTATATTTATGAAGTATTAATAATATCTATTGCAAATTTATTCATCACTATGACCTTGACTCACCCTTTGAAGAAACTACTTGGTACGTGACTTTTTCCTCGGAGATAATTAACCGATCCTAGTTTTTATATGAAACCAACCGGCAACTTTAACACTGCATTATCCTAGGGGTGCAATAACATCCAATGCAGACATGAACTGGTCTTTAAAGTCCTGATGTTAGACGGTACCAATGGTACCGGTTACGGAACATGTATAATGATGATGAAGTTTTTTTGGTACGACAAATTTTTTGAAATCTGAACGATATCGATGAAAAAATGATCTAAGTTTGATTCGAAAAATATTACGGTATCGATGCGATAAATATTTATATATCATATCTTGTCAATATATTTGAATGTACGAGAAATTATAAAAATTAGAATCGATAAAGCAAAGAGAACTTTTTCTCGAATTTATTCGATGAAAAATCGAGGGATCGGACATGGACATCGGACACGGACATTATTGCTATAATTGTATTTACATGTTTTGTCAATCATACTATTTTTGTATTATATTGTTTTTATACCCTACACTAAGAGTGAAAGGGTATATTCAGTTTGGTACGCCGTTTGTAACACCCAGAAGGAAGCATCTCCGGTATGGAAATGTATATATATATTCTTGATCAGCATGATCTCCTGAGTCGATTTAGCGATGTCCGTCTGTCCGTCTGTCCGTCTGTCCGTCTGTCCGTCTGTCTGTCTGTCTGTCCGTCTGTCCTTCTGTCTGTCTGTTGAAATCACGATTACAGAAAAAGTAGAAGAGCTAGAGCAATGAAACTTTAGATTTAGATTACTTATATATCAAAGCTGAACAAGAAAATTGGCATGATCGGTCTATTGTGACCCGACCACTTATGCTCATATAAAATTTACATCTACAAATCAATATTACTGTATACGTGCTTAGGAAAACTTTTTTTGGTCAAATATATATTGACATCATGCTCTAATACATGAAAATGATGTTTTTCGGCGAAACGACTTGTGGTTTCCAAAAAAAATATCGAAATTCGGTACACCTACCCATTGTAAATGGAAAGTTTGTAGTTATTTTCAGGATTCGTATACCCTGGTGACCTATATACCACTTTGAATGGTAACCACACATATGTGTAGGGTATTAATAGTCGGCTTAGACCGACTATAATTTTGATAATCCTAACTATTATAATAACACATACTTTAAAATTTCCGATGTGATCTAACCTTCCCAACTGTTTTTTTTTTATCACCATCATCAAGGATTGAAACCTAAACGAATAACGTTTTTGATTTATGATTTCTTCCAAGTTTCGGATTTATAACAAAGCATGTTCGGTATATTGGTTCCAGTTCAGTATATCGGTTTCGTTTTCAGTTTTTTCCACACTTTTAATATCTTTTAATAAATAATTTAAAAAAAAAATTAAGCATGTTTGCATAAAATTACCGTTTTTTATATTAGTCTCAGTTACGGTTTTAATCCATGCCCTCAACTAATCTGATCATAAAATTTAATTAAACCAGAAATTGTATCTAAATCAGATTTTTCTCTGAGTGTAGTCCAAACTTCACACTTTATATTTCTATATTTTAAATACTTTTTCTTTTTTTTTTCGTAGATTAATTCTCAATATGTTTTACAAATTAAACAAATTAATATAACGACTTCGTGTCGTAGAGATCAAACGTCACTGAGGTCACATTATAACAAATTGAAATTCGATCGCCTTTGTTTCATTCGTCTGCTCTCCCATCCAACAGGTGGCAAGTCTGCTCGCATCTCACCTCGAACCTCTTTTTGAGTTTGCCTCAACGAGAGAAACATATGTCGTGCAACAGTTAAATGCAGCTTGGTGCACTGAACCTTTGTATCGGTGCCAAACCAAACGAAACCGAAATCGCACCATAGTTAATCGCATAGCCACAGAGAGGGTGAGAGAGGGAGAGAGGGGCCACTGCAACAATATTGTTTGGGCTCGTTTAAGTGTCTGGCCTCCTTTAGAATCGCGTGAATGGCCAACAATGTTTGGTTTGTTGTTGTAGAATGGTTTATAGCGATGTGTTGTTGTTGTTGTTGTGCCAACAGTGTGCTTCGTTAAGCAATTAAATTGTTATTAATAGCAACAACATGCTTTGCGTAAGCGCAACGCAACGCAGCTACTTGAACGACCGACCGACCGAACATCTTGCCGACGATACTCGCGATGCGAACTCATTACATGTGGATAATTAATTGAATGACCGAGTGAATGAGCGACGCGGCGTGAACTGCTCGCGAATATGCGATGCCCATCATTTGCTGCAATTAGCAAAGCGAGTAGGTAAAAACAAACTACGTTGGTACTACCTCCACTGTCACCTTCTCAACTTTTTTATACCCTACACCTATGAAGTACAGGGTATATTGTAACGCCCCTTAGGAGGCGTGGTCGGTATGGAAAAGTATATATATTCTTGATCAGCATCACTACCCGAGCCCGTTTAGCCATGTCCGTCTTGCAGTATTGCTGTCCGAATACAGAAAAACTTGAGAAATACTGATCAGAATGCAATGAAATTTCGTCTCAATATATTTTAGCCAAAAGTAGGAACTGAGTTTGAAAATCAGCCGGTCAACGGACACGCCCACCTCCCATACAAGTCACTTTTATATAACTCTTTAGGAACTAATAACTCGAAAAGTATTCAAGATATAGTTATAAAATTTAAAACATATTGTTATAATTAATTCAGCTAAAAATATGTGGTCCAAAAATGGGCGTGATCCGCTCACATTTTTTTTCATTATTTCCCGGGTTTTCATAGTGAAAATTTGATTCGTAAATTATTAAAATCAAATCTATGAAATATTAGCCTTACAAAATTTTAAATATAAGCGTGGTCCGCCCAATTATATTTTTCTAATTTTTTTATTAGTTTTTTATATTTTTATATCAATTTTTTAATTTATGGGGATATAAGACGTAAATTTCTGATATGTGAATAATATTCTAAGAGTGGGAAGGTTCAGCATAATTAAAAACTTTAAAATTAAGGTATGCAATTAAATATCCCACATTAATCTCCCCACCAAAGGTGTAGGGTATTCCATAGTCGGGCCCGACCGACTATAAAAATCCGGCCCATGTGACCGAACTTACCCATGTGACCTAACTTACCCAACTCTTTTTGTTTTATTTTTTTTTTTCGTTCCAAATTTTTTTTTCTCGATTATTAAAAAAAAAAATGTTTCCTGTTATTTTTTAAATAACATTTTTACAACAATCCTTTCTTTCTAAATATATAATTCGTAAAAAAATTTGTTCAATTAATTTATTAAAATAAAAATATATTAGTTCAACCATATTCATCATATTGAATATAATATTCATAAATATTATGAACAAATTCATCAATATGACGATTTCGTTCTTTACTATGATGTTTGATAGTATGAATAAGTTCATATATATAACGGGTTTTTCAATAAGAGCGCTACAAAAGTAGAGCGACAGGGACAGTAAACGACGTTATATTTCTTGCCGCTCTTTTGAAATTTCTCTTCAGTAAGGTTTGCCATTTGATGATGGAAACAAATGATAAAGGGTATCGAGACATGCACTAACCATTTTTTTTTATTTTTTACGACCACTACTTCCAGAGATACAGTGGCTCAAAGTTGGAAAAAAACGGCCAAAAATCAATGGACATTTTTTTCCAACTTTAAGCCACTGTATCTCTAGAAGTAGTAGTCGAAAAAAAAATTGTTTAGTGCATGTCTCAATATCCTTTATCAATTCCCAACATTTCATTGAAATCGAAGAAGGTGAGATCCAACCGCTGGTCGATTTGGTGTGGAATGGTCCATATCTTTAAAGTTAGTTATTTGGTTCCTCAAAATATAGCGAAATTTGGTATATTTAAATGTTGTATAGTTGTCTGCACTGTGTTAAAATTAAATGAAATTGTGTTAAAATTAAACATTTTTTTATTTAAATTGTTTATTGTTTAATTTTTTATTTTATTATAGTAAAAGTAACTAAAATATATGATTTTTCATTTATCAATTTATTATTTTTTATTATTTTTATGTTTCTTTTTTAATTATTTTTTACCTTCAATTTAATTTTCTTTTTTTCTCGTTTTGAATGTTTTGTGTACTTGCTGATGCCAATGAACCTATTTTACTAACGGCCATGCTTATACTGCTTTTATGGAAATTGGTCCCTCAAATTGTGGCTATGAATAATATGACATCGACCCAAAATTTCAGTTTAGCTCGTAAATGCTTTAATTTCATTTTTAAACATTTGTTGTTAATTTTAAAGTATGTTTTTTTCTCTGTGTAACTTTATGAGTATTTTTTATAAATGTTACCACTAATGGAATAGAATTTTCTATTCAGATATTTAGATTCACATATTTACGATACCACATACTCTATTATTTTAAAGATTTGAGCATTTAGAATTTTTCGGTCGTGGTTGACATTTTTCTGGAAATCCCCATATGATAAATGAATGTAGATGTTGTAATTATTCAATCAATTTCTGGATTGCTGTAAACACAGAAACCTTGTAAATTGCAGATGCACGAAAAACGAAATTTCATTAGGAGAATGAATTATTAAATAATCTGCAAACATTATACATTTTGTTGACATTGACGATGATCTGACGTCTATCATCATGATTGTGATGCAAATCAAAAATAGATCTTGGCACAAACGCAGCCGTTCAGTCATTCAGAAGCATTTCACATAAACAGAATTTTATTATAATCATCAGTCGGATCGAATGCGTGCCAGAAGATATTCCGGTGAAACCGCGACGTATATAAACTAAGTCTTCCTTCGATTTTATTTTGCATAAGCAAATGAAGCAATAAATTACATTTAATGTATTAAAAAATTAAAAAAAAAAACTATAGTAAATATAAATATACAACATACGAAAAATGCTTTGGCCAGTATTTAGCACTTATGGTATTTTCGTTGGTGTATGGTATATGTGAAGAGAGCAAGTCTCATTTAATAATTGCTCAGCAATATTGGAAGAATCCAAAATTTGAAACACCTGCGCATTAGTACATGTTGCAGCAACATGTTGACGCATCAGCCAAAATATCTATGGACTTCCCGAGCAAACATTTGTTGTTGGTTGCAAAACAAATCGATTGAAATATTTTGCAAACACACACTCAGATGTTTGGAGGGGGAGGTGCTACGGAAACCAACAACTGTTGCTTCCACATGCCGCACAACAAGACCGAGTCACAGGAAGTCCTACGAGAACAAAATGCTAGGATTTTCTAGGAAATGTAACTTCCGCAACGTACACAATCAATTGATTTCCGTGACGGAGGTTATTTATTAAAACAATTCTATGTATGGTGTTGTTATGTTACCTTGTACCGAATATATTTTATGTCAGCAGATACTTTTTATTTTGCTTTTTTATTCTTAGTAGAATATGAATAAATTTTTATACCCAAAATAAAAAAATTAGAATGTTCAAAAATATTGATACATACAGACAAAAGATCGTAACCAACAAAAAGCAATTTACACAGGAGGCGAAAAAATGTCTCAAAATCAAGTAGTTCAATATTTTATTGACTTTTTTTTCGTGAAGTATCGTTTAAATGAGCTGACAATAATAACAGTGTGGCCCAATTTCCAAAATATCCACTACATGCAGAAATATTTGAAGAAAAAATGTAGTTACGATGTCCCAATTTATTTAAAAACATTTTTCAATTGTACTAGGTACTTACGATGCTTACACTGAGGGAAAAAAGTCATAAAATTAAATAAAAAAGTAATAAATTTAAATACTTTTCGATACGTTTTTCACCCGTTGTCTTTTTTATTTAAATTATATACTTTTTATTTAAAATTGAAGTAAATACTTTAAATTTAAATTTATTACGTAGGTAATAAAATTTGATGTAAATATATTTTATAATATTTTTGTATAGAGTAGGGATGCTCAACTCAGCCCGTACGGGCACGCAAGGTGCTCGACGAGGGGAAGATCGGTGAAGTGGAAATGGTGAGAGGATTTTTAGAGTTAGAGCGAGTGCAGCGAATATAAGCAGTGTTGCCAGAACTTTTTTGAAGAAAAAGCTAAACAACCAAAAAAAAAGCTAGAAAAGGCTAAAATCATGTTTAAAACGAGTTGGGAAAGTTAGGTCACATGGGTAAGTTCGGTCACATGGGGCGGATTTTTATAGTCGGTCGGGCCCGACTATGGAATACCCTACACCTTTGGTGGGGATATTAATGTGGGATATTTAATTGCATACCTTAATTTTAAAGTTTTTAATTATGCTGAACCTCCCCACCCTCAGAATATTATTCAAATATCAGAAATTTACGTCTTATATCCCCATAAATTAAAAAAATGTATAAAAAGTATAAACAACAAAAAATATAATTGGGCGGACCACGCCTATATTTAAAATTTTGAAAGGCTAATATTTCATAGATTTGATTTTAATAATTTACGGATCAAATTTCCACAATAAAAACCCGGAAAATAATGAAAAAAAAAAAGTGGGCGGATCACGCCCATTTTTGGAACACATATTTTAAGGTGAATTCTAACAATATGTTTTAAACTTTATAACTATACCTTGAATACCTTTCGAGTTATTAGTTCCGAAAGAGTTATATAAAAGTGACTTGTATGGGAGGTGGGCGTGGCCGTTGACCGATTTGGCTCATTTTCAAACTCAGTTCCTACTTTTGGATAAAATATATTGAGACGAAATTTCATCGCATTCTGATCAGTATTTCTCAAGTTATTCTGTATTCGGACAGCAAGACAGCAAGACAGCAAGACAGCAAGACGAACAGACAGACAGACGGACATGGCTAAACGGACTCGGGTAGTGATGCTGATCAAGAATATATATACTTTTCCATACCGGGCACGCCTCCTAAGGGGCGTTACAATATATGCACAAAGTTAATATACCCTGTACCTCATAGGTGTAGGGTATAAATAGCTAAAAAAAAGCTAAATTTTTTTATTATTTTGTCTATGTATTTTATTAAAAATAATATTAGAAACACCAATATAATCTTTCAGTATATTAAAAATATTATAATTTGTATATTTTCACTAACATTAAAAATTTTCCAATAAAAGGTCAATAAATAAATGTAAGTTTATCAAAATATACAATAAATTTCCAATGTCAAAATTTGTTGATAATTTAAAAATGCTTTTAATTTTTAATATTTCAATAAAATTTTTAAAGATTCCATAAACATTTTTTATTTGTCAGTAAATAGTCAATTAATTTTCAAAATTACACCTAAAAGTCAGTACAATTGGTCAGTACTATTAATTTTTAATCTTTCAAATTTTCAATATATTTTAAAAAAATCACCTAATTCCATCTACAATTTAAAGAGCCTGCTCCAAAATTTAAAGCTAAACACAAAAATAAAAAGCTAAATCATGCTTTAAAAAGGCTAAACTTGCAACACTGAATATAAGTGCGTGTGACCTGCGAACAGAGCTACCAGATATGGGGATTTGTCCCCATTTTGGGGATTTCAAAATGGTATTGGGGACAGATTTTAGGCTTTGGGGATATGAGGATTATGAGGGGATCTGTCTATAAATTTTGGGGATGTTTTAGGGATATTAAATTTGGATTTGTTATTACGAAAAATAACAAAAACAAGAATATTTTATAAAAAAATGGTAAAATTTTCTTTCGAAATGATAGACAAATGTTGTATATGAAAGTAGCCTGTTTTTGGTGTCGTATTATGTGAAATGAAGATGTTAATTGCATGTGTGCATAAAATGTTATTTTATTTGTTCTTCTTTTAAAAAAAAGGCAAATTAACGGTAATTTAAAAAAATCCTAAATTTATACGAATCAGCTATATTTATTTCATTAAACATTTGAACAAGCAGAAAAGTGGTTATCATCGTTCTATCATATTCGTACAATGTCTAACCAATACAGACCTAAATAACATAGTCCGAGCTCTCTCATCATTTAAACCATTGACTGCCGAGAGGAAGCGCCGTATAGAAAAATGTATTCTATGAAAATATGTATTTATCCCCAGCCCATGTTTGAACATAGGACAATTTAGTTCGCAGTCCAATGCACTAGCAATCTCTTAGCTACAGACATAAATAGATAATTATTTTAATAATTCTACAAATGTATAATTTTATCTGGCATAACTTAATAAATACGTTTAAATCTGTAATGGCCGGAAAGATTTAGAATTCCTCTGAAATAACCACAACATTTTAAAATGGATAGCACAATTTAAAAAAAATGAACGCAAATGAAATGGGCTAAAGATAAAACATTGTGTATCTTTTCTATATTTTAATATATTGTATGTTTGCTATAGGTCCACGAAGATAGTGCATAAAAGAAAGAATTGCGTAAGTACTCAAGCATGAAACGTCACAAGTGCAGCATATATGTCCTTTAATATTTCAAATGGGGATTTTATTTGGGATTTGAGATAATAGTTGGGTATAATTGGAATTTCGATTACGGGAAATGGGGACGAGACACTACAAAAATTTTGCAGCTCTGTCTGCGAAAGCTATAAGTCGATCGTGCGACTTCATGAGAGCTAGTCCACGCTGCTTTGTTCTCCAGTCACCCCAGTATAAATTGTTAAATGTATCACAATTAATACAAAATATTTAATGTAAAATAGAATTTTTACTAAATGTTTTTATTATCTGAAACTTATTTTGAGGCATTTAAATTTATTTTAGATAGAATAAAAGGAAATTTTGAGATCTTTTGACAATTGCAACAAATCTTTTAAAAATATATCAAGTACTGTTCAAAAAATAATGTTTATGTGGTTTTTTTGTTATACACTCATTCTTTAAGAGTGTTTTAATTAAAAATAACTAAATAAAGTAAATTTAAGAATTGGTCGACAATTTCTATTTTCTATTGGGGTTCAATGCGTAGAGTTGAAGTCGACTGCGCACAGTATAACATTTCATTTAGTTAATGATTTAAATATTTATATTTTCATTTGTATATTATAAAATATCTTATTAATTAAAAAACAAATATTAATAACTCACTTGACACTTTTGCAATAGCATTTTTCGTTAACTTGTCCAGTTTTATAAACAGAATAAAAACATATAAGATTGGTTTTAACAAAAATAACGTGTTTTTCACAAAATACAGTATTTTTGGATAATATTTATGTCAGGTTTTGTTTTCCTTTGTTACACCGTACTCTCATCACACTCTCTTCTTTCAGAGTTGCATCATTTCTTAAGTAAAATAGGGCAGAAATGTGAAATAAATAATTATTTTAGAATTTAGTTAAGTTTAAGATTTTAATCACTTTAGACACACATTTTATATCCCAAAACCTTTTACAGAATATTAACAAATAATAATGTATAATTATATAAAATGATAAAATTTGTATATATTATTAATTCAAAATAATAAGCAATATAAATAGGTCCGTTAAAACCAATCTAAAATAATCAAACTCTTAAATAGACATTTAAATTTCCCGGAATTTCTAAAAATGCAACACTAAAAGCCCCGCTCATTTCTGCGTTGCAATCCCCGCTCACTTCTGCCCGTAGATACCCCTCGCCTAGCACTCGATTGCCCGTGCAGTCAGTACATAATTACTGAATTTATGAAGATTAGCAAATGATTTCATTAAATTAGTGAATTTCATTGCAGGGCTGATTAATGAATGCAATTAATATCGCTTGTTTAGTTTACATCTATTATTTTTTCATGAAAAACACCAATAAATCAGGACATCAAATATTTGCATCCTCCTTAATTTAATGAGTATTATCACATTGATGATATTTATTTTCTGCATTTAAACATTCTAAGGGAACTCGTAATATCGTGGTTTTTGTATATTTTTCGTATTTAATAATACAGTGCCACAAAAATGCCATCTTCTGATTTGACAACGATTTTGGGGTCGATGTACTTGAATCTGAAATCTGTTTTGCTCCATCACCTCTGGGTTCCGCACAATTTGGGGGTCAAATATGAACAATTTGGGTCTTTGAAGACAGTACAAAAATATTTTAATTTCAAAAGATACAGATTTAATGTCTTCAGCAATGTTGTTTAATGTGAACCGGTGCATCTTTTTTACATTGACACCATCGTTGCAACGCTTTTCTAAAACCCGAGAATTTTAACCCTACTAAGTACAAATTTAGACATACCTCGTGAACGCCTAAAAAAACTGTTTACTCTCTTTAGTAAATATTTTCCCCATGAAAAATAAGTTGAGGTTTGAGTTGAGGAAAATTCTCAGATATACTCATTAAACAGAATAATAAAAAAACAATTGACATATGTTTTCTAAAGCAGAAATCAAATTTCACAATTTATGTCACAATTTGGGTTTTAATTTGTAAAAACGAGAATTATAAAAAAGCGTTGAGACGACGGTAAACTAAGAAAGATGCGTCTATTCATGGTAAACAACCTTGCTGAAGACACCAAATCTAACTCCTTAAAATTATTTTTTTTGTACTGTCATTCAACACACTCATGTTTCATATTTGATCCCAAATTGTGCTGAAACACCCGATTGGACTTTAGATTCGATATCAGCGACCCCATTTTACCCAGAAACCATTATCAAATCGGTTGCACATTTGTTGCACTGCACACTGCAAAAAAATGGCTCTCCCAAACATAATTTTGCAGGCATTACATATATCTTTAGAGCTATATGCAAACAAAAGTATTATTTCATTGCCAAACATTATTACAATAACAGCCAAACATATTTTTGTTTTTTTTTAAACATATTTATGTTCAGAATGAATAATTTTCGGCGTTCTTGCAAACGTTTATATGTTTGAATGTGAAAAACATTTTATTTACATGTAAACATAACTATGTTTACATTTAATTTTAATGTAAAAAAATGAATTTAGTGCTAATAACTTCTTTACACAATATTCATTTTTCCCTTTTTATACCCTACACTAAGAGTGAAAGGGTATATTCAGTTTGGTACGCCGTTTGTAACACCCAGAAGGAAGCATCTCCGGTATGGAAAAGTATATATATTCTTGATCAGCATGACCTCCTGAGTCGATTTAGCGATGTCCGTCTGTCCGTCTGTCTGTTGAAATCCCTACTACTTTTAAAATTGAAGAGCTAGATAAATGAAACTTATAACTTAGATTACTAATATACCTACGCTGTATGGCGAGATCGGTCCATTGTGACCTATGATCCGACCACTTATGTTCAAATACTTCATATAAAATGTACATATAAAAATCTATTTTTATGTATACGTGCTTAGGTAAACTTTTTTGGTCAAATATATATTGATATCATGCTCAAATACATGATAATAATGTTTTCCGGCAAAAAGACTGGTGGTTCACAAAAAAAAATCGAAATTCGGTACACCTACCCATTTTTAAATATGGGTATCAAATGATGGAAATTCTTCAGCGATTGAATGTTTGTAGTTATTTTCAGGATTCGTATACCCTGGTGACCTATATATCACTTTGAATGGTAACCACACATATGTGTAGGGTATTTATAGTCGGCTTAGACCGACTATAATTTTGATAATCCTAACTATCATAATTACACCTACTTTAAAATTTCCCATGTGATCTAATCTTCCCAACTGGTTTTAAATTACATTTTTTTTATTTATATTATATAGGTAATTATAAACTTAATTTTTTTTATTACACATCTTCTAGTTATACTTAGTAATTTTATTTCCATCTATTGTTCCTATTTTTCAGTGAATTACGGATGAATTGGATATTTCGGATATTGGCGGTACTTAATCAAATTCTTCCACCAAAAAGAACTTTTGAACTATATGAAAAGTATTAATGTGAGTGTTACTAAGTGCTAAAAGTAGGCAGCATTGTTATTTAATTGTGATTTAGTAATACCAAACATACATATAATCAAAATAATGCTATTATCTTCAAATTCGTTTCACCCAGTAACAATCACGAATAACCAAATACATATAATTCAAAGATCCTTTTATTGACGTTGGGTGTGTTAAATATCGGACATATCAAACATACATATAATAATATCTGATGAAAAATATATATTTCTACAGAAACATTAATATAGTAAATTCATGTAAATCCGCGATTGAAGCAATTTATGTTTAAATATCGTATAATAATATTTCATTTACAAAATGGACGCCATTTACAAAAAACATGTATTTGGTGACGTTTACAACGACGATATTTACATTTGGACACCAATTAGAAATAAACACATCTTAAAATTTTATTTTTCCTAAGGGACGTCGATTTTATTGTCCGACTTTCATGTAAACCAAATTGTATAGACATTTTTGCTCAGTTCCTGAAGTAGTAAAAAATTTGTCTGTTATCATTTCGCCAATAAAAAATCGTCTGCATTTTCCATATTTCATGGTATCTCTGTTACCCTTGATCTTTTGACGTAATTGTCGATGAGTCGATCCTAAATTTAGTTGAGTTTTAATTTAACGAAAGCTTTATAAATTAAGTTCCATTCAACGTCAACGAAAACAAAAACAACAAAAGCAACAGCAACAAATTCATCTGTGGTTTTCATTGTGAACCCTTCTCTGCGAGTCGAGTACGGGAAGCATTCACCTTGTAGAAAGATAACAAAATAACCAGTCACGGACATGACGCAGCACGAGGTTGTGGGCGGATTTGCGGATTAGAAGGATGTTGTGGCGTGTCTCTGTGTTCGGTAGGGTGTTTGATTTTGTTTGTAATTGATTTCTTGTGTGCCGCTGAAGCATGATTACTGCGTTCTACTGTGTTTTTGTAGCAAAAAAAAAAAAACTACAAATTATACCTCAGTTAAATATTTAAATCAAATAACGTGTTTGTGGCATACTTTCAGGCCTGCCCAAAAATGTATGCCTGAAAGAATGCTTCGCACTCTATTGAGCTACTAAATGTGCCAGTGTTGTCGCCTTTTTGCGACAATTACTCTGGGAACGATAGGTACAATAAAAACATTACAACCACCATGATGACTTTATAGATATAATATATATGGCCTGCAGTTACGGTTGCCAAGCAACAGCTGTCTTGGCGTTAAGCTTCTGACACTTCCGACTTATTGACGTACGGCGACAACATAAAAAAAATTATAAACTTCATGATGTGTTCGATTTACCCGTCGGGAATAGACTTCCTTGACAAACGTAGCTGCGTAGCTACCTCTCGATGTAAAAATCCAAATGATTAGAAGACCGCTTTAATAAGCAGAAATGTATCAGAACCTAAGAGCGATTATTTTTACGATTTTGTTTATTTTTCTTTTATATCAAAAAATCAATTTCCAATATCTTAAAAGTTTTATTTGTGAAATTTATAAAAATTCAAAATTGAGAAATATGGACATTTCCAGAAAAACGTCAACCACGACCGAACAATTGCTCCAATCTTTGAAATAACGGTGCATATGGAATCTTAAATATGTTAATCAAAATATCTGAAAAGAAAATTATATTCCCTAGACGATAACGTATAAAAAAATACTCATAAAGTTATGTTACTTTACACCTTGTAAATATACCATTTTTTTATGTACTTTGAGTAACCAAATTAAATGATTTGAAAGACATACAGATACAAAATATTATTTTCGTTTTTCTCAGACAACCCTAAATAATATTTCTAATGCTTAAAATAAGAATAGAAATTAAAATAAGGGACGAATTTTGATTTTTGTATAAGGGTGTCCTATTGACACGTACGTAACCAAAAATATACATTTATTATTATATTAAACTAACAACATTTTTAAAAAGTGAATTCTCTGTTTCTAAAGAATTTCCTCAGCATTTTCAAACATGTAAAAATCGATTTCCTAGTAATTGTAGAAAATTTTTGACAGCTAATTAAATATATATATATATTTTTTTTTTACACAAAAAAGGAAAAAAATAAAAATATTAAAAAATCTGGAAATTCGAATCGTACATCATTTTTTGTTTCGTAATAATGATTATTAATATTGTCAGAAATATAATTATTTTTAGCAAAAATTGTAGTACAAATTTTTACACAGAACTTCCAGAATTATTCTGTGATTTATTACGAAATAACTATAAACTTTAGGTACTCAGCTGTCTTTTTAAATTCTAAAAAAAAAATGTGTACGCAAAAAGTATTTTTAAGAAATGAAAAAAAATTGTCCCGTCCGGAATTTTTCTGTGATTTATTATGCAAAAACTATACATTTTATAAACAAAGAGTAAATTACAAATAAAGCACATTATCTCAGCTATTTTTTAAAATAATTCAAAAAATAATTTAAATGCAAAATTCATTGACTATTTGGAATTTTCATGTGAACCTCGACATGCACTTCTGTTTTTGTCCTGTCCGAAACGACCACTATTTAATTTATATCTTTTTTCTAACATTTAACACCATTTGGATGGGGTTATATGTTTGACCAACCGGAGTTTGGGCAGAACCAACTCACCAAACAAATTATGTACGATGGAAATATGTAGGAAAAAAATATGGGTCCTTGAAATATGAAAACACACACAGAATAAAATTGGGTTTTCTAACTGTTAGTTAAGCAATATAGTTAAACTAGATAATCTATTTTAAAATAATATATTTTAAACTCAGTGATAATCTATTTTAAACCAACTTGTGTGTATTTTGTTTCCGTTTGTCTTATTTCAAGGACCCATATCTCTGAAACTAATTGGAAATTTTGTGTTTATCTTAATTTTTAGTCGTTAATCCATCCAAAATGTGAATATAAGTATTCTGTTGAACTGACGTGCAGTCACCATATGTTATGTCAGTGTTTTAAAAAATTTTAGATCACATGGGTCGGACTCTCCACTCTTGGTCAAATTATGGTGATATAATTTGGTGGGATAATTAGTTGTATACATTTTCAAATCTTATTAATAAGAAAAAAAGATTTTATTTCCTCTCCGGCCTATGGCCTCTCCAACCGAAATGAATTTGAGATGAATTCTAAAAAATATTGAAATTTATTCCGAATATATTTAATTATAAGATTTACACTATACAACAAATGGAATTATACACGATCTAAGTATGATTTCCAATCGGATTTCAGCACTCTAATTACGATCGCATACTCAGTTTTTTCAGATTGCCTCAAGTTTTTGAGTTATTACGTAATACATATATATGGAAATTTTAGTTTTTTTGTTTACCTATTTTGGACTTTCACTTTTTACAGATTTGAGTAATCGATCCAGTTTTATATACCATTGAGAATACTTCAGCTAATATTTTGAAATAAACTACATGAAATTTGGATTAATCTAACCGAAGTTATGACCAGTGAAACATAAAAAATAATGATTTTAAGGTTTACATATTATTTATTGCATAACTTATTAAGTTTTCATAATTTAATAAAAAAAATTAGATCCATAATTGTATGATTCCTCTTGTAAATATCCTCTTGAATAATATCCTTGCTAAATTTTCCACTGGGTTACTTTTGACTTGTTCTGCCTTTTTTGCTCTATGTTCCCTGTACTGAACAAATTGCGGTTAAATGATGGCCTGACAGACGTTCTAACGACGTCTGTCACGCGTAAACTTTATCATGTCAGATTCTCCCCAAATTTTTTTGTTTTTCCTTTTTCATTTCCACGCAGAACATCTAAAAGTATGAAATTTTTTATCTTTTTTGTAGTTTTATTTTTGATGTACCTACGTACTTTTGTTTTCTTTTATTTTACATTTTATTTCACTGTTTTAGGTACTGCACGGTTTTATCTTTTGATGATATTTTTAGTTACTGTTGTTGTTCTTGATGTTGTATGTAACTTTAGAGTATGCCGCATTTTGTGAAACCCTATTACAAATGTTTTTCTTCGTAAGATGCCTAATATTTACATGTAATAATAAACGAAAATATAATTATTTTTTACGTTTTGACGGTAAACATAAAACATATCTTGATATTATAGCCAATTATCTACTATTTATTGGATTTGAATATTCGATTTTGATGTTTCATGATTTTTTATATTTTAATTTGATAACTTTTTTAAGAGGTATATATAATAATATGTTCAAAGTCGTTTCACTATTTGAAAGAATGTACATTGAAATATAACGCATTTCTGGGTAAATCTGAACCCTTAAAACCGTCCTGGACATGGACACGCTCATATTTATCATTTACATCTGCGTGTATATTATACTGGAACATAACATTTTTTTCTTAATAAAAACATTATTATTTTCACTGAATTACCGTCAAGAAATTTCCCCCATTAGCACAACATTAAAAAAAAGCGACGAGGACTACCGAACAACGTGGGGTATGGGGCAAACAATATCGTCAGTAGAATAATGTTCTGCACCAGGTGCTGTGAAGTCGCAAAGTTTTATTCGGCCTTTTATGTTTGGAGACTTTTTACTTTTGTGGTAGATTTATTACTGTATACTTTTTTGTTTTTTAAATCCTTTGAAACTGATTTCATTTGCCAATTATTTCCATGATTCTATTTTAAATTAAATTTTCATTATTGTTAGGAAATTATTTTCTGAATGTGAAAGCTAATTTTGTCACTTTAAGGATCCGTAAAACCTGATTGGTATTTGCGATTAATTTCTTTACGCATTACAACTTTTTATCATGTTGTCTCTAATCAAAATTGTTCATGTGACCTAATCTTCTCTGCTGGTTATGCTTACCTCAGACAAGCAAATAAGGCCAATCCAAAGATGTGTTCATCCGTGTGCTGTTCATTTACACGACCGCCGTGTTCCGTCGTCCATCGTATTAATTAAAGAGGGAATCCTTATATTGCACTCAATTCGCATGCCTTGACTCATTTGCCTGCATCGACTCGTGTTACCGTGCATTGCAGTGTCGTATGCACTACACTCAGGCAATTAGGACTCGCACTTGTAAGACCATCGCTGTGGGGCACATTTGCGGAACCGCGTGTCCCACTCAAAGCAAACTAATTAAGGCCAATGCGCTGCAGTTGCCCAGGTAAACATGTACAGCGTTTTAATGAGTTGCGTAAAGTTTGCATTGTATTTTCATCCATGATTTACGCGAAGTACGTTCCTCCTAATGCTTTTATATCCTGCAGTCCTGGACTTGGTATACACAAAAATATATGAGATTAACTGGTGACATTTTCGGAAACACATTTGACTGACAATAAGTTAAAATACGTCTGTTTCGATATGCACTATATTCCATGGGAAACGATATTTAAGAATTTTTGAATAAAGCTGAAGAGATTGACTATTCTAAAAACTAAAATACAAGACTAATGTGGATTTAGATACGAATAAAAACAAGGCCTTTCTTATGCACAACATTTTTACTCTAAACTCGGAAACTATGATAATTATTTTGAATATCGTGTATCTTTCAGATTTGATTTCGATTTACCAATACTCTTGTAGAAATTTAAATTTGCCTTATTATAATCAGGCTCCGTAAATAACCGGAATCGGAACCGTTGATAAGGAATGTGTGTAACCGAAACCGAAATCAGAACCGCTATTTTGAAAACCTAGAATCAGAACCGGAACAGATATTTTAGTCCCTGTCTGTAACAAAATTGTGGCAGTACTGACTAAAAAAAGTGCACTTTTCTATCTTAAAATGTGGTTAAAAAACAAATGAGCAAATGATGGAAGTTTAAATTCAACTTTTTTGACATTTGTATCGTATACTAGCTGGACCCGTGCACAGCTTCGCCCGTGCTAAGTTTTTGTAATTGCAAAACTATATCGTTTATGAAGTGTGGATACATTTACGCCCTTTTTTCCCTTTTTAGTTTATGCCTACGTCGCTATTTTTACCGACCACATGTAACGTAGTGCCATGCCCCTTTTTCCAATCCCACTCACATTCCACGTGACTATTAAAATGTTTAAAAATCCACTGTAAAAATCCAGGATTTTTGTTTTTTTTAATTGAAGCCAATTTTTAAAGCGGTGATTAAATCCATTAGGTTCTAAAGAGTTATCCTTTTATAATGAAGACATTCAAAACAGATTTTATCAGGCATTTTTTCTTGCCCATATGACTAATTCAGTGTATAGAAGAAAACGGCTTCCAGATCCGAGATCGGAGTTTTAAATATAAACATTTGTTTGGATTTTTATAACTCTACTCTTAGCATGTCAGAAGTTATAGCATTTTTAATGTTTTGGTTATATGGAAGGTGCCAAGCCCCTTTTTCCAATCCCACCCACATTCTACGTGACGATTCTACTTTTTAATAAGAACCTTTGTTTCCCTTTTTATAACTCATATGTAGTCATTGGAGCATTTTTAAAGTTATGATTATGTGGGAGGTGCCACGCCCCTTTATAAAATTCCGCCTACATTTAGTAAAAAGATAAACAACAACAATATACATTATTGGGCCTAATTTCATGACTGTGGGCAATTTAATTACTAATTATATTGAATTAAAAGTTCAGTTTTGTCAAAAATCCCTGCGTAGTGAGCCATTACGCCGGAAAATGAACACCCTGTCCAAATTTCAGATTCCTAGGATCAAATTTAGATTATTTCAATTTTCCGGCTTTTCCTTGTGGTTTTTCCAACTTTTCTTTTTTCCAAAACCACTCTTGCATTGACACGAACAAAATACAAAAAGAATCAGGAAAATCCGTTGGTTCGTTCTCCCGTGATGCTCTGGCACACACATGACATTTCATTTTTTTATATATAGATAATTTATTTAATAAAATTTAATATAATTACATATGGGATTCCGGACGGGACATGCTTCAAACTTCAATATCTCGAAGGAATATGAATGAATTTACTTTATTTTTTTGTGCATGTAGTATTTAAATAGGACTAAACATCTGCATTCTATACTGTAGATCAAAAGATATAAATAAAATAGTGGGCGTTCCGGACGGGACAAAAACGGAATTAAATAACGAGGTTCATATGGATATTCCAAAAAGTCAGCGAATTTTGCGAGCAAAAGATTTTTTTGAGATATTTTAAAAAATAGTTGAAATCATGTGCTCTCTTTGTATATTTACACTTTGTTCCTTAAGTTTATAGTTTTTGAATAATAAATCACACAAAAATTCCGGACTGGACATTCCGGACGGGACTAAAAATTCCGTATTGAAATTATTAGTACGATTTATATTCTAAAAATCCTTTATTCGTACAATATATATATTTTTTTATTCTCTCTGAACATAGCTGAGAGAATTTACTCTCAGAAAAAAACTCATAAAATACCATTAAAATTTGTAAAATAGGGCAGTTATTGATTTAATAGTATACAAATAATAAACATTTTCATACAAACTCAAATAAATTTTATAGTATTTTGTAGTATTTAGTAGGATGCACCGATTGAGCTAATAGTTTATCGGACAAATATCCTATTGACTAATTTTAATAGTAACCAGTTGGGAAGGTTAGATCACATGGGAAATTTTAAATTTGGTGTCATTATGATAGTTAGTATTATCAAAATTATAGTCGATCTAAGCCGACTATAAATACCCTACACATATCTGTGGTTACCATTCAAAGTAGTATATTGTTCATCAGGGTATACGAATCCTGAAAATAATTACAAACTTTCAATCGCTGAAGAATTTCCATTCATTTGATAACCATATTTACAAATAGGTAGGCGTACCGAATTTCGATTTTTTTTTTTTAACCACAAGTCGTATCGGCGGAAAACATTATTTTCATGTATTTGAGCATGATTTAAATATTTATTTGACCAAAAAAGTTTACCTAAGCACGTATACAGTAAAATTGATCTGTAGATGTAAATTTAATATGAAGAATTTTTGAATATAAATGGTCAGATCACAGGTCACAATGGTCCGATCTATTCGCACATACAGCGTAGGTATATAAGTAGTCTAAATTATAAGTTTCATTTATCTAACTCTTCAATTGTTTAAGTAGTAGGGATTTCAACAGACAGACAGACCGACAGACAGACAGACGAACGGACGACCAGACAGACATCGCTACTCATCGCGACTCAGGAGGTCATGCTGATCAAGAATGTATATACTTTTCCATACCAGAGACGCTTCCTTCTGGGTGTTACAAACGGCGTACCAAACTGAATATACCCTTTCACTCTTAGTGTAGGGTATAAAAACTATTAATTTTATGGTATGTTTTTTCTGAGTGTACACTTGGTTCTTAAAGTTTACAGTTATTTCGTAATAAATCGCAGAATAATTCCGGATGTTTCGAATGGAAAATTGCACTACGATTTTTTTCTAAAAATAATGTTGTATTAGACAATAGCTGCGTTCCCGTGGTACTTGAACCAGATCTGTTTCACGGGAACGCCATCGGTTCTATTTTAATAAATTTGGCAGCACTGTTTTCTTTTGACCTTTCTTTTTGAACGCGAATTCTTCTTCTTTTTAAGTGCTATTCACAATAGCATAACATCACCACAACCAATTTTACTTTTGATACGTACAGTACCAGATCAGCAATTGATCCTGGTTCTAATTGTTTGTTTTCTTTTGTATATGAAAATGGTCTACGGATCAGGATCAAAAAACACGAAATCGCAGCTAATATTAATAATTATTATTATTACGAAGTGAAAAGTGATGTACTAATCAAATTTCCAGATGTTTTTTTAAGTTTTTTGATTTTTTTTTTACTTCTTTTGAATTTTCTTTTCTTTTGAAATTTTTATACTGTAGTTTTACACTTTTGGTACTCAAAGTTCCGGACAGGACAAATTTCAATTAGCTGTCAAAATTTTTCTAGAATTACTAGAAAAATTAAGTTTCGAGTTTGTTGATTAATAATTTAAAAAGTAATTGATGCATTTTTAAAGTCGAAATATCAATTGTTAGATTTATATTTTCTTAAGATGTTAAATTGAGATCACCGATTAACAATTAACAGATATATAAAGATTTTTGTATATGAATATTTAACATTTTGAATATGTATTTGGTGACTTTTCGTTCTAGAACGACGATATTTAGATTCAGATATTTAGGATTCCAAATCCATCGTTATTTCAAAGATTTGAGTATTTTGAATTTTTCGGTCGTGGTTGACGTTTTTATGGAAATGCCCATATGGTTTACTATGTGAATACTTACATACTTATTTGAACAATCATGCCCAATTAATGTTTCGAAATGTTCAATTTGAAGTAAAAATGCCCACTTTTATTATTACTTTGTCCTTTCTTTGCACACATATGTGTAGGGTATTTATAGTCGGCTTAGACCGACTATAATTTTGATAATCCTAAATATCATAATAACACCTACTATAAAATGTCCCTACTTCAAAATTCCCCATGTGATCTATCCTTCCCAACTGGTTTTTTTGTTGAAACCGGAATCGCTATTTTAAAAATCACTTTTTGCCTAGTTTATTATTAAATAACCAGAAATGATTTAATAATTTTGGGAGTTTATGAAAAAATAAAATCTATCGAGTTATCCAAAATGACAAATTGCGTTGAAATGTTATTATTTATTCTAAAATATTGTTGAAAAAGGGGTAATAGCGCGATTGATATGAATCCCACCTTAATTATAAAACTATTTATTTGTTTTTGTTTATTTCGAATTGAGATGGGCGCGTGTCGTGCTTTTTTCATGTCTCGACCGGAAATCTGAGTTCATGCGTCCAAATCTCCATGCGTGCTAGTTATTGGAGTGCCCGTGCGTGTCCGTGTCAGGCACATTAAAGATTTTTTTCTTTATTATTTTTATTACGTTTAGCCTACTTTTAAGTGTTATTCGTTCTTTTCCGTATTGTTCTTGTATTTTTATTCAATTTCGTGCTTTTTGTGCAATTTAGTCCACGGGCTCGTGCGTGTCATCTCTATTTTGAATACTAATATCTAAATCTATTTTATATACATTTATTTTAAAAAATTATTATTTTTTAGTTTTAATTAAGCGTGCTGGAAACAGATATAAATAAAAATCGTCATAAATTTTACGTCTTTTTAGAAATATGGTAAATTAAATTTTATGATCACCACTTCCACGCATAAAGTCTCTTTGTGTTCTGCTCTGGATAATAAATCATTGAAAAGTTTTGTTTACCAGAAATATTTATGTTGTTGTGATATTATGTTATGATCAGAGCAATCAATCTAAACTCTTGGAGCACTTCGGAATATTAACAGCCACGCAGTTGCCTCAAGAAAAGTTTAACAAATTTTCAAATTCAATTTAAACCTTTTAAATCTAAAATATCTATGTAATAAAATTTCTTTCGAAACAGTATTGCATAACGTATTCAGCAAGGCTGACAATCCTATTAATATAATAAATCTGTTTGTTCGTTTGTACGTTTGTACGTTTGTACGTTTGTACGTTTGTTCCGCTTCTCCGTCTAAACGGCTGATCCGATTTCCTTTACCACAGATGCGCTATGGTCTCGAAGGAATGATAGGCTATATATGGGCGGGATTGGACAAAGAGGAGTGGCACCTCCCATACAACCTAAACTTTCAATACGATATAACTCGGCACTTTCACCAGCTACGAACATGAAACAAAAAACTCAAATACAAAAAAAAATTAAAAACAAAAAAGCAAAAGCACAAAACAAAACAAAACAAAAGCAAAAATACAAAAACAAAAGCAATCACGTTTGTTCCGCTTCTCCATCTAAACGGCTGATCCGATTGTCTTGAAATTTTTACCACAGATGCGGTATGGTCTGTAAGGAATGATAGGCTATACATGGGCGGGATTGGACAAAGAGGCGTGGCACCTCCCATACAACCTAAACTTTCAATACGATATAACTTGGCATTTTCACCAGCTACGAACATGACACAAAAAACTCAAATACAAAAAAAAAATTAAAAACAAAAAAGCAAAAGCACAAAACAAAACAAAAGCAAAAATACAAAAACAAAAGCAATCACGTTTGTTTCACTTCTCCATCTAAACGGCTGATCCGATTGTCTTGAAATTTTTACCACAGATGCGGTATGGTCTGGAAGGAATGATAGGCTATATATGGGCGGGATTGGACAAAGAGGCGTGGCACCTCCCATGCAACCTAAACACGATATAACTCGGCACTTTCACCAGCTACGATCATGAAACAAAAAACTCAAATATAAAAAAAAATTTAAAAACAAAAAAGCAAAAGCACAACACAAAACAAAACAAAAGCAGAAATACAAAAACAAAACCAATCACATAAAACCACAATCCAAACTAAAAGAAAAACATAAAAGGAAAGAAAAAGAAAAACAAACTCACCACACTAAAACTAAAACTCACCACACTAAAATTCACCCTTAAATTAACCACACTCAAAACCCACCACACTATAATTCACCACACTAAAACTCACCACACTAAAATTCACCACACTAAAACACACCACACTAAAACTCAGCACACTAAAACTCACCACACAAAAACTCACCACACTAAAACTCACCACACTAAAACTCACCACACTAAAACTCACCACACTAAAACTCACCACACTAAAACTCACCACACTTAAACTCACCACACAAAAATTCAACACACTAAAACTCACCACACCAAAACTCACCACACTAAAACTCACCACACTAAAACTCACCACACTAAAACTCACCACACAAAAACTCACCACACTAAAACTCACCACACTAAAACTCACCACACTTAAACTCACCACACTAAAACTCACCACACTTAAACTCACCACACAAAAATTATACACACTAAAATTCACCACACTAAAACCCACCACACTAAAATTTCACCACACTAAAACTCACCACACTAAAATTCACCACACTAAAACTCACCACACAAAATTTCACCACATTAAAACTCACCACACTAAAACTCACTACACTCAAATGTCACCACACTTAAACTCACCGCACTAAAATTGACAACACTAAAACTCACCACACAAAATTTCACCACATTAAAACTCACTACACTAAAACTCACTACACTCAAATGTCACCACACTTAAACTCACCGCACTAAAATTCACAACACCAAAACTCGCCACACTAAACTCACCATACCAAAACTCACCACACTTAAACTTACCACACTAAAACTCACCACACTAAAACTCACCACACTAAAACTCACCACACAAAAATTCAACACACTAAAATTCACCACACTTTAACTCACCACACTAAAACTCACTACACTAAAATTTCACCACATTAAAATTCACCACTTTTAAACTCACCACATTAAAACTCACTACACTCAAATTTTGATACACTTAAACTCACCGCACTAAAATTCACCACACTAAAACCCACCACAATATAATTAACCACACTAAAACTCACTAAAACCACAATAAAATTCATAACATTAAAATTCATCACACTAAAACTCACCACAATAAAATTCACCACACTAAAACTCGCTACACTAAAACACGCCACTCTAAAACACGCCACATTAAAATTCACCACTTTAAAACTCACCACACTATAATTGACCACACTAATATTCACCACACTTAAAAACACCACACTTAAACTCACCACACTCAAATTCACCACACTAAAACTCACCACACCAAAACTAACCACAATTAAACTCACCACTCCAAAATTCACCACACCTAAACTCACCACACCGAAACTTACTACATTAAAACCCTCCACACTAAAACTTCTACTGGGAAAAACTCTACGGGGAAGAATTCTACGGGAAAGAATTCTACCGGGAACAATTCTACCGGGATGAATTCTACGTTGAGAATTCTACGGGAAAGCGTTCTATGTGGATTTCACGGGGAAGATTTCTACTGGGAATAATTCTGCGGAGAAGCGCAGTCTGAGAAAAAATTGTCTTAGAGAAAAGTTGTTTTGTCGGAGAATTATTTGGTTACCACATTTATAAAACCAATAAAAAAATTTCAACAGCTAAGCACGGGCCCCTCATATAAATAAATAATAAAATGTTTTTTATATTAATAAAATCGCTCCATATCTTTGAATTCAGAAAATCTTGGCACGAGTCGTGCACGGGTCCAGCTAGTAGAAAATAAATGGTAAAAGTCAACACTTGGTGTGTCACTTATTTGACTTCTTCTTCTTCTTACCGGGTGTAACAAAATAAACAGTTTAAAGCTGCTATAAAATTTAACAGCTTTTCTTCAACATCGTTGTTGTTGCCAAGACGGTTTTCAGACGCCTTCATTGTTTTGTCCTTCAACATCCTGTCGAGTTTCCGTGTGTTGTATGTATTTGCCTCTCTATCCTGTGCGACGGCTGCCATTTATTTGCCTTGCTTCAGAATGTGTCCGCCAGGGTCATTGTTTTGCACTTCCTCCCTGCCAATAGCCCCGTTTTCCCATCCACAGTGTGCCACATTGTTCAAACATCTGGCGCAACAGTTTGTTGCAATTTGCCTCCTGACAGTTTCATCGGAATTCGTATTCTTTACGGCGATACAAGGAAAACGATGTCCTTGGCTCATTGCCTACTGGCTGCGTCACAATTTGCGACATGCGACCGGCAGTTAACGCCAAGTTCAGTAACAATAATCGTTGTGGCAACAGTTTACGAAAGCTCGTTACTATTGCAATGGAAAGACGTTCGTTCCGTTTCATTCGAAGAACTCGAAGTTTGGTCGCTTGTCCGCATTTTATGTACATTTGAGTAATAATACTACTTACTACTTAGGCCGGATCGAAATTTTTTCCCAGAGTTGTAATAGGGCTACAGAGTTTGCCACAAACAATTTGAGAATGAAGTTAAAAAAATACTCTAAAACCTTTTTTTTAATTTTTTACCATCTAATTAGATGGTAAATTAAATTACTTAAATAAAGTTGTTTTCGACTAGAATAGGCTCAAAAAATTAGAGTTATAATTTATTAATATCCAAAAATTAATATCAAAAATTCATAAATTTTGAAACAAATCTTATGCTCGCGCATAAAATTTTTATTTCGATTCGCCCAAATGTACATAGATCTCGAATACTTCAAATACCATGAACAGTCCTCAAATTAAAACCATTATCGAAACCGCGTTATTGTAAAAACCACATCGTTTTTATCTCGGTACGGTTGCGGTTTCAATTTAAGATGTATGACAACCATTACGATGCCGAAACATTTCTAATTAGTGCATATATAACAAGAGAAAAGTAATATCAGAGTTCCTTATTCGAAAGAAGATGTACAGTGAACCAAAAAAAGTAAATAATGAAAAAGTTCATTCTCACAATGAATATTTCATTAAAATTGGTCTAATGCAACCATTCATTGTAACAACGAATATTTTATTGTACTTCAATGAATACATTTATTGAATTACCGCAGTATTCGGTAATATTATGAACTATTTTATTTACTGTGTACCTACTAACTACTTTGTGGATTATTTTCACTGATACTTATATTTATTAAAAATATCTAAATAAGTAGTACTTCAAATTTAAAACCAAAATTTAAATTTTAATATATGAATCAGTTCCCAAGAAACCATTTTGTGGCAACTTGCGTGGTAGCCACACAATTGCCATTATAGTGTTTGTTCCAAATTAAAAGGTTTGTTCCAAATTTGACACCCAATTGCGAGTCAAAAAGCCCTGGGGCGAGGCTTAGTTGCCTAAAATTTTGATCCCTTAAAGTTTCGGTTCACCTATTTGGAACTTGAACTGTAATTTTAAATGTTGAACTTGTGTGGATTAAAAATAATAAAGATTATACGCAGTGCCATAAGCGTAAATGTTTGTCATGTAATAAAACTGCACATAATCTCAAAAATATGATAAGGCATAATATAACTCTTTACGAACAGATTTTTCGGAAAACTACTAACTCTAATTTTACAAACGGTTCAAGTTTTTGGGTTAAAGCTTGTATTCTACCCTCTCTAATTTTTGCGCGCACCTAAAAAAATGCAATTTGTGAAAAATGTTTAAAAAAGTGATTTTTTGTTATTTCTTAAATTAAACTATTCCGACTGTCCTTTTTTACAACCCAACGTTCCATGGATATATGTTGTGGATATAATAAATATTTTGTGTATAACATTTATACCATTTTAAAGTTAATTAGCTATAATATTAATAAACATGTTCCTATTAGATTCTTCATTATATACTTGCAACATATATGGAATTTAATACATTTTTTTTTTAATTTGCCACTATATTACCAAGTCATAACAACAAAGTTAGCTCCGCCCATTATCGTATACGTTCCATTATCGGAATGTATGACTTATATATCACAGCAGTGTGACATATTATTGCATATTATCCCACACATGTTCTTAGCCACCGCTTTGGAACTAAATTTATGTTCCATTATCAGAATGTATGACTTATATATCACAGCATTGTGACATATTATTGCGTATGTTCCATACATGTTCTTTGACATTGCTTTGCATATAAAAAATACTAGTTTCCAACACTGGTGTTAGAGTTAACTTAAAAGCTACACATTTGCCACAAACGTTTGTGGCTATTGTCGAGCCGTGGTTACTTGAGCTTTTTACCAAAGAAAAAAATCAGTCTATTTGTAACCAAAAGAAAAATTTTAAATTAATAACAACTAAAAATTAACTCATATTTTTTCAGTTATATTATGCCATTTTACATTTCCTGGTAAACGGAGAGTGCACTATTTACTGGGAAAATTATTATTCCCTGCGTGAAAGTAACGACTACTTTCAGTGAACTATTGAAAGTCTTAATAATTTACATTAAAGAAAAACGAAATGCTGATATTGTGCAGACACTTAATGTTCAATCTACTGAGAATATACATTTTTATTATCAATAACCTTAGTTGATTTCTCCCCTACTATATAAAAGCAACTAAATATATTTCCCAAAAATCGATTTTATTGCATTTTCTGGGATATTCTTTTGTTACCTTTCTTTTAGAAACTTTGTGGTGTTTCTAAATTTAGTAATTTTAAAAAATCACTAAGCCGACAAACTTGTAGTTATTTTCCATTTAATTTCTACCGAAGCAACCACGGCTCGACAATTGCCGCAAAATATTGTGGCATATGTGTACCTTTTAAGTTACCTCTGTCACCAGTGTTGCGAACTAATAATATGTAGTCCCAATGAGCTGACTAATAGCATGTATGGAATATACGCAATAATAGCTGTGTTCCCGTGGCAGTTAGCCCAGATCTATTTCACGGGAACGCCAACGGTTCTATTTTGAGAAACTTGGCATCACTTTTTCTCAACCAGCCTTTCTGACATTTCCATGACATTTAGACAAATATAATTTAAAATTAGTTTGTGTTAAAATTTTGGTAGAAACGGAATTTACATAAATCCCTTCTCATTTTATTTTCGGTACAAGTCCTTTATGTGCAGTGTTGCAATTATCATCAAAAATGCGACCGTGCTCATTTAAATAGATGGCCTACGAACAATTCATAGTGACTGACGACACGTCTTGTTTCACGCGAATAAAAAAATGAAAAGTTATGCGGTTTAACCGTCTCACTTTTTCTATTCCTTCCTACGTCCAAGCGCCCTTAGCCAGGAAAATTTAATTTGATTTTCATCCTCTTAAATTATAAAAAAACGTGTATTCGATTTTTGAAGAGTTCCAGGAGCCTGCCGTGGTTCCTTGAACTCATTTGGAAGATCGTGATCAGTTGTTCGTTCTTTTGAAATGGTTCGTTCTTTTGATAGTTGACCCAATTATCTCCCTTACCATAATAATATTGTAAAAGAGTAAAAAAATTCGAATTAATAATATTTTTTCGAATTTATTATGCTTAATAATTTTTATTTTATTTTCTAAAACTTTTCACTTTTTTTAATTCGTATACCCAAATTTGTCGTTTACGATTTTTTTGAATAAAACAGCATTGAAATCTATGAGATTTGCTAAGTTATAATGCAAAGCACAAGAATGGTGTACAACTGGGCATTAAGAAAAAAATGCTCAAAAATTGGTATATTTTTAGCCTAAAAATGAGTACTTTTTGCTGCATATCTCAGGTCCTGTTAAAGGAATTTTAAAAATTGATATGTATATATAATTTGTGTTCTGTTATGCATGTTTTGAATAAAATAAAATAAGTCTGACATTATAATCAACGCTTATCAACCAATAGAATCCTCAAAAACGCGGTTTTTTCGTTTTTGTCAAATATCCTTGATACTGGAAGTGTGGGGAAAAACTGAAAACGCCATTGTTCTTAGAATGTCCAAATCCATAAGAATATGTAACTTTCATTTCTGGTGGTAAAATGGGTGCGCACAGTGTAATACTTGTATACATACTTAAATAGCCTGAATTTACTTTTTAACTATTTTTCACAAATTTTATAATACATTTTCAGATTAAATGTTATTTCCCGGCTTTCCCAGAAAACATAATTTGTATTTACCGTTTCCCGGGAAAAGATTATTAACGTTACCCTCTAGTGTGAAACATATCTTGGACATGTTTCAAAATTCTTCGTTTAATGTAGATATCAATGAAATAATTCTAACATGTTTATACCCTACACTAAGAGTGAAAGGGTATATTCAGTTTGGTACGCCGTTTGTAACACCCAGAAGGAAGCATCTCCGGTATGGAAAAGTATATATATTCTTGATCAGCATGACCAGCGATGTCTGTCTGTCCGTCTGTCTGTCTGTCTGTTGAAATCCCTACTACTTTTAAAATTGAAGAGCTAGATAAATGAAACTTATAACTTAGATTACTAATATACCTACGGTCCATTGTGACCTATGATCCGACCACTTATGTTCAAATACCTCATATAAAATGTACATATAAATATCAATTTTTATGTATACGTGCTTAGGTAAACTTTTTTGGTCAAATATATATTGACATCATGCTCAAATACATGATAATAATGTTTTCCGGCGAAAAGACCGGTTCACAAAAAAAAATCGAAGTTCGGTACACCTACCCATTTGTAAATATGGGTATCAAATGAATGGAAATTCTTCAGCTATTGAATGTTTGTAATTATTTTCAGGATTCGTATACCCTGGTGACCTATATTTGAATGGTAACCACACATATGTGTAGGGTATTTATAGTCGGCTTAGACCGACTATAATTTTGATAATCCTAACTATCATAATTACACCTACTTTAAAATTTCCCATGTGATCTAACCTTCCCAACTGGTTGATATTAAACTCAAAATATTTTGATATACTCTATTTTCGTATTTCAAACGTTTCGTTTGTTTCGCTTTTTGAATTGAACGTTTGTTCAATATTTTAGTTTTGCCAACTATTTTTTAATATACAAACATTTTATATATATTTTTTTTACTTTGTCGTATGATTTAGATGCTGGCAACAAAAAAAACTCTCAAAAAGTTCGTTTGATACATGAATCAAAAATTGTAGGCGCACGATATTCAACCGATTTTGAAACGAATGGTAGCCGATATCTTTGTCATCGGGAAATACATGATCGAGGGTAATTTATCGAAAATGAAACTATTTCTACATCAACTCGATATCTGATACTATGTAAAACAAGAATATCATCCCTGCAGTGTAAGGCTAACCATAAATAAATCTGTACTAGAATATAGACCAGTTGAAGATCTACTAGTTCATATTATGAGACAATATACCAGTTATGAGACTAGATTTAAAGTTCCGGTTGGATTGAAATGAGTAGAAATATGATTTTTGTGGATTATCATCCAATTGAAATTTTTCTACGCAAAAATCATCCGAAGATCCTCTAATACCACCTTTTTACATATTTTACATCACATAAATATTTTACAACTTTTTCGTCTATATCCAAACAATACTATTTGTCATTCTACTGGTATGTTGCATAGTACTACTAGTGCAAACCTTTTGCAGAGTAGGACAATTGTATTTTCCTATGACATCGCCATGTAAAAATACCAGTTGGTTATATGAAAATAGAATCGATTTTTAACTAGTAGTGGTATATTTAACTACTTATTTTATTAGATAATAACTAGTTGGTTACACTGCAGGGATTCTACACCATTTATAATTGCAATTGAGAGCATTCCATTTTAAATTGGAAACTGAGAAATTGAGAAAATTTCAAATAGAAATGAGATTTTCAATTTTAAATTCGAAAAATGTCAAATGAAATTGAGAGTTTTTTCATTTAAAATTGATAAAATTTCAAATGAAATTTAGATTTAAATTATAAAATTATAGATAATTCGCTTTTTTCTGGTCAAATACATATATTATCGTAGAATTCTTAATTTGGAGGGGTCAAAATTTCAATTTCAAATGGAAATATCACAATTATAAATGTTTTTTTCCTAATATTTATAGCTTCACTCAATTTCATTTGTTAATTTCTCAATTTTAATAGGAAAATTTCAATTTCATTTAGAATTTTCGCAATATCAAATGATGAATTTCAATTTAATTTAAAATTTTCCCAGTATCAAATGGAAAATCTGAATTTTAATTTAAATTTTCTCAACTTCTGTTGGAAATGTTTGTTTATTACCGAAAACGACAATTGGGTCATTGATATGGTAAGCTATCGTCTGATTTATTTGAAACATTTCAGTACAAAGTAAATCCAAAAAAATGTATTGAATTAAACAAAATAACTGTCGTATATCCCTACGTTAAAAAATAACAACAGGTAATAAATATTTTTGCGCATTTTCAATTTTATTTATGCCTTTCTATAGATAGATTTGTAATAATGAACTTGGCTAAAGCTAGATTCTGTTTTTTTTTTAACATCAAACGATTTAATATAATGCATATTTACAGAAGAAGTATTAAGGCTAAAAATAGTTTAGTCTTAATTTTAATATGTGTTGGAAGTGACTCTGATGAAGCGACACTCCAAACACGTAGTAGAAATAAAATTCACCAAATACATTTTTTATAAAACCCTTTTGTAGGTTTTTTGATTATTAGAAAAAAAAAAAACAGTTTATAAAATATGTTCTCATTATTTGATACAAGTAGTCTCATAGAGCATAAATTGGCAGATTAATAATGATTTCAGTAAACCAATTGTTGAGACTTTTTAATATGTAGTTGGTGAGTTGTACTTCTACAAGGTTATATGTAGAATATTTAATTTATTGGGTAGCATTTGCTCCTGTTGTGTGGTATGTGTCGTAGTAGAAGGTAACATTATCCTGTCTCATGACACATTTGGAACCACTAGTCCTCTGTAAGAGCTACGCGAAGCAACGTTCGTCGCACCCAGCCTTTGTGATTAGAACTAAGCCAACAACACTAAGCCTTAAATGTCTATAACTTATTGTTTAATCTAATAAGTAATAATGATAATAATTTATTATAGTTAGGTATAATATTTTATTAATAATATGTTGATGGATGTTGTCTTTTTGTTTTGTTTTTGCTTTTGTATATTTGAATTGAATTGAAAAGCACTTAAAGTTACATAATCTGGATATTTTATTATTTCGTTTAGTTGTTTCATACAAAAAGCAGCCAATGAGAAGAATTATTTTTCATAAAAATAAAGTCACTTTTTGCTCCGTGAGGCGCAGACGCTGCAACTTTGACTATTTCGCGCACAAATAGCCACAAAGACAACGTGACTTAAAATACCTACATTATTTTCAATTATTTATTCATTTTTTTCACTTTTCTCCACTTAAAACGAAATTCATCTAATAGATAAAATTAAGAAATTAAAATATTTACAGAATTATTAATCATTTGTGAAATCATAGAACCGATTATGATTTTTATAGTTTTAAGTTTTAACTTTGTGTTTTTTTTTTCATAAAAAAGTTGCTTTGGTATTTTGTGATACATTTTCGCATGGTTGGGTTTTTAAAAATTAGAATTCTAAATAGTAGCTAAATTTCCAAACATATTCCGCGCGTACGCAGTACTTGCTGCTTGCTTCCATCCTTTCATTCTTCCTTTCGACTGCAGCAACTGCTTATATATTAAATTCATTTAAGGACTACAACACAACCCGTCGCCGCCGGAGCAAACTTTGTTCTACTCGCAGCTCGTTCCATACTCCTGCAAGTTTACGATAAACTTTTTAAGTAAAATCCTGCTCTGCTGTCTGCTGCACATCCTGCGGCTTGCTCTACGAGGACAACAGCGAAGCCGACTCCTGCATAGCTGCTGCGGCGATTGTTGTGTCCTCCGCTGCCTCTGCCGCCGACGCTGATGTTGCGCATTGCGTTGTAGCTCCTACTGCAGTCGCGGCCGCTGCTAGTTTCTCAGCTGCTTCCCGCCTGACAGCCGCCGCCGACGTGTTGGCGACTAGCACGCCCGTGTATTGAACGCCATTCAGTTCGAGGTTGACGCACAGCTGCTGCTCGCCGTTGGCGTCGTTGCCTGTAAAAAAAATAGAATGGTTGAGAAATGTTTTCCAGTATTCAAAGCTTGTTTATTTACCGTTGCGTTCCACGCGGAATTGCAGGCCCGACAGCAGACTCAACGTTTGCAGCGGACTAAAGTCGGTGGCTGCACTGGAAGCGCCATCACGCTGCTGCGGCTGCTTTGCCAGATGAATCTTCTTCGTTGATACAGGCGAGACATGACCGTTAGTTGCGCTGGCCGATGTTGAAGGCGAATTCTCGATGGCCGAGTCGTCCGACTTGTCGTGCTGGCTGCTGTGATGATGATGATGATGGTGCAGATGGAGGCCGTTACGTGACCGACGCTCTTGGTTGTCGTCCGTGGATGAGTTGGCCGTTGTGTTGTGCTCGCCAGTCTCCGTTACATCCTCGCCTTCACCATCGTCGTCATCTTCTTCGGCGTCGTGCTCACCGTCGGAGTCGTGCTGCGACTTCAGGTGGAAGTTGGCGTTTGTCATGCCAGGTGGCATATAGAAATTTCCGGGGAAACCAGGCGGCACCATTCCGCTGCGTTTCGCGGGCGGTGGCAGATGCTGGTATTCGTCGCGTTCCACAGGTTCCGGCGAAGCTGGTTCACGTTCGCGCTTAATGGCGCTGAGATTCGGTGGCGATTCGGAGAGGTTCAGAGCTTCGCTGCTGGAACGAAAACGTGGTTTGTGTATGTGATAAGTATGGTGGGTGTATGAGGTTTAGAGCCAAAACTACAGCAAGTTATTCACAATAAACAATTCTTTTTTTAATTTTATATATTTAGCGATAAATAAGAAGCCGTATTACATGTAGATCAACTGTTTTTGTTTATATTGAATATGTGCTTCTCTTACCGTTGTGGTTCAACGCCGCCGAGTGCGCCGCCACCACCTTGCGGTGATGTGTTCACTGATGAGGGCGGACTCGTGTTGTTGTGGTACATTTGCCAGAGTGCGACGCGCGACATTTCCAGTGCGTTAAGCGCCTCGCGTGTTGTTATCTCCGGACTCTGCGAGCGCTGCCGCTGCAATTGCTGCTGCTGTTGAAGTTGCTGTTGTTGCTGCTGTTGATGTTGTTGCTGCTGCTGTTGCAGTGGTGTCACTGAGGGCTCCTTCTTGCACTGGATCAGCTTCAAATACTCCATCATGCGCTGTTCGATTTCGTGCGTCACCAGGTTGGGAACCTGGCCGAATGAAGGCGCCATCAGTCTGTGGTGTGCGGCCGCAGCGGCGGCAGCTGCCTGTGCCTGAGGATTGTTGGCGGCGGCGTGTGTCACAAGCGCTAGCGGCGACATTTGCTGCATGCCGCCGGGAAGGGATTGGCGAGCCATTTGTGGCTGTAAAGAAATTATTGCTGATTAATATTCGTTGGACATTGAATGTGACGACGACGATGTACTCACCATCTGCATCTGATTGTGCATCGCTTCAAACTGGCCGTAGCTGGAGCGGCGACCCTCGCGGCGATTGCTCTCGATGGCAGCCTGCAGTTCAGCGGGGGAGCTGAGGTTTTTCTTCTCGGACTCATACGGATAGAGATACTTCATGTACCTGAGGAGATTAATTGGTACATATTAAAATTTTGATTTCTTTCGGAATTAAAAAAATCGAATTTATTAAACAAGTTTTTGATTAATTCAACCGTTGATCAAATAATGATTAATTTGAATACAATTCTTGTTTAATTTTAAAATAATCAGACATCTATTAATCTGAAAGTTGATTAATCCGAAATTTTGATTTTGTTTTACAATTAAATGGATACAGATTAATAAACATTTTGATTAATCGCATTCCATATAAATTTAAAAATTATAATGAGCTTGAATAACTTATTAATTTGCATTCTTACAAACTCTTCAGATATATTTCTTTTTTTTCAGATTTATATCAAATTATAGAGTGAACATAGTTTAAACAATAAACAAAACTTGCAATTTTATTACAATCAAACAGGTTTATTAATGATGTTGATTAAAGGTTCGCCTTTGAGTGGCCTAATCATGGGTTTGAGTTAGTTAAACATTCAATTAAAGCTGCTAGCGCGCGTCTTCGTCGCTTTGCCTCCCATTAACGCCACACAAGCCATCATTAAAAGGCAACACGTGATAATTATGATGGACGCAATGCATTTAATTATTAATTGACGCGCACCAACGAAGATCGATCAACAGCAAAACCAAATAACAGGGTCTAACAAAAAGCGAAATACAAATGAAACGAAGCAGGACGGCGGTAGGCAAAACGGAACAGTACGATGTATGGAAAATCACCTGGAAGAATGAAGCACTGAGTGGTTTTGCGCTCGGCGGCCACCGGCAGGCACAAGTGACGCGAAGGGTCCCTCAGCGAGCATCATCCTTATTGCCTCAGTGTTATTGTTATTCTTAGTAGTTTTTTCTGTACCTTTTTGTTTTTTTTTTTTATTTTCTTATTCACAGTATTACTTGAAAAGTGCTCAACGTGAATTACCGTGTAAATATTGAACACATCGAGCAATGTAAAATAAACAAAGTGTCTGACCGAGACACACTGATGAGGGACAGACTAACGATCACATCAGACGAAAGGATGCATCAGAGTGCGTATCGGTAATTAAATGTAGTATTTAGTAAAATGGAGTAGAATTTCTATAAAAAAATTAACTGTTTTAAAATATACAGATTATCCATATCTATCTATATATATAAAACTTTTGGTCCGTCTGTCAGTCAGTCGGTCAAACACAAAAAAAACACAAAAAAATATACAAAAGCAAAAATACAAATACAAAAGTTAAAGCACAAAACAAAAACAAAAAAACAACAGCATACTAATAAAAAAAAAAAAAAAAAAACAAATGCACAAAAATAAAAGCAAATTCACAAATCAAAAACACAAACAAAATAAAATAAAATAAAATTAAAATCATAAAATAAAATTAAAATCATAAAACAAAAGCAAAACCTCAAAAGCAAAATAAAGAAACAAAAGCAAAAAATCAAAAACGCAAGAACACAAAAAGTGGAAACAAAAACAAACACACAAAACAAAAAAAAAGAAAAGCAAAAATTAAAAGTAAAGACTCAAAACAAAAGCAAAAACAATTAAAATCACAAATCAAAAACACACACAAAATAAAATAAAAATCATAAAACAAAAACAAAACCACAAAAGCAAAAAATCAAAAACGCAAGAACACAAAAATTAGAAACAAATGCAAACACAAAACCAAAAAAAAAAGAAAAGCAAAAATACAAAATTAAAAGCAAAGACTCAAAACAAAATGCGCCAATAATTCTACATTTATAAATCTTTAATTTATATCGTTCATTTTCAGTCGAACGAATAAACGAAGTAAAATCGATTATAAATATCAGTTATTCGACAAATAGATATATCTGAAAATTGACTAAAAAGCTGATACTATTTATAAAGTCGACTTTACTACGTTTATTGGCTTTACAAATAATTATAAAAAAAAACATTTAAATTTAATTTATTCATTTGTCTATCATATCAAAGGACAAACACAATTAAGGATGTTATGGATTTCGAATATTCTACACATCAATTAAAGAGCAATGATTAGTAAAACTATTTTAGTTGCTCCGGGCCTTTAGAATAAAATGGATCAAATCTACTACGTATCTACTACATTGCACGGCGTTAACCCTGATGCCGACACTGGTATTGAGGCGGCCGGTTACCGCGCGCAGTTAGCCCGGCAAACAGGGAAAACAACGACCTGACGACCGTTTAGTAATCACAACAATAATAACAACAATCAAACTGCGTACATGCTGCTGATGATGATGATGACGATGACGACGAAGATAATAATGATGCTGCGGATGCGGATGATGGGTTACATGATGGCTCATCAGGCCAGGGCAGGCCATGTCGTTGCTTGCATTGACTGTGCTTAAAACAACACTTGAGCTCGGATTGCTTTTCCATTAGCATTTTTTAATTTAATTAACACAATAAACGTTGAAGCTGAATTTCAAATTGAATTTTTAAATTCCACAGGTTGCACTCAGCGATGTCTCGCAGTCATTTATTTAAATATTTGCTGAGCCTCATCGCTGCCTACCTTCCGTCTGTCTGACTGCCAGCCTACAATTGATTCAAACGTTGCATTCAAAGTAAAATAAATTTAAGCAAATATTAAATCGTTTTTCCTTTGGTGCGGCATTTTCCAAAGTTGATATTGTTGATCGTCATCATCCTCATCACAGCACGCACTTGATTATGTGGAAATTAAGCCTATCGCTGCCTAAGTTTGTGTGAGTGAAAGATGCGTCTGTGCGACGGCAAAGGATCAGGACCCACAAAGGCGGCACCCACAAAGCAAAAAATTGCTCAATTGACACCATTACATTGCTGTCTAATGGCAGCGCTTACATTAGCATGTCCAAAATCATATTTGTCTGAGGCTGGCTCTATGTCGCCGAATCCAGCTACGCCTGCGCGCAGCCCGCATTCAAATTCAATCAAGTTTGTGGCTTAAGTCTTTTGTTTTCTGCGAACATTAATGAATTTATTTCAATAAATAACGAGCACAAAGAATATTGTGCGCGCCGGCACAAAGCAATAACCTCAGCAGCCTACATACGACGTACGATCGATCGTCGTTGTTGTTCTGCATTTTGAGCCGCATGTCAAATTGCCGCGCAGTTGCATGCGTCAATCGCAGTGCCGCGTTTGAACGTCACGCAACGCAGGCGAAGAGCAGTCAAATCCATCAGCGCAGAAACAACATCTGAAATCCGTGTATTGGCCAATTTTAGTTTATAGTTGACATGGTGGCGGCGGTCACATGACCCAGTAGAAAATGTTTCGTATTTTTGCAAGCAACTTTAAGCACTATAACAGTGTCTGGTTAAGGTTTATCAGTTAAAGAATAAATACTACAAACAGTATTAGATACATACTTAAGTACAACATTAATTGATACAAATATTTACCACATTACAAAACATAAACATTCCTACAAACCAATGACGATAATTTTTAAATTCGATATAATAACGATCAATTTTCGATAAAAAACTCAAAGTATTGGAAAATTTAATTGCATGTTCTTTAGAATTTATGTCAAAAATAAAACTTTCTGAACAAATAAAATTTTTTTTATCGAAAATAAAACCATTACCGATATCTATAACGACAAAAACAACGAAAGCATTTAGGTTAGATAGGTTCATTTTTATCGAAAACCGTATCTTTTTTGTATCATTATAACTAACGAAGACGACAATTTGTGAATAGTCGAATTTAGTCGAACTCGCACACACCCTTAAGGTGCGTGCAAGTTTGTCTAAATTTAAAGACAAAACTAAATTGTCAGATTTTTATTCGATCGCTTTAGGTAACCGATATTTGGTAAAGTCGGCAATAAAACGATTTATGATCTGTTGCTTTGCTGTCATTCAATTCAGATTGCTTTGAAATTTGCTAAACTATAATAAACACTGCATTACCGATAAACAGAATATGAGATTGAAAATATAAATCATATTAATTCGATTCCTAGCTCTATACTGCCAAAAATGGTGCATAGAGCAAACGAATTCTCAGGCGTCGTATATGTTACAGCGATTACGAATTAAATAGATCCAAAACGGATCATATTTGCAAAAACTACTAAAAAAAATAAAAAATGGATAAAGAATAAATATTCCACAAATACATTCATAAAGTAATGACTTCTTTAAGTAGACTCTAGTATTTTTCTCTACTGGGTTGTAGTCGATCGCTTGCCGTGGCCCGACGCATGCTACAACAATTTCATTAAAATACAAGAAAGGCTTAAATCAAAAAGCCAGCTATTAAAATGGTAATAAAAATACTGCCAAAGGAACTGGCCGGCCGAAGGGTACTCAGCAACTGCGAAAGTGTGGAAAGGTGGTAGATGCAGCTATGGGCGTGGGCGATTTATGACGATGTCTGTATGTGTGTGTGTAAGTCTCGGTATGTTTACGATTTAGTTTGAGAGCTTTTGGCAAATGAAGTAATTAAAATAAGGCGGTGCTTTAGACTGCATGCATTTGCTACAGCCTTTGATTGGTATTTAATTTGAAAAAAAAGAAGAAAAAAAAACAATTTGAAATAAGTTATGAATATGTAGTATTTAAATTTTTTTTATTTTATTTTTATGTTATATTTTGTGCGTCGTTGTTTTTGCATTTTATGCTAATTTTATTATCGAATTTATTCATTGCTGCCGCGCTGATAAGCAACTGTTGCTGTGTGCGTTGGTTGCAACAGCAACTACATCGACCACAAATTGCCGCGTGTGTTCGTGCAAATATTGTGCAAATTAACACAATAATGCGGGCCGCTTTTATTGTTGCAGTCGACATCCATTAAATGCATTAAATATGTTAAAAATTTAATTAAAAAACAGACAGAGCGAAGCGATGCAATGCAACACGGCAACGGTCAGCCAATGAGAAGAGCGAGCGAGCGCGCGCGCGAATTTCAAATACTAAACGTCAAAATAAAATGTCCAACAATATGGCGCGGCGCTGTTGCAATTGTTACAGCTCAACAATAACTTTGGCGCAAACATTAATTTTTATTTTTTAATTTTTTTAATTTTTTATTAAATTAAGTAAAGACAGCAGCAATAGTCGTCCAAGTACAGCACCTTCAATTGTTGATTTAGCAATTTTTGCATATGCGGTAAATAACAGCAATATGTCTGTCTGTCTGTCCGTCTGCCTGTCAGTCAATGACTTGTTGGGTGTTGCTTGTTGCCGCACAAAAACATGGCTCAAACACATGACATGACACTGGGCTTGTAGCCAACCAAAGGCAGCAAATTGAAATAGAAAAAAAAAAAAGAAAATCAAATTTAAACGGCAGCAACATTGTTGTTGCGTCTGTCTATTTATTGGCAATTATTGTTACATTATTGCTGTGGCCCCGTGCAGTCAAAGCCACGTTTGTTGTGTGTGCGTGCCTCGCAAGTCTGTCCTGCACCGTCGTTCATCACCACCGCAACATGTCACTCATTCGGTGTTCGGTGCCACAGACAACGAACGCGCTGTGCCGCATTTCAATTTTGCGACATCGACTTTGCGTTAGAAAAAAGAAAATGGCGCAGCCGCAAAGACAGACAGACACCCAACCAACCAGCCGGCCGCCATTGCTGTCGCCACATTGTTGACAATCATTTTATTGTTGCTGCGGTCGGCTTCGTCGTCATGGGCTGCTTATAATGCGATTTATTTTAACCTCAGCTTATTTCGAACGCTTTCACCAATTTGTAACTCATTTGGGTACGTGTGATGGGTGTAAAATTTGCAAGTTTTGTTTGGTATAGTTTACAAAAACAAAAAAACAAAGAAAAGAATATAAAAATTAAATGTGGCATAGTACTTACTGTGTGCGAAGCGTAAAGGCGGCGCTCGTGATGCTCGACGGCAGATTCAGCCCCTTGATGATCTCCTGCCACAGCTTCTTGTTGATGACGTCGACAAGTCCGCCGCGCGCGATAACCAGGTTGTAGAGCTCATACAGATCCAGAACTGACTTGGCCATGATGGGCAAACGATTGATGGGAGTGCCTGGAATATGTAAAAGTGGAATTGAATTTTTTAGGTATGCAAATTTTATGATTATTTTTATAAAATAAAATATTCTCGAACTTAGTATGTTTTTCCAATGGACCTTAACATTTAAATCTCATACTCAGTTTTTTGATATGGCCTAAAGTTGCTAAGTTATTAGGTATAACATTTTTGAGTTATTACGTAAAACGAAAAATAATGAAATTATTGTGTTTTTTTGATATATTTTGAACTTTGAATTCTCAGTAATTTGAATTTTCTACCGGACATCTTTTGTATACCATTGAGAATACTTGAGGTAATATTTTGTAATAAATCCAAAGAAATTCAGGTGGATCTGCTCAAAGTCATGACCAGTCAAATGCAAATAATATAAATTTACCTATTATTTTATATTATCTACCAATTATTGAACAACATCTATGGTTTTTATAATTAAAGAATAGTATATATTATATATCAAACTAGATCTATAATTCAATGTTTCCTCTTAATTTTATTTAGTAGAAAAAAAATAGATCTATAAATCTATGTTTCCCCCGACATCGTGGATAAACAAAAAAATAGATCCCTCATTTGTTGTGTGATGTTATTTTTACAAATTCCATATTTACATTTTTAATAATTAATTTTTATATAATTAGATTTTTAATTTATTTTTGTAATTATTTTTAATTTAGTTTTTTTTTATAATTTTTTTTTTTTATTTTTTTATTTAATTTTTTTTTATTTTTTTATTTAATTTTTTATTTTTTTTATTTATTTTTTTATTTAAGTTTTTTTTTATAATTTTAGTTTTTTTTATTTTCTTTTCAATTTAATTTAACACAAATTTTCAATTTAATTTCATGCAATATTCAAAACCGTTCTCTCCCCCAAGACAGCAGACATCACCACCGTCAAAACAACGCAAACGTCAAAAAGTGACAGCCCTAAAAGTGCGGCAAAAGGAGTAACTTAATACACTGCATTAGAACATAAACAAACAAGAGAAAATTTATAAAAACGTACGCAGGTCATATGAAGCACTTTTTACAGTAAATTTTCTGATTTGTAAGTCTTTCGGAGGTGACGGCGACGACGAGACGAGGTGGCCCCCTCTGGAAGGTGTTTGGTTTGCAAGACGATGACGACGACGTCGATCGCAGCATATGTTTGATTTCCATTTCAATAGTGGCTGCTTCTGCGTTTTCAGTTTTCAATTTAATTTTTCAAAATTAATGGAAATCAAAGCAATTTGATCGACAGTTTTAAAAATACGACAACAGCCGAAGCAGCCAGTAGTCAGGCAGGCTGTCATGCTTGTGCCGGTTGGTGACAGTGACGGAAGAAACGAACAAAACGTCAAAAAGATACCTTGACGATAGACGCACAATAATCATGAAATTTCATAATAGAATGAATATTAATTTAAAAAAAAAAATCATTGATAATTTAAAAACTAAAAAACACACAAAAAACAAATTTTAGACGTTGAAATATATGCTTCATTGGAGTATCAGACTTTAATGATTGTGGCAACCATTTGTTTAGACTGATACAATTATATTGTGATGGGAATATGAACTCTCGAATTCTTCATTTCTTGATATATTTGATCATAAACCGAGTAATTGCATAATTGCAGGAATCATGATATCATTACCAAAAAAACGAATGCTATTTTCCGACAATTATCCATCAAGCATCGTATGTTTTGGCTAAATAAATGTGCAACTCGTCATAATTACAGCAATCAAATATAATATTGTTTTATAATATATTTGCCGCAATCATGATAATATTAGCTGAAAGATAAAATAGTGAAAAATTCTTATTTTTTTAAATTTAATTGAATAATTTTATATATAAAAATTCATGTGTATGCACAATATGATGAATTTACTTTTGCCAGGTCTCAGATATATAGAAAGGTACTATTTGATCCAGAAAAGATCAATACAAGCTCAGAATAGTTGAATTTATGTAAACGGAGAAATTTGTTTAGTGATGTATAAGACGTTCACAAATTATATTTTTTTCTAAATTTCTTTTTTATGAGTTATATTCATGAATTATATATAATACTATAAGAAATTACAAATTTCATGCATACAATACTGAAAATCACTGTGAATTTATTATGAATAGGATACATAAATTTTATAAATAATAATTACAGGCGAAATTATGAATATTTACTCATCACTTGTATTTCATATTGCATTTAATTTTCTTAATACGCAATTCACACTAGTTATGAAAAACCTATTACAATTATTCATGATTTATGAATGTATTATACATAAAACATGAGTAAACATACTCATAATTTTATTCAATTAATCATAATAATTAATTTTTATGATAATCATGTATTATGAATAAAAACCGAATCATTATGATTATTTATTCATGGCTGGATATCATGAATGATTTTTGCGAAATCATGAGAACATTTCAGTCCGTGTATTAAATGAAGAGAAAATATTTATCTGTCGCATGATATAACAAATTTTAATTTCAATTTATGTATTAATCAATAAATGATAAAAATATATTTAAATTTTCAATAACTCTCGGTTCGGAAATTGAGGTCACTGTATAGTGGACATGGGTCACTGTGTACTCTGTAGTTTTCACAAATAAATATATATACTTTGTATCTCATATGAATGCAACAAAAACAAAATTTAAAAAATTAAGTACATTTTTTGTTATGAAATAAATTCAAGTAAAAACTCCAAATATTTTGATTACAGACAAAAGAAATAAAGCATTTTGTCTGAGTTGCGTGTGCACGCCACGTTCTGGCTGCCACTTTTTAGTATGCATTTCGATTTTTATTTTATTTTTTTGGGTTATTTAGTACAGTGCGAGGATCATTAAAAAGTGTACGATCGATCGCTGCGATCATTTTCATAAATAGTTGTTTACAAAAAACGCCGCAATGCTGTTGAACGTTTTCTCGATTCAATCAACATGTCGATCATTTCATTTGATTGATTCCTTTGGGCAAAAGATCATAAAATAAAAGCACAAAATAAAAATGAAATAAAATCAAAAAACGAAAAAAAACTAAGAGCCAGGAATTTTATGATCATTAAATTTGGTTTCAACTATAACTGATGCCGGGGTGCACAGGATTGATCGCCAACTACATAACCAGCATCAATCTGATTCAGAGCTATGCCTTTCCCTGCGCCAATTGATCGTTCGTCAGCAATAGCAACAACATCAATAACAGAATAAAAAAAGAATAAATCTATTTTATTGATTTCCGATAATGATGATGATTTTATTGTTCAGTTCGCCGTGGCAGCCAGGCAGGCACAGCTATTTAGCACATCATATAAATTTTTTACAGTGTAGTTAAATTAATTGCCGCTCATTAAAATCCGATTACTGATTATGTTCTTTACGCTGCACACTTTGTATATAAAACACAACAATATTCAGTAATCAATCGATCGATTGATCGATACCTAGCAACAATAACAGTCGTAAGTATTTTATGATTTTCTATCCAAGTATTTAAATTTTTATAAGTTTGCACTTCCGTATGTCATTTATTATATGTTTGTTCTTTCTTTGTTTCATTATTTCATTTATGGCCGCTCAATACTAGCAGCAAAAACATTTTTTTCATTTTACTATTTTTACATGTAGTACTATGTAGTATGCACAACACGGGTAGTACTCAATTGAAAATCTTGAAAAACTATTTTAAGCGATTTTTCACTCATAATCAATCAACGCGATATGTGACAGTGATGTGTCTGCGTTGGGCACCCACTGATGCCTGCCTCTGCTGCCTGTGTCCACAGCAAGCAGCCCCTCCGCTTTCGGAGCCTTTCGGAGCCACACATGTTAGTCGAGCAGTCACTGAACTATGCGACAGATTAAAATCCATTAAGTTGTCACGTGAGGAAATCTTCAATTCTAGTGAAAAACTGTCATAAAACTGCGCGAAACGACGTCGTAAACGGGGCACAGCATAAGGATCGAATCATATGTATTCTATATAGTTTCTAAATTATCTCGATCCAGATTTTTCAATAAGTGTCAGAATCGTTGAAGGCAGCAGCACTATACTGTGCGGCGCAGCAAACAAGGGAAATAAAAATGTCAAATTGTAAAATGAAAATGTTTTTCAATAATTGATTTTTTATATTAGAATTCAAGGAAACTTTTAGTCCAATCTGATATAAGAATCGATATAAGTATCGAAACTTGTGCAATTAGTTTAGTTCTTATGGGGTGCTACACTTTGTGAGTAAGATTAAATCTGCCCTAGTAGAAATTGGTTTAGGGTCGTGTTGTGAATAATTGTGTAATAATTGTATTTTTTAATTATAGAACAATTATAGAAAACATGATCTGTCTTTCCTAATATGGTATAAATCTATACGCCCTTCAATTTTCGCATGCGAGAATGTCAAACTGAAACTAAATCGTTATTTTACGCACAGAAAGACTCATATTTTAATTAAAATTTATAATACATTATATATCGTTCTAAAAGTAAAAAAGAAACTATTAATTACATTTTAAAAACCATAATATTTGAAACGAAAAAGTCTTTATGTATTTTACAAATTCTGGTTAATAAATATTTTTTAAACAATTAGAAAAGACAAACAAATCTGGAGCGTAACGATTAGTTTCTTGTTCTAATCGAATACCTAGCCAGAAAACTAGTACCGAATACTCGAAGTATACTTTATACATTTATGTGTTCACAAGTAACAAAATACTAGACAAAACCAAAAAGTGACGTAAATACAACGAACTTGTACATTAATATGACAAACAAATTAATCAAATGTGAACCGATGATCGCGTACGTCAATATTGCGTATTGTGTTAATCAACTTAGATTTAATAACACCTTGAAAGATTTTGAAGTACGGTGTACGTTAATATTACGAATGCTATTTATTAAACTCGTTCATAATACTTATAATGACTTTAATTAAATAGTAATTAAATGAAACAAAAGTATTCAAACAAATTTACAGTGAAATTTATTCATGAAATCAATTTTACTGTGAATTTCGGAAACTTAAAAACCATGCTCATCAAATTATTGTCTTGAAGCAGCAGGTTTTTATTGCGCCTTTTCAATAAAATTTGCGCATTCTATTTTATTATTTTTGGTCAGAATAAGAAACAGAAGACCCACTTTTTCAGGTTCACAGCACGCCGTCTTATTTGTTTTCCGCAGTTACACTATTCCTGCATGTAAGAGCTTGAAGATTCCGATACGTAATATTGATAAACGACTACATCAAAACATGTATGATTGTACGTTATATTGATTAACTTGTTCGTCAATATTACTAAAGCAGTTTGATGTACGTCGTTTGTCAATATGACAAACGATACTTTTTTCTGTGTACGCAGCTCAAATACTGTTAAATTTCTCGTAGGAATTTAAAGAGTATTACTCGCTAATGAAAACTAGTCGAAAACTTATCCGTTACTGCTAGGGATTTGAAAAGCTATCAGTAAAACTATAAAATACTGGTAGATGAAAATTTAAAGAGTAGATCCATTCCAATAAAAATAGTCAAGAACTGGTCAAAAACTGGTATGTTCCCAGTAAAACTAGCAAAAACTTGTCGGTTATTGTTAGGAATTTGAAGAGTAGATCCCTGTCAGTGAAACTAGTCTAAAACTAATCAATGTCTGGAACAAAATTGCCCAGAAACATAAGAGTTTTACTTGCTAATTTCTGTTCGGAGAGTGCATGACATCGCTTGCGAGTTACTCGACAAGTGTCTAGTAAAACTAGATGGATATTGGTAAGAGTTGTTACTTGGGATATTTTCTATATTATACAATTTTTCAATTGTCACAAAGCCAATGCCGGTGTTGGACAATATTTACACACATTTTTATTCGAATAACGATAAAAAAAATTATATATTTTAGTTTTTTTAAGTGTTATTGAATTGAGTTTGTATGAAAAGATTTATTTTTTGTATACTATTAAATCAATAATTGTCCTATTGACCAATTTTAATGGGATTTGAGGGAATTTTTTTTTCTGGATATAGTCCAGAATTATAAAATTTTAATACAAGTAACGAAACACATACAGCTGTGTGAAAAATAATAGTAACTGTCTCCTAATACAATAAAATAAAAACCTGGTTCTTCCTACGTCGCAACACATCCAAAAACATTCATAGAAGATCGTTAATACTATATTTTAAACAGGTGTAAATAATATGATTAAAAAGAAATATAAATATGTTTAAGAAATATTTAAAGAGCGTTAGAAGACTGGTTTTTATAATAACTGAACATTCATTTTTGATTGGAAATCACGGGTTTTCATTTCGTGATTTGCGGTACAGAATTTTTAACGGGATCCCAGCATTTTGATTGGAAGCCCTAGTACAAACATCTAGAGTATAACGATACATTTCCACAAATAACGATTAATCGAGCTCAACTTGGGTGCTCGATACACTTACATGAATGTTAAATATGGCTTTTTTTTGTACAAAAATAACAAATTACAACGATTTCATTAAGATGGACTTAATTTAAGATTTCTCAGAATTATGATCACGGTAATTGCTTTGCCTGGTGCGCGCCTGTGCCTGCATAAATTAAACAGCAAACATTTGAACACGTAGCAGGTTTTGTACAAATATTTGTATTTATTTATTATGCTGTGGTACCGGTACGGCTTTTTATTGTTCGCAATATGCGACATAATTCGCATCTCAGATGTGGCGCATTCTGCTCATGCCACTCGGCAATGTTTTATTCCGATTCACGCATGCACAATATTGTATCTCGATGCGCTCCATGCCACCGATCGATACGCGACATAGGCCAACAAACATTAGCACTCAAAACAACCAGCAAGCCAGCCATCCAACCAACCTGTCCGTTCCTTCGGTACGTTCGTTAGTTCGACCATCGACCGACGACCGACGACGTTACCCTAACATTTTAGCTCTTTTTCAATTTTATTGACTGTGACCATGTGTAAACTTAAAAAGTTCTTGCTGCGCCTCTTCCACATAATGCCAGACCCCGTACCGTACCGTCCCGTCCCGCCAGACCCGACCTGCCGCACCGCACGAACCCACGGAAAACAAAAGAGCGAAAGCCGGGAAGTGGTGGAATCGACGAGTACGTGTAACTAATACTCGGCGCAAAGCATAAACGACTGACTTTACAATGAATCCATCATTTGTCCGTTGTGTATTTATTGGAGGCCCCTCCTCCTGCCCCGTACACCACCACGGTCCAAGCATTTGCGATTTTATTTGCAAATTCATATTTCTCGACGTCCGTCGCAAAGGCAAATATAAACAAATTTAATGCAGTCTTCAGTTCGAAAATGACTCAACGGAAAATGTTTTCACACTTGTCGCGGTGACTTTTGGGCGAGCGAGCGAGTGAGTGAGGGAGAGAGAGAACGAGTGAGCGAGTGAGATAGCAGCAATGGGCACGTAATATGGAAATCGCTACGTATGAAAAGCAGTGGAAAATATCACGTAAAATGGCAAGGAAAGGAAAGAAGAAAAAAAACGAAATGGGGAAATTATTAGTTTTAAGCGCGGCTTGGCGACATTCGTAGGGTTTCGTGTGCAAGAAACACATTTTATGACTTTGGGCCAATAATATTAAATTACGTTGTAATTAAATTTTTGTAATCAGAGAGCAACGAACTGAGAACTGGTGTCAATGTAAAATATTGGGGAGTTTGGTGAACTGAAAAAAACGTTTTTATACCCTACACTAAGAGTGAAAGGGTATATTCAGTTTGGTACGCCGTTTGTAACACCCAGAAGAAAGCATCTCCGGTATGGAAAAGTATATATATTCTTGATCAGCATGACCTCCTGAGTCGATTTAGCGATGTCCGTCTGTCCGTCTGTCTGTCTGTCTGTCCGTCTGTCTGTCCGTCTGTCTGTCTGTCTGTTGAAATCCCTAAGACTTTTAAAATTGAAGAGCTAGATAAATGAAACTTATAACTTAGATTACTAATATACCTACGCTGTATGTGCGAAAAAATTGGTGAGATCGGTCCATTGTGACCTATGATCCGACCACATATGTTCAAATACCTCATATAAAATGTACATATAAAGATCAATTTTTATGTATACGTGCTTAGGTAAACTTTTTTGGTTAAATATATATTGATATAATGCTCAAATACATGATAATAATGTTTTCCGGCGAAAAGACTTTTGGTTCACAAAAAAAAATCGAAATTCGGTACACCTACCCATTTGTAAATATGGGTATCAAATGAATGGAAATTCTTCGGCGATTGAATGTTTGTAGTTATTTTCAGGATTCGTATACCCTGGTGACCTATATATCACTTTGAATGGTAACCACACATATGTGTAGGGTATTTATAGTCGGCTTAGACCGACTATATTTTTGATAATCCTAACTATCATAATTACACCTACTTTAAAATTTCCCATGTGATCTAACCTTCCCAACTGGTTTTTTTTGTTATGAAATAAATTCAAATTGATGAAATTCCTAGTAATACGAAAAACAAATTTAGCTGCCAATTAAAAAGCAATTATGATGTGCGCAAGCAAAGAAAACAATTTGTATATTTTTGCATAAGAAAACGACTAAAATCACAGAAATAACAAAAATTTAAATTGAAAACATATTTTTCGCAATTTAAGTGCAATAACAACTAGAGTGAATTTCGCGCTCTCTTGCTCTCGCATTGCGATCACTCTGACAGCGGCGCACGCTCTCGCTTTCTCGCTCTCACCATCTCTCTGCTGCTGCTGTTACTGCCGCTGTCATGCAAATAACTTGACGTTTTACGCCGACAGCCTCGAGTGAGTGTCTGACGAAATGTCACGAATAATTTTCATTATTTTTATTTTAATTAATTTTACTCAAGTCGTTTATTTTCGAAAAATCTTCTCGGAATGCCAAATTGTTATTGTTAACTTAAATGCCATTCAACAAATAAGTAGGTCCCAACAAATATTCTAATTTATGCCGACTTTTATAAGGGAAATTTTAAAATTCAACGTCTTCAAAATACACTTGAAGTGATATTCGACTGAGATGAAGTACTTGATGATGATGATGATAATAATAAAAATAATAATTGAGTTGTTGGCTGTGGCTGCTGCATTTATGCATGAGGCTCAGGCTACGTCTGTCGCACAGTCCATTCTTCTTCTACAGTCTGTCCGTTCTTATGTATCTCTGTATGTCTGTCTATCTGTCAGTCCGTGCATGGCTCTGACTAATGCATTCCATTCCATTGCATCGCGCCCCATACTCCACGCAACTCTCTCTGCGATCAATCGGCGTCTCAGTTTTCTGATTATAAGTGACGCGATTCTCTCAAGTGTTGATCGTGTCGTTAATGATCGCGTTGACGTTACAGAAGCTGTCGGTGTTATTGGTTGGTGTTGGTGACGCTGCTGCGATTTCGACTGCGACTGGTGCTACTGCGCTCGTTATGGTTTCTTCTTGTTGTTGTTGTGTCCTTTGAGCCGTTTTCGTCGTCATGCATTGAGCAAATCTTTTATGACGACATTAATTCGTATTTTTAGTTTATATGCAGCAGCATCGGTTGTATAGAACGATCATCATTAGCGTCAGTTCACGCACAAATGTCACCGAATTCAGAGTAAATCATTCAAAGAATGAGAATAATTGCGGGTTGCAGAGACGGAGCTGACTTTTGAGAGGTACACTCAGATATGAATTTAATCAAAAATGATTTTGAATCAAGAATTCCATACATTTGTATATAGGAATTTTATTTTATCAATTCTTAATCGGGAAATACTTCTCCGAGACAATTCTCCATCGGGAAATCCTTCCCCGAGACAAATATGAATATACTCAAAGATGATTTGAAATCGAGGATTCAATATATTTGGCTATAGTATTTCATCAATTCTTTCTCGGGAAATTCTTCCCCGAGATAATACATCCTCGCACTTTCCAGACAAATATTTCACAACTTTTTACATATTAAAATATAATGCGAATTTAATTAAGTTAAGAACGTACGAATGTTTATTGTAAATAAATGTTTTTGTTTTATATTCAATATACAGCTTTTATAAAATCACTTACCTCTCTTTTGCATGAATGAAAACAATTCGTCCAGGAATTCCTTACGCTTCGGATCATTATTAATTTCGTAGAGCTGGAATAAAAATATTCAAACATGATTTAGTAAAAGAAAATATAAAAAAATTACAAGAAAACACACACACAAATAATGATGTGACTTCTGAGATCAAAATAATCATTAAACACTCGTTGATTGTCCACAAAACCCCTGAACAATATATATCTTCATTCCTTCATGTGAACCCCTGCCCTGATGTACCAACCGAATCGAGATAGTCGTCGAGTCGAGATAATCAGAAACCGGCTATAATCTGCATGTGGTAACCAGCAACACCTCAGGTGACAGCAGCATGCGCCCCTCCAAGATAACCTCAAGAAAAAACACCCAAAGAATGTAAACGACAAGAATTGCCTAAACTGTACAACAGAAAAAAAAAATAAAAATAGAACTCAATGAGCGGAAAAAAGGTCGCATTCACTCACACAATACTGTGAAGCGACACGTGGTAGTTTGGCAATACTACTGTCAGCCGACGAGTACGGGTTGTGCCGATTGTCGTTTCGTATTCAAAGCATTAGGGGTGACCGATGACAGTAACAATACCATGTTTAACTCCAATGTCAGCAGATAAACAAGACAAAAGGTCGCAAAGTAGTTTGTTGTCCGGCAGCCTAATTTGACAGTTTCGAGGAGTGAGTGACAATGATAGCATAAAATTCGCACAAAAAAAATACAAAAAAAGCAGGGGCTGTTGACAAACATATATAATTGGCCGAGGTAAGAATGAGATTCTTTTGCTACACTTTCGAATGATATTGGTTATTGTTTGATTGTGAAAAGGTGTTAACGGCAATAATCAAAAGATATTTTGTATAATGCGATTTGAGGGTTTTGAGGTTTTGATTTATAGCAAATTTTTAGCAAATTTTCTTTCACGTGGAGCAAACAAACTTTGTCTTTAGAAATAACAAAAACAATAGAACTAGTTTAGTGATGATCAAACATTTTTTGCATTTTGCTCTTGAATTTTTTTGCAAGAGCAAGACCAAAATCGTCATTCGCAAATGCAAGAACAAGATCATGAGTACGTGTGCATGAGCAAGACTAAGTGTGCGAGAACAAGAGCAAGGGTGAACAGATTACCACTTCTTGTCTAGCTGTTGCAAATGAACATCACTAAACAATATCGATTAATCTTGGTATTTACATAATTTTTATATCCATGATCGGAATTAGACTGAGGATATATAGAACTTAATTCCATTCACCCAAAATTGGCGTATGGAGCAAACTAATTCTCATATGACAAATTATATTTAGATATTGGGAAAAAAAGTTAAAGTTACGCTAATTTTATATATGCAAATTGAATCATTAAATTAATTTCCGATTGATATCAAAATTTTGATATATTTTTACGCCACCTCTACACATAACAAAAACCGAAATAAAAAAATGCCTCATTTTGATTGATATCATAATGTCACGCCTACCAAATAAAATTTATTGCAACCACTGCAAAGATATCAAAAAACTTCATACATCATTTATGTCATGCGGTCGGCCGGCCGGCTGGATGATGGTGGATTGATGACTGGGTCGTATGGTTGGTACGCAATGATGCAGTAGTGTTGGTGGTAGTAGGAACAAACAGCAACAACAAGAGCTACAACAGCACAGTGCTGTGCTGCACAAGCAACAAGCAAAAGTGTTGCTCCTCCCAAGGCACTTTATGACCACTACGAAATATTCCAACAGCACCAGAATGGCTCTTAACACATGGTAATGAAACCCTGGTATGTCCGTCCATCAGTTCATGCGTCCACGTTTGGTAGACAGCCAACAACAGACATTAAAACCAAGCGTCGACCAAACCGCAGCGTCTTCTAATGCCTCCAACGCCACTCAGCGCGGCTTTTTCCTCGACCTCAACCGCCACCGAGCGGTGCATAAAATTTAAATTAAGCAAAAATGTTGCCAACAAAAAACAGAAATAAACAACAGCAGCAACAGCAGGCCGCAAGGGCTGCACCAAACGATGAAGAACTGCACTAAAATTGTTATTAAAACCGAAATCTGTCTCTACGAATGTCTGTCTATCTATCTGTATGTCCTGCGTTCGTCCGTCTGTCCATCCAGCTGCTTTACTTCTTCATAGTCGCTGCATTTAATTTGTGTTTCACATTTGACCCACGCAGCAAATCAGTTACCAACTGTATTGCACAACAGTTGTAATAATAGTAGTAGATTGAGACTACTACTTTTTTTCCCCCAGTCCACAATCAAATTTTACATATCAAAATTCCAGTGAATTAGTTAAGTAGTAGATAAATTTTTGAATAAGTAACAAAACTAGGTATGCAATAATCTTTCTTGAATATATCGTCATTGTCAAAAATTGATTATTATATTTGTCCACTTTTAATCGAAAATTATATCTGAAAAACTCTTGATTAAATATTACTCCCAAAATTAAGCCTAAGGTCCGTTTTCACAATGTCCAGTTAAGTGTTTCAATTCCATATATTCTATTGGTAACTCTGAGTTAAAGTGGCAGTTAGTGCTTAACCGAAGATGGTGAAAATGGTCCTAAGTGTCTAGAGATTCTCATTAGTTTAGCAGTCTTAACTTAACGATCATTTATGTGAGATTTAAAGAAGTTTTCTTGTTCTTTGGCACAGGTTTTCTATATTTGAATTCTTATTTTTTCTTCTTCTAAGTTTCAATATAATTTTTCGAGTTTCAATATAGCTTTTTTCATAGATTTCATTCATAAACAGGAAACGATTTAATTCTACAAAGGATTTTTTATACAAGCGTTTTTAAACTCGATATCTCAATACAACAAATTGTTTTTAAATCAATTCAAACCATTTTCATTTGAATTCGTTTGGAAACCAATTTTTAAAGTGAGATTTCGAATTGAAAATGTTCATACAAATTTATATACAAAACCGATCTGAAATTAAGAAAACCCGGAGCATTCTCCTATAATGGAATACTGAATTTTGGATAAAATATTTGTTTAGTTACCATAAGGTATTTAAACTCAATAGATTTGAAATTAAAAAATTCAATGGAGATATTTGCTATGTTTAAGAACAGCAATTTTGTTTTATTTTGGAAATGCGAGAGTGCGGAATGCACGTCTCAATAGTGTATAATCATTTTATAGACCCTATACCAAATCCCTAGTAGAAATTGGACTAATCGGGAACTGATAATTGTACTTTTGCCTTGTCATAATCCGACCAATTACATGACAAACGTGATCTGGCCATGATCATGTTATCCCTGATAGGGTCAATTTCAATTAGGGACAGAATTGTTCAAATACTATAATTTAAATTTAATATTTTAAAATGTAATTGAAATTTTAATAAATGCATTCAAATCAATTGTTGTAATCGTAATTTTTAATTATTTTAACATTTTACAAGATCGCTGATGAAGGGGCTTGGCTGCCTCAGAAATAGCTGTACGATCTGCCACTCAATGCATTTTGCCAATTGTTTGTTGTTTTATTTGTTGGTACAAAACACCTAATTTGTACCGACTGGACCTTGAACACGTTAAGACAATATCTTAAAATAATCAAAAGAGGTCGTAAAACAAAAACAATTAATTTTTAATATATTTGATTAGTTTAATGTTATTAAACTCGAACTGATGATTTGGTTTTATGTGATGTTTTTAGCTTTGTCAAAAAATGTTATTATATATCGTCGTTGTAGAACGAAAGAAAAGTCATTTTTAAAATGCCAAAAATTAATATACGATGATCTCAATTTTTATACCACATGATTAGAAAATGTAAATCTATCAATTGATATTTCAACTTTTAAAATGCATTAATTACTTTTTATAATATTAATCAAATCGAAATTTAAGTTTTTCATAAAAATGTATTTGGTGACTTTTCGTTCTACAACGACGATATATTATTTTTATTACATATATATATAATTCTAAAAGAATAATTATAAAAAAATAATGATAACAAAAGAGTAGTATTTTGTTACTACTATTTTTAAACGATTCATATTTAGCTGTGCCACTCTGTATCGCTGCATTGGAGCAACAGGGAAAATAGGGATTTTGATGTCGATTTTTTTTTTGCTTTTTTCGCACAAAATACGAGGGCGTTATTCGCGATAAAACTCGCTGCGCACAACGAATGAATGTTAAAAGTTTAAAGTTTTAAATCATTTATATGAGTTGCCCCTCACCCAACGATACGAGGTGGTGCGGCGATGCGGTGCGGTGCGACTGTGTACGATGTATATTGCATATGAGTGTGTGTGTCTGTGTCCACATGCGATTTTCATGATGAATTCGCTGTTTGATGAGTTCGCTCTTTTGACGGCATTAATAACAGCAACGAATATAAAAGAAGCAAAAACAAAAACAGCAAAAAAAACACACAATTTTTAAATTAAATTTTATACACGACGAGGCGATCGAGTATTATGCATTTCAGGAGGGCTGTGTGCGCGAGTGAGCGAGACAACCACAAAGGAAATAAAAGTGGTCTCAATTTTAATTATCGTTAAAACTGCACAGCAGATTGCTTTCATTAAGAAACGAGTGCACGCGGTATTAAAAGGGTACCACCGAAGCAAAGTGTGATAGGGAAGCGGTGAAGCGGTGCAGGAGGGAGAGTCTCAAATTAAAATATTTATATCGAAAGCGTTAAATTACATTTCAGCATTTCAGAAAGCGCAAAAAAAACAGAGAATAAAACAATTGGCAAAACAAAAATAAAATAAAACCAATTTAATTAGGTGCAAATAAATAAGTTTTTTTTATTTTTTTGCTGTTAATATTGTTTTTAATATACTCAATCAGGGGGTGGTCAGTTCGACAATTCAAGTGTGTTCCCTGTCATAGAAAAAATAAATATACCACACTCTGAAAAAAATAACACAGGATTAATGGTTTTTTTTTACTTAAATTAGTCAGTACTAATATTAGCTACTGAGCTATTGATAATTAAATCGATAACTATTCTATAAGCAACATTTAGAAGATTTTTCTGATCCGATCCTGAGGCATTTTGGCAATCGCGGGACTTTCGTGATTAGAAAAGACATTTCGGAATACCGGGATTAGTCCCGAATTATTAAAATAACAAAAAAATTACCACTTGTTAATAAATTAAAATAGTTTGAATGCTATATGACATGTTCTATTGATTTGCATCAAATACGGCCATTGATCATTATTGAATTGGAAAATGTGGTTTATGAGTTTTACTTTTAAAAGGGTCATACATCGTTTTAAAGGTCTTTTATTGGTTGTTTTCCTATACCAGATTTAATTGTGTTTTTTTACTGTATACCCCAAAATGTTGGTATTATTTTTATTAAAAATCAAAAAATACTAAATCTACAAAATTAAAAAATCAAATCAAGGCAGCTTTTTCCTTAGTAAGTTTACTATGCCCTAATATATATTGTATTTTTTAAAACAGTTTGATTCATGTCAATTTCATTTTTGATGAACTTAGAATGATCGACGGATCTTTAACAAAATTTGACAGGAAATAAAATCAGATATACAAATTCTAAAAATTACATTAATACGTGCTAAATCAACTTTGAATGTCATTGATTTTCGATATGAAAAAATTTAAATCTTTTTTCTAATTTGCTTAAAATATACAATATAATGACGCTGATCTCGAATATGAAGTGTGTTTTGCTCTATCAGATTTGGGTTCCTCACAATTTGTCAAATATGAACAATTAGGGTGTTTAAAGACAGTACAAAAATATTTTTAGTTGAATATGTTCCCCTAAAATGTTATCCAAAAACGTTATCAAATCGGAAGATGGAAGAAAATGTTGCATATTTCTTGCACTGAGCTTTGGACTAATTGATCATTATTAGAATTGAAAATTTTAGTTTCTGAGTAAAACAACGTTATATGACACTGTTTTCTCCAACCCATTATTACAATTTATATATTGCTCCGAATAACTTTCTCAATTTTGTATTACATTTTTAATTATATTACCCGAATATCAATTAAAATTAAAATTAAATTTATTGAAGCTAACCGCTAAAACATATACATCAGATGTATATAACCATTAAAACAATGTTCTTTTTTACAGTAATTTTACAATTCCAAACACATATTTTTAATTCTGTAATAAATCCTTCCATTCGAGGACGTTGCTTTAAAACTTTAAATCTTTACCTCTTGTATTTGATCCTCGGAGATCAGCATTTTGTTATTCACCAATTATTTAAACAGTCCAATTTTTTTATATTTAGGTAATAAATTCTTGATCACAATTTGAAGTATATTTTGCTTTGTAAGCACACAATTGAAAATTATTTGAATTAAGTTGTGGTCGCAAATATTTTTGCAATTAAACACGTTGCTTATTTTGTTTTTTTTTTTCTTTTGTTAATTATAAAATCAATAATTTTTAATTATTTTCAAATTAAATACACTTTTTTTTATATTTATGTAAAGCACGAATTGTTCCGATTATTAACTAGAAATACGTGTGCTACAGGCAGGCGGGCGAGCGCATCGAATGTTCAGACAATCGCAGCGATCCAAATAATAGACGATCTAACGATATCAAGCGTCGTCAATCAACTAAAAATAGACGAGTGAACATTTTGATTTGAAATTCAATTTTAAATCGAAACACACACACACACACGACACACATTCACTCTGAAGCTGAGCTGTTGAGCCTAAAGGGCCCTTTCATTTTATTCCATTTCTGACCTGCCGTCGCAGTGTTAGTGCTGCTTAGTACCATAAAATGACGGACGACAGCAGCCAGAACGCGCAGCAACCCTTATCGCGGCATTGGACCTGAGCAGACCAATCATCATAAAGCTATTTGTGTCTCACACGCACTCACATCGAGTGCGGCGACCACGACGATGACGATATGATGATGTCCCTTTTATATGATCTCCGATCTAATTCCTAATGCGCTACCTAACTGGAGGAGGCCGTAGATCCTCACGGAGGCACCGACCGACCGTCCGATTGTTTGCGCTGAAGTGCGGCTCTTGTGCTGCGTTGTTTCTGAGAAGCCCGCCGTCCAACAACACATGTGAGCCCTAATTTATTGCGATACGTATATGCGACACACACGGACGAATGCTCCTATGTATACGTGAATGAATGCGTACGTGTCTGAGTGTGTGCGGCACGTATCCTGTTGCTGCTACCATGCATGAGCCGTGAAGTCGCCGCTGGGATTGCGACAAATTTTTAACAGTTTTTGTCTTTTTTGTCAAACATAACTCAAACTCAAGAGGATTAAGTTTTCCATGGCTCCGAAAAATCTGTCGTCCAGATTTGTCGTTAAGATCTGCATAATCTGAATTTTACGCGTTTTTCCTTCTGGGTTTGGTGTGTGTTTTTTGTATTCATTTTATTGTTTTTAGTTTAACGAGGTCCTTGTATGCAAGAACCTTTTTTAGATGTTCGAAATGATATTTTCTGTTTTGTTCGCACATGTTTAGTTTTATTTTCATTGTGTTTTCATTAAAATATGTGCCATTGCATTGTTTTTATTTCGAAACTCATTAGGCCAGCCTGTGACCTCCACGGAAATTGATATTTAATATTTAACACATGGATCGGGTGATTAAAAAATAAATCTGATTTATTCGTAGTAAAAATATTGGCAGGCACTTGATCGAAAACACGTTTAAATATTCTTTTTATACAAGAAATGTTATATATCGTCGTTGTAGTAGTAAAAGTCACTAAATACATTTTATTCAAAATCGACATTATTGGCTTTTTTGTTATCTTTTTTATTGGAAAGTCGTTTTATTCTATGCCAAGTAGTTTAAAAAAAATAAAAATAAAAATCACTCTATACATTTCCTGAAATTTAAATAATTCAACAACCCCCTCAGTCAAAATTTTTGGTAGAGTCGAGGCAGTTCAGAAACATTTCTGCGACATATATCAAACACACAAAGGCGGAGTTTGTATCAAAAACTGTCTGTTTTCTGCCCGTTTCCCAAATATGGCGTGAATCTGTCATAAAAATTCGGCAAAAATGTACAACCTGCTATACAATTCCCAAGATATTCCATTTAGCAGTGCGTTTTTTCTCAGGCCCCAGACAAAATTTTTGGCAGGGTCGAGGCAGCTTATAAACATTATGTCGACATATTTCAAACAGACAAAGGCGAAGTTTCTATCAAAAGCTGTCTGTTTTCTGCCCGTTCCCCAAATATGGCGTGAATCTGCCATAAGAATTCCACAAAAAATTACAACACTTCCTATACACTTCCCAAGATATTCCATTTAGTTGTGCGTTTGCCGGAACTATGCCCGAAATATTTCTGAAAAATGCCAGAAATTTTGTCTCGGGAACCCCAGAAAATTTTTTTGGCAGGGTAGGACAGTTCAAAAAAACATTTTCTCGACATATTTCAACTAGACAATGATGGAGTTTGTGTCAAAAGCTGTCTGTTTTCTGCCCATTCCCTAAACATATCGTGAATCTGCCATTAAAATGCCATTAAATTTTACAACCTGCTATACACATACCGGGATATTCTATTTAGTTGTGTGTTTGCCGGAAATATGCCCGAAATATTCCAGACAGTTTTTATTAGTTCTAAATAAGTATTCCAAAATTTTGCATATCTCGCACTTTCAATATTTATATCAAAATCAAAATTTATTAATTTGAAATTTGTATAGTTTATTTTCTTGTATAGTTTATTTGATACATGTTTTCAGCAATTATGTTCATCCGTGTAATATTAAACAATCTTGAGAAAATAATGTGGGGCATTTTTCAGGAATATTTCTAGCAAACACACAGATAAATAGAAGTTTGTGGAAAGATTTGTGTGGCAGATTAAAAAATTTGATGGTTTGTTAAAGGCAGATTCCCGACATATTTTGGGAACCCTAGTAGAAATTTTGGTAGGGTCATGGTCATGAAGTGATCATGTCATTATTTGAGATGATCGGGATATGACGAGGCCCATAATGTCCTTGTAACGCAGTGTCCTGATCATGTACTGACCTCAGGCCATGATCATGTCCTGATCGGGCAATTCCTCATTTTATTTTTAACCCGATAATTGCCTTGTCAGAGCCCGAGCATAATAGGGTTTCTCTCATTAAATCTCGATTATTGTCTGATGCTAATTTCGTTATGAGGAAAAAATAATGTAGCTATGAGCGGGAAAATTGACTATTTAGATAATGTAAACCCTGGTATGGTAAGCATGAGAAGGGCATGCAAAGGCAATGATCATATTTTCTCTAACAGGGCTTACCCAATGAAAACCCGATCATTTCCCGATGGCGCATCGGGCAAATTTCCACTAGGGAACGGGTAGAAACAGATTTTCTATAAAAATGTATCTGCTTAATAATCAGATAAAATATTTCTAAACTCTAACCTGCGAAAAATGTTGCCTTGGGAATTACATTTACAAATATTTTTTGAAAATATTCTTAATGTTTCAAACATACCCGATACAAAATGTCTAATATTTTATTGGAATGATTAAGGCATATATCCGGAAAATACACAAGTAAATGGAAGAATATAGCAGGTTAACAAATTTTGTGTTATTTTTAAGGCAGATAGTTTAGGTATGGTAAGAAAATTTACTACACTTTTAATATAAACTCCGACTACTTGAAATCTTTCGATAAAATGTTTTTAATACGCCTCACTGTGGGACAGAAGTCAATTCTAGCTCGCCGTAAATACAGTTTTGCTCCAATCTTAAGGAAACTTTACACTAAGCATACATGTTCTATGAATAGACTTCAATTTGAAAATTATCAAGATTGGTCCATTGCCACGCCCACCTGTCATATAATTGAAATGGTAAAACGACTATAACTTTTGTTTGGAATGAGATATTTTGTTTATAATTGGTATTTATACACACTGTAATTGCACATGACCATTCTTAATATGGGCGTGATTGGCCAACTGCCACGCCTACCATTCTTTTTAAACTATATAACTTGACCATCGTAAGAGATATTCTGATAATATTAGGTACTATGGTACATATCACAATTCTTAACTACCATACCAAATATGAGCCAGTTTTGTCAACTATAATGACAGAAAAGACAAAACTGACATATTAAAGTAACAAAATTTAGTTCAATTATTTTACGATTTTCGTACTTTTCCCATCACTTAAACTCATTTTAAATGACGTGTGGCAAACCAATGCAGGTTTAACACCGTTAGAAAGAAGACATTTCAGACTTTATGCCTGTAAAAAGATTTATGAGAGCATTTGGAAGCTTTTTTTTCCATGTCTACTTTTGTTTAAAAAATACGTAATTTTTGTTTTATGTTTTTGACAGATAATCAGGAAAAACACGAATAGCCATTTGAAATTTTTGATACACAAGATGATAGTTCTCTCAATTCCCAATAATACTCCTGCATGTCGAATATACATTGAAATAGTTATGACAGTTTTAATGTAACCCAGTTTTATTTCTTGAAAAACAGTTGTTTAATTTTTTCACTTTAAGCAAGCCTACAGAAGAATTTTTTCACTAGGGTGTATCATTTTTTTGTTTGTTCTCTAGGTTCTCATAAATTATTAATAATATGACATATTTTTAAATTTTCTGCAACAAACTTTAATTTCTGATTTTCGGCGAGCTAGACTAAGCTTCTGTACCATAGTGCGCCTGCCAAAAATTTTGTATTGGGAGTTTATTCAAGGTAATTTCAACTATTGTTGAAAACCCCTCAGTTTATAATCATAGCAGAAATAATTTTAAAAACATCCTATCACACTACCAACACAAATAACAAAATCTGCCAAAATAATAAAGAAATTATGCTAAAAATAAATAAAATTTAAAATGTAGCAAATAATATAAAATGAAATAAATGAAAAATATACAAAAAAAAACAGAAAAAATACCCATAATTATGCGCAATTATTCAATACTTAAAATAATGTAATTGACATTGATTAATGAGCACAAAATGAAATAGAAATACATTTAATATATTGCAGAACGCAACAAAGACGATCGCTCGCACCATAAATGATACACATTTTCATAAAATTAATATTTTTTTAGTTTAATTATAGTAGGAATATTTTAGACAAGCCAATGGGTGAGAACGTGGCCGACAGACGGACACGCAGAGCAATAGACAGACAGTCGAATGTTCGAATGTATTTATGAAGGCACCAACGAAGAACGAACGGCAAGCGAGATGGACTGCAGACAGATAGAGACAGGAAACGCCAACAATAATTAATTTAAAAATATTTCTTTGATTGATAAGTTATTTGTTTTGGTTGGGTATGTCTGGGCATAGCTCATATAGATAGATATACCATGGTCTCAACTAAAAATACAAAATTTTACTCTAATTTTCAAAATATTTTGTGTTGAATTATTTTCTGACTTTTTCGATAATATAATGATTAGGTACTGACCCCGCCTTTTTTTTCGAGCATTAACTATAGATAATTCTATGAAGTCGGAATATTAGAAGAATTACATTTTTTATTAAATGTACAAAATCGAATTTCCTGATATAGTTTTAGCAAGAACTTAAATCCACACTCTGGCTCACATCAGGACCACCCATTGTGCGTAGCGGGAATGCCATATGTATCGCAAAAATGCATTTATTATGTATTCTATATCTAACAAGGGTGTATAGAATTTATGGGATTGGTTAATATTTTTATATATATGATAGATTGTATACTTCAAATAGTTTTATATAAATTAGACCCTTCGAAATACATAGTCTATGTGTTTTGCTGAAATTCGAACAGTACCAGTTTTTATTTATCTTAAAGTTTATCTTAAATAACATGCAGCAAAAATATTATCGTTGATTGTTTCAAAAAACTATACTTGCTAAAGTCAAATTGCCATTGCTAAGATTATAGTTGATTAATCCATTGTAGAAAATTTCGGAATATTTTATTTATACGGGTAAATCGTATTAAAAAAACATGAGCACTTGATAAATTTTGGTTTCTTTGTCGGGTTTAGATGAAGAAAATAAAAATAACGTTTTTGCTCGGGACCTATTAGAGCAATGACAAACATCAACACCTAACCGTGTCCCTTGAAAAGAACCCGATAATGCAACTGCATTATAAGGAGTTCGAGTTCACGATGTTTTACCTCGTTATAAGGAGATCATGCGCACGATTGTTTACGTAGTTTAGGACTCATTACAGCCCAATTATCTGATATCATGACATAAATTTTTGTTTTTTTTATTGGGTTTTGATGAAGAAAATAACGTTTTTGCTCTAGACCTATTAGGGAAATGCTGGAGTAAACAAGGCAATGACAAAATTCCCGAGGTACACCTAACCGTGTCCCTTGAAAAGAACCCGATTATGTAGCTGTATTATAAGGAGATCGTGTTTGCGATGTTATAAGATTTGTTATAAGATTGTTTACCCCGTTTGAGCCTCATTACAGCCCTATTATCTGAAATTATGAAATAATGAGTTCATGGGCCTAACGAAATTTCTACTACTGATTGCATTTTCAAATCCTTAACGTGCTTTCCATATTAGAATTTATAGTACCAAAACTGTTAATTGGTAAATTCTACAATCTACGAAAACAAGGCAATGAAAAACATTCTGAGCTAATTGTGAACTTTTCAACAGAACGTACAAGGTAACTGCGTGGCGAGTACATCGTGCAGCCAATTTTTTACACCGTGTAGGACCTTCCATATTATCTAAATTAATGACATGTTCATGAGCATAGCCCTACCGACATTCTGACAAATGCCTGTTTTCAACATTGAGATTTCGCTAAAAGCATTTATCAAATATGTCAAATTATTATTCAATTTTATGATCAGAATATTATGCTTGAAATAACTAAACTTTAATTGAAAGTAATAACATCAATCGTGTTTATGCTCAAAATAACCATAATATGATTGAGCTAATTATAAGAAACTCTTGACAAGTTATGCTGCAATCATTTTACAATATTTCCACAATCCACAATCATATAACCTTTAAAAAAATAAATGGCATAGACGTTGAATTGAATCAGCATTTACTTTATAAATAAAATTCCTCAGAAATTACAAAATTCCAAATTGTGATGGCCCCTCTAATAAGTGACAAATATGTCATATCTATTCACACCTGCTAGGATGGCATAGTAGCTGACTCTGGAAAGGATTAAATATGCCAAATATATATAATTGTATTAATTTCTGAGTAAAAGCAGTACCTGTTGGCAACATTAAGCGAGCAACACCCACACAAAACCCTAAGCCACAACCGCAAATCCTCTTAAAATGCTGTCGGCGGCACGGAACAACCTCAGAAAGGTGTTAAGGGTTAAAACTCTGATCTGTTATAAATCATGTCCGTAGACAAGAAAGTACCAAGGACTATTGCAAGAAAACAGCGTGGTTTACATTCAGTGGACAGTGGGTTTATTGTGCGAAACGAATCCATTTTATTGTAATTGGACGCATTTCGTTGTTTGAGGGCACCGCACAGCAGAGCAAGAATATTTCGAGGAAGCAGCCCTGGATTTGCCATGTCCGGCGAGAAACAGTATGGCCAATGCTGGCAAAAATAATAAAGCTGCGTTTAATTAAGACACGAATTTAATGTTTACAAAATCTGTTGTTGTTCTCATGGCGCTCGGATGGGTTTCGATTAAAACGGCTGATTGCTGTTGGTCCTTCTCATATTAGGGGAGTTTGCCAAATGTTTGGTGAGCCTAATTCAACCGAATCGCTCAATTAATAAGTTGTAATTGAAATGTACTCATTTATGAACAGTTATAAATTCTCCAATGTGTAAGGTTTTAAATGAGCATTTATCCTGATTATCAATAAAACTGCATTTGAACAAAATAATATAAAGTCTTACGCGCGTAATTTTAAAAATCCGTAGACATCTGCTTTTTGTGGTAAATTCTGTATTTTCTCACGAAATAATGAACGAATTTGTACTTTTAGCATCGCCAGCATCGTGGGGAGTCTGTGTGTAAAAAAAAAGAAAACCCGACCAAAGTTCGATGTTTTCGAAATACACGTTCCGATCCAAACTAGTTTTAGTTGGCACCCTTCATTGCCTTGTTTTAACTGAATCCCAACCCAAGTAAAGGTTTATTAGGTATATATTTTTCAATGATCACTATTACATATTGATCGTAAACGATGGCTTCAGTCCTGTTTGCTTAAGGTGTTAATTGAATGCCAATTTCTGTAGCTTCTCAGAAGAGACTTATTTCATTTATGCTTCTTGTTGAGATAAGATGAGATGTGGTTTAACATAACAAGTCTAGGCTTTTGCGAAATTAACACATTTCAATGCATTAACATGTTTCACAGTGAAGACTGGAATGGAAGGCAGACAGGCAGGCCTTCGTCTTCGTAGACTTTATATACATTGCGTCTAAACGATGTGATACATATTTCAGCACAACAAAGTTTATTACAAATTGCGCTGAGAAACTTCAAAGCATTCACTTATTAAAAATATATGCATCCCAAACATATCATGCGGTATTTATCATCGAAGAATTACAGCTAAATCTTCATAGGTATCATTCGACACCTTGATAAACAGACTCGTTCTCAAGCGCAACTATTGACAATTACCAAAGAGGGGAGAGACTAACTAATACGAGATTCATTAACACATCGAGCTACGAGCTCGTTAATTTCAAATGTAGACACACACAACATGGAGCATAAGGCCTCCCTATTCCGAGAAAAAGTTGGAATAGGTGATTCGTATTCGTATTTACACGGAGAGAAATAAACAAACTCATGAAGGACTCAGCGCGTTGTGCAATACAATACAAAAATGTTATACTCTCTGTTCCATAACTTGAATTTTATCGGGCTGTGTTATGTTATATTTGGTAGGGAACCTGGGGTAAAATAAGACATGGAGTAATATGGGAAATTACAATTTGTAGACATATTTTTGCACATTTGTCAAATATTAATGGTATTCTGTTAATGCAAAAAGTTATATCATGAACCAGTCTATGGAATGGACACTTCAAAAGAATTTTAAAAAAATATTCAAGCGTACTTTATGGAGGAAAATCAAAACGTGTCCCACTTTATCCCAGGCTCCCCTATATATTGGGTATATGATATATTTGAGATATTTTTGAAATATATTTGAGATACATTTGAGATATTTTTTGAGAAAGGTTTGATATATATTTAAGATATATATGAGATGTATAAGGGATATTGAGATTATATAAAACCTTATTGCACTCACCTGCCGCACTTGCTTGTACTGCTCCTCGAAACTCCAACCATTGTTTTGCTGTGAAGAATTCGAGGCCTCGCTGGATGTGGATGAATTAGAAGCGGGATTAACTGAAAATAAATAATTTCGAAAAATTAATCGCAAATCGTATAAGTCTTGTTAAGGTATCCACCGGAAATTGATCATTAATTTAACCATATTTTATATTTTCAGGCAGGCACTGCGCAAAGTAAATACCGAGCATCTATATCTAGCTATTAGGTAATTAAAATGACCTTCGGGCTAAAAATTAAGTTATTGAGAAATTCATTAAGATAACGTTGTATTTAAATTTTTGTGAATTCTGTCAAAACAAATTGCTGCCACGTTTTATGGGATATGATACAAACAACCACCGAGCAGAGTTCAACAACATGTTGCACTACTTATTGTTGTTGTCGTCTTGTTTGCTACTCGTTCATATTGGTCTACGCGGCTAGCAGCGCGTCTAACCAATTAACAGATCACGTCTTAAATACTTAAATACCTTAATATATATCACATAAATTGCTGGTCATCATTCCCACCATTTATCCGCTTCCCTCTACGAGGTGCTACTTACCATCTTTCGCACTGGGTGCCGACGGCGATGTGAACGAGAAGGAGCCGCCGTTCGTGTGCGCCGACGTCGCAGTTGGTGGCACATTGGAGTTTTGCACGTTGGCAACATTGTTGGCGGCCGCTGTTGCTGCAGCGGCAGCAGCTAAATTCTGCTGCGGATGCGCGGCAAAGGAGGCGGCCAATGATGTGGGTGGCAGCGAAAAGGCAGTATTGATCGGTGTCGGCAATACATTTCCAAATGTGGCCGCATGTGCTGCAGCATAGTCCTGCTCCTAAAACCAAAAGAAAACAAAAGAAAAAAAAAGGAAAAATTATATATATAAAAAAACAGTTGCAATTCTTTGTTTTGACAGACGAAGCTTCAACTGAACGGAAATCTTACCATGAGACCGACCTTCATGTCGCGCACTTGCATTTTCAGCTTCTCCAGGACATCGTTGTGTTGTTGCTGTAAATTGGGAATGCCATGAAGTCCACTGATGCCCATGAAGTTGCCGAGCGCACCCAGCGGGTGATTGGGCAAAAATTGATGATGATGACTGAAATTAATTGAATGTAATTTAAGTTTGTTTTTATAAAATATGCACTTTTTGAAATTTATGCATTATTATTTTCTTTTTCCTTAAAATATATATATATATTTTTTTTTTTTTCAATTTGCAAGACTAATTAAAATGTATTAATATATACCAATAAATACTAATATTTCTATATGTTTTAAGATATTTGAATCTAAACTCAAAAATGTTTGATTTTTTTCGCATTTCGGATCAATTGATAAATAAAAATATGATTTATAGTTATTTACTGCATAGTTCAAAGTAAAGATCAAAATTACTAACTTTTTCATCAGTTTTAATTTTTAAAATATACCAGAATAAAAAGGCTACGTAATAGACAAGAACTAAGTTTCCAGTTTCCTTTCCTTCCTACAGTTTCCATACGTTATTGGTAAGAAACTGAGTAAGCAGTCAAAATCAGTACCGAAAATTTACATTTAACAATTAAATGAATCACTTTTATGTGATTTTGAAATAGTAAAATTATTTAGGCATTATAACTATGAATACTAATGAAAAAATGAAAAATATGATTTCAAATTTCATGACCAAAAATCTTGCCACCGAACCGTGAAGATGTTTTTGGCAATCATTAAAAACTTAAAATTTTTCAGAGTAAAAATAGTTAAACCATTAAATTTGGAGTATTGGCACCATTAGTATTATCGAAATGAATGAATCATAATACATATCAATCGATTTTATATTTATCGCTAAATGTGGAAATACCTTAAACAAACCAACATCAAACATAGTACCCGTGATAAAATCTTTGCTTTTTCTGAATGTGGGAAAGATTTCCCGTAGATTAATAAATACACCCAGAAAAAAATTCACTGAAATAGCATTAAAATTGGTCAATAGGACAATTTTTGATTTAATGGTATACAAAAAATAAATCTTTTCATATAAACTCAATAGAAATGTCATGGTATTTTCTAGTATTTAATGGTATTTTCCGATTAAAATATTAATTTATCCTATTGACTTAATAGTAAAAAAACTATTATTTATATAGTATTTTTTTCTAGGTGTATTCTTAGAAAGCGCATATAAAATTTAAAGGTAGTTTCAGAAGAATATTTTGCAGTTACAGAATATAGACCGATTTTGTTACAAAAATAGTCTTTGTTTGATTTAAATGACTCCTATGAATAAATTAATATGATTATATAATCCTTTTTGATTTAATTTTGAACTCGAAACCTATTTTTTCTTCAATCCCGAATAACATTCCTAATACATACCTCATTTTCATATCCAACTGGTGATCTGGCGATCGTCCGCCCCCTCCTCCAACAGCGCCACCACCAACACCAGCATAACTCATATCTCCGCCGCCGTTGCTGGTAATCGATGTATTCAAACGTCCCGTACCGCCGCCGTTCATGTGCTCTACGCCATCTGCAGAGTCGCAGTCGCGCATCTCATCATCGGAATGATCGTCATGTGACTGCAATGGGAAATAAAATAAAATTAATTGGAACATTTATTGCAACAAGCAAAAACATTACAACAACAAAAACCAATTCAATTTTATTGGCAAACATGATCGGGGCAGCCAGCCGCTGGCCACAACCGTCGAGAAGAGGTGACAAATACAGTCAGCAAGTGAGTGCCGAGATTCCTGTGGTGATCGAGATCGCAATCATTATTTGTTTAGTTTTTTTTTTTAATTTTATAATTTTTATTTTCCACCTCAACTCGAGCGCTTGAATAAAAACGTGATTTTTGTGATTTTAGCATAAATTGTCGATGATGTCGATGTCTGCCTCAGTTTATGAGTTATGAGCCGCACTTTAACTGCGCTCGTGTTTTAATTCATTCAAGTGCGTTATTGTACGCGCGCAGCCATTCTGCCCGTGGAGACTTTCGCAGACGATATTAATGTATTAGATGTATTTGTTAGTTATTAACTGCTGCTCCAAACAGTCTGTCTGGCTGGCTGGTTCTAAATAGCACCATTTGCCGATCAATGAACTTCGACTTCATTCATTTGTTACGTCGAAGCCCATGAATGAATTAATGTGCGCGATAGAACCAGCATTAATCTCAGAACATGTCTAGAGGGTCTTCAAATATATTGACAACACATTAATGTAAATGTTTAGTTAAACCAACTATATTCGAATTTTCTAAACTTTCGAATTTTTTTCAAATGTTAACTGTTAGAATAGTCGCAATGTGTCTATAGTAATTATATTAAATAAAACTTAGTAATTGATTATGATATTCAGAGCCTATTAAAATCTTGACAGCTATACGATTAACTTATAATACACACACTAAGGGCCGTTTTCACCATCTTCGGTTAAGCACTAACTGACACTCTAACTGAGAGTTACCCATAGAATATATGGAATTGAAACACTTAACTGGACATTGTGAAAATGGTCCTAAGAAAACAAAAGCTGTACCATTCACAAGAGACTGGTCCGACTTAATACAGATATGAACTATACAATTAAACTTTCTGGTTTTAATGTAAATTAATATATATTATATAAACTTCATCAAAAGTGACACCTACACAGCGAAAAACTATCGGCTGCCATGTGGTTTGAAGAAAGAAATGTGAGACTAACTATATAAGGACTGTAAGAATAGCTTACAATGTCATATATAGACTAAATAATTTAGTACAATTCTTACTGCAGGTAATTCATCCCGAACAATTCATTCCCAGACAATTATCCCCGAAACAAATCCCCGGACATTTTTTCCCCGGGACAACTCTTCGTATGTGTAACTAATACGTTTCATCTGTCAAAAAAACATTTTATATCATAAACAACATTTTATATCTGCACACTCAAAATAAAATCTGAAATCGTTCGTGTATTTTACAAAAAAAATCCTGAAATTTGTCTACAATATGTTTCGTAAAATACACGAAAAAACTTACGTAAATATATGATCAAATTACTAATATTAATTGTTTATTTTATGAAAATATTCGTAGATTTTGTCTACGAAAGTCATTCGTATATCATACGAAATATTCGTAATTTATTGAGTATTTTTGTACCTTCTTACGAATATATTCGTATATTTTACGAAAGTATTAGTACTTTTTATAAACCTTTCGTTAAATGCTTTGTTTAAAAAAATTGACGATGAAAATTCATAAAAATATGAAGTATTATGCACTGATTAAATATTTTTGCACTTTTGACACACACAGAACTTACTTTTGACACACACAGAATGCTTGAAACCGCGATACCAATTAAAGTAAAATTCAATTCCAAGTTGCTTTTTAACGCAAAAGTATGTTTTTACTAATTATTCGTAAAAATACGAATGTTTCGTAAAATTCTACATATAGCCTCAAAATTTATTCGTAAAATGTAAAGCTCATAGTTTTTAAAACAATATTCGTAAAATATGTTCTTCTTTGGTAAAAAAAATGGTAATAAAAAATAATATCGTAATTTAAACTAAATATTTCTAATTTAAACGAAATATTTGTAATTTTGTTGTTATTTTAATTTTTTGAATATTGTTGATTCGTAATATATAAGAATCGTAAAAAAAATGTTTTTGAGTAAAAAAAAATAAATTACCAAAGTTTCGTGTATTCTACGAATTATTTGTGATTTTACGATATAAAAATTTACGAAAAATATTTGGTAAAAAGTCCTAGAATTTATTTTGAGTGCATGAACTACCCTAAACTCAGTTTGGTGCAGTAAAAATAACAGTAATTCTTGATTACATTTGTAGCTCTGATTCTGAAAATAGCCTCACTTTTGTCCAATTGGCTCTTGTTTTTAAGATATGATTACGCATAAAACCTAATTTTTGTATTGTAGCATCTAACGTCGAAAAGATATTTAATTCTATTCTTTTGTTGGAATTTAAAAAAATAAAAAACATCTAAATAATGAGAAGTTGAAAAATTTGCTATATTTTAAAAACTGGTTCCAAGTCGACAATCTGCTATTTTCTTAATCAGCTCTACAAATTGAACCAATTTTTTCTGCACCACCTCAACATATAAATTTTGTCGGTCAGTTTTTTTTGTATTTCCAGGCATACGAACTATTCTTTTCCTGATATTTCAACTCGGAACAATTTTCCCCGGATAAAAAAATACAAAAATCAAGTGAATTAATGGCAAACGCAGTCAAAACTTACAAAAATGTAGATAACTTAATCCAGTTTTTCAGTCACATTTTCAAATTAAACTTAGCTTAAACAAGATGTTATTTCGTCTATAGTCCACATATCATAAAAATATAAAAATGTCATATTAACTGATAACTAATTGTCTATATGTCTTTGAAATTTGGAGACATTCGGTCGGTTGATTATGATTTATAGCCGTTTTAAACAGTTTAAACTAAAAGTTTAAACAGCACTGAAAAACGAGACCTTAATATACCTTCGAGGGATGACACACAAGTTTTATTTATAAACAAATTTTATTTGCTTTTCAAAGAATCAAATTCACGTAACTTATTATATCGTCATTTGAGAATTTATTTGGCTCTAACGCCATTGAGTTGATTTTGAGAAAAACGAAAAAGATTTGCATTTGCGTTAAAATAGGAGCAAATTTGAGATTTGTAGCATAGTCAATGATGAATATCTCAGAATTGATACGATATATATATATAGATATATATATATATATATATAGATATATATATATATATATATATATATATATATATATATATATATATATATATATATATATATATATATATATATATATCCAATTCCTAACTCCAAACACCCATATATGGCGTTTGAGCCAAATAAATTCTCAGGTGACGATATTTTAGAATTGTCTCGGGGAAGAATTGTCAAGGAGAAGAATTTTTTCGGGGAAGAATTGTCTCGGGGAAGAATTGTCCGGGAAAGAATTGTCTGGGGAAACTTTGTTAAGGGATGAATGGTCTGCAACTCATTAAATATAAACATTTATCATCGATCAGAAATGGTCTGACATAAACATATTAAAAATTATTGAAAATTAGAAACGCTAAAGCAACGAGATCGAACTTATTATAACGATAGTTCTTGAACTCTATTTTATTTTTTCTCAAAAATGTAAGTCTTAAAATGTATATCGTTAAATTTTTAAAAGGTCTCATGTACTTATACCAGCACATCAATTAGATATTTACTGTTTTGCATTATGTTGTAATGCAATTTAAGTGCAATTACCTAAAATAATATGTATATTTTACATCAAAACATTTGTTCGCCATGTTAAAGAAACCCTCAGTAGTGTTAATTGCACTTTAATGTCATTTTCAATTCTACGCTTCAATGCCTTTAATTCCAGGTAATGCACATATAATATATGAGTATTGAAATTAAAATAATAATCATCAGAATTACACCCACAAAGCGGTATTTTAGGTCTATTTAACATAACACACAAAAACTAAACAAAAAAATAATAAAAAAAAAACCGGAGGACCCTGACACAATTGATTTATTATAATTACTTGGTGCATTTATTGCACTGCTATCTGCAGAGTGCGGGAGATATTGCGTCGTTGGTTGCAGTTCCTACCTGCTGATATTGTTCAGCTACCATATTTTATATTAATTACTTTATTTTAGTGTTCAAAGAATTTAATTTTTCATTTATTATGGTGGAAATGTTTCTGAAACAATTTGCTTATCGCTGAAATTGTAGGCGACAAATTGATGAGTTAGTTCTTGATGTGCTGGTTGGTTGTTTGGTGGTTGGCCTCAATGAGGCACGCGAAATTGATAAACTTTAATTGTTGCACTTAAATAACTACTATAGAAGCCGATATATTTATGATGTTTTTCTACATTACAGGAAATACATTATTTCAGATAACACGGAAAGCTCTAAATTAAAAAGGAAATTCAGATACAAAGTAAGTGTTTTCTAATTTATATGTAATAAATTTATATATTAATGGTCAGATCACTCAAATATTAAACATAAACTATAGAAGATATCTAACATTCACATATAATATAAGGAATTCGTTATATTACAGAAATATTGATCAGAAACTGCAGAAGACATCTAAAATTGACATGTACGAAATCGTTCGCGCATTTTACGAAAAAATTCGTGAAATCCACGAAATATTTCGTTAATTTATGATAAAATTACAAATATTAACTTTTTATTTTACGAAACTATTCGTAGATTTTATCGATGAAAGCCATTCGTACATAATACGAAAGATTTGTAATTTATTGAATATTTGTGTACCTTTTTGAAATATATTCGTACATTTTACGAAATTATTCGTACTTTTGAGATAGCATTCCTACATTTTATGAAACATATGAAACATTTTACGAATCTTTCGTAAAAAACACGAATACTTTGTTTAAAAAATACTAATGATGATAATGACGATTCGTTAATATGAAATATGAAATATTATGCACTGATTTGATACTCCAAGTTGCTATTTGTTTTTACTAATTATTCGTAAAAACACAATTCGTAACTTTCACAATTTATGAAAGTTTAGTAATTAATTCGTCATTCGTAAAATATGTTATTCTTTCGTAAAAAACGAAAGTTTCGTAAACGAAATATTAGTAATTTTGTTGTTGTTTTAATTTTACGAATATTGATTCGTAATATATATAAATCGTTCGTAAAAAATATTTTGAAAAAAAATATACAAATTACAAATCGTCGATGATACTGCGAAACCGCCTAACTGCATGTGAAAATTACGCCTTATTTTGTGTTATAATCGGGTTTTTAATAATACGTTGATCGCATAAATTAGATAAATGCCATTATAAGTTTTGACATACTTAATTTTGTATGAAGTAAGTGCAGAATTGATATTGAAAATAGTTTTCTGTAAAATGTTTCTTGTGTAAAATACATTTTGTAAGAGGTATTCGAAAATGTAGATAGGCGGTTTTGCAGTATCACCGACGAAATGTTTCGTGTATTCTACGAATTATTCGTGTATTTTACGAAATGAAAAATTACGAAAAAAATGTTTGCAAAATATTCTAGAAAGTGTTTTGAGTGTATTTGGAAGTTTTTATTTCTGTTGTACAAATAAAACCACATATTTAAATTTGGAAAATATTAGAAACAGTTTTTTTTATACAACAAAAAAAATAGATTTAAAACTTGAGCAAATTCACACAAAATCAATAAAAAAATAGATAAATTTGAGAATTTACTCCTAGAATTTACCTTATTTTGGTCAACTGATTTATGGTATCGAGATATGTATTGACCAATTGTTTTTCGAAAGCTATTACCAGATAAACAGTGCTCCAAAGTTCGATAAAAGTTCGGTTCAAATATCACTTGATCGAGAAACGCTAAAAAACCCATTGAGGTCTCGTTTTAAAGCAAATAAAACAAAATTTTTGAAAATTTAAGTCGAAACTACTTAACTTTATCTTTGCATTTAAAAAATGATTTTAGTATAAGGGATCTTTTTAAAATGTTTTTTTTTTTGGATTTTTGGCCCATTTTCTGTACCACTAGATATAGTGTTCGAAATAAAATGGGTCAATGCATATCTCGAAACTCTTTCATTGAAATCGAAGAGGCCCACTTACTCAAAAACTAAAGAGGAATATATTTATTACTCCAAAAAAAACTTTAGCTTTGATTTAGTGAATTTGTCTCGAATTAAATTGATGAATTTAATACTACAATTAAGAAACGTTTCTTGGAAATCAATTGTTTAAACTATAGATGAAAATATAGTTGAATATAATTTTATTTGCAATGCTTTGCTTTATGATAGGCCTTTAAATGAATTGCTCTTGTATTTTCTATAGTACCGCCGCCTTGGATGCCGATCGATTGATGCCTGTCTGCCTGCATGCCACGTGTAATAAATAAAGCGCAACTGTGACTTTGCCAAATCAGGAATTTTCAATTTAAACACAATCTGCAGAGCACAACAAGAACTGCGATAATAATCAACGTATCCAAAAGAGGTTTTAATTCCGAGAACTCTTTGTACATGGCGCAAACTTATTTTATTGGCTGCAACTCGGCGATCGCCGTCGAACAGAGCGGCGCAAGACTGAAACTGAGTGAGGTTAATGCGGCGAAACATTTTGGTCGGGTCGGTCTGCTTGCCTTGCCTTGCCTGCTGTCGATACGTTGGGTGCTTTACTGGCTTGGCTACCACCACAGCAACCAAGAGCTCAGCAAGAGCTGAGCACCGCCAAACCACTATCGATCGCGGTGCTGTTATGCAATTAAAAGAGCCAGTAATGAGATGATGATGTTGCAAATGTCCATATCAGAGAAACAATGCAATCGAAGTAGATGACAATGGAAAATCCGACCTATGCTGATTAACAAAGATCGGATTGTTGGGAAAACCCACTCATCACATTTGCCGAGCACAAGGGAACGTTGCATGTTTCTGTTTCTAGGAATTACTACTGGTCGGTCCAGCGGTGCTCAATAATATAATCTAATCTAAGCTAATCCTGTTTGCGTGCTGAGGATAATCCTGTGTGCTCAACACTCCGTTGTCTCCCTGAATGAATGATCTTTGGCACATGCGGTAGACAGACAGATAAACAGACAGACAGACGTAGCCACCACGGTCGGGCAATAAAACTCATCGTCGACGACGACGACAACAAAACTGAAATAAAACGTTGGTAACGCCTGCAATTAGTGCTGCTCTCGAGAGCAAAACCTGCTGAAAGATGCAAGATCGTTGTTGTTGTTGTTGTTGCCGTTGTCCGATGTATGAGTCTTAAAATTATTGGAAAATTTGAGAAAACATGCAGAAATCTATTTTGAGACAACATCATACACTGTAAGGTTTCAGTTACAATTTTCGATTTAACTGGGATCATAAAATGGTTATAGTAATATACAAAATTTGTAAAACATATGATAGCCGTAAGTGTTTTTCCAAATAAAAATTATTCAGCATGCAGATGTGATACGATTGAAATACTAAACAGGGCTCGCACTCTCAAATTGAACCCTATTAACAGACCAATATGTGTAATGATCGAAATAGTTCAGAAATATACTAAACACAAAATTTTTCTGTATTTTTTGTTGGATTTTAAAGATATCTTTATTAATATTACAATGCATAATAATATAATATTACAATGCACGAAAGATTACGCTTTATTTTTTGAAAATTTAAAAACTTTATTTTTTGGATTTTTTATAAATAGCATAACTTCAATAGGATTTAACGGGTTTTAAAGTTATTACTTCCCACGCTTTCGCTGCCGAGAATTGTTGTATAACCTTTGGTTAAAACATACTTTGTAGAAAAAATTCACCGTCTTGGATCTGGAAGCCGTTTTCTTTTATATACTGAATTAGTCATATAGGCGAAAAAATGAAACGGCCTAAGTGCCTGATCAAATCAATTTTGAATGACTTCTTTATAACACGACAATTTTTCAGAATCTAGATTCAATCAATGTCTACCGCTTTAAAAATTGGTTCAGAATTGGCTTGAATTAAAAATCATAGTTTCAGAGACTCCATAAAGGCCTATGATAACTAATAAGAATAATTTCATTATCAACTTCTCCAGAGATTTCATCCAGCAGTGACCCAAATAATGGTTTTCGATTTGGTGGTTTGGTGAATTGGAAATTCTTAAATTTTCAAAAAATAAATCGTATTCTGGAAACCACAAATAAGTTATAATTCAAAAAATGTACAAAAATCAATAAAATTCAAAAAATCCAAAAAAGTCAAAAAATCATGGTTGTTTTTAAGTGAATAAAATCCAAAAAAACCAAATAGATTTTTTTGGAGTGGAGAAAATAACCCAGTACTGGTTATAAACCACCAAATTTAAACAATTATCTGGTCCTTTACTGGATGAATCTCGGGAGAAGTTCATATAAAAACCAAAATTTTAAATGTAAAACAATTACTAGACGGAGTGTGAGAAACTAGTGTGAGTGAGATTATATGATCAATGAAAACGATGCTATTCTTCAAAAGTATGAGATCGTTAAATTATCATAAATATGAAGAAAAATTATCACAAATACTATAAAAACCGTGTGGAGCAAAAATGGATTTAGCGTACTAAAACATATTAGTCAACATAGGCTTTTGAGGCAAATAATTTAATGAAATAGCTGAATATATTCTCCAAATCTTAAGATTTAATTAAAGCCGATTCTACCTAAACTTTTAAAGGTAGACATTTGGTTAAATCTACTAGATTCTGAAAAGTTGACATGCATGCTTGATCAGGTACTTAGTTTCATTTGGCCGCTAATATCCTGTATATAGAGGGGCACAAATACGAACACGAAGAACCAGCAGAAGTTTCGTGAAAAAATTTAAAGTCAGAATAATTAATCAACTTTCAGATCCAAAACTAATTTTTACACAATGCATGTTGACTCAGTCGAACTACGTACGGAAATATCGCGGGTTTAAACTCTGTCACTTCACCGTCGCTTGCGTCGTTTATCTGTCAAATTCGGTACATTTTCAAAGATTTTGCATAAAACCTTACGAAATACGCAGCGTCGAACGCAGATCTATTGGAATTTTCATTTTTGACAGTGAATTTTCTAGTGAAGTTGGCTGCAGAAGTGGTTGTTCTCTAAACAAAATAATTTAAAAAACGCAAGACGCATTCATTTAAGGCGTAGGGTATGCATTCAACTGTAGGTCTCACCATTAGTGTCAGAGCTGGAAAAAATCCGAATTAAAAAAACACTCTACAGCGGTGGTCCATATAACTTTTAAAATTTCAAAAAATAAATCGTACTCTGAAAACCACAAATATTATATTTCCTAAGTTATAATTCGTATTAAAAAAATATATATAGTCCCGAAAAATGTACGGAATTCAGTAAAATCCAAAAAAAAAGTCAAACAATCATGAATTTTTTTAATGGGTAAAAGACCATTTGGGAAATACAGAAATTGTAACCGATACAAGGTAGACATGATAAATATCTGACGATGTTAGTAATGTAACTGATCGAGTTTTGATAATGTAAAATGTATAGTAATGCCCATGATCAGTTCTCGATCATGGGCATTACTATAAAACTATTTTTATAAACAATTTTTGTTTTTAATGTTGATCTGCCCCAATTAATGTGTTCAATTGGGATGCATTTAACCCTAGGAAGTGCAAATACTTCAGAGGTGCTAATTTATGTACATGGTTTGGTCTGCCGATGCTAGAACAAGTAAAAGAGCAAGTCTACCATGTCCTGTTCTTGTTCTTTCATAGGCTCATCTGAAATCTGTTTAATTTCTGTTTAAATTTACATGATTTTTTCCCTGAGTGCAGAAGATTCGATATTCTTGAACATTTTTCATTGATTTGTATTGATAACATTAATAAAATAAACAAATAAAAAAACAATATTATTTTTGGTCGTTTTTTCGTTAAATAACTGGACCTCCATCAATTGTTATAAAAAGAAATAGCTTTAAATAACTTAACAATACAAATTTTATAATACCATAATTTTTTGGAAACCATAGTCGGTAACGCATCTAGTTTCTAGATTTGATTGTTATTCTCAATGATGCTCATATATGGGAAACACAAATTATATTTCGATTCAGTTTTTATTAGTGTAAAAGAATGTAGCCGCGGTAGCTCAGTGGTTAGTGCGTTGGACTGCGAGCCGAAAGGTCCCCGGTTCAAGCCTGGACTGGGGCTAACAACATCTTTTCATAGAAACAGATTTCTATACCGCGCTACCTCTCGTCAGTAAATGGCAAACCTACGGGGGTAAAACCATTGCCTATGAAAAACTCTCACCCTCCGTTCGGATTCGGCAATAAACTGTAGGTCCCACCACTTTGAGTACAAATATAACACGCACAGCTCAAAATGGTGAGAGAGCTCGGCCGAAGTTGTTATATGACTGTAGTGCCAAACTATTATTATTATTATTATTATTATTATTATTATTATTATTATTATTATTATTAAAAGAATGAAATACAATAAAAAAATACAAATAAAAAACTTAAAAAAGCATCATCGAATCTATTAACAATATGCATTTCTATACTTATTTCGATAAGGAACTTATTATTCGAAAATAATGAAGTAAATAATTTCGTATTACATTTTTATTCTTTTATTTAAAATTAATAAATAAAAATAAATGATAAGCGTCCTTTTGCCAAGCAAAGAGCGGCATGTAACGTGCGCAACGGTTCTGCATTTTAAGCCCTTAGCATAACTGCAAAAATAAAACACCGGGATCAACAACAACAAAAACAATGACACAAAAAAAACAAGAACAAAAACTGGAAAAAATGAGCCAGCTAATATCCTCGCGCGCGCCCCATGGAGATAGCGTTTCAACGGTCACTCGCCATTAAAATTTCTGAAGTATCGTATGTATCTGCAGATAATGCATCCATCCATCTGCCGTTGCGAGACTCAAGCGCAAACTACATATTATATACACAAAAACATATATTATATACATGCACAAATATTCAGATACATAACAACAACAACGTACGGGTATGCATTGCGCCATATACCTACTAAATGCAAATGTATCTCGATACATGCATTTTATAGTTTAACACATACTTAATAATCGCTTACGATTTCATTCGCTCGGCAAACCATAGCATGATCCACAACAACAACAACAAATATACATATATAACAATGGATTAAACAATGGCGCGAAGACATTGGATCGATGATGAGAACAAAACGTATCTGTCGGATACCACTAACCACTATTGAAAGACGTTGAAAACCGAACCGGTTACGGTTTGTCGCGAATTTTGCAGTGCCGCTTTTAATCAGTTTTGTGCGTTCGCACTTCCAACCATTTGAAGATTTGTCTGCGCGGCCCTTAAAATTCATTTGAATCGTATGGTCATAAAAAAGATACAATATATGTGTGCGAAATGTTTTGAGAATTCGAAGCGTAAAAGTATTAAGTAGTACCTATTCAAATTTGCAATATACAGAGTATGTTGTATCTGTTTGATAGGAAGTTGTTTTGATGGAAGAATCATATTTAAAAGAAACCATAAATAAATCGATTTAAAAACTTCACACGATACAATACAGATTGATCATGTGGTTAATTGAATTCATATAGTTAATTATCACAAATTTTAATAATGTGCACCCTTTTTTCTGCCTTTAGTATTATAATCTATGGTCAGTTATCAGAAATGTGGGTGCAATAATTGAATATTTAGCACAATTTAGCTATACAAAATCTGCTGGTTACTACACTACACATCTTGATCATGATAGCCGAACTCAGAGGCCAAGTCCCGGGGTTTAATAGGCACAGTTTATCGCATCACAAATCAGTAGAAAACTCGATTCCGGCCGGCCACACAACATAATAGAATCATATTTAATTATATGGGTTGTCAATAACACATTAAAATGACATTAAATTTTAGATTTTTATTGTAACCGCAGGCACTATACCAACATTTCAATTCAATCAAAGTGATAAACGATTAAATCACAAATGTCACTGTTAATACTACACATTCCTATATCTCATAGAATAAAATAGCAGAAATATTATAAAAAAAGGAGAAAAAGAAAAACTAAAAACCGATTAGTCTCAAGAATTTTATAAAATTGCTCACATGAATTCTCCAATGCCTTTTTATTTGGCCAAATAGTCAAAACAATAGAAACCTTGTTTGCTGGTAGCTCGTCGAAATCTATTTTTCCCATTCATATGTTTTTTATTTCTTCTCTCTGTTCACTTCGTTTTCTCTTCAATTTTTCTTTCTCCAAGTGTGTTGAGAAGCCATGCTGTCAGCTTTTTAGCTTGACCACCCTAACGCAGTCTTCATTCATTGAGATTCATTTTTTTTCTACCAGCTCTCGCAATGAAAAAAAAAACATGGACGGCATTTTTCGGAAGCAACACGTGCTGCGAATCAATGTGTAAAATCCCACACTAAATCAATTTGACTTTGTACAAACATCTTTGAAACACATTCACCAAAAAAAAAAATTGAAAAACACGACGACTAAGGGCCAGTTTTTCAGTGCTAGTTGAACTTTGTTTGTGGTTTAAACTTTGTTTAAAATCAAAATCGATTTTTTCAGTGAACTTCAACCGTCGCATAAACTTAGTTTAAACGACCGATGCTGATGGTTTAAACTACGTTTAAACGTTTAAACGACGTTTAATTTAAAGAGAACATTAATTAAACGGAGTTTAAACTACGTTTAAACGAGCACTGAAAAACTGACCCTAAATATAGTAAAAAGTACAATACATTTTAAAGATGTTTCAATTGCATCAAAATTAATTAAATCTTTGGTTAACACGCACTAAGAAAGTAGCGAAGTTTATCACAAATACTACAGCCCAAAACATTAATTTACTTGCAAATTATTTAGATCATATTTGAGACATCTTTCACACTTTCGATTACTTATAGATTAAGGCTACCAACCGTACTGTTATTGGGACGACATTCCTCCTTTTCTATAGGCTGCCCTCCTTAAAATGTCCTTCTTTTTTTGAAATATTTTAAGTTTTATTATTAAGAAATCCAATTTGTTAGTATTTACTTATCTCAGATTCTCTGATAGAAACCTCTAGATAGAAATCCGTACTATATTTCAAGAAATTGGGTATAATTCTGTGCAAAAAGTTTTTTTGTTGTTTACAATTTAAAGTCCATTTTCTAATAAATATTTATAAATATATAAATTTCGTGTGTCCTACTTTCTACTATTAAGTATATATTATCCTTTTTCCAAATATAGAGTGGTAACCTTACATATAGCATAAACCAATTAAACATCTTTTGTAATAATGGTTTGAAATAAGTTCATATTTCATTCCGCATACGTTAGCATACACCAATAAAACATCTTACAAATAAAAAAATAATAATTGTAAAAGCACAATTCGCAGGGATAACAAAAATATTAATTCCCTGCAAACCATTTGACGATGATTTTTGAATTCGATGCAATGATTGAATTGACCATATGAAATATGCCCTGAGAATTATTTTTGATACTCATTTATATAATCAATTTATAAAAACAAATATTACTAACCGTAATCTGATAATATCATTACATAATATTTAAAGTATTCTTATTGTATACTCAGTTTTTTTTTCCTATTACGTATCGTTTTTGAGAAAAATTCGGTTAAAAACGACAGTGTAAAATTATACAATCAAAAAAGTTAGTAATTTTTTCCGCTAGCTTAAACTATGTGCTACATATCTATAAATCATTTTATCTATTTTATTTATCATTTGATCCAAAATGCTAAAATAATCGTCGAAAACGAGCCTACAAAATCAATTGTGTTTACAGATTTTTTGGAAATCTAGATGTAAGGGACTGTATTGTAAAAAGTGGCTGGAAATTGCTTAAAATATCGATAGCAATTAATATAGTAAAAATAGATAGTCAAAATCAGTACCCGCGAATTATATATAATTAATGTAAAAAAATTTATCGAATATGAAAACTTTTTTGATATCAATAACTACAAAAACAAAGATAACTCTACACAGAAAAAACAAAAGACTGTATTTAAGTATGGTTAAAATATAAAATAGCACCATATCAAATTGTACTAATATTAAGTCCGCACAGACTTATATTAAGTTCGTATGGGCTTATTACAATATTAGTACATTTTAGTATGGTGCTATACTAAGTATTTTTAGATTGAAATACAATAAGGGGATTCATATCAAGCGCGTAAACCTCGTAATTTGTGGAAATCCCGTAAATAGTAGAAATTTACGCAAAAATTGTATGAGAATATTTTACGCTCAACTCGTAAATTTATTTGTCGATTTTTATGTGAAAATAACGTAAATAAAATTTCATGAATGTTTTATTTTATCTTTTCGTTAGTTGTCAATAAAATTAGGTTTTGTGACAAATGCGTTTTCATTAAATTGTGTTGTGAAATGATCTGAAGTGAAATAACTAAAAATTTGAGTGCAACCAAAATTTTATAAAATAGTTTACGCGATAAAAGTGCGTTCACGTCGAGTTACACGTAATTTTATTTTTTTACGAGATGAGAAATTTACAGTGCTGATATGAATCCCCTTAGTATGTTGTTTTTTCTGTGTATAATTACGTTGTTATCGAAAACGCTTCATTTTTGATTATCGAAAATTAACATGTGGACCTATAAAAGATATCGTTTCAATATCGTTTTATTGGCTGGGTTATGACAAAAGGGTTTTGTTGCAAGTTTAATTATACTTATGGGATGTTGGAATATTTGCTGCAAGGTATTAATTTGAACTGAAAATTGCAGTAACACTTCAGGAGTATGTAGTTTATTAGATCCAATTTATCCAGGCACAAAATCTGGACTGATCACTATATTTTAGATTAAATTTTTCAAAAAAAAAACAATGAATATAATTTAAAAAGCAAAATACACCTAATAACACGTTCGACAAAAATAAGCTTATCCTTTTTTTACACTTTTTACATTATAATTTGAATTATTTTAAATTTAAAATCGACATGGAATACTGCAGGACAAAATTTGCGTTTGTTTTACCGAATTATTAATTTGTATAGGCCTTTTGAGGGTACTCATTATTTCTCATTATTTGTGGTTGTTCTCATTACTGTGTCTTTTTCACCCGATATTATATTTTCTGACCAGGGAAAAAAGCCACGATTTTTCGGTTTTTAAAATTATTCCTTCCCACCATTTCGCTGTCGAGAACTGCTGTATAACCTTTGGTTAAAACATACTTTGTGGAAAAAACTCACCGTCATGGATCTGGAAGCCGTTTTCTTCAATATACTGAATTAGTTATATGGGCGAAAAAATGACACAGCCTAAGTGCCTGATCAAATCTATTTTGAATGTCTTCTTTACAACAGGACAACTCTTCTGAACCTAATAGATTCAATCAATGTCTACCGCTTTAAAAATTGGCTTAGAATTAAATCTATAGTTTCGGAGACTACATCTAGCTATTTATTTCATTAAATTATTTGGACATTAATGTTGGCTTATAAGTATGTTGGTTAATATAATATATGAATCCTGTCAGTATCAACTTCTTTAGAGATTATATCCAGCAGTGGTCCTAATATTTTTTTTCGATTTGGTGGTCCATATCAAATTCTTAAATTTTCACAAAATAAATAGTACTCTAATCGTACCATAAATGTATTTCCTATTTTATAATTCAAAAAATGTACAAAAATCAATAAAATCCAAAAAAAGTCCACAAATCATAGATTTTTTTTAAGTGCATTATAATAAGATAATTTGAGTTAACATTTTTAAAAACTACTTTTGTAAAAGCCTATTGTTTTGTATTGTATGAAAATATCTGATATATTTTGAATTATCGGGCATTTCGATCGGATTCCGATTGAATTTCATATGAAATATTGTAACCAAACGAATTTGAATTCGATTCAATATCAAAATTTGGAGGAAAAATGATTTAAGCTGTTATGCCTCGGAAACACAGATATGTATGGATCACTCATAGGTAAAAAATATTCATAAAGTATTCGTTTTAAAATTCAATGTTTACATTTTTAATAAAAAGCGTAAACTTTGTAAAATACAGATAATTAATATAAAAAACTTATCACATTATAATTCTCTGTTATTTTCATGGACCATTTTAGTATATAAAGTATTTCATACTTCTGCATAGTTTAAATTGCATAGTATTTTTTAATTATTTCCTGTTATTTTAATATGGCGAAAAGCGTTACATTTATTCATTTGTAACTGTTTATAACCCGGAATGTTAGACAAATCAGTCCCGAAAAACTGATCCCGGGATCATCGCTAAAACCCGGGATTTTCGGGATTACAAAAAATGCTAGTTGATCAATTTTTAATAGTTTATTCAAACGTATTTCAATGTTTTTATACACATTTCGTGAAATAGTAAATCTGACATTTAATGAACTGTAATCTTAAAAGATTAAAGGTTGTATTGCGTACGAACGAATGACGCAAAAATGACGTCAATAGTAATAAATTGCGTCATTTTCGACTAATAGTCATTCGTGTCGAAATACAGAAAGTCTCATTTTCAACTTATTTTTATTTTGAAGACAGTCGAAGGAATTTTTATCAACTTTGTGGCCGAATTAAATCCGGGTTTCGGATAGATAGTCTCATTTTCAACTTATTTTTATTTTGATGACAGTCGAAGGAATTACTATCAACTTTGTGGCCGAATTAAATCCGGGTTTCGGATAGCGATAAAACAGGAATCATTATCTATGAACGTAACCTTTATTTAAGTATTTAAAAAATGGTTTAATGATCACTGGGGTATATAACGCGGAATTTGTATTTTGAATACCATATCCAACCTCAAAACAGATTCATTTGAATATATGAGTTTTGTTTGACCCTTAATCATTATAATTGTTTATTATTCAAACAGAAATATGGTTATGTTATGCCTTTGTTATTATTTTTTAAATCTCGGGATCCCCTGAATCAAATTTCTTATTAGATCCAAAATGCTAAAAAATTAATATTTTTCGAGTTTAGTTTCAAATATCTTAAAAATCTGTAGAATAATAGTATTAGGTGGTATATTGTAATTAGTCTTGACAATTTAAAAAAAAAATTACGTATACAGTTTTTTGGAAAACTTCGAAAAAATGGACTATGTAGTTAAACGAGAATTATCTAGAATCGATGTATGAGATATTTTATTTGGTATGGGATATATTATTTGGTAATTATACATTTTACTAACTTTGCACAGAACGCAAATTTATTCCGCCAACTCACATATTACCCAACTAAATTATTCGGTTCTATCAACTGTTAAGTCGGTTCTCATACCCAAAACTAAAAGGATTGCAGTTTGGACTAAAACCAATTTAGAACAATTTGGTGTAGGTACGTATATGATTTAATTTCAAATCCCAACCAACTATGTCGGTTTCGTTAATTTAACTGAATGAGATGGCTGTTACCCATAACTTTGTCTTTCAATGTTATGTAAAAATAGGATTTTTATGTGTTTTTCAAATTTTGTATTTTCTTTAAGCGCCAATATAATATTTTGTTTAATGTATTATTTATTTAAACTGATTACAACTATTATCAAAACCTTCAAAAGCCAATACAGTGAAGAGTACTTTGTTCCATTTAATAGGCCTGATTTTAAAGGAAGTCAACGTAAACGATAGACACAAAATTTAACACCTTTGTGTTTTTTTTTAAATTTTGTTTTTTTTTATTGTTAAAACAAATATGGAAATCTTGAAACTCATTTGAAAATTAAACCCTACTATTTGTTTAACAACTATTACCGCTAAATTTCAATCAAATCCAAAAGATACTCCACCGCCTGAATAGTACAACATTCACAGTGAATGCAATAAAATCAAGTTTTAATGTTGTTTACAGAAGAAATGAGTTTTATTGACGTTACTTGCCACAACAACAAAAACAACTGCTAAAAGTGTTGAGTTCCCAACAATTTGTTCATTGTTGATAGCCAACAACAATTGCTCATCAATGAATCTGCTCATCACTTAAAGAGATGAGTCGCACTGTGATGAGGTGGAGTTGGGGCTCGGTGAAAAATTCCCATTTAATATCAGTTTTACCCACTAACAAATAATGCAAATATTTAAACAATTAATTAGCAGCATATGCGATGAAAGAGAAATTAAAAGAATTTTTGGAATCGTGGGACCATCGTGCGACAGAGAGACAGACAGTCCGACAATGTTAATCCTATGGACAGATGGACAGTTTCAATAGAATCATAATAAGTTTCGAATATCATGATAAGAATTCCCATTTCAATTATGGAAGGCGGTAAGATGCGTCACTCGTATCAAAAAATCATTATTGGACTGGCGACGGCACTTGGCTGTGTGTTTCCTATTAACTCGGCCAACGTGTTTGTCCGTTAAGTGGATTTTATATTTACTTTTGAGAAATAATTGCGTTGATTCGAATTTACAAATAATGAACGTGAGTTTTTGTTGTTTACATTTTATTAACTCTTTTGCGTCAGTCAGATCTTTTCATTGATTAACACTTAATAACGATATCAACAGATATTAACATATTGAGTAAAATTAAATAAAGCTGTTAAAATATTAACTGTGTATAAATCAGATACAATTGCTGTGTAAAATGTATGACGTCTGTCCTGATAGGAATGTACCCTATTAGGTATGACCAAATTATGGCCAGATCATGTTGGTCAAGTAACTGTTCGGGTTATAATAATGTAAAAATATAATTATCAGTTCCAGACTATTAAGTCCTCGCAAGTATCATAGTTTTTTTTCTAGTCCTAACCCGATCACTACACGATGAACATGATATGGCTATAATCATGTCCACCCATATAGTGTAAATTTCAACTGGGAGCAGCTCAATTTCTACTAGGTTGATGACTCTTTCTTATAATCACCGAAAAATCCTCTTTTGGCATGACGTTGGAAGAATAAAAATGTTAGTTGAAAGAACCAAGTTCAATCGGGTAAAACGATTTGATGGGACGGTTAGCACTTAAAAGTGTATCATATACATACATAACACCAACATGTTCTAAACAGTTCAGAGAACCGAATATGTTTGTTGGGCAATAACCCGAGTGGAAATTGGTTAAGATTAGCCTTATTTCGCATCCGTTCCTGATTAAAATACGATAAGGCATCCCTACCAAAGGCCACCTGAAATGATACTGATCAGGGTCGATTAAGGTCATCCTAATTTAAAATCCACGTAAGGCAACTTGATCTGACCTTCACAAAAAATAACGATCTAAAGTATATTTAATAAAACCTAAAGTGAAACTTATGAAAAAACCTGATCGAGCTGTTATTAAAAAAACTTTTATAATAAAATAAATTCTAATAAAATAAAATATTCTACTAAATAAAAGTTAAACTCAAATGCAAGAGAAATACAAATTGTCAACATTTTTAAAAATTTGAAAAATCCCGTTTAGACTCAAAACGTTGACTTTTTGTCATTTCAAAAGTTATTGAGATAACTTAGTTCACAAAACTATTTTTTGTTTGAAAGGTCTCAAATTTGGTAAAACCAGTTTAAGAAGAATTTAAATATACATTTAATTATATAGGGTTAGGATAAGGGTAAAATCAGGAAGTCTGATCAGGCAATCTGATTAGGTTAGCAACTTCGAATAGCGTCACGTTTAGAATCAGACTCATCAGTGTCCCCTGATCATAGCCTGATTTCAAATCTGGCTGCCAGATCAGACAATCATCGCATCCTGAACTAAATTTAGATTCGGGATGTTGTTTAACCCAACAGCATTCTAGCATACTGTGCAATTATTGAGCATTTTAATCCGATTTATTTATATATTGTACAAGAGATAACAAACTTTTGATCAAGTTTATCATTTGAACAGACAAACTACCAATATCATGCGACACACGTGACTTCATTAAAATAATAAATTTAATTTGTGTAAATAATTTCTGTTGACAGTTTTATTCTGTGTATTCCATGATTGAACTCAGAATAAACAGAATGCGTTCCGAACGTTCTGTTTTCTATAAAGTAACAGAATTCGGATAAGCCAGAACGTTCGGAATAAATAAAGTAATAGAAATTCTGAAAACAGAATACTCTGAACGTTCAGAACGAATAAAGAAATACTCCCTTTCTTACAACATTGAATAGTTTGGTTCAGTGGTTCATTTAGCGGGCAAATTTACATAATAAACAAAGTTAAAACGCACCGTTTTATTTTTTATTTCGGCCAATTTGATTATATCCTAATTCAACACTGGTTTTGTAGTATGAAAAGCACCTACATAAGTACATTGAATTTCTATACATAACGGTGTGCCATAATATCGAGGTGCTCCATTTAACTCATGTAATTCTAGGGATGTCAAAAAAAACCGGCACTTTCAAAAAATCGGTTTTCGGTTTGTCGATTTAAAAAAAACAAATTTATAAATTTTAATATAAAACACACATTTTTAATGACGAATTGTTCGATGTTAATCACAAAAATACATTAAGTATTAAACAAAAATTCAGGTTATATCAATTATATTAAGAATTAAATAAATAAAATATATGTACGTAAATATTTTATAGTTCAAAACTTTGTGGATTAAAAATCCATTTTTAAAATAATACTTAAGGAAAGTAATACTGTCTAAATGTTTTAACTTAAGCTGATTTTTGGTTCAACTTTAATCGGAAACTAAAACAGAAACACATTTTTACATATTTCGCATATAGAAGTAATCAGTTAATTTAATGAAATAATGGAATTGATAAATGTATTTCGAAATAGTTGCTAAACTGGACGGTATTTGAAATCATCTTGGTTAAAGATAATACTTTGCAATTTTTTATTGCTGAATTGATTGGAACAGAAATACCGAATTTAGCAACACATCGTGCCAAATTTTCTCAAATGTTTTTTTCACAAATGGACTTCAAATATTTACTGATCTGATCATAAAAGATACATTTTGTAAATTAAATGTATTTATAAAATAGAAAAATGTACTTACATTTTCAATAAAGTAGCCGAATAAACACAAATTTGCCGAAAATTTAAAAACCGGTCAAACCGAGTCAAAAAAAAACGGTTTTCAGTATGTGCAAAAAACCCGGTTTGATGGTTTCTGTTTTTAGAAAAAAACCGACCCGATTTTTAACATCCCTATGTATTTCCTATATTAAAACGAATCAAAAATATAACTAAGCACGCTTTTATTTGATATTAAAAACAAACCTCTTTATTTCATATTTGAAAATATATTAATGTTCGTGAATATTAAAAATTAAAAATCATCATGAAATATTTTTATTCCAATTTCAAATATACACAAATTAATAAATAACCCAGTAGTAAATTTCAGGCGCAAGAAGCTATGCTAGCACTGATTCTCAAGCAGATAGAACCCCTTCCCCCTTTCTTCTTTTTTTATATGAAAATAACATTTTTGCAGGACTTCCCTATTCGTTTCTCAGAGAACGGGTCTCAGAAGGTCTCACAAAATAGTTTGACCTATTACTGTAAGCATTCCATTAGAAGGTGAGCTAGCAGTGCTTCGCTTTTGTATTTGAAAAATATTAGAAATAGTCACCAAATCGACTGGCGCTGATTTCTAGAAGGTGTGCTGGAAGTACACTAGCTTCAGTGATGGCAGAATGTGTATTGAGCATGCAAAGAAGTTGTTATATCAGGGCTTCTACTGGCAAGGCCTTGATAAATTTACAACTGGGAAAGAAAATAAATACATTGACATTAAAAACCTGTTTAGTACAAAACACATTGTAATAAAAAGTGTACAGTTATTTACATTGAAATAAATACATTGAAATTTTTAAGTGTCACAGTTTATTTTATTTAAAAGTAAAACACTTTCTTAAAGAACTTCAAACATATATTAGTTAGGGGCAACAACTCTGAAGGCCTAGATCATGCTCTATCACACTCTAAGAAAACAAATATGTTTACCACAATTATAACAGCCCTAAACATTAATTAACTTGAAAACTACTAACGCACGTACGCAAGAGTTTTAAATAAAATTTTTTGAGTATTTTAAATTACAATTTAATAAATAAATAAAAAATACATAAAATATGTTATATTTTATATACATTTACTTGTTTTCATTATTCTTTACACACAGCGAAAAATCTACATATGGTCGTTGCATAACGAAAAGTCACCAAATACATTTTCAAAATGCCAAATATTCATTTAATGAATCTGTCAATTTTTAATCAAAAAAACCGATTTTTACGACATGATAAGTAAATCTATCAATTGATATTTCAATTATAAAAATACATCAATTACTTTTTATAATATTAATCAACAAACTCGAAATTTAAGTTTTTCATAAAAATGTATTTGGTGACTTTTCGTTCTACAACGACGATATTATGTTTGCAATAATATTTTTTGATTTTCTCGACTAAAATAATTATGTTCATAATGCTGCTTATATAAAAGTAACAGCAAATTAAAATTAGAAAATTTATGATTGCAAACATTAATATGTTGCCTGCACGCACATTTTTCTTAGCGCATAGCCAAATAACTAATAGTTTTGCTGCAAATGTACCGCAAGTCAGAATGTTTGCTGTGAGTGTTAGAACAAATTTAATTTTACTTGTAGCACAACATCTATTTTTGCTGCAAGTTTATTTATACTTATGAGATGTTTTAATATTTGAATAAAAGTACAAGTCTATCATAAATATTCAGTTTTCTTAATCCAAGAGCTTTGTTATAGATTGACTCTCCCAGGTTTGCAATTGTCTGCCGAGAGGTAGTTTCTATTTTTTAATATTGTTGTCGCGGTGATTCGAACCAGCAAAGTTTCGCACTAACGATCGAGCCAACATCGCATCAAACATATAGCCATATTATTACTTTCATTGTTCTAGTTCATAACATATCCGTTATTCCTAATATGAGTGAAATGAATACAATTTGTGACAATGAACTTTATTTACTTTGTAATTTTAATAGAAATTATAATAGTATCAATGTAATAAAGTTACATAACGAACATGTTCTGGACCCTAACAGAGTAATTTTCTACTGGGGGCAACAAAATTACGCAGTCCCTTAGTAACTTTGATTGAAATTATGCGTTTTATTGAAAAATACAAGTAGTTCCTTTTTCTAAATAAACGGCACAACAGCAATTAGCAATTTTATTTGCCACGTGCTTTTTTTTAAATCATAATAAAAATTTTAAATATTAAATTACGGAATTACGTTCAGGTGACGGAGGTTACGTTTATTGTTTTTGTGATAATTGGTGAAGTTAGTAAATCGAAATTCACTTATAAAAAAATAAAAATAAAATTTTAAAATATTCAACAAAAACCGCGCTATTTTTTATTTTGTAATATTATATCGTCCATTATACTGCAATACCGCTGAACTACATCGCCAAAATTTGTCTTATAATCCGGTTTTAATTGATAATTTGATCAGTAAATTACATAATTGCCATTATAAACTTAAATAAAATAAGTGCAAAATCTGTAAAATTAATTTTATGGGCGGTATTCGAAATTGTAGATTAGCGATATTATTTCCATTAAAAGAGTATGGATTTTCCAAAAATTATATTTTTTATTTGGTTATTCACAAGATCTTGTTCCAAATTATGAAACAAACCGGTGAAATTTCTCTTTAAACATTTGCTCCACTGTGCTTACCAGGTCGTCGCCTAAATCCGAATCGCGTTCAGCATTGTTTGAACGGCTGCCGCAGTCCATGGTATTGAGTTGCATGAGTTGACTGAGAATTTTGGCGGTATTTGAAGAAATAGCCGATCGCGAGCGAAGGTTACTCTCAATGCCAAATGATGCTGATCAAATTGTGATGATCAATAAAATGCGAAAACAATTTGCGTCGATCGATGCAAGCTGTAAATAATCCGTTATTGCGTTTTGATGACACCACCGCGTGATATGAAGGGAAAACAAACAAAACGAACGAACGAAACTAAAGACCGTTTTTTGTTCTTCTTTCTATTAAATTGTTGCAGGTATTGTTATTGTTTTTATATAATTATTTTATATATATAATAATTGTTGTTGATTATCACATTATTGTTGTTGTTACACTATTGCATTTGAAACACTTTGTTATTTTGATATTAAAACCATTACGCGTTGCCACCAAGGAGAAACAAAAAGCACACACCACGCCTGCAGAATTCGTTCCACTGTGCGTATTTCCGCGTTTTTCTTTTTGCACGTCTTTTGTTTTTTATTCGTTATTTTTTACTTTCAAAATTTGTGTCTACTGTAGCAACAGAAATTTGGTTCGTTGGCAAGCGACGTCGTTGTGTAGAGGACGACGATCAAAACCCGAATGAGCAAGAAAAGCAAGAGGAAAAATTCAATTCAATCATGATTGAACGACGGTGCGCTGCTGCTGCCGACGACATCAAATTGGAATTTAAATTTGAAATGGAACAAACGCACGCACACACACGACACAACACCGAGCGCACACGAAGATTGCAACGCCGCTAACGACTACGACGACGGCGCAGCAGTGCGACGTGCGATTAAAGCGAAATCAGCAGACAATGAGGCGAATAACAAAAACAAGTGGTGTCGGTCGTGGTGCCGATTCCGTCTTGTTCTAAGGCGCAACGTGGAACGAAACTGCATAGTGGTGACTTTCTGCTTTGCCACGACTGCGGCGGCTGCCGGTCGCTGTTCGTGTTCGTTTCAATTCGATTCAATCGCATTTTCTTTTATATTATTCCACATATAAAACCTTGTTGTTGTTGCGCAGTGTGTATCGCAATCAATTGATGTATTTTCTTATTCGCTCTCTTTCTCTCTACCCTATCAGCGTCTGCGGTTCACTCGCTCTCCATGCGTCAGCGCGTTTGTTCCTCAATCCGGACGGAATGGAGCAGCGATACCGAACACAATCAGCAACAGTCAGTCAATCGTTCAGCCAATCCGCAGCCATGGCCAGCAACCAGGTGGAATCAAAGTTGAATTCGAATGTTAATCGAATAAATTCGATATTCGTTGGATTTGTTTGTTTGCTGCTCGCTTGCTTGATGCTGCTGTTTTTGTTGTTGCTTTGGAATTAAACGCCTCTTTCCTACCACGTGGTGTGTTTATTGCCGTTGGCGGCTCAGCTCAGTTGGGCGTGGCGTCCGCTGTTTTGCCGTCGCCCTTACCATTAACATCATCTCAAATGCGTATCTAATGTTTGTTAAATGTGGCTAGCCATCAATTCATGTTTTTTAACGATTAGATGAAATTTTATCACATATGTTCCTCAAAAGTTTAATCGACTAAATATATTCTTAATTATTTTTCGGCCCTACACGAGCGCAGAAAAACACATCTCAAATTTGATTTTTGATATCTTTTAAATTTGTGTCCGGAACAGTGTTGCCAAAACTTTTTTGAAAAATAGCTAAACAAACAAAAAATAGCTGGAAAGGTTAAAAAAAGCTAATTATTTTTAATTTTATTAAAAATTATATTAGAAAAAAACATTTTTTTATATATTTTCACTAAAATTAAAATTTTCAATAAAAGTTTAATAAATACCCGAGTGGAAATTGGTTAAGGCTAGACTTATTTCGCATTCGTCAATGATCAAAACACGATAAGGCATGCTTACCAAAGGCCACATGAAATGATACTGATCAGGGTCGACTAGGGTAATCGTAATTTTTAATTCACGTAAGGCAACATGATCCAACCTTCATAAAATATACTGATATAAAGTTTACTTGATATTCCAATAAAATATTTTAATAAATAAATGTTTAACCTAAATGCAAACGATATAAAAATTCTCAACATTTTTAAAAATTTGAAATATCTCAGAACGTTGACTTTTTGTCATTGCAAAAATTTTGAGATACCTTTGTTCACAAAACTATTTTTTGTTTGAAAAGTCTCAAAATTGGTAACGGCAGTTTAAGATGAATTTAAATATACACCCAGAAAAAAATACTATATAAATAATAGTTTTTTACTATTAAAAATAGTCAATAGGATAAATTATTATTTTAATCGGAAAATACCATTAAATACTAGAAAATACCATGACATTGCCATTGAGTTTATATGAAAAGATTTATATTTTGTGTACTATTTAATCAATAATTGTTCTATTGACCAATTTTAATGGGATTTGAGGGAATTTTTTTCTGGGTGTACATCGAATTATATAAGGGTAAGATCAGGAAGCCTGATCAGGCAACCTGATAACGATAGCAACATCGAATAACGTCATTGTCTGACTTGATATCAGGCTGCCTGATCAGACAATGATCACATCCTGAACTAAATTACCACTCGGGTAATGTATTTTTTTCACTGATTTTCAAATGTTCATTCAAAATTTACTTTTTAATAAAATTTCAAATTATCAAAAATATTTCCAATTTAAACATTCTCAAATGTCATATATCGCTGATAATTTAAAATTTGTTCAAATTTTCAATATTTCGATAAAGTTTTCAAATTTTCAATTCATCATTGCGCAACTCATTTGAAAAGGCTAGTTCGTTCTATAATGCACTTCATCAAAATATCGCATGGTCCGCATTGGTCTAGGCGTTGTTGTCAACGCAACCATCTAAATCAAACTTTATGTCAGACCATTTTTCAATAAATTTAAAACGATGCCACGATCATCGAAAATCACTTCTGTTGACATCAGGTTATTATTAATTTTAGAATACTGTATTTTGTATTGTATTTTAACAAATATTTCAATTTAAGAGACCTTCATTTTTTGGATTTTTCCATCATTTACTCAATTTTATTAAGATTTTTCTAACTTAAAAAAGCTAAAAAAAGGCAAATAAATGAGCCAAAAAAAACACAAAAATAAAAGGCTAAATCTAGCTTTAAAAAGGCTAAACTGGCAACACTGGTCCGGAATGACATAAACCTAAATGTAAAACTTCTTCTGTTAATTTCGGGACTATCAAAAAATAAAAACAAAATATTCTTCTAGTTAATCGCAATTATAAAACCATCGGTAGTTGTTTTTTGAAAACAATATCTGTGGCCATATGAATTAACAACATAACTCGAGATATGTTCAAATTGAGTTATTGATACCTCGTAATCCTGATATACGAATTCAATTTGTCTCAAATTTTGATACTGATCCTTCTTATAGTTGCTGAGATACAAACAAAAACCTAAAAATATATCTTCTTGTTCTTAAATATTCATTTTTATTTAAAAAAGAAAAACATTCGAAAAAATTCTAACCAAAACATTTTTCATAAATTTGCAAATATAATTTTTAAAATATGTTTAAAAATAATTTTCGGAATCAGTTGTAAAGCTTAAAAATGCTCTCCTGAGAAGTACAAAAAATGGACTTATGCTTTTATTTCATATTTCTACAGATATATTGCTAAACTTTCGCGCTTCTTTAATTCGAACTTAGCATATGGGTGATTACGTCAGATTAACCAGAGGTTTGGCAGCACCATCTCAGAATCTTGACTTAAAGCAAAGAAAAACACAAAATTTCAATTTCATAACTGCAGTAGTTTCAGAGATATGAGTCCTTGAAATATGAAAAACTGACAAAAAATGCACAAAGTTGCGCTAGGTTAACTTACTTGGGTAAGTTAACTAAATTAAAGTTCAGCCAAAAGATCTATATTTACCGTTGGCCACCTAACAAATGTGGTCACCCCAAGTTAATTATTCTTTTCAAAAGCTATAAAATTAAATTTAATGGCTTTTATAGTTTAATAACATTACGAAGAAAATAATTTCAAAATTTTATAATAAAAATTTCATATGAAAACGTCTACTTTATAAAAGATTTTTATACCCTACACTAAGAGTGAAAGGGTATATTCAGTCTGGTATGCCGTTTGAAACACCCAGAAGGAAGCATCTCCGGTATGGAAAAGTATATATATTCTTTATCAGCATGACCTCCTGAGTCGATTTGTCTGTCTGTCTGTCTGTCTGTTTAAATCCATACTACTTCAAAAATTGAAGAGTTAAATGAATTAATCTCATAATTTAGATTACTTATATAACTACGCTGTAGTTGCGAAAAAATTGTCGAGATCGGTCTATTGTGACCTGTGATCTGACCATTTATATTCAAATAACTCATATAAAATTTACAGTTCAATTTTACTTTATACGTAAACTTTTTTGGTCAAATATATATTGATTTCATGCTCAAATACATGGAAATAATGTTTTCCCGCGAAACGACTTGTGGTTCCCAAAAAAAATCGAAATTCGGTACACTTACCCATTTGTACATATGGGTATCAAATGAATGGAAATTCTTCATCGATTGAAAGATTGTAGTTATTTTCAGGATTCGTATACCCTGGTGACCTATATACCACTTTGAATGGTAACCACACATATGTGTAGGGTGTTTATAGTCGGCTTAGACTGACTATAATTTTGATAATCCTAACTATCATAATAACACCTACTATAAAATATCCCTACTTTTTCATTTCCCATGTGATCTAACCCATTCCCATGTGTGGTTATTAATAACTTGGGAACAAGCCCGAACACTACTCGCAAATTTTTACAGTATGTTAGCAAAACGATACTCTTTAACATATATATTTTTTAAATTTTAAATAAATGAAGTTTTTGAGACAATTTTAATAAAATTATGATTATTATCTACATATGGTCACCTTAACATTGAAAATTTTAATATTTCCACTTTTGCTCATTTTTATAACCATTACATGGCCTCGGTAAGTTAACTATTTCCTAAGTTACAGTAAGTTAAACTAGCGAAACTTTGTGTATATTTTGTGAGTTTTTCATATTTCAACAACGCATATCTCTGAAACCACTGCAGTTAGTAAAATGAAATTTTGCGTTTTTCTTAACATTAAGTCATAAAACTATCCTACAACATTTCATTAATTTCTGAAATGGTGCAGCCAAAATTTTAAAATTTTCAGTTGCTTTGACGAGGAACAACCCATAGATTTTATAAATAAATTCATTTGTCTATCGGAAAATCATTCACAATGACAAACACACGTCGTCTGCTGAGTTCAATTCATGCATTTTGCAAGTGCAACAACAAACATCTGCGAATCCAACAACAGAACATCGCAACTCATGATCATGTTACAACAAACAAAGTATGTGGGAGTTTTTGTCTCTTTATCCAATTCACCTGTTGGAATTATTGAAACTCTGGTGCAGAAACTGAAGAAGTCTTCTATAATCATTTTACCAACTCTATGCAAGATGTTTCAAAAAAAAAAAGTTCTAAGTATAAAATTGAAATTTGTTACAAAGACTTTAACATTTGAACTATGTAGACTACCCTACGGGGAAACATACTAGTCCTAGACTAGGCAAGTGACTGGTTCCTCGAAGATAGTTAAACGGTCCTAGTTCTGGCTCTTTTATCTGAAACCAACCGGAAACTTTAACACGGCGATGTCCTAGGGAGGGGTAAATAAACCCTCCTGCAGACTTTAGACCTATTACAGTACTGGTCTTCAAAATTGAGTTCTGTGACCGGTATCAATGTACATTCAGTAAAAAAAAAATATATATATTTTTTTTTTACTTTTTTATATATTTTAAATTTTAGTTATTTTATTTTACTTTACATTTTCATTATATTTTATTTTACCTTCTCTCCTTAATACATTCACATTTCATTAATGACTCCACCCTTGCATGCGTTCATTATAATTACTTGGAAGACATACTGTATTTAAATCAATACAGTATCGAAAAACAGTCGACGAATTATAGATGCATTAGCTGAAGAGTGTAAATAAGTCTTGTGACTATGACGCCACCTGGTGCCATTTCGCTTCACTAGCGAAATGAAACTCAACACATTCTGCAAAAAAATCTGATCTAATTAATTTAGTAATGGTCCAATTCCGTTTTCTGTTCCAGTTCTATAAACAAATAAAATAACGATTCCAGTTCCGGTTCCATTAAAAACGATTTCAGTTCAGGTGCTATAAAATTGAAGAGGTTTCGGGTCTGGTTCAAGTTCCATCGGAGACTTCGTTGCAAGTAATAAAGACAAAAATAGTAATCCAATTGGGAAGGTTAGATCACATGGGAAATTTTAAAATAGGGACATTTTATAGTAAGTGTTATTATGATAGTTAGGATTATCAAAATTATAGTCGGTCTAAGCTGGCTATTAAACATTATTTCCATGAAGTCAATATATATTTGACCAAAAAAGTTTACCTAAGCACGTATAAAGTAAAATTGAACTGTAGATGTAAATTTTATATGAGTTATTTGAATATAAATGTTCAGATCACAGGTCACAATAGACCGATCTCGAAAATTTTTTCGCACATACAGCGTAGATATAAGTAATATAAATTATGAGATTCAATCATCTAACTCTTCAATTTAGTAGTAGGGATTTCAACAGACGAACAGACACACAGACGGACATTGCTAAATCGACCCAGGAGGTCATGCTGATCAAGATTATATATACCTTTCCATACCGGAGATACTTCCTTCTGGGTGTTACAAACGGCGTACCAAACTGACCTAACCCTTTCACTCTTAGTGTAGGGTATAAATAGACCTAAGATGCAACATTTCTATTTCAAATCTACTTCAGAATTGCTCAAGAAAAATCTACAAAATTCTACAAATAATGACCTAAAATTTAAATTAATTTAAAAAATGACCTAACGACTAAATATATCAAATAATGACAAATTCATTCAAAAATCAGAGCACTGCTGATTTGTATTGCAATTTACTAGCTATTTGTGATAGATTTAAAAATTTAGAAAATCATTTTTTCCTCATACTTAATTATTTTAAATTTCCAATATCGTTTCGATGTCGTTTGGTTTAAATGTACCAGGAAAGAGCAAACTAGTTTAGATATTTCTAATAGGAAAACCTGGTTAAATAATTGCTTTACAATCATCGCATTAGAAACTGATGCCATGTAAATAGTGGTTGCCAAACATAAGTTAGATAAAGAGTGAGAAATGCTAAACAATTTGCACCAACTCAACTAAACATTGATTAATGATTACGAAGATTAATTGCTGTTGTAATGGCAAATGAATTGGTAGCATCGCAGCAAGTGTGGGCTGGATGATTTACTAAAATCCTGCACCCTGTCGGAGCAGCGCAGATAGCGAGACAAAGTAATTTTCCAATTCCCAATTGATGATGAAAAGCGTTTCTTCAAATGCGCTGAATATTAATTTGACTGCCTTACAAAACATCACTTGAACTGATGGCATGAAACACCCCAAACATTAGTCGTACCACCAAAGCGCCATTTACTTAATACAACACATATTTATTTTCTTAAATACCAATAATGGGCCAGTCACCGGATGACGGATGATGTTAGTTCGTACACAATTAAACACGTTGAAATACATCCTAATGACGTCGAAATTTAAAGTAGATATTGGTTATAATGTATTTATTAATATTCAACAAACGAATTTCCGTAGTTTCTCCCAAAAATGTTTTGCTTTTGTTTATTTGTGCCTAATAGTGTCAAAAGTAACACATATTAGTCAAACGAAATCATTTTTGATCTTTATGCGAGTGAAATTTTACATTTATACTTGGCGTTTATCGTTTTTATTTAATGTCAACTATACACGCAGAGAAAAAATATGATTTAAGAGTGATTGGGACAAACAAAAAAATTATCTTATGTTAGTATTCTATAATCTGAGTAGTTAATGATTGCGGAAAAACATAAATGACTGATTTTGAGAACAGTATTATGTTTGATAGTATTTATATAATTCTTGCAAATACTATGTCAATAATCAGGAGAGAGATTTGAAACATAATTATGTTTAGTCATCCCAAGTTGCACAAGGACCTGATTATATGTGGTGTAAAGTTTTACACGACATTATTATACAGGCATATGCACTGCATTAAAACTCTTAAAGTACTTATGCGGTAAAAAGTAAATACATATAGTAGCTATGTAAATGCCGGTTAAATGCTATTTGATTTCTCCAGAAAGGTTTACAGAAGCTTGTTACAAATTTTACACAATACACTGAAATAAATATTATTTATATTTTCATAAATAATATCATCACTTTTTATATAGTTTTGTTCCACTGATATTATATAAACTTAGGTTCAGTTTTTCCAGTGCTAGTTTAAATTATCCACATTTTTAAAACATCTGCAGTTCTAAACAAAAACTCTCGAATGTCTTTAAATTATACAGACAGAAAGATAATTAGTAATCAGTTAATATTTCAAATAAGTAGACTATAGACTATAGTAAACTATATGACATTTAGTTTAAACTATGTTTAATATGAAAATATGACTGAAAAACTGGACCTTAGTTATTAATATTTTTTTATAAATTGACGGTGAATTGAACCTTCTTTCTTCAATTTAACATGCCATCCTCGCGTCACCTGCATAAAGGCAGAATTAACTGAAGTTAGTAAATACAAATCGTGTGATTACTGATTAAATACAAATGCATTTATACGATTTGTATTGTGATGCTTCTTTTAATCATTTTAATTATTTGTCCTTCCATCCCAAGTAACCACTTTGTGGCAACTTAAGTGGTAGCCACACAATTGCCATTAAAGTGTTTGTTCTAAATCATGCGAAATAAACTTATTTGCCACCCAATTGCCCAATTCGCATAAATGTATTATTTTCAATGGGTTTGCCTTAGGATCCTACATTAGAATCAAATGAATTTCACCTTTTAAATTTTCATACTTTAAAAAATTAAGTATGAAACAATTTCATTCGTATGTTCATATGACACAAAAAACGAGTAATTTCTTAATCGAATTCATGAATTTGATTTTAATCTCAGGAATTAAACAGTGATTTAAAAAACATAGTAAGGGGAAACATCGAACTATTGATGAAGTTTATTATAAAATATATAATCTTATTTAATTCTGAAAATATTAGATGTTAGCAATAAAAAAAAAGGTACATCTTAAAATTTATATTTTTGCGTTTGACTAATCATAATGGCCTCAGCAGTCCAGAGGTAGCGGGTTCGAATCCCGGCTTGGGCATGGGCGCTCGTGGTGATATTAACCACAAAATTATAGGGAATAGATTTCACAGTACAATGAATATAGTCTGCCTGAGTGCTGTGGATCTTAGTAGAAAAAATCATAACTTTGGTTAGATTCGTCTGAAATTCATTTGGTATATTCCAAAAATTAGTAGAAGTATTCTTAATGAAATAAAATTGAAATCAGACCAAAAACTCAAATCTGTAAAAACTTTAAAGTTGAAAATAAATAGAAAAACACGATAAATGTCATAAATTTGTTTTAGGTAATAACTCATAAACTTGAGGCAATCGGAAAAAACTGAGTATGAGGTATTGATTAGAATCTTCAAGTCCACCAAAAAATCATACTAAGATTGCGGATAATTTTATTTGTGCTATTAAAAAAATGATTTAAATTTCTGATAAAAATGAACAATTTGGTTCTATTTAGTACAATATCGATTTTTTGAAAATGACACCGTACTGTCTACTTTTTCCAATTGTCAGAATTCAAGACATTCATCTAGGTACCTTTTACGACAACATTGCCTCAAGATTATGCATAATAACAATCTCTTAATTTCTTCGCGTGTGTCAACGTCATTATACTATTGACAACTCCGTTTCCGGTCATGAATCCCTTTGGATTTCATTATTGTGCATATGCTTTGTCGAACTATTTGACAATAGATTTAATTTGTATTTCAATAGATATATTTACAATAAGTAGATAGTATAAGTAGAACAAATTTGTTTATTTCCATATCCGTCTTAATCAGTAGATGAACTTTGGGTTTGACACGCCTTTTAGCTTTTGACTCTATTGTTCGGTTCGCTTAGAAAATTCTTTATTTTGTTACTAATTACATTACTATTGATCCAGATGAAGAAAAGTATTAAATATTAGTGATCTATAGTCTAGATACAATAGTATACCATACAATTTCGAAAGTAATGCGCATTACATATTCAATTCGAAGAGCTTCAAACTGATTCAGATATACAATTTTGAAAACAAATATATACTAAAAAAAAAAAATAATTCAGCGTTTTGCAGTTCACATCAACCATAAATCAAAGCGTATTGAAATCATAAATCTATTACCCAAAAGCAGTCCCACAAACACAATGCTTCGATCGAAGTGGTTGCCTCACATTTTAGTTAATGATCGCCATAGGCTGTGATCTCCTTTTACGAACTGAAATGAGTACAAAAAATAATAAAATTCAAATTAATATCATCTTCGAAGATGTCTGTCTGTTCGTGGATATCTGTTCTACTTGATCCACATGCACGTCCTTCCACATAAAAACTTAACGACTGAATTAAAACCGAGTTTTATGGCAGAGATTAACGATTAAAGTCATTAGCAGCGCAAGTTCAATCATATTGCAACTAAGATCTTATTTTGATTGATTTCCCTGACCGCGAATTTTTAAATTGAACGCATAGTTATAAAACATGATTCATATTAATCATTTTGACTTTAAGAGTATTTTGTATTCTGTGAACTTTTAATCAAGACTGACTAAAAAAAAAATGTGTTCATATTTATTCCGTCAGCACGATTCACAGAATTCATAATATTAATAGCGTGGTTGCGATAACTATAAAATAAAAAATCCATCCAATCTTCAAAATGGCCTAGTTGGGCATTAAATAATTCAGAGTTAACTTATCATATAGGTGCATATATAATAGATTAGATCGAATACGATATACTTAGTCTACACGATATGATTCTCAGATCAACTTCTGAATAATATTACCACAATTTGGATGTACAAAATAATACAGTATTAAAAACCAAAAATAAAAAATGTTATAAGTTAGAAATCTTGCCTATTAAATATACTTGAAAATCTCGCATTTTTATTTCGTTTGATGTGTTTAGAGGGTTGAGCGCTGCAACATTTTGGAATTTATATTATTTTTTATTAAAAGCGCCCGTAAAAAACCATTTCTATCCAGATGACAAATTACACACAAAATAAGTTGTTTGTTATTCACAGCAAACTTTGAATAGTAGATTTTAGTTTTAGCTTTACGGCATTCTTTTATTTGTAATAGCGAAAATCTTAGTTCTGCTAGTTTGCACAAGATCGCACTAGTGTCGCTGGTGTGCATATCGATATTATTGCGAACATATTCTAGCACTAGATGGCGCCATATTCACTAGTTATTTGCACGCTGCAGCTAAAACGTCTATAGTTCGTAGCCATTTTTATACCCTACACCTATGAGGTACAGGGTATATTAACTTTGTGCATATATTGTAACGCCCCTTAGGAGGCGTGTCCGGTATGGAAAAGTATATATATTCTTGATCAGCATTACTACCAGAGTCCGTTTAGCCATGTCCGTCTGTCTGTCTGTCTGTCTGTCCGTCTTGCTGTCTTGCTGTCCGAATACAGAATAACTTGAGAAATACTGATCAGAATGCGATGAAATTTCGTCTCAATATATTGTAGCCAAAAGTAGGAACTGAGTTTGAAAATGAGCAAAATCGGTCAACGGACACGCCCACCTCCCATACAAGTCACTTTTATATAACTCTTTCGAAACTAATATTTCGAAAAGTATTCAAGGTATAGTTATAAAATTTAAAAGGTATTGTTAGAATTTACCTAAAAATATGTGGTCCAAAAATGGGCGTGATCCGCCCACTTTTTTTTTTCATTATATCCCGGGTTTTCATAGTAAAAATTTGATCCGTAAATTATTAAAATCAAATCTATGAAAAATTAGCCTTTCAAAATTTTAAATATAGGCGTGGTCCGCCCAATTATATTTTTCAATTTTTTATTAGTTGTTTATACTTTTATATAAATTTTTTAATTTATGGGGATATAAGACGTAAATTTCTGATATATGAATAATATTCTGAGGTTCAGCATAATTAAAAATTTAAAATTAAGGTATACAATTAAATATTCCTCATTAATATCTCCACCAAAGGTGTAGGGTATTCCATAGTCGGGCCCGACCGACTATAAAAATCCGCCCCATGTGACCGAACTTACCCATGTGACCTAACTTTCCCAACTCGTTTTTATTTAAAACTGATATTGCATATAAGTAATAATAATGCACTCAAAAATTTATAATATAAAATATAGCAAAAATTCATTTAAATTTATTTTAAATACTTTTGTAATAAAAAACGTAATATTTCGAATTATAACCTTCGTAATAAAAATTATTTACTTCAAATTACATACGTAATAAAATTACGGACTACACTCAAAATAAAAAGTCTGCTATTAATAACAAACACTGAATGCTAAATTTTAGCAACCTTTTAATTGCATTTACAGCATACTTTTATCAGCAATAGCGAACTGTTTGCTGGTAATCTTAGTTCTACTAGTGATCAAGATCGTGGTGTGCATATCGCTAGTGTAGCTAACCTGCACTAGATGGCGCCATAGTCACGAGACGCTGCAGCTAAATGTGTCTATAATTCGTAAACTCTTATTCGACAACATGTTTATATAAAAGAGATATATCTTCTACGTAATTATAATGTACGCATGCAAGAATGAAATAGTGATATAAAGTTTAAATAAGATAAATAAAATTAATATAATAAAAAATTATAATATAAAAATAAAAAAAGTAAAAAGTATATCAGAAATAAAAAAAAAACATTTTTTTTTATAGCTAAAACAGCTAAATTGTCCGCTCTAATAGCATACAAAAAGTTTACTGAAACAGCAAACTGTCATTTGCTGTTTCAACAAAATCCGGCGCTTTCCTCTTTTCAGCAAACATTTTTGCTATATTGGCAACCTTTTTTGCTACTGTTACAGACTTTTTATTTTGAGTGTAGCCTTTCAAAAGAAGAACAAATGCTCACCGTACTTTTATTCGCCTTTTCAATCCTGTAGTTTGACAAGAATACCAGTTGTTTATTCAGCACTGAAATGCTCTCGTCGAAGTTACAAATGCGTCAATGTAACTTATATTCTTGATTTAATTTATGTAGGCGGAAATGTCAGATAAGCTATTTTTCATACGAAACGCAAATAAATCTTCATATGCACGGAAGGAAATAAAATTCTAAAACTCGAGAAGAATTCGGTTAGTAAGAAAAATAGTAAAATTTGACTAATATCAATAAATAGAATTTGTCATCTGAGTATTAAGAAAGTAAGATGTCAAAAAAGTAAACAATATTTATTCTACTGGATGTTCAGAAGTTAATTTATTGATTATTAAAAGAACACGCAAAATTTTTGCTGTATTATTCGCAAAAAGAACACGTGTTTATGTATCTGCTGTTGTTTTCATCAATTTTTCTTTTTCTTTAATATTAGCTCGTATGCTTTGTTTTGCGAGGTCGCCATATGTTTGTTAGTGTACATGTATGTCTGTTAAAAGTAACTAAGTCAAATTTTCTAGATATTCAGACATTATGTTCTTAGGTATCCAAGAAGTAACTAAGTACAAATTGTCTGGATGCCAGATGTTCTTTTCTTAGGTATCAAAAAAAAACGGCATGATATACAATGTTTGCGTGTGTTTTCACGAATAGAACAACAAAGCACAGCCAGACAAGCAAGCGTATGTATGAATGTTAAAAATATAAAAATAAAAAAAATAATTTTCCTTCGAATATTGGTATGGTTTCAGTTCGTAAACATAAATTGGGATTAAATTTCGCATAAATACCAAGTTGATTTCATTCAATTGTTATCTAAATACACTTTACAATTCTTATGGGTAACGTGCGGAAGGTTTATACATAACAAACAGTAGAGGCGGCAGAAGAGGAGAGAGTGTATAAGGTAAGAATAATATACATAAATTAAATAATAATAAAAATAAAATAAACAATTCAATTAAATTAAGTATTCAAAGAAGTCATTTATAGTGCATATGGCGCCATCCCGTACAAACTAGCAGTACTAAGATTCCTAGCAAACAGTTCGCTTTTACAATTAAAAGTATGCTGTAAAAGTAAGTTAAAGTTTTAAAAATATTGCAATCAGAGTTTGCTATTATTAACAAAATATTTATTTAGAGTGAATTATGGAAATATTGTCCACCATGAAAGTACAAGCTAGGTAAATTAGCTAAAATTCGATTATTATTAGTAGATAACATCTTCAAAAATATATTTAAAATTTACAAATGTAAAACGTAAAAACTGATTATCACTATCTGCAATTAAAAGTATGGCATAAATCACTTTCCATTGTATTTGATAGAAAACAATATAAAAAGGTATACATTTTTTTTTTTGGCGGCATTAAAAAAAATAAATAAAAAGAGCACCAAAAATCATTAAAATCAACACCACTTAATATATTATTACGATACATTTGGTGCAACATATAATTAAACATTTAAATCTTATTGATTTGGTAATTAATTAAACAGATCCAATATATTAGAGTACGATTATGCGTGAACACGAGTTAACAACATTAATGATATATTAATAGTTTGATTATTAATGATTAAATAATCGTGTTGGATAAATTGGCTGTATCTTCAGGGTTTTAAAAACGATCAACGATAGTCGCCCATCACTATATTCACAATTTTGTAAAACGATTACAAAGCATGAGTTAAATACACCTTCGGCACAATAGTTTTAAATGTTTTTTATTATTTCTTATTATTGGGATTAATCAAATCTTAATGGAAATTGTTGGACTAGGACGTGACTTGATAACAAAATTAGAATTAAATTCGGCCAATTTAGAAATGATAAAACTGAAACTGATACCGGAGTATTAAACCGGAGAATTCATTGCACAATCGAAAAAGACATAGTTTTGTAATTGTGATCGATTATAATAGTATAATCGAATTTTACATTCAAAAAGCATATTGTTGAAGAATATATGGTTGATTCTTCAATGGTTCTTCAACAGTCAAAAATAACTATAAAATCACTACAAATAAAAAATAATATATTTTTTTTTAAATTGTTTCTTAATTTAATCGTTGCTTTTTTCAACACCCATGAAAATTGTTTGCTTAATTGCCGCTAAAAACCAGAGCTCTCGATTACCCGGGCTACCCGGGTTTTTCGAGCTACCCGGGTAATACCCGGGTTGTTCAAATACTCGAAAAACCCGGGTATTAAATGTTCGAGCTACCCGGGAAATTTGTGCGTTCGTTTGTTCGAGCTATTCGAGTAGCTCGTTTGTTGGAGTAGCTCGATTGCTCGTTCGTTGTTCGAGTAGCTCGATTGCTCGATCGTTGTTCGAGCTTCGAGTAGCTCTTTCGTTCGTTTGTTCGATTGACGATTGTTCATTTGATCGCTTGTTAATTTGTCTGTCCGTTCGTTTGCTTTATGTGGGAGTTGGTCGGAAGCAGAGCTCTCGATTTCATACGAGTATTTTCGAGTAGCCCGGGTACCCGGTACCCTTTGGAGTGGTCCCTGACCTCCAAAAGGGGGTCAAAAACCCTTTATGACCCAAACATTTTTATTTCAGAAATCGATAGCGGATACCATTGGGTCAAAAACCCATTTATGACCCAAAAATTTTTATCTCGGAAATCGATAGTGGACATCATTAGAAGGCTAATGGTACCCTTTGGAGTGGTCCAGGTCACCCCAAAGGGGGTCAAAAACCCCATTTTCGAAAAAAAAAATGTTTGCAGAAATAGATAGCTGACGTTATGAAATGCATTTTGACATTCACAAAATATTTTTTTCGAAAATGGGGATTTTGACCCCCTTTGGGGTGACCTGGACCACTCCAAAGGGTACCATTAGCCTTCTAATGATGTCCACTATCGATTTCCGAGATAAAAATTTTTGGGTCATGGGTTTTTGACCCCCTTTTGGGGGTCAGGGACCACTGAGAGTGGAACCAGTCGATTTCCCTTGATGTCTGCTACCGATTTCTGCAATAACATTTTTTCGGTCTTTTTATCACTTTCCGCCCACTTTTGCCTACCCACCCACTTTTGTTCACCTATATTTTTCCAACCACTTCCGACCAACTCCCACATCAAGCAAACGAACGGACAGACAAATTAACAAGCGATCAAATGAACAATCGTCAATCGAACAAACGAAAGAACAAGCTACTAGAAGCTCGAACAACGATCGAGCTACTCGAACAACGAACGAGCCATCGAGCTACTCGAACAAACGAGCTACTCGAATAGCTCGAACAAACGAACGAACAAACTACCCGGGTTTTGCGAACTACCCGGGTAGCTCGAACATTTAATACCCGGGTTTTTCGACTATTTGAACTACCCGGGTATTACCCGGGCTTTCGAGCGCCCGGGTACCCGGGCTACTCGAAAATACTCGTATGAAATCGAGAGCTCTGCTAAAAACTCTATTGCAAGCTTGAATAGTTCATGTATTTGCATATGGGCATTTCCTGGGGTTCCGGACGGGACATTCGTACGCTTAAAACTTTAATATCTCGAAGGCAAATTAATGAATTTACTTGATTATACATGTAGAATTTAAATAGAATTAAACATCAAAAAAATTAGAGAATTCTATACGGTAGATCAAAAGATAAATGAAATAGTGGGCGTTCCGGACGGGACAAAAACGGAAGTGCATGTCGAGGTTCATATGGAAAAGCCAAAAAGCCAGCAAATTTTGCGTAAATATGATTTTTTTGAAATATTTTCGAAAATAGATGATCATGTGAAACTATCAGTATCACTTTTATTCTAAAATTACTTTTTGTCGTACAATATATTTTTTTTTTTTAATATTTTGGAACATAGCTGAGACAATTTACTTTATTCTTGTTTATATACACTTTGTTCTTAAAGCTTACAGTTATTTCATAATAAATCTTAGAATAATTCCGGACGTTCCGTATAGAAATTTGCACTACGATTTTTCGCTAAAAATAATTGCGTATATGACAATATTAATAATCATTATTACGAAATGAAAAGTGATTCAAATTTTCAGATTTTTTAATTTTTTTACTATTTTTGAAAAAAAAAATTGATATTTTTTATAGTGTAGTTTTACACTTTTGGTACTAAAGTTCCGGACGGGGCAGATTTCTATTAGCTGTCAAAATTATTCTAGAATTACTAGGAAATCGATGTTTAAATTTTTAAAAATGCTGCTTTAGAAACAGTGGATTCAACTCTTCAAATTTTTTTTTTCTTTTTCAGTTTACTATGGTAATAAATATATTTTTGGTTTCGGACGGGACATCGAAAACCCTTATACAAAAAACGAAAATTTTCCGTTATTTTAATTTGGATCATTATTTTTAAGCTTTAGAAATAACTATTAATGTTACCAGAAAAAACAGAAAATAATACTTTGTATCTGTATGTCTTTAAAGTTAATTAATTTGGTTTCTCAAAATACATGAAAAATTGGTATATTTACATATTGCATAGTAACGTAACTTAATGAGTATTTTTTTTTACATTACCGTTAACGGAGTAGAATTTTTTTTCAGATTTATATTCATATTTTGAATTTTTCGGGCGTGATTGATTTTTTTCTGGAAATGCCCCTATGTTTGTTCTTGCTCTTGCACTCAAAATAAAAAGTTTGCTTAATAGCAGACTCTGAATGCTAAATTTAAGCAACTTTAATGGCATTCACAAACTATTTTTATTTGCAATAGCGAACTGTTCACTAGGAATCATAATTCTCGCGTTAGTGTAGCTAACATGCACTAGATTGCGCCATATTCACTAGAGTCATTTGCACGCTGGAGCTAATGCGTTTATAATTCGTAACCGCTTTTTCGACAATATGTTTATATAAAGCAGATATTTCATCTACGAAATAATAATGCACGCATGCAAGAGCGAAATAGTAACTAAATTGTGAATGCACGGAGGAGAGGGAAGATAAAATAAATATGTATAAGATAAAGAAATTGGTATAATATATAAAAAATGCGGAAAAAAATATTTTTGTGGTTTTTTTTATTATGTGAAGTTAACAGCAAAAAATTAGTTAAAACAACATAAATCGTTTGCTCTAATAACATAAAAAAGTTGACTCAAACAGCAAACTGTCATTTGCTGATACAGCAAAATCCGGAAGTTTTCTTTTTTTAGCAAACGTTTTTTACTATTTTAGCAACCTTTTTTGCTACTGCTGCAGAATTTTTATTTTGAGTGTATGCTTAACAGAAGACGTGCGATAGTTGTTGTAATGGGTTAATTGCAACACAAGTGGTACAACAAAACACATTCAAGTTCGGACCAAAGAAACGCGATGCGTTCTGCGAAGAATTGCTTTACAATAAAAAAAACAACTACCGCTGCTCTAAAACATGCCTTTGGGTTAAAAATGTTGTCCCACAATATAATATTATCAGTTAAAAAAAATAGAAGTACTTTTGTACCTCCCCAATTCATAAATTTATATATATGTATATATATATATATATATATATATATATATATATAAATATATATATATATATATAATATATATATATATATATATATATATATATATATATATATATATATATATATATATATATATATATATATATATATATATAATATATATATATATATAATATATATATATATATATATATATATATATACAGAAAATAAACTGGTTCATAATATTAACGAATCCTGTTCATAGAGGCAAATGCATTCGTTTTAATGCAAGATACATTGTGGAAATGTACATTGTCTTGTAACTTGTTTGTGAATTTAATGATCAGTTCATTTCTAGTAAGAATCTGCTTCAATGAATTATATTCATTGCAATACTGCAGTAGACATTTTTCATGTTCGTTTTTTTGTGTTCGTTTCTAGTAGCGTTAGCTGCGTTCTGCTCTTCAAAAACTTGTACAGCTACAACAAACATTTATTTAATTCGCACAAAGCGACAAATTGCGAATTAATACTATTTAATGTATATATTAACTGAATTTAATTTCAAATAATAAAATGAAAAAATTAAAACAAAACTTTCTGAATTCATAATTCATTTTGCGTTTATGAATTTTATTTTTCATTGCATAGTAAATTAAATTGCCTACAATGTTGCATCACTCAATTTTCATTATATGTGTCCAAATTTTCTCCACACTCACTCAAACGCAATAATTGCAAAAAAAAAAAATTGTCGAATTTGTGATCAACTTTTTGAACCGTTTATCTTAAAAACCATAAAAACGTTTTTTTTTTGAAAATGCAACCATATACATCTAGTTTTTATTACGTTTTTGCAATGTTTTAGAAAATGTTCATACTTTAGAAAGAAAAAATGATGGAGTAGATTCACTTTTTTTATTTTTTTTTTTTAATATTTTTCATTTACAAAGATGAAAACAAAATCGTTCCGGGCACGCTCCGGCAAAAGTCATTACATTCTTACTTAGTGCACATATTTAATTTTTAAAAACACTAATGAAAATGTTGCCTTTTTTGTCTTTTCGAAGTTATTCACATTTCTGCGACCGATCATTTATACTAATATTAACAATTTCAAAAATTTTTTGTTGTATTGGAAGTACCAAGCCCACCTGTCCAATCAAGTTGAAATTTTGAGAACTGCTATATTAACGATTCTACTATAAAGTTGCACCACTGTAGCTCCCGTAATTCCCAACACAAATTAATTCAATAATTTCAGTTGTATGGGAGGTACCACGCCCACTCTCAAAAATCAACATCTAAATGTGGATTATTAAATTTGATTACAATAATAGTCAATCCTCATACTTAGTTTTCTAAAAATAACTCATTTAAGGTTTTCGCCAACTTTTGGTAGTCCCTGCCCCACTGTGCGTCGGTTGGACTTTTATGGAGATTTGCATTATAAAACGCAATCACCGATAATATTCTCGCAAAACAAAACAATCGTTAACACCGACACACGACATACCGAGTCCATTGTCGACTTGCGGACGTTAATTGCGATTTGGTTCTTCGACAGCGGAGAAAAATGTCAAATCGCGTCATTTCGCAGCTACATGCGCCAGCCACAGTTGAAAAATATTGTTGCAACATTTAATGGGCTGCTAAATAATTATGTTGCAAGATTTCAATCACTGTAGTCGATGTACAGATTTTTATTTAACGAGACATAAGTGTTGTAAATTATTATACACACCGATGAAATATTCAATAGGTATTAAAATAAAGTTCCTAGAAAATACCAGCTTATTTTAATGTTTATCTCATTTAGTAAGAACCAAATTTGGTTTTCTTAATTAATAATGCCAATTGTCAAAACTTTATATTCACAGATATTGAAATAAGTCAGTTGCATTGTTCCAAATATTTGTTTTTTTATCCTTTATCCCAGGTATTTCTTAGGATTGAGTTCAAATAAACAGAGTATGGGAAATTTTGAAATAGGAACATTTAGCTCGGCACACCCGCAATCCCTAAATAAACATCGCAAGTTGTACCTATAATAATTTTATATAATTACACAGTGTAGGAAATGTAGAACTATTTATCTCATTTTTCGATTTGGTTACGATTTTAGGGCAATACTGTCAGTTTGTTCGAATCCGAATTCACGTCTGATAACGTACTATCTGCAGTAAAATATTTGGAAACAAATTGTTTGAAAACAGGTTACAGGTTTGGTATTTTCAGTTAATTCGTTTATCATGAACAGGAGTTTTTTCCTTCACGCTTTTCTATAACCCAATTCTTCCGATTTCTAATACCACGAAAACCATCATACTCTCTTTTATAAAAATGTTCCACATAATAAATAAGGTGAGGGTGCTTAAACAACATAACCATCTCAGGTCCACTAACTAAAGAGAATAATAACAAAAAATTTATGTTTTTTTTTTGTAGTCGTTACATGGTCAAAAATTCAGGTTCATTTTTTCAGCCTATATCAACAATTCTTGTTGGTTTTAAAACGAATTTAAACATTTTGGTTGATTTTTATTTACCTTGTATAGTTGAAAAATGTATGTATTTCAACTTTAAAATTGAATTTCTTAACTTTAATATATATTTTCTATACTTTACTATATACATTTTATATATAAATACTATATAAATAAATATAAATTTTCAAGTTGAAAAATCCATTTACATTTAAATGTTCAAACCTTTGCTTTATATTATATACATTCAAGTTGAAAACTTAAAATTTTTAAACCTTTTGGTTGATTTTTATTTACCTGAGTGGTGAAAAATTTTTATATTTTAAATTTAAACTTTCAAGTTTAGTTCAGAATCGCAGGTTCATTTACTATTAGTGCTATATAAACAAACTTCCGTCGAAAAGGACGTTTGGAATTATATAGCGAGCATTCGAGTGAATGCTACTGACATAGATGCACAAATTCAGTTAAGTGTCGCTGGTTCGAATCGTGGCCAGTGTGATAATTATTTTTTTCCCTTTTTTATTCTTTTAAATTTTTTATTTTTAAATTATTAAGAATTATAAAAAATTAATAGATAAATAAATAATAATTTGACAACTTTTTGTCACATTAAATGTACATCTAGCTATATCTATTTTTATCTTCCTAAATAAATAAATGGTTGCAGACACGTTAGAGAATTCTCGACGTAGCGGGCAAGGTGTGCTGAGATGAGATGTAAATATAATATAATGATATAAAAAAAAATATAAAATCTATCAAAAGAGAGACAAAAAGCTTAATTATAAAAGAATAAATACAACAATTAAATAAAAAAGAAATTAAAATAATATATTTGAAATTTAATATAAATATTTGTTTACTAAAAATAGAATAACCTTGAAGAATGGGTTTCTGACTTAAAGGCTTAAATTTCCCAACCACACAGTTTAGCTTATCGACACGCATAAAAATCTTCAACCTAATAGTTTATAAATGTAACTCAAAGGTTTATTTTGTTCATAATAAAACTATAACTTTTAAACTTTTTAGTTGAACATTTCTATGTAAATCCTTATATACCTCAACTCAACTATAAAAATTTAAAATTTCAACTGGTTTTGGTTAGGATAAATATGCAATCTTTCAAAGTTGAAAAACGAACTTAGATGAAAAGTCACACTTATATTTCTTAGTTTTCACCATCTTCGGTTAAGCTCTAACTGCCACTTTAACTCAGAGTTACCAATAGAATATATGGAATTGAAACACTTAACTGGATATTGTAAAAACGGCCCTTAGATCTCAATTTCTCATAAGTACTCAAGTACACCGAGAAAAAAAGAACGTTCTTTAAATTTAAAAGAGAATGAGAGAGGTAACACAGTCATACGATCTGACGGTCATTGAGAGAGTTTTGGTACGCCGTTTATAACACCCAGGAAGCATCTCCGGTATAGAAAAGTATATATATTCTTGATCAGCATGACCTCCTGAGTTCATTTAGCGATGTCCGTCTGTCTGTCTGTTGAAATCCCTACTACTTAAACAATTAAAGAGTTAGATAAATGAATCTCATAATTTAGATTACTTATATACCTACGCTGTATGTGCATATCGGTCCATTGTGTCCTGTGATCTGACCATTTATATTCAAATAACTCATATAAAATTTACATCTTCAGTTCAGTTTTACTGTATACGTGCTTATGTAAACTTTTTTGGTCAAATATATATTGACTTAATGCTCAAATACATGGCCATAATGTTTTCCCGTGAAATGACTTGTGGTTCCCAAAAAAAAAAAATCGAAATTCTGTACACCTATCCATTTGTAAATATGGGTATCAAATAAATGGAAATTCTTCAGCGATTGAAAGTTTGTAGTTATTTTCAGGATTTGTATACCCTGGTGAGCTATATACCACTTTGAATGGTAACCACACATATGTGTAGAGTATTTATAGTCGGCTTAGACCAACTATAATTTTGATAATCCTAACTATCATAATAACACCAAATTTAAAATTTCCCATGTGATCTAACCTTCCCAACTGTTTTTTTTAAATCATACAAAATATTAAAAATTTTACTTTAGAAGAAAAGTCCAACTTCATAATTTAAAGTGTCACATTTAAATATAAAATTTATTTAAAATTCAAATACGGCTGACTTTCATACATACGCACATTTAATTAGAAAGTGTTTTGCACCGGAGTTTTAAGTGATTTTTAAAGATTTTATTTCTCGGTGTATTGATATGGATTTTTTAATATAGTTTTGGGGACTTATTTCTTGGGATCCAGATGACTGACCATAGATATTAATGATTTCAAATCGAGACATAAATGATATATTGCATAGGAAAATTTATGTGAAGAATTTTTAGGAAAATCCTAACATGGAAAATAGACCCGCCGGGAAAAAGTTCGCGTTTTGATACCCAAATCGACAATTTTAGCATTGAACTCAAATGATGTCTCCCAAACGACAAAGAGAAAAAAAGTGGACATATTATCTATTAGGAAATTTAATTACTAATTCGCCAACAAGCTAAATCGCATAAAAAATTTTGCGATTTAGCAGTTTTAAAACAATAAAAAATAGATGTATGCCAGGTATGTGAAAAGTATATATGTATATTTTTGATCACAACCAACATGTATATTGCCGTCCTCGAGATATTTTAAGCATTAAATTAAATAAATAAATATCATGTTGGGCCGGAATCTTGTTCGCCTTGGCTGACAAACGCTGAACTAGGTCCATATATCTGAGAATGCTTTTGCTGACAATAATCAAATTGCGTCTGCTGCCTTGGACCAGATTATGATTTTACGTATGTTTTAAAATAAAAATGTAGGAATTTAAGATTCCAAAAAGTAAGAAATTTTTTACCGGTAAAGTACCGTTTCATACCGGTATTTTACCGGTACCAGTACCGGTACTTTATATCGTTAATGGTAAGCGATATGGTGCACTGTCGTTAATTCGGTATCAGTAACGGTATTGCATACACACAAAAAAATATCTTGTTTGGTGCAAACAATAATGCAAACAAATACTTGAAGTGTTTGAAATATTATTTGCAACAACCAATTTAAATGATTTGTAGCAAATACTTAAATTTTTAGTCGAAAACATCTGTAATATTTGTACCAAACTATTCCATTTTTTTGTCTTTTGCTGGAAACACTCTGTATTACACAAAAGTGTTTCACATAAATACTTCTATTTCTTCCAAACAGAATCCACATTTCACACAGCCACGTGCATGCATTACACATATTTTGTTATTACTCATTTAGCCATGGAGTGAAATTTATAATTAAAAAACTTTAATAAAATCGAAAACGAATTTTCTGATTAACTGCTTCAAATTCTGTGATCTCCAATGAATATTACACATAATCTGTTAATTTGTCTGAGTCGAATGTGAGTTCTGGCGATAAACGTTGCACGTTGCGTGAGGTTCGGCACAGCACTAAAACGACATGATTGCTTCGGAAATACTCGGCAAATACATCCTCTCAAATAAGTGTTTGAGCAAACACTTCAAATAATTATTATTTGAGGTTTGGTCTGTTCCAAATAATAATTAAAATTTACCATTTAAGAAATTTAGATGCAGTAGTTAACAGAAGTAATGAATATGTTTAAGAGGTATAATTAATTGAACACTTACAAAGTGTTTAATATAAACAATTAAAGTGTTTACGACAAATAAATAACTATTTGTTACAAATATTAATAATTTGAAGTGTTTGCAGGAAACAGTCATTATTTATGGTAAATTACATAAAATTATAAGTCTTAAGTGGAAACTCACTACAAACAATTGATTATTAACGGCAAAGAATCCTTTTTTTTGTGTGTATGGAACGGTATGAAACGGATAACAGTAAAGGTAACGGTTACAAACGCTGGTTTAAATGCAATAATTTGTCAAAGATCTTTAATTAAGTTTTAGTTTAACAATTTTTCTTTTAATTCTAAAGTATATTTTTTAACTCAGTGTACGATATTTAAATCTTGGTGGCAATTTATAAATTCCACTAATTCAAACAATAAAGTGACTGACGCACATTTTAGATCTTTGACGCAATAAAAGATTATACGGCTGCTTGTTTAATATCAGTTGTCAAAACATATTAATCGAAATTTAGTTTATTTTCGATATCAAAAGCATTCTATTTGTTTTTTTTTTATTTCAAATGCCATAGCTAAAAGAATCAGAAACTTTTTATACAAAATTTAAAAACACAGAAATTTAAATTAAAAAAACTTGTAGCGATTAATAAAACAAGATTCTAATAATACAAATTAATAGACAGGAACAACTGTTTGTTTTTTTCTATTCATGTGCTAAATGATTATTTTGAATTAATTAAGTTTAAAGAATATTGCAGATTGATCAAAGAATTTAAAGAATTACATTAACATGCAGATATTTTAACAATGTATTATCAAATGTCAGGGGTTCGTTGCAATTAAATGTCAATTCATTAAATATACGGCTGTTTGGCTACGCGCCTTCCAACCAAATAATAATTAATGATATGTTCTATACAACATAAACTTTTGTAATTATATAAGGATGGTATGGTCGGATGATAGGTAATGTCAAAATATATGATAAAATACGGAAACATCCTACGATTCTTTTGTGCGACTATGTTCATTTTAAATCTGATTATTAAAAAATCTATATGAAATTTCGTTATAATATCATGTACCATGTATCCAACCACAATTATTTACCAAACACTGTACGAAAGAATTTCTCTAGTCCAACAATCCATCAAGTTGATTCATGTGGGTTCAGAAAACCATCCGACACGAATGCCGAAAATATATTTCTCAAAAAATCATAAGAAATTTCGATTTTCTAATCCGTTAGGGGGCTCACTCACGTAGTTGTATTTAATATTAAACAAAATAAAAAGTAGAAATAAATTTGTGCGACAAAAAATTGATTTGATACAATAACATCAACAGTTGTTCGTGTCCATTTCGGATTTAAAATTACTCTTCGCCCTCCACAATATATCTCATCATCACCTATATATTAAACAAGAAAAAAATATAAATAAATGTATAAATATTTCTGGTTTCACTGCAATAGTGATGGATTTTTTGATGTGCGCACCAACATCTATAACCGAACAACAGCAGCCCGTTGATTAATTAATCCGTCTCTGGTTGACACTTTCCTATGTTGCTCAGTAAATGACGTATTTTGGCAGCCTCGAAGCAGACCGATTTTTCAATTCGAAACATATTCTAAATATTCAACATTTCTATAGGTATTACACAAAAATAAAATTAGTATTTTAGAAAAAAATTAGTAAATTGCTTTCGTTGATTATGTTTGTCGGAAGTTTAGATTTATTTTGATTTTCACGCGAAAGTTGATACATTTTTTTCACTGACAAATCTTGTTTTAAAAATTTGAGGATTTAATATATTTTTGAAATTGTGTTTATTAAGTGAATTCATAAATGAACTGATAACATTTAATAAAGAATACAGTCAAATATTTTAACTTGACACACAGATGAAATCTAATATAAATCTGAAATTGTTAAAGAACTAATTAAAATATATTGATTTTGAGGAAAATGGTTATTATTACGAATAATAGATAACATGTCACAGGTGGTTCAAATCTTAACTGTGCAATCCGTCTTGTGCTATCCTTCCTGTGTTATCCGTCCTGTGCTATCCGTCCTGTGCTATCTGTCCTGTGCTATCCGTCCTGTGCTATCAGTCCTGTGCTATCCGTCCTGTGCTATCCGTCCTGTGCTATCCGTCCTGTGCTATCCGTCGTGTGCTATCCGTCGTGTGCTATTCGTCTTGTGCTCTATCCGTCACTGTGCCATATATGATATTAATAAAATCGAAAAATGTGAATTAATACAAAATCCGTAAAATGAAAACCAAAATCAATACTAATCTTTGATACCAAATATGAAATTTAAATGTGTAAAAAATGTCAAAATCTCAGAGAGATTTGACATCTATTCTATGTTTGCTTCTAGACAATGCATTTGATTTTCTCTTTTCCTTTTCCTTTTTATTTTATGTCTATTCTTATAACATGACTTTGTGGTCAGATTAATATAATTGAAGTAGTTGCAACGACCGTGCAAATAAATATAATGTTTCTGTTAAGCAATTGGAAATGAAAACAACATAGCACAAAGAGTGAAGAGTAATGAGACGAAATATTAACAGAGAAACCATAAAAATGAAAGAACGATAATTACACACAAAGTACTAAATCCCCACAACCAAATGTATCAAAATAATACTACAAATTCATTAGACTGTTGTCCTCGTGAAGGGATAATGTAATATCAAAAGGAAATAGCATTACTTTTGTCCAGACACCACTGGAATATCAGCAATTATGTAATATAATAGCAAACAATATTATGACAAATTAAAAGCAGTATGTTAGGTTAGGTCACGTGTGCAATTTTGAATTAGGGACATATTGATAGTAGGTGTAATTATAAATTCAATAATTGTAAATCGATCTAAGTCGACTTTAATTACCCTACGCATAAGATATGCCATACGGTGTGAAGGAAAGAAATTAAACTGTTTACGAATTACGAAAGTAACGTGTAATCACGAATGATTTTCCGATTATTATATGATAATTTATTTAAATGAATGTGGTACGAATTTCCTACCACAATTGATTGTGGTAGGAAAAATCATCTCATATTTAATAATTGCCTTACAATGAAAATAGTGGGAATAACAAAATGGTTTTTAATATCATGAATATAATGTATTTCGATTTATTTTTATATATTTTACCATAAAGAAAAAAGTATACTTCGTCAATTACAGTGAAATTCTCTCCTATGAGGTATATTTATGAAAGTTGGTGGTGCAAAGTTCTCCCTTGAATTGAACTATCAGGCCTATTTTTAACAGAAGACAGCGAAGGTTACTATCTAAATTGTCAATTTCATTAATCCATAATTTAAATCGATCATAATATTCATATTTTATTAAAAATTCATATAGAAAGTCACACATTTTGAACTCCTCGTTATGAAAAAAATATACACTCAGTAAAAAATTCTATAAAATAGGTTAATGGGACGATTATAAATATTTTCATATAACCTCAATGGTCACGCACAAAACGAACATGTTTCTATTTGTGTTTAAATTTTTTTATGCCATATAGTGAAAAGTTTATTATTACTATTATTATTATAGTAGAAAAAACATTAAAACAATAGTATTTTTATCTTTATATTCAATAATATTGTAATTATTAAATTAATGGTACCTACTGAATTTTTCATATAGGTACTATCAAATTTATTACAAAACTAGCGGGGAAAGTTAAATCACATAAGCGGGACTTAAAGTTGGTCGGGCCCGACTACACTTTGTGGGGATATTAATGTGGGAACAATGTTAAAGTTTTTAATTATGTTTAATACTTAGAATATTATTCGCATATTAGAAATGTACTACAAGACAGCTCCCATAATCCTAAACATTTGTATAAAAGTATAAAAAATAAACTAATCAAAATATTTAGAAAAATAAAAGAGACCGGACCACGCTACTTTAAAAACATATCGACGCCCCTTACGAAAACTATTATATATTTTTTCCCTTACGAAAATATATACGTTATTTTTTGAGGTTCAGAATAAAAGTAAATTATTGTTTTTGAAGAGAAAAATAATACGTTTTATGGTTTTGCCAGGAACTCTATTATGTTTTTGATATTTCTGAGAATATGCATATGTATATCCGTGTATCTACGAATATAAAAATGATTCAAATTTTGCGAAGAAGATTGGAGTCTTTTGTTGATCATGAATAATGCATTTATGATTGGGGCCTTCATATAAAACCTGTACATATTACAGCATTTAATAAATATATGTAATCGTTTTATAAAGACCACAGACCATTGGAAACTTATATCAGTCCTGAAATTAAGCCTCAATTTTTTGTAACAGACTAGATTTCTTAGGAGACACGGAATCATAACTACCAAGAGGTAGCGCGGTGAAGAAATATATTTTCTATTTATTTTTTTGATGTTGCCTTCGCTGGTGTTTGAACCAACGACGTTTCGGCTTAAATTCCAACACACTAATCTTCTGAGTCACCTACATAGTAATGGTAATGCATATTTTATAAAATTATAGCGTAATTATTTTTAATTTTGTCAAACAAATTTTACAAATGACATATATCAAATCATAAAAGCAACGCAATATGATTTTGAAAAAAAATCTTTTTCAATAAAAAGCTCCAATTTTCGTCTAAAAATTTGAAACATAATAATTTTCCACAGAAAACTGTTTGATGTACTAATTTTCTGTGAAATTTTGAGAACATTATAATATTCGTTATTTAAGTAAAAATGAAATCGTATTCGTTTAAAAGTGATATATACTTTTTTTCGTAAGACCATTTTAATATAATAGTTTTCGTAAGGGGCATCGATATATGCAATACAAAAAAAAAATTTAAAAGCAAAATCACAAAAGAAAAAGCATAAAACAAAAGCAAAAATACAAAAACAAAAGCAATAACATAGAACAAAAATCCAAACTAAAGGAAAAACAAAAAATTAAAGAAAAGAAAAACAAAAAAAAACAAAAACATATTTATTTTTGACATTGTTTTTGGCGATTTTTTTTTTTTGGAAAATGGTTATTTTGACCATTGCGTTCTTATTGTCGTCCCAATTTTTTTTTTACAATTTTTTTTTTTTTAATTTTTCGAACATTGTTGTTTTTGTCGAATATATATATTTATACCCTGCACTAAGAGTGAAAGGGTATATTAAGTTTGGTACGCCGTTTGTAACACCCAGAAGGAAGCATCTCCGGTGTGGAAAAGTATATATATTCTTGATCAGCATGACCTCCTGAGTCGATTTTGCGATGTCCGTCTGTCCGTCTGTCGTCCGTCATTCTGTTGAAATCCCTACAACTTTTAAAATTGAAGAGCTAGATAAATGAAACTTATAACTTAAATTACTAATATACCTACGCTGTATTGGAGAGATCGGTCCATTGTGACCTATGATCCGACCACTTATGTTCAAATACCTCATATAAAATGTACATATAAAGATCAATTTTTATGTATACGTGCTTAGGTAAACTTTTTTGGTCAAATATATATTGACATCATGCTCAAATACATGATAATAATGTTTTCCGGCGAAAAGACTTGTGGTTCACAAAAAAAAAATCGAAATTCGGTACACCTACCCATTTGTAAATATGGGTATCAAATGAATGGAAATTCTTCAGCGATTGAATGTTTGTAGTTATTTTCAGGATTCGTATACCCTGGTGACCTATATATCACTTTGAATGGTAACCACACATATGTGTAGGGTATTTATAGTCGGCTTAGACCGACTATAATTTTGATAATCCTAACTATCATAATTACACCTACTTTAAAATTTCCCATGTGATCTAACCTTCCCAACTAGTTTTAAATACCGAATAGTCGTCAAACCGGCTGAACTGAATTGAATAAAATTTTGGCACAATATGTATGTTGGGGCCTGGGCAGAATATATGCTATATTTCGGTAAGATTGGTGAAATGAGCGTGGCACCTCCCATATAACCCAAAAATTACAAACACATATCGGCAATTGGGATAGCAAATTTAATTACATTTTGGTCAGCTTTATTTTTAACCATTTACATTTTACATTAAGTGTATGTCAACATTACGTGTATGTCAACAGTTATTATAGTGATATCAGGATATTTCGCACCAGGTTAACCCAAAATTCTTTAAACTCACCACACCAAAATTCTCCATATTAAAACTCATCACGCCAAAACTCACCATACAAAAACTCACCAAACTAAAACTCAACACACTAAAATTTACCACACAAAAATTCACCACACTAAAATTCACCACACTAAAACTCACGACAATAAAACTCACCACAATAAAATTCAACACACTAAAACTCACCACACCGAAACTCACCACACTAAAACATCTACTGTGAAAAACTCTACGGGGAAAAATTCTACGGGAAATAATTCCACAGGGAACAATTGTACCGGGATGAATTCTACGGGAAGAATTATACCGGGAGGAATTCTACGGGAAGAATTATACCGGGAAGAATTCTACGGGAAAGCCTTCTATGGGGAAGAATTTTACGGGGAATATTTCTACTGGGAGGTATTCTACTGCGAAATGTTCTACGGGGAAGAATTCTAAGGGGAAGCGCAGTCTTAGAAAGAATTGTCTTTGAGAATAGTTGTTATGGCGGAGAATTATTATTTAATTACTACATTTATAAAACGAATAAAAAACCTCAACAGCTAAGCACGGGCCCTTCATATAAATAATAAAAATGTTTTTATATTAAAAAAAATCGGTCCATATCTTTGAATTCACAAAATCTTGGCAAGAGTCGTGCACGGGTCCAGCTAGTACTAAATATACACTGTACCTCAAAAATATATTTGTTATACAAGTATATAGTAGATACTATAAAAATTTTATCTATGTATATTTTTCTTGAAGTTGTTGGTATGTACCACTATTTAGTTTTAAATATAATATACATATTACCTTGTTTCATGTTTATAATTATAGTATCTTATTTTGTTAATCAAGAAATATTTATATTAATATTCATTCCAATAATTTTCCTAAACATAACAGAAAGTTTTTGTTTTTTTACAAAAAATAAAAAGATTTTTTTGGAAATTTATTATAACTAAGTACAAAAAAAAACAGAATCTAGTAATATTAAAAACAGATGTAGTAATATGCAGAGCACGTATGACAAAATGTAATTATTAGAATACAAATGTATGAACATTTTGTAAAGAAATGCAGTCAAAATATGTAGTTATTTTCCATACAAAAATAACTACATCAATGTAGTAAACGCAAATACATTTGCATTTGGACGTGAATGACATACACATGTATATATTTTAAAAACTTTTTAATACAGTATTTTTTCGGTGTATTAACAAACAGTATAAAGTGGTGGACATTTGTATGAAAATGTCATCAATACTTTGCACGGCGAAAGTGCTATCGGTCATCGATGGTCCTGACCTGACATTGGTGAAGAATAGAGGAATCATTGATGACATTTCGCACTGGGATGTCATTACGAACGGATTTATAACTCATTTTATAAGTGTTAAACTTTAACATTTTATTTACTTTTTAATTTAATTATTATTATTATTGATTTCAATTATGAGCCATTCCATGCCAAATCAACTAGGGGTTGGAACTCCCTCTCTTCGATTTCAATGAAATTGTGGTAACTGATTAAGAGTAATGCGATATGCATTCATTATTTTTTCCAACCACTACTTCCAGAGAAAATTCAAAGTTACAAAAATGAAATCAACAATTTTGGTACAAATTTTAATTTTGAAAAAAAAAATACAATTTTTTCAATAAAAAAAATACAATTTTTTCAATAAAAAAAATACATAATAATAACACTGCCCGACAAAATTCAAACTTTGACATGGTACAGTAATAGTTATAGCAAATATTAGATACATTTGTAGCGCTGATTCCGAAAATGACACCAGTTTTGCCAAATTGACTCTAGTTTTTGAGATATAGCCCATTTTTTAATTTCCCGTTTTTTTGTCTTCTTTTATTTTTAAAATTCAAATAAAAGTATTTAATTATCTTTTCGATATTAGGTTCAGAAAAATTTTCAAAAAAAATAAAAGTGTTATGAATGAAAAACATTATTACAATGAACAAAAATACTAGAAATGATTTTACTTCCAAGTTATCTGGCGCCGTGTATCCTTTTTAAAGCCCTATTTAAGACAATAAAATAAGACTTTTAGTTAAAAAGTTATAATTGCTAGATTAAATAAAGACAACTTTTTTATTTGTTAAATTTCAAATTTCTGATTTTGTAAATTTTGCCGATTTTAATTTATCAAGTAATAAAATGTTGTCTTTATTTAATATTGTATTTATAACTTTTTAACCAAAAGTTTTAATTTGTTTTCTTAAATTAGGTTTTAAAGAGGATACTTGGCGCCACATAAAAGTTCTTATACATCATTTTTAACATTTTTGTCCACTAAGTAATAATAAAAATTTCAACTTTTTAAGAAATTTGAATTTCTTTTGCTTATATCTCGCAAACTAATTTTTTCAATAATTACATTTTTTTTTTTTTTTGTAGTGCGATATTTACTGCGTCTAATATCGAAAAGATAATTTCATTATTATCTTTTGTTGTAATTTTAAAAATAAAATAAAACCAAAATAATGGTAAATTGAAAAATGGGCTATATCTCAAAAACTAGAGACAATTTGACAAAACTGATTCGGAATCAGCGCCACAAATGCATCCAATATTTGCTGCAACTTTTACTGCAACATAATGAGTGTAGGGCAGTGTAATAGTTTGGCGTTACAGTCCTGAAGAACTCAGGCAGAGCTCTCTCACTACTTTGAGCTGTGCGTATTATATTTGCACTCAACGTGGTGGGACTTACAGTTTAATGTCGAATCCGAACGGCGTACACTGGGGCAGAACAAGTTAAAAGATGGCATAAATTCAAATTTTTAAATAGTGTATAGATATTTGTTTTATCTCCCATCGCCTTCTCTAATATTTCACCTATTAAACTACATTTTTATTTTTTGTTGTAAGTCTCACATTTCGCGTACAGCCACCTTTGTAAATTATGTATTTTTAAAATAAAATTAAAAACAAAAATTTAGTATTAATTTAACTAATTGAATATTTTTATCTTTAATATGGTGAAAAGAAATTGGCCGTTTTTATTTCGTTTACAAACTATACTTATATATTAAGCTTTTAAAAATATGTGATGGCAAAATAAAAATATTCACACCATGTAACTAATATATATAAACATTCGTTTTATAATGTTCTACCTATACGAAAATTAACAACAATCTGTAGAAGTTTACAATTTAAGGAAGCTCGAAAATAATTGTCTGCCTCCTAAATGGAGCTGAGACTCCGAAAATCAACAAAAACGAAAACTGTTCGAGGTCACTACTTCTTTTAGGATAATAAAAAAGTAGGCAGATCAAAAATAAAAATTGTCACGCCATGTCGAAAGTAGGTCTAAAAATTACAAAAAGAGAAAAAATGACCTCAAGGTCACGTGTTACCCCTTAAAAATCAAAAACATTTAAAAATTTCTGTTTTTATTAATATTCGATTTCGAAAATTTTATTATTATTATAAAACAAATTTTAAAAAAATATGTTTAACATAATCAAATACAACGTTCTATTCTTTACATAAATTACATCACAAATATTCAATTTGCTACTTTATTGTAGCAATTCAAAATTATTAATATCAACAAAAAATATATTTTTTTAGAGTATCACAATTTACAAAATTATGGAATTTCGATAAAAAAAAAATGGGCGGAACACGCACATTTTAGCTTTATATATTGGTTAATTTCTTTATGTGTGTCCACGTCAAATTTTATTATTGTGCATAATGATATGCTAATTCTCTGAAGTTTAAACAATCTATATTTTAGAAAAGTGAGAGTGTCATATGGCTGACCACTCGAATTTTTTGACCCTAATATTGCTGAGGTATATTATTCATTTAACGTAGGTTTTTTTGCCAGTTTTTTGGCCTATCTGCCCCAGTGTGCGACGATTGAGAGCTTTTTATATGCAATGTTTTACTCTCGTAGGTTTGCCATTGACTGCCGAAAGGTAGCGTGGTATTGAAAAATGTTTTTTTTTTGAAAAGATGTTCTTAGCCACAGTCCAGACTTGAACATGTTATATATTTAGTCTCGCATTTCAACGAATTAACCACTGATCTACCGGCGTTACACTACAAAAAAAATATAAAATTTTTTGAAATATCATTTATAATATGATTCCATCAAAATACCATCTTATAATTTGGCGTGAATATTTATTTACATTAAATCTACAGAAATTTAGGATTTAAGAAAAACAAAGTTAACAAAATTTCATTGATTCATGAATATCTCAAATTTGACTTTTTTTTGGTCGATATAACAAAAACTAGAGTCATAAATACCAATTCTTCACAAATAAATTTTGTCTTATAAGTGACCAGGAAGAATTCTGTTAAGAAGTATTGTCTCCCAAGGTGAGAGGCCCAAATCCCAATGCCACAAAGATTTTGAGGGAGATGAAAAGATGTAAAAAAGAACCTGCCCTTTTGTAATGAGTTTGATATCTACATATTTGAATATTACAAGAGTCAGTTTACTTATTTAATACAAGAACCATGATTTAAAATCGTATACAATAATTAGATACTACATTTCGTGTTACCATAATTAATGTAATTGCACTGAAATCACATACATACATTGTTAAATATTGACATTTATGGACATCAACTTTGTTTAATTTTGATATTTCTCGAAAATGGTTCATAAACTGTTTTGACGTTTCCGCTCTGTCAAAGGTGGCCGCCAGTACTAAACAGCGTCGAAACTTTTCACAGCTCTTGCCATACAATAGCAAACAATTACTTCAAAAATAAAAACCAGAAAAATATTGACCGAAACTGCAAACAAAAAAAAAACAACATTAATAAAGGCGTCTCCCAAATTGATACAATGTCATCAATGTCAGGCGCAAAGGCGACGATGGTGACTATGATACATAATTAGGCACAACCCGTAAATTCATAAAGAGTTCGATGTATATATTACTTAAATTGTTTATTGACTGACACATACGATGCGATACGAAGCCGAAGACGACGCTTTTGATTTCCATTGAAGCAGATCACGTACTAGAGGCGTTGGACCCAAAGAGGAGGCCGCGGCACGGTGCGGGAAATACGTACAAAATAAATTATTTATTTTGTGGTTAAGAGCTTATTAAGGTACGAACGAGTACAACGCTCACCTATTGTGCGGCAGACAATTATGAAATATTTCCATGTGAACAATGCGGATTACAACTGGAGACGGATCGCAGTGATAAATGCCCGACAAATTGTGAAGCCCGCGGACTGAGAAAGAGCTACAGCTACAGCAAGATAAATAACTTTTCTTTCAATTGAATGGGTTGAAAGGCGTGAGATTTGAATGACAAAACTGATGCTGACTTTGTTATTGATGATATTATTTTGTACTTAATAAATACAGCATTTGACAAATAAATTATGCGGCGTAAATATACGGCAGACAGACAATTCTTTTGTGCTTCTCTTAACCAAGTCTGATGAGAATAGTGGAATTTCTTTGTGTGAGTTTTGACCGCAAAATAGCACCAGCTCAGGCAAACACCCAACGAATTTAAAACACACACAAACATTGTCTATTTAATACGCATAACATCGGGATAATTTACATTTAATCTTTTTTCTTACAGAGTATAATTGAAATTCCCGATGATTTATTGTTCCCGGACAACGCACAGCATTGGTACTGTTTTTTCAATTGCAATTTGAAATTCTAACTTAGTTTTACTTTGTTATTCCACCGATGGCGAATCCATCTAAAAATGCAGCATCATCAAGCCTTCCAGTGTCGTTGATGTTGATACAAATTTTAAATGACATTTTAAATATGCGTTGCGCTTCAAAAATACGAGTCACACTTGGACGTTTCATTACAACTGAAATTGTTTTCATTTGACAAATGGCTACAACTGATGAACGACAACGAACACCAGTTATGCCAAATTTAAATATGCATTTTTTTTATAATTTGTACATTTCAAAATGTATTATTTTAATCTTCGTCTTTGGTGACCACGTTATTTTTTATTACACAGTGCGTCAAAATAATCACTTTTTTTAGTATAACTACTGATAAAAAATGTAGTACTTATAAGCTTTAAACACTGAGAAAGGCGCTATGGGATTCGTAAGGATTCCAAAGAATTAATTCATTTCTTTATTTTGTAGCGAAATGGTGCAACGCCCGTTATTGACGTCTGAGGTCCGATTGTAGCGGAATTTCTAAGGGCTCAATAATTCAATAATTTTTCAATAATTTTAATTTGTATCTTAACGATTTACCATCATTTTCAATGCATCTCCAATAACCAAACCATTTAGGAGTATAAGCAGTCGGAAAAGTAGGTACCTATCATAATCAATAGGAAATTTTTCAGACTACTGATTATAGCTTCATAAAGGTTTTCGTTTTTGGAGATCCATTTTAAATGATATTAAATTATACAAATATAAAGTTTTCATCTGAAATTGTCCTTAATAACTCCGCTACAATCAGTCCTCCGACAGCAGTAACGCATAATGGACCATTTCCATACAAGTTAATGATCTAGATTGTTAGTTAGATAACGCTCAGACAGTCGAACAAACATACGAATATGGCAAAATCAACTCGGGAAGCGCTTCTGATTAGGAATAAGTATACTTTTCGATACCTACCACGCTTCTTAAGGGACATTACAATATTCGCACAAACTTAATATACCCTTTGTAATTTTAGTATAGAGTATAACTAAATTGGTTCAAACATTTTTTATTTATTTTTCACATATAACATATTTGACTCTAGGAGCAGAAAATACTCCTTGGTATAAAATAAACCATACTACAATAGCCACCTAATCGATATTCCGATTTTGTCATAATCTGAAAAGTTCCCTAATAGCATAAATTTCTACATGGGTTATGTAGTATGTACAAGATTCATATATCAGCAACCAACAGTTTTGATATGGGATCTTACTTCACACATGTTATTTATTTAATATTTCATAATGCACTGAACAGTGTGGCATTGGAATATAATTAAATTAGTAAAAATAAAAGTGTGCATTTTCACTTCAAATTGGGCATTTTTCCGGGGTACCTATAAATTTGTAAGTGTAATTTGTAATAGAAATCCATTTATATTTAAATACCATTTTTTATATTTAAATATTTAACTACTTTTGATATGTAAAATATGTGAAAAATTTTTTATTCAAACTACCTTTCAAATATGTCGAATTACCGATTGCTATTTTGATAGAAAAGGAGGAATCCTTTTTTTTTTCACTCCGTAAATTTGATCAGCCGCGGTAGCTCAGTGGTTAGTGCGTTGGACTGCGAGCCGAAAGGTCCCCGGGTCAAGCCTGGACTGGGGCTAACAACATCTTTTCATAGAATCATTTTTCTATACCGCGCTACCTCTCGTCAGTAAATGGCAAACCTACGAGAGTAAAACCATTGCCTATGAAAAGCTCTCACCCGCCGTTCGGATTCGGCAATAAACTGTAGGTCCCACCACTTTGAGTACAAATATAACACGCACAGCTCAAAATGGTGAGAGAGCTCGGCCGAAGTTCTATACGGGACTGTAGCAAATTTGAACCACTGTATCTCTGGAGGTAGAGGTGGGAAAAAATATCAATGCATATCTCGATACTCTTTATCAGTTGCCGAATTTCTTTGAAATCGAAAAGGTAAAATCTCTGATTTGACTTTTTTTTTTGGTCGATTTAGAATGACCCATATACAGTTTTTCGTAGGCAGTTATTTTTTAAAACGTTTTAATTATCCTGCTTTCTTGTATGTGTGTTTGTCCTGTATACATTTTCTAATTGAACTAATTATACTAAATTAACCAACTTCCCGAAATTTTAAACATTGCCTAAAACTGGAAGACAGTGCAATTTATATATTTCTTATCTACCTTTTCGAGTTGTTTCTATGTTAAAGACACTTTGAAAAAGGTTCAAAATCTGTTAAATGATTTTTTTTAAATATACGATTCTAAGGTTAACTTAAGGTGAACGTGGGCCATATAATAATATTATCTATTGATTGCTCCCCACTTTTTGTTTCAATTCTTACTAAAAACTTCACCTTTAAAACGTATGTTGAAAATATTTTGTATTTAAATTTTTTGTAAGAAACCCAGATAAATGAAGCGTAACTGTGAAGAACATAATATTCGAATATGCGATACCTAAAGCTGAAGCTCTAAGAATTCTTTGTACACTACACAATATTCAGCGTGGTTTATTTGCCACAAATCAAGTAACTGCGGAAAGAGATAAAACTAAAATCATCATCAGACATGGTTTGTTTATTAAAAACATTTTGCTCGGGTTATAATGAAGATACAGAAAACTGACATGTTGCAGCAACCATCTAAATTGCCTTACCGAATCGTTCGGTTGCGGCAACAACTGATAATGTAGTTGCAACAACCTCTTAATTCGGGTGTGGCAACCTCCTAGACTGTGAGCATGAGGTTGTGGCAACCTCCGAGTTGGGGATCATGAGGTTGTGCCAACCTCCAAGTTGGTTATCATGAGGTTGTGACAACCTCTAAATCGATGAATATAGCATTAATTTAATATTTTGTTGTTTTTTATATATTTATCTCGCATAATTATTGAATTTCCTATTGTTTTCGACTTGTAAACTTTTGACGTTTCTTTAGCTCTGTATGTATCCATAATGTTGGTAGACGCAGTAGCTCAGTGCGCTACCTCTCGGCAGTAAATGGCAAACCTACGAGAGTAAAACATTTCCTATGAAAAGCTCCCACCCGCAGTTCGGATTCGGCAATAAAATTTGTACACAAATATAACACGCACAGCTCAAAATGGTGAGAGAGTTCTTCAGGGCAGTAGTGCCAATGTTGGCAAGAAACTGTCAACCGAACGGCTGATAGACATTGAGGTTAACGTTTGTCATTACTTTTGTTGATACAACAACGTACTCAATTGCCGTACCAAATGCACGAATTTTGGCAGAATTAAAAATACATTCACGGAGTTAAGGCAACCGAATGTGCAGTTGCCCGAACTAACATTTCGGTTATAGTAAAATAAGGTAGTTTATTTTAATGGCAACACTGAAACGTTGGTTCAATTAACCTCGTGCCAAAAGAGGTTTTTTCTGTGTTTACGATAATAATTCCCCTACAGGTAAAAAATCGGTTCTAGTTATCTTAGCTAGGAGAAAATGGGAATCCGACCCACTATCCGGTTCTCTACCCTAGGGCAAATTTACCCTATTGAGCTTATTTTTTCTTCTTTTATTTATTTCATCTCCTGGGATATTTTTCTTACAGATAACATTTAATTAATCACAAGAAACTACATAAAAATGGCTTCCTTCTTGGCGTTGGCGACATAAAATAGTGCGGGATCTACCTCGGAGTACAGGATGTTCGCACCGAAATTCATCTCGTAAAGCAGATCACACTATAGTATTGTTTTCTTCGCAGCTGTAGCCAAGGCGACCACGCTGGTAATCCAATCGATCTCGCTGCGGTACGCTGACACTAGCTATAGATAGAAATTGGAACATCCATCCACTAGGCGCTGGAAAGTGCTCTTTGCTTTCGACGATGGAGTTCGAACGCGAGTTCTCGCTGGAATTCAAAGTAAAAATTTTCTAAGTACTAAGTACAATATGGGTTGTAAGTTTTTAAAATAGTTTCGTTTCTGTTATTAGATTTTTTGTTATAACTTTCGATTTGACAGAAAATTGATTTAGATATACAGAATCTAAAAATGGAATAACATGAAAAACATACCAAGTCTAAGTCTGTTATGGAATGGAATGATCGATTTGATCATTGTCATTATAATACTTACAATACTTCTCAAAAATCAGTGGACTCGAGTGGCTGCGTTCACAAATCCCCGTTATTTATAATTAGGTTAAGATAAAAAATATGAAAATATTTTTTCGATTTATTTGTAAGTGCATAATTTTCCAAAAATCTCCATTAAAAACAGCAACATTATGCTAATTTTAATACAAATTTATTATATATTTATTGCAAAGAGTTAATTAAAGGACATTTTTTAATTTATTAAATTCGCTAATATCGCTCCGCATCGAATTTATGAAACCAGGACCTCTAAAAAAACCTTTTAAATTAAAAAATATCTAGTGATGCAAATAGTTAATTAAAGGACATTTTTGAACTTTTATATCCCATCTTCTATCTATCTATCTATCTATCTATCTATCTATCTATATATATAAAAATGAAATGTCCTGTGTGTGCCAGAGCATCACGGGAGAACGAACCAACGGATTTGCCTAATTCTTTTTGTATTTCGTTCGTGTCAATGCAAGAGAGGTTTAGGAAAAAAGAAAAGTCGGAAAAACCCGAAGGAAAAGCCGGAAAATCGAAAAAACATAAATTTGACCCTAGGAACTTAAAATTTGTACAGGGTGCTCATTTCCCAAAGTGAGAGCGCACTACGAAGGGATTTTTTGAAATTCGCCTCCTAAGGTACAAAATGAGGCGTGGCAAAACTGAACTTTTAATTCAAAATATCTGGTAATTACGATACCCACAGTCATGAAATTGGGCTCAGTAATGTAACGTATTGTGTTTTTGTGTATCTTTTTGCTAAATATGGGAGGAATTTGATGAAGGGGCGTGGCACTTCGATATAACCATAACGTTAAAAAGGCTAAAATTTCTGATCAGAGTTATGAAAATGGAAACAAAGGTTAATATTAAAAAGTCACGTATAATGTGGGCGGGATTGTATAAAGGGCGTGTCACCTTTTATATAAAAAAAACATTAAAAATGACATACTAAAAGTAGAGTTATAAAAATTAAAACAAATGTTCATATTTAAAACTCCGATCATCACGTAGAATATGGACGGGATTGGACAATGGGGCGTGGCACCTCCCCTACAAAAATGTCAATTGCATTTATCAGATAGTTATTACTTCCCACCCTTTCGATGCCAAGAACTGCTAAATAAAATCTGTTTAAAATATACTTTGTGAAAAAAAAAACCGTCTTGGATCTGTATGCCGTTTTTTCTATATACTGAATTAGTCATATGGCTGAGAAAATGAAACGGCATAAGTGACTGATCAAATCTATTTTGAATGTCTTCTTTATAGCACGACAACTTTTCAGAACCTATTAGATTCAATCAATAACTACCGCTTACAAAGTTGGCACAGAATTGACTTAAATTAAATCCATGGTTTTTATTCAAAAAATAAATTCTACTCTGAAAACCACAAATATATTTCCTAAGTTATAATTCGAAAAATGTACAAAAAACAATAAAATCCAAAAAGTACAAAAATCTTGAATAATATAAATGCAAAAATTCCTGACTTACTAAGAGCAGAGTTGTACAAATCGAAACAAAGGATCATTTTTAAAAATTTTATAAGCCACGTGGAATGTGAGCGGGATTTGAAAAAGGGGCATGGTACTGTGTTCAATGTGGGCGCGAAAAATAGCGACGTAGTCATGTCACTAAAAAGGTAAAAAGGGTCGTAAATGTATCCACACTTTATAAACGATATAGTTTTACAATTACAAAAACTTAGCACGGGCGAAGCTGTGAACGGGTCCAGCTATTTTTAATAAAATTGTTATTGCTTTAAGCATAAAAATAATAACATTAGATTTCTTTTGTTCGTAATAACATTTTTGTATTATTTCCCATATAATTATCATTAAAATAATATGTTAAAGTTACAGTTTTAGAAATCTTTATACAGGGTGTTTAGTTCATCGATGTCAATAACTCGGGAGGTGATTCTATGATTCAAAAAAATAAGAAAATATTAAATAAAAATATGTCCTATTTTGCACCTAGGTTAAGATACAGGGTGTTTAGTAAATGTATATTACTTACATAGTCTATTGAAGAAAATTAGTTTTAAAATTAAATCTGTTAATAAATGAATAACAATTTTTCAGTCATATTTTAGACAATTAAATTACCTTTTCAATGGTAATTTAAATTTATGTATATTTAAATTTTAAATATAAAAATACAAATTTTTACTTTGTCATTGATTTTCTCAAAATATCGTTATCAAAATATCACCCCCGTTTTTTATAATATATAATGATAGGTAAGTTCATTCCCAGTACTTTGTAACAAATTATAGTGATTTTAAGACGATAAGTTATCCTGCAGAAATAATTAAACACTGGCGGGTGTTGTGATTTGGAAGTTGAAAAAAAATCAAAATTATCGATAAATAATTTTTAAGATTTATTAAAATTGTTATCATTATTATATTACTTCACAAAACATAATTTCCAAACGTTATAATTTTTTTTTTATTTTATTTGTACCACCAAATCACAAGACCCGCCACTGTTTAATTATTAAATTAGTAACAATGTGGTGATCGAAAACGAAATATTGAGAAAATCAATGACAAAGTAAAAATTTGTATATTTCTATTTGTAAATTTCAACTTTACGTACATTTTAAAAAAGGAAGAAATCGTGGGATTCGAGGGTGTGTTATACCATTGAAAAGGTAATTTAATTGTCTAAAATATGACTAAAAAATGTTATTCATTTATTAACAGATTAAATTTTATAACCAATTTTCTTCAATAGACTATGTAAGTAATATGTATTTACTAAACACCCTGTATCTTAAACTGGGTGCAAAATAGGACATGTTTTTATTTAACATTTTCTTATTTTTTTGAATCATAGATCACCTCCCGAGTTATTGACATCGATGAACCAAACACCCTGTATATTTACTTTAAAGGGACAAAATGCTGTTTGTTGTTGGCAGAGAGTACGCTAAGAAAATAAAGCTGTTAACAGTGATGCCAACAATTATTTTCATTTGCCCCGATATTCTTAGCAAAATTCCCCAATTGTCTATAACATTCCCCGCACAAATGTAATTTAAATACACTGAGAATAAAAAGTGTTTTCTCTACATTTTTAATAAAAATCGAAATAATCCATAGAACAAATATTACGCAATATGTGTTTTAATGTGTTTTTTTATTTATTGATTTCTCTAATTTTCGAATGACATTTATCAGCCATTATTACATTTTTGTCATTGGTATTTTTAGTTTCGAAATTTTAAATTCCCAAAAATTGCAATCTTTAAAATACTGAAAACTATATTTTTCAACTATTAAGGGGCATGTCAAATTCTTACATTAAGTAAAAATTTATCATATTTTTAAAAACATAACATCAGATACATTCAAAAAATGTTAAAGGAATTTATTTAGTTCTAGAAATCTTATTTAATAGATTGTGTTTATTGGAAGACAAATTATGATCTTTCACATGATTGGAATATAGAGGTATGTTCCAGTTTTCGATCGAATCCGATTTTAGCTGCAAAATTCTAAACAAACGATTTTGAATTTATTTTTTTCCTAACGAATTGAAAGCGTTGAAGTGAAAGTTTGCTGTTTTAATTTGCTTCAAGAATTATTTATTGTATTAAGATATCGAATCTAAAAGTAAAAAAGTTTGTTTTAAAATTTTCATATTAAATTCGATCAAAAGTTGGAATAAATTCCCCGCCAAAAGTGGACCGTTCCCCGATTACCCACTAAGACTAAAATTTCCCATAAATTGGGGAATTCCCCTTCAGTTTGCATCACTGGCTGTTAACCAAAAATATTGCAGCCCTAAACATTACTTAGTTCGTTAATTACTTAGTTCGTATTTGAGATAAACATATTTCAAGCTTAATAAGACAAATTTATACTAGGGTATTAGAATTTCCACTTCAAAATTATTCAAAAACTTGAAATTTTATCGCGGATGAAAAAAGTACGGCCGGGATGTTGTTAAAATGGTGGACTCCGAAAAGAAATAGTTTTCCGTCACGGGCTATAATACGATTATCTTAATAATATAGTAATAGTTTGGCGCTACAGCTCTGAAGAACTTTGGCCGAGCTCTCTTAGTATTTGACCTGTGCGTGTCATATTTGTACTCAAAGTGGTGGGACCTACAGTTCAATGCTTTCGATGTGAGTCCCAGCCTTGATTTAAGCCTTTGCTACAGAACCTTTCGACTCGAAGTCCAACGCACTAACCACCGACGCTCTTTACGTAGTAATTATTGTAGATAATTTGAGGGTACAGACAAAGAACGACCTTTGCCCTTTTCGATATTAGCTAAATTTCCAAATTGATTTGCCTATTTTTATCAGGGAAGAGTTTAAAAATTTAGCAAACCACACAGTTCAGAATCTAATATTTTTTTCGTTAAACAAATATTTTGCGATGAAGTTTCATATTCAGCTCCGCGAAACGATAATATGTTTGATATAGTTCATATATAGTTGATATATTTGGCCTACATTTCTGACATCCTTGATACAAAATTTGACAATTAAACGGACTGATTCTTTAAATCCTCGGTCTTCGGACAACAAATCGAGTTTCCTTTAAAAAAAATTCTCGATTATTTAATGGTAAATTTAGGATCTTTAAGGTTATAAGTTTGATAATCGGCACCAAACTAAATTATGAAAATGTCTGCACTGTGTTTTGGTTAATTTATTATAGCCGATTCTGATTAGTTTTAATATTAATAAAATTGGGACAGTATTTTCTCTTTAGAACCGAAACGTACAACAATAACATAATGATCACTTTAACTTGTCCGTAATAGCAACATAATACATTTCTACCGTTAGCCAACATTGTAAGTTAGTCCTAGTATATTTAAAATACGATAAGTTAAAATTCAATCAACTGGCGCACTTGATCGCCCCACTGTGCGAAAATTCGTACGTCATAGTTTTTGTTTTCGGGCTAATATAAAGCGTGAACGTTGCGATGCGACGTTTCAAAACACGAGTGAGTAGTGAGCCGCCAAAGCAAGAGGGAAAATGCAATTTCTACGAAGTCAAACGGCGGAACGTTAATTGTAACGTATCGCATTTTTAAATTGAAATGGAACAAAGGCGAAGGCGCGCACTAAACAAGCTGTTTTTTTAGATAAATCCATATGAAAAAATAAATATTATGAGAAAAACTAAATGTGCCAATTCCACATTGTTCTAGTGGAATGGCCGAGTGTGTTGAGTTTGGTCTGCAAACAACGACGGCAGCTGCTCTTTTTGTTTTCATTCAATTCAATTTTTTTTATCTATTTTATTTTCAAATATCAAGAGTGGTTCTTGCTCTGCGCGTACTGTAATAAATGTATGCTCTCGCGCTCGCTCTCTCCCACTGTACGACGCGCACTCACTCGCTCTCTTGCGTCTTGCATCCATCGGATGCGATAAAAAAGACGCAGTGCTTGAGCCAATCCGCTGCCAGTGGCTGCTGTCTGCCAGCAGGTGGAATCGAAATTCAATTCGAATTCAAATCTGAATACATTCATATAAATTTCTCTGTGGTCGCGTGGCTCTTTGATGTTAATTTGTTGGATTTTATGCGATTTCGCGACTTACTAATGCCGGCCCTTCTGGATTTTTCTGTCTGTTGCTGGCATTTTGATTGGGCGTTGGCGTTGTTGGCCTGCGAGCTCTAAGGTCGTATCTTGGTGCCAATGAATGGCAAAGCTTTTGATTAGATTACTACATCAATAATCGGGCGTGGCAGGCCGGGTCTTTGATTAAAGCCAATGATTTTATTACGCATGAATTGTATCCACTTAAGAGGCTTTGCCAAACATTGAATTTAATCTTTGTCTTCGCATGATAGAATAGATTTCGAATCCCGTTCATGTTTCGGTCTTTTCAAATTTTCCCCGTGGTCATTTATTTTGTTGATACAGCTACGTACTCAGTTGCCGTAACAAATACACGAAGATAAATGTTGGCAGAATGAAAAATCCAATCATCAGTAGCGCGATTCCCTAACTCCGTATCGACAAAAATCGATATCGCTAACTACAATTAACGACAAATATTGTTAGAAGGTATTCCGTACACAGTTCGTTATGATATTTATCGTCAGTTGTCATCGTTAAGAATTTACCGAAAATTGTCGATACGATAGCGTTGAAAATTTTTTGGTTGTTAGACAACTTACTTTTCAACGATTTATACGATTTTTATTGTTAAAAATATTTCCGAATTTATTTGTCTACATAAAATGCATTGAAAGTTAGGGAATCACTTTTTTCATAACGATCGCTATCGCAAGCGACAATTGTCGGTAGTTAGCGATATCGAATATTATCGTTATGGAGTTACGGAATCGCGCTACAGGTTACGACAACTGAAAGTGCAGTTGTTCAAACTAACATATCGGTTAAAGTAAAATAAGGTACGTTCATTTTCAATCACTTCAATGCGCACAGAAATACACTGTGCGCATCACTTTTGTTTAGAATGGGTTGGATATAAAGTCACACTAAAATTTTTTGGATCTAAAATATATATTTAAAGGTCCACACATCAAGTACTTTTTTAGAAATTGAGTTTTTGATGACATATGATAGCTTTTTATATTTCGCGACGCTTGGTAACAAAATCATCCATATCCGAAGTATATACAATGTATATTATGCAATGTATCCGTTTTAAAAATTAAATGAATTACTAACCTTATAAGAAACTATACTATCCGTGTTATATTAATTGTTTTTGTTTTACGACCTCTTTTGGTTATTTTAAATTTCAAAAATTTATCATTTCCAATCAATAAAAATAAAGTTTAAATTTTTTTTCCGTTGCCTATGATGAATATGTGATCACTACTTCCTAAAACACGCAAAAATCATTGGTATGAGAATCAGAATCAGAAACAATCACGAATTTTAATATACATTTAATTTTAATACAATAAAATCCTATTTTTGTATGAAACAAAATTTTGTTACAATTTTTTGGGGCAAAAAAAGGTCAAGTCCAGTAGTTAAAATTATTTTTTTAAAGCCTAGTTACATGGAAAATTAAAGTTTTATCTTTGCAAACCCAACAATACATACGTAGTTTATACGATCGATTTTTTTTTAACAAAACATCGCAAAATTTGCAATTTTAAACAGTTTTTATTGATTTTCCAGCTAAGTGAAAAATTAACATAACACTTTTTTGCACCAAACCCTTCAATTGCTCTTTTTTGAGCATTAATTTTATAAGCAGATGAGCACCATTATTTTACTTTTATTTTTCAGATAGAAAACTCATCAAATTTATACCCACTCTATTCAGTTAATTCATATACGTCGTGATTGATTGATTATAGTACCGAACAAAATTATAGTACCGAATTATTCGGTTGCGGCAACAACTGATAATGTAGTTGTAACAACCTCTTAATTCCGTTCTGATAACCTCCTAGTTCGCGAGCTTGTGGCAACCTTCAAATTGGTGAGCATATGGTTGTCGTAAACTCCAAGTAGGCCATCACGTGCTTGTTGCAAGTAGTAAGTAAGTAAAAGATACATTTATTATTTTATTTCATTATATTCCAATAAAAAAACAATTATTTAATTAATGATTTTCCTAGTGTTTTCAACTTATGAACATTTTTGACGATTCTTTATTTCTGTACCTATGTATGTATAAAGCAAGAATCTGGAAACCGAACTACTGTTCGACATGAGTTTTCCGTTGTCATTTATTATGTTGATACAGCAACGTACTCAGTTGCAGAATGAAAAATCCAGGTTACGACAACCGAATGTGCAGACTAACATTTCGGTTAGTCTGCACATTGGCTTCTATGTTGGCTTCTACAGAAATGGAAGCCAACAACTGGTACATTTAGGTCTCCTGATTTTTGATGCGTACTCAGAATTTGCCATATACGCGAGATTATGCAAAGAATCGAGTCAGAGTTGCAAAAAGTACTTTATATCGCAAGTTATCGCACGATTTCGACATGTTTGAGATGCAAACATTATCACTAAATAAAATATGAAACTTGCCCTAGGATAATTTGCAATAAATCTGTGTCCAGATATTAGTTTTTGCAAAAACTCAAAAAGAAATTTGTGTTCTGACTGAGCCAAAATTAGTTACATTTTGTGACTAATTTTAAAATTAATGATATCCGTTCACATTAGAATTTGGGTTATTTGGCATTGATAATTTTTGTGTTCACTTCTTAGATAAATCCGTACAAATGCTGTTTGTATTTCTATTTTGTTCTTCGTTTACTCTATTAACGGTTTGATTAACGAATGATTATTTTATTTAAAAAAGGTCATAATTTACAAAAACAGACTTCCATAAATTCAAATATGCTGTAAATATATCCCAAACAATACTTTCAATATATATTTAATAATTATGTAGTGATGATCATTTGCAAGAACAAGACAAGAAATCTTGTTCTTGCTCTTTTTCTTGCACGCTAAGTCTTGCTCTTGTTCTTTCATAGGTACATATTAGATATCTGCACAAGTCCATTTGAAACCCACTTCAAGACATTCACTTCGTTTCAAAACATTTACTGTCGTCAACTCTATGCTTGAAAATCAAATGAATGTCTTGCTCACAACAACAAAGAACCAAGTACTGTCAAAACAAAACATAAGCAAAACAAATCTGAAGTGAAGAGGTCTATGATGATGTGCAATAAACATTAAAATACTGAAATGAACTGCTTATGACACCGAGTACGTAGTGCATTTTTCATTTTTTTTTATTATTCTTACTAGAGTAAGGAATAGAGTAGGAATTTTCATTAATATTGAAATATAGAAAAAAACAAAAGGTATAAGAAAATCACATAGTCATTTATATTAAGTGTTTTATTATCGAAAAACATTTTTTCCATTATTTAATTAATTTTTTTTTTGGATATATTGCTTTTCGACCAAAGCGTTGTTTTTGTCGTACAACATTTTTTTTTAACAATTTTTTTTTTTAAATACTGTTTGTTGTATTTTTTATTAACACATAAATACTAATAACAACATTACTGCCGTCGAACGAGCGTCAGATTTGTTGTTGTTTTCAATGTTCGTCTTCTCACTCGTTACTCGTTGCGCTCACTCGCTGCACCTACTGTATTCGTTGCATGTTCAGCGACAGTGATGTCGTTTGTTGTGTTTTTCAAAACATTGAATGTTTTGAATGGCTTGATGTTTTGACAGCGCTTGACACCAATGAAACAAATACTGAAGTGAAGTGAAGTCGCTCAAAGAGACTTCACTATAATACTGTCGATTGTCATTTGTGAAATGAATTCAAAACTGTTGAGTGCAGTAGTGCATATTTGCAGAGGAAACTTCAAAACCATTTGTGCAGATGTCTAGTACATATGATCTTGTGCTTGGTCTTGTTCTTGCAATACCTTTCTTGCTCTCGTTTGCAAGAATCTTGCAAAATTTTAAATAAAATATCTAGGACAAATATCTTAAACTGCATATTAATTATGAAAACGAATAGAATTTCAACACTAATTGTATTTAAGTTACTTATTTTCAATTTCTTCAACAAAAAATAAATTATTTTACTAACAACAAAAAATTCAATAACATAAAAATTTGAATTATATTTTAACAAGAAATAACTGATAAAAATATTTGTATAACTGAATTTGATCGAATAGATATTTTACGTTATGTTCCATTATTACGCTGTCCAACAAAATATTATTATTATATTTGATCAATTGCAGGAATATTTGAATACATTTGTGGCAGAGTTTTAACAAACTGGCCCAATTTTTTATTTTGGCCATTTAATTTTTTTTTCATAATTTTGCTCTTTTGTTATAAATATTTATAATATTAAAACAATATCAATATTTGATTAAACGTGAAAAATCGTTTCCACAAGTAATTCAAAAAATAACCAAAATTTATAATTGTGATTATAAAACTTTCGAAATTTTAATACCCACTTTTTGTATTACGAAACGAAAAACGAAACGAATATTTTCAAACTTTGAAATTTATTTAAAATTACATACAGAAAGAGACACTAAAAATTAAACTTTTAATGTTAATTTTTTAACATTTTTAATGTTTAACTTAAACTTTTTTAAAATAAGTTACAGTTGTTAATTATATAAAATAATTGATGTATCGAAAATATTGTTGATTTTTCATTAATTTCACTTCTGTATTTCGAAACAAATCATTTGACTTTGGATTGTAATTGAATAACAATTAAAAAAAAAAAAAATGTCTTTATCTGAATTTAAATTTCATGTCACTTGACTTTTGAAACTTATAAATTTGTTTAAAATTACATCACTTTCTTCTAATAGTTATTCTTTATAAAAAATAGAAGGAGGCACTAAATTAATAAATAAAAAAATACAAATATTTGAAGTGAAATAAGTAATTGTAAAGTGTGTGCAATAAGGGAATTATGTGAAAAAGTAAGTTTTGAGATATTTGAGTTTAAATTATTGCAATTTTCGTATCTCATAAATTAATGAGGTTCAAAATTTTCATCAAAAATACTATATTAAAGAAAGAAAAAAATGTTACTTGTTAAATTCAAATATGCAAAATTTAGAAAACTAATACCATTTTCAGAATCAGTGCCATGAATCTATCCAATATTTGCTGAAACTTTTACTACACCAAAATTATTGTAGGGCAGTTTAGTTAAAAAGAAATTATAAGACGGAATTAGATTCATCTAACGAAGGTGGAGGCATTTATGTAATGTGGTTTTTAATAATGCTTTCAAAATTTACATTTGGTTTATTTCATATTTGGAAAAGAAATAATATACTAGGGATGCCCAACTCGCCTGCCCGCGGCTGACTGCACGGGCAATCGAGTGCTAGGCGAGGGGTATCTACGGGCAGAAGTGAGCGGGGATTGCAACGCAGAAATCAGCGGGGCTTTTAGTGTTGCATTTTTAGAAATTCCGGGAAATTTAAATGTCTATTTAAGAGTTTGATTATTTTAGATTGAATTACTAAAATATACAAATTTTATCATTTTAAATAATTATACATTTATGTAATTTTCGCTTGCAAAAAAAAAAAATATTATTTGTTATTATTCTGTAAAAGGTTTTGGGATATAAAATGTGTGTCTAAAGTGATTAAAATCTCAAACTTAACTAAATTCTAAAATAATTATTTGTTTCACATTTCTGCCCTATTTTACTTAAGAAATGATGCAACACTGAAAGAAGAGAGTGCGATGAGAGTACGGTGTAACAAAGGAACACAAAACCTTACATATATATAATTCGTTCTTTTGTAAAGAAATTTACATAGAATTATCCAAAAATACTGTATTTTGTGAAAAACATGTTTTTTTTGTTAAAACCAATCTTATATGTTTTTATTCTGTTTATAAAACTGGACAAGTTAACAAAAAATGTTATTGCAAAAGAGTCAAGTGAGTTATTAATATTTGTTTTTTAATTAATAAGATATTTTATAATATACAAATGAAAATATAAATATTTAAATCATTAACTAAATGATATGTTCTACTGTGCGCAGTCGACTTCAACTCTACGCATTGAACCCCAATAGAAACTAGAAATTGTCGACCAATTCTTAAATTTACTTTATTTAGTTATTTTTAATTAAAACACTCTTAAAGAATGAGTGTATAACAAAAAAACCACATAAACATTATTTTTTGAACAGTACTTGATATATTTTTAAAAGATTTGTTGCAATTGTCAAAAGATCTCAAAATTGCCTTTTATTCTATCTAAAATAAATTTAAATGCCTCAAAATAAGTTTCAGATAATAAAAACATTTAGTAAAAATTCTATTTTACATTAAATATTTTGTATTAATTGTGATACATTTAACAATTTATACTGGGGTGATTGGAGAACAAAGCAGCACGGACCAGCTCGCATGAAGTCGCACGATCGACTGATAGCTTTCGCAGGTCACACGCAGGGTAACCGATGAGAATTTTGAAAAAGTGTAAAAAAAAGTCGCACCCGGGCAAAAAAAAGTCGCAACATTTACTTTTATGTTTTTATTTATAACCAATATAGCGTAACAAAAATAATTAATATATATAAAAAAAAACAAATTTCTCACGGAATTCCAGATAATTCTAATATTTTGTACTCAAAATTTGATTATTATTTATTAAGCAATTCTGAGTTTTGAATTAAATTAAAATATAAAGAAATAAATTCCAAATACGGTATTTGTTCTTCTAACTTAATGATCCGAGGTTGTAAGAATCGTAAAACGATCAGTCTCTTATCCGTGATGTCAATTCTTAAAAAAAGGTATTTAATTGTTTTAATTAATACAGTATGTAAACAAACATTTTTATACCCTACACTAAGAGTGAAAGGGTATATTCAGTTTGGTGCGCCGTTTGTAACACCCAGAAGAAAGCATCTCCGGTATGGAAAAGTATATATATTCTTGATCAGCATGACCTCCTGAGTCGATTTAGCGATGTCCGTCTGTCCGTCTGTCTGTCTGTTGAAATCCCTACTACTTTTAAAATTGAAGAGCTAGATAAATGAAACTTATAACTTAGATTACTAATATACCTACGCTGTATGTACGAGATCGGTCCATTGTGACCTATGATCCGACCACTTATGTTCAAATACCTCATATAAAATGTACATATAAAGATCAATTTTTATGTATACGTGATTAGGTAAACTTTTTTGGTCAAATATATATTGATATCATGCTCAAATACATGATAATAATGTTTGGCGGCGAAAAGACTTGTGGTTCACAAAAAAAAAATCGAAATTCGGTACACCTACCCATTTGTAAATATGGGTATCAAATGAATGGAAATTCTTCAGCGATTGAATGTTTGTAGTTATTTTCAGGATTCGTATACCCTGGTGACCTATGTATCACTTTGAATGGTAACCACACATATGTGTAGGGTATTTATAGTCGGCTTAGACCGACTATAATTTTGATAATCCTAACTAACATAATTACACCTACTTTAAAAATTCCCATGTGATCTAACCTTCCCAACTGGTTTACTTTTTCTTTAATTCATAATTTAAAAAATTAACAAGGTAAAAAGAAAAATCATATCACATATGAAGAACAATACTCCATAGTTTTTAAAAATAGTGATAGAATTAAATTTCTGAATGAGTAAGAACGAAAGTTCGTATTTTAGACTTCAAGCCTACCATCAGCCGTTGGACACCATTTCTTCTAACTTTTTAGTTTTACAAAATTTCAAAAATTCAATATTGATCACATTTGATAACTTTTTTTTTGGAATTATAAATGATCTCAATTTAAATTTGAAATTTACTTTCTGTAATTTTTTGCCACGTCTCCTATTGATTGTTGGGCTTAGATTGTATACTTTACTATCGATTCATAAATCCTGATTTTCGACATGATCCACGTTAAATATCAATGAAGATGGTTTCTCGACACCGAATGGTCATATTTCTTTCAGTTTCTTGGGATACACATTATATCTTTGCAATAATTATATATGATGTAGAACGGTTAGCTAAACAAAATGTCCACAATTTGTTTTCCCACTATTTCGAATTTTATTGTTGACGGCGTGATCGATCAAATATAACTGAAAACTTGTTAAGTTTTTTATTTGTCACAAATCGGAGAATTTTAAAATTTACCGTTTATTTGGCATTATTTGCTTTGACCACAATATTCGAATTTGAAAATATTATTTTTTTTAAACTTATGGATCGGAACTTTAAAAATGTTTTGAAGGTCTATTTTAAATATTTTTTTTGAACATATTTAAATAAATGTAAAAAGTCTCAAAAGTCACTCCAAAATTCTAAAAAGTCTCAAAATAAGGTAATTTTTGAAAAGTCGTTTCATGGTCTCATGGCAATAAAAAGGTCGCATTTTGCCACTTTAGTCGCATAACGGTAACCCTGGTCACACGCACTTATTTTCGCTGCACTCGTTCTAACTCTAAAAATCCTCTCACCATTTCCGCTTCACCGATCTTCCCCTCGTCTAGCACCTTGCGTGCTGACGTCGTGCCTGTACGAGCACAATGCCCGAAAATCCCGGGATTTCAGTTTTGACGAAATCATGTGCGGCCGACGAAATCATGTTCGGTGTTTGCTTCAACATATACGTTGTCACCATGAAATCTAACGCCATTGAATTCAGTCATGCCGCTCGTCGTTAGTTGTTCCCTCTGGAGCACAACGCACCAATGTAGAGGGCCTTAAGGAAGAAGCTCTACAGTTCTCGAATTATAAGACGCTGGACCGACGTTATCATTTCGCTGAATATTATAATTGCTGCACGTTTGTTAGTTTTCAATATGCTAATATAAAAACGTCAAATTTTCAAAATTGTTTGTTTTCTTTTTAATCATAATATTTCAAATTTGAAAATTCAATTCAAATTAAAAATGCCATCAAAGCATAACTGAAAATTAACAATTGAAATTTTCAAAAATTTTATGTTCTATTCTTGTTAGATAATTTGATTGTTGAATCCGAGAATAAATTGAATATAATATTTGTGGATCCATTTTAACATGAAATATTTTCAAATTATTGTCGAATTCGACAATTATTTTCTATGTGTGTATGTCAAGAGAACACAAATTATATCTTGCAGGGTAACATTTATCTTTGCGAACACAAACTCAAACGCTACATAGCGAACACTAACAGAAAGAAGAGAATACAACAATAACGAATTACAATGCGTATACACACACTTTCACAACGATAACTCTTCGTTGCTATCCTGTATCATCGCATGACAACAAACAGACGCATGACAACCGACAAAAGCATGACAATGGACAGACGCATGACAACAGACAGTCGCATGGCACCACACTACATGTATGTATCTAGTACAGCTATCTAGTTGGCAACAACAACGAGTTTTTTACGTGGTACTAAAAATTTCCCGCCAAAAATTCTATCAAACGCTTGGATGCTGCTTTATTCGCATTTTTGTTGTTGTTGCACTTTCAAACGAAGCAAGGGATTTGTGAAAAAAAACAGAAACACAAAAGGCAATATCAGCTAAATGAGGTACACTGTGAAAATGTTCATATATTATTTTTTTTCTTTTTATAAGTTAAATGAAATAATGCACATAGAACTTAACTTGAGAAAAACTTCATGATTTTACAATTATCAAAAAAACTATGTATAAAAATAAAACAAAAATAATAATGTGAATAGCACAGTGCATATGCACAATTGATGTACGAACTAGCGTGGCGAAGAGAAGAGAAACAACATTGTTTTGTCCATTTTATCATTTTGAAGCGACTTTTGAAGCACTTTGGAGCTATTTACCGCTTCAAAAGTGCTTCACAGACCTTATGCTTGTATTCATTCGTTAGCCCTGAAAACCCAAAAATAAATAAAAACACACATCTTCATTAATGTTCACGTTAATAAATATTTTGCAGACTTTCCATTGTTACTTGTTGTTCAATATTTAGTAATATCACAAATTCTTTTGAACTTCTTTATTACCTTAAAAACATAATAAATACATTAAAATGATAAAACAACGCAAGAGTTTTGCTTTTCTTGCATTTCTTGCAGTGTTAGTCTTGCACTTGCTCTTATTCTTGAATTTCTTATCTTGTTCTTGCAAGAAAATATCGATCTTGTTCTCGCTCTTGTTCTTGCAAAAAATGCAAGAACAAGAAATTTTTGATCATCACTAATTAGATGTAGGGTCCCGTTTTTTTATTTTTGATTTGTCAAATTTTAAAAATTTTCTGTTCAGTCGCTCAAAAGCATTCGTTGAAAGCTGGTGTGTAGTACATTTTTTTAACCTTTTTAAGCCTGCCGAATCAAATACACACGAGATGAGTACGCAGTGCATATTTTCCCTATCATGTTTCCCCATAATGCGAACATCACATCCAAATAATTTTGTCTGTTTTTGCACTTAGCACCACCACATTATTTTAGTATGACATTGTATATCGCTGCGTGTATTTCCCTCCATTTTAATTAAATTTTCATATACAAAAGTTAAAAAATAATTATAAAAAAAATTCAGTAAGCTAAAGTTTAAAACATTTTTCAAAAATTTGACAGTAAAAACATTGCAAACTTAAATTAACAAATTAATTAAGAGAGCTTAGAGAAATGTGATAAATTAATCTCTCGATACACTTTTTAGGTAACACAAATTTCTTTTTGATTTTTTGCAAACACTAATATCTGGACACAGATTTTTTGCAAATTATCCGTAGGGCAAGGTTCTTATTTAGTGATCAAGTTTGCATCTGCAACATGTCGAAATCGTTAAATAACTTGAGATATAAAGTACAAAAAATGGCACTTTTGCAACTTTGACTCGTTTTTTTACAAAATCTCGACGTATAGGGCAAATTATGAGAATGCAGCAAGAATTAGGAGACCGAAATCTTCCATCTTCCTCTTCATTTATGTGGAAAATTCTTGTAGAACAGTGTTATTATGAAAGGCAAAATAATAAGATACGCAATATGCTATGCATACCAAGAATAATTACAATTTTTGATACTTCATCATTAGGTCGGTGAACGATTTTTTATTAGTGAACTCGATTTTTCAACTTAAAGGAAATGTGGTGGGTTAAAGGAGAATAGTTGAAGAAACCAGCAAAAAAATTCCATCGACGAGGTTGTTTAAAACTAGTTAAGTTTCAGTTATATAAAACGTACTTACTGAAATGTCACCGGAACGTAACGTAGAAATCCAATGGTTACGTATCTCTACATCCGGCCACGTTAAAAAGGTAAGGTTAGGGTATCAGAGGCATAGCAACCAGTTGATAAATAGTAAAATTTAGATTTCTGTTTTTATTAATACTTTTTAGATACAGATTTAAATAAGTCACGTCTATATGAGTCTATTATAATTAATCTCTGTGAACTGTTTGTCACGTATGTCACTTAATCAATCACACACGTAATGATTGACAGAAATCCATTAACAACAAAAATATTTTTCTATAAGCTTCGTAAAATAATATTTTACAGAATTAGATGTGAATGATTGTAAATGCTATTAAGACATGAGTAGATAATATTAAAAATGTCAGATGAAATACAAAAACATAGCAATTCAGAAAATGTATAATGTATGAAAGTGACGTTGAAGAGACTAACAGACGCATCGTTTTTTAAATAATTGAATACATTATTTCCGTTTAGAAATTTATTTATTTATTTTAGTAGTTTTTCACATATGGGAATTTCTCTCGTTTTTCACATATGGGAATTTCTCTCGTTCCAAATAATAGCTCGTGAAATATAAATATTCCACTTTTATATTCCATTTCCATAATATCTATTAATGCCATATAAATATTTTTTTAGCCAGGTTTATCTAATATTTTTCAAATAAAATGAATACATAAAAATTATAAATTGACCATGGAAAATTGATAATAATTTAATAATTATAAACACTATTAGAAAAAAATAATGTAAACCTAAATCAAATACTTCGTTAAATTCCTTATATAATTGACACCTCAAATAATATTTTTTTACAACTATATGGACCAATATAACAGCATTCAATTACATATATAACAAAAACTATTTATTTTTGAAGTATCCCAATTTTGCAAAATTTCGAAAAAAACAAACAGACCTAATTTCAGTATTACAGAAGTTACAAATAAAAAACGATCACATACACTAAGAAAATTTGTGACAAAGTTTAATTTTTTTAAAAAAATTTCAGAGATTGAAATTTGTATTCAAAGAATACATAAAAAATACTTATAAAATTTTGTTTTGACATACCTTGATATTTTTTCATTTCTATAGAATTTTATGAGATATTTTTAAAATTTTCGATTTTGATATGATTTTCGAAATGAACTTCACAAAACCTTATGCTGACAAATGTGAACATTATATAAAAATTAGAGAGTGATCGTACCTTTAAGTATTTGTATCATGGTATGTTTGAAATTATCAAAAATATGCAAAGTGAATAACAAAAAAAAATAGTTTAAAATGAGACCGTCATGATATTATAATTATTTACTATTTTTAAGTACTTTCTGACGCAAATCCCGGGAACCCGAAATCCCGGGGTTGACATCCCTAATTCGTACGCTTAAAACTTAAATATCTGGAAGGAAAATTAATGAATTTACTTTTATGTGCATGTAGTATTTAAATTGGACTAAACATCAAAAGATATAAATAAAATAATGGGCGTTCCGGACGTGACAAAAATGGAAGTAAATATCGAGGTTCATATGGATATTTCAAAAAGTCAGCGAATTTTGTGTACAAATGATTTTTTTTTAAATATTTTAAAAAATATTTGAAATCATATACTTTCTTTGTATATTTACACTTTGTTCCTAAAGTTTATAGTTTTTTCATAATAAATCACAGAAAATTTCCGGATGGCCCAAAAAATTCCGTATAGAAATTATCAGTATGATTTGTATTCTAAAAATACTTTTTACGTACAATATATTTTTTTTAATTATCTCTGAACATAGCTGAGACAAATTACTTTACTTTTGTTTATACGCACTTTGTTCCTAAATAACTGTATTTCGTAAGAAATCGCAGAATAATTCCGGACGTTCCGTATGGAAATTTGTACTACGATTTTTTGCTAAAAATTATTTTGTATAGGACAATATTAATAATCATTATTACGAAATGAAAAGTGATGTACTATTCAAATTTATAGATTTTTTTTTTAAATTTTTTTTTTTTTTTGACTGATTTTGAAAAGAATTATGTTTTGATATTTTTTATACTGTAGTTTTAAGGCCAAATCACAACGTTGCGTTAGGTCGGTCGTCCGTTTATACGAGTTTTCCAATTAAGCATTGCGTTACGGTTGCGTTTCGAACCGTTTTTCTTATTCGCGGTATAAATATAAAATTTTCGCACACTAGAAATCAATTTTTTGGTCAAACAAAATTATTGTTATTGTTTTCAAATACATTTTTTTAAGAAACTAAATTCTATGAAATTACGATTATTAGCAAATGTCAATCGGACGACCTAGTAGAGAGTATCACTATTTTTGCGTTGCTGATGCATTTACGATATTTGTGACTATTTACGATAAAACGCATGAGGTCTAATTTCGGTTTTAATCATTGGTTTCTATTGATTCTACTTTTTCTGTCAACGCAAGCACGACCTAACGCAACATTACGATTTGGTCTTTACACTTTTGGTACTCAAAGTTCCGGAAGGGACAGATTTCAATTAGCTTTCTTTACACCAATTTTTCTCAAAGACAATTCGTTCTCAGACTGCCTGCGTGGACAGACAGACGGACGGACATAGCTAAACGGACACGGGTAGTGGTGCTGATCAAGAATATATATATATATACTTTTCCATACCGGCCACGCCTCCTAAGGGGCGTTACAATATCTGCACAAAATTAATATACCCTGTACCTCATAGGTGTAGAGTATATTGAAAATGGGGAACTTTTTCCTTACGCTCGATTTATTCACAACAATTAAGTATTTCCAATGGTGTAAAAACGTGTGAACTCAAATATTACATTTTAATGTTAAAAGTGAAAATAAAATTTCCTGGGATTGACATTAGCAAGACGTGAAGGAAAATATTTCTTTTCAGAGTTACTTTGACGACAGCATAGCCGGTCGGACTTGGTTCCTCCGCGAAGAAATCTCAAGTCGTTGTACAATTTTACCTTCAAAAGATTTATAAAGGCGATGGCGACCAGGATACTGTTTTAATTCTAAGTATACTTACCTTTCAGTCACTTGGCATACATCCCTAGCTCACTCTCACGTCTTTTTTTTTTTGCGTCTAAATGATGTCTCTTTTCCCTCTTCTCCTCTTTGTACCGCTTATTTGCAGCCGTAGATTCTGACTCCAAGGTTGATCTGTACTGTTTTTATCTGCAGTGGCCGCACGACACTTTTATACCATTGCTTGACTCCTCAGGAGGCGTGGTAGAAGCGTCAAACTTTGCACTTTTTATCCCATATTAAATCTGATTATTTGATTGATTTTTTAATATGGATCGATTAGTAGGAGTCGAAATATTACATCTTTCACATCAATTGGCTATAGAAGGTAAACGGAGCGTCATAGAGGGGTCAAACTTCGCAATTTTAATCCTAACTTCAGATGGCTGTAGAATCTCAAGGAAGCTTCGTAGAGAGTTCAAACTTTGCACTTTTTATCCTAACTTCAGATGGATGTAGAATCTAAATGGAGCATCGTAGAGGTGTCAAACTTCGCACTTTATATCCGAACTTCAGATGGCTGTAGAATCTAAATGGATCATCGTTGCTCTTTTTATCACATATTAAATATGATTATTTTGTATAAAAATCATATAGATTGACTTAGTAGAAGTCGAGATATCACATTTTTAATTTCAAATGGCTGTAGAATCTAAACGGAGAGGTCAAACCATGTACTTTTTATCCCATATTAATTTTGTTTATTTGATCTACAAATTATATGGATCGTCTTAGTAGGAATCGAGATTTCACTTCAAATGTTAGTAGGTTTTAAACGGAGCGTCGTAGATGATCCAACTTTTCACTTTTTTATAGTACTTTGAACGACTTTAAATCGTGGCGAGGGAAGCGCTCGTACGCACGGTTCCAGTGTTCCCCACGGACGTGAACCTAGACACAAATATACTTTCTGAATTCCAAATGGAAAGTTATGAATATCCATGGTTGAAGTATATACAGGTTAAGTCATCTTTCAAAATTCAGGCGCCATTTACTTTTTTTTGAAAACTGTTTGAAAGTTTCAACATTTGTTTACGAAAAATTTAAAACAGAGCATCAGTGCTTTGTTTACAAGTTCACAAAATTAAGAAAAACTCAAAATTTTAAATCAACAAATCTCAACATTTAAAAAGTTTAAAGTTATTCTATGACTTCAAAATGATCCATATTGAAAAAGTGAACATCAATGCTTTGTTTACAAGTTCACAAAATTAAGAAACTTTGATAAAATAGTGAAAATATAGTAGGGCATGGGTGGATGGCAGTTAATTTAAAATTGAAATCTTAAATATATGTTTGTGATCCTGACGGACCGGAGCTACACAAATGCTGTTGAATTATTTTGTTTTTAGAGCATTTCGATGGTGTTTTCTTATCTTTTAGCTTGATGGCCGATTCATTGCAGTTTTGCAGACATTATTTTGCACACACTATTAATCACACTCAATTTTTTCAAAAATAATTCAGATGTTTTGTTTTCTTTACAACAACATTCTGACTAGGGATGTCGATCCCGGACTATTTTTCAATCCCGAAATTTCGGGACTAAAAAATTTGAATCCCGGGATCCCGGGATACCGGGATCCCGGCATTAGTCCCGGGATTTAAAATAATAATAGCAAAGGCATAAAATAGCCATATCTTTGTTTGAATAATAAACAATTATAAAGCTTAAGACTCAAACAAAACTCATATATTCAAATGCATCTGTTTTCAGGTTGGGTATCCAAATATACATGGTATCCAAAATACAAAATCCGCGATATATAAACCTCAGTTGATTATCAAACAGTTTTTTAATACTTTTTATTGAAAAATTATTTTTTAGTACAAATATAATAAAATTTTAATTTTGAATGAACAATCAAATTTTAATTGGGATATTGTTTTTTTGTGGAAAACAATATTTTTTAACAAAATTATTATTAAAAAAAAAATAAGTTTATAGTGGACACATTTTTTTTATGTTATATGTGATTTTTAATTAATAACAATTTTAAAAATTAATTCAATTTAGGAAGGTGGATTTATGTAAAATCAATCGTTTGAGTGGATTTTATTTTAATCGAATTTTATTCATATCATTTCTATATAATTTTAATGTGCTGATTCGAACTGCGTTTTTAGTTTTTTTCCAATACGTAACGTTTTTGAGAAAAACGCATTTTAATCAAGGAATGATATGGCATTAAGTCCACTTGAATATCTTTTATAGTTTGGTTGGTAATCAGTTAAATTTGAAAAATTTAGAAAATAAGGGCAATGTATGAAATTATTTAACATATTTCTATAATATTTTTCACCCGGAGATATTGCAACAGAATATATTGATGATGTGAATGAAATATAAGGTCGATGCATTATTATAAGGTTTTAAATTATGTTATTTAAAATGAACGATTGAAATTAATTGATATTTTAATGTAATAGTACAAAAAGTCCCAACACAGTTTGCATTTCCATAGAACATTAGAAATAGTATGTTTACGAACCCTAGTACTTAACAATTGTTATCATATGTTTAGAAATAACAGTAAAATACTGCTATAATTAATATTTTTTAAATAAAAAGTGAATTATTTTTATACAGTTGAAATTCAATAAAAAAAACTTATTTATCTCAAAACTCAAAAAGGCAGCAAAAAGTAATACCATTGTCGAAATAAGTGGAATCTAAAGTAATTTTAATATTTTAAAATAATAATAAAACATTTTTTATTTAATATGATTTTCCGGTGATTTCACAAATTCTTTTTTTTTCAATTTTTAAACTTTAACCGGTTATTGCAACCAAATCTTAAACGACATTCAAGTTGACTTGTTCATGGACAATAACTATTTTAATTTTTATTCAATGGCTGTTCAGCCATTTATAAAAAAGTTTTTTTTTAAATGCAGTAAAATGCTAAAATAATAAATTGCATTTTTCTCCAAAACATTACGTATAGGGAAAAAACTAATCGAATCAGCACATTAAAATTATGTAGAAATGATATGAATAAAGACAGGGAGGAACAAAAGTGCTAATTTTGCCGAACAGTGTTAATTTGTTAAAAGTCAAAAAGCATGTAACTCATTATTATTGACGTCAGTGTTTAAAGATTTTAGTCCAATAAATGTTAGATTTAATTTTTCACGAAATTTGTATAAAAACATTGAAAGACTTTTGAATAAACTATTAAAAACTGATCTACTAGAGTTTTTTGTAATCCCGAAAATCCCGGGATTTAACGATGATCCCGGGATGAGTTTTTCGGGACTGTTTTGACTCAAATCCCGGGATCCCGGGATTGACATCCCTAATTCTGACACAATGAAATAATTAAAGTTGTCAAAAAAACATCTACGTACATGCGCACACCCAGAAAAAAATCATGGTAATTAATAGTATTTCAATAGAAAAACAATAATTTATACCATTAAAATTGGTCAATAGGATGCGTCCCATTAGTTCAGTAATATTGAAACTGTTAATACAATGTGTGGTTATACCATACATTTTATAATGTGATATTTTAATTACAATAAGAAAAACCTACACAAATTTAATGATACGTATTATTAATTTTATTGTATAGTCGAATTACATTTTCCTAATAATTTATTAAAACAAAAATGTATTTTAGTTAATTTATTGTATATATTATTTTATTTAAATGTCGAAATTGATATTCACTTTTACAACACACACATAACAAGACACTTCTTGCTGCAAAAGGTTATAACACATTTAATGTTTGCTTTGGTTTCCAATAATTGATTGTAGTACTTGAGTCTGCAGTTTTTTTGAGTCCGTTGCCTTAATAGAAGTTCGATGTATTATTTATTTTCTGTAATAAATAAAAATATAAATAAATATATAAATATAATTTATTTACATTAAATACATTGAGCCTTTACCAATGTCGCGTTTATAACAAAAAAATACATGCGACCATTTTGAGTAATCACACAAAATGACGTACAAAACGAACATGTTTGTATTCGTTTTATGTTTTTTTACACCACGTTTATTATAGGAGGAAACCATTAAAACAACAGTATTTAATCTATTTAAAATAATAATATTGAAATATTTAAATTTATGGTACTGAATTTCTCAAATACTATTGAATTAATTAGAAAACTTTTGATTTAAAAATAAAAAACTATTAATACATGAACCATAAGATAAATGGTCGTACCATAAAGTACTTAATGGTACATTTTCTTCTGAGTGCAGAAGATTCAAGTTTTGAACAACGTTCTGCGCAATCTTTGTTTCTATTATTCTTGTAATAGGCGTATACGTGCTGTTTTGGAAAAATTACGTTGAAAATTTTAAAAACATAGGCGCAAGTTATATATATTTTAAAGTCGACTTTAAAATTAAAATCAGCCTTTCGACATTTTATTCTATGTGAAAATTGATAATTTTAATTTTAAAGTTGACTTTAATTTGAAAAAACGTGTGTGACGTTTATCTAAGGCTAAAATAACGACGCATAGTTTAATTAATATCAACATTGAGTAATATGAACATTAATCTAATGATATGCTGATAGGTAAATATCTTGAATCAGACAAAATCCATTAGGGCGATAATTAAACCTGTTCAAATCTATTTTCAAACAAAGATGAATTTATCTTTTAAGTGTTGTTCGCACATTCCGGTGTTTAATCGCGCTCTTGTGTGAGTGTGTGTGAACTACAGTAAACCACTTGAATGACAAATTAATAGACATATTATTAATGGTTTTATAAGCGTTGTTTAATTAATTGTTTAACCCTTTGGGGTCTTTGAAACGATCAACGAGATCGTGGCCCATCAAACTGTGTGAAACCATCAAAAGTAATTTTTATAATTATATTTTTTCTAGACTCAAATTAAATGTTAGTCGAAGAATGTTTTTATGTTCTTCACTTCATTATTATAATTCCTTTCATCACTTACTTTGTCTTTTGCTGCTGCTGCTGCTTGTATCGATCGTTAAACTGTGAAGATTTCTGAACCACACAAAATTATGAATATTTGTCATAAATCTCAGTTGTAAATATATGTTGAAGGATTTTGCCTCATAAAAAATCCATTTTAGTAGTTTTTGTAATATGAAAGTTTCGTGCACATGCGTTCTGTTCTCCTCTGTTCATTCCCTATGATTAAAGGTTGCCAGATCACAAAAATTATTCGCACATCTCACAACATGCGGGAATTCTTAAGTGCTAAATAAATTCTGTTGAATCATACAGGTTGAGTGAAAGAAATACAATCGAGTTCGAATATTTTATAACATTGCGAAAACGATCGCTACGATCGTAAACAGCGTGTCGAGCAATTCGTCATGGTTCGTTTAATTTTAAAATTTTGCAAACGGCACGCACTGCAATCTCGTTAAGTTACTTAAGTGATGGTCGTGAATTATCAAAACCGGAGAGCGAGCGACGAAGTGATGAACCTCTGGATGCTTTTGACATCGGGCATTCGTCATTCGTAATATTTATAATGAATACACACTATGAAGTATAGAAATATTTATACGAAGTGCTGCTGAATATGTTAGTCATGTACGTAAAATTCAATAATAGTGTTCAATTAAAGCAGAAACTTCTCAATAATACATGTCTTCTGTTCTTTTTCCTACATATTTTGTCCATTGTGCATGCCATGGCTTTAGTCCCCAAGAGTCGTGTGTTGCATTTACGACAACTTACGCTGAATGTTTCAGTGCTGACAGACGTTCCCACCCAACACAATTTTGTAGTGGCCGAGAAGATTTTTATAGCGATTCACTCTTCGGTTACAGCCAGCCGCAAGTGAGGTCGCATTCAAGCAGCTATTCACGCCTGTAGCAACATTTGCCATCAACAATTTGTAAATATTGCTGCAACTTTTTATGAGCTGCAAATTAATAATGTTGCAAGAATTTTACTTTATTTTGTAAGCAGACTTTATTATTTTAGATTCGGTTATATAGCTAAAAAAAATACTTATTTATATATTTCTCATTGATAGTACCTACGGATACGAGGGGGTGGAACTGCTAAGCGCCTAGCAACGAATACTTAAGATTATACTTAATTCCCTAGTAGAAATTGTAATAAGGTCATGACAAGGAACTGATCATGAAATTTTTCCTTGTCATAACGCGATCTGTTACAAGACGAACATGAGATAAATAAATAAAATAAATATAATATAATAAAAAATAATAATATTAATATAAAAAAAGTATATCAGAAATAAAAAAATATTAAAATACAAAAAAAAAATATTTTTTTTATTTTCTTTTTTTATGAATTAGAGTTAACAGCAAAAAATTTGTTAAAATAACTAAAATTGTCTGCTCTAATAGCATAAAAAAAGTTCACTGAAACAGCAAACTGTCATTTGCTGTTTCAGCAGAATCCGGCGCTTTCCTCTTTTCAGCAAACATTTTTGCTATATTGGAAACCTTTTTTGCTACTGTTACAGACATTTTATTTTGAGTGTAGGGTTTAAAAATATTTCGCACGGGACTCATTTGAATAATGCATATTACTCGATGTGTGGTTAAATTTTACATTACCCTAGTAGAAAATGACTCTATTGGGGTAGATATGATAATGATCAGAACATGTAGGGATTTTAACTGGTAATGAATAAATTCAATGATTAGTACTCGATCATGGTCATAGAATAATTGCTACTATGCTAAGCGAAAACTAACTCAAAATGACAAACAAAAATGTGCTGAACTCGGATTTTTGGCCAGTTTTTTAGTGCAGAATCCTCCCTGAATACCTTGAACTAGAACAGTGACATTTCTTCTATTCACCAGACATGTAATAGGTAATTTTAACACAACTGAGATCTTTTTCCCACAGCAAATATAATTTATGATATTTTTCATGATGGTAATAGGAAACAACTCTCAAGTAATACAAAATATCTGATTTTAAAAAGTTAGTTTAATTTTTGCTGCAAATTTATTTTTGTTTATTGCATTTTGAAATTGTTGCAAAAGAATTTTTTTGCAAAATAGTCATCCCAAAGATGACTACCAGAAATATCACAGTCCTAAATATTAAGTTATTTACAAATTATTTAGATCGTCTTTAAGACAACCATCTCTCAAATATCCGTCAAATACGATAAATATTGCTAGCAAGCATCTTTCAAATTAACGATTATTTAAAGCAAATATCAATTAAACATCTTACAAACAGGAAGAAAGTTGGTGAATATTGAGAAAAGGTACTCCATTAGTATTGCAGAGTAATTTTTATTAAATTACAGTAGAAGAAATAAAATGATTGTGTACAAAATAAAAACACTAAGAGTGTTTTTATTTTGTACACAATCCAGAGATACGAACTTGTAGATCAGTTTTTCGTAGACTGAATTTTCGTAACAATACATTTGATTCCTTCTGTTTGGTTTAAATTATAACAATTAACTCTATTAATTCACTTTAATAAACAACTTTACTAATAACAAATTCTAACAACTGCTGCATCTCCCCTACTTAACTTGACATTGATCACACGAGATGCACTCGACCACTTTCCAATCACTACTAAAGTGCTGTGCCTTAAATGCGGCTGAATGATCTTCCGCCTCTTTCTAACACATTGCTTAGTCGCTGAATTGTCTTGCGTTTCATTTATTATTGTTGATTGCTTGCACAGTGGAGCAAATTACCTCTTTTCATACCAGTATTTTTATTTATTCTAGAATTAAAACAGTATCCTGGTTATACATCGCCATCGCCTTTATAAATCCTTTGAAGGAAAATGGTACAACAACTTGAGATTTCTTCGCGGAAGATCCAAGTCCGACCGGCGATGCTACCGTCAAAGTAAACTCTGAAAAGAAATATTTTCCATTACGTGTTGATAATTTCAATCCGATGAAATTATAGTTTCACTTTTACCATTAAAATGTAATATTTGAGTTGACACTTTTTTACACCATTGGATTGGATAAATCGAGCTTAAGGAAAAAGTACTTCATTTTACTTTTTTATAGTGATCAAATGTCAAAATATCAAAATACTTTAAAAGTTTTGGATGTTTGCTATCAGTCAACTGTAAACATCTCAATTGTCATTGTTGTTGTGGCAAACATCTCGTAACTATCTACATATATGTCATATTTAAAAAATATTAATAGTTTTGCTGCAACTTTATTGAAACTTATGGGATGTTTGAATATTTGCTACAATGCGAAAATTTTAACAGATAGTTGCAGCAAGACTTTCATAAACATCTTGTTTTCTTAGTGTAATGAAATATTCAAAATTAAAGAAATACTCAAATACCTACTTTGTGTTCCCTTTTCTATACTTTTTTGATTCCCCTATTTGTACCAACATTTTCTGTGTAGGAAACATTTTCTAGGGTAAAGTGGGAAACGAAATTTAAGCAATGTTGGTTGTAATAATTTGCTGTAAATTGGTTTAGACAAGAAAAAAACTTCATTCTTGACGACAATTCAATGAATAGCAAGATTTTGACCTCACCTAAAATATGATCTGAATAGCAGCAGAAAGCCGAGAAGCGAACGTTTAAGAATATCGTCAAATGTTCTTCAACATCATCAGAAGATGAACATTTTTCTACAATTTGCATGAATAAAATTACGAAGAAATTAAATTTCAACAATTCAGCAATATCTTCAAACGGCCTGTATATTTGAAATGTGCGAATTTGACGACCAGCAACTACACCTATCTCCCTTGTCACTCAAAATATTCTGATTAATTCAGAATCATGATACAACTATAAGGTACAAGGATCCGAGAGTGATTTACGAATGATGCGAGAAATAGGGAAAGTAAAAAAGTCAAAGTTTTAGTTCTTACTGTCATATGTTTCAAATTGTTTTTGTTTTCAATTATTTTATTGTATATGTCAATCCGTCGTTCAAAAATCTTGTTCGCAAAGAAGTGAAGAATTTTTCAATTGTTTCATTGCAGCATTTTCCGCTTTGGGAACATTGGCACAGTTCTTAAAGACATTGGAACGACAAAACGCACAACGCTTTTAAATTTTGTTTTGAATTTATTTATTTATAAATGTCAATTGTTTTGTTTTTAAACATGGTTTTTAAATTATTTTAATTATTAATGTCAGTACATTGCTGTTTTGTAAACAATTTCGTTTTTAAAAAGAAAATATACGCAATATCACACCTTCTCAAACACTTTCTGTTTTGAGAGAGGAATTCTTCCTCCCATTTACCTTCTCATTGTATCATGTTCAGAATGATGTTTATGAAGTTTTTTTCTTCTTATTTGTTCTAGCATTATCATTCGTTTTTTATTACTTTATTATATTTTATTTTTCCTTTGCTATGAAACATGAGAAAGAAAGACTAGCAATATAATTTTGGTCGAAATTTTGAAGTTTACCACTTTACCCCAACATTTTTCAACACGTCCAAAATGGAGCTGTTTTGAAAAATCGATCAAAAATCTATTATAAGCCATATAAATGGTTTTCTGTTATTGCAAAAAGTTAGACCCTTCAAAAGATTTTAAAACATTATTCAAATGTACTTTTTTAGATGAAAATCAAAACGTTTCACACTTTACCCTAGGCTTCCCTACATTAAAGAACTTAAATTTATTTTTTTTAATTTTTTGAGTAGATTTTTACTGACAAATTAATAAAATTCAGACATTTGTTAAGAGCTGTATCCTGTGCCAAATACATTTTTGTAATTGAATTTTGTGGTACTCACAGTTTGTTATTATTGAAATAAAAGTATATCAGAACAACAACAAAAAAAAATCAGTTGAGATACAGATATTCCATTTTCATCAATTTCACATTAAATTTAATAATGCAAACCTTATTCGGGTTCTAAATTTTATTTTTAAGGATTTTCTTATTAATAAAGGTCACAGTTTCCTTTGATAGACTACGGTTACAGTTTTCAAAACTCGGATTTAAAAATTCAAGGCTGATATCAAATCCGCCTTCTGTCTTCCATATAAAATGAGACCGTCGCTATTTTTAAGTTCTAGTTTCTAAAGGTTGCAGTTCTTTTGATGTTAGAAATGTTTTTATTGAAAATAAAAACATTGCAATGCTTTTGAATAAACTAATATACATTGATCCACTGACAATTTTTATCCGAAAATCCCGGGATTTAATCTGGGACTAATTTAACATAAACCCCTGTATTCTTGATTCCGGCATAGACATCTCTAGTAGTTACCATCTCTATTATAGCGTCAACCATCTATAGTGAAAAACAGAAAATACTTGATATCGTTTATGAATGAAAATAAATTAATTAAAATCAGCAAATTTATGAGTTATTAACAATGCGATCACAGTAGTCATGCTTTGGGGCCACCGCACATAAAGATGTTTTTCAATCTATATGATCGTCATCAACGATTTTGGCAGATGCGCGATGCGCGATGCGCTAACAGATGGTAATGTGGATGGAGTTAATTGCCCTCAGGACATGATTTTGATGGTGATGACAATCGTATTATAACAACAATGGTAGGAAGCACTTCAAAACGATAACTTAACAAGGTGCTGACATACAATCAAGTTTGTTTCTCAATAGTCTAGGCCAGATAAAACAGAAGGAAGAACCATGGTACTTCCAGTAATCGCAATAGGTGCTTGGTATTGCTGGAGAAAAGTCGGGAATTTATAAATTGAATTTATAACTAGCCGCAAGCTCGAGTGTATAAATTGAATCGAGTCGATTCAAATGATTGTATGCCAAGTGATTTGAATAATATTTCCAACGACGGAACATTGATTCTTAATATGAGGTACGCGGATCTCTTCAACTCTGTACAAACTAAATTTCTTTGAATTCAATATTATTTGAAATATTTAACTAATTAACTAAAGTATTAACGAACTGCAGAACGTACAATTTATATGCAAATCAATTGACTCACTTAAAAATAGCATGATCCAATTATAGACTCATTCATAAAAAACTTCAAAGCGCTAAAATTTACACCTAACCCTAAACAGCACCGTAACGGAATACATCATACAACAACTAGAAATATCACTTTGATTTATTCGCAGAATAATTGAAGAACGGTCTGGCATAGCGAGAGGCCGCGCAACTCCGACCGATCTTAGTTTACGATAATGAGATTCTGTTGCAACTCCAGAAACAAATATGGTGGAGTTTTTATTGTGATTTACACAAAACAGCAAAGCATTTATGCAAATAAAAATATGATCATAAACTTATACTTTTATGAAGTTGTATTCGTCGAAAATATATTAAATTGCGGCATAAATAAATCGGTCTCTCTTACAACGAAACTAAAACACTTTGAATAAATTGAGCATTACATCAGCAGATAAGTCCCGAGATAAATGCACTTAAGTTTGCATTACAAAAATTTCGGATATAAGAAATCCCGGTTATTTATACAAATTATGGAATGGAAGGGTATATTCTCATATTCGCGCAAAGCGATGTTGATATGGGAAGGCTAGGTGTAAAGAAGAAGTAGTTTCTTCCCCAGAGAGATGGTTCATGTGTTGGGTTTGGGGTCCACCAGTAGAAAACCTATAAACCCAATGAAAACACCGTAGAAGCCTCGGATAACGACCGATTACCACGATGACAACCCACGCAAACATTTTAAGAACCATGATTTGCGGATATTCACATGTCCGGACCCTTTATAGGGAAGGTGCCTTTATTCAGCTGGCAGATGTCCTCGAAAAATATATGGCTTACATCACCGCTATCCAGGAAGTGGGATGGACAAGACAGTGCTGCTCCAAACAAACGTTCTGTCATATCTACTACTGTTGCCATGCGGAGAAACACGAATTTGGATGTGGATTTGTAGTCGACGAGACTCCGTCAACTTATCTCTAGGTTCACGCCCGTCGCTGAAAGGCTGGCAACAATCCGCATCAAAACTAAATATTTCCACATCAGACTAATTTTTTCACACGCTCCGACAAACGAGAAAGATGACGAGACAAAATAGTTTGAGGAGATTTAGATGTATTGGGACAGAAATGAGGCTCGAAAATTTTTCGAGAAAATAAGACGAGTAGCCGGAGGATCAAAATACGCAGCCTCTTCCAGTAAATATGAGAACGGAAGTCTAGTGACTGATATCCAGAGCACACTGAAAATATGACTGGATCACTTCTCTAAATTGTTCACTTATAATGATGACAGCAATTCCATCGATAAAAGAAGTAAACCGAGCAACTCCAGTACTCTGTAACGAGGTCAGAACAGCCACTGCTCGGCTAAAAAACTACAAAGCCGCAGGTGCTGATGGCCTGCCTGCTGAGTTGTTTAAGACCGGAGGCGACGAGCTAATAGGCAGCATGCACGAGCTCGTAAGCAGAATATGGTCGGATGAAAGCATGCCAAGTAACTGGAGCCTCAGTGTACTCTGCCCAATCCTTAAGAAAGGAGACCCCACTTAAGAAAGGGGAGCCAACTACCGTGAGATCAGCCTACTTAATATAAGATTCTATCGAGCGTATTATGTGAAAGACTGAAGCCCATCGTCAACAAACTGATTGGGCCTTATCAGTGCTGCTTCAGACCTAGAAAGTCCACCATTTTCAAATTTAGGAAAAGACCATAGAAAAACAGAAAACAGAGAAGAGAACTAGTTCGTGCTGCCGAACTCCGTCAAAGCGGCACTATCTTCAACCAAAGTGTCATGCTGATCGAGTGACGCTCTACAAGTCACTCATCATGCCCGATGGGAGAGTACTGGGAGCGTTTAAGAGGGAAAGACTCTCCGTGAAATCTTTGGCCCTTTCTACTTTGCTAACGAGTATCGAATCAGGATGAACCATGAGCTGTATGAGTTATTTGGCGACATTGACATAGTCAAGCGCATCAATATCCAGCGGCTTCGCTGGCTAGTTCATGTCAAACGAATGGACAAGATTCGAAGGTGGACAGCGTAGAAAAGGACGTGCAAATATGCGGTGAAAAACCAAGTTGAAGACAACCTGGCAACGCTTGGTATTTCTAACTGGCGTCAGCACGTGCAAAGCAGCTTCTTTCAGCGGCCAAGACCGACACACGGTTGTAAGGCCAAATAAGTAAGTAAAAATGGTGAGATCTGTATTTAAATACTTTTGTAAAGAAAAACATACAAACATTTACGTATTTAATTTCAAATACAATTCTCTTTTTATTATTACATAAATAATAAAATTGCATCGTTTGTGGCTCAGAGATTACTGTGCTAGTCTACGACAATGACAAACTTCGAAAAATATACTTTAACTTAAAATAACATCTCACGAGGTCGTTCGAATTCAGCCTTAAACTGTAGGAGACGTCAATCTCGGATATTCGGGATTAAAGTTTTCTTTCCGGAAATTGAAAAATTACACTGTGCTACAAATTCCAAAAAAAGTTGTATACAAAATTTCCCACTTATTTTTTTTTTGATAGGCACCAAAAAAATGAATATCTTCATTTACATAATTTCTGTATCACTTCGAGTTTTTTTTTTTAATTTGCAGTTCTGTTTGTTACTTATGTAATTAAACCTAGCATCTACATAAGATATTTTACAATCGGTCAATGGCCGCGCCCACCTCCCATACAAGTAACTTTTATATAACTCTTTAGGAACGAATAACTCGGAAAGTATTCAAGTTATAGTTAAACGTATTGTTAGAATTTACCAAAAAATACGTGATCCGCCCACATTTGTTCTTACATTGTTTCGCGTTTTTTATAGTGGAAATTTTAGACGTAAGTTATTGAAAACAAATCTATGAAAAATTTGCCTTACAAATCTACATATATGTTAAAAAAAGGCGTAGTCCACCCACTTTTATTCTCTACGTGTTTTTTTGAATTATAATACAAAAACTTATTTATTTTAATCTAATCTATTTTATTTTGGTTTTTAAACATATTTTGATATATAAAACATATAAAATCTACGATGCATCGAAAAATCTAAATTTTTGTTCGATACATCGGGCAACATCGATGCAACATCGACCAAAACATGCATAATTTATATAAAATTCGAGTGTGTTGATTGTGACTGCATACTTTTATAATAATAGTTTGGCACTACAGTCCTGTATAGAACTTCGGCCGAGCTCTCTCACCATTTTGAGCTGTGCGTATTATTTTTGTACGGGTGAGAGCTTTTCATAGGCAATGTTTTTACTCTCGGAGGTTTGCCATTTACTGCCGAGAGGTAGCGCGGTAAAGAAAAATGTTTCTATGAAAAGATGTTGTTAGCCCCAGTCCAGACTTGAACCGGGGACCTTTCGGCTCGCAGACCAACGCACTAACCACTGATTATTTTTTCGAAAATATACTGTTTTACCGAAAATGTTAAATCAAATATTTTCTTTGTTCAGGCTCTAGGTAAGGATGAACTACATCCTGAACAAGGAAAATATTTTATAAAATATTAAGACAAAAAAAATAATATAGGGTAAAAACATTTATGACCAAAGAAATTTGGTACAAATTTGAAAAAAATCTGAGATGCGGGTGGGTCTCTTCAAATATTAAGCCCTCATATCTTTTAAATAAAGGGTGATGCCCGAATTGAAGAAAGCTGAAGTTAAATGAAGTATTTTAAAAGTTTTGTATTCTGAATCTGCCTCATGTGTAAACGTTCTCAGTCGAATTAACTTTTTATTTCTTGCAAAGCGGGTGGTGGTCGGCAATTTCACTTGTTACGAGTATTTAATTGCTGTAACTACTGCATGGGTATTCACCAGGTGTTGCAGTCGTAAATGTAGACTCACTCGTAAATAGACTTCGTGCTAGGGCAACAATTTATATCCTTTTTACACTTACATTCTGAATGGAATTACGCGAGTTTGTGGTCGAGATATTGTGGAATTAAATTGGATACAGACACAACATATGGGCACTGTTTTCAAATCAATTGAAATGACATATTCAAGTGAAAACCATTGACTGTGCAACAGAATGATAGAGTGAAGAATATTGATACAAAGAAGCTCACATAATGAAGCCTTAGAAAACCTCAACGCTTACCGAAATCCCCACCGGCAAAGATTTTAAAAATCAATACCAACTAACTTGTTCCTCACAAGGATAATGCAGTTAAGTCAGTATCACAAGTATGTAGTGAGTTTCATGTAGAATTACTTAGGAGTGTTGTAAATGCTTGGGGAGATTAAGTTGAAATTTGTGGACTTACGTAATATGATAACAATGAACAGAATTATGGGGCATTAATATGACTTTTTCAAAGAGACAACGAACGATGTTGTGTTTATGATTTGTTTGTCACATTATTGACTGCGAATCAAAAGGACTACAACACACACGACTGCCTATGGTGTAAATTAATTTACACAAAATAATGAATATATTTAATTGGTCTGGGGTGATTATATCATGATTATCTAGGTATTATGGCATTGGAAGAAATCGATACAAATATAGTGAAAACTAATTCATGACTATTATAGAATATGAACATGTCTCACATAGTATCTCAAGAGTGGCAAATTGTCGAAATCAAGATAATCCATTGTTTGTATTAAGTAAAAACTCTGGCATAACAAAGCTAAAAAAAACAACTGGACATCCCACAGTTTATAGACTGCATGAATCTCACAGTTTCCAAATGTCACATAGGAAATCGAAATACAATTTTGTGGGCCGTTTTAACTTTTTTGGCCGATGGCGATTCAGCTCCAATTGCACCCAACGCACAAACTATTTAAAATATATATTTGGTATAAAATAACCACATTAAACCAACCTAAAATAACTGCACTTAAAACAAAAATGATCTACTGAAAAAAAAATGTTTGCAAACCACAAAATCTGTTACTGTTTCAATCCCTCATTTATAAAACACAAAATTGAAAATTTTAATAGATTTTTAACAATATTTTAAATATTATTTACAATACATTCGCATTGAATAAGGCAATTTTATATAATATATATAATTGGCTTATTCATTACTATATTTTTTATACATTATTATGTGTTATTTATGAAAAATAATTCAAATACAAAGTTTTAATTTCAAATATATACTCTTGTACAAATTAACGTATTTTCAATTATAATATTTTTCTGACTCCCTCGTTCTACCACTTCAGAACTTCAAAGCGTTAAAAATTATTACTCGGTTTTACACGCAAGCGTAACGGAATAAATACTTAATGTAGCTAGGGATGCCAACCTGTGATGCTAACTCATATTTTCATTTTCCCCGATATTCTTAGCAAAATTCCCCAATTGACTATAAAATTCCACGCACAATAAATACACTGAGAATAAATAGTGTTTTCACTACATTTTTAATAAAAATTCGAAATAATCCATAGAACAAATATTACGTAATATGTTTTTATGTTTATGTTTTTATGTTTATGTTTTTATGTAATATGTTTCTTTTTATTTCTTGATGTCTCTAATTTTCGAATGTCATTTAGAAATTATTTGTTATTACCAAGTTGTCCTATATTTATTTATGTATTTATTTATTTATTTATTTATTTATTTATTTATTTATTTATTTATTTATTTATAAAGTGCCATTTTTTCAGTGAAAGTTTAAACTTAGCTTAAATAAATATTTCAAAAGTCTATAGTTCTAAATCAAAATGTCCGGCTTTCTTTAAAATTTGCCGACAGATAGACAATTAGTACTCAGTTAATATGAAATTTTAAATATATGAAAATATATTTGAATAGGAGAAACTATTTCGAAAATTAAATTTAACAATTAAGAACCTGTTTAAAAAATGTGCAGTTGTAAATATATATTATTTTCGATTTTTTTTTTTTATATTTTTGTCATTGATATTTTCTATAGGTCTAAATCAAAATGTCCGGCTTTCTTTAAAATTTGCCGACAGATAGACAATTAGTACTCAGTTAAAATGAAATTTTATATATATGTGAAATATTGACTTTAATGTGACTGAAAAAATGTATTATATTAAAAAAATTAATTATTTTAAACTAGGTTTAAAATAGTACAGAAAATGGGCTAGATAAAAATATATTTGAATAGAAGAAACTATTTCGAAAATTAAATTTAACAATTAAGAACCTGTTTAAAAAAAGTGCAGTTGTAAATATATATTATTTTCGATTTTTTTTTTTACTATATTTTTGTCATTGATATTTTTAGTTTCGAAATTTTAAATTCCCAATAATCGCAATCTTTTAAATACTGAAAATAATATTTTTTCAACTATTAAGGTGCATATTAAGTAAAAATTTATAATATATTTAAAAACATAACATCAGATACATTCAAAAAATGTTAAAGGAATTTATCTAGATCTAGAAACCGTATTAATAGATTGTGTTTATTAGAAGACAAATTATGATCTTTCACATGATTGGAATACAGAGGTATGTTCCAGTTTTCGATCGAATTCGATTTTACCTGCAAAATTCTAAACGAACGATTTTGAATTTATTATTTTCCAAACGAATTGAAAGCGTTGAAGTCAAAGTTTGCTGTTTAAAGTCATTTCAAAAATTATTTATTGTCTTAGTATAATCTAAAAATAAAAACGTTTGTTTTAAAATTTTCATATCAAATTCGATCAAAAGTTTGAATATGCCTCTATATTCCAATCCTTAAAAATGTAACAGATCCTAATTTAAAATTCTCCTTCAAAAGTGGACCACTTAGACTAGACGCACTAAGACTAAAATTCCCCACAAATTGGGGAATTCCCCTTCAGTTGACATCACTGATGCCAACGCACTTTGCGGTTCAGAACCGTTGTCTATGAACGGGAATGTTAACTTTTATTACACTTAGAATAAAATGTCCCATTAAGCACTTAATCGTACAACCATATATTCAAATATTTCAATATTTTTATTTTTAATATAATAAATACTATTGTTGTAATGGTTTCCTTCTATAATAATAAACGTGGCATAAAAAATATAAACACGAATAAGAACATGTTCGTTTTGTACGTCATTCGTGTTTGCTCAAAATGATCGCATGTATTCTATGTGATAATCCACATTATTAAACATCTCATTGATGAGGACCCAATGTATTTAATGTGAATTCATTATATTTAATCTTATTTGTATTTATTACAGAAAATAAATAATACATCGATCTTCTATTATGACAACGGACTTAAAAATTAATGCAGTCTAAACTATTACAATCAATTATTGGAAACTGAACCGAACATTAAATGTGTTATAACTTTTTGCAATGAAAAGTGTTTTTTTATGTCTGTGATTTTTTAAATTTTAAATTTTTTATAATTCTACATATATTATTCAAACAGAAATATTCTTATAGGATTCAAAGTTTTTAGTCCCGAAATTTCGGGATGGAAAAATCATCCGGGATTGACTTCCCTAGTCACATCAATAAAATGACGTTAATTATTTTAATACAACAGAAATGTTGTATGAGGTTACCGCACATTTGGTTGCGGTAACCTCATGATTGCATTTTTAATTCTGCCAAAATGTGCATGTTCTACTTATCCGCAAGCGCAGAAGAATATACACTAAGATACCACATTTTTAAAGGTAAATTCCATAATATATCCGAATTAAAAACTAATGGAATCACTATATCTTTTAAAGAATTATACAAATTTGCATTTTATAAATTTATCGTTGCCAATCAATAAAAATTAAGTTGAAAATGTTTTTCCGTGGAAATGGATACATTTGCCTATGTGATTGATATATGATTGCTATATGTGATTGTCTGGCTGAACATAAATCAGTTTTCTGTGTGTAGGTTAATATTTCAGGCACCAACCGAATATGCCAGTTTCTCCAACAAATTAGTAGAAAATTCGTGTTACCCGAATAAAGTTAGTTGTTACAACTTAGTTTTTTGTTCTTGCAACATCATCCCAAAAATGGCGTATGGAGCAAATGTAACGATATGTAAAGTTCTAATTAATAACACTTTATATATATATTTGACGGATTTTCTAAACGTTGGCATCCCAGTACAAAACAGCAGAGTAAAATCGCTTTGATTTATTCGCAGAATAATTGAGAAATGCCCTTTCGAATATGTAGTAAGCGGCGGCATTCACTCGCAACTCCGATCGTAGTTTACGATTATGGGATTCTGTTGCAGAAACAACAACAACAATGAATATAGGAGATTTACTCACAACTGCAACATTTTATGCAACAAAAAAAATATTAAATGCCCATAAACTTATGTTTAATGAATTCGTGTTCGACGAAAATATAAAAATGTGCAGACATTAAATATTCGGCATCCTTTTAATTTTACAGAAAGAATACAATTTAAACGTTAAACATTTATACTTTATTCACACTTTTGCTTATTGCTGATTAAAAATTAACAAATAATCGCCAAGCATGTGCATATTTGAACCCATTAATATATCAGCATCGCAGTGGTGATATCTAAGGCGTAAATCCTACCTAATTTTTGAAGAAATCTACTTAGTTTCCTATAATAAGAAAACGGCTGACTGACATGAGCATGCATGTTATTATAAAGTAATTGGAAAGTTCATATACTATATTAAGAATTTCATCTAATTAAATTTTTTGGTTATATGTAAAAAAAATGTGAAGAATCGACGACAACAACTATTATGAATGGCCAGACCTTAACTTACCCGGTTGACGAAGCTTATCTTTTGGCAGAATTGTTTGCAAATAATTCAACAATCCCAGATGGCAATCCGCCACTGCCACTTCAAACTCGGAAAGTTAAAAAGGTCCTCGCAAATCATAACATTAAATAAAGCCTCTGGATGTTGGCTCATGTGTTGAACTAAAAGTTGTAGAACTAAAATTTACCAACTGCATTTTCAAAATGCCAATTGATCAATTACAAAAATCTTTATACATCTTTCAATGTTTGATTGATAAGCTCAATATTTGTACCAAATGATAAGAAAATCTGAATTGGTATTTCAACTTTAAAAATGTATCTATTACTATTTGTAATAACACAGTGCAACAAATGTCCAACTTTTTCTTCCATATTTGATTTAGGGTAATGTGAGGTCGCTGATCTCGAATCTGAAGTCCGTTTTGCTCTATCAGCTCTGGGTTCCTCACAATTTGGGGTCAAATATGAGCAATTAAGGTATTTAAAGACAAAATATTTTCTTATCAAAAGATACAGGTTTGGAGCCTTCAGAAATGTTATTTATCATAGAGGCGCATTTTTATACTTTAACAGCATCATCGGAACGCTTTTCTATAACTCCAATTTTTTAGAATTTTAACCCTACTAATTACAAATTTTGACATACCGCGTGAACGCTTGAGAAAACTATTATACTCTCTTTCGCAAATATATTCCCCATAACAAATGAGATGGGGATCTCACATAACGAATTTGCCTCGGATCCACCCATTAAACAGAATAATAAAAAAGCTAAAAAAAAAACAATATATTTTGTACTTTGTTTATAACGTTGCAGGCACATTTCACAAAGTTTTTCGAAAGATTATATATTTTTGTGAATTTCGACATTCTACAAACAATGGCGTATTCACATCTCTTCCTAGACATCCTGTTTCAAGGATATTTGACAAAAACGAAAATTTCTGTTTTAGGTATGATTTTGCATATTGGCGTTAGGTGGAAAGTCACACTCATATTTCTTGTATCTAAAATTTACATAAATGGTCACACATTTAGTATTGATATTGTATTTAAAAATACTTATCATGGTTTTCGAGATATATGTAATAAAGTAGCAAATTTGGGATAAAAAAAAATACATTTTTGGGTATTTATTTCTTGGAATCCAGGTGAACACCATTCTTGTACTTTAAGTTTTAGCATATTATATCAGTTTTAAAACTGCACTATAATATTAATTCGTCTGTGCTTATTTTGGATTCAAAATATATAAGCTTAACCTCTATCAAACAAAAGTATACCTTAAAGCACAGCATTTCGCTATTGTCGTATATCCTTGAAACAGAACGTCTAGGAAAAAAAAACTGCAAATGCCATTATTTTTATAATATTGAAATTCATAAAAATATATGTCACTTTTATTTTTGCTGCCGAAAATTTTGCACACAACGTAATGAACAAAATACAAAATGTATGGTTTTTGTGTCATTCTGTTTAATAACTGAATCTGAGTATGACAGTTTTCTCAAGAGTTCACGCGGTATGTCCAAATTTGTAATTGTAGGAATAAAATTCGAAAAAATTAAAGTTATAGGTAAGAGTTAGGAAGATGGTGTTAAAGTAAAATAATACTGCCTATTCGTGATAAACAATATCGCTAATAACACCAAATCTGTATCTTTTGAAATAAAAAAAAATTGTACTGTCTTTTGACACCTTAATTTTGTATATTTGACTGACAATATCCTGTAAACAGGACGTTTACGAAAACAATTGAATATGCCAATACCTTACCTTTTACCAACACCTTTTTAAAATTTTTGTGAAATGTGCATGCAACGTAATAAACAAAATACAAAATTTATTGTTTTTTTCTTATTCTGTTTAATGGGTGAATCTGAGGCAATTTTGTTATATTAGGACCCCACTTTATTTTTTATTGGGAATATATATGCGGAAGAGAGTATAATAGTTTTTTCAAACGTTCACGCGGTATGTCAAAATTTGTAATTAGTAGGGTTAAAACTCGAAAAAACAAGGGTTATAGAAAAGCATTGGGACGATGGGGTCAAAGTAAAAAAATGCGCCTGTTCATGATAAACATCATTGCGGAAGAAACCAAACCTGTATCTTTTGAAATTAATTTATTTTTGTACTGTCTTTAAACACCTTACTTGTTCATATTTGACCCCAAATTGTGAGGAACCCAGAGCTGATAGAGCAAAACCGGACTTCAGATTCGAGATCAGCGACCCATTACCCTAAAATCTTTATCAATTCCGAAGATGGTATTTTTTGCTGCACTGTGTAATTATCAACAAACTTAAAATTTAAGATTTTCATAAAAATATATTTCACCCAGAAAAAATCCCTCAAATCCCATTAAAATTTGTCAATAAGACAATTATTGATTTAATAGTATACATAAAATAAATATTGTCATATAAACTGAATGGCAATATCATGGTATTTTCTAGTATTTAATGGTATTTTCCGATTAAAATAATAATTTATCCTATTGACTATGTTTAATAGTAAAAAACTATTATAGTATTTTTTTTCTGGGTGTTGGTGACTTTTAGATCTACAACGACGATATGTATTACTACGGTAAGTGTTCAAGTAAATACATGGGCAGGTAGTGTGTTCTCTCATTCTATTCGAGTATCGAACCAAGCACACCCTTTCGTTGCTCACTCGGCTCAAGATAAAACCACGCATTACTTTCTGTTTTTCCCGACATTTTATATATTGGAAAATTCAAAATTTTAAACCACTGAAATAATCAATTAATCTTAATTTATCTGAAATATCAAATGGAACTAAAATTATAAAATATAAATGAAAATTATTAAATGTAATAATAATAAATTAATTAATTAGTTATATGGGGTGTTGCGTAAAAATCGTTAGAATCCTTCGAAATTAAATATAATATATATTATATTTATATTAATATATTTTGGACTGTCATTATACCCTAGACCTATTAGGTACAGGCATGGTTGAAGTATATATAGGTTAAGTCACATTTCAAAATTCAGACGCCATTTACTCATTTTTGAAAACTGTTTGAAACTCTCAACATTTGTTTACGAAAAATTTAAAACGAAACATCAATGCTTTGTTTACAACCCAGATAAACATTCACGAATTTCATATAATGAATTCATAATATATGTTATCATGATAAATATGTGAAATCATTTTATGAGTTCACTATGCTGAAATTTAAATATCATCAATTTCGTTAAATATGAGTCAAAATGATTTCACCATCTGAAAATCATATCATGCACAAAAGTGAGTGAGTGAATATCTTTTAAAATCAAGCAGAGCTCATTATATGACTTAAATATGAATAAACAAATTAAAAATGATATCATATTTAAATCATATATTTATAAAATCATAATTTTGAATCGAAATAAATTTTGGTATAATTGTTAAAATAAAACCAGTTAAAATTTCCCATATGATCTAACCTAGATCATATGGGAAATTTTAAAGTAGGTGTTATTATGATAGCTAGGATTATCAAAAGTATAGTCGGTCTAAGCCGACTATAAATACCCTACACATATGTGTGGTTACCATTAAAAGTAGTATATAGGTCACCAGGATATACAAATCCCGAAAATATCTACAAACTTTCAATCGCTGAAGTATTACCATTCATTTGATACCCATATTTACAAATGGGTTGGTGTACCGAATTTCGATTTTTTTTTGTTGAACCTCTATTTTTTCTGTAATCGTGATTTCAACAGACAGACAGAGGGAGGGACAGACAGACGGACAGACGGATGGGTGTTACAAACGGCGTACGAAACTGAATATACCCTTTCACTCTTAGTGTAGGGTATAAAAAATTATTGAAAATTATGAAAGCCGTTTACTAAAAACGGTGTCACGGAAAAACATAATGGTTCTATTATTTATTGAGAGTATTTAGTAAATAATTAAATTTAAAAAAAATATAATTTCAAAGGTAAATACACAGATCAATCATGTTTCACGTGAACGTCCAGGACAATCCTAACAAAAAAAAGCTTCCGAAATTGCCCTCGTCCGTCCACTGCTGCGAAAACAATTTAGCAAATCGATCGACTTAATGGATGATTCGAAATTTAATACTTAAAATTATACAATAGCAGATGATGTGAACATTAGGCTTATATTAAATAATTAATTTTGATGTTAAATAAGGCATATATAAAAAATAAAATTATATTATGATGTTCAAATGAGCCAAATATGTGCATTTATTGAATACAAATATGAAAACATTTTTGTTCATCATGTCATGATTTCACCATGATTTATTTTCGATTTTATATCGAAGTGTATAAATGCTTTAATATTTTCCATCTTTTAATTTCACTGCATGAAATACATATTTGAATTGAAATTTACCTCATTTTGTTTGTATTCATTCCAAGTCGAGCCCGACCGACTATAAAAGTTCGTCCCATGTGACCGAACTTACCCATGTGACCTAACTTTCCCAACTCGTTATATATACTGTTAATAATATAATTATGGAACTTGCAGATAGTTTGTTAGTCCTATCCGAGCATGTGAGAAGTGATATAAATTATAATTACTTCTGACCGTTCCAAATGAAGCTCGATATTTTATAACGTAACGTGACACCACACATACAAACTATGTTTATAGACTATATAAGTCCATTAATTAGTTCCGGCAAATTCAACATGACTTTGTCATAGGAGAGGTGAATTAACACCTAATGCAAACCTTTAGTCCTATCACCGAATCACTGAACTGGCCTTCAATTGGAGAATTTGATTCAGTTTAAAATTTTCCAATTGAAGGCCAGTTCAGGATAGGTATAAAGGTCTGTATGAAGTGTCAATTCACCCCTTCCTAAAACAACGCCATATTAAAGTTGGCGGTTGGTTTCATGTAAAAGGGAGAGAACTATGAACGATTCAAAAAATCTAACGGAGTTAAATTTACGAAAATTTTCTGTTACCTTTTCACCATGAATATTATTATGCCACTTTTCCGATGTAAACTGTCATAGTAACTTCACACCCCTGCATTGCTTAGCAACATATAAAATAATAATAGATTGTTTACTATTTATTTCACTTTGGCATTTGTGAAAACTTTTATCAACAAAAAAGATACTAATTCATTTTCCGCTGTGATTATGTTTTGGGGCGCAAGTGAAAGCTTTGATCTTTACCAGGAGTACCTTGATGCGTTCAAGGAAATCAAGGAAGCTGCAACAGATGGTAATGAAAAAGGAGAACATGAAACAAAACCCGAACATGCGAGTGCACTTCCAAACTGTTTAAATATATTAATTTTTGGTGCTGGCGATCCACGACACATCATTAAAACAATCGCTAAACTCTATACGCATCAAATTCCGAATTCTGATGGATCGAATATTTCGCCCATACTCAATTTCTACGTTTTAGAAGGCTGTGTTGAGATTGTGGCACGCAGCATTGCGCTACTGGGCATAGCGTTGGAGAGCCCAGACAGTTTTTGTCTACGCAACAAGGTGCATCTCTTCATGGACCTCTATGGCAATGCCATGATACGACCTGCTTCCGAGCAGTATTTAATAGGCAAAGCGAAGTCATTGCTAAAGATGGTTACGGATGAGGAGCAGTTGGCGAATAATGCGCCTCTTTTAAATATTGACGGACTTAAGTATCGAGAGCGAGATGGTCTGGAAAATGCTTTCAACTTCTGGCTGCCCAAAGAGGGTCATGTCTTTCATATGTCCGACTATTGGGTCACTAGGTTGCGCACATTGTTGGGAACACGTTATGATCATCGTGACGGTGTTTTCGACTGGGATTTAAATATGACATTAAAATATCGCGAGGCAAAACAAATATGTTCGCAGGTGAGAATATACCTATTAATTGCATACTTTTTTTATATATTTTTTTGTTTTTTATTCATTGTTTAGTTAATGATATGAAGACTCCAGTGGTAGAACCCCATGCTTACATTTATAAATGATTATTTCTTTCAAAACCCGTTTTTTGAGTACCTTAAGTCTTTAGCCATACATCCAGAAAAAAATTCCATCAAACCCCATTAAAATTGATCAATATGAAAATTATTGATTTAATAGTATAAAAAAATAAATTTTTTCATATGTCATGGCATTTTCTAGTACAATTATTTATATAGTATTTTTTTCTAAGTGAGGTTATTTGAAGTCGGAAGTCTTTTTTATATGGTAAATAACTTTTTATTACCTCATATATGCACATAACTCGATTTTTTCAAAATTTGTACTTACCTGTTCTTCCACTGCAATCTTCATATATATCTTTACATACTGTCAAAATGGACCTACTGTGCCTAAACTTCCGTACTGGGTTTTTGAAGAAACGGTTAAAATTTAAAATTACCAGGGTAGATTTAATTTGACGTTATAATATAAACATATGGAGACTCCAGTAGAAGAAACGGTTAAGTAAAAAATTCGAGAAAGGTGTTTTCACTCATCCCATTCTTCCATTTATAAATGATTATTTCTTCCACAAATCGGTTTTTTGCATACCGGTTTTTTTTTGCATTCTTTAGTCATAGTTATGTGAAGTCAGAAGCATTTTTTATATCCTAGCCTATATCCTATCCTATACATACAATAAATCTCTTTGCTGGTTTGTCCGTTTGTTGGTTTGCTTCTCCGTTTAAACGTATGAACCGATTTTCTTGAAATTTTTACCATAAATGCGGTATGGTCTGGAAGGAATGATAGGCTATTAGACAAAGAGGCGTGGCACTTCCCATACAACCTACATTTTCAAAACGATACAGCTGGGCACTTTCACCAGCTACGAACATAAAACAAAAAACTCAAATACAAAAAAAAATGTAAAAGCAAAAACACAAAACCAAAAGCAAAAACAATTTTTTCTTTTCGACATTGTTTCGGCTTTTTTTTTTTAATTGGTGATTTCGACCATTGCATTGTTTTTGTCGTCCAAAAAAATGTCTTAACAACATTTTTTATTTTATACCCCAAAAATTAAAAACACGTAAGTAATTGGGATAGCAAATGTCAACGTATGCCAACAGTTATTATATCAAGATATTTATATCAAGATATTTAACAACCACACCAAAATTCACCACAACGAAACAATCACACTAAAACTCACCACACCAAAATTCACTACACTAAATCTCACCACAATAAAATTCACCACACTAAAACTCATTACAAAAAAATTCACCACACTAAAACACGCCACACTAAAATTCACCACACTAAAACCACATTAAAACTCACATCAATGAAACTCACCACACCAAAATTCACCACACTAAAACTCACAACACTAAAACTCACTACACTTAAATTCACCACATTAAAACTCACCACAATAAAATTCACCACAATAAAATTCACCACACTGAAATTCACCAGACTAAAACTCACCACACAAAATTTCACCACACTAAAATTCACCACACCGAATCTCACCACTCTAAAACTTCTACTGGGAAAAACTGTGCGGAGAAGAATTAGGGGAAAGAATTCTACGTTGAAAATAATTCTACCAAGAAGAATTCTACGGGAAACGTTTTATGGGAAAGAATGTTACGAAAAAGATTTCTACTGCGAAAAAATTCTACGGCGAAATATTCTACGGGGAAGAATTCTACGGGGAAGCGCAGTCTGAGAAATAATTGTCTTTGAGAAAAGTTGTTTTGGCGAAGATTTATTATTTGAATACTACGAAGCACGGGTCCCTGATATAAATAATAAAAATGTTTTTTATATTATTAAAATCCATATTCTTGCATTCAAAAAATCTGTGCACGAGTCGTGCACAGGTCCAGCTAGTGGTAAATAACTTTATAATACTTAAGTTATTTCAAAAATTGTACTTACCCGTTTCTTTCACTGGAGAATTCATATCTTATTCAACTTGTCGTAATCTTTATGTTTATCCATTTAATAACACTGTCCGACAAAAAGTGAAAAATTTCGTTACATATGAACAAAATTGTATAGGTTTGAAACTAGGTTTCAAATGGAGTTAAACTGCATTTACAGTTTTTTATTTCGTGATCCTGTTTTCTTTTAAAAGGATTTCAAATTTTCAAAAGATAATTATTTTCGAAAAATTTATTTAAATACTTATACCAGTGTAGGGCATTATTGAATAAATTTTTATTCAAATAAATGATAACAAATACTTTTTTTATTTGTATTTTTTATTTTTTGTTCAAATATCAAATTTTTATCTTTCATCTTTTTATTTGACGAGACAAATAAATTATTTGTTATTTGATAATTAAAATAAATTTATTTGAAATGTAAAATGAAGCAATAAATAAAAACAAAATTTGAAAATTATGTCCCAAATGATCGTCATGAGAATTCGTGGCATCATTATTGGAGTTAAATATACCAACAATAATAATAATTGTAATAGTTCACGCTCGGCTCAGAGCATTTCGTGGGAAGTGTGGTTTGCCATTGTCTGCCGAGAGGTAGAGCGGTATATAAAAATGATTTTTATGAAAAGATGTTAGTCCCAGCCATTATCGCTGCAAATATCCTTAAAAAGTGCGTGGTTTTTATACTCTACACCTATGAGGTACAGGGTATATTAACTTTGTGCATATATTGTAACGCCCCTTAGGAGGCGTGTCCGGTATGGAAAAGTATATATATTCTTGATCAGCATCACTACCCGAGTCCGTTTAGCCATGTCCGTCTGTCTGTCCGTCTTGCTGTCTTGCTGTCTTGCTGTCCGAATACAGAATAACTTGAGAAATACTTATCAGAATGCGATGAAATTTCGTCTCAATATATTTTAGCCAAATATATATAGGAACTGAGTTTGAAAATGAGCGAAATCGGTCAACGGACACGCCCACCTCCCATACAAGTCACTTTTATATAACTCTTTCGAAACTAATAACTCGAAAAGTATTCAAGGTATAGTTATAAAATATAAAACGTATTGTTAGAATTCACCTAAAAATATGTGGTCCAAAAATGGGCGTGATCCGTCTACTTTTTTTTTTCATTATTTCCCGGGTTTTCATAGTGGAAATTTGATCCGTAAATTATTAAAATCAAATCTATGAAATATTAGCCTTTCAAAATTTTAAATATAGGCGTGGTCCGCCCAATTATATTTTTCAATTTTTTTTTTTAGTTTTTTTTTATACTTTTTATAAAATTTTTAAATTAATGGGGATATAAGACGTAAATTTCTGATATATGAATAATATTCTGAGGGTGGGGAGGTTCAGCATAATTAAAAAATTAAAATTAAGGTATACAATTAAATATTCCTCATTAATATCTCCACCAAAGGTGTAGGGTATTCCATAGTCGGGCCCGACCAACTATAAAAATCCGCCCCATGTGACCGAACTTACCCATGTGACCTAACTTTCCCAACTCGTTTATTCACATTTTAATAAAATCTTTGAAAACAAAATCATTTGTATTTTAATTTGAACTTTTCAAATAACGAATAAAAAGATAACAAATAAATTAAATTTATTTGTTATTTGAAATACAAATAAATCAAAAATTATTTGTCACTCAATATAACAAATAAATGAAAGTTATTTGATATCTTTTTATTTTTTATTTGAAATAATTTTTGCCCTACACTGACTTATACATATGTATTAAATTGTTGTTAGAGAAAGATGTCTTATTTTTTTTTATTTGTTACCTTACTAAAAGGGATGAAATTTGGATATGTGATACTACATATATCACTCCTTAACATATTTTTCGAAATCGAAAAACGTCATGGTATTTTGTAGTGTTTAATGGTATTTTCCGAATTAAATAATAATTTATCCTATTGACTATTTTTAATAGTAAAAAACTAATATTTATATAGTATTTTTTTCTGAGTGTAGAAAGAGAATATATAAGTCATATGAATTCAATTCCTAACTTCATTCACCCAATATGACGATATGTATGTTTTATAAATAAAATGTCTGTAAAAAGCAGATATATATAATTTTTTTTAATAAGAAAAAGCTTTTTAATTTAAAATAAATTATTTTTTGTTTGTTTTCAAAATTTATATTTTACTTTCAAGTACTGATATACTTAAGAGAAGGGTGAAAAACTGAGTACACAAGTACACTTGAAATACCCCAAAGGCATTTACGGTATTTAATATCGTTCATTCACACAAATTTATTTCTGATCACTACCAATAAGATCAAAAATTAAACAAAATCATATCGGCTCCGGATTTTGAGAATAACATGTCAAAAATACCCTTTATTGAAAACAGTATAAGTCATCCCATAATGCATAACTGCATCTTCATATTTTCTTATTTTGATAAAAAATAAAAACATTAACAAAATCAGCCCATTGGTTTCGAAGTTATATAATTTTGATCGGATGATCGTCACCGTGCGACGAAAATCAAGATCAATACCTTTTCTTATTTTTTGTAGCTTTTCGGCATATGTTAGACCGACTATAATTCTCAAAATCCTTATTATTTTCTTACATAATATATTAAAATATCCTTGTTGGTATACTTTTAAAAATGACTTTACTATCCTGTTTTAATTGACTTTAAGGAATACCGCTACTGGCGCGAGACCGGCATTGCCTTTACTTTTCCGGAATACGAACAGTGCAAGCCAAATAAAACTCTATCCGCCGGGCTTGTTCGCAACGGGGAGAAGTACGTGCATCGAGGCTATGTTGGAGACGTTCAAGTGGGTCCCTTCTGTGGGTATGGACTCAAAACAATAGACGAACGTATGGTGAAATCGGTGCATGGCGAGAACGATTATCGCTCTACAGATATTACCGAGCGAAATTTGTTTGAGCTTCTCCATGAACTACAGGAGCGCAGCACGTATCATCACGAACCTGAATTGTCTCGTAAATATGGTGCTGTAAAGCTGCAGATGGGTCATCGTTTCACCTGCAACGAGTACGACCTTAACGCCATGCAAGTCTACGATCGGCCTTGGGTTCGAGTTGAGGGCGTGCGAATTAATTTCATCTCGGCAGATGAGATTTTTGCTATGCAGGATGCCAATGGTCGTTGGAAAAATTTCTTTGATATCGCATTTGTGGGCCACAATTACTTTACATTTCTGAAATCAGCGTTCACACAAGTACTTCGACAAAATGCCCTGTTGCTGATGGAAACGAAACTTTTAACTCTATCGCGGAAGGAGGAAGTCGCTGAGTTCGAGGAAAAGTTAAAGAATTTTGCGAAGGCAGCCTGCATGTCAAATGTGATTAACTATGGCGCTATAAATGCCAATTTCTCTGTACTGAAATTTCGAAAGCTTGTAAGCAATTGTTAGAGTTGATCACGTAATAAAAAAAACTTAACTCAGACTTACTATATCGAGGGCTTATAATATTCAATACTGCCTACACCCAGAAAAAAATTCCCTCAAATCCCATTAAAATTGGTCAATAGGACAATTATTGATTTAATAGTATACAAAAAATAAAAATTTTCATATAAACTCAATGGCAATGTTATGGTATTTTCTAGTATTTAATGGTATTTTCCGATTAAAATAATAATTTATCCTATTGAATATTTTTAATAGTAAAAAAACTATTATTTATATAGTATTTTTTTCTGGGTGTATCTACAATTTTGACGAAAATGAGTTGTTGATGCAATAGTGTCTATCTACACACAATTCTTGCTTAAAGGTTTATAATGACTATAAATAGGCGTTCCAAGTATGTAGTAGTATTTATATTCTTCTTAAGCATATTTTTATGAGTCAATTTCGTCCTGTCCATCCTAACTCGCAAATAATCGACTCAATTTGTATAAAAAAGGATATAAAATCTATGTAAAAACTATGAAATCGGTTAACGAAGGATGACGTGGCATTTTCTCAATGGATATACAATACCATAGAAGCCATAGGAGCTACTAAAAAGAATTTTTCGTATACGGAAAACTAACTTTTCAAAGATTTTTTTCTATCCTTATATGAAGCCTTATAGGACGAAATTTGAATTTATTCTGTACTGAGGAAATATAGCTTGTACCATTACCTTTATGGTATTTCCAGATAAAATGTTTAGTGTTATTTTTAAAGAAAGTTTTCAGATATGTTAAGGATTCGTATGATATTTACGAGGTCAATACACCCATATCCTCCGAAATAGGATTTTAGTTTAAATATTTAGAATAATATTCATGATTTTAAAATAGCGATACAGAGTTAACTATTTTTTTTATTTATTTTATTCTTTAAAAAATGTCGGGTTAGATTACGGAATATTAACCCCTTTAACCATCATCACCTCGTGAACCTAAAATGGTAGAACAAAAATTAGTCGGTGAATTTTATTTAGGTTACACTAAAATATAAAAAATTAACAAATCGCTGATTCCAAGAATATTTTCTGATCTATCTCCACTACAATATTGTGCAATATGCTCTATCTGCTCATAGACATTGATCACATTTGAATGGCATTAATCTCTATCTACCATAGCAAAGACCATTTTTGAAAAATTGATCGCCAATTTCATGGTTTGCGATTTAATCCTGAATCCTCCTTAAAAACTGTGATTTTGTAGATAGACTGTATTGAATATAAGCCCTCGATATGTTTTCATTATTGTTGAAGACAATCTATTGGCTTGTAAAGTGAAACAATTCAGATTATTTAAAACCAACAAGAGTCATTTGTGAATAATATATTTTTAAATTTATAATAATACTAGCGGAACCCGTGCACAGCTTTTCACATGCTAAGTTTTTGTAAAAGCTAAATTACATCGTTTTTAAAGTGTGAATACATTCAGCGTCGGTAGTTCGTCTGGTTAGTGCGTTGCACTACGATCTAAAGGTCGATGGTGTGTTCGACTACGAGCCGGAAGGTCCGCGGTTCGATCCCCAGCGACTGCCAACATCTTTTTCAAAGAAAACATTTTTCTATGCGACGCTACCTTTTGGCAGTAAATTGCAAACTTACGAGAGTAAAACATTGCCTATGAAAAGCTCTCAGTATTTTCGGAACCACTCAACGGATTTAAAAAATTTAAAAAGTATTGTACAGAGAGAACTTAAGTTCTAAAATTGGAGTTTGTATCTCGTAGCCGCGGTAGCTCAGTGGTTAGTGCGTTGGACTGCGAGCCGAAAGGTCCCCGGTTCAAGCCTGGACTGGGGCTAACAACATCTTTTCATAGAAATATTTTCTATACTGCGCTACCTCTCGTCAGTAAATGGCAAACCAACGAGAGTACAGCTCTCACCCGCCGTTCGGATTCGGCAATAAGCTTGTAGGTCCCACCACTTTGAGTACAAATATAACACGCACAGCTCAAAATGGTGAGAGAGCTCGGCCGAAGTTCTATACAGGACTGTGGCGCCAAACTATTATTATTATTATCTCAATGTTCATAAACAATAGAATTTTAAAAATCGGATAACTTTTGGATTTTTTACAACTTTTGAAAAATTTTTCATGAAAAAAATCTCAACTTTACTGATATTTATCTCCATTAAAATGTTCGTTCCATCTTAGGTACACAGATATTTTGAATTAAAAGTTTTGCCCATTTTTGTACCTTAGACGGCGTATTTCAAAAAATCCTTTCTTAGTGCGCGTCAACATCGAAAGGTGAACACCCTGTCCAAACTTTATATTCCTAGGTCTAAGGTTTGGACTGGGCGTTGATCGAGCAATCAGTCAGTCAATCAGGACATTTCCCTTAGATAGAAGAATTCCATGGACATAACATACATCAATACTATATAATTCGCTATTGTTGATTTTGACTGAATACTCTGTTACGCAATGTTTTTTAAAGAAATGCTCTAGAAATTTTAGGGTCTTTATTAACTTTTTAGGCTAAAAAAACAGTATCTTACAAAACTAGTGTTTCCAAAAAAAAAAGTATTTGGATAAATCTGAGTATGAGCATACTTTAAATAGGAAATAAGTAAGTATTTTTATTAAATAAGTATTTTTATTAAAAATTGATAATATAAAAAAATATGAAAATTATGTTCACATGGTATATTTGAAAAAGTAGATCAATTAGAAACAACTTAGCAACTCTGATAGCGTGGTCTATGCTCAGAATGACCATACATAATTTTCTTGTATATAATTAGATCCTAAACTAATTCGAAATGTTTACAATTTTATTTAAAACGTTTACGAATACTATCATTCATTAGTATATTTAAATTAGTCTTGACAATTAAAAGAAAAATTAGGTTTAAGGTTATTTGTAAAACTATTTTTCGAAAATAACTGCAAACTTGCAATCGCTAAAGAATTTCCTTTCACTTAAGTAAAACGAGCGATGACGGTAGGTTTACCGAATTTCATTTTTTTGTTAGGGACCCACAAGTCGGTTTTGGAAAAAAATCATTTTTAAATTTAATCATAAACAGGGTATTTACAAAAAAAATGTTATATACCTTTTCACTCTTAGTGTTGGGTATAGAAACACCTAAAATTTAAAACAAAATTAAACACAAATTTGTAAAAACTAGACCAAGCCTAATTTCGATGAAGAACAGTATATACAATTCAGAAAATGTTTTTGTTAATACGCTTAATTTTCTTTTGTTCTTTATATAGTAAAAAATAAACAGTTGTCAATACGGTTTAAAAAATGAAAACCCCATTGCGCAGTCCGAGTACAAATTCGTTATAATAGTAAGCAATATTCTAAAAATTACAGTTTACTTTATACAACGACAAAATATACAAAGTTTTTGTAATATGGTAAATTTCATATATTAATAATATATTAGTTATAACAAAATTTTTGTATTCTTAAAGTAAAATAAAATTTAATGCTTGGTTTATTACTAATCTCTAAACTTGTTTTTCTTCTTATTTGAGCCCCATGTGTTTAAATCAAATTGTAATTTTTCCTTGTGCGAACGAACTTTGCGCTCTGAATATTTTTCATTGTCTTGATCGACGTCCAGCAGCTGATCAATGCGCACATTAAGTTTGCCCGCGCGATCCGTCAACGTACGTCGTTGTTGCATTTGTTCATCTTGCAAATTGATGATTTTACGACGTGGTACATGCTTCAAGGATTCCTGCCAGTCGCCCGTGAATTTAAGATCCAGCATTATTTTTACCATTTGATTGAGCGTTAATGATTTACCAGATCCAGATCCCCACTGCAGGTACCGATCGAGCGGCAGACGAGCCATGCGTAGTCCCAGTTTTTTGGCTTTGGCCAATGAAAGTGGTTCATTGTTAATCTGTAAATGCAAACAGTTGAATGTAGATAGTTTTTAGAAAAAAAAATCATATAAATGACTTACAGTATCCACCATGGCGCCTACAATATAAACATCGTCAGGATTGTATGTCTCCAGATCGTTGCGACAGTGCGGGGTTAAATAAACCAAATTCTCTTTAGGAAATAGCTCAGTGAAACATTTCGAATGCACATTCATGGGGAATTCTGGATTCATCATGGTCGGAATGTAACGCTTTAGGCTCTGCATACACACGCCTTTGAAGTTCGCATTGCAATAATGCAGATCGAAGGGGTCGTCATGTGCTCGGTTCTCAGCGAAACACAACATTAGCTGTTTGGAGGCGTTGATGGCTTCTCGTTTAGTCATGTGTCCATCGTAGGAACAGTCGAGCACCATCTTCGGACTAAACTGCATGGCGCGCGTGAGTCTATGTACGAATCCATGTTACATGACTGCAGGCAAGTGTAAAACGTGGCACTTACCTGTTGTTCTGCCAATGATTTATCGTGGAATCGTATATTCTCAGAAACATAGACGTATGTGCCAGACCATATATTATGTGATTGTTTTCTTCGCGTTCCTTTCGCATCAACTCTATGCGTTCTAGATTTTCTTCTGCTTTTTCAGATTTCTTTCGCTCTTTTGACTCCTTTTTCATCTCAATTTGCCATAAATAAGCGTAGTATTTGGTACGTGCAGACCTTGATGGTAGCGCCAACACCTGCTGCCAGTGATGGTCTTGGAAAAAACTGAGTTGTGGCACACGGCGCCCTTCTTGGTGCGCAATGTCCACCTCCAGCTGCAACACCTTAAGCCGTTTTGCTTTTTCATCTGCATCAATAGTTTGGCTTTGTAACGATGTCTCAGACCCTTCCTTTGATAAATTGGGTATGTCCTGTTTTGCAAAGGGATTTGTATGTTTCTGCGGATCATCTAAAAATTCATCGTCTGACTTTGGATTCGATTTGGAAAAGGGATTCGTATGTTTTATCGCGGCAATTTCATCAGTACTGTCGTCCGGTTTTACGGTGTTTAATGGGTTGCTAATTTTGAATGTTCGTAGTGAATGGCTGGTCAACTGTGGCAACGTGTTATTCAGTAAGACACCAACATTTTTAATTCGTATTATATTCTTGAACATTTTAATTTACAAAATCAAAGACTGTTTCTCAACCAAATTAAAAATTTCCCTTCAAATGACATAACCTCAATGTGTTTTAAAACAGCTGTTTAATAGCTGTGTTCAATTTGTCTCTTGCAGAATTCGTTTTTTGCCCGGTTCTGGTCTCTGCTATACGTTCAAATTCAATTAATGCCCAATAAACCAAAAACCTGGATATTAAGTGATTATCGAATGTATATTGAATAATGATATCGAAGCTTTCACTGGAGAAAAGCCTTCAACTTTTTGTAATTGTAAGCTTGAAAACCATAGCGTTCTCCAGCAAAACTGGAAGCTTTTTATCCAATTGAATCTAGCCTTTACCTAAACTCGAATTCCGACATTCAATATACATTCGAAGTTTAACTTAATTGTAAGCTATAAATAATATGTGATTCGACTTTCAAACTACACTTGAATTCAAGATAGCGGTGCATTCAGTAACAATGAGCGATTAGTTACTGAGCAGTTTCGCAACTGCTGAGGTCGCTGAATGCAGCCAATATATGTTGTATTAAAATATATTAAAAAAACTGTAATATATGAATAATATTATCAAAAATGTTAAATTTTTGATAAAATTTTGATTTGAGCTTAAATAGCATGCTACCCTCAGCATGTTTAGCGAGAGGTCGCCATTTTTTCCAGCATGAAATTTGTACGCTACATTTGCGCTGCATTTGTTATCGATGACATTCGATGACATTTTAACTCAAATATTTATAGACAAAAATGGAATTTAGTTTGGAAATATGTTTTTATTCAATTAAAGATTTGTATGCAACTTTAATAAAATATTAATAACAAATAAAATTGTAAATTGACAGCTGAGATAGAGGTGCATTCAGTAACAGTGAGCGATTAGTTACTGAGCAGTTTCGCAACTGCTGAGGTCGCTGAATGCAGCCAATAATTTTTTCCCAAACCTCGACCTCAGCAGTTGTGGAGCTGTTGAGCAATTTGAGCTTGAATGGCATGCTACCCTCAACATGTTTAGTGAGCGGTCGCCATTTTTTCAGCATGAAATAATTACGCTACATTTGTTATCGATGACATTCGATGACATTTTAACTCAAATATTTATAAACAAAAATGGAATTTAGCTGGGAAATATGTTTTTATTCAATTAAAGAGTTGTATGCAACTTTAATAAAATATTAATAACATATAAATTTGTAAATTGACAGCTGAGATAGAGGTGCATTCAGTAACAGTGGGCGATTAGTTACTGAGCAGTTTCGCAACTGCTAATGTCGCTGAATGCAGCCAATAATTTAATGCTACAGGGTTGGCATCACTGTTTTGACGTTTCTCTACCAATCTTGGATTTATATCAAACGCTGGACGCTCTTATTATTATAAATTAACGTGCATCTTTCATCAGTATAAATAATTTTTACAGATATTTCAACATTTTATTAAAGAAACAATAAAATGGCTTTGGTTTGTGCAAGTAAGTAAAAGAAGTAGCCTCAGTGTAAATTTGAAGCCAACAAATGTTTTGAGGTTATGAACTCGATTAAGGAGCGCCAAACATTTTAGGATCTCAAACATGATTTTATTTACCCATAGTTACAAACGAGGTCCCCGACACGCCAGTAATTTCACCTCATTCCGGCGCAATATTCGAAAAACGCATTATCGAGAAGTATATTCTTGAAAATGGCTGCGACCCAATTAGCGGCAAAGAAATGACGGCCGAGGAATTGATCGACATCAAAACGCCGCAAATTGTGAAACCCAAGCCGCCAAGCGCTACCAGTATTCCGGCCACACTGAAAACCATGCAGGACGAGTGGGACGCACTGATGCTTCACTCGTTCACGCAACGTCAACAGTTGCAGACTGCTCGTCAAGAATTGTCTCACGCGCTGTACCAACACGATGCCGCCTGCCGCGTGATATCGCGCCTCAACAAAGAGGTGGCCGCTGCACGAGAAGCTTTGGCTACACTGAAGCCACAGGCAGGCATTGCAGCACCTACAACAATACCGCAGCCTGCTATTGCGTCCGAGGCGGCCGGTGTGGCAACTCAACCTATCGAACAAGCCGGCATGAGTGCAGAGGTCATACAGAAGCTACAGGACAAGGCAACAGTACTTACGCAAGAGCGTAAGAAGCGTGGACGCACAGTGCCTGAGGAGCTGGTGACTCAGGAGCAAATAAAAACATTTATAACGGTAGCCTCGCATCCGGTAAGTCATAGATTTATTGAGTAGATTTGTATTTAATTGATTCGCTGCATTTAGGGTCTACACTCTGCTTCTATTCCCGGCATTTTGGCCCTAGACATTAACAGTGCCGACCACAGCAAAATTCTAACAGGCGGTAATGACAAGAATGCCACTGTCTTTAACAAGGACACGGAACAAGTTGTTGCCATACTCAAGGGACACACAAAAAAGATTACCAAAGTTATTTATCACCCCGACGAGGATACAGTGATTACGGCCTCTCCCGATATGTCCATTCGTATTTGGAATGTTCCCACTTCGCAAACACAGCTGTTGTTGCGCTGCCACGATGGACCGGTCACCGGGTTGTCGCTGCATCCCACGGGTGACTATGTGCTGTCTACGTCCTCGGACAAGCACTGGGCTTTCTCGGATATACGTACCGGACGTCTGTTGACCAAGGTGATTGATACCGCGGAAGTCGGTCTCACAACAGCTCAATTCCATCCGGATGGTTTGATTTTTGGCACCGGAACCGACGATTCTCAGGTTAAAATTTGGGACTTGAAGGAGCAGAGCAATGTGGCTAATTTTCCGGGACACACCGGACCTATATCGGCCATATCGTTCTCCGAAAACGGTTATTACTTGGCAACAGCTGCCGATGATGCGTGCGTCAAACTCTGGGATTTGCGTAAACTGAAAAATTTCAAAACCATTCAACTGGATGACGGCTACGAAGTGAAGGACTTGTGCTTCGATCAATCCGGTACATATTTGGCTATCGCCGGTACTGATGTGAGGTAAGTTAAAAAGGGATTGTGCTGGTCTAATTTAATTTCAACAGTGGAGCATCAACTGCCAATAAGAATTTTATCTGTGCTTTATTTTCTTGATTTCTTGTACAGTATCGGTGGAATATTGTTTATTTTACTTTTAAAATACGATGTAGTGCCTTAATTTCGTTTTTGCTGCTCGTGCTTTCTAAAATGAGCCAACCAACTGTGCATGCGCGTTTGCTTGACCAACGCACGCCGCGACTTTTCGTGTTCTGCGCGCAAACGTCGACGCACTTGCTGCTCAATCTGCTTGCAATTCTCTGTTGGCATTGCATCGAACTTATACAGTAGATTCTAGTAAAGTGTGTTATTTAATAAAATGTCTTACTGCACAAGTTACGCTCACCATTAGATGAACATGAATATTTTCAACTTTTGTTAAGGTGCTGCACTCGACATCGCAGGTACTTTGAGCTGAGTTTGGTTTCTGCGCTAATGCCGGAATGTTTTTCTCGGGTTTTTCGTCATCGTGCCCCAGCGTTTCTTCAACTTGCTCCAAAATCACCGGAATAATGGCATTCATTTTAAGGTTTAATTTGCTGTCAAAAAGATAAATGGAAGAGTAATATTTATCATGTAACTGAACATTAGACTGACAAAGACCTTGTAAACAATATTGTTTATAAAAATTTAATGGAAAAGGTTAACACTTAAAAATGCTCTATTGGATGCGAAAATCCAGGTGAAATATAGTCTCGGCGGAATCTCGAAGTTCTTGTTTTGGTACCCAAATCGACCATTTCAAAATAGAATTGACACACGCAATAAACAAGTGGTTATTCCATCTGTTAAGAAATCTAATTTCTGTTTTAACCAGGGACCAAAAGTTTTTAAAATATTGGTTCCAGTTGTACACATTTTTTAATAACGGTTCCGGTTTCAAAAATCAAAATGGTTACGATTGTGGTTTTTGCGTTCCCTGACAGGGACTTAAACCCAGATTTTTAAATCAGTGATTCTGGTTCTTTGCGGTCCCTTCTTTTTTTCAACCAATAGAAGATTTTTAGGAGTTGTTCTTTTATCGATTTGAAATCATAAAAATTCATTGTCAGTCGAATGTAAGCAATATGCCGTCGATACGAACTCTCGAACATATTTTCTGCCAAAATCGTGGAGTATTGTATCGGCTCTTAGTTTGAGTGCTGCTACACGATCTTTTAGAAAATTCGGATCATGCAAAAACTGCATAGTTGCGATGCGTCGTTCATGTGACTTTTTCTAAATAGAATATAAATTAATTAAATGCTTTAAGATCGGCTTGTTAATTTGAATATTACAAATTTCTCATGCACAATGGTTACAATGTGTTGCAGTAGTGCTACATGCGTTAAATGCCGATTGTAGTTGAATAGTTTTCGTCTAGTCTGCTCATAACCCTGCAATAATCACAATAGGTGCAAATATTGATTTTTTTTAGACATTGTACTTGCTTATCAGACAAACCTCTATCCACAAATCGACGTTTAAATAGTTTTTATTTCGTAAATACGGCCGCACTACATCGTCCATGTAATTCTTGAGTTGTTCAATTTGTTTGTTGCTTATATCATTTCTGCTCTGGCTGATCAACTCGGTTATTTCAATGGGTCGGTGTAAATTAACCGAAGTTGTGTGTTGGTCATTGGTGCTATACGCCTCTACGTTGTCAAAGTAACCCTGTCAAATTACATTTAAAACAGTAACAAAAGTCAGTAAGGAAGGTTAGGTCAGGTCACATGGAAAATGTTTAATTAGGTAGAGTTTGATAGCTGGAATTTCGTATGAAATATTACTATAAATACCCTACACATATCTGATTAAGTCAGAAGATATAAAATGTAAACTCTATTCACGTTTGAAATGGTCCAGAAGTCAGCAGGGTTTACTTATCTGGAAGACAACTAAAAATTTGACATATTAAGACAATTTTAATTTGAACGTAAAGTATACCGAATTCACTTTTCTATACTAGTCACCTTTTCTTCAGGATGTTGCAAACGAATTATCAAGTTTAATATATTCTCTTACTTTTAGTGAATACCCCTTTCTTAGTGTGTTGAATCGTGATACTTTAGACTTACTATTAATTTCAACAAAAATAAGAATCTTCTATAGATTTCCTGCACATCCATTAGTAAACGCTGGCGTTCTGTATCTAATTCGGCTAGTTCAAACTTGAGTTTGCTCTCTTTTAATGTTTGTAGCTGTCGATTTGTTTCCATCATGTCATTGAATGCATCCGATTCCATCTTGCAAAGCGATTGTTCCGTAAACTGATGGTTTAAAGTGTTTTTGATTTTAAATTATCAGTCCTAAAACAAGTTTTTACCTCATAGAAATTCTCTATGCGCCTGTATTCACGCTCTTGGTACTCTTGCTCGCGTTGTTTTTCTAGATATCTTTGCTGCGTAGAGAAGATCATGAACTTCTTTCGTGTTATTTCGCGCAATTGCAAAATGTCGCTTTAAAGAATAATTTTGAGTTAGAATTAGCCGATGTTAAAAAAATATTTAATGGAAAATAAAAACACTTTAACTGAAAAGCTATGTTGCACATTGTAAAAATAATTAACAAAAAATTGTAAATAAATATTTCTTTTTCGTTCAGAAATATTCGCTTTACGATTGTTTTGAATTGCTACGTTTTCATGCGGAATTTCTTAGATTTTCTTTGATGATTGGCATCTTGTATGTAGTAAGGATCCACTGTTGTCACTACACAGGGAGCACGCGGATTGGAAATATGACCTTTCTATGAAAATAAAGAAATGCATAAAACTTTTTCAGAACTTTGTTACTATTTTTATCTACCGCATCAAAATCATCAATTGTTAAATTTATTCTTTGCTTTGCGTCGGTGTCGCGTAAATCTTCCTTTGTAAAGAAATCTGTAACAAATGCTTTTTTTTAGCACTATTCAATTTAATTGTATTTGTTTTTACCTTTATAGCTGCGATAGATTTTTTTCGTGGCCTTCTTCATGGTTTAAATGTATTTTATTGATTTATTAATACGCACTGCTGCCTATAAAAAAACAGCCTTTTTATTTTCTAGAATTAAACACGTTGTCTGGTAATAGCCATGGAAACTAATAACTTGTATCTTTCTATTACAGAGTTTACTTATGTAAGCAGTGGCAAGACCTGAAAATCTTCAACGACCACACTGCCCTGGCCACAGGCGTGCGCTTTGGCAAACATGCACAGTACTTAGCATCGACAAGCATGGACCGGACTCTAAAGCTATATGCAATCGAATAAATGCACGTGCACGTTGCAGGACAGATTCGCATTCATTTTTGCAAATGAGTTTTTTCATTTTTGCATTATTTAAATATAAGGAATTTACTATAAATAATAATAAAAGTACTTGTTGTAATATTTTTTAAACAAAATTATATTTGACACTTAATTGAATATATCAACATTATTACTATAGTAATGTAATCGTACTGCATGTTTTGACAGAAAGTTGATTCCAATAAATTATACAAAACAAATCATTTTTGTAATTTTCTTGTTTTCTTCTGTATGACTATGGCATATCAGAACTCTAAAGGTGCTCCTACGAAGTTGCTATCTGCTTCAAAGGTCCTTCGAGATATGCCGCCAAGGCCATAGCTTTATGTTTTAACATGCCGAGCCCAACTGTTTCTTTGGCATAAAGACAAAGTAAAATGCTGGCTACCTGAAAGTATCAATTTTTAAATGTGAACATAGGATGGAATTTATTTAGTCGTGCAAAGATTTGAACTACTCGGTAATGATTATTGTGCCATACATAAAATCGACGTTTTGTATGTCCTTTAAAGAGTGAAACCTTTGTATCAGCAGACTCACCTGCGTTATTGCTACATGACCGCACTCGCACTCCAACAGCACAAAATTCAGACGATCCTCGCGGAAGGCATTGCGCCCGTGTTTTTCGTATGCGGCCCAAATATTGCTTGCAATGGCAGCAGTAACGCGCGCATCTCGATCGCCGTACCCTGAATAGGCGAGTAGTGCTCCCTCCTGGCTCAGAAGTCTAGAAATAATTGGCTCAATATTATTACAAATACTTTGTTCGTGTTCTCTACTTACAGTGTGTTTTCTACACCTCCGGTGTTTGCCTGACTAAGTACTTGTGTTAATGCCTTCGGCTTCAACATTTTTTTTTTTTTTATTAAATGGTGAACTAAGTATATTTTTATAAATATAAACAATCAGATTGATAATTGAAAATTGACGTAAAAATAGAGCACAAAGATTTTTAAACGTACAATTCACAATAGTATAATTCATGGACAATGTTGCCATATAGGCAGAAAACCCGATTAGTTTTGATATTTTAAAGTCAAGTTAAACTCAAATATCAATTTTTATTTTAAAAATTAAAAATATTTTTTTTACCGTCCCAACGGGCTTTATTTTTGGTAAAAAAAAAACAAAAAATGTGCCGCTCAGACACCTGGTGATCTTGAAAAAATCAAAAAATTGTGCACCGACACACAGTTTTTGTGATTATCATAAATTTCGATCATTTTGCTCGTAAAAAACGATGATAAATGTCAATGAAAAAAACAATCATTTTTTGCTCGTAAATATCGATGGCTTTACGACTGTTTAATTCGTAAAAATAGATTGTCAAAATTTATTATTGTTTTTCTAATTACAAAAAAAATGGTTTTTCTAAAAAAAAATGCAAGAAATGTTCAATATTTTTAATAAGATTAAATGAATTGTTTTGGTAAGTAATTGCATTTGAGAGCTTAATATAAACATTAAATGCATTAACTTAATTTTTTTTGTATCGTTGAAAGTAGAAATAAGCTCGTAAAAGAGATAAAATAATTATCATTTACGATTAAAATTACGAAAAACGAGTTCGTTTATGCACAAAAACTATCGTTTATAACAGTATATAATCGTAAGTTACCATCATAAATGATCAAAAATTTATCATATATGAGAGTTTTTAGTTTAGTTTTTATGATACCACATTACGATGGACAAATTAAGAACTCAATTGTATGAGTTTTCGAATCATTTACAATTCTCGTTTGTCCGACTGGGATGTATTTAGATTTTTTTGACATTAGCGTACGCCAGCGCATGCACTTATGGTTGGGCCTTTAGATATGGCATATCAACATTTTAAACTATTCTCAAGCCGGAAATATACAAGATATTAATATGAATTTATTTACGCATGATAATTCTGCACCATTAACTCAAAAATCGTATATTTGAGTTATAACATTCTTGCAGTAAACATTCTTGCAGTAAAGTTAGACTTATCAAATTTTTTTTTATTATTTTTTATATTTCATCAGCACAATTTGTGTGAATTCTGTGACCTATGTGATATTTTCTAAATTGTCTTTTTTAATAATCCAACGTACTACTAATGTTTGTGATAATTTCTAGTTTATTTTTATTTCAAAATAATTACGAAATAATTATGAATTTTTCAATAAATTGTTTTACTTAATAAAACAAATATAAAATTGTCCTTTTTTCTTGATCACATATAACCAAGTTATAAAAAATGTATAGATGAAAAAAAAATATAGCATTTTCGAACGTTTAAATAACACATTCGACAAAGCTTTCAAAACAAGTCACATCTTTAATATGAGCCCTAGTTGACTATTTGATTATCCATTAATGAGTATGTAACACAAAAATAATGACATTACTTAGATTGTTTGAAAAAAAAAAAAAAATACGAAACAAACAAAAAAAATCTGCGCTGCAGATATAATAAATAATGGAAAAACAATGTATATAATGCATATCTAATAAAAGTCAAAATCGAAGCTATCATCTTTACTTGGATGTTGTTCTAAATACTCAATGCTACCCATTCTTGCCAGTTGCGTTGCTTTGTCCATCTGAATATGCGAATCACGTTGATCAGTAACATTTTTCTAAAAATAAAAAGGAAAACATATTTCATTTAATAGTTTTATCCATTGTAAAATATACCCAAATAACTTCGATATTTTCATCATTTAAAAGTGAATGCAACTTCTCAAGTTCTTTGCGATTTTGAACCACTTTTCCAGATTTATTTCGCCATCCACTATTTTTCCAAAAGTGCATCCAAGAAGTTGAAGCATTAAATAAAAACTCTGAATTGGTATGTAGACATATCTTTGAAACACTATTTTGTTTCGCTGTATAAAGAGCATAAATTGCAGCTTCAATGTCGCCCACATTATGTGTCATACGACCTGTGGCCGCTTTAGATGTATTTCTAAATGTTTTAATGGAATAATAAACAACAGCGTAGAATTTTTAATAGCTTACAATGGATGGTTATCGCCAAAATAGACACCATAACCAGCAATCCCATTCCAAGAGCCAATGTTCTCGCAGTGACCGGATATGAACACATGTACATATCCGTTCTCATCAATTGTGAAATAGGAAAAATCAATTTTTATATGTTTTGTCGACAAACTAGAACAATTTTGATTTGGATCCCTCTCACGTTTGCGTGATTTATTAGCATCGTTAATTTCTGGATATTCCTCCAGTGCGGATAAGGCTAGTAACTTGAACAAATTAACAAAATAATAATTTATTACTAGGCAGCGTTATTTATAATTACAATATTTTAAAATATAACTGACGGTCTATTTGAAGTACTAATTAATATCAGACCAACTTCCAAAAATTACTTTGTATTAAAGTCTGCAAAATTGTTTAAATATCCATACCCAACTTTACAATGTTAAAACAAAATAAAAAGAAATATTGATATTTTTAAATAATTCGACTCATAACACCATTGACAGTGGACTGGTAACAATATCTATCAAAATAAAAAAGAATTATACCATTTCTTGATCTTCCTCAATCCTGAAGTCACTGTCCCATTTGCAATTGGATTTCTTTCTTTTTGTGGGTCTCTTCACAATACAATCCGGATCATCCTCATTGCAGAAGTTACTATTATTAATTTTTTTCTTAATTTTGGAATTCGTGACATTAGACTTAGGAATTGATTTTTTAACAATTGCAGCCGTCTTCGGCACATTAAGTACTCCAGAAGACGTAGTAGCCAAAGACAACCCATACTTCTGAGCAAGTCGTTGCTCTGTAGAAATGCATGAGCTGATGTCGAAGTCAGTATATTTTTGCTCCGCGTATGTACTCTCGCAACTGTTTTTTGGTGCTGCAATGAACTGCTCGGCCTCTTTCATTGTTTTGAATTTTTTAAACTTTGCTCCACTGTATCCCTTCACTTGTTCCACAGATTTGGACCTTTTATAGAATTAGTAATATTTAACAATACAAGTAATAAAGATTTTACGTACCAAGTATAATAAATTCCTGTCTGAAATCAATTCGAAACTGCGTAGAACGGTATTTTTATGATTACAAAAATGCAAATATAATATTTGCAGTTTTTGAATTTTCCGCAATCTGATAGTGAATGATTTTTTTCTAGATACCCAAAATTTTATATTTCGGGTATTGATATCGATCACTTTTGATAATTTGTTATAATGCATGCAGTGTTCACACTTTTCGCAAAAAAAAAAAAAAAAAACTTTTGTATGTATGCGATTTTACATCCCTGTCTTATACACGTTTACACAGCTTTTTCTTGCATGTATAAAGCAAAGGCTTTAAATTAAGATAGAAACTTTGCACTTGTGGTGACAGTTTGAGGCATTTCGAAAAATTACCATTTTTGAGGTGCTGCCCAAAAACTTTGGATGCTGCCGAAAGACTTTAAATATATTTAAAGTTTTTGGGCAGCACTTCAAAAATGGTAATTTTTCGAAATGACTTAAACTGCCACCACAAGTGCAAAGTTTCTATCTTAATATGTTTAAAGTCTTTGGTTTCTATCTTAATATATTTAAAGTCTTTGTGTGTCGCTGAACTACCGTCTTGCGGATGCTTCGATACGCATTGCCAGTAAAGCGACAACTTTCGTGGATGTGTGAAACTCATCATACATCTCATACTCAAGATTTCAGAAAGGAAAAAAGATCAAAATGGATTTAAAAAAAGGACATTTGAAAAAAAAGATTTTTTAATTTTTCTAACTTACTTGAAAAATCTCTATTAGCGTCCATTTTTAGGTGCGTTTTGGTGCTTATCCTCGTTTCATATGCTTTATGATGTATGACCACACGTGTTGGAATTCATGTTTTTTCATTTGGTTGCCAATAATCGCATGGAACAAATTTCCTGAAATTATATTAACTATATTAGTAAGCCGAGGTAGTCGCGGTAGCTCAGTGGTTAGTGCGTTGGACTGCGAGCCGAAAGGTCCCCGGTTCAAGTCTGAACTGGGACTAACAACATCTTTTCATAGAAACATTTTTCAATACCGCGCTACCTCTCGTCAGTAAATGGCAAACCTACGAGAGTAAAACCATTGTCTATGAAAAGCTCTCACCCGCCGTTCGGATTCGGCAATAAACTGTAGGTCCCACCACTTTAAGTACAAATATAACACGCACAGCTCAAAATGGTGAGAGAGCTCGGCCGAAGTTCTATACAGAACTGTAGTGCCAAATTATTATTATTATTATATTAGTAAGCTACACGTCACTATATTTGTAACTTACTTAGTCCAACATTGATTTTGATGTAACAAATTTTAACAGTTAAAAAAAATTATTTTGACTTTTTTTAAATTTAAATATTTTCTAATTTGACTGTTAACTTATTAATTACGACAGATTTTAATTAACTACGAGTGTAAAATCATTGTCTATGAAAAGCTCTCACCCGCCGTTCGGATTCGGCAATAAACTGTAGGTCCCACCAGTAGGTCAAAATGGTGAGAGAGCTCGGCCGAAGTTCTATACAGAACTGTAGTGCCAAATTATTATTATTATTATATTAGTAAGCTACACGTCACAATATTTGTAACTTACTTAGTCCAACATTGATTTTGATGTAACAAATTTTAACAGTTAAAAAAAATGATTTTGACTTTTTTTAAATTTAAATATTTTCTAATTTGACTGTTAACTTATTAATTACGACATAGTTATTAAATTAAAATGTAGTCGCTTTTTAAGAATCTTCTATTGACTACGAAAAATAGTAGATAGTTAACTACGTTTTTCTCTCGGTGTACATGTACCAACGAAAATTTCTTTCGAGATATTATAGTTTAAAGCATACGAATTTACGCCCGGTACCCTTGGAAATACTGATGTATTATTTTGTATGACACATAAAAATTAGGGTTTTTTTTACAGAAGCATGCAAAACTGAAGGTTTTCCCATAACTTTGGAGGTAGGAAAACAACTTTATGGCAACACTGTACAACATACCGATTATCGATAATTTGTAGAACATCTGTTTTGAAATGTACTCTATTGTCTGATATTTATTTTGAGTTGATTGATTGTTCAGTAAAAATTCCTTTAAAATGAGTTATCATCCACCATTGCCGCCTACAATGAAGGCTGTTAAAAAACCATCGCCCCCACCACCTCCACCTGGTGTCGTGGATAGTTCAGTAAAATTTAATCCATATGTGCCGCCGCCTTTACCGCCTGTGGTGCTGGAAAAGACATGTCCTGTCTATAAAATGTACAGTCCCTACAACGCAACATACGGAGCACCATTACCGCCAAGAGCACCACCGCCAACACCAACTAATACGCATTTCTATGCACATCCGCCTCCACCACCGCCTCCTGGCGAACAAATGAGTTACCAATATGCATACACACGTCATCCTCCACCTGCGACCCCCGTTGGTGCTCCACAATATCAACCCAGTTATAAGTATGGAAGGTACGATAGTAACTATATGGAATATGGTTACAACAGATCATTTGCCACAAGCTCAGTAAATTCATATTCCTCGGAGAGGAGTCGTTCTAGACCACCTAGTCGTACGCCTCAAGACTATAGGACTGCAATGCCAACTCGAGAAAGCACAGCTGGTTCCTCATCTAAATCATTGCGTGAAGAAAGGTAACTTATTATTTTGCCAAACCTTTTATATAAAAACTCTTCATTTCATTTTGTTTATTTTAGACATCTTTCATCTTCGTCCACTCGCACCCACCGTGAACGTGTTGCAGTCGAACGTCAGAGAACTGAAACTGAACGCGAACGATTGCTGAAAAACTGGCGTGCTCACTATTGCGAAACGTCCGAGGACATGTCCAAGAAACTGGCAGAACTTGCCGAAATCAGCGAACACGACAAAGAAGTATGGGTGCGATCATCGCCAGCAGATCCGTTTTACCGCCGCAGCACGTCAGTTCTAAACGAAGTGGAGTCCACGTCGAGACTCGAGGCACTTTGCAAATTATTCGACGTCGAATTGATGCAGCGTACAAAGCGCGTACGTTCCAAGTTGTCGCCATATGTGGAGCCGCCGCGTAAAGCTCGTCGCCGCCTTTGTAAACACAAGTCGGAGGTTTGTTCTTCTTCGTCGGACGACTCTTCTGACGATGAATTCAAAATCGAACAAGATAGTTGCATGGAAGAACTGTCGCGCAAATTGCAGCATCCCTATCGAGTGCATGCCGATCTGTGGCACAACGACATTGGCGAAATGAACGATGGACCTTTGTGTCGATGCTCCGCTAAGTCGCGTCGTATTGGCATACGCCATGGAATTTATCCGGGCGAAACGGGCTACACAAAGTGTGTGCCCAACTCTAATAATGCGTCGCGGCTTTACCATTATCGCATTACCATCTCACCGCCAACGAACTTTCTAACCAAAACGCCAACCATTATCAAACACGACGAACATGAGTTCCTGTTTGAAGGCTTCTCATTGTTGTCTCATACCGAATTGACCGATTTGCCAACATGCAAAGTTATTAGATTTAATATTGAATACACAATACTGTACTTACCGGAGAGTATGCCGGAGAATTTCACCATCATGGAGTTAAATTTATTCCGTAAGTTTTTTTTTAGGCAAATAGTATAAAAAAATGCGTACACAGGACGTTTGACTACAGAATTTCCGACTGAAAATTCCAATATTCAGATTTTCCATTTGAAAATGATAAAATTCCAAATAAATTGAGAAGTTTCATTTTAAATTGATAAAACCCAAATGAAATTGTGATATTTCTTTTGAAATTGAGAAAATTCCAATAAATTGAGATTTTAAATTGAGATTTTAAAATTGATATTGAGAAAATTTCATATGAAATTGAGATGTTTCTATTTGAAATTGAGAAAATTCCAAATGAAATTAAATTTTAAAATCCAGAAATTTCAAATGAAAAATATAAATTTCAAATGAAAAATATAAATTTCATTTGGAATTTTCAATTTGATTTGAAAGAGTCACACTAGCATTTTTCATGATTCACCAATTTCATGATTTCCATCAATTATAATGTTTGATAAATACATTTAGATAAATACCTATTCGATGAACTGCTGGAATTGGTTGATTTTTCACTGTACCCTAGCGGGTTGGACGATACCAACTCGTGTCCCTCATATCACTTTCTGCCACGATTTGTCCGTGATTTGCCTGACAACGGAAAAGAGGTCCTTGCCATGTGTGAAGTGCTCAAATACCTTTTAGACAATTCCGCGCCACTGGTGGAACGTAACCAACTGCTGCGTATGCCGGACATGAGTCAAGTCGAGTGGCAGGACTATGTGGATTACATCAAGGGCATGTTGGTCACGAAACCAGGGCACAAGCCGTGTTCAGTGCGGGTCGACCAACTCGATCGCAATGTATCCGATCTGCCGGAGTGTGTCGATGCCGCGGATGGAGTAACCTACCCTGCCATTGTACACTTTGGCATACGTCCGCCACAACTCAGCTACGCGGGAAATCCCGAATACCAGAAGGCATGGCGCGAGTACGTCAAGTTCCGGCACTTGATCGCCAACATGTCAAAACCCTCGTTTAAGGACAAACGTAAGCTAGAAGAGAAGGAGGCCCGTCTACAGGACATGCGCACCCAGGGACGCATGAAGCGCAATATTACGGTGGCCATCAGCGCCAAGGGCTTCTGCCGCACCGGAATCATGTGTGATATTGTGCAGCATGCCATGTTGATACCGGTTTTAACAGGGCATTTAAGGTTTCACAAGTCACTCAGTTTGCTGGAGGACAGCATCGAGTACAAGTTCAAAAACAGGTGAGCAACGAGAGCCTCCTTTGAGTATGTTCGGTGTAATTTATGGTTGTTTCGTATTTTTAGGTACCTGCTACAGTTGGCTCTGACGCATCCCTCGTACAAGGAGAATTACGGCACAAATCCGGACCATGCTCGCAATAGCCTGACTAATTGCGGCATAAGACAGCCGGAATACGGCGACCGAAAAATTCACTACATGAATACGAGAAAACGTGGCATTAACACTCTGATCAACATTATGTCACGCTTTGGCAAAGAGTTTGAAACTATGTCCAACATCACGCATAACGAGCGCTTGGAATTTCTGGGCGATGCCGTTGTCGAGTTTCTCAGTTCCATTCATCTGTTTTTTATGTTCCCTGAGCTGGAGGAGGGCGGTTTGGCTACTTACCGCGCGGCTATTGTGCAGAATCAGCATTTGGCGTTGTTGGCCAAAAAGTTACACCTAGAAGAATATATGCTCTACGCACACGGATCCGATCTATGTCACGAGTTGGAGCTGCGGCACGCCATGGCCAACTGCTTTGAGGCGCTGATGGGCGCGCTGCTGCTGGACGGTGGCATTTCAGTCGCGGACAATGTCTTCCTGCATGCGCTATTCATGGAGGACGAACAACTGATGAGTATTTGGAAGAATTATCCGGAGCATCCGCTACAGGAGCAGGAGCCGCTAGGTAACATGATTATAAAAATATTGATAATTTATCTCAGTAAAAGTTAATATTTCCTATGATTCGAAATGCTCTTCGGAACAAAATCCTTAAAAGATTCAATCCTTTAACGCTCCGAGTGATTTATACTAATCGACTGAGTTATTGCAGGTGATCGTGGCTGCATTCCATCGTATCCGGTGCTGCAGAATTTGACAAAGTTCGAGGATTCCATTGGCATTAAGTTCAAACATATACGATTGCTAGCGCGTGCTTTCACTGATCGTTCCATAGGCTTCACTCATCTGACGTTGGGCTCAAATCAGCGCCTAGAATTTCTAGGAGACACAGTTTTACAGCTCATCTGCTCGGAGTACCTGTACCGACATTTTCCGGAGCATCACGAGGGTCATTTGTCATTGCTGCGTTCATCGTTGGTAAACAATCGGACACAAGCGGTCGTTTGTGATGATCTGGGCATGACGAAGTACGCCGTGTACTCAAATCCCAAGGCAGAGCTTAAAACCAAGGATCGCGCCGATTTACTAGAGGCCTTCCTTGGCGCACTTTACGTCGACAAAGGACTGCTGTATTGCGAGCAGTTCTGCCACGTGTGTCTCTTTCCCCGCCTACAGATGTTCATTATGAATCAGGACTGGAACGATCCCAAGTCCAAACTGCAACAATGTTGCTTGACGCTACGTACAATGGACGGTGGAGAACCCGACATTCCCATATACAAGGTCATCGAATCGATTGGCCCCACCAATACACGCGTCTACACCGTCGCCGTGTACTTTCGCTCCAAGCGGTTGGCTACTGCCACAGGCCAGTCGATACAGCAGGCCGAAATGAACGCCGCCAAGCAAGCGCTGGAGAATTCGCGCGATCTCTTCCCGCAACTGGACCATCAGAAACGAGTGATTGCAGAGAGCATTAAAAAACAAACCGGAGGCGAACTGAAACCCGAAGTGGCACAAATTATGCGGGAGCAGAACAAGCAAAAGAAATTCACATCCATGGAGGATGAGTCACATCTGCCCAAGCAGTATCGTGTGCGCGAAGACATCTCCAGTGATGAACTGCCTGAGGACATGGACGACAGTAATGTTGCTGAGTCGAGTAAGTTGCCGAATTCACTACTTTTTATTTAGCGTTTACTTGAATTACATTTGTAGGCAATAAACATGAAATGATTTCATCGGAGGACAGTTCGACTACAACTAGCAATAGTGTGGTGAAATCACAATCTAAGCGTCGCCGCAAACGTAAGTTAACCAAACATTCGGTACCGCTACATGGTGATATTGATGCCGGCCTGGGTAGCAGCAATTGCGATAGGATATGCGAAGAAGTAAGCAGTGACGACTATTTCGCAAGTGAATCTGAGTCAGTTAAACAGCGGCTGCCCGATCTGCAGGAATTGGTTGAAGATGTTTCATCAACCTCCGACATAGAGTCGGGCGAACTGAGCTCTTGAAGAGTGCAGCGTGGGTGGTAGCAGCTTGGTACTTCATCATATGTATCTCAATTCCCATAAGATTTCGTAGTACACAAAGTATTTAAACATTCTCAAAAACAATTAAATGATAATTTTAAATCTAAATTGAAATCGTAATCGTTTAAAATCATTTTATTTCTAAAACCGAAGACGTAACCGAACATGTTCAGCAAACGTCCTTCTTAAAGCAATACCTGATTTTATTTGGTCTTAAGCAGTCTTACACATCATACGATTCATCGTTACTTAAGAGATCCAATAGAGGATGGAATATATTACACCCGATCTATCTATATATATATATATATATATATATATATATATATATATATATATATATAAAAATGAAATGTCCTGTGTGTGCCTGAGCATCACGGGAGAACGAACTAACGGATTTTCCCGATTCTTTTTGTATTTTGTTCGTGTCAATGCAAGAGTGGATTTTAGCGGGAAAATTGAATATATCTAAATTTGACCCCAGGAACTTGAAATTTAGACAGTGTGTTCATTTCTCGACGTAAGCACTCACTACGAAGGGATTTTTGGAAATTCGCCTAATAAGGTACAAAAATGGGCGGGGCAAAACTGAACTTTTAATTCAAAATATCTGTATAATTAAGATACCCACTGTCATGAAATTGGGCTCAGTAATGTATATTGTTGTTGTTTATCTTTTTGCTAAATGTGGGCGGAATTTTATAAAGGGAGTGGCACCTCCCATATAATCATAACTTTCAAAATGCTCCTATGACCACCTATGAGTTATAAAAATGTAAACAAACGTTCTTATTAAAAAGTAGAATCGTCACGTAAATTATGGGCGGGATTGGAGAACGGGGTGTGGCACCTACCATACAACCAAAACCTTGAAATTGCTATAACTCATTACCTACTAAAAGCAGAGTTTTAAAAATCGAAGCAAGAGATCAATTAAACATCACGTAATATGTGCGCGAAATTGTACAAATGGGTGTGGCACTTTAAAATTGTTAGAACTCTTTACCTACTAAAAGCATAGTTACAAAAATCGAAACAAAAGATTATATTAAACATTGCAATCGTCATGTAGAAACAGTGCTGGAAAATATCAGGATTTATTTTTTAAATCAACTCCACCGTATTTTTTTTGGGTTTTATTGGATTTTATAGTATTTTTTTGGATTATTTACAAATAACATATTTTATTAAAGTTATTACTTCCCACCATTTCCACAAAGTATGTTTAAAACATATTTTGTGTAAAAAATTCACCGTTTCGGATCTGGAAGCCGTTTTCTTCTTTATACTGAATTAGTCATATGGGCGAGAAAATGAAACGGCATAAGTACCTGATCAAATCTGTTTTGAATGTCTTTATAACAGGACAACTCTTCAGAACCTAATAGATTCAATCGCCGCTTTAAAAATTGTCTTCAATTAAAAAAGCAAAAATTTTGGATTTTTTAAAGTGGATTTTTAAAAATTTTTATGGTCACGTGAAATGTGAGTGGGATTGGAAAAGGGAAATGGCACTACGTTAAATGTGGGCGGTAAAAATAGCGACGTAGGCATACACTAAAAAGGGAAAAAGGTGCGTAAATGTATCCACACTTTATAAACGATATAGTTTTGCAATTACAAAAACATAGCACGGACGAAGCTGTGCACGGGTCCAGCTAGTGTAATATTTCAACTGAGGTCACATTGACAGCTGACTCCGCAATAATTCTTTCCTTTCAAGACCCCACTCTAAGTTTGTTTTAATGTTATTATTGAATGTGTCACACGATATCGGAACAAATCTAATCATTTTCCTAGCAGCACAAAAGATGGTAGGCCACCTGATCATAAAACGCGAAACCAAATTGTGCACGTACATGTACATACGCACTATCCGAGAGGTCAATATAGACTCGGATTAGACTTGTGGCAACCAAGGTTTCGAGGCTCCAAAATTATTTCAAAAGATAAGACGCCTACCCGGAAGTTTAATGATCAGAGTCTCTTCCCGTAAGGGCGAAGAATCTAGTAACAGATGTCCAGAATATCTTGAGATTATGGAGTATTGACATACCGCCGACGATTCACATACCGTCGACGATTGACATACCGTCGACGATTGACATACCGTCGACGATTGACATACCGTCGACGATTGACATACCGTCGACGATTGACACACCATCTCCAGACTGTGATGAGGTCTGCACGAGGCTGAAAAAAACAAAGCCCCAGGTTCGGATGGTGTGCCTGCTCAGCTGTTTAAGACTAATGGTGATGAGTTCAAAACGAGCATACTCAAGATCATGTGCTGAATATGTCCAGAGGAATGCATCTCGGTGTACTCTGCCCAATCCTTAAGAATGGGGATCCCAAAATGTGTGCCAACTACAGTGGGATAAGCCACCTCAATATCGCTTATTATGTTCTATCGAGCGTGAAATATCAAATCAATTCTCCACTCTGTACCCAGTAGTGATGAACGTAGGAGAATTTCTTTAACTCAGTTTTTTTAGGTACATAAGTGTTCTTAGTTCCTGTGTGAAAAAGTTCTGTTTTTATTAGATATGGGCATTTCCGGGGGTTACGGACGGGACATTCGTACGCTTAAAATCTCGAAGGTAATTAATGTATTTACTTGATTTTTTCATTCAAGTAGTATTTAAATAGGACCAAATATCTGCAAAATATTAAAATTCTATACGATAATCAAAAGATATAAATTAAAAAGTTTTCGTTCCGGACGGGACAAAAACGGAAGTAAATGTCGTGGTTCATTAACCAACCGAAGGGTGATATAACTCAGCACTTACAACATCTACGAACATGAATCAAAAAACTCAAATACAAAACAATATTACAAAAGCAAAAACATAAATACAAAACAAAAGGCCATAACTCTTAAACAAAACGAAAAACAACAATAAAAGCAAAAAACTCAAAAACACAAAGAAATCAAAGCAAAAACACAAAATCAAAATAAAAAAACAAAAGTAAAATCAAAAGCACACAAAAAACATGAAAACGCTAAATCAAAAACATAAAAAACGGAAATGCAAAAACAGAAATAAAAACAAAAACACATAGTCAATCTCAAAAACAAAATCCAATACAAACAAGGTACAACAGACTAATCATAGAATAAAACGTAGAGGCAGAAATGTAGAGGCAGATAAATCGATTGTTAAGACAGATCGCAGTGCTCTCAAAAAGTAATGAATCTATTTCATGGTTTAACAAAAGTCAAAAATTTTATTGGGTTACTGTCAATTTGAAATTGTGTCCAATAAGAGTGTAACATTCTATTTGCAAATTAAATAATAAAAATAATTTTAAATATATATTGAAGAATGCGCTGCATCGATTTGTCTCAGACCTCAATCGTTCATTTGGTACTTCTACGTGCTATGCTCCTAAACTGGTCTCATTTAAACAGCGACAGCCGTCGACTTGGTGTTAGTCGTCCACCATTGTTCAGCGCACTTTGGACATCCTTTAATTCGGGTAAATTGCCAATGTCACCGCGCGCCGCCATCGACGGTGGTGCTGCCAATAAACGACGCGCCACACGCTGAATATCTGCTGATGATATTTTCTCTAAAAACAGATTAAACAATAAAAAAGCAATAATAAAATATTTGAGTTACCAACCAATTTCATTAATAAAATGCTCGGGTCGCTTGCGATGTCCTGTCGCCAGAACCTGTCGGCCAACATCCTCAAAGACCACCGGTCGTGATTCCAAATTCATGAGCAGCATCGACTGCAGCTGTATTTTGGCTCGGCTCAGCTCCTCTCGGCCCGGTTCAGAGGCCATGTGCACCAACTCGCGTGTGATCACCTCGACCATTTCACGCACATTTGGCGGCGGCGCGCTGGCATGTATGCAGAACAAACCGGTGTCGGCGTACGCATGATTGTATGCGGTGGCACTGTACATCCAGTGGTAGCGATTGAGCACATTCGTGTACAAACGCGAGTACATACCTTTGCCTGGACCACCAGCAGAGAAAGAACCTCCACCGCCCATCATGATGTTCAGCACACAAAGTGCCACAAAGTCGGCATCCTGATGCGAGCAGCCCTCCAATCCAATTACAATGTGTGCCAGCTCAGGCAGTCCTGCAGCTGCATAGATGGGTATTTCGCACTCTTCCTGTTAATGTAGAAGAGAGTGAGATGAGAGCACCAACTTTTAATGATTTCTCACGCACCTTTCTCAAGCCACCCGTATACTGTGCCACAGATCTGTCCACCTCGTTGGCGCCAGAGCCCGCTATTTGTTCCTTCTCCCAAATGGCAGTATCTGAAACAAAGAATTTCTCCACGTTGCGCACAAGTTCGTCATGGTCCACCTATAATATATAAGTTTAGTAGTGTTCTTTAAAAACGAAAGCATTCCAGCTGAACATACACCAACGCCTGCCACTACCATGCGCTCCGGTGTGTGATGGTACTTGAGGTAGTTCAACAGCACACCGCGATTTATGCGCTCAAGGTTACCGGCGGGACAAAGTTTAGGTAGACCAAGAGTGTTTTCGCGAAATGCAGCCGCATGAATCATATCCATTAGAATTGGCTCCTGCTCAGGACGCATGCCTAATGTCTCTAGTTCGAACTGTACAGCCCGACGAGCCAGCGATACTTCTTCGTCGTACAGCGTCGGACGCAGCGTCACGTCTGCCAGCAGTTTTGTGACAGATTCAACAGCGCGGCTGTCAATGCTTGCTGCATATATGAGTGTGTCACGAGAACTTTGACAGTCGCAAATGCCACCATTCTTTTCGAGCTCTTTGAGTATGGCATCCTTATTAGGGAAGTTGATGGTGGACTGTGATATGGATAAAGGTTAATAACGACTATATGGACATAACTGCGCTATACCAAGGACAGCGATACAATACACACTTACATTGAATGCTAACTTCTCGACAAAGTGTGATACACCGCCAGGGTATGTCACTTCGTAGCGTGGTCCTGAGTCGATGACCAACCCGACAGTGCAAAACTGACCGAAACGCTTTTCGGAGGCCACACGTAATCCGTTCGGAAGCACTGTCACTTGTGTGGCATTGCTGTCTGCTAGTGGCTTGGCGTACTCGACGTCTGGCAGGTCCGTTATGGGCTCCGTGAGCGGCGGCAAATGTGTCACAATGGTTCTCGACGGCTCATTTACCTTGAAGATGCCGTTGTTGTCGCGAATGGCACCCGTTATGTTGCCGATGCCAGTGCTTCCACCAAGATCGCTGTGGTCAAGAGAAGATGGCTTTGTTGCAAAATTCCTTGCAATCCTACCCAACACAAAGTGAGGTTAAAATATTACTTCAGAACAAAACAGAACATTGAAAACTTACCCCCGCCATGAATTTCGCAGTTGGCTTAAAGCACGTAGATTCATTCTTCAAGGAATATTTATTTATACACGTCTAAGTTGTTATGTAGAAGCTTTGTGCAATTGGCAAAAAAATACTTTTTTTTTCTTCTTCCTAAAACATAATGCAACCACCAAATTTATGAAAAAAAGTTCTCCTCACAGATGATTTAGAAAATGTCAAATGATACTTTTAGAGTTGCATTTTCAGAAAATAAAAACGTACCGAAAAAAAATTAGAATTGTATAAATTTCAGTCAAGTCAAAAAATATTTTAAAAAGTAGGAAAGACCAAAAAGAAAGATACAAAATGAAATAAGTATAAATTTAGTATATACACTCAGAAAAAAATGTCCCATTAAGTACTTAATGGTACGATCATTAAGTACTCTAAAAGTATCATTTGACATTTTCTAAATCATCTGTGAGGAGAACTTTTTTTCATAAATTTGGTGGTTGCAATTGTACCAAACTTAAGTTTGATATTTAATCTATTTTTTTGTACCATTTATTCAAGAATTAAAAGGTAATAGTTATTTCACCAATTATTAAATTAATTTACAACAGTTTTTTTTAATTTCAAAAATACTAAAAAATCGGATTATAAATCGTCGTTATAGAACTAAAAGTCATCAAATAAATTTTGTTTCAATATCGATTTTTTTTGTTAATAACTTCTTCAATTATAATTTGAAACTATCATAACCTTTGTCGAACTTTTATCAAACTTTCATAAATGGTATTTGGACTTATAGTTGTACAACGAAGATATACAAAAAAATATGTATATTTTTTAAAAACTAAATTCAAAATAATCTATTTGACAATTTATTCTATAGAACAATTCAAAAAAAGTCGATTTTTTTTAAGTCGAATTATTAAAGTTGTTTAAATTGTCTATGGTTATGCGCCTATAATGTTTAAATTCGATTTAATATTGATACCCCGAGACAAAATTTATGTCATTTTTCAGGAATATTTCCGGCCAACACACAGATAAATGGAATATTTTGGGAAGTGTATAGCAGGTTGTAAAATTTTGTGAAATTTTAATGACAGATTCACCGCATATTTTGGGATCGGACAGTTCGGGCAGACAGCTTGTGATACAAACTCCGCCTATCTCTTTTTAAAATATGTCGAAAAAATGTTTCTAAACTGTCTCGACATTGCCTAAAATTTTTGTCTTGGGACATTTTGATATAGATCTCAAAACACTTAAAACTCGAATTGTGTATTCTTCAGAATCTTTGTAAAAATACAATGGCGCATATTTGTAGACAATTTAAAGTCAACTTTAAAATAAAAGTTACCCGATATTTTGGGCAATTTTAACGAAGATTAAAATGTCAAAAAGTTTTTTTTAAGTCGCAAAATTTAAAAAAAGTGAACAATTAAAAAGGTAATTTACAGAATATTAGTAATCTGGAAATAGTTAGTAATTTTTACACAAAGGCGTAATGTAGAGAGAAAAGCTCAAAAAGGCGTAAACTATTCAAATAACAATCAAAATTAAAACAGCGCATAACTTACAGTATTTTATCGTCTTTACAAGCGTAAAATTATCAAAACAAACCAAAAATGAATATGACGCATATTTACTCTGTAAATTAATTGTGTTTTTTTTTTTTTGAAAATTTGGCGCCTTTTACTATATTTTGCGATCTTTTTAAAAGCCGAAAATATTCTGCATTTTAAGCGCTTTTTCCATTTTGTGTTTATTTTTTTGAAAATAAACATAAAAGGCCTAAAAATTCTTAAATTTTGCGCCTTTTACTATATTTTGCGCCCTTCTGTAGAGGCGCAAAAATTTTTTAAATTATGCGCATTTGCAATTTTATGCTTTTTAGAAAATGTTGCGCCTTTCTGTACATTTTACGCCCTTCTGTAGCAAACATTTTGTAAATAAGGCGCATTTGAAATTAAATGCTTTTTAGAAAATTTTGCGCCTTTCTGTATATATTGCGCTCTGCTACAGAGGCGCAAACATTTTCTAAATAAGGCGCATTTGCATTTTTATGCTTTTTTGAACATTTTGCGCCTTTCTCTATATTTTGCGCCCTTCTATAGAGGCGCAAACATTTTGTAAATTAGGCGCATTTGCAATTTTATGCTTTTTTGATAATTTTGCGCCTTTCTCTATATTTTGCGCCCGTTTATAGAGGCGCAAACATTTTGTAAATAAGACGCATTTGCAATTTTATGCTTCTTTGAAAATTTTGCGCCTTCCTCTATATTTTGCGCACTTCTATACAGGCGCAAAAATTTTGTAAATTAGGCGCATTTGCAAAAAAATTCTGAATATTAGGCGCATTTTTTTCATGTTGTATTTTTTTGAAAATTTGTTTGAAAAATTCAAAAGTGCGCCTTTTTTGGGGGGGGGGGGGGCGATCGCCCCCATCGTCCCCCCTGAATCCGCGCTTGATAACCTTTTGCAACGTGAAGTGTCTATTTATGTGTATGTTTTTTTAAAAGTGAATATCAATTTCGACATTTAAATAAAATAATATATACAATACAAAAAAATACATTTTTGTTTTAATAAATTATTAGGAAAATGTAATTCGACTATACCATAAAATTATTAATACGTATTATTAAATTTATATAGGTCTTTCTTATTGTAATTAAAATATCACATTATAAAATTTATGGTACAACCACACATTGTATTAACAGTTTCAATATTACTGAACTGATGGGACGCATCCTATTGACCAATTTTAATGGTATAAATTATTGTTTTTCTATTGAAATACTATCAATTTACGATGATTTTTTCTGGTTGTACATATATGTACATATATTTGTACATATATTGTACATATATTTTTAAAATAAGAGTCTACTCCAAAATGTAGGGAAGTAGAAACTTGTGCAAAACAGTGTCGCCAGATTTGTAAGAAAAATATGTTTTTGGTAATATTCAGGGCAAGTTTTTTTTTGGCACAAAGTATACTTAAAAATGGCAGGCAAAATGGCACAAAAAGGCACAAAAAAACAGTAAAAATGGCAAAAAAAAAGGCAAACAATGGCACAAAATAGTCAAATCATTTGTGTAATTAACCAAAAAGATGGTTTTACACTTTTTAATAAAATAAAATCATTATTTGTCAAATGGAAAATGGTTTTTGTAAATAGAAAGACTGCATTTGTTAATATAACAATTCAAAATAATTCTCAGTTACATGAACCAAACGGATATTCGTTATATCAACAGGCCATTTGTTTATTTAATAATTTTTTTGAAAAAAAAAAAACAACGCGTCATGTCGCTTCGATTCATTCTATTATTTTCTATTGAGTTAGCGTTTGCAATGCATTATTGAAATGTAGTGCAGTTTCTGTGAATTATAATTATAACAAAACAAAAACTGCAAAACAGAACTTTTATTAACTTGTATGAAAGAATTGATTTTAACCACATCTAAACTACTTAAAATGGAGGAAGATGTGGTTAAAATTAAAGAGGTACTAGATCTAGCCTGCAAGACACGAATTTAAAGTTATCGACCACAGTAGTCTCACGGTAAAAAATGTTGGAATATTTTTTAAACCCTTCTTTGGATTAGATGATTTCAATACTTTTATGTCTAATTTTTAAACTTATCAATAGTTTACACCCATTTTTAAACTCTCTCAGTGATAATGTCGCCATGTTAGTAACATATAATTCAAAATGCCTTTTTCGACGACAATATGTTTAAATAGCTCTAATAGTAAATGACACTAAAGCTAGTTGTCGGTATGTTGGAAGATCTGTAAGGGACAAGGTGTGCGCTGATGACATGAAAATTATTTCGAAAGAGATGAAAAATAATTAAAGAGTGTACAAAGAGTTATTAATTATAAAAATAAAATAATAATGAAAATAATAAAAATATATTATTTATAATATAAAATATATATTTTTAAAATTTTTTTTACAAAAACAAATCCGTATTTTCAATCTTTTTCAGCATTAATTTTAAACCCGTAGGATTACATGCAAAGTAATACAACATGTATTACAATGTAATGCAGAGAGGTATTACAAACTTTTTTAGTCTTTTAGGATTATTACAATTTAATCTTTTTTTGGTCGATACATATATATAATCCAAAAAAGTTTTAAAAATAACCCAATATTTTTAACCGTGTAATTTAGTTGGTTGCCGCAAATAATCTGTTCTTTGTGTGTAACTTTTCGAGTCAAAAACACATTTTATTACATAAAACTGAAGTTCAAGCAGAAAATGGATTTCTTTTCTTTGGTAACAGTGGAATCTAATGTTACGTGTACAGTATCAATTTGAAGTTGATCTGACATCCCATTCGCGTTTAAAGCAAAAGTTGACTTTGCCCCGATGTCGACTTTCCCTACATAAGTTTTATATACATAAATAACTATGTTATAATAAAATATCAATTGGAGGTTTAGAAAACCTCATGCTTACCGACTAGGAGGTTGCGACAACCTCATGCCCACCAATTTGGAGGTTGTCGCAAACTCATGATCACCGATTTGGAGGTTACCACAACCTAAATTTCACCGATTAGGTGGTTGTCACAACCTATAATCACACCCAGAAAAAAATTCCCCCAAATCCCAGTCAATAGGACAATTATTTATTTAATAGTATACAAAAAATAAATCTTTTGTTGTCGCAAACTCATGATCACCGATTTGGAGGTTACCACAACCTAAATTTCACCGATTAGGTGGTTGTCACAACCTATAATCACACCCAGAAAAAAATTCCCCCAAATCCCAGTCAATAGGACAATTATTTATTTAATAGTATACAAAAAATAAATCTTTTCATATAAACTCAATGGCAATGTCATGGTATTTTTAGTATTTAATGGTATTTTCCGATTAAAATAATAATTTATCCTATTGACTATTTTTAATAGTAAAAAAACTATTATTTATATAGTATTTTTTCTGGGTGCACCGATTTGGAGGTTGCTAACCGACTATACCGAATTCAGAGGTTGTTGCAACTACTTTATCAGTTTTGCCGCAACCGAATGATTCGGTAGGGCAATTTAGTTGGTTGCCACAACAAATCAGTTCTATGTGTGTACAATTTTTTTAAATGTTTTTGTTTATAACTTTACTTTTTTTATTGTGATCTGATATCGGAGGGCTTAAAATCCAAAGTTCACCTTCCTGAATCCACCACTGATTACAAGGTGAGTTGCATGAAAGAGTAATTTTTATGTTTTTTATTGTTTATAAATATAGTCTAGGTGAAGGCACAGTAGTAGTCGGATGTGTGGCAAAATAAATACCAAAGTGATTAATGTATATTTTAATTTCAAATAATTAAATATTATTATATAAAAAGCAAATCATAAAGAGTTACTTTAAAAATTGTAAATAACAAAAATAAAAAATATATAAAGACAAAGACATAACGTAATAAAAAAAAACAACTAACAAGGCATGTTAACGAGTTTTAAAACAGGGCTTTGCGTCGCATTGCTGTGGTGTTCAGTGACTTGTCTTATTTTTCGTTTTTCATTCGCCTACGATCCGAATGATACTAAAATTGCTTCGGTGCTTCCACCTGATGGCATGTTCGAAGCTTTTTATCCGCGCGAAATTGATGGAGTACCGAACAGTGCATCGCGAGCAGCGCATGGTCATGGTAGTTTCTTCAAGCATCGTAATCCCGCGCTGGTAGATACGAAGAATGCAGCTGCCTACGGATATCGCTTCGATGGCAAACGTCGTTTTAACTTTGATTGAGATGTATACAATTGGCACAATAAAAATTATGTGTTGAAAATATTATTTGTTTTACATTATTCATCTGTTTATTTCTCAATGAATTATATTTTATTTTTTAGAAATGGCGGATACAAATATTCATCATACACCCAGAAAAAAACTTGTTAAATTAATAGTATTTCAATAGAAAAACGTGTTTTTTTTATATATAGTATACCCAAGAAACAATTCGTTACACTTATGTTCCGTTATCGGTACAGCAAAACGGAATCATATTCCGGAAACGTGCCGATTTCTGTATTCGGAAACTTGTCGGCGAGCGGGTTTTAAGGAACATCGAAAACGTATTCGAATCAGTTGAAAATCCGTTTTGACGTGCCGAAAACGTATCGACATTTAAACAACACTCTCAGAAATAAATTGTTAATTCTAACAATATATTAACAATCATATTGGTCAAAATGGCATTGACAATAATCTATTGTTAATTTGTTGTTATCCACAATTGAAATTGTTAATTTTTCGAAGTTATTTTTTGACGCACATTATTTAATTTTGACGTTTAAAATTAAAAATTAAACGTCAAAATTAACAATTAATTGTTATTTAGAATTGTTAAATTGTTATTGGTAATGAGGACTACATTAACAATCGAATTGTTAAAAATATCAATATATATTTTTAATCCGGCCTTCTTCGTAAACATATTTCTTTTGTATTTTTACAGTGGTTTTCTTTTGACAAAAGCCTACTGCGAAAGTAAGCTTGAAAATGTTATACAGTAATTAAAAAGACGTTTTCTTCACATTTTTCATTAATTTATATAATATTATAACAGCATTTTTAACAAACATCACATACAATAGTAATATAAATTATGGCGCATTAACTAATTCAATAATTGTGTACAAAACCGTTCTTATTATATGTTGTAAAATAATTAAAAAGAATTAAAATTATATATCGTCATTGAAGAACGAAAAGTCACCAAATACATTTTTATGAAAAACTTAAATATCGAGTTTGTTGATTAATATTATAAAAAGTAATTAATGCCTTTTAAAGTTTAAATATCAATTGATAGATTTACATTTTCTTTACATTGAGATCATTGACTAAAAATTGATAGATATATAAAGATTTTTGTAAATGAATATTTGGCATTTTGAAAATGTATTTGGTGACTTTTCGTTCTACAACGACGATATATTATATTTAATATTTAATATTTTATATTTTATATTTTATATTTTATATTTTATATTTTATATTTTATATTTTATATTTTATATTTTATATTTTATATTTTATATTTTATATTTTATATTTTATATTTTATATTTTATATTTTATATTTTATATTTTATATTTTATATTTTATATTTTATATTTTATATTTTATATTTTATATTTTATATTTTATATTTTATATTTTATATTTTATATTTTATATTTTATATTTTATATTTTATATTTTATATTTTATATTTTATATTTTATATTTTATATTTTATATTTTATATTTTATATTTTATATTTTATATTTTATATTTTATATTTTATATTTTATATTTTATATTTTATATTTTATATTTTATATTTTATATTTTATATTTTATATTTTATATTTTATATTTTATATTTTATATTTTATATTTTATATTTTATATTTTATATTTTATATTTTATATTTTATATTTTATATTTTATATTTTATATTTTATATTTTATATTTTATATTTTATATTTTATATTTTATATTTTATATTTTATATTTTATATTTTATATTTTATATTTTATATTTTATATTTTATATTTTATATTTTATATTTTATATTTTATATTTTATATTTTATATTTTATATTTTATATTTTATATTTTATATTTTATATTTTATATTTTATATTTTATATTTTATATTTTATATTTTATATTTTATATTTTATATTTTATATTTTATATTTTATATTTTATATTTTATATTTTATATTTTATATTTTATATTTTATATTTTATATTTTATATTTTATATTTTATATTTTATATTTTATATTTTATATTTTATATTTTATATTTTATATTTTATATTTTATATTTTATATTTTATATTTTATATTTTATATTTTATATTTTATATTTTATATTTTATATTTTATATTTTATATTTTATATTTTATATTTTATATTTTATATTTTATATTTTATATTTTATATTTTATATTTTATATTTTATATTTTATATTTTATATTTTATATTTTATATTTTATATTTTATATTTTATATTTTATATTTTATATTTTATATTTTATATTTTATATTTTATATTTTATATTTTATATTTTATATTTTATATTTTATATTTTATATTTTATATTTTATATTTTATATTTTATATTTTATATTTTATATTTTATATTTTATATTTTATATTTTATATTTTATATTTTATATTTTATATTTTATATTTTATATTTTATATTTTATATTTTATATTTTATATTTTATATTTTATATTTTATATTTTATATTTTATATTTTATATTTTATATTTTATATTTTATATTTTATATTTTATATTTTATATTTTATATTTTATATTTTATATTTTATATTTTATATTTTATATTTTATATTTTATATTTTATATTTTATATTTTATATTTTATATTTTATATTTTATATTTTATATTTTATATTTTATATTTTATATTTTATATTTTATATTTTATATTTTATATTTTATATTTTATATTTTATATTTTATATTTTATATTTTATATTTTATATTTTATATTTTATATTTTATATTTTATATTTTATATTTTATATTTTATATTTTATATTTTATATTTTATATTTTATATTTTATATTTTATATTTTATATTTTATATTTTATATTTTATATTTTATATTTTATATTTTATATTTTATATTTTATATTTTATATTTTATATTTTATATTTTATATTTTATATTTTATATTTTATATTTTATATTTTATATTTTATATTTTATATTTTATATTTTATATTTTATATTTTATATTTTATATTTTATATTTTATATTTTATATTTTATATTTTATATTTTATATTTTATATTTTATATTTTATATTTTATATATTATTATTTAAAAAAAAAAAATATTTTTGAAAACGCGAGGAGTTTAATTTATTTGTCAAAGATTTTGACACAAAAATAAAATTGGTTTCATGTATTTTTAATTTTTCAAATAAACAATTATTTAAGAATCTAATTGCTAAGTATAACATTTGCATTTAATTTAACAATCATACAATGAATTTAACAATTTTCCCTAAAATGATTGTTAATTGGAAAAACGCTACAATCATCACTCAAATTAAAGGAAAAAATTAACAATTTTAATTGTTAATTAAACAACAATCAGAAATATCACATACCTAAATATCAAGTTATTTATAATTTATTTAGATCGTCTCAATCTCTCAAATATCCGACAAATACGATACATATTTCTGGCAAATATCTTTCAAATTTACGATTATTTATAGCAAGCATTAATTAACCATCTTACAAATATGAAGATAGTTGATGAATATTTGAAAAAGGTACTCCATTAGAATTCGCGGAGTAATTTTTATTGAATTGAAATAAAAGAAATAAAATGTAATTTTATTTATTCTAGAATTAAAACAGTATCCTGGTTATAAATCGCCATCGTCTTTATAAATCCTTCGAAGGTAAAATTTTACAACGACTTAAGAGTTCTTTGCAAGAAAAGAAATATTTTCCATCACCATTAAAATGTAATATTTGAGTTGGCACTTTTTACACCACTGGATTTTTATACCCTACACTAAGAAAACAAGATGTTTATGAAAGTCTTGCTGAAACTATATAGTTCACCAACGCGAAGGTGAGACTAGGAATTGTGTAGAAGAGGCTATGGCAACTAACAGAAGTCGGTTACTGGCTTGCGAGTGCACTACACCATTCTGAATAATGAAATAAAAAACGTCTAAAGAATAAAACTGAGCAAGATAATAATTAACGTTATTTTAGAAAATAATTTTAATTTTGAGTAAGTTATAAGCTAAATTAATTAATATTTATTAATTAATTAATATGAGTTTTATTTCAGAATCATTCGGTACGATTTTATTTATTAATCAAATATTATTTGTGAAGTTTTTCCATGCGAGATCACTGATTTGTATTACACCTGTGCACTGAATGGACAAAAACCATCTGGTAAATTGTACGATGCGTACACTAAGAAAACAAGATGTTTATAAGAGTCTTGCTGCAACCATTCTTTTAAATTTACGCCTTGTAGCAAATATTTAAACATCCCATAAGTTTCAATAAAGTTGCAGCAAAACTATGAATATTTTTTAAATAAGACATATATGCAGATGTTTACGAGATGTTTGCCACAACAGCAATGAAAATTCAGATATTTACAGTTGACTGATAGCAAACATCCTGTGTTCTTGGACATTTGCTGCAAAACTTTTGAGGCATTTTGACATTTGACTACCATAATGGAAAATGGCGTACTTTTTCCTTACCTTCGATTTATCCACAACAATTTATCAAATAGTGTAAAAAAGTGCCAACTCAAATATTACATTTTAATGGTAGAAGTGAAAATAAAATATCCTGTGATTTAAATTATCAACACGTGATGGAAAATATTTCTTTTCAGAGGTTACTTTGATGACAGCATCACCGATCGGTCTTGATTCTTCTGCGAAGAAATCTCAAGTCGTTGGTAAAATTGTAACCTTCGAAGGGTTTATAAAGACGATGGCGATGTATAACCAGGATACTGTTTTAATTCTAGAATAAATAAAAATACATTTGATTCATTTTCTTTCAATTCAATAAAAATTATTCCGCGAATTCTAATGGAGTCCCTTTTCCAAATATTCATCAACTATCTTCCTATTTGTAAGATGCTTAATTGATGGTTGCTATACATAATCGTAAATTTGAAAGATGGTTGCTACCAATATTTATCGTATTTGACGGATGTTTGAGAAATGGTTCTCTCAAATACGATCTAAATAATTTGTAAATAACTTGATATTTAGGGCTGTGATATTTCTGGTAATCATCTTTGTTTTCTTAGTGTACACTAACTGTCGCAAGCAACTTTCTTCACAGTAATTACTGCCGTCGTCGATCTTCATCAACTCAAAAAACTTTTAACTCAACGATAGGTTTGTAAATTATTATACATAATATTATTTAACTAAATGTATAATACACATTTTTGTATCGGTATAAACGTTTCAAAATATGTTAAAACAACAATGTGCGTACAAACATTTCTAAGTACTGCTAAGTATTTTCAATAATTCAGCATTTTTTTCGAATGGTAATAGTTTTTCTGTCGATGAGTTAAGCACCGATAGATACGCTCACTCAATTAAGCGTATATAAGTTATTTTTTTTATTATGAAAAATATTTGTAAGCGATGCAAAAATATTAATATTAATATTATAATACTAATATTTACCTTACCTTTAAAGAGAAGGTATAATCTTATAATAAATGTATATTTATGGTAGCAATCAGATCACTTTTTTTTATACATTACCAGATCTATGTTTGTCATTTTTCTACTTATAAATTATTTTGTGTATATGTAATTAATACATTCAATTTTACATTGCAGTTAACGTCGAAGATCAGACCCAGAAGATCAGACCTCAGAAGAAAATGTACCATAAAGTACTTAATGGTACGACCATTGATCTTATAGTTCATGTATTAGTAGTTTTTTCTTTTTAAATCAAAAGTTTTCTTATTAATTTGACAGTATTCGAAAAATTCAGCACCATAAATTTAAATATTTCAATATTATTATTTTTAATAGAATAAATACTGTTATTTCAATGGTTTCCTCCTATAATAGTAAAGGTGGCAAAAAAATACATAAAAACGAATAAAAACATGTTCGTTTTGTGCGTCATTCTGCGTGATAATCGACATTATGACGCGTTTTTAATTGGTAAGAACTCAATGTATTTAATGTAATTTCATCATATTTAAACTTTTTGTTTTATTTATTACAGAAAATAAATAATACATCGAATTTCTATTATGGCAACGGACTCAAAAATATATGCAGACTCAAGTATTACAATCAATTATTGGAAACTGAAGCGAACAATAAATGTGTTATAATCTTTTGCAACGAGAAATGTCTTTTTATGTGTGTGATTTATAAAAGTGAATTTCCATTTCGGCATATAAACAAAATAAAATATACAATAAATTAACTAAAATCCATTTTAGTTTTAATAAATTATTAGGAAAATTTAATTCGACTATACCATAAAAGTAATAATACGTATCAATTAAATATTTATAGGTCTTGCTTATTGTAATTAAAAGAATACATTATAAAATGTATGGTACAACATCATATTGTATTAAAAATTATATATTATAATATTATTAAACTAATGGTACGCTTCCTATTGACCAATTTTAATAGCATAAATTTTTGTTTTTCTATTGAAATACTATTAATTTACCATGATTTTTTTCTGGGTGTATTGTATTAAAAATAATAATAGTACAAATGCCGCAATCTCATGGTTACCAATGGGAAGTTGCCACAACCTCATGGTTACCAAATGGGAGGTTGTCACAACCTCATGCTATCCGCCTGGGAGTTTGTCACAACCTCATGCGAACCGCCTGGGAGGTTGTCAGAACCTCATTCTCACCAACTTGGAAGTTGTCACAACCTCATGATCAAAAACATGAAGGTTGCCACAATCTCACAATCTCTATTTTAAGCGGAACTCCAAAACGTGAAACATAATTTTGAACAAATGTTTTGGCAACTGTTTCAGCTGTAATATTATGTAAGGGATATGTTTCAGGGCAACGAGTATGTCTATCGATGATTGTTAGTAAATATCGATGACCGTTAGACACAGGTAAAGTTATATCTAAATTAATGTCTAAATTAATATCTAAATTAATGTCTTTTCGATATATTTCATCAATTTCTGGTATTCGTGATAAAGTATCAGCTACGACATTTTCTTTGCCTGTAATATATTTAATATCACAGTCAGAAGAAAATGTCCCATTAACAACTTAATGGTACGATCATTGTTCATATGGTTCATGTATTAGTAGTTTTTTCTTTTTAAATCAAAAGTTTTCTTATTAATTTGACAGTATTCGAAAATTTCAGCACCATAAATATAAATATTTCAATATTATTATTTTTAATAGAATAAATACTATTATTTTAATGGTTTCCTCGTATAATAAAAGTGGCATAAAATACATAAACACGAATAAAAACATGTTCGTTTTGTGCGTCATTCTGCGTGTTTACTCAAAATGGTCGCATGTATTTTTTGTGTAATCTAATTCACCATATTGAACGCGTCATTGGTACGGACTCGATGTATTTAATGTAAATTCATTATATTTAAACTTATTGTTTTATTTATTACAGAAAATAAATAATACATCGAATATCTATTATGGCAACGGACTCGAAAATATATGCAGACTCAAGTATTACAATCAATTATTGGAAACTGAGCAAACATTAAATGTGTAATAACTTATAACCATTTGCAGCAAGAAGTGTCTCTTGATGTGTGTGTTGTAAAAGTGATTATCAATTTCGACATTTAAATAAAATAATATATACAATAAATTAACTAAAATACATTTTTTTTTTAATAAATTATTGGGAAAATGTAATTCGACTTTAGCATAAAATTAATAATGCGTATCATTAAATTTGTATAGGTCTTTCTTATTGTAATTAAAATATCACATTATAAAATTTATGGTATAACCACACATTGTATTAACACTTTCAATATTACTGAACTAATGGGGCGCATACTATTGACCAATTTTAATGGTATAAATTATTGTTTTTTTATTGAAATACTATCAATTTATCATGATTTTTTTTTGGGTGTATGTAAGTGGTTTATGATCTGTGTAAATAGTGAATCTTCGACCTTCTAAGAATGCTGAAAGTGTTTAATGCTGCTATAAATTGCTAGAAATTCTTCATCAACTGTAGTGTATTTGTTTTCAACACTTGTTAGCTTTATTGAAAGTATGCTAAAGGTTCTACCCCTGTAGCACAATCAACTGAGAAACTAACGTTATATGGCATAAAACTGTATGAACGTCGTGTAACTTCTGTAAGAGTAGGTCTTTATAAGTCCTATTAAAATCACTGTGTAAAAGTGTATTGAACTAATAAATCAACTCGTATACAGTGACATTAGTTGCTTCTGTGGCAGGAACTACACAACTTTAATACAGGTATCACGACGATTGCATGCCTGCACACAAAAAAATAATTGCTTGACGTGCAGTTGTTTCAACGAATATTCATTTGCATCTACCAAATTTAGTCAGTTTCAATTGAAATTCATTTGTGGTAAACAATAGTATGAAGCGTAACCAACTATTAGTTGAAGCAACTGCAACATTGATTGGGGAAACAAACTTTTTATCCATTTTCAATTTTTTTGTTTCCATTGCCACGGCAACTAAATTCAAAATGAGACCTAACCAATATTTAGTTGACTTAACAGATAGCTATATAACATTAAGTTGTAGCAACCAATATTTATTTGATTCAACTGTGAAATCAGTTGTCTTGTATAATAGCGATGCCAAAGCAGGACAACACCAGTCGCGCAAGCTTTACATTTTTCACTCGGTTTGTTTTGCGGACACCGCGAGCCACGTCTTAGTCTTAACAATATTTGGAATTGTTTTAAGGCGATTTCAGATTTTTTCACTATTTTTTTGTTTTGTGCTGCGGACAGTGCGTGCCACGTCTTAAACAAAATTTGGAATTGTTTTAAGGCTTGTTCGTTTTTACTGTTCGGTTTTTTCATGCTCAAATATACTTTCTTCAACCAGAGACATACTATTCTACGGAGTACTTCCTATTGTGTTTCTATATGTTGTATTTATATATGCAGCCCTAGCGCTCCAACGTGTTGCAAACACGAAGTCAGCAGCACAACGAATCGTCGGCAATGTTCGATCTCGGGAACGCTGTTGTGACGCTGACTTCGTGTTTGCAACACGTTGGAGCGCTAGGTAAAATGGCCGATTTCTTATAATTAAATTGGCTACCACAACTAAACAAATTGGTTGTGTCAATTGTATTCATTAGTTGTGTGAACTGATACGCGGTGTTGCAACAACTGAATCAGTCGAATGTTGACAGAACTAAATAAATCGGTGGGCAAAAAAAGACGGTTGCCCCAATTGATTCGTTCTTTGGGTGTGTCTTCTATGCACGAGGACACGGGTTTGAATCCTGCCTGCGGTAATATTTTTTTTGCTGGCTTTGCAATCGGAAGGAAGAGAGTTCAATTCATCGTCCGGCTTTGTGAAATAAAAGTAAAAAACATGTTTTTTTCAATTATAAATAATATAATTACATAGTATAATTAAATTTATATAATTTTAGTTCAATAAAACTGTATAAAAAATTAATTATATTATTTAAGAAAACATTTATATAAATATGTTTGTTTTTATATTCATTGTATTGTATAAAAGTTAAGCTTCCATAAACCTTTTTAGAGAAATCAAATAGCACGACATATACATAGCTTTTATATAGACATATGTCCTTTGAACTATGTAGAAGCCGTATAAGTACTTTATAGGAGATTGTGCTACTTCGGTTGGACTTCTTTTTTGACAGATTGGTTCCATTAGGATTTGGCCACTACCCACTTGCGTTATTAAACATATTTTTGTACAATACTTACAGATTTATAAAATAAACAAATTTTTGGCCGCTACCTTGGCCCAATTTTATGTTTTGAAATGCACAATTTGAAATTAAAAAGACCCCTTTTTTTCTTTATTTTGCCCATTTTAATAACATCTTCATGCAACACTGGAATGAATTCATGTAAAAATAAATTATACCCTCAAAACGTAAAGATTTTAAAACTCTGGCATCACTTAAAAAGAACTACGAAATTCAATTCACTAATCGCAATAATATAAGAAGTACCAATAGAAGAACGTAGGCTGAGAAAGTTTGATATCTGTATCTGTGTACATTATATTTTGGGTGCTGTAGATAAGTAAATTGTATTAAAATGGCATACACAAATATGAATCAGGATCAGCAATATCCAGGATATCCGCAAGAGAGTAAGTGATGGACTTTTCCACTTTGTAAATGCAAACTGACGTGGTCTCGCTTGACGTGGGTCATCGTTTATCCATTTTATATTTTATGGACATTTTCATATGATGAGTGTAATAAAAAAAAACGAATATTTTGCTTCCACGACGCAATTGATAGTGACAGATAATTTGAGCAACTTTTGGACATACAATACCAAAATAAGCAATAATTTATGCATAATGCATAACATGTCGTAGTAAAACTGGGAAAACCGAAATATAATCTATGTTTACTTTTATCTATATGATTTTATTGGTATTTACTGGCTTGATGGTTTCCACAAAACAAAAAATTCTGATTGGTTTGAAAAGATTATTTTTTTATGGATTTAAATATAATTTTGTATGTTATCAAGTACTGTTGGAAACCGGCGTACAACAATACGACTCATCTTCCAAATATCATTACAGAATAAAAAAAAAACAAAGCCAAAATGCTGGTCAAACACAAAATCGCAACATCAACATTACGGTATATCATTTGTACTATGTAATTTATATTAGTCATCCATGAATGAAGCGTTGCTCTCGAAGAATTCTACAGCAGCCAAATATCACAGATGTTAGCATTCCTTCCATTTTTATCAATTTTCTCAATAAAAAAATGAGATAAATATTCTTTCTAGCAAAGCAGCACTTATGGTGAACCCTGGATGCGGACAGTCATCGTTGGTTATCGGGAATAATTTCGTTTTAAATAAAGCAAATATATTTATTAGTGTTACTCCAAATCGTAAGATTAATTATCATTTTGATCATCCTTACCACATATGATTCTTCTGAAAACGGCTTCCTCTTGACAATAAAGAGTGATAATCTCAAGTCACTTTATGTTAACATTCTTTTATAAAAATCAATTTATATTCCAACACCTATAAATTATTGGACACATTTATAATATATATAATACAATTTGTATGGTTTGCTTAAATTAGTCAACGGCGAATTTCATTTCGAATTTTTTAACAATTCATATATTTGCATTAATCCGCATTCTGCCATGTCTCGGAGACTATCGATATCTCGAAGTCTTCTTCGATGAAAAAAAGTACGATTTCGTAGTTTCTTCGTTACTATTTTTTTAAATTTGTTGTAATTCAAATTTAATCGAAATTTAATCTCAAACTCCGTACCTTGAATACTCCGACAAAATCATCGATATCTACCTACCGATATCGAAACGAATGGTATACTGGGTCTCTTTAATTTATATAACATAGATTTAATTTATGTGACATAGAATACGATGATAAATATTTTTCTGACGAACATGAATTTTTTTAATGTGTTGTTTTTTATAAGATCCCAACTATGGATGGAAACCAAATCCGCCTGCTGGTGCTCCGATGCCACAGCCACCACCACCAGGCGCCGTTCCATTTGTTGATCCTGAAAGTCTTGAGGTGAAAAATATGTCATTTTCCGAAGAGAGCATCCGGAAGGGATTCATACGAAAAGTTTATCTCATTTTAATGGTTACTATAAAATTGATTTTAATGCTTTACTTAATTATTATAAATAATAATATTTTATTTTAGACTCAACTTACGTTTACCTTTGGAGTTGTAGCATTTTTCCTTTATCATGAGCCAGCTCAGAAATTTGCCAAAGCAAACCCCAGTTTACTTATCATTGCCGCCGTCACAACATTAGTGATCGTCATAGCGATGGCTTGCTGTGAAAACACTCGTCGTACCTTCCCAACGAATTTTATATGCCTTGCTATATTTACAGTGGCCGAGTCCTTTTTAGTTGGCGTTATAGCCAGTTCATATGAATCCTCTGAGGTAAGTAAAGTCATATCAGTTATTTATTTACTTATCCATTGATAGAAAACAGTATCTAGATTGTTGGGTACCTAACAACGTACATTAATATAAATAAATCTAAAGTAGCACTTTACAAAAGTAGTTTTCCTAAAAACTTAAAACGCAATTATTCTTCTAATAGTTTTGAACAACATTAATATAGAAAAGAATGACAATTATTTTTCCTAATATTTAATAAACTAAAAAAAGGAAATCGTATTTTCGATTTTTTTTAGTATACATACATTGCGCATTATTTTCCAAGTGCACCCATAAATAATTTCATTCAAAATATTTAAAATTTAAAAAATAAAAACTTTTTTGTAAAACATTTTATGGGCTGATTTATTGGGTCATCTCTTGAGTTAATTGTTCTAGAGTTGGGCTGTATCTGCTACACACACTGGTATTCACAAAGTTTACTTTATAAAAAATATTTAATTGTAATTTTTATAATTTCAATTCCAGTAGAATTAAATTACACTTACAAAAATTAGTTAATTGACATTTTCTTTGGGAAGATAAGAGATTACCTCATCAATATTAAAAAAAAAAGATATATATATATATATATATATATATATATATATATATATATATATTTTAAAATTTGAGTTTCTAAAATTCAGTTTTTCTCAACATTTTTACAAAATATATTTTATATTTTTATTATTTGAATGCAAATTCTAAATACAATATTTGTATCTAATACTTACCGTTTTATTGTGGAGAACTTCTTATTGTGCTCGCAAAATTTTCAAATTTTTATAAATTAAATTTTGAAAACACCCTGTATATCAGTGTGTGTTGCAGATGCACCCCAATTCCGAAACAATTTTTTGTCCTGAAGTAATCCAAAGAATCGGTCCCTAAAATATGTTATTTATTGTTTGCAAATTTTTCTGAAGTAACTGATAACTCTGAAGTAACTGATATCTCTACAAAACACTAAAATTGCATGCGTTTTGAGGTGTCGGCAATCCTTGTGTTGTCGACCACTTATACCAGAGTTGACTTATACCCTCTTAATGGAGTCCTATGGACGTGCTTCCATTTTCGTCCATCCAGATGCGCGGATGAATTTCATTATTTTTAGCGGATGTTTGTTCTAGATGTCATCAATTTCCTGGAAGAAAAAAGAGCCTAGAATTTTGTTACATTTTATCGATTGTGCAGGACATTGGCAGAGGAAGTGATAGCTCTTTCCTCGGCCTCTATGTCACCGCACCACCCACACAGTTCGTTCCCTCTAAAACCCATTTTTCTAAGATGTGATAGTAAGGAGTTATGTCCTGTGATAATTCCTACTAGTAATGTAAGTTCCGTCTTTTTGAGCTCTAGAATAGTCTTGCTGTATCCCTTTTTTATGTCGTTCCATATTTTTTTTTGTAGCGAGGCATGAGTTTGTCATTTGTTCTTCGAGTCTGTTTGTTATACGTATTTCGTAGTCTAGCCACCGGTGGTTTTACTGTGTTATCTGTTTCTTCCGTTTGTTTTACTACTCCTAACATTGCCAGTTCGTCGGCTTTTTCATTTCCTGGAATATTGTTATGTCCTGGTACCCAGCACAGTTTTAAACATCGAGAACCTTGAGTTCTCTCCGACAACGGCTGCCTACCTCCGATCTAATATTCCTATTCTGCAAGGCTTTGATGGTTGCTTGGCTGTCGATGAAGATGGTAATATCAGTTTTTGGTATTGCTCTCATCATGATCAAGCTAGCTGCCTCTGATACTGCATATATTTCTGCTTGAAATATCGAGCATTCGTCCCTAATTTTGATGGATTTTACAATATTTAATTTTTCGCAGTATATGTCTCTGTTCCCATCTTGGAACCATCAGTGTATACATTCGTTTCGTGTGGTCTAATGACTCTGTCTTCTTTCCGTAGTTCCCTCGTGGGGATGGTGGTTTTTATTTCCATATGACATCATCACATCAGCAAACTTTGAATGTTGGAGTTTTTATTTTTTGGTACACTTAAGAAAAAAATGCCCCTTACATGAAAATGATAGAAAATGATATTGTATATGGGCATTCCGAACATAGTCCAAACTAGAGATGGGCACGTGAGTGAGTTTTGACTCACACTCACTCACGCTCACGAAAGAATTTTTTTAATCACGCACACTCACTCATGGTCTTTTTTACTCTACTCACACTCACTTACAATCACCTGAGTAAAATTAAGATTCAATCACAATCACTCGTGATTGACGCTGAATCACGTGTTTTTTTTTCGGAATGCATAAAAATACATATTTCATTTGAGTTGGTGAGATTGGTTGACCGAGCGTGCACCTCTAATACATCCTACATCTTTAAAACGCAATAATAATTTTAGGGAGTTTGATAAATTATATCTTAATTTTTAACGGAGATGGAAATGTGAAAGACCTTCGATGTGCTGTTCATATAAAAATCAAAAAATGTCCTCGATAAATAATTCTCCGGTAAAGAATTCGTGTAAAATCTTTGAGAATTGTCCCGGAAAAATGGTCTCTGGAAAAAAATTATCAATAAAAGAATAGTCCGGGGTAGAATTATACCAGGGATGAATTGACTTTGTGAACAACTATTTTCGAAGCGATTTTTTTGGTTACTACATTTATAACTGGAATAAAAACTGGCCCCATACGAACCTCTGGAACAAACTAAACTTAATAAACAAAAGGAAGTCAATACAGAGTTGTCAAGTATAGTTGAAATTGAAAATTCATTTTTTTTCAAAAATGGGTATATCGACAAAAAAATGCGTTCTATGTCTATTTCCATGAACGGTCGTATGAAACCAAGAAAAATCTATTGACATGACCCCACAAAAATTGACTAGCCCATACTAAGTACGGCTGGATTACTGGCGTTAGATCAATTGATGACTGAAATCTTGCAACTTATTCTGAATTGAAGAAGGGGTGGGTATATGACGGTCGGTTTGATTTATTATAGTTATGAATAGCGGGTAGCCGCCTTCCCAAAGCCATCTGAGTTCAAGGGGTGACCCTACTTGTTCTGTAGTTCAGCAAAAATATAGAAAAATGGAAAAAATTAAAAGTGAAATTTTTTATTTTATGAAACATTCGACTCACTCACACTCACTCACGAAAAAAATTTACTCACGCACACTCACTCACGGATTTTTTTGGTCTACTCACACTTACAATCAAGTGAGCAAAATTAGGATTCAATCACAATCACGCGTGATCACGCTCACATGCCCATCTCTAGTCCAAACCAATCAATTGAAACAAAAATTTCATTAAATTTTTGTTCAAAATACTTTTGTTTTTAAATTTTTAATTTTCAAAAAGAGAAATTTATAGAATTAATTTTCATTATTTTTCAACATATACCACAATTTATTTATATATTTTTAAATAGTATCTACATAGAAATATATAAAAGCGTAATACAATCGAAAATTTATATTTTAAAGGGTTTTATTAATAAAGGGTTTTTTCAATAAGAGCGCTACAAAAGTTTTTTTCAAGGGTTTTTCAACAGGGACGCTACAAAAGAGCGACAGGGACAGCAAACGACGCCATATTTCTTGCCGCTCTTTTGACATTTCTCTTCAGTAATGTTTGCCATTTCATGATGGAAAGATATACGAGCCAACAACGAGTCGAAATTATTAAAATTTACTACCGAAATTCGAATTCGTATATCTTTCCATCATGAAATGGCAAACCTTACTGAAGAGAAATGTCAAAAGAGCGGCAAGAAATATGGCGTCATTTGCTGTCCCTGTCACTCTACTTTTGTAGCGTCCCTGTTAAAAAACCCATTATAAATATATTATTTCGCTCAATCTTCAACTACTTTCTAATATATGATACAATTTTAATTACATTGTTTGTTTTTTATTTTGTTCCAGGTTCTTATGGCTGTAGGTATTACTGCTATACTCTGTTTGGCGCTGACACTATTTGCCATGCAGACCAAATATGATTTCACCGCCTGTGGAGGCTTCCTAATTGCCGCCCTAGTTTGCCTAATAATATTTGGGTTTGTGGCCATGTTCTGGCGTAGTTATATTGTAAAGACAATCTATGCGTCGGTGGGTGCATTATTGGCTTGCATGTTCCTTATATACGACACGCAGATAATGATGGGAGGCGATCACAAGTACAGCATCAGTCCAGAGGAATACATATTTGCAGCATTGAATTTGTACATGGATGTTATAAGAATTTTCTTGTATATCCTGCAACTGCTTGGCAACAAGAAGTAGGCCGACCAACATACATTTTTAAAAGCACGTTTTCTATGATATATCAAACGTCAATTGACATGCAGTAAGATCGGCAGAGTACTTTCGAATGCGATGGTTCCAACTGAACATTGGCTATAGCGAAAAATGCATTTATTTACCTTTGAAATACTCAATATATTTCGAACGATTTTTCAATCACATTACGCTATAACTTCCAAACCGATATATTATTATTATTAAATAGATACAGAATTGTTTTGTTATTTATATGCCTTTGGAATCATTGTGCTTTAATTAGAATCTCGTATAATTGCTGCAATCAAATTGTCAACTTTATTTCTCTATTTTTATGAATTTATGTGCATTGTCGCAAAGAAACTATCCATTAAGGTACAGCATTTGTTCTATCAAAAATCCAGTGATTGAAAATGTACATGAGGTTTCCATCTACTGCGGCGATGTATTTACAACGTTGTTGTTTTTATAGATCTTACTGTGTGTGCTAACATTTTTCAAATTTAAGTATTTGTCTGTTTTAATAAATAACATTTTTGATAAATTTTTATGTATACATACATATAGTATGTATAACGTAAATTCTGTTAAATGTATGTAATAATTTGTATACAGCTTGTTTAATGTAAAAATAAATATTGAGTCTACCACCTCTCGTAGATAAACAAGAAATAAAATAACACTTTACTTGCGGAATTGATTTACTTTATGGTGTGTAGATATTTATGGAATGTAGAGTGTATAGACTTTCTTGATTTTTTTCAATTTTTTAAATGCTTTTTTCAAAAAAGTTTTTTTTATAAAAATTTTTATTGGAAAAAAAATACTTTTTTCAAGTTCTCTTAAACTAGTGAAACAATTTAAAAATCTCAGAAATGTTTATTGGATATTAAATTACCTTTCATTCATTATAACACTTAATCATATGATTAATTTAGAACGCGAGGTATAAACAAATATATGTGACCACCTTTTTGTAGGCTCGGTTCAAAAGTTATCGGTCGATATTTTGTAAACCTATCCAATGAAACATTTTCAAACCATATCTTCGGAGTCCGGGAGTCACTTTATAGAATACAAAGTGTTGACTGCTGCGCTAAATAGCTGTTGTGTAGTGTAATTTACATACAATGCTTTTTTTCCTCCCATTAATTTCTTCCAAATATTTGTGGGAGTATTTATTTAGAATTGGGCTGATTATTAAAAAGCATTCGTTTAGTCAGTCAAAATAGGAAGAATTAATTACAGAATTGTTGATGTTGGATTGGGAATCAATTTCGTCTCCATGGTACACAGAAAAAAGCACCGTTTGCAATCCACCTAATGCAAAAATAGTAAAAATGGGATAATCCTTCTTTTCAGCCAGCTGCGTAAAAGCTACACTCTCAGAAATATATTGTCATTTCCGACAATATTGTAACAATCTTGATGTTCAAAATAGATCTCATGATCAGATTGTCAATATATTGTCGACTTTACATTCAGATTGTTAATATTTAAAATGTCATGAGATTGTTGGTGATAACAATCGAAATTGTCATTTTTAAAAACAATTTAATTAACAGCTTAAAAGTGTAATTGTAAAATCCAAAATATTGTACAGTCATAATTTATTATTTAATTTATGTACATAGATTGAATATCACTAAGCCAAACCCGTGTGTACGGCAATGGCTTATTAAAAAGATACATCTTCTGGTTGTTGTCAAAGAAATGTTGCGACAGATGAAATCTTGCAGATGCAATTCATTTAGGTAAAGTTTAACGTCTTGAGGCTTCTGGTTGTTGAATCGCTCTGCAAAACACTATTATTAATAAATAATATTAATTCTAAAAATATTTCTCACTTTTTTTGATCTTTAAAAATTTATAAACATGTTCAAAATAATTAATTGACAACTATGCCGATGCCAGAATACGGAGGTGCCACACATTCACATTTTTTTAAAATGACAATCTCATATTGTTAAAATGTAACAATATAATTCGGAGAGTGTATGCATATTTGAATTAACAGCCAATTTAATTTTTATTTTTAGAAAAAATGAGGATTGACTAATATTATTGTGTAAACATTGTGTATTGTGTAGATTTTTTAAAGTGGGCGTAGTACCTCCCATACAACCAAAAATTATTGAAATTGTTAATATTAATATAAATTGTCGGTCGCTGAAATGTGAATAACTCCGAAAAGTAAAAAAAGTAACTATTTCGTTAGTATTTTGAAAATCTTAATATCGTCGTTGTAGAACTAAAAGTCATTAACTACATTTTTATGAAAATTGGAAATTTCAACTTTGTTAGTATTTATTTCGAAAATTAAATGATACTTTTTTAATGTTTAAATGGCAATTGATAGATTCACATTTTCTTATCATTGGGTACAAATATTGAGATCATCGATCAGAAATTGAGAGATATATAAAGAATTTTGTAAATGAATAATTGGAATTTTGAAAATGTAGTTGGTGACTTTTAGTTCTACAACGTCGATATGTCTAAATAACAATTTTACCGGAGCGTGGCCGGAACGTTTATGTTTTCATCTTTGTAAATGAAAAATAGTTTTAAAAAATGTGAATTTATTATTCCCAAGTATGAAAAATTTCGAAAACAATAATATTTCAAAAACTTTATAAATACCAGATTAATTAGTTCTTATGGTTTTTAAAATAAACGTTTCAAAAATTTATCACAAATTAGACAATATTTTTCTTGCAATTGTTGTGAAAAATTGTTTGAGTTTGAGAGTGTGCGAAGAAAAATTGGATACATTTTAATTAAATTTTACTGTTGAAAAAAAAACCATTTTTATTTCCAATACAAAAAATAAATAAAAATTTAGAACATTATTTTTAAAAATACCATCTTGAAATTTGGCATGAACAGTTATATTAAATCACACAAAATTTACGATTTTTTTCAGAATTTTAAAAATTGTCCTATTTTAGTACATCAAATTTGAAGTACAAGGAAGGATAATGACCATTGGCAACATGTTTCAGTTTAGAAGTTATGGCGCATAATCATACACTCTCAGAAATATATTGTCATTTCCGACAATATTGTAACAATTTCGATGTTCAAAATAGATCTCATGATCAGATTGTCAAATTATTGTCGGTTTGGCAATCAGATTATTATATTAAAACGTCATTCGATTGTTTAAGAATAACAATCGACATTGTCATTTAATAAGATAAAAAATGTCACACGAATATTTTTATAATTTTTATTAGCAAACAATTATAGTGCAGAAATTTACACTAAGAGAACATCTTTTGAAAGTCTTTAGTAGATTTGGTGGTCGTCAATAGCTTAACGCCAATGTGAAAGGCAGAGGTGGTCTTGAGCATTTGTGGATAGCAGAACAGTCGCACTTTTTGTTACTCGCATGCGTTATCCAGAAAGGGTTTACTTCCGTCCCATTTCTATCGTCAAACGTTTTCTGGTGGCTCCCATATCTACACAAAATGCACATATGTTCAACAAATATTGAATAATTAAATCGTAAAAATATAACTTACATTTTGTTTGAATTTTTAATATTTTGAAATAAATAAAAACAATAAATTGACATATTTTTGAAAGCCAGAAAACAGAGGTGCCACATAATCACTGTATAATGAAATGACAATCACATATTGTTAAAAAGTAACAATATATTTCTGAGAGTGTAGACAATTTAAAGTCAACTTTAAATTAAAAATCAACTTTTTGACAATTTATTCTATACAAAATATGTCAAAAAAGTGGAATTTATTGTTACAGTCGACTTTAAATTGTCTATGATTATGCGCCTATGACTTTAACTTTCAAACCCATTTTAAGCTATAAAATGAAACCTCAACAGGGTTTCTAACTTTTCTCGTTCAGGAAAATTATTTTTAGTGTAGAGCTATTTAAAAGCACAAACACTCAGGCATTTTGTGATAGTGTGCATTTGCCCTTCGCTGATCTATGCCCATTGGAACAGTTTCATAAAAAAAAAAATTCCAATTATGCACCTAGATGTGAATCTAGGTACCTGTAATCCACGTCATCAATGAAAAATCAACAATTTTGGTCATAAAACACGATCACCTCCATCATTAACATTTTGTGATTTCTTAAACCACAAAAATGTCTGTCTCAAAAATACATATATGCTTTTATCCGTGGTGAAATTAAAAATGCGCCTTTGTTCGCAAAATATAAATGTGCTTCTATTCGTGGGAAAGATAAAGTTATGCTTCTTCTGTTCGTGGAGAAAACGAGAATGATATTCGTTTCGTGACTAAAATAACTGAATGCTTCTTTTCGTGGATAAAATAAACTTATGCTTGTTTTAATGAAAACATTTTTTAATGTGCCGTTTTTCGTAAGCAATTTGAAACGTGTGAGTTTTCGTTAAAGGCGTCGACTTGAGGTATCGTTTTCACAGAATTTTTGTTTTGCGTTAGTTGAAAAAAATTTTAATAAATAGCAAGTTGATAAACAAATGTGTATTACAAAATTATTTTACAAGTTCAAAACATACGATTTACACCCAGAAAAAAATCATGGTAAATTAATAGTATTTCAATAGAAAAACAATAATTTATACTATTAAAATTGGTGAATAGGATGCGTACCATTTGTTCAGTAATATTGAAACTGTTAATACAATGTGTGGTTGTACCATAAATTTTATAATGTGATATTTTAATTACAATAAGAAAGACCTATCCGAATTTAATGATACGTATTATTAATTTTATGGTATAGTCGAATTACATTTTCCTAATAATTTATTAAACAAAAATGTATTTTAGTTAATTTATTGTATGCAAAAGGTTATAACACATATAATGTTTGCTTTGGTTTCCAATAATTGATTGTAGTACTTGAGTCTGCAGTTATTTTCGAGTCCATTGCCATAATAGAAGTTAGATGCATTATTTATTTTCTGTAATATATATAATTTATTTACATTAAATACATTGAGTCCTTACCAATGTCGCGTTTAATAATGTGGATTATTACAAAAAAATACATGCGACCATTTTGAGTAAACACGCAGAATGACGTACAAAACGAACATGTTTGTATTCGTTTTATGCTTTTTTACACCACGTTTATTATTATAGGAGGAAACCATTAAAACAACGGTATTTATTCTATTTAAAATAATAATCTTGAAATATTTAAATGTGTGGTACTTAATTTTTCAAATACTATTGAATTAATTAGAAAACTTTTGATTTAAAAAGAAAAAACTATTATTACATGAACCATAAAATCAATGGTCGTACCATAAAGCACTTAATGGTACATTTTCTTCTGAGTGTAAATAATAAAAATATTTTTAGCAGAAAGTTTAGTAGAGAAAACTAGTATCAAAACGATAGTATCGCTTTAAAGTTACGCGAAGCAAGAATCTGCAATCGAGACGTTATTGTTCACAACTCTCGTTGAAACGTTTGACGAAATATCGACTTACGCGATTCCACTCCTGCACCCAGAGAAAAATACTATATAAATAATAGTTTTTTACTATTAAAAATAGTCAATAGGATAAATTATTATTTTAATCGGAAAATACCATTAAATATAGAAAATACCATGACATTGCCATCGAGTTCATATGAAAAGATTTATTTTTTGTATACTATTAAATCAATAATTATCCTATTGACCAATTTTAATGAGATTTGAGGACATTTTTTCTGGGTTTGTATCGCCAAACTAGTATTACTATTATATTGTTAAAAGTACAATATTTTTTTGGGTGTAGTAATATTAATTTATAGATAATAAACAACTTCTTGTATAAAACCGAGTATAAATTCAAACAGTGTTTTAATAGTTTATTCAATCTTCGGAAGCAGAGGATTGCCACAGTTGATGATAATCTTTTCGAAATCGCGCATTTTAAGGTTGTTTTTAAATTTAATTCTACATTCTCCTCTTTTTTATAAACATGAATCTTTTGTTACATTTTGTTAAATTTTGAGCAATGAATGTCCCGCCGAAAGTGTGTTTTAAATTCGGAATTTCCAAATAAATATCCATTTATGGTTCAAAAAAGATAAATTTTGAATTTAATAGACAAACATTAGGTCATACTTTGTCGATTTTATATATATCTTTCTTTTTACCAAATAAGAGTTGGTAGCCTTGTTTATTATATTATTTTTCGCATTTCGTGTGCATATTTAGTGTTTTTACATGCTTTTTCGAGGTTTTACGTGTTATAGTGCATGTCTGTAAATTTAGTTGCGTGTCACCTTTTGGCGTGTCCGTGCGGTCAATATCAGACATCTCTAATTAAAAGTTTAATTCATTAAACATTTTTGTAAAAAAAAAAAAATCAAAATGCATAATTTATTTAAATACAATTTAAACAGAATTAAATTAATTAATTATAGCAAAAAATTCCAAAGAACCTTTCAAAAAACCGTAAGTAGATGGCTAGAAGAGAAATGCAAGAAGAGCAGGAATCGATTTTTTGTAATATCAAATACCAATTAATATAATGAACAAAAAATATAATGAATAAAAATCTGATCAAACGTGATTTTGATGAACAAAAAACAAAATTAATAAAATCCTTTTTTTTTAATTTATTTATTATGCACATCTCTAATTCATACAAAATAAAAACAAAAAAACATGTTTAACATTTTTCACCTTATTCTACATATAGAATATATGCTACTGTTTGAGATTTTTATAATCTATGAAATAACTAAAAAATATATATAGTTTCCATACAGTAATTAAACCAAATCATTATTTTTTTTTATTTCAATTAATTTTATTTTTTAATATTTTAAATATTTATTTTAACCATATGCTAATAATTTGGCTGATTATTTTCGTTAATATTATACAGCAGCGTGTATGTTTTTATTTATATAGCTAAATATATAATCACAAAACATGACGCCTTCCCTGGATATAAAAACTATAAAAAGAACAATAATAATTAACAAGAAATCACAAAAAATGAATATTACAAAGGAAAGCGAATTAATTGTTCATTATTAAATATTTATTAATAAGTTAATTAATTTCATTAATGTTTAATACTACCTTTAAGTCTATTTATTTCTAATTAAATTTTAGGAATTTTTTAACATTCTATAATTTGTTTTAATTCTTGCATTAATTAAGTCAAAATCGAGTCGGATTTATAGTTTTCAAGTATATAAATAAATATATTTGATAATTGTTCCAGAAGCATGAACTGATTTTCCTCTAGCCTAGTCCTCCGTGAATGGATACGGATGTTCCGACGTCTCGCTGCTGTTTCGGCGACGACTCTCTAAGTTTTTGGTTGCCTGTTCGAGGGTTTCCTTATAAAATATCTTGTTTTCTTCGCTGGGCAGTGAATATTTGGATTCATCATGATGCCACAAGCCCAACACGATGTTGAAGGCCGAGGCGTCGTAAGCATGACAGCCGGAGTAGCGATAAAGTGGCTTTTTGTTGTATTTGCAGCCATTCGATTGAGCTCCTGTAAAAATTACAAACAAATTATTAATTAATAAATTTTATTGAATTGTATGAAGTTAAATAATATCATTTTTTTATTGCAGTAATTATTGTATCATTCACTATTCTGAGTATGGGCTAATGTCACGTGGGTTATTCGTTTAAATGCGAATCATCCCGTAGTGTAGTGCTGCATATATATAGCAAACAATCCGCGCATGTTACAAGAACAGGCGTCATAGTGTCTGAATACTACAAAAGATTCCTTGTCGGAGATGCTATCATGCGGCAACACAATCCAACGATGCTGTCATTCAGTCTTGAATATCCTTCGTTGACGGTAAAGTTCAAATATATAAAGTAAAATTTTAAAAATGAACAGTAACATATACATGGGCGATACGGTAAATGTTGAAAGTCAGGGTGTTCCTAATGTAATGGTCGATGATTCCCAAGGCTATACTGAACCAGAAAAAGGTAACTGAACACGTAATATCGGAAAGTGAAACTCATTCTTCTCCTGAAAAAAATTGTGCAGTGATTGGTAAAATGACCTCTTATGTAGAATGTGCTCTACACGTTTAAATTGGAATTGTGGTCATATATATTATGTGTTCTCAAGGCATAACAGTATAACTCATTTTTTCCTCATTTTAGGAGAGTTTTTTAAAGGCGGCTACTTCTGTCGTTATTCCATGTATTAAATGGTGCCAAATAGAGATGTGTCTATTAGGCTTTGGACTAATAACTTATGAACAAAAAAAGATATTGGCACCGAAAGTGGATACGATATTAAAAAAAAATACGAAGAACATGTAATAACAGCATAAGTCGAGTTATGTTGTTATGCCTTGAGAAAACAGATATGTTATTTAATTTAACTCTTCGATTAGTAGCAATCACGGTTTCCTAAAGTGAGTTTAATGTGGGTTTAATATTTTCATGTGGCAATAGATTTCTATGTTTTCAAATTTAGCAAAGGTCATACCCTAAAATTACACTAATGGATAAAGAAATCAATGTGGAGAATTTTAGAGACCTTAATATTAGTGATTTGGTTAAATTAAATTGAAATAACATCATCGAAATACAATACATTAAAAATGTGAGTATTTCATCGGTTAGGAAATTAAAATATTGTTTCAGGAATCAATCAAGAAGCAAAATCGGGTCAAAAATACAGAAGCAGTGATTGTTATATTTGTATTTGAATTTCTGTACACACAGCTGAACCAAATACAAAATCCCCAAATATTAAATTATGAAATACACAAAAATACTCAAACTATAAAACAATCTTAATTTTTCGTAACCAGAAATACAATCGAAATTTCTGAATATGTTTGTTAAATTTTCTTTATTTTCGAAGTAAAGTAAGAAAAAAAGACCAGCCGTATCACACATATATGGTATGCCGCCTCATGCTACAGAATATGAGGTCTGGGTGTCGATTCTGGATCTGCGTTATCGTGAAGTGATAATTATACTTTTCACTTATCATTTCATTGAACATTTCCATTTATGTTCACTTTACTCAGGTCAAATGCGATTCTGGTTCATCGTGTGAAAACTTTAAAAAAAAAATCTTTTTCTATCGTTATTTAAATCTATCTTTCCTGTTAACAAAAAAATGTGTGTATTTATTAAAACAAAACTGGATTTTGTGTTTGGGTATTTTGAATTTTAATTTTTTGAGGGTTTAAAACACACTTTTTTAATGACATATTTTCCATTGTATTACCCATGTAATATGTTGTATATCATGTTCCGTAAACGGCTGCCATAAATGGTGCCCTCAAATATGTACGTATACGAAACGTTTTTGTGCATTTTGGTGTTTGCAGAGATAAAACCTTTATGGAAATCGATAACCGTTTAAAACAGTTTCAGAAACCGTTTTCTTACAGAGAATCCAATAATTGGACGATAAAAATATTCTTCCGTTCACTGAAAATAAATTATGCTACTACTACCAGCGGTTGGAACTCATCTTCATCGATTTCAATGAAATTTGCAACTATAAAGGGTATCGAGACTTGCATTGATCAACTTTTGTTTTATTTTTTCGCCCACTACTTCCAGAGATACAATGGTTCAAATTTACAAAAAATGGTCCAAAAATCACTTTTATATGGTTGTTCATATTTTAATATCTCTTAAAGTTGAAATACCTGAAAAATTATTGCAAATTTGAATTTTGAAAAAAATATATTTTTTTTTAATACAAAAAATATGTAAAAATTTTAAAAATTAATTTTTAAAATATGATGCCGTCAAAATACCATCTTGAAATTTTGCATGAACATTTATAATAAATTGACGAAAACTTAGAAATTTTTTCAGAAAAAAGGGTCCTTTTTAAGGACATCAATTTTGAAGTGGAAGGATAATGACCACGGACCACATGTTCTCGTTTAGAAGTCACAACTTAATTTTTCTGAAAGCCTGTTCTATTAACTTTAAAACGAGCCATCAATGGAGTTTCTAGCATTTCTAGTTTAAGAGATATTTAAATATAAACAACCATACAAAAGTGATTTTTGGCCCATTTTTTGTAACTTTGAGCCACTTTATCTCTGGAAGTAGTGGGTGAAAGAAAGAAAAAAAAATGGTCAGTACATATCTGGATACCCTTTATCAGTTGCCCAATATTTATTGAAATCCAAAAGGTAAAATCTCAAATTTGACTTTTCTTGGTCGATTCGGCATTCCACACCATATAATACCTACATTTTTGAGATATATATGTATTATAATTTTTTTTATAACTACTCTAAATATAGATCACAATGTTATGTATGCCATTGAGCCGCATGGACCACAATTTGATATACCGGATGTAGTTTTACGTCGAGCATTCGTGAGAAAATTATATACAGTGTTGTTGGTAAGTAATACCTTGATTAAATACTTGAAAGCCTCTTATACCTTGTTTCTCTCTACAGTTTCAGACAGTATTTCTTATACCTGTCATAGAAATATTTGTACTTTGCACAGACGAACCGATCGATATGAATATATACTTCACTTTGTATCTGCTCAAGATTATACTATACTCACTGATGTACGTCTTTAGCGACTTTCGCCGGCACGCACCGATGAATACCTTGGCCTTTGTGTTTGTAACAATTCTGCACTCTCTTGGCGAGGGTATTTATGCCACCAATGCAGGCGGCCAGTCGGTACGTCACATATGTTTCCTAATATATCCTCCGTTCTGAGTTAATATTGAGATTTTGTTTTTCTAGGCACTACTCTCCCCAATCTTAGTGATCGTGCAGCTGCTTGTGCTTATTGCGTACAGCCAACAGCATCGTTATAAATTCTGCAATTTCAATGCAATTCTTCTAATGATCCTAATTGTGATAATAGTTCTATTAACAACCGAATTGCTGATGCCAGGATATTTGATTAACGTGAGCGTCAGCTGTTCTTTTATCGCATGCTACATTGTTTATGATACCCAGCTAATGTTAACCGGACATCATGGTTACAATTTAAACCCGGAAGAATATCTATTCGCAGCGACTAATATCTACGTCGACTTTCCTAACCTACTTTGGCGCTTCTTTAGATACCTCTTCATAGACGGATTCCTGAGAGTTTATCGCTTCTTTAGACACTGTTGCTTCTCAGATGTCTGTTAAACTAGTCCTATTCAAAACTAGCCGATTTTATAAACAAAAATTAAAAAAAAATCTTGTTGATGCCGCTTAAATTTAAATCATATTCATATAATATAAAAACTACATTAATTTTCAGTTGAACCAATATCGACAAAAGCCGAAGGCAGTCATAATTTTTGTTAGCCCACAATGTTAAAGAATTTTGTTTCAGAACAAACACTATAATGGGACTAATTTGACAAATTTGTTATTACTATTAAAAGCGTTTTATGGTTATTAAATATTAATTACACATCAATTACTATTGAATACATTTAAATAAAAAGTTAATTGATTGTTTAAGACATCATTTAATACATTATCCTTAAAACGTACTTCATACGTAAATAATTTATTCAAAAGTACAAAAATAAAATTTTGAATTACCGCGTTATTTGTACAATTCGTCGGTGATACTGCGAAACCGCCTAACTGCATATGAAAATTACTCCTAAGTTTGTGTTATAATCGGATTTTTAATGTTATGTTGATCGGATAAATTAGATAAATGCGACTATAAGTTATGACATACTTAATTTTGTATGAAGTTAAGTGCAGAATTGAGACTGCAAATAGTTTTATCTCTTCTGTAAAATTCATTTTATAAGTGGTATTCGAAAATGTAGATAGGCGGTTTTGCAGTATCACCGACGAATTAATTGTTTGGCATCTTATATAAGGTATAATGGTAATTATGGAAAATATTAGTAGATAATCACATTTCGTTGCAACTTTATAATTATTGAGATTTTTATATGTGGGCGGTATTTCCCAATAACAACGATATCAATTAAAACTCGTTTTATATTTGCATTATGTATAAACGAAAACCTTTTAAAAAGTTCCTATCTCATCTATATTATAAATATTTTCATAGAAAAATAGTTGGTATATTAAAAATATTGAATAAACGTTCGATTTAATGAACATAGAAAAGATTAGAAATACCTTTATCCAATTATAGAACTTTTGTAACACAATACTGTGATATGTAGTCATACATTCTGATAATGGAACATAAATTTAGTTCCAAAGCGGTGGCTAAGAACATGTGTGGGGCAATGGATTAATATGTCACAATGCTGTGATATATAAGTCATACATTCTGATAATGGAACATATACGATAATGGGTGGAGTTCACTTTGTTGTTAAGACGTGACAAAATAGTGGCACATTATAAAATGTATTATATTCCATATATGTTGCATGTATATAATGAAGAACCTAATAGGAACAAGTTTATAAATAATATAGCTAATTATCTTTAAAATGGTATAAAAGTATATTATTATACACAAAATATTTATTACTACATATGTCCATGGAACGTTGGGTTGTAAAATATAAGCTTTAACCCAAAAAATTGAACCGTTTGTTAAATTCGAGTTGTAGTTTGACGAAAAATCTGTTCGTAAAAACTTATATTATTATGCCATAGCATATTTTTGACATTATGTGCAGTTTTATTACACGACAAACCTACGCAGTACCGTTAATGGTACAGCGTAGGATCTTTATTATTTTTTTTTAATCCACACAAGTACCACATTTAAAATTACAGTTCAAGTTCCAAATAGGTGAACCGACACTTTTATGTATCGAAATTTGAAGCAACTAAGCCTCGCCATCGCTGTAGCCGCGGTAGCTCAGTGGTTAGTGCGTTGGACTGCGAGCCGAAAGGTCCCCGGTTCAAGCCTGGACTGGGGCTAACAAAAACATCGTTTCATAGAAACATTTTTCTATACCGCGCTACCTCTCGGCAGTAAATGGCAAACCTACGAGAGTAAAACATTGCCTATGAAAAGCTCTCACCCGCCGTTCGGATTCGGCAATAAACTGTCGGCCTAAGTTCTTAAGGCTTAAATACACGATAGAGAAATAAGCTAGAGATAGAGAAAAATATCTACCATAGAGCTCAATACCATGGAGCTCTAGGTAGTGTTTCCACAACTCTCTGAGATTTTTTGCTCTACTTTGCTCTATCTCTAGCTATTTTCTCTATCGTGTAAACTCGCCCTTACAGGACTGTAGTGCCAAACTATTATTATTAAGCCTCGCCTCAGGGCTTTTTGATTGGCAATTGGGTGACAATTAAGCATATTTCGCATGATTTAGAACAAACACTTTAATGGCAATTGTGTGGCTTCCACTTAAATTGTCACAAAGTGGTTACATGGGATTTGCAAACATCATTCAAATTAAAGCAAAGATTTATTTTAACAAAACAAGCAGTAACGAAAGTTAGGTCACATGGAGAAATTTTGAAATGGGGAAATTGTGATAGTTGGAGTGATAAAGTTAGTAAGAATTCCGAATTACGATTTTTTTTAGGGAACCACTAGTCGGTTCGCGGGAAAACGTTATTTTTATTAATTTTAGCATAAAGTCAATATATATTTGACCAAAAATTTTACTTAAGCCCGTAAAAGTAAAATTCATCTGTAGATGTCATTTTTATATGAGGTATTTGAACAGTGTGGTCGGTTCACAGGTCACAATGAACCGATCATTCCATTTTTTTTTTTTTGAGACAGCGTAGATATATATAAGTAACCTAAATTAAGAGTTTTTTTGAAACTGTGTTTAATTTAAACTGTGATTTCAACAGACGGACATCTCTAAATCGACTCTGTAGGTCTGGTGATCAAGAATATATCGACGTCTCTTACGAAAACATCCATGTTTAAAATTTGTGTATGAAAATTTCAATACAAAAATCTGAAACGTGCTTGTTTTCGTAAGAGGCGTCGATATATACTTTTCCATACCGGATATGCTTTATTCTGAGTGTTACAAACGACGTACCAAACTGAATATACCCTTTCATTCTAAGTGTAGGGAATAAAAATAGTCAATCATTTACACCGTGTCCAATATATTCTCATACACTTTCAGTAATTAACATAGAATTAAATGTCAAAAATTAGACAAAGTTTTTAATGTCAAAATTTATTCGCCGAAAATTTGGCAATCATTTCTTAAAATATAGACATTGTGTAAAATTGTGTTAATTAGCAATCAACGATGAAAGAATTTCGGGCAATCGTAATAAACCTATTTATAAAAGGAAAAAATGCAGGCAGCATTTTGAAGGAGTTAAAAAGGCATGGTGTAAAACGTGATTTTATATACAAAACCATACGAAGATATAAGGAGACCTCTTCTATTAATGACCGTAAAATCCGATCTGGTCGAAATTGTTCGGTAAGAACTAAATCTGTGATCAAGATTGTCAAAGAGAGAATTAGACGAAATCCTCAACGAACAATAAGAACTCTGGCTTCTGACCTAAATATTTCAAGAGGAACTCCCCATAACATTCTTAAATTAGACCTAGGATGCAAAGCTTACAAGAAACGCAAAGTTCATGGAGTTTCCGCAGCATCCATGATAAAACGACGGGAAAGAGTGTCTCACATTATTTCTTGGCACGGTGGTGACGAGTTTATTTTCTCTGATGAGAATCTTTTTGTCTTGGAGCAGTCGCACAATGCTCAAAATGATCGAGTTTGGTCTGTTTCGATCACAGATATTCCTGCTCACCAAAAACATGTTTCAAGATTTCAAAATGACGTTTCTGTGATGGTATGGGGAGTCATTTGCAAACGAGTAAAACTTCCGTTAGCTTTTATCAATAAAGGAGTCAAACTTCAATTATAAAACTGAAGTTTTGGAGAAGATTATTTTGCCTAATCTCAACATTTTGTACGGAGATGAGTACTATGTTTTGCAACAGACGGTGCTCCTGCACATACAGCTAAAATCAAGACTGGTTAAAAAGAAATTTGATAGATTTTCTTGGTAAAGATGAATGGCCTCCTAGCTCTCCGGATTTGAATCCATTAGATTTTTTTGTTTGGTCATACATAATGCCAAATTTGGATAAATGTGTGGAAGTTATTAAACGAATATGGAATGAATTGCCAATGGATGCCGTTCGTGCTGCCTGCAACGGATTTGAAATACGATTGAAGCTGATGAAGAAATTTAAAGGATCTGTGATTCCAAAACAGTTTTTATAAATAATATCAATAAATATAGTTTTACTTCCTAATAAAAATAAATATTATACAATGAACGATTAGCGAGTTATAAACATTTAAAAGTGTATGAGAATATATTGGACGCGGTGTATTGTATTTTATACTTTGAATTTGTATCTTTAAAATTATTTTATTAATATATCGCTTACAACTTTACTCATCGGTTTACTCTTTGGTGGTATTTTTAATTTAGCACGTAATTTTATTGTTTCGCCTTAAGGCCTTTTAATTACATTGTAGTCAATGCACACAGTTAAATAACATTCCCAGGCTGGAATTGCTAATGGAAATTCATAATTAACTAATTGCTTCGATGTAATCTATATTTCAATAAAAATACAAAGAATTTGCAATCAATTTAATACTGGTGGGTCGACAGATTGTTAATATACAAAACTACTTATAATGCGGTTAACGTACAAACAGATATTTAATATTATTTAAATTTGATATGTGCACAGTTTTTTATGACACAATCCACTGTGACGACCATGCTTCAATAGTTCATTTTCTATTTCGTATCAATTACTTTGTCATCAACATACGGAAAGGTAGTAAAGAAACAACATTTTAATAACTAGTGACTGACTAATATGCAACGTGACAATACAGGCCATTTCACATATTGCTAATAACAATTTTTTGTTTAAAGATGTGAATGTTGCAAATACATTTTATGCACGTACATTAAATTGAATGATATGTTTAAACTTTGGCTCAATATAATTGTCTCACCAACTTATAAACTTATTTAATCAAGTGTCTTAATAAGGAAATTAACACTTGACGTGTAAAATATGTATATAGTGAAAAATACGTTGTTTTTAGAAGTTATCTTCTTAAGAGTACGGGAAAATACATGATTTGGTCGTTAGTTTTTCGATAAAAAAAGTTTAAGACTTTTCAGCAGGGCTGGGCTTTCCACTCCACTCCGAAAAAATCCGGATGGATTTTATACACTTAAAAAATCCATGGTTTTTTGACTTTTTTGGATTTTTGTGCATTTTTCGAATTATAACTTAGGAAATATATTTGTGGTTTTCAGAGTACGATTTATTTTTTTGAAAATTTAAGAATTTGATTGAACCACCAAATCTAAAAAAAAATATTAGGACCACTGCTGGACGAAATCTCTGAAGAAGTTGATAATGAAATGATTCATATATTATATTAACCAACATAGCCCACATACTTATTATCCAAATTAGGCCTTTATGCAGATCTAAATAATTTAATGATTTAAATAGCTAGATGTAGTCTCCGAAACTATGAATTTAATTCAAGCAAATTCTAAGCCATTTTTAATGCGGTAGTCATTGATTAAATCTATTATGTTCTGAAGAGTTGTTCTGTTTTAAAGAAGACTTTCAAGGAAGATTTTTGTGTGACTTAGATTGTTTCATTTTTTCGCCCATATGACTTATTCAGTATATTGAAGAAAACGGCTTTCAGATCCAAGACGATGAATTTTTTTCACAAAGTATGTTTTAACCAAAGGTTATACAGTAGTTCTCGTCAGCGAAAAAGTGAGAAGAAATAACTTAAAAAATCGTATTGAAATTATATTATTTATAAAATATAATTTCGGTTTTTGTATAAAATTTATTTTTTTTCCCTATATTTCTAATAATTTAACATTGTTTATATGGTGCTACGTTATGTTCAAATTTTGATATTGGGGTAAAGTGGGAAACGTAATTTAAACAAAGTTTGTTCTTATTTTAGTAAAAAAAATTGTGTTATATGAATTATTTAATTGATTTCACCAAGAAAAAAAAAATAATTTAAAATTTCGTGACCACAAACTAATGAAAAGAAACATTTTGAATCTTGCAAAATTTAACTTTTTAAATATTAAATAAAAGATCGAACACAAATATCTTAAACTGCATATTAATTATCAAAACGAATAGTATTTGAACAATAAGGGCCGTTAAATATTATTATAAGGGCAGAGTTAAATAATAATTTCCACTTTAACCGACAGTTTGGAGCAAAATTCGATTTCACAATCAGTTGTTATATCTGTTTGTCATTTAAATTTTCTTTAACCGGCAGTTTTGATTAACCGATAGAACATGTTTCCGATATATTTATAACCGACAGATTTTGACAATCCATTGAAAAAATTATAATGAAATTTGTGCATAAAATTATTCCCGAAATACCAAAATGCATTGTCGCAAAATATCATAAGATAAATGACGAGAAACAAATTCACAAATTCATGAAATTTTAAATTTGAAAATTTAAATTTGAATTAATTTATTAATGTCAATTAATTGACATGTTTTGACAGAAAATCTGTTACAATATCAGTCTAACCGAATGTTAAATAATTTGTGTTGGTGAAAACGAAAATATTTAACGGAAACTTTATTCTGAAAGTTAGGCTATCTGCCAGTTAACAAACGTACAGATAAATTTTAACGTAACCGAACATTGTGAAAACGGCGCTAATTGTATTTAAGTAACTTATTTTCCATATTTTCAATTTCTTCAACAAAAAATAAATTATTTTACTAACAAAAAAAAAAAAAAAAAAATCCAATAACATAAAAATGTTTCAACAAGAATTAACTTAAAATAATTGCATAAATGAATTGATGTTGACGAGGCAATTCAAATAAAATAAACATATCGTACTGGTGTGAAGATAGCGCATTGCGGCGAATTGGAGTTATCCCACAATTTGTGAAGTTAGCGCACAATTTGAATTCGCCGCATTTTTTTTTTTTTTTATATTATATATTAAAATCTTCTTATTTTTTACATTTCCATGTAATATAATCAATAATCTACTAAAACCGATATAAAGTCATATATTTTTATAATTACGAAAATTGCATATATTTTAAAATAATAACAAGACACTTAAAATAAAAAGAGGGCCATAAATTTTGAATGTATGTTAAATAAAATAGCTCCAGCTAATTTCAATATTAAAATATTTTATCAATACTTATACTTATCAGTACTTATCTCAACTTTAAATGTAAATATGCATTTCTTGAAAATAGAAAAAAACGCTTAAAACAAAAAACCCCATCGCAATTTTTGGATATGTTAAAGATTATGGTCCAATCTAACTTTTATTTTGAAAAATCGTACCAGCCCACAAAAAAATCAGGATAGGTCATGGTGAAAAATGCATTTAAATATGAGACATTTTTCAGATTCTATATGGAAAAAATGCATTATTTAAAAATTAAAAAAAAACGCTTAAAACAAAAAACCCCCATCGCAATTTTTGGATATGTTAAAGCTTATGGTCCAATCTAACTTTTATTTCGAAAAATCGTACCAGCCCACAAAAAAATCAGGATAGGTCATGGTGAAAAATGCATTTAAATATGAGGCATTTTTCAGATTCAATATGGAAAAAAATCATTTCTTGAAACTTGAAAAAAAACGCTTAAAACAAAAAACCCCATCGCAATTTTTGGATATGTTAAAGGTTATGGTCCAATCTATCTTTTATTTTGAAAAATCGTACCAGCCCACAAAAAAATCAGGATAGGTCATGGTGAAAAATGCATTTAAATATGAGCCATTTTTCAGATTCAATTTTTAGGAAAAAAACATTTCCTAAAAATTAAAAAAATCGCTTAAAACAAAAAACCCCATCGCAATTTTTGGATATGTTAAAGATTATGGTCCAATCTATCTTTTATTTTGAAAAATCGTACCAGCCCACAAAAAAATCAGGATAGGTCATGGAGAAAAATGCATTTGAATATGGACCGTTTTTCAGATTCTATATTGAAAAAAATCATTTTTTAAAAATTAAAAAAACGCTTAAAACAAAAAAACCCATCGCAATTTTTGGATATGTTAAAGATTATGGTCCAATCTAACTTTTATTTCGAAAAATTGTACCAGCCCACAATAAAATCAGGATAGGTCATTGTGAAAAATGCATTTGAATATGGACCGTTTTTCAGATTCAATATGGAAAAAAATCATTTCTTGAAACTTGAAAAAAACGCTTAAAACAAAAAACCCCATCGCAATTTCTGGATATGTTAAAGCTTATGGTCCAATCTAACTTTTATTTTGAAAAATCGTACCAGCCCACTAAAAAATCAGGATAGATCATGGTGAAAAATGCATTTAAATATGAGACATTTTTCAGATTCAATATGGAAAAAAATCATTTCTTGAAACTTGAAAAAAACGCTTAAAACAAAAAACCCCATAGCAATTTTTGGATATGTTAAAGCTTATGGTCCAATCTAACTTTTATTTTGAAAAATCGTACCAGCCCACAAAAAAATCAGGATAGGTCATGGTGAAAAATGCATTTAAATATGAGACATTTTTCAGATTCTATATGGAAAAAATGCATTATTTAAAAATTAAAAAAAAACGCTTAAAACAAAAAACCCCATCACAATTTTTGGATATGTTAAAGATTATGGTCCAATCTATCTTTTATTTTGAAAAATCGTACCAGCCCACAATAAAATCAGGATAGGTCATTGTGAAAAATGCATTTGAATATGGACCGTTTTTCAGATTCAATATGGAAAAAAATCATTTCTTGAAACTTGAAAAAAACGCTTAAAACAAAAAACCCCATCGCAATTTCTGGATATGTTAAAGCTTATGGTCCAATCTAACTTTTATTTTGAAAAATCGTACCAGCCCACTAAAAAATCAGGATAGATCATGGTGAAAAATGCATTTAAATATGAGACATTTTTCAGATTCAATATGGAAAAAAATCATTTCTTGAAACTTGAAAAAAACGCTTAAAACAAAAAACCCCATAGCAATTTTTGGATATGCTAAAGATTATGGTCCAATCTATCTTTTATTTTGAAAAATCGTACCAGCCCACAAAAAAATCAATATGGACCGTTTTTCAGATTCTATATTGAAAAAAATCATTTTTTAAAAATTAAAAAAAACGCTTAAAACAAAAAACCCCATCGCAATTTTTGGATATGTTAAAGCTTATGGTCCAATCTAACTTTTATTTTGAAAAATCGTACCAGCCCACAAAAAAATCAGGATAGGTCATGGTGAAAAATGCATTTAAATATGAGACATTTTTCAGATTCTATATGGAAAAAATGCATTATTTAAAAATTAAAAAAAACGCTTAAACCAAAAAACCCCATCACAATTTATGGATATGTTAAAGCTTATGGTCCAATCTAACTTTTATTTCGAAAAATCGTACCAGCCCACAAAAAAATCAGGATAGGTCATGTTGAAAAATGCATTTAAATATGAGACATTTTTCAGATTCAATATGGAAAAAAATAATTTCTTGAAACTTGAAAAAAACGCTTAAAACAAAAAACCCCATCGCAATTTTTGGATATGTTAAAGATTATGGTCCAATCTATCTTTTATTTTGAAAAATCGTACCAGCCCACAAAAAAATCAGGATAGGTCATGGAGAAAAATGCATTTGAATATGGACCGTTTTTCAGATTCTATATTGAAAAAAATCATTTTTTAAAAATTAAAAAAAACGCTTAAAACAAAAAACCCCATCGCAATTTTTGGATATTTTAAAGATTATGGTCTAATATAACTTTTATTTCGAAATATCGTAACAGCCCACAAAAAAATCAGGATAGGTCATGCTGAAAAATGCATTTAAATATGAGACATTTTTCAGATTCAATATGGAAAAAAATCATTTCTTGAAACTTGAAAAAAACGATTAAAACAAAAAACCCCATCGCAATTTTTGGATATGTTAAAGATTATGGTCCAATCTAACTTTTATTTTGAAAAATCGTACCAGCCCACAAAAAAATCAGGATAGGTCATGGTGAAAAATGCATTTAAATATGAGCCATTTTTCAGATTCTATATGGAAAAAATGCATTTTTTAAAAATTAAAAAACACGCTTAAAACAAAAAACCCCATCGAAATTTTTGGATATGTTAAAGATTATCGTCCAATATAACTTTTATTTCGAAATATCGTAACAGCCCACAAAAAAATCAGGATAGGTCATGGTGAAAAATGCATTTAAATATGAGCCATTTTTCAGATTCTATATGGAAAAAAATCATTTCTTGAAACTTGAAAAAAAACGCTTAAAACAAAAAACCCCATCGCAATTTCTGGATATGTTAAAGCTTATGGTCCAATCTAACTTTTATTTTGAAAAATCGTACCAGCCCACAAAAAAAATCAGTATAGGTCATGGTGAAAAATGCATTTAAATATGAGACATTTTTCAGATTCAATATGGAAAAAAATCATTTCTTGAAACTTGAAAAAAACGCTTAAAACAAAAAACCCCATCGCAATTTCTGGATATGTTAAAGCTTATGGTCCAATCTAACTTTTATTTTGAAAAATCGTACCAGCCCACAAAAAAATCAGGATAGGTCATGAAAAATGCATTTAAATACCAGCCATTTTTCAGATTCCATAAGGAAAAAATGCATTTTTTAAAATAAAAAAAACGCTTGAAATGTATATCCCCATCGCAATTTTTGGGTATTTGGAAAATTACAGGCTAAACTAGCTTTTATTTTTAAAAATTTTACTAGCCCACTTTTAATATTTAATGGGTCCATGATAAATATTAGTTAAAAATTTGCAATTACTCTGTGCAAAAAATTATTAATTTAATGACAAATTTACATATTATAGTTTTAGTTGTAATTTAATGACTTTTAATGGCAATTGACCATTCAACATTATTAATTTAGCTATATATTTTTTGATAGCACATATTTTTACAAGTGTCAAAAATATTAGCAAATGTCGCAACCATATATTCAAATCCTTTGTCAATATCACAACCAAAAAAATATAAGATTGGAGATGATAAGTGTCAAATATTTTAGCAAATGTCGCAACCTTTTTTCCAAATCCGTTGTCAATATCACAACCATTAAAAAATATACGTTACATTTGTATAACTTATATGATCGTGATCTAAGATGGCACTATTGGTTATTTAAAAATATAATAAACATTAGAAATTTCACTTTTAATTCAAAATTTATAAAAAATATATTATATGACCACATTTTAATTTACCTAATTCTCGTGTATTGTGCTAAAGGCTTGGTTAGTGCGTTGTACTACGAGTCGAAAGGTTGCTGGTACAAAATAAAATAAAAATGTTTTCCATACAGCGCTACCTCGCGTCAGACATGTACATACCTCTGAGCAATAATTGAATAAAAGACATTTATATTAATTGGAAGACACTATTTATTGCTGAAAAATAACATACATTTTGACCGCTGATTCGTTTGAAAGTGCAACAAGAACAAAAATGCGCATAAAGCAGCATCCAAGCTTTTGATAGAATTCTGGCGGGAAATTTTTTGTACCACAAAGAGAACTCGTTGTTGTTGCCAACTAGAGAGCTGTACTAGATACATACATGTAGTGTGGTGCCGTGCGTCTGTCCGTTGTCATGCGACTGTCTGTTGTCATGCGTCTGTCCGTTGTCATGCGTCTGTCTGTTGTCATGCGTATGTCTGTTGTCATGCGTCTATTTGTTGCCATGCGATGATACAGGAAAGCAACGAAGAGTTGTCGTTGTGAAAGTGTGTGTATACGAATCGTAATCGTTATTGTTATATTCTCTTCTTTCTGTTAGTATTCGCTTTGTAGTGTTTGAGTTTGTGTTCGCATGGTGTTCGCAAAGAAAAATGTTACTCTGCAAGATATTATTTGAGTTCTATTGACATACGGTACGTGTAGCATACGGATTTTTTTAATATGTGACGAAAACAGAAATATGCTTATACGAAATATTCCTTATATTTATTGTATATGTATATCGTATACTGTATACCAGAGATCTGCAGTAAGTGTCTTGGCTTCTAAATCTACTCGTTCATGTATTACTTTTTTATGTTTGAACTGATTCACACTCGTAAAAAAAACCATGCACTCGCATTTATTTGATTTGCTTTTGAAATAGCAAATACAACTCATATTCGCACCCACTGCTTCTAATAACTGCAAATCGGAATCGTTTCTACCGAAGGAGTTGCATGCCTCGTGTCTGGCTTGTGCATCATTTTTGTTTTTTTTTTTGCTTTTGTTTGTATTTTTGTTTTTATGCTAATGCTGAAATATTGAAATGTGCGCGGCTGACTGCGCAGACAATTGAGTGATAGGTGAGGGTTTCTACGACCAGAAGCAGTGTCGTCACTCTACCACAATTGTGGTAGAAATACCAGTTTTTTCGGAACTTTTAGATTTCTACCATTTCTACTACTACCAAAATCTACCATTTTTAAAGTTATGTAAAATTTCTAATGTTGTTTATAAAAACTATCAAACACAAAACAGAATATTGAAAGAAATAACCGTAAGTTAAAAAATTAATTCTAGGCAAACATTGAAGCTCCAATATGTGCGCTTTAGAGCCTGATTTCATGATCCTGAATTTCCATTAAAAAAATATCAACACGTTTACGTATTTAGCAAAATGCGTCTTTCAAATAAGATCGTTATAAAAATGCTGTATTTATATTGAATGTGCCTATAAGAATAAGATATAATTCATTTATTTCTAAAAAAAAAACTGTTATTTTGATATTTCACATTCAATTTTCAACCTAATTCCTGAGCTTGAACCTAACTGGAAATTATGTATTTATTGTATTGTTAAAGAAAAATATATAATTTTGAATGTTTCATTATACAATTGAAATGTTTTAAAAATATATAATGGCCATTTTTTATTCATCAAATTAGTCAAATATATATAAAGAATATATTAAAAAATCTTTATTTTACGTATTTGCAAAAATATAAAAAGCTACCATTATTTTGTGAAATCTACCACTATTTTTTGCCCACTCTACCAATAATTATAATTTTTAAGTGTCAACACTCATCAGAAGTGAGCGGAGATTGTTACGCAGAAAACAGCGGGGATTTAAGTGTTGCATTTTGAAGAAATTCCGGCCAATTTAAATCTCTATTTAAGATTTTAATTATTTTAGATTTGTTTTAACGGGCCCATTATATTGCTTATTTTTTTGAATTACTAAAATATAAAAATGTTATCATTTAAAATAATTATACTTTTTTTTTATAACATTTATACAAATTTCACTTACAAAAAAAAATATTTTTCGTTATTATTTTAAGAAGATTTTGGGATATAAAATTTGTGTCCAAAGTGATTAAAATCTCAAACTCAACTATTTTTTAAAATAATTATTTAATTCACATTTCTGCCATATTTTACTTGAGAAATGATGCAACACTGAAGGAAAGATAGAAAGACGGTGTAACAAAGTAAAACAAAACGTGACAAAAATATCATTCATGTTTGTTGAAAAGAAATTTACATAAAATTATCAAAGAAAATTTATTAGTTTTGGTGGTTACCAATCTTATATATTCTTATTCCGTTAATAAAACCATTACAAGTTGACAAAAAATGTAATGCAAATGTGTCAAGCAGTTCATTAATTGAGGTTTTTTTAATTAACATTAATTCTTATAATTCGTTCACATATAAAGAATACAATAATAATAATAATAATAATATATAAAAAAATAAAATAATATATATTATAATAATAAAAACACTAATACGTCCGTTAAAATAAACATCTGACGTGTTTTTCATGAAAAATATGTTATTTTACACAAAATGGTAAATTTACAGATTCTGCAATGTTTTGTATATAAACACAATGAAGTGTAAAAATGACGTCAAACACACACACATATGTGCAACAAGATCATTAGCTGACGCAAACGCTCTTGTCTACGCCATTTTAGAAGACTCTACAGAAAAGAAAACTTGCATATTTTAAATAAAATAAAATGCAAGGGGATTGTTGGTGAATGTGAATTTAATTTGTGTGCACTTAAAATGACATCTCCCAAGATGTACATTCATGTTTGCGGACATTCGTTAAACATTTGTGAACTTTTTTATTTTGTGTACAGAATTTTTTTCACATTTGCTGAATCCGCCCCGTTGAGATGACATAAAGTTTTCTTATAATATTTAACCATAAAAACTACGCGTTCTGTTGTGGCTTTTTTAACACTCATTATGTGAATAAATGCAGGGTTTTTTGTGTATTTTTTACACTCATAAAATTGTATTTTGACACTACAGATGTGTACTAGTTTTACATACTTTTATGTGTAAATTTTATTTTTACACATTCGTCTTAGAGTGTATGTCATATATAAGATTTCGCCAACTTTTGGTACTCCCTGCCCCACTGTGCGCAGCATAAGCCCTCGCACTACATAAACACCACACTACAACACAAAACTACAAAATAAACACCACAAACGACGCGACGCGTACGTCGTGCCAGCGTCATATCATGCAAAGCTACGATTCATGCGAATTGCAAATAACTCAAAAAGCTCAAGTGTCTCAAGAAATCTACTGTAATTGCAATTGTTTTTGATTTTATAAGCAAGCAACATGAGTACAGAGTCTCTCAGAGAAGAACACTTGCATGCTTCATGATTTTCAAGCATAAGTTTGCTACTAATTGCGTTGTTTGAATGTAACTCACACTCAGGCTTACTATTTTCGAGCGCAACTCATACTTGGAGTTGATTTTTTAGCGAGTAGCACTTTACAACTTTTGAGCCTCTACTGCAGATCTCTGCTGTATACCGTCGTTGTAGAACGAAAAGTTACCAAATACATTTTTATGAAAAACTTAATTTTCGAGTTTGTTTATTAATATTATAAAAAGTAATTGATGCATTTTTAAAGTTGAAATATAATTGATAGATTTACATTTTCTTATCATGTGGTAAAAAAATGGAGATCATCGATTCAAAATTGACAGATACATAAAGATGTTTCTAAAAAATATTTAACATTTTGAAAATGTATTTGGTGACTTTTCGTTATTTTTATTATGGCCTTGAGATTTTGAATTGTCTTGTCAACATCTCTTGTTGTATACAATTATTTTTTATTTGTTAATTCTTGTTAAAATATAATTCAATTTTTTATGTTATTGGATTTTTTTTTGTTAGTAAAATGTTGAAGAAATTGAAAATAATGAAAATAAGTAACTTAAATACAATTAGTGTTCAAATTCTATTCGTTTTCATAATTAATATGTAGTTTAAGATATTTGTCTTCGATCTTTATTTAAAATTTAAAAGATTAAGATTAACATTTCTTGCCTTGATCTTGCAAATGATCATCACTAGTTTACATATATTGCAATTCACAGAATTGTTGAAATTTAATTTCTTTGGCTTTTATGGATGAAAATTGTACAATATTCTTCTTCTTTTAAATTCAGATCATGTATCAGGTGAAGTCAAAATGTTGCTTTTCATTGGTTTGTGGTCACGAAATTTTAAAATAAATTTTTTTCTTGACGTAATCAATTAAATAATTCATATAACACAATATTTTTACTAAAATAACAACAAACATTGTTTAAATTACGTTTCCCACTTTACCCCAGTATCATAACCGAAACCGTTTCGTTATAAAAACTTAAAACCGAAACCGTAATCAAAACCGAAACGCGGAAAAAACCGAAATCGAAACCGTTATTCGTTTAGGTTTCAATCCTTGTATTAAATTGACATTCACAACGCGTCGGTAATGGACTACAACGACCCATATGACGTAATTTCCCGCCATTTTGCGAATTTTCCATTATATAATGAAAGAAGCGCTTAGTAACATGTTGTTGGAAAAGACGTTTATGATTAGTTAGTAAAATGTCGAAATATAAAATAAATTCTTAAAATTTTGTATATCTTTAAAATAATCTTTACTGCACCTAATATTAATATAAATAAATACATAAATTTAATATTTTTTTAAATGTTTTTTTATCAGTATTTTTAATTTACTCAACAAATAGTACCATCTAGTGAAAAATCACGAAACTATAAAATAATGTATTTTTGGAAATGGTTGAAACATTTGCTATTATCAACGACAACACATTAATCAAATGTAACAACCAAAAAATTTATTTCTGTGGCAATAGCAAAATGGCAAGATGTTATAACTTCGAATATTTCGAAGTTCGACAAAATTGTCGAAAATCAGTATTTCTCGATATTTTCGATAATAAATATCACTTAAAATTTTTAGAAGCGAAAAGAACTTAAATAGAAACATAAAAGAAAAAAAACATATTTATATTAAATTCCATAAATATTATATAGACTGCAATTGTTTCTACAGGTAAATTTTACAGACAGGTAAATTTTACAGATTGAACTGATGATATAATTTTAGAATTTTCCGATTAAAGACAAATTCGTGTATATTTATATTCACATTATTACAATTATTTTTTTTATTTAATTATTTTCTGAAAATATTATATAAAAATGAATAAATCAACTATATTTATACTTTTAATTATATTTACCGTAAGTTACGGCATGCCCCAAAATGGACAAACTAACGAAATAAATATAACTAAATTAGAAGATACAACATATATGTATCTAGATCCGATTGGCAACATGGATGTGATTACATCCTCATGAAGACTTGTTCTGTATTACGACCTCGATTCATATTTCATGGAGTTGTCAGAAATTCCAAAATACATAGAACTTTTAAAAGTACAATGTCTTAAATTTGATTCATTTTCTAATCAGTGCATGATGTTAATGGAATCAATGGAAAATAAATATGAAATTTTAAATAATAATAATGGAATGATCCACGTGAAAAACAGACAAAAAAGAGCATTGTTTGATTCTGTGGGATCTTTATATCACATATTATTTGGAGTTATGGATAATGATGATCGAAGAAAAATAGAAGTTGATATGAAAAATTTACTGGAAATTCAACATGATATCGACCATTTGACAAAACGTCAAACATCCTTAGTAGACTCTACTGTTAGTATATTAAAAAAAACAACAACAGATATAAACAAAGAATTTAAAAGGTTATCTGATGAAATAACAAACATGGCAAATAACACACATTTTTCGATTGAAGCTGTGGTTATGTTTACACTTTTGGAAAAGCAGTTGGATATGATGATCCAACACTGTAATGATATTCAAATATCTATTATTAAACTGATCACGAATCTAAAAGATCAAGGTTCGTATTCTGCTTTAATTAAAACGTCTACAATGATAAATGAAATTACAGACATTAAATCTAAACTCCCATTCAAATTAAAATTACCAGGTCAAGACAAAGGCAAAGAACTTGTAGAAATATTTCGCTTGATGTCGGTGACAGGAATAATAATCGAAAACCGATTAATGATTGATATTAAAATTCCATTAATGGAGTCAGAAAAATCAACTGTATACAGTGTTATTGGTATACCGTGTCACCAAGATAATATTCTTCTAATGCCAAAACTAATATTTGATATTATAGTTTTTAATCTTGGACGGAACAGTTACTTACCAATGAGTCGTGTCGAATTACTGAGCTGCAAAGAAAGCACCGAAGATAGTTTCATGTGTTATAAAAATAGGCCCTGGAAAACTATAACAGAAGGAACATGCGAGGCATCTGCACTACACCAGTCACATACAAGTAAATGTCAATTTGAACAAATGGAAGAACAAAAAATGTATATTGAATTGTACAACAAAAATACAGGGCTGTTCAAAGTATTTAATACCACAAAAATTAGTGTTTCATGTAAATTCGGAAAACACTATTGGATTACATTACCATCGCAAGGAATTATAAACTTAGAACCACAATGTACTGTACGATATGAAGGTGGCTCATTTTCGTCTGCACACAATTTTGATTCAAATACAAATATTGATATCAATACTCCATGGATAAGAACTATCCAAAAAGTACCAGATAAAGTTATCAGCACATATTGAAAAAAATAAAACTATTGACGAAATTAAGAAACACATGGAGCCATTTGTGACTGCACATATTGAAAATAAAAATGAAGTTAACGAAATAAAGTATAATCTGGAAGACATCAAAAAAACGGACATTCATTTCAAAGGATTAGAATTCCACCATCTCTATGATCATACGCCATTTATGATAGTTATTGTAATAGCTTGTATAGTATGCATAGCAATAATCTGTGTATTAAAAAAAAAATTATTTTGTTGTACGTAAATAATTCAATAAATGTAAAAATGTTAAATAAAAATTTAAATAGAATCACCAAAATTACAAAAATAAAAAAAAATATAAATCAATTTTTTAATTTAAGCTCTCATTTAAACATTCTGTATTAGTTAAACATCTAAAATGGCGCTATTGGCGCTTTAATATATATATATATATATATATATATATATATATATATATATATATATATATATATATCTTTATCAAAAAAATATATAGTATAAACTAAATTAATAATTTTGAATGGTCAATTGCCATTAAAAGTCATTAAATTACAACTAAAACTATAATCTCTAAATTTTTCATTAAATTAATAATTTTTTGCACAGAGTAATTACAAATTTTTAACTAATATTTATCATGGACCTATTATATATTAAGAGTGGGCTAGTAAAATTTTTAAAAATAAAAGCTTGTTTAGCCTGTAATTTTCCAAATACCCATAAATTGCGATGGGGATTTACATTTCAAGCGTTTTTTTTTTTAATGCATTTTTTCCTTATGGAATCTGAAAAATGGCTGGTATTTAAATGCATTTTTCACCATGACCTATCCTGTTTTTTTTGTGGGCTGGTACGATTTTTCGAAATAAAAGTTAGATTGGACCATAAGCTTTAACATATCCAAAAATTGCGATGGGGTTTTTTGTTTTAAGCGTGTTTTTTAATTTTTAAAAAATTATTTTTTTCCATATAGAATCTGAAAAACGGTCCATATTCAAATGCATTTTTCACCATGACCTATCCTGATTTTTTTGTGGGCTGGTACGATTTTTCAAAATAAAAGTTAGATTGGACCATAATCTTTAACATATCCAAAAATTGCGATGGGGTTTTTTGTTTTAAGCGTTTTTTTCAAGTTTCAAGAAATGCATTTTTTCCTTATTAAATCTGAAAAACGGTCCATATTCAAATGCATTTTTCACCATAACCTATCCTGATTTTTTTGTGGGCTGGTACGATTTTTCAAAATAAAAGTTAGATTGGACCATAGTCTTTAACATATCCAAAAATTGCGATGGGGTTTTTTGTTTTAAGCGTGTTTTTTAATTTTTAGAAAATGATTTTTTTTTCCATATAGAATCTGAAAAATGGCTCATATTTAAATGCATTTTTCACCATGACCTATCCTGATTTTTTTGTGGGCTGTTACGATATTTCGAAGTAAAAGTTATATTGGACCATAAGCATTAACATATTCAAAAATTGCGATGGGGTTTTTTGTTTTAAGCTTTTTTTCAAGTTTCAAGAAATGCATTTTTCCTTATTAAATCTGAAAAACGGTTCATATTTAAATGCATTTTTCACCATAACCTATCCTGATTTTTTTGTGGACTTGTACGATTTTTCAAAATAAAAGTTAGATTGGACCATAAGCTTTAACATATCCAGAAATTGCGATGGGGTTTTTTGTTTTAAGCGTTTTTTTCAAGTTTAAAGAAATGATTTTTTTCGTATTGAATCTGAAAAACGGTCCATATTCAAATGCATTTTTCACCATGACCTATCCAGATTTTTTTGTGGGCTGGTACGATTTTTCGAAATAAAAGTTATATTGGACCATAAGCTTTAACATATCCAAAAATTGCGATGGGGTTTTTTGTTTTAAGCGTTTTTTTTAATTTTTAAATAATGCATTTTTTCCATATAGAATCTGAAAAATGGCTCATATTTAAATGCATTTTTCACCATGACCTATCCTGATTTTTTAGTGGGCTGGTACGATTTTTCAAAATAAAAGTTAGATTGGACCAGAAGCTTTAACATATCCAGAAATTGCGATGGGGTTTTTTGTTTTAAGCGTTTTTTTCAAGTTTCAAGAAATGATTTTTTTTCCTTATTAAATCTGAAAAACGGTCCATATTCAAATGCATTTTTCACCATGACCTATCCTGATTTTTTAGTGGGCTGGTACGATTTTTCAAAATAAAAGTTAGATTGGACCGTAATCTTTAACATATCCAAAAATTGCGATGGGATTTTTTGTTTTAAGCGTTTTTTTTAATTTTTAGAAAATGATTTTTTTCCATATAGAATCTGAAAAATGGCTCATATTTAAATGCATTTTTCACCATGACCTATCCTGATTTTTTTGTGGGCTGGTACGATTTTTCGAAATAAAAGTTAGATTGGACCATAAGCTTTAACATATCCAAAAATTGCGATGGGGTTTTTTGTTTTAAGCGTTTTTTTCAAGTTTCAAGAAATGATTTTTTTTCCTTATTAAATCTGAAAAACGGTCCATATTCAAATGCATTTTTCACCATGACCTATCCTGATTTTTTAGTGGGCTGGTACGATTTTTCAAAATAAAAGTTAGATTGGACCGTAATCTTTAACATATCCAAAAATTGCGATGGGATTTTTTGTTTTAAGCGTTTTTTTTAATTTTTAGAAAATGATTTTTTTCCATATAGAATCTGAAAAATGGCTCATATTTAAATGCATTTTTCACCATGACCTATCCTGATTTTTTTGTGGGCTGGTACGATTTTTCGAAATAAAAGTTAGATTGGACCATAAGCTTTAACATATCCAAAAATTGCGATGGGGTTTTTTGTTTTAAGCGTTTTTTTCAAGTTTCAAGAAATTATTTTTTTCCATATTGAATCTGAAAAATGTCTCATATTTAAATGCATTTTTCAACATGACCTATCCTGATTTTTTTGTGGGCTGGTACGATTTTTCGAAATAAAAGTTAGATTGGACCATAAGCTTTAACATATCCAGAAATTGCGATGGGGTTTTTTGTTTTAAGCGTTTTTTTCAAGTTTAAAGAAATGATTTTTTTCGTATTGAATCTGAAAAACGGTCCATATTCAAATGCATTTTTCACCATGACCTATCCAGATTTTTTTGTGGGCTGGTACGATTTTTCGAAATAAAAGTTAGATTGGACCATAAGCTTTAACATATCCAAAAATTGCGATGGGGTTTTTTGTTTTAAGCTTTTTTTCAAGTTTCAAGAAATGCATTTTTCCTTATTAAATCTGAAAAACGGTTCATATTTAAATGCATTTTTCACCATAACCTATCCTGATTTTTTTGTGGACTTGTACGATTTTTCAAAATAAAAGTTAGATTGGACCATAAGCTTTAACATATCCAGAAATTGCGATGGGGTTTTTTGTTTAAAGCGTTTTTTTCAAGTTTAAAGAAATGATTTTTTTCGTATTGAATCTGAAAAACGGTCCATATTCAAATGCATTTTTCACCATGACCTATCCAGATTTTTTTGTGGGCTGGTACGATTTTTCGAAATAAAAGTTATATTGGACCATAAGCTTTAACATATCCAAAAATTGCGATGGGGTTTTTTGTTTTAAGCGTTTTTTTTAATTTTTAAATAATGCATTTTTTCCATATAGAATCTGAAAAATGGCTCATATTTAAATGCATTTTTCACCATGACCTATCCTGATTTTTTAGTGGGCTGGTACGATTTTTCAAAATAAAAGTTAGATTGGACCAGAAGCTTTAACATATCCAGAAATTGCGATGGGGTTTTTTGTTTTAAGCGTTTTTTTCAAGTTTCAAGAAATGATTTTTTTTCCTTATTAAATCTGAAAAACGGTCCATATTCAAATGCATTTTTCACCATGACCTATCCTGATTTTTTAGTGGGCTGGTACGATTTTTCAAAATAAAAGTTAGATTGGACCGTAATCTTTAACATATCCAAAAATTGCGATGGGATTTTTTGTTTTAAGCGTTTTTTTTAATTTTTAGAAAATGATTTTTTTCCATATAGAATCTGAAAAATGGCTCATATTTAAATGCATTTTTCACCATGACCTATCCTGATTTTTTTGTGGGCTGGTACGATTTTTCGAAATAAAAGTTAGATTGGACCATAAGCTTTAACATATCCAAAAATTGCGATGGGGTTTTTTGTTTTAAGCGTTTTTTTCAAGTTTCAAGAAATGATTTTTTTTCCTTATTAAATCTGAAAAACGGTCCATATTCAAATGCATTTTTCACCATGACCTATCCTGATTTTTTAGTGGGCTGGTACGATTTTTCAAAATAAAAGTTAGATTGGACCGTAATCTTTAACATATCCAAAAATTGCGATGGGATTTTTTGTTTTAAGCGTTTTTTTTAATTTTTAGAAAATGATTTTTTTCCATATAGAATCTGAAAAATGGCTCATATTTAAATGCATTTTTCACCATGACCTATCCTGATTTTTTTGTGGGCTGGTACGATTTTTCGAAATAAAAGTTAGATTGGACCATAAGCTTTAACATATCCAAAAATTGCGATGGGGTTTTTTGTTTTAAGCGTTTTTTTTAATTTTTAAAAAATGCATTTTTTCCATATAGAATCTGAAAAACGGTCCATATTCAAATGCATTTTTCACCATGACCTATCCTGATTTTTTGTGGGCTGTTACGATTTTTCAAAATAAATGTTAGATTGGACCATAGTCTTTAACATATCCAAAAATTGTGATGGGGTTTTTTGTTTTAAGCGTTTTTTTCAAGTTTAAAGAAATGCATTTTTTCCTTATTAAATCTGAAAAATTGCACATATTTAAAAGCATTTTTCAGCATGACCTATCCTGAGTTTTTTGTGGGCTGGTACGATTTTTCGAAATAAATGTTAGATTGCACCATTATCTTTAACATATCCAAAAATTGCAATGGGGTCTTTCATTTTAATCGATTTTTTCAAGTTTCAAAAAATGCATTTTTTTCATATAGCACTTGAAAAGGTGTTTATTTGTGTTAATGAAATGATAAAATTGATTGTATTTTTGATTTATATTGCTAATTTTGCCATTAACTACCTATTTTTGGATATTTTGCGTTACGGCGAATTCAAAATGTTCAAAAAAAAAAAATGCGGCGAATTCACCAAAAAGTGGGATAAAAAAGTGGGCTATCTTCACACCAGTCATATCGTGGTTGTAGAACGAAAAGTCACCAAATACTTTTTTAAAATGCTAAATATTCATTTACAAACATTTTTATGTATCTGTCAATTTTTAAATCCAAGATATCAATTTTTTTTTTACCACTTGATAAGAAAATGTAAATCTATTTATTGATATTTCAACTTTAAAATGCATCAATAAAAAGTATAATATTAATAAACTCGAAATTTAAGTTTTTCATAAAAATGTATGTCACCATTTCGTTCTACAACGACGATATACATTCATAATAAATATAAGGAATATTTCGTATAGGCATATTTCTGTTTTCGTCAGATTAAAGAAATCCGTATGCTACACGTACCGTATGCAGAGCAACATTTTACTTTGCGAACACCATGCGAACACAAACTCAAACGCTGCAAAGCGAATACTAACAGAAAGAAGAGAATACAACTATAACGAATTACGATGCGTTCTTCAAAACGACAACTATTCGTTGCTATCCAGTATCATCGCATGGCAACAAACAGACGCATGACAACGGACAGACGCATGACAGCAGACAGTCACATGGTACCACACTACATGTATGTATCTAGTATAGCTATCTAGTTGGCAACAACAACGAGTTTTCTTTGTGGTACAAAAATTTCCCGCCAAAAAATTTTATCAAAAGCTTGGATACTGCTTTATTCGCATTTTTGTTGTTGTTGCACTTTCAAACGAATCAGCGGATTTGTGAAAAAAAACACAAAAAACAATATATCAGCTAAATGAGGCACACTGTGAACATGTTCATATATTATTTTTTTTTATAAGTTAAATGAAATAATGCACATAGAACTTAACTTAAGAAAACTTCATGATTTTACAATTAACAAAAAAAAACAATATATAAAAGTAAAACACAAATAATAATGTGCATAGCACAGTGCATATGCACAATCGATGTATGAACTAGCGTAGCGAAGAAAAGATAAAAAAAACATTGTTTTGTCTATTTTATCTCTTTGAAGCGACTTTTGAAGCACTTTTGAAGCTATTTACCGCTTTAAAAGTGCTTCACAGACCTTATTTTTAGGATGCTTATATTCTTTAGCCTTGAAAAACCAAAAAAAAAATAGAAACATTAATGTTCACGTTCATAAATATTTTGCACGCTTTCCATTTTTAATTGTTGTTCAATATTTAGTAATATCATGAATTCTTTTGAATTTCATTATTACCTTAAAAACATAATAAATACAATAAACTGATAAAAAAAACCCAAGAGTCTTGCTCTTCTTGCAGTGTTAGTCTTGCACTTGCTCTTGTTCTTGCATTTCTTATCTTGCTCTTGTTCTTGCAAAAAATGCAAGAACAAGATGCAAGAACAAGAAATTTTTGATCATCACTAATGTAATCTAATTTCTGCCTTAAACTTGAAATGTTTAAACTTGTCGAATTTGTACTTCATTTTTCGTATTTCCTTACATAGTTACTGAGATGTTTATAATTTGATTTTTTTTTTTTCATTTTTTCTTGCATTACCATTGTTTTGTTTATATCCGAAATTGAACTGTTTTGAAAAATCACTCAAAAATCAATTAAAAGACTTATAAATGGTATTCTATTGAATAGATCCTTTAAAAGAATTTTAAAAATATTCAAATGACCTTTTCATTACTTTTCCCACTTTACCTCAAGTTCTTCTATATATTTTACTAATAAAATAAAAAAAAAAACAATATTATTAAAATTTGAATCATTTTTTAACATAAAAATTGAGCTTGGAGTTTGCTGGTGTTTTGTTGTTAATTCGATTAATGAAACGAAAAACAAATTTTAGACCAAATACGGTTGTTTTGGAAATATCCATGATACAACTACCAGGTAGTAGTAACAAAAGTTGCTCCCTCTCAACTAAAAATGTAAACAAATAGAAAATAAAAACAAATGAAAATGACATTAAATTTAAAATTAAAACTTTCAAATAATTGTGATATTTCCTAAAGCAAAAAAACTGAATGATTGATGCAACAGGAACCAGAACTGTTTAGTTTTGCAGTTCCGCACGTTATTAACTCGATCGGAAATGTTCTCCCGCACACTTAATACAATGCCATGAACATTTCCGAACGCAGGGGGAAATGCAGGGGCTGCATACTTGCATCACTTTTTTTTACAAAAGCCCTTCGTTACGAGCACCTACATGCATGCGGGTCACGAAATATACAATCGAAAACTCGCAACCGTGTTTCAAAAACACAAACTGCAGCACCAGCCCTCAAAAACAATGATGAAACGCAGGGCAAGTGAGATGAAAATCATTGCGTGCGCAAATATTTCGCTCCAACGCTATTACAGCTAACGAAGGACACGTGCAATATAGTGCCAAACGTTCCAATGTATTGAAATACATGCGATAGTCGATGACGACTTGAATAGCAGCTTCATTCAATTTTTCAAAATAATTAAACATAAACAAAAAATATTGAAGTTTGAAAAGGCAATAAATTATACAAAAGTCTTGATGAAAAAAAATTCAAAAAAGTTTGACATTACTTTGGGACTTCTGACATTTCGGTAGGCACAGAAGTAGAACAAGAAAAATTTCTCTTTTTATTCTAGTACCTTATAGTTGTATCATGGGAAATATCGTTCTCAAAAAACAACATGTGAATTTTTGTACAACCAAAAATATTTATTTTCTCAAAATTTCATTAAATGACATTTTACTTAAAATCTTCTATATAAAATAAAATATGTTTTTCTGTTTCTTTTTATACATTTTTAAAAACCGTTTTAAACCCGTATAAAACCGAAACCGTTTATATCGACTTTGGATATCGGTTTATTTCTGATTTTCGAATAACGGTTTCGGTTTTAAAAATGAAACGGTTTTAAACGGATATCGGTTTCGGTTACGGTTTCAATCCTTGGTTAGTACTATTACAAAATGGTAAAATAAAAAACAAATATGAAGAAAACACTTAATACATTCATTTGTCGGCCCAGTTCCGAAATGTAATTGAATCAAATGCAGAAATATACCATAGTTGCATGAGCACATAATCTGATCTCTTATATCCCTGCAGTGTAAAGGACTAGTTGACGTAGACACACAACTAGCCCGAATTCGACCCCATTTTCAAACTGGAATTTTTTCAATGCTCATGTCCTACGATGTTTCAATTGTCCCCTCTTGCATTACATTTAAATAGTTTTTTAACAAGTTTCTTTTAACCTGCCTATAGATTATTTGTTTACAGTCAGTCTAAAAACTAGTTCCTTTGATCCTACTTTAAAATGGTTACTATTTTCCATAGTCTATATGACATAGTCAAGTGCATAGGTTCTGTGGAACGGATGAATAAAAGTGCTCCAGTCAAGAAGGTTCTTGAAATGATACTTGATAGTAGACAGCATAGGTGAGAGCGACTAGCGCGGCTTTATTAGCAGCCAAGATACGGTTGTAAAAGCCTTTCACATAGGCTATTTCTTAAATATTTATAAGCCCATGGCGGAAATAAATATAACAAATGGCACGATGGAACCCACCACAAAATTAAAAATAAAGATATTTGCTACAAAATAAATAAGTGAAATAAAATTTGTATCATGATTTGTATTTCAAAATGTATTTTGTTTTTGACAATTTTGACACGATCTTCTACGAAACAATATTTTTAACTGTTTTTTTCTGCATCCATTTTAACTAGTTGTCGATCTAGAAACTTGATTACTAATATGAATACTACATATTTATGCCACTAGTTTAGATTTCATTACAGAGATATTTATATGCATGTTCCGAATAGACGTCAAAACGGCTGACCGAATTGAATAAATTTTGACACAAACTTCTACTGGAAAAAACTACAAGGAAGAACAGTCCAAGCAAGAATTGTCTTTAAGAAAAGTTGTTTTGGCGGAGATTTTTTTTGTTTTAACACCAATAAAAAACGTACCTAGCGAAGCAGGGGTCCCTGCTAGTAATGTTATATTTTTGAAATATCGACCGCAACTTACCAATCGGATCAATGCATTCCACCGTCAAAGCGCATTTTAACCACGGCAATAAAATCTTCTCGGTTACGAATGCGCTGTCTGAGAAGAAGACCGTATCCATATCGACCATGCGCATAAAGAAGAAATTATCTGCATTTGTTTGAAAGTAATCAAACATCTTTGGATGCGTTCGTGCGGATACTGCGGTAGGTGTACTCCAGCCCAAAACGCCTGATGTGGCTTTACTCTGCAACTCGTACAGATCACGACTAGTGCCACGAATTCGAATATAATTCTCCGCAAAAAGGATGCTCTTGGAACGCATGAGCGCATCTTTTATCACAATGGGACGAAATGCGTGCATCCGTTGATCCGTGACGTGCGATGGAAAAACGGAAAGATCGTAATTTATGACTGAACACTTGGAACTGTTGCAATATGCGGTTAGCGAATGCGACTCTTCTTCGGATATGCCGAGATCGTAAATGAGTAAATACTCATTGGGAAATTTGGCCGCAATATTCTGTGATAACAGTATGGCTGAAGGCGCTTGTCCGTCTTGCACGTACGTGACGATCGTAAAGTTGGCTTTGGTGCCATTATAAGGTGTCGTGGTGACATGCGGACCCTCCGATGCCGATTGTAATTGCATGGATGCAGCATTTTTGGGCTGTAGTGGTAAATGATGTATATCAATATCCACCGGAATTTGACTTTGAGTTTGCTGGCGTTGATCCGAAGCTATGTTATAGCCGAAGTAAGTAGCTTGCTTCTGATTTACTTGAGTGGTGTCGCTGGTCGTAAAGCCCAATATAGCCAAATATTTAGCATCGATTTCAAGTTTCTTCTGTTCGGCGACACGAAGATTTTCCTAGAAATATAAAGAGTAATTGTGATTATTAGCACAGTTCCAAAAGTTTAAATTTTGATTTAAAAATCAATTCATAAAATTACAAAAGTTATTATTACTCTTGGTTTTTATGTACCTTTTTTACTTTTTTAAACTATGTGAGCAGAAATCATTAATCAAACATGTTATCATTTTTGGTTGGGATTTACATATTTGCAAAACATTTTATTTGACAAATTTTATTAAATTATTATACTTTCGACACGCAATATTTGAAATGACTAAACTTTAACACCCCACAATGTCGAATGTTAATTGTGATGACTAAACGGAAATAAGGGATTGCCAAAAACTATTTTTAATGCTCTTCAATGTTTAACAATATAACACATTAACCCAAATTATTAAATACTTTAAACAACAGATAATACTAATTCAGTAATATGGAGTAAGCAAGAAATATAATGAGATATGCTATAAAAAACGTAAGTTAAAAAAATGTATGTGTGTATGTTTCCTATGATATTTTAGACAAAATAAACCTGGCACAAATATTTTATTAAGATATGAGTAATTTTTAAATGAATTAAAAAAATACCACACAGTAGTGAATACAGTTAAGCTCGAATCACACGATTGACTAAATAACATCAATTTCAGTTTGCATCAATTAAAAAATTGATATATGTTGTTGATGCTCGAGTCATCAACAAAAATTGACTCATTTGGTTGATGCTTTTTCAAATTTTGTATTGAAACTGACAAAAATAGATGAGACATTTGCTCAATTAATCTTGCTTTTTTTTTGACATTCTTAAATACAAAATAGAAAGAATTTATATCCTCATTGTAGAAGCTATTTAAATCATATTAAAATGAATTGCAAAATTCTGAAATATTACGATATGCATTCTTCAAAAATATTTTCATACATTTTGAATTTATTAGATGTTTTTTTTGTAATATTGCGATACTAATCAATTAGAATATTTATCCGTATTATATCAGTCTCTTAAGATAAGTAATTCCTATTAACAGAAACTCCAATAACTGAAGGGTTCCTCGAGTGGACACTTGTTAAGGTTGTCCCTATTTCACATCCATCCCTGATCAGAATACGATAACGCATTCCTACCAATTGCAAACCTGTCAAAGTTCTGGGCAATATTTTAAATCCACGTAAGGCAACCTGATGCATCATTTACGAAGAATCCTGATAAAAGCCTGGTTAATTTAACCTAAGCTGACACTATAAAAAATATGATTGTATATCGTATTATTGTAATTTATTTTAATTTGACTTGACCCTACCCAAAAAAACAATTGAAAGACATTTGTAGCATTTCACTATATGAAAAATGACATTTATTGGCCATAACACACTAAATCGACCAAAAAAGTAAAATTTGAGATTTTTAGCTTTTCGATTTCAATGAAATTTGGGAAACTGATAAAGGTTAATGAGATATGCATTGACCATTATTTTTCCAGAGATGCAGTGGTTCAAAGTAACAAAAAATGGACCAAAAATAACTTTTCTATGGTTGTTTATATTTCAATAACTTTTAAAGTAGAAATGCTAGAAACTCTGTTGATAGCTCGTTTTAAAGCTAAAATAACAAAATTTAGAGCAATTGAGTTGTAACTTTTAAACTTGAACATGTGGCCCGAGGTCATTATCCTTGACCTCTTTAAGAGAATCTCTTTTTTGAAAAACTTTATTTTCGAGTTTGTTGATTAATATTATAAAAAGTAATTGATGCATTTTTAAAGTTGAAAAATCCATTAATAGATTTACATTTTCTTATCTTAAAAATTGACAGATTTATAAAGATTTTTGTAAATGAATATTTGGCATTTTGAAAATGTATTTGGTGACTTTTCGTTCTACAAGGACGAGAAATTGAAATATGTACAGCCATACAAGAGTGATTTTTGGCCCATTTTTTTCAAATTTAGAAGTACATTAATGGGCACATATATCTTTTTGAACGATAACATTTGTTTGTACTCGATTTTGAAATATAATATAATTTTATAGTAAACTAGCTCGACCCGAGCACGACTCGTGCCCGTAAAATTCTTCCCCGTAGTGTTGTTCCAGTAGAAATTTTTGTGTGGTGAGTTTAAGTATGGTGAGTTTCGGTGTGGTGAGTTTTGGCGTAGTGAGTTTTGGTGTGGTGAGATTAAATAAGATGAGTAACATCCAATTTTAAAGTTTAGTTGAAATCGATATCATTAGGGCTGAGATATAGCGTACTGAATTTTTGGGTTCTATGGGAGGTGCCACTCCCCTTTGTCCAATCTACTCTATATATGGTTTAGGATACTCCATGGACTTTATAGTAATGCAAATTATCAGAAAAATACATTCAGTGGTTTTGCTATGAGTTGTACACCAAAAATAAAAATGGGCGTAAAAGTGGGCGTGGTTAACGAAAACTATGTAGTGACCTTCTCCTGGGTCTTATGATATATATTCCAAATTTTAAGAAAATCCGTCCACAGGTGTACGTTTGCATAGCGCACAAACAAACAAACGGAAAATGAATTTTATATATATATATATATATATATATATATATATATATATATATATATAGATTGCCTTTAAATTTGAGTTTTTTAGTGTTCACCGAGAAAATGAATGTAGTAAATTTTACTGTATTGATATATTTATTTTGAAAATATTAGAAAATCGTTTTCTACATACTACATACTTTCTGCAATTTGTTTCCATTTTTAAAAACATAAGCATCTGAACGAAACACGTAGAAGCCAGAATATAAAAAAAAAACTTGTACCAAATATGAATAATTTATGTGAAAAAGAACACTTAACGCTTTTGATTTCTTTGAGTCGCCTGAATTGATGAATGTTGCATATTTACTTATGCTTTGATCTTCATTGTGAGGAAAATATATTTATTTACTTCGATGTGTCTTATTAAAAGAGGTATAAGTTTAGTTTTCCCACGAAAAACAAACACACGAAACAAAGCATAATTTTATTTTATCCCAGAAAAGAAACACGATTAAATTGCTTCGACTTATAAAATTATCGTTTGTAAGAAAATATTCTTTTTCTTTTTACTTTAAATAAATACATTTTTTACATTCTCCTTAGTTTAAATAAGTACAGAATGTAGTAAACATAAATGTAGATGTAGTAATATATTTATATATCAAATACAAAATTTATTTATATTCAATACATATATATATATGGTAAAATTGTGTATAGAAATGCATGTTTTCCATACAAGAACATCAATGTAGTAAAAACAAATGTAATAAAAACAAATTAAATACATACAGTATTTTTATATTTAAATTTAAAAAAAAACTACATATGGTATATTTAAATTCAAAAATATAGGGACTAATCTCCTCCATTATTAAATATTAATTTCAAATAAATATTAAACTATTACATGGTTAAAGTGTACATTACATGTTAAAAATTTGAAACACGTGTTGGGATATTTGAGCCAATATTATCAAATTATCGGAATGTGTGTCCCACGAGATAATTACGTGATACACTGCTTTACGTGCTACAACATACAAATACACGGACATAACTAATTTACGAAAACTAAATAAATAAACAAGAGAGCAACGTTACCATGCAGGCAAGTTAAATAGTTTTCGGGATTTTAATTACACATATGGTCGGTCGGTCGGTTGGTCCGGTTGGCTTACCACTTTTAATGCAATGCGGCCTTCCGTCGACATTGTTTCAAAATGGTCGCATGTGGCTAATAGCAGCAGGAATCTCGCAAAGCGTGTGACCTGCACACAAGTACCTATAAAATATGGCGATTTGAGTCCCACTGGGCTGCAACTTAAGTATTCCAAGGACAGCCCAATTGGACTAGATTTAAAACGAAATGAAATAAATTAATTTTTAAGTATTTAATCTGGGTATACAATTACTTGCTCGTGACTTTATTTAATTAATACAAAGGAATTTTTTTCATATATTATAAATTTGGATTTTAAATATTATAATTATTATGCATGACTACTATATAACGCATAGACCATTTATAGGGTACAGGTGTACAAGTTTGGTACCATTTTTACAAATTAAAGAATACTCATAGATAAAGATTCGAGTAGCAAACTAATTTATGTTAAAATTATGATTAATAAAAGAATCCGTTTTGTTAAAGGGACGCATTTGACTAAAATTATGAAAATCGTTAGAACTGTGTTATGTCGTAATATAATATTTAAAGTAATATTTAAGGTATTACCGGACGTTTTATGTTCACGTATGTGAATCATTATTAACTAATCAAAGTACATTTTATCTACACTCACAAGAAAAATAATTACTGAAATTTAATTATAATGTGGAGGCTTCTCGTATACATATAAATTTAAAAATAACGCATTTAGTTATAATTCGAGAAAACTATTACACAACAATTTAATTCAGATAAATTACTGATAAACCAATACATTTTAATATATAATAATTTGTCATAATTTAATTTTGAATAACTGAGTAAAACATATTTACGTTATATTCATATTAAAATCGACAATTAATTAAATATTCTCAAAAATTTAGGTTACCCTTTTTTTATTGTACATAAAATTTATGAATAGCTTCTTAGACCCCAGTTCATTTATATACAAATTCAATGTACCACACATTGATTCTAAGAACTGTACATCGAATATGTTCGCTAACACTTTTGTGTAACATTCCAATGAACATGTTTATGACGACTACAATCGTGCGTAATCACAGAACTTCTCAAGGAAAAATTGGTAGTGGATTAATTTCAAAATGTCTCAAAAATATTGATTTGTGGTTAATGATTTGTACTCAAGACTGGTGTTGAGAAAATTTGTCGGATTATATCAAGCTGGAAAGGTTATCTGAATCACTAGATTTCAATCCATTGGACTTTTGAGTTTGGGGCTACCTGTTTAGCAAAATGAACACTAGGAAAGACCTATATTCAAAGCTCGGATGATTTGGTTTTGGGATGAAATAAATCAGAATATGGTGCATGTCCGTGCTTTCATTTTCAATGGAAACAATACTAGCTTATAAATTTAGTCATGAACTCAATGAATTAGCACATTAGACAATGAATTCGTTTAGAAATCAACGTTTTTGAGCTAATGCACGCGTACACTGGACCAATTTCAACAAACAAATTCACAATGTATTTATTCGTTGTTGGTATGTATTTTTTTTGATTCCAGTATCAATGTCTACGTAATTAAATTTGGATTTCAATATTTTTGTAATGTAAAATGTAATATACCATATAAACTTAAATTAAAATACACATATTTATGTTTATAGCTTAATTTATTTAAATAAAACATAATGTATTTAATGTAAATTTTATGAACTAAAAATCAATATATTATATTTCTTTAAAATTACATAACCTTAATAAAATGATACATAAAATATGTAATACAAATGTAATTCAATGTAATTTAAACGTCCGTCCTCCGAGTGAAAAGATCATTTTATATTTATTTCATTATATTATTGATGAATAATATTCAGATTAAACGACATTAAACATTACGACATTAAACATTATAGTGGATAGTTCAGATAAAAGTATGTGTAATTACTAAAAAATGCCGACTTTTTCCAATGCACTAACACTCAATAAAGGCTAATGTCAGCAAATAAATAATTTGAATGCAGCAGTTCATTTCGTTAAGTAACGTAAATGTGTTGTCATGAAGTTAGTTTTATTGGCAACATTGAACTTCATTGGATTCAAGGATACTCGTCTACCACCTCGTACCATTTCGAAACACCACATAACACAATATCACGTATAACAGTTACAGCCTGGCAGACTGAATAATTGCAAAGCATTCGACAATTACTGGAAGCAATTTATGGCTGATTACTGTCAATGTTCAATTCCATTCGAGTTTAAAAGTGTGTTCTATATGAATTATTAAAACGATGACTTGTGTTTTAGATATGTAACTCGTTCAACGCATTACGTATTTTAATGGGCAATTTGTAGAATTTATAATGTCAGTTGAAAAAATTTAATCGATGAATGTAAAACAATACTTATGAACCAAATCGATAAAATATCTGTCCCTAAAGAAACAGATAATAAAACATCAATAAATTGAGTTTTAAACGAAAATGAATTATTAAAATAACCTAAAATATCTGAGTGTTTTTACTGTTAGAACCTCAAATAGAAAAAATACCATATCTTTTATACAGCAGTTTTAATTTTTATTTCTATAGATGTTAAAATTAGTCAAAATGATAAATTATTCTTTTAATCGGTAATTACTATTGAATTCTACCAAATACAATTGAAATATACTGTATTAAATTATTTTTGAGTTTATGTAAATATATATAAAATAGATTCAACGTTATTCACATTATTTACTGTTTTTTTTTTAAATCATCAAATATCAAAAATATGTATGTAGCAGACTGTTTTATATATTTATACCTTCATAGAAGTGTCCATAACTTAAATAAATATATGAAATAAAAAATACATTTTAATATAAAACGTTTTTAATGTGAACTTTAAGGATCCAATAGGTTATATCATCTACCTCCCCACGTTTCATTTTAAATGATACTCTAAAATTTTATCTTAAAAACGTTTTATAATAAAAAAATATTTGTTATTTCATATTTTTTGTGTCAGTTAGATTTTCGTGTGACAGAATTCGAAAGGCATAATATTAAAATTAAAAATATTCATGTTTCAAAGTGAAACCATAGCGATCGAACCATAATAACCATAATAAAAAACGATAATATTGCATTGTCATCAAGTTCGAGCCAATATTTAAAACCTCATGTCTGTAGCTCTTCGCGAAGATAGTTTAAATTCAATTACAAAATTTGATGGCAGATAAAAATCAAAGTAGATCAGTTAAATGTGATGTTTTTTTTTAATTCAAGTGCTCCATAATGAACGACGAAGCGTACATACAAAAATTCAAGATCATGAAGCAATTCGAAATGTTGGTGCCTCAAATTGCAAATCCACCAAATTGTCCAGATTTCAGGACAGTTGAAAGGTACTGGGCATTGGTCAAAAGCAAAATGAAGATTACAAAGCAGGAGACCAATGACATTGGAGATTTTAGGGGAAAGTGGTCTTGTAACATCCCGCAAGATGTTCTAAACCACAGTTATTACCGGATGGGGTCTCAGAAAAAATAAAAATCTATAAAAAAGATGAATAGAAAAATAAATACAATTGATCTGAAAAAAACTGGTTTAGCTGATTTTTGTTTTTCTTTTAATTTTGAAGTTGTGGTTAGAATCAAATATTTTGGGATCTGTAGAGACTTTGTTGAGATTTTAACTGAAAATGTACTTTTTAGTTTGGTATGTTGTAATATATGATTTGTTGACTTCAAAAAGTGAGGAAATCGCATATTGAGCACAGGTCAGTCTCTATTTTTTTAAAATATATGTCTAATATATTAGTTTTAGACGTCATCTTTGATGAAACGAACAATTTCGTAATGATTACATTATATGTTTAATTAAAATCAGATAATAATTACTAGGGCATGCATGTTTTTGTGCGTTACGTAGATTTCAAATAAGATTTACGCCACAATCCTGATCAGGATCATTTCAGGTGGCCTTAGGTTGGGATGCCTTATCGTATTCTGATCAGGGACGGATGCGAAATAAGACGAGCCTTAACCAATTTTCATTCGGAAATTTGCTTAGCACACGTAAAGTACCGATTTGCAGAAGAATTGACGAATGATTTTAAAGATATTCAGCTTAACCAATGAATGCAATAAAGTCGAGTGCTTTTCAAATGCAGTGTTTTACTCTCGTAAGTTTGAGGAGGTACCGTTGCGGTAAGTCGAACCAGCGACCTTTCAACTCGTGGTCCAACGCACTACTATGCCAAAATCATGCTGTTGATGGTATTATTGGCCCATTAACACATTGTAAGCGTATTTGATTTGACTTGAACTGAACTGAAGAAGATAATTGGCAGGATATTAATTTTTCAAATTAACTTATTTTAATATGCTCCTATTACGATCGTTAATGGAGTCTTTTTAGACTCAATATTATATTTATAATATACCATTTATATTTGTGTTAAAAGAAATAAGATCTATTAACAAATTGATTTTGATACACAAGAAAAATAACAAACATTTTCATTTTAGAAAAAATATATTCCTAATTTAAAACCGCTTCATTTACAAAATAGAATACGTTTTACAACAAACATAAATAACCCGAAATAAACTGTTTCAAAAGGGTTTTTATTATTTGCATTTTTGTCCTAACTATCTACACCTTTCTATTCAGTGTCATTTTTGAGAGTAATATAAATTAGAATCGAAATGGAACAGTAAGGTTATCCGTCGCTTCATAACTCATTATCGTCACATATATTTCATGATTGATCAGGGCTCCAAAATCATGCCATATTTGTTAATTACACTGAATCATTTTCACAGTGTTCTTATCAGTGTTATTATGACTCATGGTTCGAAAATGCGTCAATAAAAAAAAATAGCAGATAAAGTGAAGCGATGTCAAGGTTTTAGAATTGAATTGTAAACAATCTCGTAGGTTTATTGTATTAAATATAAACAAACAATTGTTTGTACGTCATTAATGGCGTAGGCGTAATCATGGTAATAAAATAGACATGTATTAATAAAATTATTAATATATAAATATTTAAAATGTAAAAAAAATATAAAATTATTTTTCTTTAGTTTAGTGTACTACAGTTGAAATTATATGTAAATTAATATGTGGAAATTAGCATGTGTAAGGCTTATGAGGATGCTGCAATGTGTTTATAAAATTCAATCTACGTTATTCATAAACGTCCCTCCAATGGTTCACATGAATACTTAAATCCTTAGTTGTGTGAAACTGTAGATGTTCTTTGTGTGGAGACTTGTGAATAATTCATGGATTCGTCTATTTGTGTATTCCATGTAACTCGTCGTCACTCGTCGCTAGCCGCTGAGAAAACTTGCTAAATTTCTTTTTGACCTTAAAATTTTGTTTATGAAGTAATAAAATAACGATTACTTACAAATATATTTTTAAATACGCTAATCAACGCTCATTGACGTGTACATATACATTTTATTTGCATTTTTAAAACTTTGTTGTGTGATATTAAGCACGAGATATTTAATTTAGATATGCCGAATGTTTAAAATTTAACACACGTAGTAAATTTACACCTCATTTGTTTATTCTTCCACAAGCTTTGTTTAATTTTAAGCACATCTTGTTAAAACTTACGACTGTAGAGAAACTGACGCCAAGCCATGGACATCGCCAGAAACCAGAAAACAGAAGATATTAGTTTTATAAAAATTGTTTTTATGAATTTTTATATAAATGAAAATTAAACAGTTCTAGTTTTTATTTTTAAAAAATGTCTTTTAATTTTAAGGCTGTGAACGTCATTACATTAATGCATTTACTTTTCTGATCTTCTGATTTTTTTATTTAAATAATTCTAATTAAGAAAAGCTAAATAAAGTTGATTTAAAAATTAATACATTGATGTTCTCAGAGCAAAATTATACTTAGAATTTTCTTTATCGCAATCCCCGTAAAAATTAAAAAAAAATTAAATATTTGATGTTTAATATTACACACTTTTCATTTTAGAAATGTTTAATTTTACACATTTTATGTTTAAATTAACACATTTTATGTTTAAGTTTACACAAAACAAGAGACATTTTACACATATATTGTTTATTCTTAAAGTTTAAATTTAAACATTAGAGATTCAAAACAAGTCGTCTCGCTTTATGATCCTAAAATTACACAAATTTTCTTTTGTGTGTATCTCATGAGAAGTAAAGAGGTAGCAAAGATGAGAACTCGCGAGCAGCAAAATTGTTCGATTACTTAGATTACAAAACTGTTCTATTACGAGTATTCACTTTGGAACAGTTCGCGAAGTGTGAATAAAAATAATGAACTTGCGTATTTATTTTTGATGATTTAACGTGAGTGAATAATTTCGAATACTCTTTTATGAGTATTGCCGAACCCTGTTCTAGACAATACCACGTCAGAGATTCGAACTATTCTAAATATCAAAAATATTTTTATTTTGAATCAGGGCTGGGCTTTTTTCTCCATTTTATTCACATAAAAAATCCATGATTTTTGGATTTAATTGATTTGTGTAAATTTTTTGAATTATAACTAAAATATATTTGTGGTTTTCAGAGTGCGATTTATTTTTTAAATTAAGATTTGGATATAAACCACCAAATAAAAAAAGCCCGGATTTTTTGGAGTGGAGAAAATAACCCTGAATTTGAAATTTTAAACATAGCCTAGAACTGGATGACAATGAAATATTGTCGATTTCTTGTCTGCCTGTTTGTCAGGTTGACGTCATTGTCGTATATTAAAGTACTTTGAAAAATGTATGATTTTAATTGCAATGATATTCGGGAGTTCTGTCACACAAAATACTACTTTTGTAGTATTTTTAGCAGTTAACGCCTAATAACAAACGAAAAATTGATGGTGTATTTCAAAAATCTGCTTTCTTTGGACAAAATCTGTAAAAAAACAGATATTTTGCACCAAACATTCAAAACTATGTTTGGGACAGGATCTTCAATCTTTGACGTGTACAAACAATATAAATTACATCTCGTCTAATGAATGCGTCATTTTATTTTATGTACAAAACCCTATTGATCGCTTCCGGATTTTGACAATGCATTTGAAGAGTTGAAGGATACAGAATCATCAGGATATGACGTAATGCAGCAGAGAACATGGCAGACAGAGTGGCGGATAATTTTGTGTAGTTGCACGTAGGCGTACCATCATTGTAAAGCACAACACAGTGGATGTACACCAACTGTCTTGTCTCAAAGAATTCACAAGTAAGAAAAATATAATAAAATAAAATCTGTTGCGTCTGCTACTACAATCATTTAGCAAGCAGCAAGTAGGTACATTTTTCAAAATGTCTTTCATATGGAACCATGACAAAAGGCAGACAAGAAAACGAAAATATTGCATTGTCATCCAGTTCTAGACTATGTATAATATTTAAAGACTCTAGCTCATCTAGAATTTAGTTTAAAATCAATTACAAAATTTGTTCCGAACAGGGAGACAAGAAAGCGAGCCAAAAAGTCCGCCAGTTTCGAGGCCACAGGTGGCTACTTGTAGATATCGATATCCCTAAGATTATGATGTTGCCATAGTTGCCAACCAAAATTCCCACGAAAATTAAAAAAAAATACCTTTATCCCATACGACTTATTAAAAATTCCCACGTGGTAATTTTGGTTGATTTAATTCCCACAGCACATGAAAATTACCACAAAAATTCCCATAGCACATGAATATTACCACAAAATTCCCACAGTCATTAACAAAAATTAACTCAAAAATAACAGATAAATTTATAAATACCAAGAAAATTCATAATGAATTAAATATGAATATAAAAATCACATGGGAATTAAAAACCATTAAGAAAATTAATGCATACATTTAAAATTTACCACAAAATTATTTAAAAATCAAAAAAGATTGAACAAATGTAGTGTCTCGAAAGAGTGTTATTATTTGCAAATGCTAAATTATTTGTAAAAAATAATATAAAGAATCAATTTATTTTAAATTATTTTATTTAATTCTTTTTTTTTAATCTCTTCCAAATAATCATCGTCAACTGCGTTAGATGTATTGATTTCCATATTTAAGCGAGCAGTTCACAATTTGTCATCTCGACAATTCTGTCCGATGAACTGTCTTCATTATAATAGACATCTGTTAGTTTCCTGCAACAGCAATATTTTTGTTGCAACTTGAGCAGATTTGCAGATTTTTATGTTGAAACAGAGAGTATACATTTGATATAGAGTTTCCTTTGGAGTTTGCGAGCGTCGCTGCCGAAAACATTGGTTATGTGGAATTGGAATTTTACAGATTGAAGTTAACAGAGGAAAACAATGCACAAAACTGGATCTGTCCGCGGATAATTTGCAACCAAACTTACCAAGATATATTGCAATCCAACGCCTTATAAATTTTAATTATTTTTCTGTCCAAAAATGTGGCAGAAAATATCAGAATATTGATTTGAAAATGTGTCTGTTGACAACATTTTCATTTCAATTTTCACATAACCAATGTTTGAATTTATTTGACAAAAGTGGCAGCGAAATCACCTGTATGGAAACGCTATATCAAATATATACTCTCTGGTTGAAACACAAATACATGTTTCTTTTATTTTTCCACAATTCTTTATTTTTGCTTATGGTTAAATTCATTTATTTTAATTTATTAAAAAGTAAACAACAACTTACCTTACTTCTTAAAAAATCCTGAAATGTCTTTAGGTTGTGGAGTCTTGAGACGAACACTTTCTATTATTTTAAAATACGAAAGGAAATATTTTTGATTTAACGTCTTCACTGATCCTATTTTTACTTTGCAAATCGGTGCGTTCGAAATGTTGGTAACATTAAATTTACATTTGGTGTGTTCGTAAATTGAGTTACATAGAAAAAAACTGTGGGAAAAAAATTCCCACAGCCATTAAAAATTCCCATGGGAATTACCTTTCCCACAGCCACTAAAAATTCCCACAAATGGGACATTTCCCACGGACCTGGCAACTATGGATGTTGCGCATCAAAGCCGATTGTTAGGCAGGATGGCAGAAAGGGGTGAAAGATGTAGAGGAAACCGTTATACGAAAATCAGAAATAAACCGATATCCAAAATCGATATAAACGGTTTCGGTTTTATACCGGTTTCAAACGGTTTTAAAAAAGGATAAAAACAGACCAATTATTTTATATAAAAGCTCTAAAAGACAAGGCTAGTTTGGAATATTATTTAATAAGATCTGAGGTTCCCAAAATAAAAAATTCTTGTTCTACAAAACACGTTATTTTTTTCAAACAAATATTTCCAGAAGGAAGCATATCCGAAAAAGTATATATATATATTCATGATCAGCATGACCTCCTGACTAGATTTAGCGATGTCCGTCTGTTGAAATCACGAACTAGAAGATCTAGATCAATAAAACTACTTATTTAGATTACTTATATATTTACGCTGTCTTAACATGATCGGTCAATTGTGACCTGTGAACCGACCACTTATTTTCAAATACCTCATAAAATTTACATTTACAGATGAATTCTACTTTATGCGAGCTTAAGTGGACTTTTTTTGGTCAAATAAATATTGAATTTATGCTCAAATATATGAAAATAATGTTTCTCGCTTGTGGTTTAAAATAAAAATCGAAATTCGGTACACCTACCTATTTGTAAATATGGGTATCAAATGAATGGAAATGCTTAAGCGATTGCAAGTTTGTTGTTATTTTCATGATTCGTAAACCCTGGTAATCTATGCATCACTTAAAATGATAACCGCACATATTATCACATATGTGTAGAGTATTTATAGTCGGCTTAGACCGACTATAACTTTCATAATTCTTACTAACTTCGTCACACCAACTATCACAATATCCCTACTTCAAAATTTCACATGTGACCTAACCTTCCTTACTGTTTTTTTTTCAAATAGGATTGAAATTGTTATGTTATTGATTATTGTGTTAGCAAAATTTATTTTTTAGTTCAAGACATTGAATACAAAAAAAAAAATAATACAAAAACCGAAATCAAAACCGAAACCGTAACTTGCAACCGGTATACCGAAACCGTTTCGTTATAAAAACTCAAAACCGAAACCGTAACCGAAACGAGGAAAAAAACCGAAATTGAATCTGTTATTCGTTTAGGTTTCAATCCTTGGTCAAAACTCAGGTCCAGAACTGTGCTACGACTTCAGTAAAGGCTATGGTTTCCTCTTCTTGCTAAGCATGAGTGTGGGTTCATAGTCGGTTCAAAACAAAGACGTACCGCCGACTGGACGTTGACTCATTTTCGACGTAGCTGAAACAACGAAGGAATGTTACTAGTCTTCTTTGCTGAAAGGCGTTCAGCGCAGTTGCTCGAAGAGAGAGACGGAATGCTGAAATTAGAGCTTGGGCAGTGAGGGCATGAATCGAAAATGACGAGAAGAAATAGGGACAAAAGGTCTTACCAGCCAGCCGCGAGTAGTAGTGCAAATTAATTTCCACCACTACAAAGCAGAGACTACTCCTTATGTCGTAAGACGATGTGGACGTGTTCTAACTCCAACAGCCCTGCTTAGCACATAACCAGATTCGACAAAACAATGTAACTTGTATTACCCTACAAAAGAAGGTTAGATTAGAAACTGTGTTATGGTTAGGAAAACACTCAATGCTTTTCTCATACACAATTATAGCAATGAAGACGAGGGGGCAGTTAAGGTTGAGAACGACGAAAGAACACTTCACCCTATATGCCATACAATATGGACGATCCCCTACCAAGACTGGTCCGAGATATTGCAGAATATGCTAACGCGCGAAACCAAAACGAAATATTATTGGCAAGTGACGAGTGGGTTGCAATAGCTTTTAAAATTGATATACAACAATAAAGAGATTAAAATGATAAGTAATACATTGAGAAGCTTTTTCATATTCGCTGTCTGATTAGGAGGTTTTAATTAATCAAATTACTGATTTTAAACGATTAATTTGTCATTTGTTTATTTCAGCTATACAAATTATTAACGCATTCTATTTTAAGTAGAATATTAATTTAACGAATTCAAACAAAATTTGTGGATAACCAAATGTATAGTCTGTTTACTTTGGGGACTTAAGTATACGAGATAATTTTTATTAACTTTAGAAATATGAAGAACCTGAACCAGCGCCATATTATTTTTAGAATTCCCAATTCGTTTTATTAGTCATTTATAACTTTCTCTACGAAATTCTATAGACTTCTGCAGCATAATATCATATCTTATCTCATTAGCTATGCTTATCTTGATATTGTAAGTGTTTTAAATCCCGTGCTAGATACTAATACGCGATAAGAACTGCTCAGTGACACTTCCTTTTTTTTTAAAGAGCTATGATTTCTACAAAGCATTAAAATATAGTTTTAAAAAAAATTGTCGTTAGTTATTTCGAGTTTATGGTAGTTTTAAATCCATGAAAACAACTTCGAAATTTGACAATTGTACAGACCCTTTCTTCTATTTTGGTACTACCAAGAGTTTAAATGTTTATATAAAATCAGTTTATATAAAAGCTTTTGAAAAATCTGAATAGAGTTTTGTAAGCTCATTAAGACGATCATAAATAAAATAATATATAAACATATTGGTAAAATGCAGTAAAAGCATGAAATATATTTGGCCTCATTTGGCGACAATGGGCGTTTAAGGTTTAAACATAAATTTTATTTTTATTTAGAAAAAATCCAATAAAACACAAAAAAGAATGCAAAAACTCTGATTTATTACTTAATAAATATAAAATCTAAATAAATAGTAATTGAATGGCTATTTTTTAATGAATAACAAAATAAATTTCAAATATTTAAGATATTTTTTTTTATAATAGCGGAAGTATGTTAAAAAATTAAATCCCCACAAAGCAAAACTGAAATAAAAGAGGCCAAAATGATAACACGTATGAATAACACAAAACCTTGTAGTTGCAGACGAACCCACAAAAATATGCACGCAGCACATCAAGCACTGATAAGAGCAGAGCGCCTCCAAAAATGCCAGCTTAATTACTTTAGCATAATTAAGCATATGACTGAAATATGCAGCCATTTTCAAAAATAATTTTATTAATTCATCAATTCCAAAGCCCTTTTCCAAATCAATCAGTAGCTCGTTTCTGTATTTGTTTTCGATCGCAGTTGTCGACTACTATTGTCGATTTGACGTAATAATGACGTCATTTTCATTTTTAATGTTTCTGTAAAATATTGAACGTTTGAATCGATTCATTTTGACATGTTCCAATTTCACTTCAGTAGGAATTTACTCACATCACTGTTTCTATAAATAAATCGAATGGTTTTGAATCGATTGTATTTCTCACTTGCTTTTGACTTGGTGAGGAAAATACATTAGTTTTCGAAATTTCATAAACTAAAGCGCAGAGATATGGTTAAAAACATATTGCAGCAAAGACAGAAGTATGGGCAAGGGACAGTTTACGTCCAAATATACTAGAAAAGAACACTGTGTTGTTTGGGAGACAGTTGCAAGTGAATTGAATGCCATGGGATGTGCAACTTACTCCCGTTTCCATAAATGACGAGACTTCTACAATAGGTCATTTGTAGCATCTTTGGTGAGCCAAAATAAGTCCATAAAACGCGAATCGGGAATATGAAATGGGGCCGCCGAGTCCCTTAACCGACACTTCTTAAAACGCATCATATTGAATACGAATTTAACTGCGTATTGTTTTATACATAATTTTTATAACATGTGTTTTAAATATTTTGTAAATAACTGAAGAAACAGATGACAATTATTTCAATTTCCTTTCAGTTTCCTTTCGATTTTTGTGCCAGTTTCAAATCAGACCGGTTTTAAACGATTACTTCGTACAGAAACAACAATTATCGCACAATCGACAATAATGGAACGAAACGGCGTGACGTCACAGAAATCGACAATTTGTCGAATGAGTTACAGAAACGAACTACAGATACCACTTACATTTGTTAGAAATCAAAACTTTTTTTTATTTAAATTATTTCGAACCCATGATGAAAACATCATGCTTTAAACAGATTATTAGAACTAGCATTTAGGGTAATTTATACATTTACTAACCTGAAGTTTGTTAAACTGATGATGTGTCTGCGTTACGATGCTTTTGAATGAATCGTTTGGCTCCCCCGCAGGATTCAGAATTATGTATATAAGACTTGTGACCAGCATGCAGCAAAGAATAAGTATAAAATTTTTTGTTCGCATTGCCGTAAATTTATGAAATTTGCGAAATTTTCTAAACTTTAAATGAATGCCGTTGTCTCTTTTAAACTCCACAGTGATGGAGTTTGCACTTTGTCGCTACTTTGCGTGAATACAATAAATTGAAGTAGTTTCCACTTTCCGTGGCACAGTTTTCGCGGCTAGAGTTCACCAAGAACACGATTATGTTACAAATAGCGCAAACATTAGCTTTGTTTGTGCCAACACAGATAAATTTGTATTTATTTAATAATGAAATATTCAGTTTTAACTTCAGTTTGTTGCGTTTAAAATTGTCGCTTACTTTTGTTTTTTTTTTTTTGTTTTTTCTAATTATCGTTTGAGTTTTTCTTATAGTGCTTTATATTTTAATTATTTCGATATTAATAGTTATTCGCTACAGGACTTTGCATATTAATTATGTTGGCTTTATTTCGTATAGCTCTAACGTTGTGGTGCATTGTGTCCGATCTGAAATAAATAAAAAGTTTTTTTTTATTAGATTCGTATTTATCTTCTAAGTTAATATGAAATAAAAACAGACGTAGTGCGAATATCATCAGCAAATAGCTACGGGGAAAGTGCAACGTTTTATATTTCATACTACTTCCGATTTTTTTTTTTTGTTTTAGTAATGCTCATTTGAATGAAAATCGTTTTTGCATTGGTGCCATTTGTAAATGAAACTATATTGCATATTAATTTATAGAGGTTTTGATATATCGACTCGGAGATATATAAAATTAAAGAAATTAGGCGATAAATAGTCCCCTTCCGAATGAAATAAACCCCAAAAAAATTGTAAAATAATTAGCAAATGAAATAAAATAACACTCAAAAAATTAAATAACACCCAAAATAAATATAATAATGCCCAAATTTATCACACAAATTCTTGTTAATGAAATAATCCCAAAAAAGGATTTTTGGGGATTATTTAATTCAGGATTATTTCAAAATTAAAAACTACAAAAAATGAAATAACGTCCAAACAAAATGAAATATATCCCAAACATTTGGTTGTTTTTGTTTTTATTAGGATTCTTTAATTGTCGTAATCATAAATATTGACTACTATCGATTAAATATTTCGATTCCTACTAAATAAGATAGAATTTAATAGAATTGAATAGAAATAAAAAAATTAATTGTTTTATTTTCAATATTTTTTTCTTGACATTCTCAACATTTTGCATGCCAACTATCTGTCTAGATGAACTAACCTGTATATACTTGAACCATGGGTAAATAATTTAAATTTATATTAAGATTTTATGTCAAATAACTAAAATAAAACGTTTAAAATAAATAAGTATTTGAATGGAAACATTTTCTGAGGGCGAGTTTACACGATAGAAAAAATAGCTAAAGAAAAAAGAGCGAAAAATCTCATAGAGTTGTGTAAACACTACATAGAGCTCCACTGTAGGGAGCTCTACGGTACATTTTTTTCTCTATTTCTAGCCCTAAATTCAAAATAATTAAGGACTTGGGAATCCAAAATATCTAAGTCCATGTTATGTCATTTTGAGAAAAACACGAAAATCATATATGAAGCAAATGGAAGCAATTGTTTAAAGTGTTTAATTTCAAATAATTAATTAAATTTATCTAGTTTCGATAAGCAAATATGAATTTAACAGTGATTGGATATATCGAAAAAATACATCGATGTATCGAATAGATTCTGAGGCTTATATTGCATGGGAGAACATCGATGTATCGAAGCAATATATCGAGTGTTTATAAAACATCCCTACGTTTGTTAAGGTATAATATAAAACACTAAACACTTAAAATCAGAAAAATAAAGTAAAGAGGCAACTTTTTCATTAGTAGGTGTATTATATAAAAGAAAGTCTGACTTATTTTATCCAGTCCAAAAAAATGTATACGGATTTTTTATTTTTGATTCGATTGAATCCTTAATTTTTGAACTTTTTTTTTGGATTTTCGTACTTTTTCAGACATTTTTATTTATTTTTAATACGAATTATAACTTAGGAAATATATTTGCTGTTTTCATTTTATTTTCTTAGTATTTTAACCAGGCACAAATACACTATGGAATATCGGTGTAGGTTTCACATATTCATCCGATGCAGAGAATAAAACAGTACCAAAGTTATTTTTTGAATTATTTATAATTAGGGACCATAATGAACCGGTACCGATTTAAAAAATGTGTGGTACCGGAATCGGAACCCATATAATGTTTTTTGATTGGAACCGCTATTTTTTAAATTTTGGCACGAGAACCTGCACCAATATTCCAAGGGTTTTAGTCTCACTATGGGACCGCGAAGAACCGGAACCGTTTCGATTTTTGAAATCGGATTCGTCATCGAAAAATGTATGGAATCGGAACCCATACAAAGTTTTAGTTGAAACTGGAATGGTAACCGCTATTTTAAAAATCTTGGAACCACAACAGGAACCGATATTCTAAAGGGTTTTAGTCCCTACTTATAATATTATTTTTCACGTATTGGCTATTTTTTTATATGATTCCGTGTTTTTTTTTTCGTGTTTAGTCGTGCGTGCCTTTAAATTTAGTCTTCGGACTCGTGCGTGCAACCAATCGGCGTGCCTGTGCGTGTTCGTGCCATCAATAAGAGGCACGAGCCTATCTCTTATATAAACCACCATATAGAAAACAATTATTTCGACCACAGTTGGATGAAATCTCTGGTGAGTGGAGAAAAATAACCCAGCCCTGCTAGTCATCTAACCTATTATGTAAATAAAATTCAAACAAAATATCAAATAAGTTTTTAGATTTTTTTTTTGTCAAACAAAACTGAAAAATTTCAAGTACAAATTTTGCGTTTCTTTGCAAAAATATATTTCAACACAAAAAATCGGGGTGATATTCATATTTGGCACAATTTGGATGGACTGCGAAGATGTCAAGGTCCTTTTGCGATGGTATTTCTAAAACAATTGCTGTAGCTCCAATGAGGCGATACTTTGCTTGTTGCGCAAACTTTATATGTCCGTCCACTCGTGCATTTATACAGTCTGTTTTCTGTTACAGTTCACACACTTTCTTAAATCTGCTTCAAAATTATTGTTGCATTTATTGATTTGTTTTTAATTTTAAAGTAAATTTTTAAAACAAATTTGTCAAAAATGTAAAAAGTGAAATACCAATGATACCCTAAGTTTCCCAATATTTTTCAAATACATGACTTATTATGTAAAATGTGCAAATGTGTTTATCGCTTTACTTTCCTACAAATTTTAGTATTTACCAATTTTAATTCAAGTTGGATTTTGCTAAAAAAATTTAAGTTTTACAATTTTGAATGGAACTTTTTATATGTTTGAAGTTATAAATTAGATAGCTTAAAAAAAAAAAAAACAAATGTCGTTATACGTTTCCGAAAAATATTCGTCTAATAACAGATAGTAAAAAGATTTAAAATTGTAAACGATACACAATAACGAACCTTGCGCCTTTATTTTGTAAACTGAACATTAATTTTGAATGTTCATAGTTTCCAGTATGTATGTTTTACCTTGTAGTCGGGCTACTCTTACTTTACATTAGTAATTCTAAATAGGGAACTAATTATAAAGTACACTTACAAACGGTTTGAATATTTAAAGAATATTTAATAACTTCTCTAAAGCCGTTTATGATTTATATTTAGATATTATATACCCGCAGTTATTGATTCTTTCGTCGGTGATACACTTTAGAGTTGAGTGAAATGATAATAATTGAAAAATGTTGATAATTTAATTTGGTGTGTAAATAATTAAATGCTTGCCACGCAATCAACGATATTAGTTGATACGAGTGGAAATAAGACTCACATTTGGAGCATCGGTGAGGTCTGTGGCAGCAGTGGCTGCAGATAACGAGATCCAGGAAATTTTTAACGCTACAACAATTGGTGCAGACGGCTGCATTTTATAGCTTCCAAAGGAGCGCCAGACACAGGTTCCGCGAATTGACGTCTAACTTTCGTAAAAATATACGCGATAATTTATATAATTATGTATTGTCGAATCAAACTGGATCACAACAAAAGCAAAAACAAGACGAGTTCATCATATATGCGAAGCACGTGAAAACAACAAAATATTCCACCAAGAAAATACACAGACAGCAGCAGCTGCGATGCGTAATTATTATTAATGAAAATGAATTTTAGTCGCTAGACTTTCTGGTCTCTGCAATTTAAAGGCACATGCAGCTTTGCCGTAATGTCAGGACAAGGCGTCGTCCTTGGTAAGTTTTTAATTTTTGTTCGACGCACTAAATTCATACAATATTTGTTTTGTTTTTGTAAATTCACTTCCTTCTTCGCGAACTCGAGATAGACATTTTCAAGGTTTTTGTAGAAAAAAAGACAACTTTCGCATAAACTATTCTCCACAGCCAGAAATGTAAAACAATATTAAGATTTTCACTGTGATGCGCGAATCATCATTTTCACAATTTTCACGTTCGCTTTCTGAATTTTTTTGAATTTTTTAGTGATGGCTTATTTTTGGGTACCCAATAGTTTTTATTCGATACTTGGTTAAATATCGATATCGAATATTTTCGTTTAAAGAAAATGCAACACTGTGTTTGCAACGAATTTTGCAAACTAGCAACACTTATTACTCGGTTTTGTTTCGGTTTGTTCATTGGATCCCAGCAAGACATGCCTTACCGAAACTCCAACACAAAGACAATATTATATTTTCTCACTCATCATAAATAATTTGAAATACAACCCTGCACCCAAAGAAAAAACATTGTAAATCCGTTGTGATTCATGGTAAATTTGTTATATATCTTAACGATATGAAGTCAAATTTAGTTATAATAAAACCATTATTTTTCATAGTACTTTTTTCAAATTATCAAATGTCACAAATTTACTATGTGTAATAATGTTTTTTGTTTACAATCTGCTGCATATAAATTTACTATGATTGATAACATATTTACTTCTGAAACAAATGAATTGAAAGATTGACATTTCAAATTATATCGTATTTATTATATATAAATAAAATAAAAAAAACAAATTAAATAGCACCTCCTACATTGTGGCGCAGTCTCGCACAACTTTGTGACTGCGCTGTGTTCTGTCGCATTCCTTCCGCTCCTGTGCACTGTTCACCGACTTGGAGCTACAAACGATCGCAAGGGCCGCCAGCACCATGTTTGCTACAATTACCCAACTCCATGTTTGACGGAGCTACACCAGGCGCAGATGCTGAGCAAACTTGACAGAAGATTCCGATGCATTTCAAGGAACAAAAATGCTGATATCGCCTCCCAAGACCTGCAAAACACTGGCGCCGTACTGCTGCATGTTGTACAAATAACAACAGCTACAAAAAGTTATAATAAATTAAAAATATTTAATTTAATTTGTGATAGCTTACCCGCAGTTGACCGCCGCTGTTGAAAAATGATGTAAAAATATGATTGGAAAAATGTTCTCTGTGACAGTTGAAAAAGATTTGACACACAATTTACTATAAATATTAATGATCAATCCAATTCATAGTTAATTTACTAGAAATGTTAACAAATCACAAACTGTTATTGTTCATAGTAAAAGCATATGAAACGTAGTATAATTTTCGATATACTATTTCCCTGGGCGTGCAGGATCAATGATAGATATATGACTCGTAATTTTACTAGTAATGAAAACTAATATTTTTTGCGCGTTGATTTTCCACCATTTTTTATTTGTAGGTTATGCATTACGTTTACAACAGCAGCCGCTACAGCAGGAGTTGAAAAAAGAATTCACTTAAATTACAACTAAAAGAAAGTATATTGAAAACAGTGATTTTATATCTGAAAACGCAAATTCTCAACGCAATAAAAATGAAAATTATAGAATTTTGGGTTTTTTGAATTTATTTGGTCTAATTTTGTTTAGTTTACTATTTATTTAACGGTCACTAACCTCAAAATTAAAACAATTTATGTTACGTAAAATATTTCGTAAATTTACCAGTAATTTAATCGTCAATTATTACCAAAAGAACAGTGACAAACATATATTCCATTGTATCTCATTGTAGATGAGTGAGAAAGAGATAAAAATTCACACGGTCATTTATGTCCCGACGCTCTTAAAAACGTTATAGAAACTTTTACTAAAACTTTCAATTTTGCTACTACCCAATAAAGCAAAAACCTGGATATTAAGTGATTATCGAATGTAATTTGAACATGGATATCGAAGCTTTCACTGGAGAAAAGTGCTCAACTTTTTGTAATTGTAAGCTTGAAAACCATAGCGTTCTCCAGCAAAAGTGGTAGCTTTTTATCCAATTGAATCTAGCCTTTACCTAAACTTGAATTCCGACGTTCAATATACATTCCAGGTTTAACTTACTTGTAAGCTATAAATAAAATGTAATTCGACCTTCAAATTACACTTGAATTCAAGCGCATATATTTCCCTAATTAAAGGTTTAAATATAAAATAAAAAAAAGGAAGTAAAGTATGTTCTACAGCTGCAACAGCACCTGCACCGGTGGCAGTGTACAGGAACTTCTTGTAAAATCAACGACGTGCCGCGAAGATCAAACCAGTGAATCCAATTGCGCCACTGCGATGTATAACTTTGCCAGGTTCGCGTAAAATATCAATGTTGTCTGCGTATGAATGAAAATATATTAATATTGCACAAACCGTATTCGTAAACTTTGGCCACTTACATTGTATATCAGCTCATCGTGCATTTTCCGTGCAGTAGAATTCTCAGGATGACTTTCGTGTTTGGACCTGATCTTATATATTAATTGATTTGTCTGTTTGCCAATTCAAGCGAAAAACAATAATCTCACTTATTGTGCGAATGCAGTGGCGCATATGTAATGGTGAAAAAAATGAAAATTTTCTTGTTGACATTTAATTTATCACGTTGCCACTGAGTAATTTTGTGTATTGAATTTCGTGTCAAGTTTTTTTTAACTTCGAAAACCAACGTTGGAATAACATTCATTTATTCGGCTTGATCATGACATTACATGCACACTGGTAGTAAAAGAAAACTCTCCAAATTTATCGAACCTTAAACTCATTGCTTATTGAGTAGTAACAATACTGCTTACATGACCGGTAGTGTTCTTGCTAGGATGTGATCGAAATTCGCTTTTACAGATCAACATTTTTTTATTATATACACGGATAGAAAAGATTTGTTTGAATATGTTTGAATGCAATTAAAAAGTAATACAAAATTACCATACATGTATTAGGAATGAAGTGTAATTAAATTATAATCGAAATTGAATTTATTTTTGTTCACGTGTAAACATTATTATATTGTCCAGCAGAATCTGTCAAATTTACCATAAATATGTTACAATACCAACATAAAATTTTAATTGCATTTGAATAAACTGTTTCTTGGTAATTTACTTGGTTAAAAATAGGTTTCGAAACACAGAAAATGCTAATCAAATCTAAATACAACGTATGTTCGAACGCTTGTCTTAATTCGATAATTTATCGACTGACGAAGTTGGCAACGTTGTGCAGCATTTTCTACCTGCGCCATCTTTTGAACATATTGATGTTTAAAAACAAACAAAAAAGGAATTGGATTTAAATAAATGTATTCTTCCAACATTCTTCTTGTATACGAAGTTGGCACTCGTTGAGCAGAATTTTCTACCTACGTCTCTTTTGTCGTCGTTTGAAGTATGTATAGGGTCAGAATTTGGCATGTTTTTTACAAAAGCCTCCGTGAATTCCTTGCCTACGCTATGTGCTGTACTGAGGTCAACTATAACTGTACAAAATATAAAGCGAGCCTGGATCGTATAGTTTAGCGTCTGCTGGTGCAATTGTGCATTCATTGATGCTGTCACTTGTACTTGCAGTTTTAAACCAATTATTTATTTATGCATTTAAAAATTTGTATATGAATTCAATTATTATAAATTCCCACTGTTGAAAGATTTTTAATAAAAATAAATAAAAGAAACAACATTTTATTTTATTTTCAGGATTTTTTTCCAAAAATATTTAAATACGTTTCTATGCAAACATACTACTTTTTGTACTGAAACAACTGATATGTTTCACTGCAAACATATTTATATTCAGGTCATTCAAAATCATGTTTTTATTTGAACATATTTATGTTTCGATTCAAATATTTATTTTGTTTGGATGTAGTAATTATTATGTTTTCATTAGAACATACACCATTTTAAGGGACAACATTAAAATGTTTCCGTGATATTATAATGTAAGTCAGAGCTCATTACAACACTGTTCATGTCTCAATACAACCCTGTTTACAAATAATTTATCAGTCAATTATATATTATGTTTACATAAAATTCCAAACATACATGTTAATGCCTGCAAAATTATGTTTGGGAGAGCCCTTTTTTGCAGCGTGTACACATTAAAAGGAAGAGATTTGGGCATTACTTAGTTAAATTAAAGGCCACAAGTAATGACAATAGTGGGTGCGGTGTATGCAGGAATAAGATTTGATTTCTTTATTATTATTTGCAGTTATATATTTTTTTGAATATATAGCTACTAAAAAGGGCACAGTCAATATTTGGCGTATTCACAGTTTAATGGTATTTGTACGACATTGTATCAATACGACAGTACGCCAATTAAACTTTGATAATTTTTGTATTTTTTTTTTCAAAATATCTTAAATATTCCTCGATTTGAAAAGAAAGACAAATAAATTAGCATTTTATGTGCACTTTTAATATTCAATTATATAATTTTTCTTCCTTTCACAAAATACGACACCAAAAACATGTCTCTGTGCTACTACACTAAGAAAACAAAGATGATTACCAGAAATATCACAGCCCTAAATATCAAGTTATTTACAGATTATTTAGATCATCTTGAGACAACCATCTATCAAACATCCGTCAAATACGATAGATATTGCTAGCAACCATCTTTCAAATTTACGGTAACGTACAGCAAACATCAATTAAACATCTTTCAAATAGGAAGATAGATGATGAATATTTGGAAAAGGTACTCCTTTATAATTCGAGGATTAATTTTTTTTGAATTGAAATAAAACGAATGAAATGTATTTTTTAAATTCTAGAATTAAAAAAGTATCCTGGTTATACATCGCCATCGTCTTCGAATGTAATATTGTACAACGACTTGAGGCTTCTTTGCGGAAGAACCAATAACGTTTCTGTGTTATTGTTTCGTAAATATAATACATGGTACGAATACCACACTAAAATACGACTTACTGTGAATACGCTAATTCCCAGCAGATTTTAGAAGTACTTTGCAACCATTTTGGCAATTTATAAATTATTAATAGAATCGCTCCAAAAATGATTCGAGAAGTCATTATATTCGCAGGCGATGTTTACACGAGCAAGTACTTTTCCGTCAGCTTCTAAGAGAAGCGAAAGGAGAAGTACATCTCCATTCGTTTATAGTATACTGTAATGTGAGGTGGAACCACTTTGAGTACTCTCTCTAAATTTCGCTTTTACTGGTTGAACAACTTCTCTCCCGGTTCCAAAAGACGTAGTTATGGAATAACGTCCGATGGAATGACTTTTGGAACTACTTCTAAAAATGGTTTCTATGGAATAACTTTTCGAACTACTTCTTAAAATGGGTCCCATGGAGTGACTTTTGAACTACTTCTTAAAATGGTTCCCATGGAATGACTTTTGGAACTACTTCTAATAATGGTTGCTATGAAATGATATTGGAAATTATTTCTAAAAATGGTTAATATGGAATGCCATTTGTAACAACAAAGGAATATCTTTTATTTCCCATTGAATACATTCATTATATCAATACAAATAAATATTTAGTTTTTTAATTTATTTTTATTAAACTATTGTTACAATAATTATAAAAATATGAAATAAAAAATATTTTTTAATATAAAACGTTTTTAATGTGAACTTTAAGAATCAAATGCGGCCCACGTTTCATTTTAAATCATACTCAAAATTCACCTTAAAAACGTTTTATATTAAAAATATTTTTTATTTCATATTTTTAATTTTTCTTATTTTTATGTGTCAGTAAAATTTTCGTCTGACTGAATTTGAAAGGCCTAATATTATTAAAATTAAAAATTTTCATGTCTCAAAGTGTCTTTAATATGGAACCATGGCGATAGAACCATGATGAACCGGACGGAAATATAACGATAATATTGCATTGTCATCCAGTTCAAGGCAATATTTAAAATCTCAAGTTTGTAGCTCATCGCGAAGGTACACTAAGAAAACAAAGATGATTACCAGAAATATCTCAGCCCTAAATATCAAGTTATTCACAAATTATTTAGATCGTATTTGAGACAACCATCTCTCAAACATCCGTCAAATACGATAAATATTGGTAGCAACCATCTTTCAAATTTACGGTTATGTATAGCAACCATCAATTAAACATCTTACAAATAGGAAGATAGTTGTGGAATAGTTGCGGAGTATTTTTTTATAGAATTGAAAGAAAATGAATCAAATGTATTTTTATTTATTATAGAATTCAAAAAGTATCCTGGTTATACATCGCCATCGTCATTATAAATCCTTCAAAGGTAAAATTGTACAACGACTTGAGATTTCTTCGCATAAGAACCAAGTCCGACCGGCGAAGCTGTCATCAAAGTAAACTCTAAAAAGAAATAATTTTCCATCTCGTGTTGATAATTTAAATCACAGGATATTTTATTTTAACTTTTACCATTAAAATGTAATATTTCAGTTGGCACTTTTTTTACACCATTTGATTTACTTAATTGTTGTGAATAAATCGAGCGTAAGGAAAAAGTACGCCATTTTCCTTTTTTATGGTAGTCAAATGTCAAAAATCCTCCAAAGTTTTGCTGCAAATGTCCAAGAACTCTGGATGTTTGCTGTAAATATCTCAATTTTCATTGCTGTTGTGGCAAGCATCTAGTAACAATCTGCATATATGTCATATTAAAAACAAATATTAATAGTTTTGCTGCAACTTTATTGAAACTTATGGGATGTTTGAATATTTGCTACAAGGCGTAAATTTAAAAGGATAGTTGCAGCAAGACTTTCATAAACATCTTGTTTTCTTAGTGTACATTTATACCATTTTAAAGTTATAGTAATTGATAGTATTTCAATAGAAAAACAATAATTTATACCAATAAAATTGGTCAATAGGATGTGTCACATCAGTTCAGTATCAGTTCAGTATTAATACAATGTGTGGTTGTACCATACATTTTATAATGTGATATTGTAATGTCAATAAGAAAGACCTATAAAAATTTAATGATACGTATTATAAATTTTATGGTATAGTCGAATTAAATTTTACTAATAATTTATTAAAACAAAAATGTATGTTAGTTTATTTATTGTATATATTATTTTATTTAAAGGTCGAAATTGATATTCACTTTTACAACACACACATAAAAAGATACTTCTTGCTGCAAAAGGTTATAACACATTTAATGTTTGCTTTGGTTTCCAATAACTCATTGTAGTACTTGAGTCTGCAGTTATTTTTGAGTCCGTTGCCATAATAGAAGTTCGATGTATTATTTATTTTCTGTAATAAATAAAAATATAAATAAATATATAAATATAATTTATTTACATTAAATACATTGAGCCCTTACCAATGTCGCGTTTAATAATGTGGATTATAACAAAAAAATACATGCGACCATTTTGAGTAACCACGCAGAATGACGTTCAAAACGAACATGTTTGCATTCGTTTTTATGTTTTTTTTACACTACGTTTATTATTATAGGAGGAAACCATTAAAACAACAGTATTTATTCTATTTAAAATAATAATATTGAAATATTTAAATTTATGGTACTGAATTTTTCAAATACTATTGAATTAATTAGAAAACTTTTGATTTAACAAGAAAAAACTATTAATAGATGAACCATAAGATAAATGGTCGTACCATAAAGTACTTAATGGTACATTTTCTTCTGAGTGAATGTATGACTTATATATCATTGTGACATTTTATTGCGTTTGTTCCATACATGTTCTTAGCCACCGCAACTAAAAAATACTAGTTTGCAACACTGGTGTTAGAGGTAACGTAAAAGCTACACATTTGCCATAAAAGTTTGTGGCGATTGTCGAGCCATGGTTACTTTGGTTCATATTATAAAATTAAATAATAAATTTCTTACTAAGGGTGTGTGCGAGTTGGACTAAATTGCTGACTAAACTAAATTTTGTCGGTAATGCAGCGTTTACTTTTCAATTTAGTAATTTTAGAGGAAACTAAATTGAACTAAATTGGAGGACATCAAACAGACATATGATAACCGATTTATTAGGTACTTTACAAATTACCGGTTACCGAATGGCGATTGAATCAAAACCCGTAAAATTTAGTTTAGTCAACAATTTAGTTGAACTCGCACACACCCTAAATATGATATATTTCCCATTCAAAATTTGCTGTTGATTTTGAGTTTTGATTTTAAATATGTAGCCAACTTTTGTTTTCCTAAATAAAATATTTAAGAGATGTTTTGTATACTGAAATATATTCCGCAAGAAACCAATGTGGAATGACTTTTTATCGGAATCAAAAGTGAAGTTGTTCTCTTTTCTGTGTCGTCAGTACCTGGAGAGAAGTTATTCTAGAATCAGTTACTGTAGAATTTGATGAAGCAAAGACTCTAAATACTATAAGATAGTGGCACCACACACACTCAGAAGAAAATGTACCATTAAGTACTTTATGGTACGACCATTAACCTTATGGTTCATGTATTAATAGTTTTTTCTTTTTAAATCAAAAGTTTTCTAATTATTTCAATAGTATTTGAAAAATTCACTACCATAAATTTAAATATTTCAATTTTATTATTTTAAATAGAATAAATACTGTTGTTAATGGTTTCCTCCTATAATAATAAACGTGGTCTAATTAACGTAAAACGAATACAAACATGGTCGTTTTGTACGTCATTCTGCGTGTTTACTCAAAATGGTCGCATGTATTTTTTTTTGTAATATTCCACATTATTAAACGCGACATTGGTAAGGACTCAATGTATTTAATGTAAATAAATTATATTTATATATTTATTTATATTTATATTTTTGTTTAGTACAGAAAATAAATAATACATCGAACTTCTATTATGGCAACGGACTCAAAAATAACTGCAGACTCAAGTACTACAATCAATTATTGGAAACCAAAGCAAACATTAAATGTTTTATAATATTTTGCAGCAAGAAGTGTCTTTTTATGTGTGTGTTGTAAAAGTGGATATCAATTTCGACATTTATATAAAATAGATTATACAATAAATTAACTAAAATACATTTTTGTTTTAATAAATTATTAGGAAAATGTAATTCTACTTTACCATAAAATTAATAATACGTATCATTAAATTTTAATAGATCTTTCTTATTGTAATTAAAATATCACATTATACAATTTATGGTACAACCACACATTGTATTAACAGTTTCAATAATACTGAACTAATGGGACGCATCCTATTGACCAATTTTAATGGTATAAATTATTGTTTTTCTATTGAAATACTATCAATTTACCATGATTTTTTTCTGAGTGCACATAGAAAATTATTGTGGATATTAAAAAATGAATATTCTCAATTTATTAAACTTTGAAAATAAAATTATTAATTTTCATTTTTGTTAGTTTGACGTAGAAAATCCATTTTTTAGAAATATGATGTTTATATTTTTAATATATTTAGAATCGTCGCGCCTTTTGGTGATGAAAACAGTTAAATTAATAAAAAACCGTGACGACTAAATATTTTAATTGCCGCATGTACTCTTGATCAAAAATGGCCTATGAATTTAATAACATATGACGCCGGTGTGCACTAAAATTAGAAATAAAACGAAATAAAGAGGGCATAATGGACAACGAAGTCATGCGCGGTGAATCATAATATTTCTAATTTAAAATATAAAAAATGCAATCAAAGCATAAAATTGATTTGATATTGATTTGATATAAGAACACTAAAAAGGCAATTTGGCAACAGGTGGCAACTATTGCATATGAACACATTTTGGATTAGAGCAGGATAACTTATGATGTGTAAGAGTGAGTTAGTTATATACATTTAATCACAGCAATGAAGTTGGTTGCAATTTAAAATATATTTAATTTTTTAGTGAATACACAAACCATTCATATATTAAGTTAAGTGATTTCATTAACAAACTAACAATGGCTGCATTCAGCGACCTCAGCAGTTGTGGAGCTGTTGAGCAATTTGAGCTTGAATGGCATGCTACCCTCAACATGTTTAGTGAGCGGTCGCCATTTTATCCAGCATGAAATTTTTACGCTACATTTGCTCTGCTTTTGTTATCGATGACATTCGATGACTTTTTAACTCAAATATTCATATATTAAGTTAAGTGATTTCTTTAACAAACTAACAATGGCTGCATTCAGCGACCTTAGCAGTTGTGGAGCTGTTGAGCAATTTGAGCTTAAACTGGCATGCTACCCTCAACATGTTTAGTGAACGGTCGCCATTTTTTCAAGCATGAAATTTTTACGCTACATTTGCTCTGCTTTTGTTATCGATGACATTCGATGACTTTTTAACTTAAATATTTATAAACAAAAATGGAATTTAGTTTAAAAACTATGTTTTCAATTAATTAAAGAGTTGTATGTAACTTTAATAAAATATTAATAATAAATTAATTTGTAAATTGACAGCTGAGATAGCTGTACATTCAGTAACAGTGAGCGATTAGTTACTGAGCAGTTTCGCAACTGCTGAGGTTGTGAAACTGTTGAGAAATTTGTATGCTACATTTGCGCTGACTTTGTTATTGATTACATTTTAATTCAAATATTTATAAACAAAAATGGAATTTAGATTGGAAAAATATGTTGTCAATCAATTAAAGAGTTGCATGTAACTTTATTAAAATATTAATAATAAATTATTTTGTAAATTGACAGATGAGGTGACGGTGCATTCTATAATTGTAAGCAATTAGTTAGTGAGCAGTCTCGCAGCTGTTGAGGTCGCTGAATGCAACCAATAAAACGGTATAAGAACAGTTAACATTAAGTATAACACACATAATTTGCCTGATTTTAAAAATGATAACAGATATTTAAATACAAATGATTAACGGTTTCGATTTTAAATTTTATAGCGGATCATTTTGTACAGTGGTTCGTAATTAAAATTTTCCGATTCAATATATACTCTAAGAAAACAAAGATGTTAAAAAATACTCAGGTCAAATATTGTTCGCGGACAATTCATCTTAAACAATTCATCGTATCACAATTCATCAAACACAATTCTTCGTATGCACAATTCACCGTATGCACAATTCATCGTATGCATAATTCATCGTATGCACAATTCATCGTATGCACAATTCATCGTATGTACAATTCATCGTATGCACAATTCATCGTATGTACAATTCATCGTATACACAATTCATCGTATCACAATTCATTCCAACAAATTTTGACACAACACGTGATGTATATCATTTATATGAAAAGATATGACGAGAAAGCGATGCTGGTGGAAAAGTATTCATTTTGTGCAATATGAAATACTTGGTCTTTAATATTTTTAGCTGAAGTGAAAATGCAAAAGCGCCGCAGACGAACATTTTTTACAAAAAATCACGAGATGTTTTGGACAAATTTTTCATTTTTATCTAATTGGAACAACAACTGATATATTACATTTATGGAAGAAGTGAGAACAAGTGAGAGCCACAGGCGAACATTTACCAAGAAATGGCTTAATTTTTGGAAAAAAAAAATATGTTGTTTTAAACAAATACAAAATTGAATAACTCTCCTGAGTAAATTTCCTTTCGCTAGATGAATTATTCATACGATGAATTGTGCATACGATGAATTGTGCATACGATGAATTGTGATACGATGAATTGTGATACGATGAATTGTGCATACGAATTGTGCATGCTTATATATTCTTGATAAGCATGACCTCCTGAGTCGATGCGATTTAGCGCTGTCCGTCTGTATGTCTGTTGAAATCCCTATTACTTAAAAAATTAAAGAGTTAGATAAATGAAACTCATAATTTAGATTACTTATATACCTACGCGATATTGGCGAGATCGGTCCATTGTGACCCGTAATCTGACCATTTATATTCAAATAACTCATATAAAATTTACATCTACAGATCAATTATACTGTATACGTGCTCAAAAAAAATCGAAATTCGGTACACCTACCCATTTGAAAGTTTGTAGTTATTTTCAGGATTCGTATACCCTGGTGACCTATATACCACTTTCAATGGTAACCACACATATGTGTACTGTATTTATAGTCGGCTTAGACCGACTATATTTTTGATAATCCTAACTATCATAATAACAAATACTATAAAATGTCCTTACTTTAAAATGTCCCATGTGATCTAACCTTCTCAACTGGTTTTTAGTTTGGACTATGCTCTGGATAAACAAACATCATTTTCTGGTTTATCGTAAGATTATAAATGCTAAATAAATAATTAAAAAATTTCTAAAAACCTAAGAGTTTATATCTTAAAAGCGTATAAGAATATTAATTCGTTATAAGAATATATACGTTTAAGGTTTTTTTGGAAAATAATTTTTCAAATTTTGTGTTACTAATAATGTCACCCACTTTAAAAATGGTCTTAACCCTTAAAAGCCCACTGGTTCCGCCAGGAACCAACGTATGAAAATCAAAACTTTGTTCAACGAATTTTATTTAATCTTCCTGCTTCGAGTTTTAAAATGTTTATTGATCCAAGCGCCACCATTTGCGCTGATTCCCGTTTGAAACAAATTTCATTTGCCGGCTGTATGTCAAGTAAGGGCAACCAACTACATGAAAATAAACATTTGTAAAATTGCGTACTTTCAAAAAATATTATAATAGTGAATTTGTCGAAATCGGAGCTAAAAAAAATATTGTCGTGATCGCTGTAGTATCAAGACGTTATTGTGAGTGTTTGAAATGAATGTAATTTTTTTATTTTAGTGGATTTTTTCGAAATTTTGGTTGGTTCTTTGCAGAGCCATCAGGCACCGGGAGTTTAAAATTGAGCATATGTGAAATTCTATAGAAACGTTTTTTTATGTTTTTTTTAAATTTTGTTGTTTACAAACAACAGAATTCATGATTTTGAACAGAATAAGTGAGTGGAAATTAATGGTGGAATATGACATCAACAATGGCCGGACAGAATCCATAAAAAAGAACTGTTTCATCAAAACAAACCACAAATATTCATACTTTTAAACTTTTTTTTACATTTTCCACGATTTTTCATTATAAAATTTCTTGACTTTTGCTTTAAAAATTCTTAAGTACAAAATGCACTTTTTCAATTATGAAGTCCGGGTGCCCAGTGGTTCCGCAAGAACCAACGAGGTATTTTCGATCTGGTTAAAGTAAGTAATACCTATGAGCAAAGTCGTTGAACAAACGTTGTCCAGAATCGCGAGTTCTGTAACATACATTTTTTTAGCTCAAAAAAAGGCAGGCTTTTAAGGGTTAACGTTTTTTTGGAAATAATTTTTCAACATTATTCAATTTTGTGTTAATAATAATATCACCCACTTTAAACGGGGTCTTAAAATTACGTGAGCACTTTTCTTAGAATCGTAAAATATAAAAAAAAACTGAGTATGCAGTCAAAATAAACACCAGTGATTTTTTACGAAAATTGCAGTCGTCATTTTAAGCCATTTTCATCCACTACTTAGAATATAAAAAATTTAGTAGGTAGTGTTGAAAAATAGTTTCCCAAAAAAACATAAACGCAGTTTATCTTCTAAATGTCTTCTTCTTTCAAATATTAATTATTTATTAAAATTTAAAAAGTATTACCGGAAACAATATTTAATTAGAAAAAAAGAAGTAATGCCTATGAATCGCAGCTGTTAACGACGATTCAAAGGCAGTCTGTTGTCGGAGGGTCAAACAACACTTTGGCCACAATAAGAGACCTCACAGAAATGTTATACATTGTGCAAAACAACAATTGAATCACATGCTCATCATATACCTGAAATTTAAATATGTATATAGAAGACCGGAGTATTTGATATTATTATAAGAAATTATGATATAATTTAACACGAAGAATAATGTGAGGAGGTCAACATACCACGAGTGAGATCATTCACAAGAGCTACATTGGTCAAATGAGCACCTAAAACATTGTGGTTGCGTACCGAAATGTGGGTTCAACTGACCGGACACAATATAAAGAAATCATTTATGTGTCGTAAATTACAACAACCATTTCAAGTACTCACACTTGAATAAAGTACACCACGCAGTCTTTTCTAGCAGATGGTGCATGATTTAACATTAATTATAATCGCAATTAACATTGAGAAAGTAACAAAAGGAGATTTGTGTATTTTAAAGCAAGAATTCATCAAACACGAATTTAATTTCCGTCACCTTTATGTTTTATTATACCGGAAAAACCACATTATTAACAAATTAAGCTAAGGTTCGAAATATAGTCCACGTATTCTAAAACATTATTAAAATTTTTGTTACTGCCATGATGTACGTGACGTTTTTGAGAAAATTGCATTTTATATTTTTTAATTCTACTCATTTCGAAAACAGTAATACTTTTTCTGTATCTTTTTTGCGATTTGAGATATATGAAATTTTCGTTGAATTTTAACTGTATAAAAACAATTCACTTTTTAGTTAAAAAAAAACAGTAATAAAGTATTATGTTACTCTTATCCTATCCTATTTTAATATAATAAATTTTTCTGTTGGTTTTTTGTTTATTGGTTTGTTTCGCTTCTTCGTCCTAACGACTGATCGATCCATTTTCATACAAATGTTCTCCGATTCATACATGAGATGTAGCATTAACGAAGTCATGCACGTAAATCATCAAGGAAGTCACAATTGATTGTCATACATAAGTTTTTTTTTTTTAATTTTTTTTTTATTATTTTATTTATTTTTAATTTATATATATATTTTTTAATTTATCTTATTTTATTTATTATTTGAATTTTTTTTATTTTCTTCTGTTCTCGATTGGAATGGTATGTGTACTTTCAAATGTAATAACGTACTTTACTAACGGCCATTATCTATCAACATTCCTAATGCTTATTATACCGCTTTTATAAAAATTGGTCCCTCAATTTGTGCCTATGAATTATATGGCAGAATGACATCGAACACGAAATTTCAGTTTTACGCGGAAATTCTACCCCTAGACGTATGTTGTATGCATGTCACGTGAATGTTAATTTTCATCAATGACGACATTAATAAAATTTCATCAATGACAAATTTTCCAATGTCCCCGATTCGTCATTGATGACCTGTCGTTAATGATGCCATTTCCTGCTGGGCTTTGACCAAGATAGTTCATAAGGCCGTATAAAGTAAAATTCCTCTGTAGATGTAAATTTTATATGATTTATTTGAACATAAGTGGTCGGTTCTCAGATCACAATTGACCGATTATGCAAATTTTCTTGTTCAGACTGTTTAGATATAAAAAATCTAAATTAAGAGTTTCATTGATCTAGTTCTTCTAGTTTTTCTGTAATCGTGATTTCAACAGACAGACGGGCATCGCTAAATCGACTCAGAAGGCCATGCTAATCAATCTTCTGGGAGAACCAAACTATATATACTCTTTCACTCTTAGTGTTGGGTATAAAAACACATAAGCAAAAGCACAAATCAAACGCAAAAACACGAAAACAAAAGCAACAGCAACTAAAAGCATAAACACAAAAATAAAAGAAAAACCTAAGTAAAAACAAAAGCAAAAACACAAAAACATAAACCAAAAACAAAACTAAAACAAAAAACCAAAAACAAATGCAAAAACACAAAAGCAAAAGTAAAAACACAAAAAAAAACCCAAAATTAAAAGTATAATGTCAAAAACTAAAACTACAAGACTACAAACTAGAAAACACAAAAGGAAAAACAAAAATAAATACACAAAAACACAAAAACAAAAGCCGAACTAAAGCAAAAACAAAAAAAAACTAAAGCAAAAAATCAAAACCAAAGGCTTAACTAAAGCAACAAAAAAAAAACAAAGGAAAAACAAACGCAACAACAAAGCAAATATACAAAACCAAAAGCAAAAATACAAAAACATAAAAAAAATAAAAACAATAAAGTACGAAAGCAAAAACAAAAAATACACAAACACAAAAAAAATACAAACACATAAAAACGCAAAAATTAAAAATAAAAGCATAAACACAAAAATAAAATAAAAACTAATAAACAAAATCAAAAATTAAAGTATAAATACAAAAACTACAACAAAAACACAAAGGTAAAAATGAAAAACACAGAAGCGAACTAAAGTAAAAACAAAAAGAAACATAAGCAAAAACTCAAAAACAAAAACTAAAACACAAAACCAAAGGCCAAACTAAAGCAATATCTAAAAACGAAAGCAAAAACAAAAATAAACTCAAAACCAATAACTAGGCAAATATACAAAAACAATTAAAGAAACAAAATCAAAAAAAAACAAAACGTAAAACAAAAGCCAAAACTAAAAGCGAAACCACAAAATCAAAAACACGAAAATTAAAAGAGTATAAAAAACAACAAAACCAAAAATAAGGCAAATATACAAAAACAAAAGCAAAAACGCAAAACAAAAGCCAAAAATAAAGTAAAAGCGAAACCAATAAATGAAAAACACGAAAGTAAAAAAAGGATAAAAAACAAAAGCAAAAACAGAAACGCAAATACAAAAACAATACAAATATACAAAAACAAATAATGGAAACAAAAGCAAAAACGGAAAAACTGCAAAAACGCAAAACGAATGCCAAAACTAAAGTAAAAGCTAAACCAAAAATCAAAAACACGAAAAAAAGCAAACACAAAAGAGAAATCAAGAACCCAAGTAAAAACAAAAGCAATAACAAAACCACAAAACAATAAAAAAAGCAAGAACATAAACAAAAACAAATTAAATTAAAAAACAAAAACACAAAGGCAATCCGAAGAACTAAATCAAAAACAAATGCAATCAAATCTAAAAACGGAAAAAACAGAAGAATAAGACATAAATAAAAACCAAAATAACAACAAAAACAAACAAAAGATAAACGCAAAAATAAAACCAAAATGAGTAAAACTTTCCAAACAAAAATAAAAACACGAGACTAAACAAATAAAACACTGAATATAAAATAGTATAAATTATCCTTATCTTAATTAATCCAAGAAAAAATAAAACGAAAGCCAAACTTCATTTTGATTAAAAACAGTACACTTGTTATAATTCACAAATAGTTTTCTTACTACACTTTTATTTTCTTTAAAAATAGTTGAAAATGAATAGCAAAAGAACAAAAACCCCATTGCGCAGCCCAGGTACAAAATTTCCGAACTATAAAGTAGTTCTAAATTTTACGGATGGTCAATTAATCATGTATTTACTAAATACGGAATTATTATTTAAGGTCTATTATTATTGCATTAATCGTTGGACTGGTAATTATCTATAAATTTATAAGAAATTGGTTCTGACCATTTCGGAACATATATTTTTCTTGGAAGGTGTTCCTACGGGAAAAAATTGAATTGTTATGAATTCAGAGATCGGGAGTAAATAACAAATATTACATGCATGACACTCACATACTACATAGGGCGTATAGGCCAAAGATCAGTGGATTTTTAGGAAGCCGGTAACCTTGACTGAATATTAGTTCCGAATTTTACCACAGGAGGGCTCTAATTTTAACAACTCTGTAACTGCTGAATCGATTGGGACACAATTTTAAACAGAGATTATTTGCTAAGTACACATTTATCTAAACTGTAAATTAGTTACCACCAGATGGATTAAAGGCCCTGTAACTACATATCAGATCTATAAACAGGTACTCTTCGTAGAAAGGGATTCTTTGTAGAAAATTATTATTCTGAACAAAATTATAATTCTGAACAAAATTAAAATCAAAAGGAGAGTAAAAAAAAAGCAAAAAACACTAAATATAAAACAAATACAACGAGTGGGGAATGTTAAGTCATATGGGCGCGACTTATAGTCACTCGGGCCCGACTATGGAATACCCTACACCTTGGTAGAGATATAATTTTGAGATATTAAATTGTATTCCGAAATATTTCTGATTATTCTAATTATTCACATATCAGAAATTTCAAAAATGTACGACTATAATTTCCACTACAAAAAGGAAACAATGGAAATAATGTAAAAAAAATGTGGGCCCATTTTTGGAACACATATTTTTAGGTGAATTCTAACAATACGCTTTAAATTTTAAAAGTATATCTTAAATACTGTTCGAGTTATTGGTTCCTAAATAGTTAAATAAAAGTGACTTGTATGTGTCCATTGACCGATTAGGCTCATTTTCAAACTCAGAACCATTTTTTGGATTAAACATATTTGAACAATATTTCATCGCATTCTGTCAAGTATTTTTATACCCTACACTAAGAGTGAAATGGTATATTCAGTTTGGTACGCCGTTTGTAACACCCAGAAGGAAGCATCTCCGGTATGGAAAAGTATATATATTTTTGATCAGCATCCTGAGTCGATTTAGCGATGCCCGTCTGTCCGTCTGTCTGTCTGTTGAAATCCCTACTACTTAAACAATTTAAGAAACTTATAATTTAGATTACTTATATACCTACGCTGTATGTGCGAAAAAATTGTCGGTCCATTGTGACCTGTGATCTGACCATTTATATTCAAATACCTCCTATTAAATTTACATCTACAGATCAATTTTACTGTATACGTGCTTAGGTAATTTTTTTTGGTCAAATATATATTGAAATTATGCTCAAATACATGAAAATAATGTTTTCCGTCGATACGACTTGTGGTTCCAAAAAAAATAGTAATTCGGTACACCTACCCTTTTGTAAATATGGGTATCAAATGAATGGAATTTCTTCAGCGATTGAAAGTTTGTAATTATTTTCAGGATTCGTATATCCTGGTGACCAATATACCACTTTGAATGGTAACCACACATATGTGTAGGGTATTTATAGTCGGCTTAGACCGACTTTAATTTTGATAATCCTAACTATCATGATAACACCAAATTAAAAATTTCCCATGTGATCTAACCTTCCCAACAGGTTCAAGTTACCTTGTACCCGGTCAGACAGCAAGGCAGACAGGCGGGCATGCCTAAACGGACTCGGGTAATGATGCTGATCAAGAATATATATACTTTTCCATACCGTCCACGCCTCTTAAGGGGAGTTAAAATTATGCACACACTTAATATAATCCATACCTCAAAGGTGTAGGGAATAAATATTAATAGGAATAAATTTAATATTAAGTGAATACAATTAAATGATTGCATTGCATCTACAACTACTATTTGTTGATTTTGATTTATTTATTTTTTAAAATGCAACTCGAGGATGTGTGCTATTTTCTAGTATTTTTTTTTTCATTTCATTGGATTATAATATAAAATTAATTCTCAATAAAACATTTAATATATATAACAACTTTAATGACAATATAACAAAAGAAGTTGTTAAATTTTCTACAATTAACGACTTCTCATTATTACGAATATTGAACTCAATACAATTAAAAATTGCATCGGCTGAGTTTCAATTAAAAATTAATTGCATTGATTAACATTTTTGTTATTTAATTTTGTTCACTTGTTGCTTCTCATTAGTGAAATTGTCTATAATTTCTAACACTTGAAACTCCCTGCAACATATTTAAAATTACCCAAACTTTCTTTTTAAGGACTTTTTGTGTACTTCGAACGTACAAAACAAAAACTGCATGACTTGAATGTCATTAAATTTAAATTGATAATGATTTAAACTGCTAAAAAACTTCTCTGGCGCCACACTAATAAATTATTATTTGAGACAATAAACCATTTAATTAACCAATTAATTATGCATTGTTTCATTCATTGTTATAAGCACAACTATGATATTTGTATTGCAGTGAATCCCGAAACTGAATTGAAAAAGGGGTGTTATATATTTTATGTTTTATGTAAGATTTCAATAAATAGTATTTCAATTTAAAGTCTTTACTTTATAAATAGGTGAATTTTGCATTTTTAAAATGCATTGTTTTAACGTTTTATGTCACAAACTTCCGAGCCCTAGTTATTATAGTTTCAGCCCAAAATACAAATACTGCGGCACTTTTGAAGTTTATAAATTGTTAAATCATGCAAATTTTTTAAAATTAGATTTACAAATTAGTAAATTTAATTAAACACTAAATATAGTGATTTATATTCCATTCAATGTATTATAACGATTTATAGCAGAAAGATACGAATTTTAATATATTAAAGTAATCAAAAAAAATCAAAACATATTACTGCATTTATGTAATAGTTATATTGTGTAATACTTTCACTATTAAAATGCAATTAATTAAAATTCCTCACAGTTCATATATTTTGTAGTGTACAGACATTTTCAGTGAGATTCCGCATATAAATTATAAATTCAGAAATAAAATGACATAATGCATTTTTGGTAGGCTTATATTGAAATTTATATTATAGATTTAAAATTAATTAATTTTCGTCACCAATTTAATTAATTCAACTAACTTTGTTTTATTGACATTTTAAAAGCCGAAGAGTTAATAGACACAAATTAGTGTCGTAAGAAACTAAGCATCATATAATGTTAAATTTTAGGTATTTCTTATGTATAATGAAGTTTGTTGACGGATGTGTCATGGAACATTTATAAAATGTGTGTTAAAAAATGGTTTAATAATAATTTGAAATAAAGTGTTAAACAAATTTAAATATTGAAGAATTAACCACTATTTCAATACATACAAGGGTAAACATTTTCAAAATCGTCTTTTACAAATTGAATACGATGCATTATATAATATTGTATTATAAAATATGGAAATAAATAGTGTCTCTCAGATATTAGGGTTATGAAGCGACGTCTACAAAAGAGTTCAGTATATAAAATAAATGAGGCATCTCAGATAAATAAGGGCAAAAGGCATATCGATTTTCCCTTTCCATAACATGTTAAGTCTAAAAAGTGAATATTAATTATTGTGTGTTTCTAAAAGAGATATGTTTTTTCAATATTAAAATATTAGGGGAGCCTGGGGTAAAGTGGGAACAAGTGAAAAAAAATGTTTTTTTTTAAGTTTTTTAGAGTTCTGTTGTTTTCTATGAAAAAGTGATTAATTAAGGCGGTATGTTTAAAATGATCGCATAATGTATATGTTTTGAAATTCAAACGGGTTTTGTCAAGTAACCAAACATTGCTTAAATGATGCTAAGTTCTGTTCAAATTACGATATTGGGGTAAAGTAGAAATCATTTTCTAGGGTAAAGTGGGAAACGTATTTTAAGCAATGTTTGTTGTAATTTTTTGAACATATTGTGTTATTGTGTTTGACCAAGAAAAAACTTCACCTGAGATAAAATTTAAATTGCAGAAGAAAGCCGAGAAACGAAACTTTAACAGGGGGAAAAAATAATCTGTAAATATTCTTCAGCTTTATCAGAAGAAGAAGAATTTTGTACAATTTGCTTGAATGAAGAATTTAAATTTTAACAATTCAGTGAACTGCCATACCTGAAAATGGCCTGTATACTTGAAATTTGCGCACTTTTCGACCAGGAACTACACCTGCACAGAAAAAAATATTGTACGTATATATAACAATTGATATTAATTGAACACAAAAACGTATTCCAATTAAAAGTATGAATGTATTTACTAATTATTTAATTGTATTCACCATTTGGAGTATTTTTTGACCGTGTCAGTAGACGCTCAAATATAATCGCTGATAAATTCACAGAATAAAATTCGTGAACGGATATCGACGCAGGAGATTCTAAATAAATGGCCTGAATAATTTTAGCATGAATATAAAAATGGCATGACTATATTTAATTCAACTAAAAATGATTTCATTGTAAAACAATTTTTCATACGTTTAACTAATTTATTAATTATTGATAAATTATTTTGCAATAAAACATTTAATATATATACATATATCAACTTAAATTTCAATATAACAAAACATGGTTGTTAAATTTTTTCTACACTAAGGGCCGTTTTCACAATGTTCGGTTACGTTAAAATTTATCTGTACGTTTGTTAACCTAACTTTCAGAATACAATTTCCGTTAAATATTTTCGTTTTCATCAACACAAATTATTTAACTTCCGGTTAAATCGATATTGTAATAGATTTTCTGTCATATCTGCCAACTAATTGACATAAAAAAATTAATTCAAATTTAATTTTTCAAATTTTAAAATTACATGAATTTGTGAATTTGTTTCTCGTCATATTTGGATATTACGACGAAAGATTTGCAATAGCAATAGACCGTTTTGCTAATATTTCTATTGCCATTTACCTTATGATATTTTGCGACATTGCATTTTCGTATTTCGGGATCAATTTTATGTACAAATTGCAGCATAATTTTTTCAATGGATTGTCAAAATCTGTCGGTTATAAATATAACGGAAACATGTTCTATCGGTTAAAGAAAATTTAAATGACAAACAGGTATAACAAATGTTTGTGGAAACGAATTTTGCGCAAACTGTCGGTTAAAGTGGAAGTTAATATTTAACTAGATATTGTGAAAACGGCCCTAAGAAAACAAAGATGATTACCAGATATATCACAGCCCTAAATAACAAATTATTTATAATTTATTTAGATTGTCTTTGAGACAACCATCTCTCAAACATCCGTCAAATACGATAAATATTGCTGTCAACCATCTTTCAAATTTACGATTACGTATAGCAACCATCAATTAAACATCTTACAAATAGGAAGATAGTTGTGGAATATTTGGAAAAGGTACTGCATTAGAATTCGCGGAGTAGTTTTTATTGAATTAAAATAAAATGAATCAAATGTATTTTTATTTTTTCTAGAATTCAAACAGTATCCTGTTTATACATCACCATCGTCTTTATAAATCCTTTAAAGATATAATTGTACAACGTCTTGAGACTTCTTCGCGAAAGAACCAAGTTCGTCCGGCGATGCTGTTATTAAAGTAAACTCAAACCAGTTGGGAAGGTTAGATCACATGGGAAATTTTAAAGTAGGGACATTTTATAATAGGTGTTATTATGATAGTTAGGATTATCAAAATTATAGTCGGTCTAAGCCGACTATAAATACCCTACACATATGTGTGGTTACCATTCAAAGTGATATGTAGGTCACCAGGGTATACGAATCCTGAAAATAATTACAAACTTTCAATCGCTGAAGAAATTCCATTCATTTGATACCCATATTTACAAAAGGGTAGGTGTACTGAATTTCGATTTTTTTTTTGTGAACCACAAGTCATTCGCCGGAAAACATTATTATCATGTATTTGAGCATGACATCAATATATATTTGACCAAAAAAGTTTACCTAAGCACGTATACATAAAAATTGATCTTTATATGTACATTTTATATGAGGTATTTGAACATAAGTGGTCGGATTATAGGTCACAATGGACCGATCTCGCCAATTTCGCACATACAGCGTAGGTATATTAGTAATCTAAGTTATAAGTTTCATTTATCTAGCTCTTCAATTTTAAAAGTAGTAGGGATTTCAACAGACAGGCGGACAGACGGGCAACGCTAAATCGACTCAGGAGGTCATGCTGATCAAGAATATATATACTTTTCCATACCGGAGATGTTTCCTTCTGGGTGTTACAAACGGCGTACCAAACTGAATATACCCTTTCACTCTTAGTGTAGGGTATAAAAAGAAGTAATTTTCCATCACTTGTTGATAATTTCAATACCAGAAAATTTTATTTTCACTTTTACCATTAAAGTGTAATATTTGAGTCGACACTTTATTACATCATTGGATTTACTTAATTGTTGTGGATAAATCGAGCGTAAGGAAAAGTAAGCCGTTTTCCAAATGTCAAAATAAACCAACAGTTTTGTTGTAAATGTCCAAGTACTTAGGATGTTTGCTATCAGTCAACTGTAAATATCTCAATTTTCATTGCTGTTGTGGCAACATCTCGTAAATATCTGCATATATGTCATATTTTATTGAAACTTATGGGATGTTAGAATATTTGCTACAAGTGGTAAATTTAAACATCTTGTTTTCTTAGTTATAATCGATTTCTCATTATTTCGAATATTGAATTCAATACAATTAAAAGTAACATCGGCTGAGTTTCAATTAAAAATGAATCACATTGATTAACATTTTTGTTATATGTACACAATTTTTTATTTCTGTGTGTGTTCATTATCACTCAGAATTTTCTGACTATGAGCAAATACACAATTTTATTTTTGTATTTTTCTAACATAACTACTGAAATATTTATTACCTTATTATATATTTTTTAACCTTAATATTTGACTGATTGTTTAATTGACATGAAAAAGAAATATTAAAATGGGATTTTGGAATGTTGAAGTGACTTTATATTTCCAAAAAAAATTGTCCAATGACGCAAGTGGGTTCTGGCCAAATCCCAAAGGAACAAATTTTTCCAAAAAATTGTCCAATGATGCAAGTGGGTTCTGGCCAAATCCCAAACGAACATATTTTTCCAAAAAAAATGTCAATGACGCTAGTGAGTTGTGGCCAAATCCCAAAGGCGGACATTTTTCCAAAAAAATGTCCAATGACGCAAGTGGGTTCTGGCCAAATCCCAACGGAACAAATTTTTCCAAAAAAATCTCCAATGACACAAGAGGGTTCTGGCCAAATCCCGAATGACCAAATTTTTCCAAAAAATTGTCCTATGAAGCAAGTGGGTTCTGGCAAAATCTGGAACACATTTTTCGAATTAAGTTTTGTCTTGTGCACAAACAGTCTACTGGGATAACTTTCTTGAATAAATATATAGGTTTTTATTCTTGGGGAAATGATAGATGAGCTTTTTTTCATAGCTAAATGTAAGAGTGTTTCTTTTCATGGCGAAAATAGAGTTATACTACATTTCGTGACTATAAAACATATATGCTTCATTTCTTGGGTATAATAGAGATGTTGTTGTTTTCGTGGGGAAATTGAACTTGTGCTTCTTTTCGTAGTTTCGAAAAAGGTGCTGTTTTTCGTAAGCAAATTGAAACGTGTGGGTTTTCGTAAGAGGCGTCGAATTAAACATATTACAAATAGGAAAATAGTTGAGGAATATTTGGAAAAGGTACTCCATTAGAATTCGCGGAGTAAATTTTTTTGAATTGAAAGAAAATTAATCAAATGTATTTTTAATTATTATAGAATTAAAACAGTATACTGTTTATACATCGCCATCGTCATTATAAATCCTTCGAAGGTAAAATTGTACAGGGACTTGAAATTTATTCGCAGAAGAACCAAATCCGACCGGCGATGCTGTCATCAAAGTAAACTCTGAAAAGAAATATTTTCCATCACGTGCTGATAATTTAAATCCTAGGATATTTTATGTTCACTTTTACCATTAAAATGTAATATTTGAGTTGGCACTTTTTTACACCATTTGATTTACTTCATTGTTGTGGATAAATCGAGCGTAAGGAAAAAGTACGTCATTTTCCTTTTTATGTTATTCAAATGTCAAAATACCTTAAAATATTTGCTGAAAATGTCCAAGAACTCTGGATGTTTGCTATCAGTCAACTGTAAATATCTCAATTTTCATTGCTGTTGTGGCAAACATCTCGTAACTATCTGCATATACGTCATATTTAAAAAATATTAATAGTTTTGCTGCTACTTTATTGAAACTTATGGGATGTTTAAATATTTGCTACAAGGCGTAAATTTAAACAGATAGTTGCAGCAAGACTTTCATAAACATCTTGTTTTCTTAGTGTAATATTGAAAGTACTATACTTGATTGTGACAATTTATGATTGTAAGGAGTATAGCATGGTTGTCGCGAACATGTCGCAACCATATTATTTCTCTGCATGTGACAAAAGTTCTGGAACACGATTTTAAAATGGTCGGCCAATTTTGATTACAGAGGCCTTATATCTTTATTCAAATAACAATCAAATCAATATAAAATTATTTAAACATTTATGTCCATTTACTAAAATGATTAATGTACCATAAGCTTAAATTATGTCGGAAGGTCTTGTATTGTTCAACAAGTAGGTATTCCGAGCCTGTAATCACGAGTAACGACTGTGCCTTGAATTATTCATACATAATTATTTTCTAACTTTTCTTATATCATATAATCAGATGTCAATTAAAAATAAAACAAATCACACCCATAAACAATGGATTTTTGTTATTTCTTAATTATCATTATTTTTTATTTAATATTTCATATGTTGCCCGAAGTCGGTAACGCAATTCACCAGTAGCCCGCAGTACTTAGTGTTTGCATTGTGCGGACAAAACCTCGTCTAACATGACATTTGGCATTAGAGTTCAAATTCGGACACAATATTCATATATTTATTTTGTTTTTTCCACCCATTATAAGATCACAGTAGCTGGAACAAAAGAGTAACACTTGTTGCCACACGATAGGAACTCATCATGATTTCATTTTTTTTACGTATTTCATACGGCACTTGAATTCGTATTTAAGGTCTTGTGCAGCTAAGTCCATTTTTGTTTTCGGTTTCAGTGGTCGTAAGTATGTTTGTGAGATTATGGCCAAATGCGTGACATCCAACGTTTATTTGAGGCCAACATTAAGACAGTTTAAACGAGGTATCGCGCATTATTGAACGGGTAACGCGAGGCTACGTGTGTAGCTACTGTCAGCATCAATCATTATTTTATATAGCAACAGGTTGGGATTATTTACATATATATATATATATATATATATATATATATATATATATATATATATATATATATATATATATATATACATATTTTAATTAGCTAGCATATAATTTTAATAGTTTAATGTTGAATCCGAACGGCGGGTGACACTTTTCATTGACAATGTTTTACTCTCGTATGTTGCCATTTACTGCCGAGAGGTAGCGCGGTATAGAAAAATGTTTTATTTGTTGTTAGTATCCCCTACCCAAGCTGGACCTTGCTGGACCTTGGGACCTTTCGGCTCGCAGTCCAACGCACTAAACACTGAGCTACCGACGACAATATTTTAATGATCTCGTATATAGGACTCTTAGATTTTTTAAATTTAAATAATGAGTACACGAGTGGAAATTGGTTAAGGTTAGCCGTATTTCGCAACCGACTATAATCAGAATATAATACGACCAAATACCACCTGAAAAAATCCTGATTAGGGTCAACTATGGTAATCCTAATTTTAAATCCACGTAAGGCAACCTGATTTACCCTTTACAAAGAATCCTGATCTAAAGTATACTTAATGGAACCTGATCTGACACATATGGGCATTTCCAGAAAAACGTCAACCACGACTGAAAAATTTAAAATGCTCATTTCTTTGAAATAACGGTGGATTTGGAATCTTAAATATGTGAAGAAAATTCTACTCCGTTAACGATAACGTATAAAAAAATACTCATAAAATTACGTTACTACACAACTTATAACATATATCAATTTTTCATGTACTTTAAATAACCAAATTAAATAACTTTAAGGACATGTTTTTTCAGTCAACCTTAAATAGTATATCTAATGCTTCAGATTAATCGTTGAAACTAAAATATCGGAAAAAGTTTGATTTGTGTATAAGGGTTATTATCATATTAAATTGACAAATTTTTTAAAAGAGTTGAATCCTCTGTTCCTACATCTGAATTTCCTCGACATTTTCAAAAATGTATGCATCGATGTCCTAGTAATTCTAGAATTTTGACACCTAATTAAAATCTGTCCCGTCTGGAGCTTTAAGTACCAAATGTGTAGAACTACAGTATAAAAATATAAAAATTTTATTTTTTCAAAAATAGTAAAAAAAAAAACTTAAAAAACATCTGCAAATTTGAATCACCTCTCATTTCGTAATAATGATTATTAATATTGTCATATACAACATTATTTTTAGCAAAAAATCGTAGACCAAATTTACGGAATTATTCTGCGATTTATTACGAAATAACTGAAAACTTTAGGAACAAAGTGTATACACAGATAACTGATTTGTTGCGGCAACCAAAAAAAAAAACTATTTCCATTGGTCACATATTTTTTATTTATATTATATTTCACTAGCTAATGAGCAATTTGTATTGAATAAAAAATATTAAAAAATTACATTATTTTATTAATATTTTTATATTTATTTCGCAATGTAACTTAATTAATGAATTTCCTATTGATTTCGACATTTGAACATTTTTGACGTTTGTTGGTACAACAACTTACTCAATCGCAGTAACAACGAATGTCACGAATGTCAATTTTGGCAGAATGAAAAATGCAATCATGAGGTTACGGCAACCGAACATGCAGTTGCGCGGACTAACATTTCGGATGAAGAAAAATAAGGTATGTTCATTTTAATGACATGAGGTTACAACAAATGCATTTCGGTTGCAACACTGAAACGTTGGTTCAATTAACCTCATGCCAAAAGAGGATTTTTCTGTGTGTACATATAAAAAAATAAAGTAAATTGTCTCAGCTATGTTCTAAGATAATTCAAAAAATATATTGTAAGCAAACATTATTTTTAGAATTAAAATCGTACTGATAATTTCAATTCAGAATTTTTTGTCCCGTCCGGAATTTTTCAGTGATTTATTATGAAAAAACGGTAAATTTTAGGAACAAAGTGTATATGTACAAAGAAAGCACATGATTTAAGCTATTTTTGAAAATAATTCTAGGTAATAATTTATACGCAAAACTTTTTGGCATTTCTATATGAACCTCGACATGCACTTTCGTTTTTGTTCCATCCGGAACGACCTCTATTAAATTTATATCTTTTGATCTACTGTATAGAATTCTCTAATTGCAATTGTTTAGTCCTATTAAAATACTGCTTGAGATAAAAATCAAGTAAATAGGTACATTAATTTTAAAGTTTTAAGCGTACGAAAGTCCCATCCATGGATTGGAAATTCTATTATTACAACATCCGACACTATTTTGCACACATGAAAAAATCGACCAGTACGTGGAACTAGGGATCATTTTAAGAAATTGTGTGTACACAGTTTTTTTTTATCAATTCGTTTACGGTTTTTATTTGTATTTGAATTGATATTCCATTTGAAATTGTAATATGAGATATTTTAAAGATCAATTCAAATTTATTACATGCAAACAAAAGCTATAAACTCGACTGCCATTTTCATACTGCCATTTTCATATTCATACTCAGTGATGTCTCAGCTATCAAGAACATCCAACTTTTTCGAATGTTCGCCCAAATGCAAATAAAACCATTTAATAAATTGATCTAGACAAACTGGGATACACGTGCATATTATTTTTTAGCTTTATATATTCATTATCTCATGTATGCAGCCAAAAGTTGAATTGTGTCGTACGATCAGATCGTTGATCAGGAAATCTGGTCAACTCCGAATAGCGTCATGTTTTGAATCAAGCACTGATGTGGAAATCTGATCATAACCTTATTTGGTAACAGGCAAGCCTGATCAAGCAATGATCGCATCCTGAACTAAATTTCTACTCGGTCGAATTATACTTTTTTCAATTTAATTATAATTTATGTAGATTAAAATAGGTATTCACATATAAACTGAGTTAAATTCCATAGAATTTGAATAAAATAATATATGAAATATTTTAAATACCTCCCTCGCATATCTTCATTTCCATTTGTTTAAAACTATTTAATATATTTAGTCTATAATCTTTTTATATTTATGATTATGTTTTGTTTTTTAACATTTAAACTTTGTGGTGAAAAAATGCTTAGTGATGATTTTTATCATATATACACTCAGAAAAAAGTTGTTTTTTTTAAGTTGGTCATGACTGGAAACATTTTAATTTTTATATAGTTTTGTAATTATTTTTTACCATTTACGATCTAATGTTAACCAAGAATATTATTTATGAAATATGATTTATTACAGGTAGGCTAACTCGCAAACTTACTAACCTTTTGTCTAATTGATATACTTTTGAAAATATGCCCTGTAAACATAATTTTGGTACTATTTTATACAAGCTGTTTGGTTCATCTATGTCAATAATTCAGGGGCTATTTATATGAACTAAAAAAATAAAAAAATATAATATAAAAATGTCTAATTTAGCACTCAGTTTAAGTTAAAGGTGTTTTTAAGAAAATTAGTAATAATAATATTCATGTTTTAAATAATTAAATTACCATTACATCTTTGAATCCAATGAATGTTTCCTTTTTAAAAATGTACGTAAAGTGAAAATTTATAAAAATAAACATTTAAATATTGATTTTTCTAGACAAAAAAAGTTACAGATTTTGCAGTCAAAAACGGCTTTCACATCCATTTTATTCTCGTTTTGTTCAGTAGTGTCATATATTATAAAATTGTTTACATATTGTTAAAAATATTTATACTTGTTTAAGTATACCTTACATTTTCACTTCATGTTTTCATTTTAATTTGTTACTCTTGTTATTTGTCAATCTGTGAAAATTATTTTTTCATTCTCGAAATAAATTTGTTTTGACTGGTTTGCTTCTGCCTTATTTCTAATAATTTATAGTATTTGTAATAGGAGGTGTTTACATATTGGTTTACGTTGATGACTTGGTTGTTGCTGCAAACGACGAGAGAAGTATTCTAGGCGTTGAAAAATTGTTAAATTCGAAGTTTGAAGTAAAAAATTTGGGTCAAATTTGTCACTACTTGGGTGTAGAAGTTCATAGAAAAGATAATCAAACTTTTATGCTGTGACAAAAACAGTTCATTGAAAAAACAGCGCAAAAGTTTGGACTTCAAGACGCTAAAGTATCGAAGTACCCTCTTGATCCGTCGTATGGCAAATCAGAATCCGAACTCTTACGCAAGAATGATGAATACCAAAGTTTGCTGGGCTCGCTATTATATATAGCTGTAAACACTCGACCGGATATCTCAGCGAGTGTCGCAATTTTGGCGCGAAAGACAAGTGCACCAAATCAGGAAGACTGGAACGAATTAAATATAGTCGTCAAATATTTAAGAGGGACATCCGAGATATACCTGCAATTAAATAATCCAGCAGCTGACAAGAATATACTTGTTGGCTTTGCTGACGCGAATTGGGCAGAAAATAGAACCGACAGAAAGTCGAATACTGGTTATATTTTCTTGATCAATGGTGGTGCAGTCAGCTGGGCATGTAGAAAACAAAAATGCGTTTCGCTCTCTACGACTGAAGCTGAATTTATATCGTTATCTGAGACTGCAAAGGAAACATCTTGGATTAGAAGTATTTTGGCGGATTTACACTGCAAACAAGACTCGCCAACAGTTTTGATGGAAGACAACCAAAGCTGCCTCAATTTAATAAAAGACGAAAAACTCAGCAATAAGTCGAAACACATCGATACCAAGTATCATTTCGTGAAGGACTATGTGGACAAGATGTTGATCAAGTGTGAGTATTGTTGCCCCACCAATGAAATGTTGGCAGACATGCTGACAAAACCACATCTGCAACGAAGCTTGAGTATTTGCGAAACATGTCCGGCATGAAGTGCAATCCTCCTCATTTGCACTTCATGCTCCATGTTAAAAATATTTATAATTGTTTAAGTATACTTTACATTTTCACTTCATGTTTTCATTTTAATTTAAGTTTTGTTACTTTTGTTATTTGTCAATCTGTGAAAATTATTTTTTCATTTTTATTTCTAATAATTTATAGTATTTGCAATATATATAGAGCTTGCGCAAATACTAACCAAATACACACACAATTATTTAATTTTAAGAAAATAGTTTTGAAAATTGTCGGATATTATTTTAAGTGTGCCAAGTCATGTCACTATGACCAGAAGATAGAAACACTGACAAAAGAGTAGCTGTCTGTGAAATAACTGACAGCTTTGTTTTGTATGATCCTAACATCCATTCATTAATTCATCTATCTTTCAAAATCTAAAAAATTCAACAATAAAGTGGTCTTTTTGTGCTGTCGATGATAAGGCGTTAGAGGGCGTTCTTTAGTTGAGATCTCGTGTCAGGCATTTTCCAAGCATTTTATTGTTTATTTAAAACCACATACTATGAGAATAATTTGTGTTTATTGCTATTATTATTATTACAACCTTTGAATTGTGTTACTCAATATTACGTATTAAGTGTAACGAATATGATGAGAAGATTACGGTTTTTGTAATTACAATCAACCAGTTCTTGATATGCTTACTTTTAACACTTCACAATGAGTTTACACATTACTTTGATTTAAATGATAATTGGATTTAATATGGATTTTGTTCAAAATGTACACTAAATAAAACCTTTGTATAAATTGTGCAAGGGTCATAATCGGGAAATGATCATGCCATACGTACATAATAGTAAAAATTTCTACTAGGGTAACCAATATTAGGAACAGAATAGTTAAAATGTTTAACAAAATGTATTAGCGCAAATAAAAATAAAGCTGAAGAAAAATAATACGAACTGAAACCACAAATTTCGAAAGCAAAAATTGTGGCAAATGGAAATAAGTGTGGGTAGGCATGAGCATCGCTATAACCACGCTATATATTCTATCGATTTAGTAATTTTTGGAAAACCCAAATCGCATCCGCTTTAGTATTATTTCACAATTAACAAATTCCATCGCTTGAATATCACAATGCCTAATAATTGACAGAGTACGAGCGCGAGAGAGTTTCATTTGAGTTGATCGATTGTAAAATAAATATGGATTTTAATAAAACTGCAATTTTTTTCAAGTGTCACGAAATATTCTTTTAATTAGGTATTTAAAAAATTAATATTTAAGAAAAATTATGAAAACAAAAAAATAATGCGCTATTAAAATAATTCGATTATTTTATTAATATGATTATTATAATAAAACCATAACTATTGTAACACCGTACGATAAAATTCAACATTTGGCTGCACACATGAGAAAATTCTGTATATTGTTAAACTTTGCAAAAAAATATAATACACGTTTTTCCCAGTTTTAATGGATCAATTCATTAAATCCTATATCCATATTATATAAATAAAAAAAGTTGGATATGAGACGGATTTTATTTACATTTAAATGCGCGAGTATGTATAATCAAATTTTAATTTAATAATTTTGAATTGATTATTAATATCTTATAATGGTATTTTAAATGGGAATAAAACATTTTAAAAAATTGATGCTAAAAAACCGTTTTCATATCCATACTCAGAGAGATATCAGCTACAAAGTATTATATAAATATGATATGCATTTGTAATTCAAATGCATATAAAAACCGTAAACGAATCAATCTAAAAAAAATCTGGGTACACACAAATTATTAGAGTGATCCGTAATTTAACGTAATAATAGTTTGGTGCCAGGGTTACCGTTATGCGAATAAAGTAGAAAAATGCGACCTTTTTATTGCCATGAGACCATGAGGCGACTATTCAAAAATTACCTTATTTTGCGACTTTTTGGAATTTGGAAGTGACTTTAAAGACTTTTATGATTTATTTATATTATTTCAGAAAAATTTATTTAAAATAGACCTCCAAACATTTTTAAAGTTCGGATATTGTGGTCAAAGCAAATAATGCAAAAAAATCCGTAAATTTAACAATACTCTAATCTGTGACAAATAAAAAACTTAACAAGATTTCAGTTATAAGTGATCGATCATGGGCGTCAACAAAAAAATTCAAAAGAGTGGGAAATCAAATTGTAGACATTTTGTTTAGCTAACCGTTCTACATCGTATGTAATTATTGCAGGGATAGAATGTGTATCCCAGGAAACTGAAATATGACCAATCGGTTTCGAAAAACCATCTTCATTGATAGTTAACGTGGATCATGTCGAAAACCAGGATTTATGAATCGTAAATTTGCGGTAAAAGTAAATACACTCAGAAGAAAATGTACCATTAAGTACTTTATGGTACGACCATTTATCTTATGGTTCATGTATTAATAGTTTTTTCTTTTTAAATAAAAAGTTTTCTAATTAATTCAATAGTATTTGAAAAATTCAGTACCATAAATTTAAATATTTCAATATTATTATTTTAAATAGAATAAATACTGTTGTTTTAATGGTTTCCTCCTATAATAATAAAGTGGTGTAAAAAAAACATAAAAACGAATGCAAACATGTTCGTTTTGTACGTGATTACTCAAAATGGTCGCATGTATTTTTTTTGTTATAATCCACATTATTAAACGCGACATTGGTAAGGGCTCAATGTATTTAATGTAAATAAATTTTATTTATATATTTTTATTTATTACAGAAAATAAATAATACATCGAACTTCTATTATGGCAATGGACTCAAAAATAACTGCAGACTCAAGTACTACAATCAATTATTGGAACCAAAGCAAACATTAAATGTGTTATAACCTTTTACAGCAACTAGTGTATTTTTATGTGTGTGTTGTAAAAGTGAATATCAATTTTGACATTTAAATAAAATAATATATACAATAAATTAACTAAAATACATTTTTGTTTTAATAAATTATTAGGAAAATGTAATACGACTATACCATAAAATTAATAATACGTATCATTAGATTTGTATAGGTTTTTCTTATTGGATTTAAAATATCACATTATAAAATTTATGTTACAACCACACATTGTATTAACAGTTTCAATATTACTGAACTAATGGGACGCATCCTATTGACCAATTTTAATGGTATAAATTATGGTTTTTCTATTGAAATACTATCAATTTACCATGATTTTTTTCTGGGTGTAGTTAGAATAATGTATTTCACATTTGCACATTTTCAAAAAGTAAAGATCAAATTGAGGTCATTTAAAATTCCAAATAAAAGTTATCAAATGTGACCAAATAAAAGTGATCAATATTGAAATATTGAAATTTTTTAAAACTAAAAAGTTAGATGACATTTTGTCGAACGGCTGATGGTGGGCTTGAAGACAAAATCTCATTCTGAAATATAAATCTTTATATATTTTTAAAAACTTTAGAGTATTGTACTTCATTTGTGAAATGATTTTTATTTTTACCATGTTAATTTTTTAAGTTATGAATGAAAGAAAAAGTAAAAAAAATTTCGTTTACATGCAAACAAGCAAGAATAGACATCATGGATAAGAGACTGATCGTTTTACGTTTCTTACAAACTCGGTTCATTAAGTCAGAAGAACAAATACCGTATTTGGAAATTATTTCTTTATATTTTAATTTAATTGAAAACTCAGAGTTGCTTATTAAATAATACAAATTTTTTAAGTACAAAACTAATAACACTACACAACAATATGAGAAAAAAAGTTTGCGCAGTAAATTCCATTATTTTTGTATTATTGGAAATGACTCGCATATTTTGAATATATGAATTAAAAAATTTTCAACGGATACGATTACGAGATCTCGGGCAATAACTTTTGTACTGAGCTTTCAAAAAGGTGGTCACATATATTTGTAAATATCTCGCGTTTAATAAAACCTATAAACTCAATTGTTATATCGAATGAAAGATAATTAAATATTCAATAAACATTTCTTACAATAGTTTGGACTTGTTTTACTGGTTTAAGAAAACTCTATAAAAGATCTCGAAAAATGTAAATTTTGTCGACCAAAATTTTATTAAAAAATGCATTTAAAAAATGGCGAAAAATTGAAAACGCAAGATGATGCACAGTTTGCGATATTGCAAAATTAGCCTGTACATTTTTAAAGAATATGATGTAAAAATAAAAGAAATCTATGGATAATTTTGAGATGATGCACAGATTGCAATATTGCAAAATTAGCCTGTACATTTTTAAAGAATATGATGTAAAAATAAAAGAAATCTATGGATAATTTTGAGATGATGCACAGATTGCAAAGTTAGCCTGTACATTTTTAAAGAATATGATGTAAAAATAAAAGAAATCTATGGATAATTTTTGAGAACAGATATGACCGTCTGTCTGTCCGCCTATACACGATAACTTTAAAACTGCTATTCCGAATGATGTGAAATTTGTTTTCAATATATTTTAGTAGAATAGTAATTCGAAGTTCGTAAATGAGTCGATTTAGTCAACGTAATCTACTACATTCACTACGAGATATGGGTTTACTTTTTTGGATCACATATCTCGTTAAGTATTAAAGATAAAGTTATAAAATTTTAAATTAATTATATATAGGTGCTCAAAAAATAATCGTGATCCGCTCACATTTTTTATTTTTATGCCTATTTGTATAGCACTCAATTATATTGCTTTCACATAACTTTTTTTATCCTCAAATGTTACCCATATATTTTTGTCATTTACAGCTCAATTTCTTCGACGAAGTGTGAACTAATTTTGAAAATTATAATTTGTGTATCATCTTACTTTCTCGATTTTTTTCCATTTTTTTAAATTTATTTTTTCTTAAATTTTTGTTGAAAAAAAATGTTTTTCAAGTTCTTCTTTCGATTTCTCTTAAACTAATGAACCAATTTAAAAATGTTCTAAGAAATGTTTATTCGATATTCAATTTGATATAACATTTGATCATATGTGTTATTTATAACGCGAAATATATGCAAATATATGCGACCACCTTTATGAAAGCTCGGTCCAAAAGTTATTGGCCCATATTTTGTAAACCTATCCAAAGAAACATTATTAAACCATATTTTCGGAATAAGGGTGTCATCTATATATATAAAACTCTTGGTCCGTCTGTCAGTCTGTCGGTCTGTTTGTCTGTCTGTCTGTCTGTCTGTCTGTCTGTCTGTCTGTTTGCTTGTTCCAGCATCACGACTAAACCGCTGAATCGATTTAACTGAAATTTTGCACCAGGATACTATGGAGTCCGGTGTCATAGGCTATATATGGGCGGGATTGAACACTAAAAAAACTCTACGGAAACTCTACGAAAAACTCTACGGGAAAGAATTCTACGGTAAAGAAATCTACCGGGAACAATTCTACCGGGATGAGTTCTACGGGAAGATTTCTTCCGGGAAGAATTCTACCGGGATGAGTTCTACGGGAAGATTTCTACCGGGTAGAATTCTACGGGAAAGCGTTCTATGGGGAAGAATTTTACGGGGCAGTCTCAGAAAAAATTGTCTTTGAGAAAAGTTGTTTTGCACCCAGAAAAAAATACTATATAAATAATAGTTTTTTACTATTAAAAATAGTTAATAGGATAAATTATTATTTTAATCGGAAAATACTATTAAATACTAGAAAATACCATGACATTGCCATTAAGTTTATATGAAAAGATTTATTTTTTGTATACTATTAAATCAATAATTGTCCTATTGACCAATTTTAATGGGATTTGAGGGAATTTTTTTCTGGTTGTGGTGGAGAATTAATATTTGCCCTGATGTTTTTTATATTAATAAAATCGCTCCATATCTTTTAATTCACAAATTCTTGGCACGAGTCGTGCACGGGTCCAGCTAGTTTTAAATAATACAAAAATTAACTTGACTGCTGCGCAGAATGGTTGTTGTGTAGTGTAACCCAACGTATTACACAATTTTTTCTTATAAAAATATTTGAATTATCAGGAATTCGGTGGAAAATATGATATATTTGTACTTTTGTTAAAGACAAAAAAAATACATGTTTCGACTTTTTCTGCCCGGGTGCGATTTCTTTTGACACTTTTTTAAAATTCTCAACGATAATCCTGTTTGGCGCTACAGTAGGCCGAGCTCTCTCACCATTTTGAGCTGTGCGTGTTATATTTGTACTCAATGTGGTGGGTTCTACAGTTTAATTCGGAACAGCCGGTGAGAGCTTTTCATAAGCAATGTAGCGCAAGGTAGCGCGGTATAGAAAAATGATGTTAGCCCCAGTCCAGGCTTGAACCTGCGACCTTTCGGCTCGCAGTCCAACGCACAAACCTTGAGCTACCGACGCTACACGGTACACGTTCAGGTCGATATTTTCATGTGTGCAGAATACTGTCGAGTGGTGTAATAATATGAAACTATCGTTAATCAGTAACTCAGAAAAATTCATGTGTATATTTGCATTTGCAAAATATTCGTTTGTTTTATAATACAAAGTATTTGTATATTTTACGAAATGAAATTGCTGAAATTAGAAATATCTCGATTATATTACACAAAATTCGAATTATAATTTGTTTTAAACTTATTCACTATTTTATAGACTTAAAATTTTTACGAATATTATTCGTTAAAATTTCATAAATTCACAAAAATTAAGTGTCTTCTTGTACGTACTATATAACATACAATTGTTTGATTTCGAGTGTAGATTTTTTTCTTGCATGTAATGATTTATTTATTAAATCAGATAAAATGCGAAAATTATATTACTATATCAAATCATAAAATAAAAAGTAAGGAATTCAATTTAAACGTATAACGATTTGGATCGGTTTTATAACGAAATCGTTTCGGTTTTGATTGCGGTTTTTGTATAAAGGCTGATTTTTGTGCACATTTAAAATGTCTGGAAACAAAAACAAATTATTGTTATCACTCATAAATTACCTTAACAATTTTAGTCATTATCGTTTAAACCCAATATAAAACCAAAACCGACACTATTGGCTGCGGGTATCTGATTTTGGGTATCTAATTTTGGTTATCTGATTTTAATATGAGTTTCTGTTACGGTTTTAAATGAATTTCAAACAGATAGTTATTTCGGCTTCGGTTAGGGTTGAAATCCCTGATAAGAGGTGATAGTTATGGAACAGATTTATATGCAAATGCATATTTTAAAGACACCTTAGATTAAAGTCGGACAAAAAAAGTATTAATTATCCTAAAAAAATAATTAGAATTATGGTCATTCTGTTTTGCATATTTTTGGCATTATATTTGCACTAATTATACAGATTTCATGCATATACTATGAATTTATGTAGAATACTCAAGTAATTTTATGTAAAACAAGCATTATACCGATATTAATTGAAAATTCGTTTTTCTTGCCCTAAGATGTTTTGCTTTATGTTTGAACATATTATTATCTAAATCGAAAAATTTTAGTTTGAGTTACTATTTAAATATTGATATGATTTCATTGATGAAAATATTTTATTAGACATTTTTATACAAGTACATTTTTAGTGGATGACTAAGGAACACAATTGAATTTTTTTTAGCAAACATTTTTTATACCCTACACTAAGAGTGAAAGGGTATATTCAGTTTGGTACGCCGTTTGTAACACCCAGAAGGAAGCATCTCCGGTATGGAAAAGTATATATATTCTTGATCAGCATGACCTCCTGAGTCGATTTAGCGATGTCCGTCTGTCCGTCTGTCTGTCCGTCTGTCTGTCTGTCTGTCTGTCTGTCTGTCCGTCTATCTGTTGAAATCCCTACTACTTTTAAAATTGAAGAGCTAGATAAATGAAACTTATAACTTAGATTACTAATATACCTACGCTGTATGTGCGCTGTATGGCGAGATCGGTCCATTGTGACCTATGATCCGACCACTTATGTTCAAATACCTCATATAAAATGTACATATAAAGATCAATTTTTATGTATACGTGCTTAGGTAAACTTTTTTGGTCAAATATATATTGATATCATGCTCAAATACATGATAATAATGTTTTCCGGCGAAAAGACTTGTGGTTCACAATAAAAAAAATCGAAATTCGGTAACCCTACCCATTTGTAAATATGGGTATCAAATGAATGCAAATTCTTCAGCGATTGAATGTTTGTAGTTATTTTCAGGATTCGTATACCCTGGTGACCTATTTATGACTTTGAATGGTAACCACACATATGTGTAGGGTATTTATAGTCGGCTTAGACCGACTATAATTTTGATAATCCTAACTATCATAATTACACATACTTTAAAATTTCCCATGTGATCTAACCTTCCCAACTGGTTTTAAATTACACTAAACAACAAAATAAGAATTACGCAATAAAGCCAAAAGCAACAGTCCAAAGGTATGAGCGCTGGACTTGCACTCTGAAGGTTTCGGAATCAATGCATGTGCCTTCGTGGTTTATATTAATCTTTCTGAGTGTTTTGATCTTAGTAGATATTTCAAAAAAGAAAAATTCTAAAAGATCAACAAAATGTTCACGATACGGAGCCTCCAGATGCATCGATTAATTCTCCAAAAGGCTTTGTTCTCGTTTTTATAAAAAAAAATACAAGATTGAAAACGTAGTAATTTTAGATGAAACTAATTGATGTTCTAAATAAGAATACAAATATTATTGACTTGGAAGCTCTTTCATACACAACAGAGCGGTAGCTCAGTGGTTAGTGCGTTGGACTGCGAGCCGAAAGGTCCCCGGTTCAAGCCTGGACTGGGGCTTACAACATCTTTTTATAGAAACATTTTTCTATACCGCGCTACCTCTCGTCAGTAAATGGCAAACCTACGAGAGTAAAACATTGCCTATGAAAAAACTCTCACCCGCCGTTCGGATACGGCAATTAACTGTAGGTCCCGCCACTTTGAGTACAAATATAACACGCACAGCTCAACATGGTGAGAGAGCTCGATCGAAGTTCTATACAGGACTGTAGTGCCAAACTATTATTATTATTTTATTATTATTTATAACTTGATTTTTAAAATATTAATTAATGAATTGAAGCATTAGCTGCAATTAGGGCGTTAGGCATGACAACGCCCCTTTACAATATTTGCACCAAATGATCTCAGCAATGTCTACAATTGTCTTGTGAAATTCCAGATCTATAAGATAGAGTTTTTTTTCGTTTTATGCCATAAGTGCGTTATCTCTATTTAAAAATAATATTTTTTTATATTATTTTTTTACAGAGTCCTTTTAGTTTTGGGCCATTTTGACAGTAATATATACCTATATCCATTCATATCAATAAGTATATCAAACTATTTACAATAATATTTTGATCTTTGATTTATATTTATGTATAAGCCCCAATTTTATTTTTCGTATTATTCAATAAGTGGGTATAAATTTTTTTATTATGTATTTTATATATTAATAGTAGATTTCAAACAAATATAAAAAGTGCATAAAAATCTATACGTTCATATTTTAATCAAAAATTTGAATCAATAATATTTGTTCATTACTTTATGAGGATACGAGCATTCAAAAACTTTAAAAGCAAATATCGCAAAACTTTTAGAACACCCTAATTGCATGCAAAGCTTAAATTTTTATTAAATATTATTTGGTTAATTTTTTATTTAATGCTTACTAGTTATAAATTATGTTTAGTGGATTTATAAATACGTAACTACTTTAATTTGAAAATTTCAATCTAGCGATTTCTAACGGATTTTTTTGATCGCAAAATAACCATCTATCCCTAGTAGAAATTTGCCCGATGCGCCATCGGGAAATGATCGGGTTTTCGTTGGGTAAGCCCTATTAGAGAAAATATGATCATTGCCTTTGCATGCCCTTATCATGCTTACCATAGCAGGGTTAACATTATCTAAACAGTCAATGTTCCCGATTAAAGCTACATTATTTGTTCCTCATAACGAAATTAGCATCAGGCAATGATCGAGATTAATGAGAGAAACCCTATTATGCTCGGGCTCAGACAAGGCAATTGTCGGGTAAATAATATAATGGGGAATTGCCCGATCAGTACATGATCATGGCCTGAGGTCAATACATGATCAGGACACTGCGTTACAAGGACATTATGGGCCTCGTCATATCCCGATAATCTCAAATAATGACATGATCACTTCATGACCAGCTTTTAGCTACTAAATAAATTGTGTTGCGGTAACACTGCTGCCGAGAGGTAGCGCGGTATAGAAACATGTTTTTTTTTGAAAAGATGCTGTTAGCCCCAGTCCAGACTTGAACATGGGACCTTTCCACTCACAGTCCAACGCACTAACCACTGACATACTGCGGCTGCGCGTTCTAATATAGTTAGAATAATATATCGTCGTTATAGAACTAAAAGTCACCAACTACATTTTCGAAATGCCAATTATCCATTAACAAAAATCATTATATATCTGTGAATTTTTGAACTATGAGCTCAATATTTTAATAAATAATAAGAAAATGTGAATCTATCAATTCGTATTTCAACTTTAAAAATATATTAATTACTTTTTATAATAAAAATCAACAAACTTGAAATTTCAGATTTTCATAAAAATGTATTTGGTGACTTTTAGCTCAACCAAATCGATATATAGAATAACATTTTTAAAGACTTTTAGCTTTTATATTTTTCAAAATGTCTACAAAATGTCTGCAAAACTTCTAGTTACTATGTATATCGATTCTAATTTTTAAGAATATCAATATGGAACTTATATCTAGAACTGGCAATATGGCTAGATGGCTAGATATCGGAAAAACTATTCGGCATCTCGCAATATTTTCATGGCGATATCAAAACGAATGGCATACTGATTTCTATAAACTAATCATTTTGGAACAACATTACTATAATAATGCCTTAATGTCTTGTGATGTTGACCAAAATTTTTTTGCATATTAACACATATCAAATGATCGGAAACAATGGTTTTTAAATTATGAGAAACAAATATATTCTTTTCATAATTTTACCCGGCACATTTTGCATATAATTTGCATCATATAATAAAATAGAGTAATATTAGGAAATTCTTATTCAACATTGTCAAGGTAATTTGAAAATATGTTTTTGATTTAATGTTTTTCACACTTACAATGAGATATATAGCTAATAAAACATACAACTTAAGGTGAATTTAGTCAAGATTAAAGACACCGTAATTTGTTTTTTTTTTAATAACTAAATCTCTGAAAGCGTTTATGTTCTTTATCACATAAAAACACAATTAAAGCATGTATCTCAGCAAGAGCTAAACATATAAAACTTATCAAGGAACCTAAAGCCAACTGAGTTAAACGCCTTCAGATGCAAATTCAGTCCGCACGCGATCCCAAGATACTTTCGGCCACAATATCGTGATGCAGTTAATGAAGTCAGTAAAATGTCGGATCATCATGTACTTGAGATTCCACACCAATTTAAATCGAAATCGTAAAAATGCATAAAGCAATAATAACAACATCAAAAAAGGTTTATAAAGTGTTCGTAAGAATTTCATAATAGATGAAGGCAGACGATAATAACAACAACAATATCATCAACATGAAAAAAGAAACAAAAAATCCAACAACATAAGCAACGACCTCAACATCGTTTAATATAGATTCCATTTTATTGACATCTCCACTGGTGAAGCGTCGCATCCCGTCGAAACCCGCACTTGCAGCACTTAAAAATGCAAAATTAATTAACAAAAAGTGTCTTTAATTTGTTTGCGCCTCGCGAGATACCGGCGAGCGACACCAGTGCAAACACAGTCACTGACGGACGGCGACAGGTCAAGTTGTAACAACAGGTAACAACGTCCAATGGCCACAGCGTGCATGACATGGACATCATCGTGTCAACAACAATTCTCAGCAACACTCTGTTGCTGTTGCTTTTGTTGGTGGTTATCGGTCACTCGAGTGGCGTGTACAGCGCATGCGTGCGTCTCTTCGTGTGACCTTGGTAATTTTCACCAACAACAATAATGACAAAGAATAAAAAAAACGTAACAACTGAACAGAAAAAACTAATATGACATATTCCGCTGACCCCTAAATAAACCGACATCGTGTCATTGCGTCTGTACGTCATTAAAACCATGCTGGCTCGGTCCAGGTTGGAATGGTGCTGCTGGTAGGTACATGTGTGAAATATATATATGTTTTAGGAAGCACATAGAAATTATCTCCACTTAATCTTTGTCACTAAATTAATCAAAAACAAATTTAATAAACAAAATTTGAATATTGTAAGACTAACAAAGCAACATTTGATCTTAGTAATTCAGTACAATTTGTGAATTGTTTTGGTTGGAGTCATTCTGAAGTACGGAATTTTGATAGTTGGTGTTAGTAAGCCGAATATAAATACCCTAGACATATGTGATAATATTTAGGGTTTCCTTTTGACGTAACCAGGGTTTACGAATCCTAAAAATATCTAATAATAATAATAATAATAATAGTTTGGCACTACAGTCCTGTAAGAACTTAGGCCGAGCTCTCTCACCATTTCGAGCTGTGCGTGTTATATTTTTACTCAAAGTGGTGGGACCTACAGTTTATTGCCGAATCCGAACGGCGGGTGAGAGCTTTTCATAGGCAATGTTTTACTCTCGTAGGTTTGCCATTTACTGCCGAGAGGTAGCGCGGTATAGAATAAATGATTTCTATGAAATGATGTTGTTAGCCCCAGTCCAGGCTTGAACCAGGGACCTTTCAGCTCGCAGTCCAACGCACTAACCACTGAGCTACCGCGGCTACATATATCTGCAAACATGAAATCTTGAAAGAATTTCCGTTCATTTGAGAACCTATATGGGCATTTCCTGGGGTTCCGGACGGTACATTCGTATGCTAAAACTTTAATATCTCGAAGGAAAATTTATGAATTTACTTGATATTTTTTGTGAACGTAGTATATAAATAGGACAAAACATCTGCAAAAAATTAAACGGTAGATCAAGATATAAATTAAATAGTGGTCATTCCGGACGGGACAAAAATGAAAGTTCATGTCGACGTTCATATGGAAAGTCCAAAGCGGCAACTAATTTTGCATACAAATTATTTATTTGAATTATTCAAACAAAAATGCTGAAATAATGTGCTTTATTTGTAAATTTACCCTTTGTTTCTAAAATGTATACTTTTTTCATAATAAATCACAGACATTTTTTTTTCTAAAAATACTTTTTGCGTACAAATTCTTTTTTTGGATAATTTAGAAAGGTCGCTGAGATAATTTACTTGATTTTTGTATATGTACACTTTGTTCCTAAAGTTTATAGTTTTTTTCATAATAAATCACAGAATAATTCCGGATGTTCTATATAAAAATTTGCACTACGATTTTTTTTGCTAAAAATAATTTTTTATCTGACAATATTAATAACACGGTGATACAGTGAAAATATACTTGAAAAATAACCTAGTGCTGGTTATAGGCCTAGTTGAGTACATCAGAAATCAGTCTTTTCGGAAACACCCTAAAAATTCGGAGTTATTCCGAAAAAACCATTTGAACGCGTAACTCAGTTGTTTTTTAATCAATTTTAATTATTTAAACGGTTTTAGAAAAAAAAATTGTGAAGATTTGCAGGCGAATTATTTTTATAATATGTGCTTCAAATACTGTTAGTGATTTTCCTAAAAATATCTATTTTTTTTATTTATTTTTTTACTTTTACAAAAATTTGTTATTAATTTTTCTACGAAAGTATGTATTTTTGTATATATATTTTTTAAGACAAATTTATTCTTAATAAAACAGTCTTTAATTTTCAGAAATTGGATTGAAATTGTTAAAGTTATTAGACTTTATTTGAAAAAAATAGGTGAGAACAAAAAATTGAATCGAATAAAATACTTTAAAAAAGTTTAAGCAAGCTTTTAAGTAATCCCATCGTGAAAAAACTGATTGGACCTTATCAGTGCGGATTCAGCCATGGATAAGCCACCAAAGATCGGATGTTCACATTACGCCAAATCCTGGAAAGGACTAAAAAGAGGCAACCCACCACCTGCTCGTTGACCACAAAGCAACATTCCGATAAGGAATCGGCTATAGCCACCATGTCTGAGTTCACTATACCTCTGATACTATAATACTTTGGAGGATGACCCTGAGCAACACATATTGCACAGTGAGAATGGGAACAACCTCACTGATACGTTTAATACCGAACGAGGTTTCACACAAGGCCCAATCGTGTAACTTCAAATTAATAATGGAGAAGGTTGTAAGAGCAGCCCAACAATGGCACTATCTTTAACAAGAGTACCATGCTACTCGGGTATGCAGATGGTATCGAGTTGTAAAGGACTTCGTCTAACGTCAGTCTTGAGATAAGCCGATGAAAGGTGTTCACCCAGTGGTGATCAACGTAGGAGCGTCCGAATCTCCGGTGGAGCAACCAAGTGCCAGACAATCTGACAGCGCTTAGAGTGCAAAACGTTAAATATATAGAAAATCGATTGACAAATCTTTTCTTTTTTAATTGATTCAAAAATGGATTCAAAATAGTATATAAGATAATTTTCCCACTTTGTAAAAAGTTTAATAACTTGTACAATTTTCCATCGATTCTGATAAATGAAACTTAACTCAAATTACTTACTCAAAATAAAATTTTCTTTAAAAATATATATACATATATATTTGTCTTTAAAGAAAAAATACAATAAAATGTGCCAAAGTCGAAAAAACTAAAAAATGGGAAAAAAAATACGAAAATTACCACTATTCTTAAGCTACATTATTCTTCTCTCTAAAACAGTTTAAAAATTTAAAATCGAATACGAAATTAGTAAGTTACACGTTCTTAAGTACTCCAACTAACCTTAAAACGGTTTTTCCGAATAACTCCGAATTTTGAGGGTATTTCCGATAATTTGATTTCTGATTTCTAATGTCCTCAGCAAGGCCTACCACCAACTCTAAGTCGTTTTTCAAGTATATAAAAAAATGCTCTTTTGTAACACTGTGTAATCATTATTACGAAATAAAAAATGATATACTATTCGAATTTAGAGATGTTTTTCTAGAATCACTAGGAAATTGTCTAGAATTATTATGAAGTCGATGTTATCATTTTTAAAAATATCGAGAAAATTCTGCTTTAGAAACAGAGAATTCAACTCATTGAAAAATGTTGTTACTTTAATATGATAATACATGTTTCTTTTTGGTTCCGCACGTGACAATAGGACAGACACACTTATACAAAAATACAAATTTGTCCCTAATTTGAATTTCAATGCTTATTTTTAAGCCTTAGAAATATTAATTAAGGTTGTCGAAAAATAAAAAATAATATTTTGTATCTGTGTCTTTCAAATTATTTAATTTGGTTACTGAAAGTAAAAGAAAAATTGGTATATTTAGAAGTTGTATTGTAATGTTACTTTATGAGTTATCGTTAACGGAATAGAATTATTTTTTCAGATATTTAGATTCACATATTCAAGATTCTAAATGCACCATTATTTTAAAGATTTGATCATTTTGAGTTGTTCGGATATTTGGTATTATCATATGGATGGGAGGTAGGCGTGGCAGTTTTGAAACCAAAAGAGTTTTATCTATATAGAAAACGTATTTTCAAAAATTCAATATCCTATTTCTATTAGTTTTCAAGTTATGACTATTGGCAAGCTAAAAGTGAAAATGGGGCGTACCAAACTGAATATACCCTTTACACTTATAATAGAGTAGTATTCAGCTTTTCTAGTTTTTCTGTAATTGTGATTTTAACAGACATAAGGACAGACGAGATTCACTAAATCGACTCAGGGGGTCATGCTGATCAAGGGTATTGATGTTATAAACGGGATACCAAACTAAATATACCCTTTCACTTCTAATTTAGGGTAAACAATCTCAGTGGCGTCGGTAGCTCAAAGTTAGTACGTTGTACTGCGAAACGAAAGGTCCCAGCTACAAGCCTGGACAGAGGCTAACAACATCATTTCATAGAAAACATTTATTCTATACCGCGCTACCTCTCGGCAGTAAATGGCAAACTTACGAGAGTAAAACATTACCTATGAAAAGCTGTCACCCGCCGTTCAGATTCGGCATTAAACTGTAGGTTCCACCACTTTCAGTACAAACACGCAGAGCTCAAAATGGTGAGAGAGCTCAGCCTAAGTTCTCCACAGACTGTAGCGCCAAACTATTATTATATTAAACAATCTCACCTAAAACTATTTGTTTCAAAGACAATTCCTGAGCATCCGGAGTATTATTCTTTGAATCATACTTCCCCGGACAATTCTTCCCAGAGAGTATTCTATTCCGGACAATTAGTTTCCAGACAATACTCTGTATTCGATTCGGTTCATAAATATTCAGAAATTCATAGATATTTACAAATTCTGAATTCTGTCATTAGTTTTATTGAATTAATGTTAGTGAGAATTGAAGCCCAAATGATTCAGGTTGAATTTTAAAACATTTCAAAGAAATCGAAATAAACTAAAAAAAAAATAGAAACTCATCTCTATCTTTGTTTATATGTCGCTAATGTGTTATCGTACAAGCAAATTGAATTAGTGGCAAATTAAGTTATAATATATTGCGTAATTTTCAATTCAGCGATCTAATCGTAGCTTCACACATAAATCAAAGTCACGCATCAGATGTGCGACGATGAAAGAGTTCCGTGTTGAAATGGAGTTTCACTTAATTTGAAATAATGGATGGATGGACTTAAGAAACTGCCACCAAAAACTGGATGCTAAAAGTTCTGTCATTTGAAGCGTAACAAGCGAAGAGCTTTTTAAATAGGCGAACTTGACTATAATTATAACTTTATTAATTACTAAAACACGTTTTTATTGTTGTATAAATAATAATAAAAAAAACTAATATTAGTTCATAAATATGACGTGTACGTGGATAGCGATAAGGTTAACGATGACAAACATAGTTAAACAGAATTTAGTTTGTCTATATGTTGTGTTCAAGCACTTACACTTACTCAACAATTACTAAACACTTACTAAACACTTACTAAACACCTTACTATACACCTTACTAGACACCTTAAGGTAAATGACATATAGTTATATAGTATCGCTCCTTACGAAGCATAAGACATATATTTCCTAGACTGTGAGTAATTTATAATTATGTTCTTACCGACCAAAGTTAAGTATAGATGACTAACTTTTGTTACTGATTTATTTCTCAGTAATATCTAACATATTAAACAAATCCAACAGCAGACAAGATTTGTTTCTTTTTAGTTTTAATCGATTAATAATTGAGTATTAAAATATAAAATCATCTAAAAATAGTTCTATGATTGCAAATGCAGACTAAGTTTCACTAATCGTAGCAAACATCATTAATAATTCTATGCATGATTTATGCACAGTGCATAGCGTAGAATTTGCGACGTAAATAAAGCAACATTATTAAAAAAATAAATATATTTTAAAAAATGTATATGCATAAATTAAAATAATCAGTATACATTAATTCATGTAGTACCTATTGTAAAAACATCAAATTTTTCGCAATCAAAATTCCGTACAATATAATACTAGGTACTATTATCTTCCAAAATGTTGTACAAATATTTATATATTAACCAAACAATGATTTTTCCATTTATAAAATGATTTTTGAATCATGTTATGATTGAATGCACGGTGTTGATCGTAGAAAAGGTTATAGGAGGGAGGAAAGATGGAGTGTTGTAAATCGGGAAAAACAGACGCAGGGATATTGTTGAACAAAATATTCGTGCGAATGAAGAACGAATTCTCTCTGTGGGTTCTATTAAAAGTCGTGTGGACTACGAAGGGGTGGGATTGATTTGACGTCCGCGTAGAACGAGAGAAATATATGATCTGGTGAAATCTGGATATGTTTTATATGTATACCTATTAAACAGGCTTACCATCCCGACGGTTCTTCGGTGCTCAATAAAAACAAATAGACGACGATATATTTTCCTATGAATGAACTTCAAAGAGGATGTAGAAGCCCCTTCCCAAATGTTCGGTGCTCAAGAGAACCAATAGAGGTTCAAATAATTCCATCTCCTATCAAATATATCGTACGTTGTTGAATTCGGTTAAGGAACTACCATGAGGATGTTGAAGCCCCCTACCGAATTCCATCTTAGGCCGAATTTAGTGGTGTGGACTGTCAGACAAGACTGCAGGAGTGATGCAATGTTAACACCACTTCTTTTGACACATCAAATTAGCAGACAACATTGGGTCTTGCTTGCATTAAAATGAACTCTATTTGCAAGACCACCCTCGGGAGATTATTTGAAGGTCTGTATTTAGTGTGTCATTCATCTCCAAAGAGATTGCATGCTTGTTGAAGGAATATGAATGACAAATGTTACTGTCATCCTCAGGATTGGGTTCAGGGTCATTGACAGAAGGTCATTGATAAAAACAGAAATAGGAACAGAAATCGGAACGGAGCTCCGGAATCGATTGAATGTTGTTCATAGATAACACCATCCAACGCAACCACAGAAAAAAAATATTCTTCAATATGATGAATATTCATAAATATTATTTTCACCAACTACCAGATTCATCATATTCATATCACTATTCATTAAATAACATACTGATGAATATATTCATTATATATATGAAATTATTCATACTATCGAACATCATAGTGAAGAACGAAATATTCAATACAACGAATTTGAATCGTCATATTGATGAATCTGTTCATAATATTTATAAACATAATATTTTTTTACGAATGTACCAAAATAAAAACATTTTTTTAGAAATTAATTCGAAAAAATGTTGTTGTAAAAATTTTATTTAAAAAAATAGAAGACAAAAATGTATTAAAAAAAATAATTATCCGAAAAAAAATTGGAAAAATAAAACTTTTCGAAAAAAAAATATTTTTCAAAAAAAAAAATGTTTCGAAAAATATATATAAATAAAAAATTTAGTTTGAACATTTTTTTTATAAATATATTTTTTATAAGTATATTTTTTATAAATATATGTTTTTATGAATATATTTTTATAAATATATCTTTTTATAATTAAAAAGTTGTAATTATAAATATATTATAAAACATTTTACTAATTTATGCATGTCGAGCAAGCATTATATAAGAAATAACATACAAAACTACTTGAGAACTGAGAAGTCGGACAAAAAATAAACGAATAGTAAATATTTTGATATAAATTTGATTAAATGAACAGCATTCTTCAATATGAAGTAAATTATGTTGTATTTTATGTTCATGTTCATTAATGTGATGAAACGTATTCTTCACATACAGTTCATCATATTGAAGAACACTTTTTCGACAGTTACCAAGCGTCATATTTATGATCGCATTCATAACATTGATTTCTTTAGTCATCAATATTATGAATTGCTCTTTAATACAATGAATCACTGTTTGAAGAACTGAATTCATCAACATCAATATGATGTACATTTTTGTGCATATTGCCGGAGTAAACTCGATATCCTTTAGATAAAAGAATTACCGACACCACATGCAATTAGTTTTTATACAACGGCCTCATGTTACACTCAATCAAAAGCTTTGGAAATATCCAAGAGCAACAATCTTATTCTTCCCGCAAGGGTGAATTCAATTATTCTACTTTTCGGAGCGAACCGCCATTAAGTCATCTGTGGATATGGTCATACGGAAACCATATTGCCGGTCACTGAGTAATTCGTTGTGAACCAGATAGTTCAGAAGGTCCAAGTATATTACGCTCTGCTATCTCTAATCTCGAAGTGTTGAATTTGAGATTAGTTTTATTCTTGATATAATCCCAGAATAAATACCCGAAAAATTTACGGAAATCGAAAGACAGATATGTAGCATTACTGGAACATAACAAAATTTATATTTTTTATAGAGTTCTTCACAATTATATATTTCTTATATGTATTATTTATTTATTTGTTTATTTATTTATTTATTTATTTATTTATTTATTTATTTATTTATTTATTTATTTATTTATTTATTTATTTATGTATTTATTTATAATATTATTTGATAGCATATTTTTAATTTAATAATAGAGGAAATACTCGATATCATAAATATATGTTTGCTATGAAAAAAAAAATCAAATTAATGAACTGTTTAAAAACTAATCGCCAATCATTCGGAACACCAATAATGTTCAGAGAATTTTATAATTAGTAAATTATTTAAATTCGATAGGAATTAGTTTAGTTTTGGAGTACAAAATTAATTGTTTGATTTTATCAAATGTATTTCTAAATATTTTGTATAATTTGTTCACCTCGATTATTAAAATTGATTGTAAATCTTTACGCTAGTCGTTAGTAATTTATTAAATTTAATATTAAAGTTGCATTAATTAACCGAAGACACAATCCAATATTTTAATATTAATATCTATGTAGTAAGTATAGCATATAAATCTTGGCAAAGTTTTCTATGGATTCTCAATTTTAATTGTATGATATTTAAACTATTGCCCCAATGAATAGAGCTAGCGCAATATTTTGACTTACTTCATAAATCATCGCCAAAAAAGAAGAATTTGTATGGAAAACCAACTGCCGCCCATTCGAAAATTGCGTGTTTTGTGGCAACAATTCTACCATTTGAAATTTTTTTGTCCTCAGTTGTTGCAGATTTTATTATCGCATATATTATCTGGAATCAATGGCTTCAAGTGGGTGCCTTGACCGGACTGACTGTGTTGAAGAATGATGCTTATAGTCAGTACTAAATTAATGTTCATCTATTTTATGCAATCATAAAGATAGCCGTACGTGTTTAAAATAATTCTGTAAATAAATTATACTGTGAACAAATTGCAATTAAAATGGCAAATAATCAATATATCGCAAAAAAAATATAATAAGTATATGAAAAATATTTATTTTGTGATACAAGTTGAAATATTTTTTCTGTAGAATTATAACACTTGAATCCAATAGAACCGAATTATAAAATATATATTTTATATTTTAGTTGTCCACAGTAATACTTAATTTAAGATTTATTGTATCCGTTAAAGACAGACCTTGACTATCTAGTAGAATATAGAACAATTGAATGTCAAGCAGATCGCCTTCGCCTGTGAACGTGTCTATCATAATAAATTTCTTATCTGCGATTAAATTTTAAACCAATAACATACATTTTACTCTAGCACTCAGAATTCCAGATCATGTGCGAGTAATGCGAAAAATTAAAGAATTCTGGAATTTAGCCAATAATTTCAGTTGTAGTCATAATATACATATATTGTGGCAAAATTCACATCGAAATTCTGATATTAATGTCAAGTGATAAAACTGATATTCGAAGTGTATGTTATATAAAGAATATAATATATGGGCCATTCCACACCAAATCGACCAGCGGTTGGAACTCACCTTCTTCGATTTCAATGATAAAGGGTATCGAGACATGCACTAAACATTTTTTTTTTATTTTTTCCGACCACTACTTCCAGAGATACAGTGGCTCAAAGTTGGAAAAAAAGTGCCAAAAATCACTTTTGTACTGTTGTTCATATTTAAATATCTCTTGAACTAGAAATGCTAGAAACTCCGTTAATAGCTCGTTTTAAAGCTAATAGAACAAGATTTTAGAAAAATTAAGTTGTAATTTCCAAACGGTAACATGTGGCCCGTGGTCATTATCCTTGCACTTCAAAATTGATGTCCTTAAAAAGGACCCTTTTTAAAATTCTGAAAAAAATCCGAAGTTTTCGTCAATTTGTTATAAATGTTCATACAAAATTTCAAGATGATATTTTGATGGCATCATATTTTAAAAAATTATTTTCTAAATGTTATCAATATTTTTTGTATTAAAAAAAAAATATTTTTTTCAAAAGTATGGCGTCAGTTTCATCAAATTATCTCTAGTTTTTGAAATATATATCATTTTTCGAAAATCGTAAAAACTATATGCCAAAATCAATATCTCAAAAACTAGATTGAATATGATAAAACTGACTTCATTTTAGAAATCAGAGTTACATATATATTCAGGAATTATTACAACTTTTAGTGTAGAAAAAAAAAATTTTTTTCTATACAAAAAAAAAAAAAAAAATTTAGAAAATTATTTTTTAAAATATGATGCAATCAAAAAACCATCTTGAAATTTTGCATGAACATTAACAATAAATTGACGAAAATTTAGGATTTTTTTCAGAATTTTAAAAAGGGTCCTTTTTAAGGACCACAATTTTGAAGTGCAAGAATAATGACCACGGGCCACATGTTACCGTTTGGAAATTACAACTTAATTTTTCTAAAAGATTGTTCTATTAGCTTTAAAACGAGCCATTAACGAGTTTCTAGCATTTCTAGTTCAAGAGATATTTAAATATGAACAACAGTACAAAAGTGATTTTTGGCACTTTTTTCCAACTTTGAGCCACTGTATCTCTGGAAGTAGTGGTCGGAAAAAATAAAAAAAAATGTTTAGTGCATGTCTCGATACCTTTTATCAGTTGCCAAAAGTTCATTAAGATCGAAAAGGTAAAATCTCAAATTTGACTTTTTTTGGTCGATTTGGTGTGGAATGGCCCATATATTTAATTCTGGTTAAGATTATTATTCTAATTCATTTTATAATTACTAAAAAATTCGAACTCAAATTTCAATAAAAACTTATTTTAAATTAAAATTTTCAATCTTTACTTTTTCGAAATATGAATGAAATGCCAGGCCTGATGACGAGCTGAAGACTCAACCAGCACTGGCAGACCAATGCTTGGTTAATAAACCCTCACTCTAGACTCAGCCAGAATTGGGAGACCAAGTCCTGGTAGTTCTCGCCCAAGACTCAGCCGGAACTGACATACCAATGCTTGATTAAAATACCTTTGCCCAAAACTAAGCCAGAACTAACAGCCATTTGCTTGGGTAATCAGATCTTGTTTAAGACTCAGCCAGAACTGCCACACAAAGGACTGGTTTATTAGATCTCGCCCACAACTGGCCCAAGCTTGATCTGGCAAAACTAGGTTCATCGTTGATAAATCAAATTTGATTCAGTTTATATTTTTTTTCAAAATTATTGTAGTCAATTTCTTTTGTTATAATTCTAGAGGTGATTTGAGTTTTAAGAGATATAATTTTTATAATGCTTTCCCAAATCACATATTTACAATTTACATAAGAAATATTTAAACCTAAGTGTCAAAGTAATATTTATAATTGTTCAAATTTATTTTTATAAAAAATATCTTGATATTAATCAAGTTTCATCAAAATCTTAGATAAAAATTTAAAACCTTATTCCATTCATAGTGGAATTATCCACCCAGCAAACCAGGCTAAAATAGGTGTTTTTGATAATCTAAAATAATACGAAAATGATAGGGTTTTCGATAACAGCAAAACTTATCTAGCATTGGTGTATCGCTCTATTTGTCTCTATAGAATAGAGTTGCTATCGAAAAAGTTGAAATATTTAAATAAAATAATGTATTTTATCACCATTTTTCCAAAATGTATTAAATTTTTATTAAATTTCAAAAATAAAGGTAAATGGTTATCCTGGTTTGGTAGTTGGTGTCAAAATTACGTCATGTTGCGACTTTTCAAAATCAATTCAAAGTTATTTAATCTGATTATATGATATTTTTTATTTAAAAATAATTTTAAAATATTTTTGAATTGACATTCATGCATAGTGGTTTTTATTTCATTTCCATTTAATTCTGAAATGTTGATTAGTTATTAATTTACATAATCTAACACATGTAGATTATAGACAGTGGCTATCGACTCGATATAGATTCAAGTTTATGTGAGAAAATATATGTTGACAAGTATTATTATATGCTGAAACATATTTTTTTTTTTTGGGTATTGCGTATTATGTTTACGAATGATGTTAATTAAAACTTGATAAAAACAAATCAGGGGGCGCAAACATCAAACGTGTTCTGCTTTATATTGAGCTAATTAATTAAACTACAATTAAAATGCTAATAACTGCAAATACTTTGCTGATTTAAAGTTTAAAGCATTTTAGTAACAAATTAGAAATAATTTAAAAACGGAACCCAATTACACACCGATGTGGAATCTATGTAATTTGACTTATGTGGCAACACTTTGTTCTAAACGTGGTCTAAATACTTTAAATCATTAAATTAAAAAATTAAATTTAAAAAAGACTCTAGCTTATGGTTTTACATAACGCAACGTAACATTCAACGTATCTATATAATTTTTTAAATATCGTCCAAAAAAATACGTCAAAAACTCCACTGACATATAGAACTAGCTCATAAAAATAGCTGCTGTTTTCAAAAATAGCTTGGTTGATATTTTTGAAAACATGAGCTATTTCAAAACAGCCGCTACAATTTCAGCCTCAGCTTTTTTTACTTTATCAACCAGACTGCTTTTGCTATTTATTTCAGACATGAACCATACATTTCTCTAATTTTCAAACTGTATTTGGTCAAAAAATTCAATTTTGTTCGGTGAAAAACAATAACAAATCATAAATTTTGAAATCATTTTTAATTTTGACAGCAAGTTGGATATTTTTTCAGGCTAAAAATTTTAGTCGACAAACGAGCAGTTTGAAATTTTTAGCTCAGGGCTAAAATTCAAATTTTAGACTGGTTGATAACATAAAAATAAAAAATAGCCAGATATTTTGGAAAACAGCTGCTGTTTTCAAAATAGCCTGGTTGATAAACTACAGCATATGATTAATTGAATAAAATCAAGCGTATGTTTACTAATATTTTATGTATAAGTCATGTCATATGTGATGTATAATTGGAATAGGACACATTTTATGATTTATTATTTATAATTCATGATTTCATATATTGTGCCAAATATCCGTAGTCCACAGATTCCAAAACAAATTCAAATTATGCAGAATAAAGTGAAAAATATCGCATTTGAAAATATAATGAGAAATGAATCGAACATAAAAAATCGAACATAAAAAAATAATGAAAAAATAATAATTTCGCCTGTTATGATTAATAATAAAATTTGTAAATTTTATGAATCCTATTCATAATAAATTCATAGTGATTTACAGTTTTTTATGAACTTTCAATTTTTTTTAGTATTATACGTACATAATTCATAAATAAAATTCATAAATAAGAAAAATAGAAAAAATATTGTTTATGAATGTCTTATTCATAAATCATCAGTAAATTATTTTCTCCATGTGTATCTGATAATTTTTGATTGATGATTTCAATATTAATATTAAATAACAAACACATTAAAATCTAGAACATCCCGAGACAAAATTTCTGACATTTTTCAGGAATATTTCGGGCATATTTTCGGCTAAATGGAATATCTTGGTGTAAGTGTATAGCAGGTTGTAAAATTTGATGACATTTTAATTGCATGGACAGAAAAAAGGCAGCTTGTGATACAAACTCCGACTTTGTCTGTTTGAAATATATTGAGAAAATGTTTCTGAACTGCCTCGACCCTGCCAAAATCGTTGCCAGGGGATATGATCATTAACTATACATATTTAAATAAAAAACCAGTTGGGAAGGTTAGATCACATGGGAAATTTTAAAGTAGGTGTTATTATGATAGTTAGGATTATCAAAATTATAGTCGGTCTAAGCCGACTATAAATACCCTACACATATGTGTGGTTACCATTCAAAGTGATATATAGGTCACCAGGGTATACGAATCCTGAAAATAACTACAAACATTCAAATGCTGAAGAATTTCCATTCATTTGATACCCATATTTAGAAATGGGTAGGTGTACCGAATTTCGATTTTTTTTTGTGAACCACAAGTCTTTTCGCCGGAAAACATTATTATCATGTATTTGAGCATGATATCAATATATATTTGACCAAAAAAGTTTACCTAAGCACGTATACATAAAAATTGATCTTTATATGTACATTTTATATGAGGTATTTGAACATAAGTGGTCGGATCATAGGTCACAATGGACCGATCTCGCCAATTTTTTCGCACATACAGCGTAGGTATATTAGTAATCTAAGTTATAAGTTTCATTTATCTAGCTCTTCAATTTTAAAACTAGTAGGGATTTCAACAGACAGACAGACAGACAGACAGACGGACAGACAGACGGACATCGCTAAATCGACTCAGGAGGTCATGCTGATCAAGAATATATATACTTTTCCATACCGGAGATGCTTCCTTCTGGGTGTTACAAACGGCGTACCAAACTGAATATACCCTTTCACTCTTAGTGTAGGGTATAAAAAGTATACTTTTTTAATATCTATATACATATATAAAACTCTTGGTCCGTCAGTCTGTCTGTCTGTTTGTTCCAGCATCACATCTGAACCGATTTAACTGAAATTTTGCACCAGGATACTATGGAGTCCGGAGGGTGTCATAAGCTATATATGGACGGGATTGGACAAAGGGCGTATGGGCACCTCCCATACAACCTAATCTTTCAAAACGACATAATTGGGAACATACACAAGCTAAGAAGATGAAACAAAAAAATTTAATACAAAAATATACAAAAGCAAAAACACAAAAATAAAAACAAGAATCAAACACAAAAAGAAAAGCAACTAAAGCAATAACAAACGAGTTGGGAAAGTTAGGTCACATGGGTAAGTTCGGTCACATGGGGCGGATTTTTATAGTCGGTCGGGCCCGACTATGGAATACCCTACACTTTTGGTGGGGATATTAAACCTCAGAATATTATTCATATATCAGAAATTCAAATCCTCATAAATTATAAAAAAATTATATAAAGTATAAAAAAACTAAAACAAAAATTTGAAAAATGTAATTGGGCGGACCACGCCTATATTTAAAATTTTGAAAGGCTAATATTTAATAGATTTGATTTTAATAATTTATGGATCAAATTTCCACTATGAAAACCCGGGAAATAATGAAAAAAAGTGGGCGGATCACACCCATTTTTGGACCACATATTTTTAGGTGAATTCTAACAAAATGTTTTAAATTTTATAACTATACCTTGAATACTTTTCGAGTTATTAGTTCCGAAAGAGTTATATAAAAGTGACTTTTATGGGAGGTGGGCGTGTCCGTTGACCGATTTGGCTCATTTTCAAATTTAGTTCCTACTTTTGGCTAAAATATATTGAGACGAAATTTCATCGCATTCTGATCAGTATTTCTCAAGTTATTCTGTATTCGGACAGCAAGACGGACAGCAAGACGGACAGACAGACGGACATGGCTAAACTCGGGTAGTGATGCTGATCAAGAATATATATATACTTTTCCATACCGGACACGCCTCCTAAGGGGTGTTACAATATATACACAAAGTTAATACAAAAACAACAGAAAAAAACATATGGAAAAAACAAAAGCAAAAATAAAGATAAAAACACAAAATAAAAAAAGCAAACACAAACAAAAGCAATGACACAACAACATAAATACAATAACACAAAAGCAAAAGTATAATTACAAAATCAAAAGCAAAAATAAAAGAAGAAACAAAAAACAAAAGCAAAAACACAAAGGTAAAATTTGAACAAATGCAAAAATACAAATGCAAAACACAAAAACAAAAGCAAAAACACAAAATCACAAACAAAAGCAATGACACAAAAACATAAATACAAAAACAATAACACAAAAACTAAAGCATAATTGCAATAAAACATAAAATCAGAAACACAAAAACCAAAGCAAAGACACAAAATCTAAAACACAAAAACACAAAATCAAAAACACAAAATAAAAACAAAAATACAAATGCAAAAATACAAAAGCAAAACATAAAAACAAATGCAATAGAAGAAAGCGGAAACACAAACAAAAGAAAAAATGCAAACAAAAAAAAGCAAAAATTAAAAAATAAAAACAAAACATGAAAATTAAAAACAAAAGCAAAGTCAATCTCAAAAACAAAACAAAAAGCATAAACAGAAAAACGGAAAAAAAAACAAAATAAAGAATAGTGAAAACAAAAACCGGAAAACACAAAAGGCTAACACTTAACTAAGAGCAGAAACTAAAACAAACAAAAGATAAACACAAAAATAAAAACAAAATAAAAAACACCTAATGAACAAAAACACCAACAAAAAATATGTAATAAAAATAAAAACACGAAGGCAACAACCAAGCCTCATATGGATTAAGAAGAGCATACATTGTAATTTTTTATAATTCACATAATTTTTTTGTTACTACACTTTTCATTTCTCAATATATATTAGAAAAATGAACAACTATGCTTAAAAATGGTTTAAAAACAAAAACTTTACAAAAAAAAACCCGTTGCCGAGCCCGGGTACAAAATACTAATTATCCCTTTAACGGTTCTTCTGTAGAATATTGCCAAAAAAATTGAGCGATAGTATAGAAATATAGCCGGAGCCAAATCGGGAATTGATTTTCATGGACAGAGGGGATAGTACAATTCTAATATCATATAATATCTACATTGGGGGTAGTAAGCGATTCAAAAGTTAGTTAAATTTCAATGTAGAAAATATAGCATGGAAGTGTCTTGGAAATAATCTCTTGGAAATATTTTACCTACCATATCAAACCATGTCAATATAAATATTTTATCTGTATAGAACTTTATTCGAATCGGACGATGGAAACAATAATAATATATTTAGTTAGTTTTACTTTTACAATTGGGGCATTCCATTGTGACGGGCGTTACATTCGTACGATTAAAAACCTTCTCATTTGATAAATAAAAAAGGATAGATATATTTTTAGGATGCAGAGATAGATCTTATGGTCTTCTATGCATGTATAAAAGAAGTTTTTCAATAGGTCCTATATCTTTCTATAAATTTGAAGTTAAATGCTGTGACGGGCGTTACACGTACTTTTTCAAAAAACAGAGTTTACTCCACAAAGTATTAAATTTTAGCCAAACTAATCGGACTTTGGAGATTAAGTATATCTCAAATACTTCATTAATAATGGGAGTTCTCCCCTCTATAATAAAATTCTGCAATGGTTACTTTGATCACTGACTTATAAGCAGGGTTCGTAGAATATTTGAAATACATTCATTCTCCAAAGAATATTCTCTCTGGGAATTTTTCATTTCATTCATTCGCGAATTTTTGAATGTTTTTAAAATTCTTTGAATTTCATTCTCTCGCGAACTTTTGAAATGATAAATTCATGTATATAAATGTTCTTGATTAAAAAAGAATATTCCGAATAATTCTTTTATATTCCTATTTCATTGGGATTTAGCAGAAACCACTTGCGTTATGCATTTTTTTGGACAAATCGTTTCCATTGGGATTTGGTCAGAACCCACTTGCATCATTGGAACTTTTTTGAGTGAATCTGTTTAATTGGGATTTGGCCAGAACCCAACTGCGTAATTGGACTTTTTTTTGGACAAATTGGTTCCATTGGGATTTGGCCAGAACTCACTTGCGTCATTGGACTTTCTTTTGAAAAAATTGGTTCCATTGGGATTTGGCCAGAACCCAACTGCGTCATTGGACTTTTTTTTAGGTGAATCTGTTCCAATGGGATTTGGCCAGAACCCAACTGCGTCATTGGACATTTTTTTGAACAATTCGGTTTCATTGGGATATGGCCAGAATCTTACTGCGTCATTGGACTTTTTTTTGGACAAATTGATTCCAGAACCCAACTGCGTTAAATTTGTCCAAAAAAAGTCCAATGACGCAGTTGGGTTCTAGCCAAATCCCATTGGAACAGATTCACCCAAAAAAGTTCCAATGACGCAAGTGGGTTCTGCCGAAATCCCAATGGAACCAATTTGTCCAAAAAAAAAGTCCAATGACGCAGTTGGGTTCTGGCCAAATCCCAATGGAACAGATTCACCCAAAAAAAAGTCCAATGACGCAGTTGGGTTCGGGCCAAATCCCATTGGAACAGATTCACCCAAAAAAAAGTCCAATGACGCAGTTGGGTTCTGGCCAAATGCCATTGGAACAGATTCACCTAAAAAAAAGTCCAATGACGCAGTTGGGTTCTGGCCAAATCCCATTGGAACAGATTCACCCAAAAAAGTTCCAATGACGCAAGCGGGTTCTGGCCAAATCCCATTGGAACAGATTCACCCAATTTGTCCAAAAAATGTCCAATGACGCAGTTGGGTTCTGGCCAAATCCCATTGGAACAGATTCACCCGAAAAAGTTACAATGACGTTCTGGCCAAATCCTAATCGAGCCAGTTTGTCCATAGAAACCTTCCAAGTATTTCCTTTTTTATCCATAAAAGTTATATATAAAAAGAATGAAAAAGAACATTTATTTACATTTGTTTTCATTCGCAAATTTTAATATCATGCGAATTTATCATATCTTTCTTATCGTTGAAGAATAAAAGCAACATTCTTGTCGTTTCATTAATTCGTGAAAAGAATTAAAGCTAATAGTTCTCGCGAGAGAATTTTTCGTCAGGAATTTATGATTTTAAAATTCATTCTCCGAATGAATAAGAATGAAAAGAATGAATTTTTTTCATTCGCGAATGTATTTTTACGAACTCTGCTTATAAGGTATCAAAACTTGTGACCGGTGTTACACATTTTGTGACGGGCGTTACCTGTACGAATTCTATACAAATATACATGAAAATTCAAATTATGAATTGCAATTTTTTGATGAAAATGAACAAATTTTAGTGGTAGGAATGGTAAACCGTTATTTTAAGGCACACCATCGACATCTAATTTATGTGAAAAACTGAACATTTCGTTTAGAAAAAATATGTATTATATTACCATTCTTTTATATAACTACTCTGTCTGCATTATTTGTAGTACGTTTCCTTCGCAAGCTTTCGTAAATAATGATTTTTTTGGGATTATTTATAATTTTTTTGAAAGGTTTGGAATTTCCCTTTATTATCTTTGCTTATTGAATATTTTGGAATATTTACTTCTTTTTCTATGGTTAAATAATAATATAATTGATTATTGATAGATATATTAACAAATATATAATTTTCCAGTTTTTTTGTTTTGCGAAAATTGTTAATTGTGACGGGCGTTATAATATATTTGGATATAGCAACCATCTAGAATATCTATGAGACCAAAGAGTATAATATATGAATAGATACGACAAAAATCGTTACTTCTACAAAGTTTCCCAGTTGTAGGTTTGCAAAATAGTTCGCAAAAAAACTTTGACTATTTTTTTTTGTGACGGGCGTTACAACTCAAAAAAGTAAAACTGTTTGTTTAATTGTCAGTATTTTGAACCACCTATCACCAATGCAATGTGTGGCATACTTTCGTAAACAAATTTCCTTTCAAATTGTACTATTCAATTTTCTTTCGGATGTAAAACAACGAAACTACAGTCTTTTATATATTGCCTCAATTTTGAACTATAATAAATTTCAAAAAAATATTTGACTTTAATTGAAAAAAACAACACATTTGCCATGCATTTTGTAATTCTGATCACAGAATATGAAATTAGAGGTATTTCTTATTGTAAAAATCATTAAATGGAAACAATAGGTTTAACTTTAATATATCACACCTTGGTAACGTTTTCTGTGGAATGCCCCAATTAAAATATACTGGTTGTTTCAATTTTATAATTTTACCAAAAACACAATTTTCTCTCCGTGTATGTGGTCAAAATGAGAACTATAAATATAGAGCTTTGTTTATATAAGATTATCTTTATTTTATTTATAAAGGAATGACTGAATTTTGAGTTCCATTCGGAGCTTATTGTGTTTGGTGCCAATTAAACTAACTTTAACATTACGTATACGTCCGCTTTAATTGAACATTTTAACAAAATCGTCGCGTCGTAGTCGTGCCTGAGTTCGAACACATCGCCGATAACTTAATCAATCTTTGGATTGAATACTGCAATCCGAAAAACAAAAACCGGAATTGCAATCAATTGAAATTCCTCGCATTCATGCTTTATGACAACAACATGAATTGAGTCAACGATTCACCGAATATTCAACATTTAATTGCCACTTGATTGAGTCCCATCATCATTATTATCATCATCAATATCATCATCGTAAGCAACAGCATCGTATTCATTAAGGGACAACGTTGCTGATGCTGCTGCTGATGTTGCTGCTGTTTCTGGACAATGACAGCCTCATAAATTTTGGCGCACTTTAAGATACATTTTAATTTTACAACACACGCATTTAGCCGATACAGTGCACATAATTTAATGATACAAAATTATTGTAATGAGAATTTCTTGTAATTGCTGGAAGTCTCGTCATAAATCGAAGAGAGATGTTCGAGCAACAAGTCATCTGCGGCAGCAGCAGCAACAACACCCGCAGCAACAATTGTAATTAAACGCAGCATTGATTGGAGCAGCGTCGGCTTGTGCCGCTCTGATTGAAAACCGATCACGACTTTTTGTGATCTGCGCTCAATTGATTGGTTTGGCCGGCCCCTTCCCTGCAGCCATCCATCAGACAGAACGCGGCCTGCATGGAAAGCAAATTGGGTGTCGAAAGTTAATGCGAACTTAATAACACGATAAGAAGTCATAAATTAAGTTTGTTGTTGCTTATTTAATTTTTGTTTGTTTGTTTGTTTGTTTAACATAAACAAATTCCATTCCTGGTCAGTTTTGAAGCCGCCATCAAGGTTACACTTTTCAAGGTTCACCTGTTGGTTGCATTTGGTGATAAAGTTACTTTTGTGTAAATATTTGCACACCTTCGATTGGGATTTGCGACAAAATGTATACTTCTTTGGCACAATTATGCGATGACTAGATCAATTTTAATACTTTAGAGTATTTCAGAAAGTCGCACTGAAGGCGTAGTAGTATTTATAAATATTGGTTGAGAAAAAAGTTACAATAAGCAAATAATTTATGTTTGAAAGGAACTTTATTAAACCATATGTGTGCCAATTTGATTGGTAACTTTTTGTAATTTTTCTGGTAACAACAGTAGGGGAAATCGGGGCTAAGTCGACCCTTTTTTTTTGCTAATTTTGACCACCATATCAATGACCTAGGGCAAAAATAACACAGTTGGATAGATTGATTCATTAGCTAAAAATGTTTCGAAAGGTGTAAAGATCAACAATATTTAGTTTCCACGAAGTTTCCACCAGCTTCTGAAAATAGTTAAATGGGGTAAAGTCAACACAACCCACTTTTCCCGCCAATGCACATTTTTGCTGATATCATTCAATTTGATTGAATTATATATTCCAAGATAATACTATTTGTTCTGTTTTATTCCGGTCCCGCGTTTGACCTTTACTCATATTACTCACATTTTAGCTATTTTTTTCCAATAACTTCTTAAATAATGGTCCAATCATTTGACCATGATTTAAGAAGTTATTGGAAAAAGTAGCTAAAATGTGAATAATATGAGTAATATAATACAAGTCTTCTTATATTGTAAGAACGGACTATTTTGTAAAACTCATACATTGTGTTTTCACGGAATCTACTTTGACCAAATGCTTATGTGTCGACTTTACCCCCACGAGACTTAGTCTAATATTATTGGCATAAAAATGCGAATTGAATGAAAAAAATAAAATAAAAACGAGTTGGGAAAGTTAGGTCACATGGGTCAGTTCGGTCACATGGGGCGGATTTTATAGTTATAGTTTTATAGTAGAAATTTACGTCTTATATCCCCATAAATTAAAAAATTTATATAAAAGTATAAAAAACTAATAAAAAAATTTGAAAAATATAATTGGACGGACCACGCCTATATATAAAATTTTGTAAGGCTAATATTTCATAGAATTGATTTTAGTAATTTACGGATCAAATTTTCACTATGAAAACCCGGGAAATAATGAAAAAAAATGTGGACGGATCACGCCCATTTTTGGACCACATATTTTTAGGTGAATTATAACAATATATTTTAAATTTTATAACTATATCTTGAATACTTTTCGAGTTATTAGTTCCGAAAGAGTTATATAAAAGTGACTTATATGGGAGGTGGGCGTGCTCGTTGACCGATTTGGCTCATTTTCAAACTCAGTTCCTACTTTTGGCTAAAATATATTGAGACGAAATTTCATCGCATTCTGGGCAGTCTTTCTCAAGTTATCGTGTATACGGGCTGCAAGACAGCAAGACAGACAGACAGACAAACATGGCTAAACGGACTCGGGTAGTGATGCTGATCAAGAATATATATACTTTTCCATACCGGATACGCCTCCTAAGGGGCGTTACAATATATACCCTGTACCTCATAGATGTAGGGTATAATCAGCACGACATGATAAGTGAACCCCTTACTACATAAAACTCACAACAAAATATATAAATAATCAAAACTTTAATGGCAAGTACAAGTTTATTGCGTTATCAATATCTAACTTTTGGCATCAAAAAAGTTAGTACATAAAAACTGAAGTTCAAGCACAAAGTAGATTTCTCTTCTTTGGTAAGAGTGGCACCTAAAGTATCAATTTGAAGTTTACCTGACATCCCAATCGCATTTTAAAGCAAAAGTTGACTTTGTCCCGGTGTCGACTTCTGAGATTTTTCGGCGAATAACTGAACCAAGTGAAGTCAGCTTTAAACTATAAATAGAGTTTTGGAAAAAGCGAAACAAGTAGTCAGGCGGGATAGGGATACATTAAAGATGCGTTTGTCTGATATTATCGTCTTGGAAGAACAATGCGTTTCCTGGTCGCTTAACCTCAATTGCACGGTTTAATTGCATGAGTTGTTGAAAGTAAAGTAGCAGTTAGTTCATGATGCACGATTCCTTTTCGATAAAAACACAAAGCAATACCTTTCGTGGAGTTAATAAGAGCTTTGCCACTTTGCCCACTAAATAGCTTTATCCATCTTGGAGCACACCCTTTTTGCGCAAATTATTGACGTATGAGATTCACTCTTCACAGTCCGTTATTAATCTCTTGCTCCAGTGGTTATTTAATATTTGTGATACAGTCATGGTATACAAAACCGATTTCATGGGTCAATCTTGGATCTTCTTCAATGTTTTGACCAGTGCCACATTTGCATTGTCGTTCATAGAATTCATTCGACCTTCACGAGGTTGGTTCACCATAAATGTCCGGTCTGAATTATTTGGAACTTTTTCTACCAAATGTAGTTGAACTTTATTATCTGAAATAATGATATGATGAACTCATCATGGCCCCACTGAAATTTCTTAATTTAAAATCTCACACTATCTACTCCGGTAATTCAACGAGAGATCTAGAATGATATTACTTTCGGCAGTCGAACCGAGATTTCAAATAATAATTTCAAATGCCATTACACGTTTGAGCAGAATTTCGCGGTCCTAACAATTTTCAACAGTCTTTACTTCAGATGAACATGTCCATATATAAATTAGGAATTTGTCCAGACCTTTTTACATTAAATAACCGGTAGCACCACCAAATAACCGGTACCACAAAACACCACTCAAGAAACAATGTAAGAAACAAATTTGGCATCTACCAGATTCGGTTCTTTCATATCTAAAACTTTGAGTTAAAGCTCGAGCATTGTTTGGCTTTCTTTGAATGGAAATTAAAACAGATGATGAATGCTAATTGGACTACAGTGGTTCATTGGTCCAAGGTTACAATAAATTGATCAAAATAAAGCCGGTTTTTACAGACATTAAAACTATATTTTATAAAATTATATCATAAATATCGTAACCACTGATATTGAACTTCAAATGTCCCTAAAATGGCAAAAATAATGACTGTTATATTAAATTGGTATTTTAGTGGCGTTATATTATAAAAAATATTTATTAAAATAAGTACAAATATTTTATGTGTAGCCATAATTAAAGTTGTCAAAATATATATGGTAAAAATCTCTTGTTTGAATTTTTGGTCGATATGGTGTGTACACGCAGAGAAATAATATGATTGCGATATGATCGTGACAATCATGCTATATTCTTTACAATCATAGATGGTTATCACAATCAAAGTATAGTATTTTCAATTTTATTTCATCAATAATAAGGTTGCTATAAGCATATTATAGTAGACTATTTATTATAATATGATTGTATTTCTGAAAAACCAAAATATGTTTGATAAGAACCATGTTACGATTACGATAAAGACTGCCACAAACATAATATGGTCAATTCCAATCATACCATGATATGACTGATCATAAAATAGTAATTTATTATTTACAACTATAAAATTCTTACGTAATGGCATTTTTTACTCTCCCTTACTCACTTTGATGTTGGCTATGGCGGTGTTTTTTTAATGTTTAAAACATCATTTTTAAAAATAAATATGTAAATTACATTAAATTCTTGTGTTTAATAGTTATGTGTATAACAAAGTTCAGTTATCAATCGTTTACTCGCGTTTTCAACTTCATCACGGTGATGCTGTACTTTACGCGAATGTTCTTGTGCGCGATAAAACTCGAACGCATAAAACGTGTTTCTACTGTCCGACCATTGCAATCACAGCTTCGCGCACAGTGTTTGCAACCTTAAATTGTGTCTTTAATTAAAAACGTATATAAAATATAAAATGAAAATAAAAAATGTAAACATGTGTCTTATTTATAATTTCTTTTGAATACCCTTTTTCAGGAATTTAGGGATAATCATAATATAATAATATGATCATAATAATAATATGATCAATGGTCGTAGGACCATAGTGTGGTTGTATGTAATATGATCACCAACAATCATATTATGGTTGTGTGATATCTGGGTATAGTCACTGAGAACCATGGTATGGTTGTAGAAAATCGCACCATTGTCACTGAGGATCATATTAAGGTTGATAATATTGTCATCGAAGATCATATTAGGCATATTATATGATTGCCTACAACCATAACACCCAATCATAGTATGATGCCATTCAAATATGATCACCACAACCATGTTTTTTCTCTGTGTGTACTTAATACATAGAGCACTGCATCTACATATTTATACAAACAAAAAAATTGAAAATAAAATATAATTTTAACTATGAAAATGTTAAAATGTGTTCACACATTCATCGCATGCATTAGACAGATTTTATAAATGATTTTCTTTTTTATTAATTGTCATTGAGGGCGTTTGGCCAAGTTTAAAAGAAAAGATGATTGCTACATTAAACACATTAGAAGTTGATGTCAAAGTTAAGCCGCAAGCTCAAGATGGGTTAATGGCATTTTCATCAAGGCTCTCCAATGACAGAACATTTTACGGTAATTTATTAACTGTCATAAAAACCATAAAATGCTAAATTATATGCTTAGCCCCCAAGTGCGGGTCAATTTCTTAACCTATGTACGTTTTGGTGGGTTAACTTGATTCATGCCCAACTGTCAATGAATAGTTATTTTTTTTTTATTTCGCAGAGGTGTCAGAAAACTACATTCCTAATGTCATTGCAAACACAACGTAACCTAATACCCAACAATTTGAGACGGACTTAATAATTTTCGGAATTGCACTAAGTAATGCGGTGCCTCAAATCCTATTATAATTAAATGCTAATAAATAATCTATAATGCAAAACATTTTCTAGTAAGAATTCATAAATTTAACAAGCATTATTTTCTTAAAAGTTAATTGGTAAAATTATAAATTTACAAACACATAGTGAGTTCATAATAATATAAAAAACATTAATAAAGTTTCGGCGAAAGTTGGAATTCTGTCAATTAACTGATTAAATAACGTAAAATCCGAACAATCAAATGAAATATAATTCGAAGAATGTTGCCACCAGCGGCAATAGTGAATCTAATCTTTGAAAACAATAATTTGTTATTTTTTGACAGATTAATTTAGTAATTATTAAATGATATTTTATAGATATGTAGATATTTTCTATTTTTAAAATGCACCAACTATTGTACACGAAATTCTTGTTTTGGCATTATGTAAATGAGTTCAAAATTTTATCAATTGGTGTTTATGAAATATTTCTAGAACTTGTTGCAACCAGAAGTGCAAGTATGTGATATACATAGTTGCTGTTTGGTTTCTCCATCTTCCATAAGCTTTTATCTTATGTCTACTACGAATTTTCAACAAACACCTTCAGTTGTTTACCGACGTTTTTTGTATCTCGTAGTCCTCATTCCAAGTGGCTTCAAGGTCGTTTTACCAGTTTTATTTCAGACTATTAAGAACATTTTCTCATCGTAAATATCAATGTTCTATATATAGAATATAGAAACAAAAAAGATACAAGGGCTTTTAAAGCCCTATTTTATGCGGCTTCAAGGTCGTTTTATTTATTTCACGTTCTGTATATAATTAGGGGTCATAAACAAAGAACGAAGATCTGCAATGAGTGCCAGTTGGGGGTCCATCAATTTTTGTGAGATGCGAAACCACTTGTGGTTGAGACGCAGACCTAGATCCAACAGATAAATTGATGAATCAACCGTAGAAGAGGTTACACATTATTTTCGTTTCGAAGCTTCTAGTCAGTCGAGTTCTGCGTATTTTTTATTTTTGTCTTAAAATTTGCATTTTTTTCTTAAATATTATTTTGGTATTTCTGCTGTTTCATAATTGGATTCTTCCCGGACTTGAATTTGTTAAAGTAGTTTTAGCCAAGATTCGCGATTTAGTTGTAAATATTTTAGCACAGAATTAAAGAACTTTATAGTTTCTCTTTGCATCAATATTACTCATGGACCATCAAGTGAAGACAATGTGTAACACGAAATTATGTTCATCATGCGATTGAATTTTGTTAAAAACTAAAGTTCTTCATAGTATGAGCTAATGATACAAAAAAAAATTAATCAAAGTCAATCAATTCCATAAAAGCATTTAGAAAAATGTGGGGGCGTTGAACAATATAAAACAATAAACTATAATGAATCGATTATTTCGAAGAATAGATAATATGTGTTTATTAGTCACTGTAACAAATAAAAATATGTAAATAATTATTGACGTTTTGTTGAGGATTTAAATGCCGAATATGTCAAATTCGTCGACAACATAATAACATGGACTGTGTAGTTTTTTATTATAAGTTTTGGAATACTCTAATTTATATCTTTTATAATTTTATTGTCACAGATAAGCATTGTTAATAAAAAGAACATTTAAGGCGATAACTAACTAAGATGTTATAAATGGCTCTGATATTCATTTGAGTACCCATTAACACCATATCAATAAATCAAGGTTATTTCGGAAATTTAAATAGAACGTTTGTATTATAATAATAATAGTTTGGCGCTACAGCTCTGAAGAACCTTGGGACCGGAGGGTGAGACCTTTTTCATAGACAAAATACCCTCAAATCCCATTAAAATTGGTCAATAAGAAAATTATTGATTTTATAGTATATAAAAAATAAACCTTTCTATATAAACTCAATGTCATGGTATTTTCTAGTATTTAATGGTATTTTCCGATTAAAATAATAATTTATCCTATTGACTTTTTTTTAATAGTAATAAACTATTATTTATATAGTATTTTTTCTGGGTGTACCGACCCCAATAAACCCTCAGATTCAAGTTAGGCGCAGGAAATATGATTGTAAATAATCATTATAACAATGAATTTTATGCCAAATAAATTAAATCTGACATATTTTAAATTAAAAAGCTCACTTGATAGGTTCGTTCATGATCCAAATAGAGCTATCTCACTTAAATGACGCATTTTGTTCAAAACGAATATAAGTTGAGCCGCTTTGTTGATTTAAACTGAGATCCTGAGACACTCGGGATCTTGAAATGAGACAAAACTCAAACCAAACAACAATAACGAATTCTATTTTTGGTATTTCTGCGAAAACTCGACTGCAGCTTCGATATTATGTTCAGTGTGACCCGAAGCTGTATAAGAAAATATTCTTTTACTACCAAAAAATGGAATATAAATATACTACTTTGAAGTTTTATATTCAACTTTCATAATAGCTATTAATGCTATATAAATATTTTAGAAATGTGTATGTAATATTTTCCATATAAAATGAATATTGACCACCGAAAATTTATAATAATTTAATAATTAAAAACACAATTAGATAAAGAAATAATGTAAACCTTAATGAAATACTTCTCTAAATTCCTTATATAATTGACACCTAGATATCAGCATTCGAAATTACCTTTATCAACAAAAACTATTTATTTTGTTGTAGTATCACAATTTTGCAAGATTTCGAATAAAAACAACCATATATATTTTTTTTTATTTAAAAAAAAAAAAAACAGACATAATTTCAATAAGATGGAAGACAAATTAAAAACAATTACACTACACTAAGGGCCAGTTTTACAGTACTAGTTTAAACGTAATTTAAACTTCGTTTAATTAATCTTCTCTTTCAATTAAACGACGTTTAATATTGTTCGCAGTTTTTCAGTGATAGTTTAAAATGTACACCCAGAAAAAAATCATGGTAAATTGATAGTATTTCAATAGAAAAACAATTATTTATACCATTAAAATTGGTCAATAGGATGCGTCCCATTAGTTCAGTAATATTGAAACTGTTAATACAATGTGTGGTTGTACCATAAATTTTATAATGTGATATTTTAATTACAATAAGAAAGACCTATACAAATTTAATGATACGTATTATTAATTTTATGGTATAGTCGTATTACATTTTCCTAATAATTTATTAAAAGAAAAATGTATTTTAGTTAATTTATTGTATATATTATTTTATTGAAATGTCGATATTGATATTCACTTTTACAACACACACATAAAAAGACACTTCTTGCTGCAAAAGGTTATAACACATTTAATGTTTGCTTTGGTTTCCAATAATTGATTGTAGAACTTAAGTCTGCAGTTATTTTTGAGTCCGTTGCCATTATAGAAGATCGATGTAAATATTCTTTATTTTCTGTAATAAATAAAAATATAAATAAATATATAAATATTATTTATTTACATTAAATACACTGAGTCCTTACCAATGTCGCGTTTAATAATGTGGATCATTCCAAAAAAATACATGCGACCATTTTGAGTAAACACGCAGAATGACGTACAAAACGAACATGTTTGTATTCGTTTTTATGTTTTTTTACACCACGTTTATTATTATAGGAGGAAACCATTAAAACAACAGTATTTATTCTATTTAAAATAATAATATTGAAATATTAAAATTTATGGTACTGAATTTTTCAAATACTAATGAATTAATTAGAAAACTTTTAGTTTAAAAAGAAAAAACTATTAATACATGAACCATAAGTTCAATGGTCGTACCATAAAGTACTTAATGGTACATTTTCTTCTGAGTGTACATATATCAAGTCAATAAATATACTACCTCTGGCTAATGAAAAAAAATTCTTTCGATTAAATAAAGAAATTAAATAAATGTTTCAGAAAAATTTAATAATTATAATTTGAAATATTAGCTAAATAATGAACAACTATAGTGGGCGTGAGAATACATTTTTATTAAAAAAAGTGCAAAAATCTAAAAATAAAGAACAAATTGCGACATGACGGAGGAACAGAAAATTTCAAAAGTGTTTTGAGATAATTTCCTCTATTTCCCCTTGAAAGTTTTATAAAGTGCAAAAATCTCAAAATAAAGAACAAATTGTGATCCGATGCAGCAACAATAAATAGCCAAAGTGTTGTGAGATAATTTTCTCTATATTCTTTTGAAAGTTTAAACGAAGTTTACCCCTTCAACATCGGTCGTTTAAACTAAGTTTAAACAACAAATTAAGTTCACTGAAAAATTCGAAAAATTCTGTCTTTAAACAATGTTTAAACTACAAAAGAAGTTCAACTAGAACTGAAAAACTGGCCCTAAGAAAATTTGTTACAAATATTAAGTATTTTGAAAAATGTTTAAAGATCTTTAAATTGAATTTAAACTGAAATTTGTATTCATAGAATAAATAAAAATTAATTTTAAAATTGACTGTTAAATTGTGGTTTGTATAAAAAAAAAAGATTCTACGAGTACCTTGACATTTTTTTTTGTTTCTATAAAATTTTATGTGATATTTTTTAAATGTTCGATTTTGTTTTGATGACAAATGTGAGAGGTATCGTACCTTTAAGTATTTATATCATGGTATATTTCAAATTACCAAAAATTTGCAAAGTGAATAACAATAAATAGAACTCGCGCCACAAACAACAGTATTAGTACAAAGAATAAGACATAAATTTATTATATGAAAAATAACTAAATTAATTATAAAATGAAAGAAAAGTATTCTTTTTTAAAAAATATATATTCCACTTTTTTATTCGAATATTATATCAAAAAAATATATTCTATTCAGTTTGAAAATATTCCACTCTGGTCACACTGGCCAGTTGTTCCCATATTTTTGCAGTATCACTTTTAAAAGAAGCAGGAGATATACAAACCCCTAAAGCAAAAACAGTCAAATGTAGGTACACTGTTAAAATGTTTACAATAGTAACAGTTATAAGAAAAAAGTAACAAAACAAATACATAATCTAAACTAAAATTCATAAATCTTACACATTTTTACCATAAATATCACAGTCCTAAATATCAACTTACTTACAAATTATTTAGATGGTCCGACAATTATCGTTTTATAAAGCTATATGAAAATGACGGCAGCGAAACGCACACCCAGAAAAAAATACTATATAAATAATAGTTTTTTAATATTAAAAATAGTCAATAGGAAAAATTATTATTTTAATAGGAAAATACCATTAAATACTAGAAAATACCATGACATTACCATTGAGTTTATATGAAAAGATTTATTTTTTGTATACTATTAAATCAATAATTGTCCCATTGACCAATTTTAATGGTATTTGAGCGAATTTTTTTCTGGGTGCAGTTAAGAGTATATTATTCAATATATTTAAAAAGAAAAATCGCAAAAATATATTGGATAGTTTTTCATAAATGCTCTTAAGGACCGGTTTTACAGTGCTAGTTTAAACCTAGTTTAACCATTGTTTAATTAAACGTCTCATAAATTTAAACGACGTTTAACTTTGATAGCGGTTTTTCAGTGAAAGTTTAAAATGAACTTAGTCAAATCGGATAAATATGGCATAACTGGCAAATGTCAACAAATTATCGATTATTTCTCTCATTTGATGTTTTTGATAATTTTATGCAAACATTTTGTAAATCAAGACATTGAAAATAGATTTTAGATAAATAAAATAAATGAAATATACAAAAGATCGAGCAACTTCAGTACAATGCTGAAATACAAGAAAACAAACAGAACACAAACATGCCGACAGACAATGCGGGAACAAGAACCAGAGAGTGTGCATGGACAGTTCAAAAACATTAAGATTTTAAACATAGTTTAAACTGCCAACGTAAGACATTTAAACTGATATTAAACGACGATTTAAAGTCACTGTAAAACTGAATTCTTAGATTTAACTACGTTTAACCCACAAATCTAGTTAAACTACCACTGTAAAACCGGCCCTAAGTGGGAAGGTAGTTAACCGGGGTTCACTGTATTCCGATATATCGTCACTGCAAAACCGCCTAACTGCATGTGAAAATTACGTCCAAGTTTGTGTTTTAATCGTGTTTTCAATGATATGTTGATCAGATAAATTAGATAAATGTCATTATATGTTATGACATACTTAATTTTGTATGAAGTAAATGCAGAAGTGAGACTGAAAATAGTTTTGTTTCTTCTGTAAAATTCATTTTGTAAGAGATATTCGAAAATTAGATAGGCGGTTTTGCAGTATCACCGACGATATACTTGTGGAGACATATTTTCGCATGTAGTCTAGTTAAAATATTCCAAAACCTTTTTAGAAATACTGCGACATATTTTAGACATTTAAACGAGTTTAACTATTTTAAAAAATTCTTTAAAATACTGATATTTGAATAACTCAATGAGTCATGATTATCTCGAAAATATTCGTTTGCTGTGTATATAAACGTTTCATTCTGCAATAGTTGGCATTTAAAATATCAACTTATGATTAATACATATTGGCCGAATTCTTATGTGAACATTTAAATACAACTAATTCAATGGTTGGTTTAATTGTTGTTTTCGCCTTTTGGCCTTTTTGTATTCGCTCAAATATAATTAATTAAATTTTAGCGTAACGTCGTTCTCACGATTTTTAATAAATTGCTCCATTAATAATATTATTTTGGTTGAAAGAAGAAAACATTTAAACACTTTAAGACTAAATTTAATTTGAAGATTAAATAACATACTTAAAAGTAAAAGTATAAAAGAATAAACATTAAATGTTTGGAGTATTAAATAAATAAATTTATTTAATTAATTCTAGGATTAAGTTCATTATGCAAGCAACTATTTGTGTTCGCTGGAAAACACTTAACAAATGATAAATGTGATATTTTTTTTTAGTTTTTGAATGCATTTCAATACTTTTTCATTTGTCATAACAACCGGATTTAAAATATGATTTTGATGGCTTCATAAAAAATAATGCTTCATAAAAAATAGCTAAATGTTTGAAGATGCGAATTTTTGGTCGATTAATGTCGGACATATTTTAATATTAATTGAATTTAGATTGGCAATAAACATTTTACGACCCTAAAATGTGTTTCTTTTTATTATAGTTGTCACAAGTAAGGCAAACATATATCATATAATACATGTTTTGGAAGTCTGGATGAGTATGAGGATATGAATGGCAAATTAGTTTTAATTAGCTTAATTAGCAATTTAAAAACATTTGGAAAATCTTAAAAATATTGCTCTAAATATTGTGCCAAAACAATGTTGCTCTACTATATATTGATTTTTTTTTATTTTGTTAGAGGTTTTTGAACTCTTTCAGGGTTTTTGCTGTCTTCAACATGCCCTTCTACCGAACATAACTAATTATGAAAACAATAACAAATTATACAATAATTCACGCTTTAAAATCGACTACGATGGTAATGAATGTCGATGATCGCTCGACGCATTCTTCGGAAATCACAGTTGACTCAACTCAACTCAAACTGAAATGAGTTTGGCATCACAGAAGGTTATGGAAAGACTTTGATCTTCAAAATATAAAACAAATGAAATATAAATGGATACAATAGCAATGTACCGTATCTCCTTTTTCAGATAAGGTTTTCGGTAAATTGTTTTATTTTTCAATGAATTAAAGTTTTCGAGTGAATTTATTGTACACTGAACCAATAAAGTATTATCTACTATGAAAAAGTACATTATCACAAAGAATATTTCGTTAAAATTGGTCCAATGTAACTGTTCATTGTCACAACGAATCTCCGGTAATACTTCAATGTACAAATTCATTGAATTACTATGTACGGATCATGAAACAAAATGACAAATATTGATAATCACAATGAATATTTCATTAGCTATATTGCATGCAAGAGTTCATTGTCGCAATGAATCGAATTCATACTCTAATGAACGAGATCATAAACACAAAGTGAATTATGAATTCAGAAAGTTTTTCATTTTATTATTTTAATGTAAATTCTATTAATATATGCATTAAATATAATAGTATAATATAAATTAAATGTAATTTCGCACTTCATTTCATTTCGCAATTACTTTTTACATTTGTCGCTGCTTTGTGCGAATGAATTAAATGTTTTTTGTAGCAGCAGAGCGCAGCTAATGCTACTAGAAACGAACATGCAAAATGTATATAATTCATTGAAGTATGAAAAAATTCATTAAATTTATTTGTGCGTATTATGAACACTGATTCATACTGAAAATGAACTGATCATTAAATTCACAAACAAGTTACAAGACAATGTACATTGTCACAATGTATCTTGCATTAAAACGTATGAATTTGCCTCAATGAACAGGATTCGTTAAAATTATGAACCAGTTTATTTTCTATGCACTGGGGGATGCAAAAAATATGGTTTGAAGGACAAACCACTGTATAATTTGAACTAACAGAGATTCGTACACAAAATAAATATAATTCTCTTCGAAAACATCTTTCTCAAAGACAACTATCTTCCCCGGATTATACTTCTCAGTACTATTTCCCTAAACAATCCTCTAGAGAATTTTCAAACGGACAATTCTTTACCAAAAAATTATTTTCCGAATAACACTTCTTTGAGACAATTTTTATCTTTTCATTTAAACAGGACATTTTCCAGTGGTCCCATCTCGCCCAGATTCTCTGAGCTCGATCAGAATGGACAAGTAAAGCACTGAGCAATATTTCGGCTAAACTATTTGCGGATATAATGAGTGTTTAATATTTCGGTTCTACCAATCGGAACAACATAAACACCATATCTGCCCAGGAACAACATATTTCGGTAATATTTCGGTTCTACCAATCGAAACAACATAAACACCATCTCTGCCCAGGAACAACATACAACATACTTTCGATCGAATTCCGATTCGATGTATTAGATATTTATTTTTTAAATGAATTCAATTCCTTTCATTTGACTTGAACGATTTGAATTCGTCTGGAAATTTGTATTGTGACAATTCGAAACCGTTTGTTTACGTTTTGAATTCTATCAGAACCCGGACATGACCCCTTGTGTCCAAATTTTAACGATTCGGTTCAGCCGTTTTAAAACTTGGTAGAAATACTATAATATTTTTAAACTGGTATGTCAAAGAGTAGCTCAGAGGTTAGTGCGTGGGACTGCGAGCCGAAAGGTCCCAGGTTCAAGCCTGGACTGAGGCTAACAACATCTTTTCATAGAAAGCAGTTTTCTATCCGACGCTACCTCTCAGCCTGCGCGAGTAAAAAGCTCTCACCTGCCGTTTTGATTCGGCAGTAAACTGTAGGTCCCACCACTTTGAGTACAAATATAACATGCACAGCTCAAAGTGGTGATAGAGCTCGGACGGTTCTTATAGTACAGTAGCGCCAAACTATTATTTATTATTATTATTATTATGTCTCAAAGAGTGAAACATTAGCTGCGTTTTTTTCATAATTTAAATTTGAGCTGGAACAATTTGAGCTGGAACTGTACATTAGGGCGGATCAAAACTAAACTTTTATTTTTATTTCAAAATAGGGCTTACAAGTTACATAATGCTGCTAGAGTTTACCTCAAAAAAAGTGAGACGAAAAAAATAATGTCCTATGTTCGCGCATTGCGAATGAAGTTAAAAAACACTTTAAATACATATTTATTTTTTTTACCATCTACATAAAGGTTTTTTTTGGATCATAATAGACTCAAAAAATTACAGATTGTATCTATTTATGTTCTGCTACTATTTCATCAATTTTGAATAAAATCTTATGCTCGCGCATCGTCCTTGAAGTTAAAAAAGTACAAATCGACATTTTCTTTGGTTAAACCGTTCTAAAATAGGCAAGGGTGGTTATTTCGAAATGTATTTTTTGTATGTATATATTATTAGGCTGAAAATTTTGTAATGGGCAAAGCTCCAGACTTTATGATTTATTTTTCAAAAACTATACCCGATTCAGCACCAATTTGGATTCAGCACACCTAAAGATATATATAAAAAAAATTACATGTCAAAATAACCACCCGTGTCAATTTTAGAACGGTTTATCCAAAGAAAATGTCGATTTTTTGTACTTTTTAAACTTCAAGGATGAAATCATTGATGAAATTTTAGGAAGACATTAATAAATACAATCTCTAAAGTCTATTACGATCCAAAAAAAAAACTTTATGTAGAAGGTAAAAAATAAAAATGTGAATTTAAAGTGTTTTTTAACTTTATCTATGGGACATTGTTTTTTTCGACTCAAATTTTTTGCGGTAAACTCTAGCAGCACAATGCAACTTTTAAGCCCTATTACAACTTTGGGAAAAAAATCGATCCGCCCTACTGTTCATGCATCCTCCTAGGTTAAACATCGGATGGCTAATGTGAATACACACTTTCATTTTAAGTGTAGAATAAAAAAAAACTATTAAACAATTAACTTTAAATTAGTTTGAACTTAAATAAAAACTTTTATAAATTTAGCCAAACATCCGCGTTCCAATTTCCTAAAATTCTCTGCGGTTTTAGATGCGGGCCAAACCCGTAACATCCTCCCTAAATAATACAATAATCATTTGTTTATATGCTGTCGTAAATATCTCTTAATAACTGTTCAAGTTTAAACAACATATTGTATTTATTATTTCTTTTATGACTTTATGGTTTTGAATTAACATCTAAAGAATAAATGCAAAATAAAATTCCGAATGAATCACGGCTTCATGTTTGAATGCGTAATTCAAGAGCCATGTTGTAGTAGTCACAGATACGCAGATCGATTCGACTTTATTTTCTACTCAATAAATGTCGTGACCGCAGTCATGGACGCTTGAGGAAAAGAAAAATATAACAAATAAAGCGTATCGTTTTTTCTCTTGTTTTTGTTTTTTGAATTTCTAACAACTTAACTAACGAATTTATTAAATTTCGATTATTTCACTGCTTTGCGAAATACCGCACACATCGTATGGGTTGCGTGTTTGTGTTTTTGGTAGAAAGAGTGTTTAACAAGGGCGTTCATTAATTAAAAATTTACAAAAGCAGCTTTAATTTTCAAGTAAAATTTCAATAACAAATGGTTCATGACGGGTTTGTTCCGAGATTTTGCCACTGTTTCAAACCAACTGACAAAATGGGAATGTCAGGCAAGCGATTGGAATTAATGATCTTGAAGATGGTCCAGGCATCCCCAAGACAACAGCGAATATTCATCCATCACACGGAAAACCAATATTTAATTTGGCATATTTTAAAGTGCAACTAATTAATAGAGAATGTTTTTGGTCGAAAACTAATTAGCCGCACTGAAATACATTCAAATTAATTCATTGAGTGGCAGGCAGACTACAAACCATACATTTCGTCATTAATTTTGGCCAATAACGCAACATCATGATCCGACCAGAGCAGAGCCAGTGCAGAGCAGAGCCAGTGCAGTATTATATGGTATGAGGTAATCATTAATTAGACCTAAGAAGCGTGTCTCAGATACAATAACGAATCGAAAAGAAAACACTGCGAACAATTGAAAGTGTTCTTATGGGGCACATCTTTGTGCTCCAATAAAAGACCTGGCCGACCGAATTGGGGCCACATCATAATAATAAAACCTCCAAATACACAGTTCGTTGCGGTGCAGTCCAAAGCCCCATTAGCCCAATTTTCAAAATAATGGCTCAATGTGGCGGGGCCTGAAACGCCAGTCATGCTGCTTTTGTTGTCGGTGGTCAGTTGCCGTCAGTGGAGCTGGTGGTGCTGGTGGCCCAACGGCAATACGTAGCTTGATTTCGGTTGTATTCGTCTGAAGCGCACAATCAGTGAATGCGAAAGTGTGATCAGCACTATCAAAAGACCATCGTTGCAGCATTGCCACATCGCACAATTAAAATCACTTAAGCACCGAAATGAGAATCTAATGTGTTGCGGTTTCACAATTATAAACTCACTACAGTGCATAGGGAAAAAACCCCCGCTACCATTTGTCGTTCAAGTGAGTGACACTCCTAATCAGCCGTAGTTCACTTATGATCACTTTAATTTCTCTGATTGCGAATTGATTTTCAACGCTGATCGGCTGATGTTAATTGCACGATTGGTACTGCGTCGAATCGCTGGTAAATTGATGGCCTGGAGCAGAGGTGTGAGCCATATGTTTGGCTAACATTACAATAGTCTTAATGTGTTGTATTCACAGGTGAACTGGATAGGTGGATAAACAATTGTATTGTCATGACGCTAAATGAGAGCTACCTTATATTAGTAATAATAAATCACGAAAACCGACTGATTAAAAGTTACATTTGGAGCTTATCATAATAGAATAATTTATTCAGAAGAAACACTTTTAAATTATTTTAATTATATTTTATAATTATTATATAATTATAATTCATTACATTTAAGAAGTGTACACCAACTTTTCCCAGCGAAAAATGGCATCATTGACGACAAAGGCATCTATGTAAATCGAGGACATTGAAAAGTTTTCAATTCATGAATATGGCTACAACAATTTCATAAAGGACATAACATTAAAGAAGTCATACACTATATGTCAACAGAGATATATTAAGGTCATAAGATAGTCCCAGCGATAAATCACATCACTGACGACAAATGAATCTATGGTAAATCGCGGACATTGGAAAATTGTCATTGATGCAAATGTCATCAACTATTTCATAGAGAACATTGCATTAAAGATGTCATACGCCATATGACATCATAGATATATCTAGGACATTATGAACATGTTGTCAATTATGATATCAGTGATGTAGTTTTCTAAGACTAGTCATAAATAACCCATCAAAAAGGTGAAACATAAAATAATAATTGATGACATTTCCCAATGGGTCATTAATGCAATATTCTAGGTGAAATCATAAATAAGTTTTTTTTCATATACATGACTTGGTGAAATATCTTAGATGTAGTATCCATGAATTAGAGATGGGAATGTGAGTGAGTTTTGACTCACGCTCACGATAGAAATTATCCAATCACTTAGAATCCTTCACGGTATTTTTTTTGTACTCACACTCACTCTTTTAAATTCTGTGAAAGATTCGACTCACTCACGGCCTTGTTTTTGTTCTACTAACACTCACAATCACGTGAGTAAATTAAGATTTAATCACAATAATGCGTGATTCACGTGAATCACGCTAAAATCTGCTCACGTGCCATCTCTACTATGAATAACAGATATGACATCGTTAATGATATGCCATGCATGATGTGGCGGACATTTGTATAATGTCATGTCATGAAATCATTGCAGGGAAAAAATGCTACCAGTCATCGATGGTCCTGAACTGACGTAGGAGAAGCAAAGAGAAATCATTGATGGCATTTCCCACAGGGTTACGTTGAACATCCCTATTATATACACCCAGAAAAAAATTCCCTCAAATCTCATTGAAATTGGTCAATAGGACAATTAATGATTTAATAGTATACATAAAATAAATATTTTTATATAAACCCAATGGCAATGTCATGGTATTTTCTAGTATTTAATGGTATTTTCTGATTAAAATAATAATTTATCCTATTGACTATTTTTTTTTTTAATAGTAAAAAACTATTATTTACACAGTATTTTTTTCTGGGTATATGACAGGACGTTACCAACACTAGGATACTGATTGTTATGCAAATAACACAGCACAACAAAAAAAAATTATCCGCGACCTAAGATTTTCCGATGGACTTAAGGTTCTAATAATTACCTCATACTCAGTGTTTTCAGATTGCCTCAAGTTTTTCAGTTATTACGTAAAACAAATATACGGCAATTATCGTCTTATTCTACATATTTTGGTCTTTAACTTTTCACAAATTTGCGTTTTCGACCACATTTATTTTGTATTTCAATGAGAATACTTCAGCTAATATTTTGAAATAAACCACATAAAATTCGGCTAGATCTGACCAAATTTATGTTCAGTCTTGTATACCATATCTAGTTTTCATTATTTAATAAATGTATTAATTAAATGTGAAACTAAATCAATAATTGTATGAATCCTCTTACTTTGTTGGCTTTTGAAGTAGAGACATGTTGATAGTATGTGCAATAATAACTTCAGAAATTGAAAATTTTATAATAGTTCTTAGCCGACACATATGGGCATTTCTAGAAAAACGTCAACCACGACCGAAAAATTCAAAATGCTCAAATCATTAAAATAACGATAGATTTGGAATCTTAAATATCTGAATCTAAATATCAAAAAAGAAATTAATTTTTTTTTTTCAAAAAAGTAAAAAAAAAAACGAGTTGGGAAAGTTAGGTCACATGGGTAAGTTCGGTCACATGAGGCGGATTTTTATAGTCGGTCGGGCCCGACTATGGAATACCCTACACCTTTGGTGGGGATATTAACCCTCAGAATATTATTCATATATCAGAAATTTACGTCTTATGACCCCATAAATTAAAAAAATTATATAAAGTATAAAAAACTAAAAAAAAATTAGAAAAATGTAATTGGGCGGACCACGCCTATATTTAAAATTTTGAAAGGCTAATATTTCATAGATGTGATTTTAATAATTTACGGATCAAATTTCCACTATGAAAACCCGGGAAATAATGAAAAAAAAAAGTGGGCGGATCACGCCCATTTTTGGACCACATATTTTTAGGTAAATTCTAACAATACGTTTTAAATTTTATAACTATACATTGAATACTTTTCGAGTTATTAGTTCCGAAAGAGTTATATAAAAGTGACTTGTATGGGAGGTGGGCGTGTCCGTTGACCGATTTGGCTCATTTTCAAACTCAGTTCCTACTTTTGGCTAAAATATATTGAGACGAAATTTCATCGCATTCTGATCAGTATTTCTCAAGTTATTCTGTATTCGGACAGCAAGACAGCAAGGCGGACAGACAGACGGACATGGCTAAACGGACTCGGGTAGTGATGCTGATCAAGAATATATATACTTTTCCATACCGGACACGCCTCCTAAGGGGCGTTACAATATATGCACAAAGTTAATATACCCTGTACCTCATAGGTGTAGGGTATAATTATAATAATAATAATAGTTTGGCACTACAGTTCTATAAGAACTTAGGCCGAGCTCTCTCACCATTTTGAGCTGTGCGTGTTATATTTGTACTCAAAGTGGTGGGACCTACAGTTTATTGCCGAATCCGAACGGCGGGTGAGAGCTTTTCATAGGCAATGGTTTCACTCTCGTAGGTTTGCCATTTACTGCCGAGAGGTAGCGCGGTATAGAAAAATGTTTCTATGAAAAGATGTTGTTAGCCCCAGTCCAGGCTTGAACCGGGGACCTTTCGGCTCGCAGTCCAACGCACTAACCACTGAGCTACCGCGGCTAGCTCAAAAAAAAAATTAAAAAACTTTAAAAACATCTGGAAAACTGAATAGTTCATCACTTTTTATTTCGAAATAATCATTATTAATATTGTCATATACAAAATTATTTTTAGCAAAAAATCGTAGTGCAAATATCCATACAGAACGTCCCGAATATTTCTGCGATTTATTACGAAATAACTGTAAACTTTAGGAACAAAGTGTACATATTCAAAACTAAAGTAAATTGTCTCAGCTATGTTCAGAATTAATACAAAACCAGTTGGGAAGGTTAGATCACATGGGAAACTTTAAAGTAGGTGTTATTATGATAGTTAGGATTATCAAAATTATAGTCGGTCTAAGCCGACTATAAATACCCTTCACATATGTGTGGTTAGCATTAAAAGTGGTATAAAGGTCACCAAGGTGACCCTGATAATAACTACAAACTTTCAATCGCTGAAGAATTTCCATTCATTTGATACTCATATTTACAAATATGTAGGTGTACCGAATTTCGATTTTTTTTTAACCTCAAGTCGTTTCAACGGAAACCATTATTTTCATGTATTTGAGCATGAGTCAATATATATTTGACCAAAAAAAGTTTACCTAAGCACGTATACAGTAAAATTGATCTGTAGATATACATTTCATTTGAGGTATTTGAACATAAATGGTCGGTCCTCTGGTCACAATAGACCGATCATGATTGTTCCGACAGCTTAGATATATAAGTAATTTAAATCTAAAGTTTCATTGCTCTAGTTCTTCTACTTTTTCGTTAATCGTGAGTTCAACAGACAGACAGACGGACATCACTAAATCGACTTCCTGAGTCTAAATCGACCATGCTGATTAAGAATATATATATACTTTCGATACCGGTGATGCTTCCTTTTGGGTGTTACAAACGGCGTACCAAACTGAATATACCCTTTCACTCTTAGTGTAGGGTATAAAAATATATTGTACGAAAAAAGTATTTTTAGAATAAAAATCGTACTGATAATTTCAATACGGAATTTTTTGTCCCGTCTGGAATGTCCCGCCCGGAATTATTCTGTGATTTATTTTGAAAAAACTATAAATTTTAGGAACAAAGTATAAATATACAAAGAAAGCACATGATTTCAGCTCTTTTTAAAATATTTCAAAAAATCATTTGTACGTAAAATTCGCTGACTTTTTGGAATATCCATATGAATCTATATGTTTCCTTCCGTTTTTGTCCCGTCCGGAACGCCTCCAATTTTATTTATATCTTTTGATCTACCGTATAGAATTCTATAATTTAAATAGGACTAAACCTATTTAAATACTACATGCACAAAAAAATCAAATTCATTAATTTTCCTTCGAGATATTAAAGTTTTAAGCATACGAATGTCACGTCCGGAACCCCAGGAAATGCCCATATGTATTAAAGAAGAACTGAAGAGCTGAAAACTTTTGAAGGGTTTTATTAAAAAAATAAACATATTAGGGTAATAGTTAACCAAAGATTTAGTGCTTTATGGGATATGTAAAACAAGTGTTTAACATATGCCAAAGATCTGACCGATCGACCCATTTATAATATATGGCTTTGTACGGATGAAAGTAATCAAAATTCTGAGTTTCACTTGTATATGCTTGAATGTATATTAGGGCAGCATACCGTGCTTCTTTGTCTTTTTTCATGAAATTATTTTATATCCTACACCACAGGGTATATTAAGTTTGTGAAGATATTGTAACGCCCCTTAGGAGGCATGGCCGGTATGGAAAAGTATATATATTATTGATCAGCATCACGGTCCGAGTCCGTTTAGCCATGTCCGTCTGTCTGTCAGACTTCCTGACAACTTGATAAATACTGGATAGAATACGATAAAATTTAGTTTCAATATGACTTACCCAAAAATGTTTCTGTGTACGAAAATGAGCTAAATCGGTCAACGTACACGCCATCTCCTATACAAGCCACTTACATATATAAAACAGCTTAGGAAGCAATAACTCAAAAAGTATTCAAGATATTGTTATAATTTCACCTAAAATATGTGTTAAAAAAATGGGCGTAATCTACCCACTTGTTTTGAAATTATTTTTTTGAATTATTGAAAACAAATCTAGGAAACATTAATCTTACGGATCCACTTTTTTTTCTACATTTGAAATGTTTGTCACCACCAAAGTGTAGGGTATACCATAGTTGGGCCCGACTGACTTTAAATCCTGCTCATGTGACTTAACTTTCCCCATTCTTTTAACGTTTCATATATTTTGCATACAAAATGATGTAGGATAAAAGTTAAAATATTGACCCGTCTCGCCTCCTCAGATACTCTCCAAATAAGATATATGAAAGGTTTTCAAGTATATTTGAAAGGTCCATTGTAAAAAAAATAAAATGCCCACTTTTATAAAAAAAAAGTGAGATTCATACGCTAGCAAGAAATCAAACTAACATAATCATCACCTCTCACGTAAAAATGTAAAACTGACTTTTCAGAAAACTGACTTTTACAGAAAAAGAGTATGTTAAAAATAAGCAAAAGTGTCATGTTAAGGCCTTCTACAAGTATGGACGGATACAACCGTTCACCGATCTACCGGATTTTGGTATACATTATATATTTTATATACAAATATTGGATGGAGGAGTCTACGTCAAATTTGTTGAAGTAAGATCAATTGTAGGCTGATGCTTTGCAATACTTTTATGCTCTGTAGAATAAGCAAGAAATAAATCAATTATAGTGGGATGAGTTCTTCATTTGTTTATCGTTATATTTGTGTAAATTTACGTCCAAATGAACTACGTACATATGATAATAAACAAATACTATATATTTTGATGCCTAATGCAAATTTCATTCAAAATATTCGAAACACCATCAGAAAACGGTCTGTAAAAACGGATGCTGCGTGACTGACTGATAAGAAAATTTTCATTTCGCTACGAAGAGAGTAAAATGACGGCTCAGTGCAGAGATAAATCCGTGCTTCAAGAGAGTGTATTCAAAGAGCGTCGCGCACATCTTCAACGACGCAAACGTAGATCGCTGACGACGGCGCATGTTGTCGACTGCGCTGCTGCTGCTGTTGCTGCGTTTGGCGCTTCCTCTTCTTCGTTGTCGTTGTCGTCTTGGGCGACGGTGATGAATTCTTGTTTGTTGCTGCTGCTACAACAATTCACTTGTTTACTGATTTTCGTTGTTATTGTTGTGTCTGATTTCGCTGCTTCTGCACCGACGTTGGCGTAGCAGCGCTGCTTTGATTTGCGTATATAAAAGCAGATCTTAGCAAAAATTCACAATCATATTGAAGTCGTTCGTGCGATCGTGTAGTAGGTAATAAAGTGTAAACAGTGCCGTAAATTATTTGCATCAAATAAAATAATTTATAATAAATAAAACTCTACTGCATTAAAAAAAAAACAAAGAAAAAAATTAAAGTGCGAAATTATTATAAACAAATGAGAAAAAACGAAACTGTAACAAAATAAGTGAAGGATCCGCAATTGTGTCCAAGTTAATGGAAAATTAAACAGTGGAAAAAAGTGGGGTTTTTCTCATGTCAGCTGACGTTGTTGCTGTTGCTGCTGCCGCTGACAGTGACTGACGTTCTGACATCGGTTGCCGTTTCGTCGTCCGCTGTCTTGTCCAACGTTGCATGGCATGTGTTTTGTTTGCCATTTACGATGCAATTTACGAGCATTTCGTTGATTCTGTGATTGACGGATTTGTGTTTGTTGTTAAAGTTGCTTTAACAATTTCCATTGTTGTTGTTGCTACTGCAAATTCTATGCAACTTTATCTTGGAAACATGCGGAAGCAGTAAAGACAAGAATTTATGGCAATTATTTTAGAATCATCTGTACCTTGGTTGTAACTTCAATCTTTTGTTTGGCTCGCCGTAATTTTAATTCATAGAGTTTGTGTCTTAGGTCTTTCGTATTGGATTCGCGCAAATTAAAACGCGGCTGTACTAAAGAAAAATACTATTCTGAACTGAAATTATATTCAACGGAGAATAGTTTTTAGCAGCAGTGTTTCAATTTTACTTACACTACATAATTTTTAATTATAACAGAAATTTAAAATTTAAATAATTTAATTGAGTTAAATATTTGAAATAAATTTCTCAAATAAAATAACTCCTAAATACTATACGAATAGTGTTTGCGTGAATTTCGATCGATTTTGTATTAAAATTTTTAATCAAACGAATTTGAATTTAATTTTTCAATACAAAAAAAAATTCAAAAAAAGAAAAGTTCAAATTCATTTGAGAAAACTTTTTTTCGATTGAATGAAAATATTCAAATATGAAATGCGATCAAAATTCCATCGTTAAATATTATTAATAATATTGTTCATAAAATATTCAGTTTATTAACTGTTTGCTTTAAAAACGATAAAATATTATTTTTTATTACATTATTATGATTCTTGCAAAATTTAGACATAGTGAAACAATATTTTGTTAAGTGTAAAGAAAATTTGTGAATTGATTTATATTTATTTTCCTAGTATTAACGAAGATTTAACTTGAAATAAAGTCAAGTTCAAATTTACTTATTTTAAAGAACTTAAATTTGTCATAAGAAAAAGTTTTTTTTTAAATGTATTGTCTGGTTTTCACTATGTCATTTTGTGTGGTATTTGTTTTATTTAAATTATGATTGTGACGCAGAGACTGTCCAAAATTACATTTTTTAAAACTTCGCCATGTCAAAAAACAAAACTTTGATCAATTTTTGAACATGAAACTAAAAACTGAAACTGAAAACGAACATAAAAATTTCATTTAAAAAAAGTAAAATGAAACCTGACACTATTTTAAGTAAAAGTTTTCTTAATATTAAGAAAATGTTTGTTGAATTTTTGCGAACTTCGATAACTTGAAGTTCGCCTTATGTTATATTAAAATATTTGAAAAACAACAGTTTGTGATTCAAGTCGCTCTATAGTATAAACGTCGAAGGTTTCATACGTGCGAAGAAAAAGTATACTTTTTAAATTCAACAATGAAAATATTAAACCCCTTTAGTTACTCAAATATTTCTAATATTTATATGATGTTTAATTGTTATATAAACGTCGAAGGTTTTATAAATGTGAAGAAAAAGGATATTTCTTAAATTTAAAAAATGAAAATATTAAACTCCTTGAGTTCCTCATGTATTTTATAAATGTATATGATGTTTAAATGCTATGTGCCACAAGAAATCTTATTCTTGATATGTTTCAAAGAAATTTGTCTCAAATATTTAACGCAAATTATAATGATGTTTGTCTCAAATATGATCTAAGTAAAGGGTTTTTTAACAGGGACAGTAAACGACGCCATATTTCTTGCCGCTCTTTTAACATTTCTCTTCAGTAAGGTTTGCCATTTCATGATGGAAAAATATACGAATTCGAATTTCGGTAGTAAATTTTAATAATTTCGACTCGTTGTTGGCTCGTATATCTTTCCATCATGAAATGGCAAACCTTACTGAAGAAAAATATCAAAAGAGCGGCAAGAAATATGGCGTCGTTTACTGTCCCTGTCGCTCTACATTTGTAGAGTCCCTGTTGAAAAACCCTTGAAAAAAACTTTTGTAGCGCTCTTATTGAAAAACTCTTTATATTTTTAGAGCATACTAATGAAAAATATTGATTTATTTTTTAGTGTATAATTAAACTGAATTGATAAAAAAATGAAATTTCTTCGTTATAGTTATATAATTTTATATATATAAAATCGAATTGTATTCCAAAAAGAGTTGTATAGTAATAGCATCGAATGAGATGAATTAGATAATTGTAGAAAATGTTTAGTTTTGTCAATTTATTTAGAATATTTTGTGAAAATCTCAAATATGAATAGATTTCTGCGAATTTGTGATAATTTAAATTGAATAATGATATATACAAAATTTTTACACACAAATTAAAATATATGTTTTTTTTCGCAAACATTTTTAAATTGGCAAAAATCATAAATGTCACAGTAATTTTATCGAAAAAAAGTATGTCAACAAATCGCGGCGAAGAATCCGATAGAAGTTGGGCAAAAACAAAAGAAAGAGTTATTGCCATAGGCCACAAACCCAATTTTTTTTCTGCATAAAAACAAGGAAAACCCCAAAAATATATTGTTGTCAACAACTTTGCATAGAAATAGAAAGTTGTACCTTTCAAAATATGAAATAATTTAATTTATGCAAATGATGCAGATGGCGCAGAATCCATTAAAAACAAAGAACCGCGAACCAACCAAAATATAAAAAAAGAAAAGAACATATGTATTTTGTTTTTGAACAACCGACTATTTTAAGACATGACTCAACCGCAATGAATTTCGATGTATGAAACAATTTGCCGCTGCTTCTTTATTGTTTTTATTAATATTGTTTATATGACCGAAGCCATTGTTTGCATATTTTAGAGTTAATTTTCTGCCGTCGTTTGTATTGTGGAAAAATGCAAATTCTTAATTTGTTCTAGAAATCTTTAATTCAAGCTGAATTCATTAATGCGTTTGTTTGACATTATTCCGTTTTTAAAAAGTCCGAGTGGATTGGAAACCAGAAACATTCTTGCCGTACCAAGTAACAAAAGACTTAAGAGCAGAACCCGTTCACCATCAGCCAAGAACCCACCCGCCGACTTGAGAATATCGCAAAGTAGTTTCTTGGTCTAACGGCCTGCATTATTAGCACTGTTCTCTGATGTCATTTGCTGCAATTATCAAACTATTAATCGTCTAATACGACGTGACTTCTTTGCGTAATGCATGCAGCATTTCATACACGGCACTCGTAACGCAACGCAACGCAATTGCAATTCATTCGCAGCAGTCTGCAACTTGTTTATCACAATAATTACTTAAAGCTGGCTAAGAATTTGACAAATTGTTGAGCAACTTAATTCGATGCTGTCGTTAACATTGTTGTTGGCAGGCAGCGGTAATTGGTAAAACTAGTTGCAATGCGATACTGCTTAAAAATGCTATTTACAACACTCGAACATGATTTCTGACACGCTGCAGCAGCGGAGGCAGACGTTGAAAATGAAGATGATGGCAGCAGTTAATCGATCATTCGCACATCGGAACTGAAAAGCAAACCGCTGCCAAATCAATAAAATCACCTGCGGTTGGATGCGTTGCTCTGCCGCCCGCTCGCATAATGTCTGGGTCACACTTCCATTAATACGTCTGGCGTTCGCTCGATGCATCTATCAGCCGACTGTCCGTCCATCCATGTGTCTGCATAACCATTAAAGGAATCGCTGGCTCATCGCTGGCACGTTGCTGGCATCAAGCCAAGTTAAGAGACGGCGCAAAGTGAAAAATTATGTCATCATCGTGCTGTTCCAAAGCGTCAGCAACTCGCTGACGACACGCGACAATTTTCATATTCTTGTTGTTGTTGTTGTTGTTTTCGTTGAGTGTTAGATACTATTTTTTGTTTTTGTTTTTAAACATTCATAAAATTGAAACCATTTTGCAACTCATTGCGATGCGCTTATCGCGTCGTCACATCTCGTCGTCAGACGACACCAAGTTTATTTTCCGGATCTATTTGATGATAATCGCTTTCAGGCGAATCATCAGCAACAAATGAAACTTGTTGTGGTGTCTGCAATATTTAAATGAATGAAGGCATTGCATTTGAATTATTTTGCAATCGAATGGCACGATTACTACACGTAATTCATTGTAATTTATTGGAAATTGTAGTCAAAATAGGTCATTTTAGTTGAATTTGTTCAAATATAAAATAGGTGAGAAACATATCGTCACTGTCATTCAAAGGGGCGAATGAGCACTTTTAAAAATATTTTTGGAAATCAAATTTTAAAGTGTGAAGTGCTTTCAAAATTAGTATTTTTTTTCAATTTTTTGTTATTTTGCTTTCTTCATCAATTCATCATAACGTATATAAAATATCTCTCAATTTGGACAACTTACTGAATTATAAATACGGATTGTGTGGTTATATCCTGACAAAAATATTAATATTTTAGTTTTTTTGCTATAACTATTTATTTGCGCAAGATAAAATAGTAATGTAAAGCGATTAATTGTTTGTCAAACATTTTTCTTGTCATGCCAAAAGGGCGAATATTTTCGGTTTTTTGCCATAACTCGTTATTGGTGAAAGGTAAAATAGTGTTGTAAAGGCATTAATTGCTTGTTTTTAAAGCACCTATCGATTGCCATCATTACTTAAAAATAATTTACCAAACATTTTTCTTACAAGTAATAAAAATTTTAAAAATTATTTTAAAATAAAGATGCCATCGATAGGTGCTTTTAAAACAAACAATTAATGCCTTTACACCAAAGTTATGGCTCTTTTGGCATGAACAGATTTTCAATTTTTCGAATTCGTCCCTTTGGTTTTGTCTTTTGTGGCTGGAAATATCCAACAAAATCGCACACCATCTTGGCACAGTATACCTGAGGAAAAAGTACATTCAAAAATGTAAAAACCGCAAATATCAAAAATTACACATTCGTCCCTTTGGCATGATCCATTATTACTGCCGAATTGATTTACCCCCGATCATTTATTTCCCTGTGACCAAGATATCATTAAAAATTTGTTTAAAAATCTCAAATTCGATTCATGTATAAATGGTAACATTGATTATATTTCTAATGAGAGTTTTATGTAAAATGAAACAACACGATAACATTTTTTGAATGAAAAAAAACAAAAACTACGACGAACTGAACAAAAATCCTAATGTAAAACAAAACCGAAATAAAAATAGTTGTTAAAACATACATTTTTAAATAAGTAGCCTTATTCTGGCATCGGTCACAATAGTGCGCTTTGTCACAATTGTTATAATTTCGTATTCTGCCAATTTTATATTGTAGGTTTTTTGAAGTTAAAGTCTGACAATTGTCATTGTGCGCAAGAATAGGGCTGAAATTTTTTTTTTTTTTTTTTTACAAATTAACCAACGCTCAGGGGATGCCCCCTATTCATGCAATGCACAGTGTTGATCGTAAGAAGGGATGATAGGTTAAATGGAGGGTGGAAAGATGGAGTAGTGTCGGTGAATGTTTGTTTTGAACTTGCCAATATCAAAAATGTCGGGAAAAACAGACGCAGGGAGATTGTTCCACAAACGTATCGTGCGACTGAAGAACGAATTCTCTCGGTAATGCGTGGTTCTATTGAGAGCCGAGTGAACTACGAAGGGGTGGGCTTGGTTCGATGCCCGAGTAGAACGAGAGGACACACGACCTGGTGGAATCAGGCCATGTATTTCCCTCGAACACTTACCATTGTAATACCTATAGAACAGGCTTACACACCCTACGGTCCTTCGGTGCTCAAGAGAACCAATAGAGGATGAAATATTTTCATCCCCTATTAAATATATTGCACGCTGTTGGATTCGATCCAGGAACTCCAAAGAAGATTTTGAAGCCCCTGCCCATATGTGCGAATTATATTCCATCTTAGGCCGAATATAGGTGGTGTAGACAGTGCGCAAGTCAGCTGGAGTGAAGTATGTCTTACACCGTTTTAAAAAACCGAGGCACTTGGCCGCCTCTTTCGACACGTCAAATATGTGATCATTCCAACGGAGATCACATTGAATTGATATGCCCAGAACGTCAAGAGCAGCTGACTCTGCAATATCCACAGTACCCATATTAAGGGGAGGTAGGGTTGAATCCATTCTTTTGTGAGACAACAGACAACATTGGGTCTTGCGTGCATTAAAATCAACTCTATTTGCAAGACCCCAATCGGAGATTGTTTTAAGGTCATTATTGAGTGTGTCATTCATAGTGCGTCTTTTACTCTCAATCTCCAAAGAGGTTGGGCGCTTTTTGAACGAGTATGAATGACAAATGTTGCTATCATCTGCAAAGGAATGGATTGGGTTCTGGGTCAATGACAGAAGGTCATTGATAAATACCAGAAATAGGGACGGGGATAGGACGGAACCCTGCGGAACTCCAGAATTGATGAAATGTTGTTCCGAAAGAACACCATCCATCGCAACTCGTATTGAACGACCCTGGAGAAAACTCGATATCCATCGAGTAAAAGATTCACCAACACCATATGCAAATAGTTTTGAAACGAGGGCTTTATGCCACACTCGATCAAAAGCCTTGGAGATATCAAGAGCAACAGCCTTGCTCTCCCCGAAAAGGTGAACACAATTATTCCACTTTTCGGAGAGGACCGCCATCAAGTCACCTGTGGATCTGGTCCTACGGAAACCGTATTGTCGGTCACTGAGCAATTCGTTGTGCTCAAGATAGTTCACAAAGTGGAAGTTAATTACGCTCTCCATTACCTTGGAGAGTGCAGAGCATATTGCAATGGGTCGGTAATTGGCAGGGTTCGTGGCCTCGCCCTTTTTCGGAACTGGCTGGACATTGGCAACCTTCCAACAAGATGGAAAAACTCCTGTCGTGTAGGAGATGTTGAAAAGGTTACGCAACGGACAAGCCAGCGTTGACGCGCACTTCTTCAACACATGGGCAGATATGCCATCTGGCCCAGAGGCTTTGTTAATGTTGAGGTTTTCTAAAACCTTTTTAACTGCCCGAGTTCGAAAATGTATCTCCGGCATTGCAGAAGAAACAGAATCGACGACAGGCAGTGGTTGATTACTATCTGGGAGCGTTGAATTATTTGCAAATAATTCTGCCAAGAGATTAGCTTTATCAACCGGGTCAGTGAAGGTCTGGCCATTCATACTAAGAGTTGGAGTAGACGATGTCGTCTGATTCTTCACCCTTTTTACAAATGACCAGAAATTTTTACTACCCCTGTGATAGAGTAGGACCTTTTTGCGCGCGTTTTGTTCGTGAAGAAACTTTTCGCGCGAGATCACGGCATTACAGCGATTCCTAGCCTGTATACGAAGTCTTTCAGTATCAGCATTCTTGTTAGAACGCCAAGTCTGAAAGGCTTCCTCTTTCGACCTGACTGCAATCCTGCAAGTCTCATTAAACCAAGAGTGGTCCTTAGGTTTAATGCTAATTTTTTTAGAAGGTATGAAGGACCGCATACCTAATAAAATAATATTTTGTACCATTAAAGCCGCAGCATTTATGTCTCTGTCAGCGAAACACAATTTCCAATTAAAGTTGCGAAAAAAATCATTTAACGCAACCCAATTTGCTTTTTCGTAAAGCCATACATTCCTCTTCGGGGCTTTAATCGAAGAGGCGCGTAAACTAGAATACGAAAACTCAGCGGAAACAGTACAGTGGTCGGAATTACCAAGAGGTGCAAGGACTTTTACATCATATTTTTCATGATGTGAAGTCAGAAAAAGGTCTAGGACTTTTGGGCTTTGCCCGCCGACGCGTGGAATATACGTCGGCTCCTTCACCATTTGAGTGAGTTGGTTGCACTCGGCAAAAAGCTCAACATAACAACCCTCCTGTGTTGATAGACCCGAGTGGCTCAACCAAGTGGCGTTGTGCACATTAAAATCGCCCGCAACAACAATTTCACTGCCTGGAAATTGCTCCAATATATTTGAGATCGAATCAGATAAGGCATCCAGCTTATTACAGGTGGAAACCCTATCTAAATTCGGACTCCTATAAAGAAAGCACAAGTGCATGATGTGTGTTTGGATTTTGAATTTAACCCAAATAGTATTAAATTCGCTATCCGACACACTATGTTGTTGCTGCAGTTGATACGCAACGTCACTTCGGATAAAAACAGCAAGGCCCCTATGGGCAGAGAATAATGGCAATAGGTGATAACCAGGTATATGAAAATCCAGTGGATCTGCACCCTCACCAACCTGGGTCTCCCCTAGTGCCATTATTTGTGGCCTATGGATGGACACATACGCATATACCGAGAAAAAATTCGCCCTTAGCCCACGAATGTTGCAAAAATCTATGCGAAATTTTTGCGACATTTTTTCTACTGGGCAACTTCAAAACAGACATACATACTACCAAGGCGCAGCAGTTGAAACAAACAAATGAGAGCGTAAGTCAAGCCGTGGTGAGTGTTATGCCTTCACCACAGCATAGATTACGCACTCACTGCAGCCTCAACCGTGCGCGCTAGTAGCGTGGAGTAGGATGGGGGAGGGAGGGGATACGTCAACAAACCTGTGCAATTGCAGCAAAGAGCATAGAAAAGCCCTTTGCGTCGGCAATTGCAAAAACAGCGAGTGCGGCAACTCAGCAGGCAGCGCGAAACCGGTTCTATCACGCGGTTGTTGTTGTTGAATTATTATTGTTTTATTTATTTGGTGTTTCTTTTTAGTTTTTTATGTAAATTATTATTAGTTTGTGTTTCAATTTAATTTTGTTTTATTTCGTTTATTTATCTTATGTTGGGCGGGCACATTAAACACAGTTTTGAAACACATTTATACTAAACGACGGACGGAACACGTTAAAAAAGACAAGAGACGACACGACACGTCCGTCCCCCATAAGTGCGTTGACGCTACTGAAAACATTATTTTTATATTTTATTTTAGTAACTCAACACTTACACTTTACCACGTTAACCCAGAACTGTCGTCGCAGCGCCGACCATAATTATTCCAAGAAAAACCCGAATCGAGCCGAACACAATGTCGCGGTGTCCTCGAACCCTCCTGCTGGGCCTCTCGTTGGCCACTCTGCTGTACGCTTCTGCCAGCGCCACGGATTATGCCGGCAACATGTTCCTGAACGGTGATTATCAGAACGGCATCAAAGCGCATCCCGAGGCGCAACACTCCGTGAATCCGGCCGGCAACATATTTTTGAAACATGCGATTATCAGTCGACAGGCGTCGCCATTCACAGGACCCACCTATCTGCCGCCGAAAGAGTACCTAAAGTGCGCCAGCGGCCAGCAATGCGTGCGCCAGACACAGTGCCAAGGCGGCTACTATGCCCAGCAGCAGCCCAAGATACAGGTGAGTGGCGCCAAAGGCGAAGAAGAGCAGCGTAACAAGCGAACAATGTGACAAACACCAGCTTGCTGCTGAGGTTGAGAAGACGTTCAATAGAGGTTGAGAACGGATTGTGAACAGATAGAGAATGGGTTGAGAACCGTTTATAGAGAGGTTGAAAAGAGGTTGAAAAGAGGTTGGAAAGAGGTTGAGAAGAGATTGTGAACAGATAAAGAATAAATTGAGAAGAGTTTAAGAAGTGGTTGAGAAGACGTTCAATTGAGGTTGAGAACGGATTGAGAATAGTTGGAGAATGGGTTGAGAATAGTTTATTAAGAGGTTGAAAAAGAGTTTGAAAAGGGGTTGAAACGAGCTTAAAAAGAGTTTGAAATAAGTTAAAAAGAGGTTGAGAATAGATTGTGAACATATGGACAACGGTTTGAGAAGAGTTTAAGAAGGGGTTGAGAAGGGGTTTAGTAGAGGTTGAGACGAGTTTGAGATAAAACTCGTTTGCCGGGTATTGTTGTTTGTAGTTTTTTTTCGTACTGTTTCACAGTCACAGCTACTATGTTGCATAATCAGAATTTGGCTGCGATTGCGGTACCTGCGGATTTTCCCAGTTTTGATTATGAATTGTTGGCGTTATCAGCGTAAATTTCGCCGAGGAGCAAAATATGCAGATTAGCGCCAATCGAAGATGCGCGGTTTAAGTGAATTTTTATGTTGTTGTTTTTTTTCTGATGTTGCTGCTGCTACTGCTGTTGTTGTCTACTTTGTAACGCTTAATTTCCGGTTTTGTCATTTTTTGTAAACAGTTTCGTAATAATATGAAAGCGCTGGAGAAATGCAAAAGGGCCGAAGGGGGGTCGGGCCAAGTGTGACGAAGCGGTTGTGCTGCTGCATAGTTCGCTTGTTGTGGCTTAATTGACAAACGGGATTTTCTTCCGAACGAAGACACAATTTTAAGTTTTCGTAACGTTTATAAAATTTTGTATTTATTGTTTTATTTTCATTTCTTATTTATTTATTTATTTATTTATTTATTTATTTATTTCTTATTAATCATTTTTATTTTGCATTGGCAAATGATAATAATTTTTAAAAATAAATCTTTATGAAACTAACTCAGAAAAACAATTAAAAAATTAAATTTTCAAATTTATCTATAAATTCAATAAATTTTTAATATGGGAATCACATACATTATTTGTAGAAAATTCGCATATGCTGATTAAAACTGCATACTCATTTTTTCTATTTTATGTATTTAAGACAATAGGAATCGTAATTGTTGACCCTTTTCAGCCATTTCTTAGAATAAATATACAGTACTTCACAAAATTAGTTTCCCATTTTTCTTTTAATTGTCAAGACATATTTCGAATATACAAATTAAAAACAAAACATTTGAACAAGCAGTGTATGTGGAATAGTGTAATTTCAATTTGTTTTCGGGTTTATTATATTTTTAATTTATTTATTTTTTATATAAATAAAATTCATGTAATAAAATAAAAATAATAAAATGATAAAAAATAGTAATTTAAATAAAACCTTCGTTGGCACAGTGCAACATTTAAATGTTTGATAAATAAATTTTATTTTGCAATTATATTTGTGTCCATTCGCCGCCACTATCAAATGAAATCGCCAAACACTAATCCCAAACGTTGATTTAATTAAATTTTTATTACACACAAATTTAATAAAAATTAAAATTAACATTTTGCAATTTGAAATCAGCAGCAATTGCAGTGCATCCGACGGTATCTTCACCGCCGCCGCTGCCGTCGCCTCGTGCTGTTTGACCCAATGACCAGTCGTGCAACCGACGCATCGGCCTGAAATACCAAAAGTTACCAAGTGAAGAAATTACCCAAAGAAGTTGCCACACCACATGTTTCTGTTGCTGCGGCTGCTTTGCAAAGTAGCTGCTGCTGCTGTTGTTATTGCTTTGCGCAGTAGGCCCCGTTTATCCTTCGTACATTTCCAGAGAAGCATGCGAAATATGCGACCACCTTCCCCCCAGACTACTTCCGACCACCACTCCATCGAAGTGCGAAATTTATGATGGCATAAATTTCAAACGTTTTCGCAAATCGCTTATCAATGAATGGGATTTGCATAGAAGATGCGTTCACAAATTTTGTGAGACCGATCGGATCGCATAAGCATATTTTCTATGCATATTTTGCATGTAGTTTATTAGTCAAAACAGAAATATCTGCGACGCGTGCGATGACCCAGTAAAAAGTAATGAATGGACGGTCGACGCACGTCACAAAATTCCAATTATATTGTTAACATTTTGTTATTTCTTATAGTAAATAATAAAAAAACACAATATGCGTTGCTGTTTATGGGTTTTATAGTTTGTGTCTTTATTTTTGGCTGTCATTGTGAATTTATTGCTGCATAGGAACGTAAAAAATGAACGCGAAATTCATATTTTTATCAAAATTAAATTAGACGGACTTTGGGAAATTGGGAAATTGTTTTTATTTAAAAGATATGATATTCGACTTTGAAATTATTTATTGGCTCTTCCAAACCAAATCGACCAGAGGTTGGGCCACACCTTCTTCAATTTCTATGAAATTACGGCAATTGATAAGGAATATACAGATATCGATTGCTGGTTTTATTAGCTCTAAAACGAGACATTAACGCGGTTTCTAGCTTTTCTCGTTCAGGAGATATTTCAATATGAACAACTACACAAAATATGAGTTTTGGTCCATTTTTTACAACTTTGAAACCCTGTATCTCTGGAAGTAGTGTTCGGAAAAATTGAAAAAAATTAATCAATGCGATACTCTTTATCAGTTGCTAATAATTTCAATGAAATCGAAAGGGTAAAATCTCGATTTCGTGTGGAATGGCTCATATATATTTTTTTAATTTTTTTAACCGCAACACGCAATATTGACCTTTTTTTTCCCTATTCTTCCCCTCTACACTCTAAACTTAAACCAAATAGAATGCTTTTTTTGAGTTTATTGGGTCATAATTTCCTAGAATGAATTATCTGACTAGTTTTGTTTCTCTTTTAAAGATTTTCGGGTTAGACGGTAAATATTTTTTTTATCACCCTAGTAGAAATTGTAAAAGGGTCATTACAGGGAACTGATCATTGCATTTATACCTTGTCATAATCCGATCAGTTACATGATGATCATGATTTGGAAATTATCATGTATACCCTAATAAGGTAAATTTCTACTAAGACAATTGTCATAAAAATTTTACTTTGGGTTGTAATTCTTCCTCAACTTCTCAATTAATTATAGGTTTTACCATTTTTAATGCTTTTTAAAACTTTTACCAGTTTTTTAGGTCAAAACTTAATATTTACAAAAACAAAAAATACAGTTCCAGTCTGCCATTCAATTCGATATCAGTTCGAGACTGTTTCGAGAAGTCGAGGCATTCATTAGATCTCGATTACGATTTCGTAGTTATATTATACTACAATTCGTTCTATGACGTACGCAGATATCGTAACAAGATATCGCATTAAATATCGAGATTGATTCGAAAAACATTGCGATATAAAAATATTTAAATATCGTATCTTCTTCTTATATTTTATTGTACGAAAAATTTAAAAATTAGTAATGATAAAGCAACGAAATCGAACTATTTCATAGTAATTAATTCGAGAAAACTACCATCATCGAAGAGCTTTGAGACATGGCAGACTGAGTATCATTGTCATTATCATTTTATTAAAATATCTAGTCTACCATGACTTGAATACTTTCGATACCTCGAAGCTTTCTCGAATAACTTCGATAAACAAGTTCGATCTCGTTGTATTATCGATTCTAATTGCCCGTACATTTCCCATACATTAAAATTCTTTGACAAGATACGATAGTTAAATATTAATCACATCGATATCGCAATAGTTTTCACAGCAATCTCGAACTTTGATCATTTTTTCTTCGATATTGTTCAGATTTTCTGAATACTTCGATATCTACCTACCATTCTGGTCAAATTTTGACCATCGATATCGCTATGAGAATGAGTCCGATATCGTGAGAATTCTCCATCTACTCGCATTGATATCTTAACGGTATCGAAACGATGGCATACTGGGAATTTCATCAACTAAATTAAAGCCGCGATCATTTTAAAACTCTATCGACTTATTTTTCATTATCGACTTAAAATACATTGTCAAGAATATGGTTTGTTGAAAAATATTGTATGGGGTTCGAATTTTGAATTAAAAAGTTACTCAATAATTTAATAAATACAAATAAGTGTTCACAAAAAATTATAATTTTTCTTAAAATATTCAAAATACAGTAGCTAAAATGGAAAAACAAAATCAAAGAAGAAAAGAGTTTTTCCTCAAATATTAAATAAAAATTCAACAAAAATAAAAAGGGTTAAAAATGGCTTAGTGTTCTATTTTACTCAACCAAACTCGTAGTTTGTAGTAGTATTTTAAACATTTCGGTTGTAGAAAAATAAGGTACGTTCATTTTAATGACATGAGGTTACAGCAAATGTATTTCGGTTGCAACACTGAAATGTTGGTTCAATTAACTTCATTCCTAAAGAGAATTTTTCTTTGTGTATGCATATTTTTACGTCAATGCAGCAAATAATTTAGTCGGCACAGTTTAAGCAAATATAATTGCTGAAACTGCATCGACTAATTAATTTGCTGCATTGACGTACAAATATTCATATTAGCAAATCGAATTGTTGAATTAACGAAGAATAGCAAATGTTCTCATTAAATTAATGATTTTCATTGCTGGAATGATTAATGAATGCAATTAATGTCGGTTGCTATATTTACTTCGATTATTTTTTTTCTGTGCATAATGTTTAAGTTACGCGAAGAATTCTATATCTACCAGATTGAAATTAAAGCAACTCACATGGATACCCGAACTATTTTTCTAGAAATACATTTATTAATAATATAGCATCCTTCGTAGACTTTTTTATTTTTAAATTAGGCTACACTCAGAGAAAAAACACATTTTAAAATCAAGCACAGTCATAGTTGTTTTTAAAATTTTCAACTTTTGATTATACAACCATGTTTTAACAATACAAAATTTTAATACTAGGTTGAAATACATCGAATCAAAAATTACAACTTTAAATTAAAAATGCATTTCCAATTTTAAGTTGCAGCAATCTAATATCAAGATTGCACCAACTTTGATTTAAGATTATATCAACTTAAAAAAAAAATTAAAAATGCAACGCGTTCTCATTTCAATCTTAAATCAACGTTGTTCGTTGGTGAATTAAAAAATATCAACCTTACTCGACTTTCATGACGGCTTTTGCTTGATTTAAGGTTGTTTTTGCTTGATTTTACAATGTTTTTCCCTGAGTGTACGTGCGGTTTGTTAATAAAAGCTACCATCTCTACTACAGCCTACAGAATAGGGCAGGGTCTAATGTGCTCTACAGCATTTTTGTTTGTTAGGGGAAAAAAAATGTATTATGATCCAGCTCAACTACTGCAAGTGTTGTTTTGCAGACCACAATTGTGTAGACACCTAAAATATTAAAAATAGAGCCTAAGCTATAAATGGAAATTCTTCAAATTTACAACGCTTACTCGGTGATTCAAAATCAACCACTAGGAGTAGGCGTCAAAATTACGTCTGCTGTTTGTTATTTTACGTGGGTTTTGAGGTAACTCTGAATTGAACTCGAAATGTTTGGTAAACACTGCGCTAATGTGTAAAGTAGCTTTGCTTTTAATATTTTAAATGATTGTTTTATTATTGTTCGATTTTTATGACTTTGTTTTATTTCATTTTTATTGCTGTTTTTTTTTTTCATTTTTTTATTTACTAATTTACATGCATAAAATACGGCGTTAAACTTGACTTTGGCACAGTCAGCAACAGCAGCAGCAACGGTTGCTGCTGTGGTTTGTTTGCTTATATTAAATCAATTGACTCATTCGCGAAGCACCTCAACCAATGTGCGAAAGAAACATTTATGTTTATTTATTTATTTTTGCCAAATATGCAAATTTTTCGTTGCATTTTTTATTTTGATTTTTCACTTAGATAAATTATTGTTGCATGCAAATAATAATAAATTCAATGCAATGTTTGTCTATTTGTTGCTCTTGTTCGTGGTTGTGTGCTCCCACCCAAGTTTATTTTCTGTCATAAATTATTTACAATTTCGCAAATTAATTTAAGGCGATACGAAATAAGAAGATCTCATTTGCAATAATTTGATTGTGATCAGCTAGTGTGACACAATGACACACTGTGCACAAAATCACACAGTTGTCATAATTTGGGCCATTACGTTGCAATCGAATTCTACACGACATTAATTATTTAATTTATGAACTAATCACTAAGAATATTGCAAGTAGGTATGTGGAAATATTTCTTTGTAGAATTTCTAATATTCATTAGTATAATTTGATTTTGTTTTGTTTCCCACTCAGTGAGAAATGATGTAACTGCCAGTTGAGATATTTGTTCTATGGTATTTGATTTTTAATTTTATAGACGCATACAAATATTGCCATTTAAAAATATCACACAATAGTGATTCACAGTATTTCGAAACGTCAAACTAAACCTAATAGAAATTTACCCTATTTGGGTGGACAAGATCATGGCCAGATCATGTTGGTCATTTTTATAAAAAGAGGAATACTTAATAATTATTATTAATTAAATACACTTTTTAATTATCCACGATCTTAGTATAATTTTTTGATGGATTTCAAGATTCTAATCACGACCACCTACTCAGTTTTTGCAGATTGCCTCAAGTTTTTGAGTTATTACGTAATACAAATATATGGACATTTTCGTATTTTTCTATATATTTTGGATTTTAATATTTTATAGATTTGAGTTATCGATCCAATGTCTTTTATATTCCTTTCTTTTGTATTCCTAATAGGTATTTATATCATATTTTTTGCGTTTGACTGGTCATAACTTAGGTCAAATCGATCCGATTTTCAGTGGTTTATTTCAAAATATTAGCTGAAGTATTATTAATGAAATACAAGAGAACTGTGATTGCAAACTCAAATTTGTAAAAAGTTATAAACCAAAATATGTAGAAAAACACGTGAGTAGCCATATATTTGTTTTACATAATAACTCAGAAACATGAGGCAATCTAAAAAAACTGAGTATGACTTAGTGATTAGAATCTTGACGTCCATCGGAAAATCATATTTAGATCGGGAATATTTTTTTGTTATTGTGCTCATTTATTGATTATAATAAATTCCAATCATGGCTTTAGAACAAATACTGCTTAAGAACCCTCGTGCTTAGGAACCGTCAGAATATTTTCAATGATACATTGATTTAATTTTTAAGGAAATTCAAAATAATGGCGCATATTCATGGACAATTTAAAAAGAATTTTTGCTACACAATTTTTACATGTACAATTTATTTTGATCCTGTAGTAAGCATTTACCTCCAAATATATTAAAAAATTGTAGCCTTTTTTAATCCAATTTCGAAAAACGACATCAATTCAAATGACAAATATGTGAATTTGATTAGTTACAACTCAGTTTCTTATGGATCAACAGAATGAGACATAAAATCGAAACTTCATAAAAAAAATCAAAACAATTAGGGTATTCACAGTTTCATGGTATTCGTAAATAAATGCAGCTGAATATTTATGAAATTATCATAAATATTTCTCGATTTGAAAAGGAAAACAAATAAATTATCATTTTATACGGCACTATTTATCTTCAATTTCACAAATTTCCTTCATTTCACAAAATACGACACAAAAAACATGTCTCAGGGCTACTCTCAAATACAACACTTGTGGTATTTGAATTTTATAAGGGATGTAACAACAAATTGACGTTTCTTTATAACACGAATCAATATTCGTAAAGTCAATATAACAACAAAATTACGAATATTTCGTTTAAATTACGAAACTTTCGTTATATTATTTTTGCATTACAATTTTTTACGAAGGAATAACATACACCCAGAAAAAAATTCCGTCAAATCACATTAAAATTGGTCAATAGGACAATTATTAATTTAATAGTATACAAAAAATAAATCTTTTCATATAAACTCAATGGAAATATCATGGTATTTTCTAGTATTTAATGGTATTTTCCGATTAAAATAATAATTTATCCTATTGACTATTTTTAATAGTAAAAAAACTATTATTTATATATTATTTTTTTCTGGGTGTATTTTACGAATGAGTTTTACATTTTATGAATAAATAATTAAACTTTCGTAAATTGTGTCATGAAGAATTTTACGAATCATTACTAAAAACAGAAATCAGTTGCGTCAATAACTACTTGGAGATGCATTTTATTTTAATAGATATCACGGTCGCAAATAGATAGTTATAAATACAAAAAGGTTTAAAATGTGTTCTGTGTTAGTTCTGTTTATGTCAAAAGTATCATATTTCATATTTTTATGAATCGTTATTTTCATCGTCAGTTTTTTTAAACAAAGTATTCGTGTATTTTATGAAAGAGTCGTAAAATGTTTCATAAATGTTCGAATGCTATCGTCAAAAGTTCGAATATATCTCACAATAGTGCGAATAGGTACACAAACATTCAATAAATTCTTTCGTAGTATGTACGATAAAATCTACGAATAGCTTCGTAAAATAAACAATTAATATTCGTAATTTTTTCATAAATTCACGGAATTTCTTTTGTGTATTTTACGAAATATTTCGTAGAAAAATGTCACGAATTTTTTCGTAAAACACACGAAATTATTCATCAGATTTAAGCATATTCTATTTTGAATGTATTAAAAAGGAACTACAATTCAATAACCTAGACATTTAATTTTATATTCAAAATCGATTAATTTATAATTTTTAAATAACGGTTTCGGTTTTAAAATTAAAACAGATTTAAACTTATATCGGTTTATGTTTTGTATTGAATATAGTGATAAATTTTTCAATTGATTTAGGAATAATTTTAAGAAGAGTTTATGATATTTTATTACCAAGAATATTTTGAGGGTATACAGTGTTATTTATTCAAGTACCCCTTATTTACTAAACAAGCCGCTAATGATTTGTTTGCTTAAAAAATGTTTGGATAATTGGGTTTAAGTTGCTTACCGCGCGCATTTTTTTTTTTTTAAATCCCACACGTTACATTCATCTCGCATTTTATGACCATAATTAAAATCATTAAGCAATGCGATTAAAATAGAATTTACGTGACGTGACGACAATTGACAAAATAGTGGCGTGTTATTAGGGTGAATCACTTTTGGAGAAACCCAAAAAATATTTCCCACTGATTAAATCAAATCACATCCGTTAGAATTTGAATTCTAAAAATGGGGTTTTTCATTATTGTATTTTAATATTATCAATATTATGTAAAGTTTTTATATTTCCCATTTAGGTTTAGATTTATAATCTCTTTAATTAATTTTTGTATTATTAATATCGTATAATATCCACATTAACAAAAGCAACTATGATTTTTTGGAATGCTAATAAGATGTATTTAATTAAATATGTTTGAAACTTCATAAAAAAATAAATTATTTAATTTTTTTTGCAAAAATCGCCAAAACAAAAGCTATTTTGCAAATATGACTCTTATCTCAAAATTAAATGTCTTTTATTGTGGTTTCATGTTTTTTCCCCCGATTTAATTGATTACCTTAAAAAGTTGTATAAACCACAAACAGATTTTTTTAGGAATTATATTTATTTTTGCATACTAGTTCTTTTAACAAAAACTTTAATTGAAATTTGGGTTTTGTTGCTAAAATGCTTTATTCTGAAACGAGTTTTAAAGTTTTAAAAATTTAATTTGTATTCTAAAAAGGAATTTGTACTTTATCAGGTGAATGGTTTAAGTGTTCGTTTAAGATCCTCGGGCGAACAAGTTTAAGGCACGTGCCAGTCATAAAATTATTTATCAGGAATATTATTATTATTATTTGTAGTCAAACATCTGTAATATCAATCAAGTCTCAATCAACTAAATTTAAATGTGAACAAATTAATATCGATTTAAGTATAATAAGTCTGCGCTCGTGTATTTCCCCAAAGAAAGAGCGACTGTGCCTGACTAAAGAACCAGTAAATGTTTAAAACTTGTTTAGATATTTAAGACAAATTGTACTTATATTGAATATATTAAAGATGTACCATCGTTTTACATGCTACACAATAGAATCATCTAAACTCAAAGCCTATAAAATACTTATCCAATATCGCCAGCGGTGCGTTAAACGCGTTTCCGATACTGACAAGTTTTCGTTCGTTTTCTTTCGCTTCTAACGAAATAAAAATTTTACGATCAATATAAAGATCTGCACAATCTTGAGCTTGACGATAGGCCATAATTCATTCCCAGGTTGAATCGCCGATTGAACCGTGTTCTTGTCGTCAAGGTCGGTGGCTACACCTCAAAATCGAATGGTGTCGAAGAATCGATGTAAATGTAAAGAATTATAAAAATATGATAAAAATAATATAATACAAATATTTTAAATATGATTTTTATTATGTCCATTCCAAAATCTGTCTAACAAGCAGACTGATTTGCTGCCCGACTGGCTGGATCAGTTGTCATAATGCATTCAATTAAATACAAAAACTCAAAAAAAAAAACATTCTAATCAATGAACTTAATTAATACTTATTGAGAATTTTATAAAAATTAAAAAAACAATCATCTGATAAAAATTAAACCCAATTAACCAGAATATCAAGTCGTAATCGAAAGTTAAAAAAAAAATAACGAGAAATTTCAGATGAAGGTGAAAGTGAGCTGAAGCACGCTTCGAATACTTGTTTTAGTTTAATTTACAAAAAATTATATTTATCTATTTTATTGACAGTACATTTATTTTAATCAACCATTTTTGTTTGTCTGAATGATTTTTTAATTAATTGTTAAGGAATGTTTTATAATTATTAACATATATTTATTAATTTCATTTTATTAAATAATTTATATTAATTACACTATTTAACACGTATTTTTCTATCGGCAGCAAATTCAACATTTCTATATAAAGCGCGGATGTTGATTTTAACATATTTAAAAAAGTAGAGCATTTAGAAAAAGTTAGTGGCTTTAATCGTTAGTTTGAACTATGCTTTAATTAATCATAAAGCATTCACTTATTAATCATTGGATCATAATTACTAAAAAAAATAATCGAAAATAGTCAATTTTAGAATGCACTCAAAATAAAATCTACTTAAAATACACGAAATCGTTCGTGTATTTTACGAAAAATTCGTAAAATTTATACACGAAATATGTCGTAAAATATACAAAAGAACTTTTGTAAATTTATTATAAAATTACGATTATAAATTTTTTATTTTACGAAATTTTCGTTGATTTTATCTATGAAAGCCATTCGAACATAATATCGTCGTTGTAGAACTAAAAGTTATCAAATACATTTTTATGAAAATCTTAAATTTAGAGTTTGTTGGTCATTATTACAGAAAGTAATTAATAGATTTTTAAAGTTGAAATATCAATTGATAGATGCACATTTTCTTATCATTTGGTAGAAATATTGAGCTCAACCATTCGAAATTAACAGATCTATAAAGATTTTTGTAAATGAATAATGGGCATTTTGAAAATGTAGTTGGTTACTTTTAGTTCTACAACGACGATATGAAATATTCGTAATTTATAAAATATTTGTGTACCCCTTTAGTAATATATTCGTATATTTTACGAAAGTATTCGTACTTTTGACGACAGAATTCGTACATTTTATGAAACATTTTACGAAACTTTCGTAAAATACACGACTAAAAAAAAACTGACGATGATAATGACGATTCATTAATAAAAATATAAAATATATTATGCACTGATTTCATACTTTTGCCTTTTTGACACAAACACAACTCACACAGAACACATTTTAAAATTGTTTGTATTTTATAACTATCTGCTTTCGAACGCGTTATCAATTAAATAAAATGCAGCTTCAAGTTGGTATTTGACGCAATGGATTTCTGATTTACTAATTATTCGTAAAAAACAGAATTGTTTCGTAAAATTCTACTTATAGCCTCACAATTTACAAAAGTTTACTCATTTATTCGTAAAATGTAAAGTTCATTCGTAATATATGTTATTCTTTCGAAAAAAAATGTAATAGAAAATAATATAACGAAAGTTTCGTAATTTAAACGAAACATTCGTAATTTTGTTGTTGTTTTTATTTTACGAATATTGATTTGTAATACAAACGAATAGTTCATAAAAAATATTTTGGAAAAAAATAGAAATTACAAATGTTTCGTATATTCTACGAATTATTCGTGTATTTTACGAAATTAAAAATTACGAAAAAATATTTCGTAAATTTTCTTAGAAATTATTTTGAGTGTGTAGATTTACACATATTCTTCAGAACAACAGTTCATTGATAATTTAACATTTTCATGCGAACGTGGATTTTTAAAGTTTGATGCGATAAACACTTTCTTAATTTTTGGACGAAAATATCTCGATGCGAGAATCAGGAAAACACTTTTTATTTTTTCGACAACTTTATTTCATTCGAAATAAAACTCATCAGAACAACGACATTCGTTCATTTCGTGTGAATTTTCGAGAATGAATTGTTTACATTTCAAGCGAGAATCAGGGGAGTATTTTCGTAATTGTCACATGAATATCGAACGAACTCGAGGTGTCAAAGATTTGAAATTTTATATCAGAAAATTTGATTTAAGATTTATTCGAAATACATGAATGATTCTAATATAGAGATGGGCCCATGAGCAGATATTAGCGTGATTCACGTGAATCACGCGTGGTCAAACGTGATTGTGATTGAATCTTAATAGACTCACGTGATTGTGAGTGAGTATAATTTGTGCGTGAGTGTGAGTTTCGCAGAATTGAAACACATGATTTCAGCGTGAATCACATGCAATTGTGATTGAATCTTAATTTACTCATGTGATTGTGAATTGTGAGTGTGAGCAAAAGAAACCCGTGAGTGAGTGTGAGTGATTAGAAAATTCCTTTTGTGAGCATAAGTCAAAACACACTCACGTGCCCATCTCTATTCTAAATGGAAGAATGTGTAATCCAGTTGAGACTCATTCTGGAATAAAATGAAAATGCTCACAATTTTTATTTTTTTTTTGTCGGAAAATATTTTTCTGATACGTAAAAGTTAATTTCATTTTTATATTAATGAAATTCGTCAGATTTGTTATTGCACCAAGTAGGTACTGCTTATGTATCAGTTGACGATGTTTTCCATAATGCTTAGAATTATTTTTCTAAATATTTAAGACCGACTGTTTAATTTTAAAATGCCTCTTAAATAAATGTAATACGTTCATTGTGTTCACACGTCTGCCATTTATCCCATGAGATGCAATTAATTATTCGTATGCCCTAGAGAGCTCCGCCACACTCAGTTGGCACACGCTTCAATCGCAGCTGTCATATATAAATGACTTTATTAATCAATTTGCATGCAGATGCAATCGATTGCTTGCGCCGCAGCCCACTTCGGCTACCGCATCGCGAGATGTTGCTCACGATAAGAACCCACAGTTGCTGCGGCTGTTAGCAACAATAGCAACCAATATTATTGAAAAAATCGCGCCTTCGGAGCAACGATTGGCCGCCGCACTTAACCTCTTGCGCCTCCGTACCGCCCGCCACTTGACCCCAGTTACAGACGCGACTTGGCCACCAATGGGTTAATAAATAATAATGGTCTTGGTTGCCAATAGACACACATTCGCAAGTCGAATTACATTTGAAGGTGAGTCGTAAATGCGATTCTTCGCACCTCGCAGCAGCCAGTTGCCGTTGCCGTTGTTGTTGCTGGCGCTGACTCTGCTGCTGCTGCTAATGCTGACGCGTTGTAGCTGTAGCTCTTAGAAGGTTCTTTAAATGATGGCTTTTTTATGATACGCTGACATATGCCAAAGTTAAAGACGGAGTCGTTAATCGCTGTCGCCATGCAGCATCAGCAACATAGACAGCAGCAACATCAGTCGCCGGGGTCAATGCAATGGCAACGTCTGTCTGTCGTTGTGCTATAATTTGCATCATTTACACGACACACAGTCTGTCTGTTTTTTGGACCGTCTGTCCATTCAATGCATGGTTTTTGTGATTTGTAAGTTTTTCATGGTTCTTCAGACCAGACCCCCTACTCGCTCCATCAAAACGCGTTCGAAACATTTGTAAGTAATTGCTGTTGTTTTTGTTTTTGTTGTTGATCGTCGGTCAAGTGTTGGTCAAGTGTTGCCAATTATGATGGACCGAAATGCATGAAATTCACAAATATGGCGCGAATTGAGTTAATGATTATGTTTTAAACGCACTTTGATTTTGTTCGTACAGAGAAAATAACAAAGTTCATAATGTGATTCAAATTTCTTTGTTTGTTTTGATTAAAAATCCAGATTAGTTCCACCCTCAGCTGTTTATCCATATTAAGACCTTTTTTAAGATCACTTTTCGGCATGTCATGTTTTTCCAATAGTCATGAAATATGTATAACAATTTTTAAAATTCCCTTCTCAGTTCCTTACATATGAGGCTAAATGGACGAATTTTTGTGCTTAAATAAAAGTCCATTTTTGAGTATTTATTTCACGGTATCCAGGTGTGCATCATTATTGTGCTTTAACTTTTCGGTTGGGAAAAATCAAAAATTTTAAACTGCTCTATTCAATTAATTAATTGTTCTTTAAACTTAAAAATTAAAATAAAATCATTTAAAAGTTTTGTTTTTTCTTTAGCATTTTCTGAAAAGAGCGAATTTGAAATTGATGAGATTTCCTATCTGAAACATAAATGTACAAGAATGGTGCTCATCTGTATACCTAGAAATAAATACTCAAAAAATACCAAAATTAGCTACATTTTGATTTACATTCTTGGAACAATGATGGATATTTTTAAAATTGATATAAATACTTCATATAGATACATTTATAAATATTTTAAATCTAAAAAAAATAATGTGAATTTACATCTAATTCTTACTAATCAAATAATAATAATAGTTTGGCGCTACAGTCCTGTATAGAACTTCGGCCGAGCTCTTTCACCATTTTGAGCTGTGCGTGTTATATTTGTACTCAAAGTGGTGGGACCTACAGTTTATTGCCGAACGGCGGGTGAGAGTTTTTCATAGGCAATGTTTTACTGTCGTAGGTTTGCCATTTACTGCCGAGAGGTAGCGCGGTATAGAAAAATGTTTCTATGAAAAGATGTTGTTAGCCCCAGTCCAGGCTTGAACCAGGGACATTTCGGCTCGCAGTCCAACGCACTAACCACTGAGCTACCGCGGCTACACAAAATCAAAAGTGTTCTAAAAACACGGATTTTGTTCTTTTTTCATATATCCTTGAAACAGGAGGAAAAAAAACTAAAAAAAAGGCATTGGTCTTAGAACGTCAAAATCCATCTAAATATATAACTTGTTTTTGTGGTGGTAATATGGGTTGTAAGGTGTAATAAAAACCAAAAACTTCAAAATATTCTGTATGATTCCGGGATTGATCATTATTTTATACAGTGTGACTCACAATAACTGTCAGTAAAGTGCAATAAAAACTGAAGTAATCTAAGAAATTTGGCAATTTTTTTATAATTTGTTTCATTATATTTATATATTTCTAAATTTAATCATTAAGTTCAAATCTTTTGACGGTTTCTTTGATTCCTTGGTGCAAACGTTAATCCCAAATCTATATCAGCCGGGCTTTGAAATGAGGTCTTTCCTAGTAGTAATTTTACTGAGCAGATAGCTTCAAACTCAAAAATTCAATTAATTGAAACCAGATCGTTTTCGCTTGATATAAAACTGGCAAATTTTCTCGATACGATTCAGTAGTATCCAAATCATTATTTTCGAGTCATTTTGAAATTTGAAATCCACTGCCAATTTATGTCTTAAGGATGTCTATAAGACTCACGATTATTTGTTATGTAGGAGTAACATTTGTTCATCTGCGTGCCTGCTCAAAATTTTTTGCACTTTTCAACTCGAAACAAATTTTGCTCGTCGGTAAGTCCATGCACTGACTTTGATGCCTAATTTGTTTTTCAGTATTCTTCACATGGATACACTACATTTACCATTCGCTGAATTTCGTCGAATTCTTCCTCTGACGTATATCACGGTTCGATTCGTACGAATAGTCCGTATATGTCGACATTTCTATTGAATTTTTGAAAATTATCGTTGTGTTAATGCGTTTTACTATCCAGCATATAAATCTCTTCGATTTATTGCGGATTTCACTTTTTTTTGTATATCTGAATTTTTCTTTTAAATACAAATTAAAAATCAGTTCCCTTATTTCGTTGATTAGGATCAAAGTGAAAATTACTGAAAGTTATTATGAGTCACACTGTATAGAATTTAGGGGGCTATTATTAATCAATTTAGCAAAACCATCATAGTTTTATTTTTATTTATGCGATTTTTTATTATAATTCTTATAAAATATATTTTACCCTAGTACAATATATTTCTATGAGACCCCTAAAAAAAAATACGTTATTAGGACAATAATCATCTTTCTCAACAATTATATGATGATTTTATGGAATTTCTGTTTCGACATTCCGAACTATGTCTAATCAGATTTTTTTTTAAATAATTCATTGATATTATTTTGTTCTGAACATTTGACCACATTTCTTTAATATATACAAATTTATCAAAAGGAGTTTTCAAAATCCAAATAATGCAAATGTATAAAAAGCCAATGAAATACAATTTATTTTATTTAAAAAAAATCTAAAAGAGAATATGTAAAACCAGAAAATGTTTTATATAAGCAGATAACTTTAAATAAATTTGTATTTCAATTAATTTAATAATTTATGTTTTATTTGTATTTTTAGAACTGTGACCAAGAAACCGATATCTGCTGCACGTATCGTGCTCCCCCGACAACAACGACCACAACAACGACGCCCACACCTTTTGAAACCTGCGCCCGGGACTCGGATTGTGTGTCACCGCGCGACTGTCGCAATGGCGAGATTTTTGCCACCGACTACATCAAGAAGTCAACGGTAAGACAAAGTGAAAAAAAATACAAATTAAAACCATTTTTCAACCATTCTATTTTCAATAATTCTACGTTCAACAACATATTAAACACATTACAAAATGAAAATCTAAATGAAAAGAGCATTTTTTACACTTTTGTACTAAGCTGTGTCTCAATTCACATTAACTTATTTAACTCATTCTTATTTCTTCCGACTTCTGTGACTAATACATTTTTAATACAGTATCGATTACCATTTTGAATTTGAAATATAATTTAAAATATGATTGGTAATACAAATTCACGATATACAAAAAATGAAAGGAAAATAGTAATTTTACAATTAATGTATCTTTCAAAATTTACCCTATTAGGGAAGACATGTTCATGGCCAGATCATGTAAAAATACAATGATCAGTTCCCGATCCTGAACCTAACTTCAATTTTTACTACGGCTGGGTGAAAAAGAATTCAGCATGTTCAATGAAAGTTCAAACGTTACTTTTTCCAATGATAAATTATAAAATAGAAATTGATTGAGTTAAAATTTGATATATGGATGCATCTAACCTAAAAAGATTTTTGGTTTTTAAAATTTGAGTTTAAGAGTGTCAAAATTACACTAATTAGTGTAAAATATAAATAAAAATTCAGATAAAATGAAAAAAAATAATGATAATAAAACAAAAAAAATATTATAAAAAATATGTTTATATTAGACAAACTAAATTGAATACAAAACAGCAATTAAAACCAAACAATTAAACAATTAAAATGTCTCATTAGTAGCAGTTGTTGGTTTTTGGATTCTTGTCCATTGTTGTTGCTGCTGCTCTTGTTGTGAATGTTAATGATGATGCGCCAGCGGATGATGTTGCTGTAGTAATTAAAACGACTTGAAACAACAAAACACTGAAACAAACAGATTTGAAACAGAGTTGAATGATTAAATGTGTGAACGCATTCAAACGTTTGTGGAGCAAAGCTGCCAGTCTCAAGGCTTTGCAGATCATAAACTACAACCAGCAACATCAGCACTAGCAGCAGCAACTACAGCAGAATCATCGTCAACAACAACACATAAAATAGCCTCAATGGGGAAACTGCTAAAAGAAACCTTCACAACATTATGAAATGCAGACAAGAAACGAACCAAATACAATGAGAAAAATATATAACAACCGAAGAACCCATAAAATTAAATCAGTAGCAATTGTCCGCATTGCTGACAGCGATAACAACATTGTAGTTCCATTAACACACACCAAGTCGGTTAAGGGAAAATGCTAATAACAACATTAACCAAAACCAATAAAAAAATCGGTGCAAAAATGAAAACAAAAATGTTAAAATAAAACTTTTCTCTAGGCACTGGTTTCTTACAACTGAACTGAGCAACAATTGTCGTTATCATGTTGTTAATAAGCTGTTATTTTTGTTATTAGCGATTATAGTTGTTGGCACAAAATACGTTGGTTAAAGTCTGCATATCGTGAGGACTCGTTTAACTTAAAGCATTTCTTAAAAACAAATTTCGTTTTTCTTTCTTAAATAATACTATTCATCACGACTTTTCCGAGGGTGCTGATTTGAATAACACACTCAGTTTTGGTATCACGTAATGTTTTTATGAAAATGTCAGAAAGTTGATATCCATGTTTTAGATATCCCTGTACATTTTAAATTTACAATCAAATATATTGAAACTACTCAGTATTCGTTTTGAAATTGTTACCAGATCAATGCGAAAAAAGGAGAAATCACACGATATCGGACACATTCTCGTACCGATATCGAGCGACAAATTGGACCTACATGGTAGGTAGATATCGATGCGTTTTGTCGGAGTTTTCTGGGTGCGATAAATTTTTTGAAATCGGAACGATTTCGATGAAAAAATTATCAATGTTCGATATTGTTTCGAAAAATATTACGATATCGATGTGATAAAGGTTTATATGTCGTATCTTGTCAATGAATTTAAATGTACGAGAAATTACAAAAATTAGAATCGATGAAGCAACGAGATCGAACTTTTTTCTCAAAGTTATTCGATAAAAAATTGAGGCATCGAAGGCCTCTGAGACATGGCAGACTGGGTAGTAGGAATATTGAATCCATTTTAGATAAGATTTTGCCTTGTCAATGAAAAGTTTTTCTAAACATACTTATGTTTAGTTAAATAATTATTTGGTTCGCAAATGCGAATAAAAATGAATAGAAAATGTCTGTTACAATTTTCTTTAAATCGTTACGGATAACACTTAGTATACAGTCAAAATATGACCTTTAAATTCTGTAAAATTATGTTCGTAAAGTTGTGTAATAAAAATAAATAAAAAATAAAATAAACAAAAATAAAATAAACAAAAATTAAATTAAATAAAATAAAATAAACAATAGCTCGAAAAATTATAAAAACCTCTTTAACAACAAAAATAAAAATACTTCATCCACAAATTTGATCAAAGCTTATGTGTGCCGTATTTCCGGTCACCTTTTTATTTTTACGAATTATTTTCGTACCTTAAAGTGTAGGTACTTCTTTTCTTTTATAGCTTCCTCTGACCTTAACACAATTTATACGCAGCTCTGCACAAAGCATTAGTTAAAAATATAACGCCAACATCTTAATTCAGTTGATGGTCAGCCATTTAATTATATTTTGTAAAATGACCAAAATAATATACATATATTCTGAAGTGTCAATTAACAAGCGTTTTAAATTGGCGTTATAAATGAGAATTTTCAGAATTGGTATTCACACAACAGAATGTTTACGACAATCTTGATTCAACTACCAATTTAAACATAATCATCTCATAAGTAAAATAAACTTGCAATCAAACTTATTTCTACTTAAAAACGTTTTTTTTTTCACTTGTTCTCAAAATGCAATAAAATATTATTTTAATTATATCCATGTTGATGCAATGTTGATGCCACATTCAGAAGCACTTGACATTTGTTTTTTATCCCAGGCTCCCTACTAAATAACGATAGGTTTAATGTAAAAAGAGTACCGTAATTTTTAAAAATAGGGAATTATTAGAACAGCCAATTAGAATCTTCACAATGACTTGTACATTTCGGAGATTCCATGTCAGAACGGATAATTTCAATTATATTAGTTTTTATAATGATTTTTGTTTCTTATTTGCAGCGATTTTGCAGCTTTCAAATAATAAATACTAATTAAATTCTAATCAATCCTCGATTGGAAATTCTTTATAAGAATCAAGTAAAGTAGATTTGATGGGGGCTTGACAAGGTATACAATGCAATGTTCATGTTTATTCAAATAGGATTTCCCCGAAGAAACTGCGTTAATGTTATTTATACTACATAGTGATACTTTTATACTTATAGGGGAAACCCATTAAGACAATAGTATTTTTACTATTTTTTTTAATAATAATATTGAAATATTTAAATTAATGGTAATGAATTTTTCGAATACTATTAAAATAATTAGAAAGATTTGAATGATTATAAAAACTGATAATACTTGACCCATAAATTCAATTGGACGTACCATTAAGAACATAATGGGACATATTCTGCTAAGTGAGTATATTTATAATTTTCTTCAAGCTGTTTTATAGTATTCACCACAACTATAATTGATTGATTGATTAAAAAAACAATTAGTCCAAAATTCTCTAAAAATATTAGATGTTCAAAACTCCGAAGCCCCTGTAAATACAAAATAAAATGTAATGATCGGTTAAAAGTAAATATAAGTTATTCGAGGTTAAGAAATTAAACCATTAAGGCCGCTGCCTAATGAAGCCTAATTCTAGGGTCGGGCATTCGATGCACTAATAGCAATAATCAAGTCATTTAAGATCCGTGTAATGACGTATAATTACTTCATACTTGCTGCCAGTGCCACAAGTGGAAAGTGGCTGGCTGCATATGCAAAAATGCCAAATGGAGCAGCAGCACCAGCCACAGCTACAACACTTGTCAAGCATTGTTATGCAATGGCTGCGTAATTAAAATGCGCTGTCAATGCAGCAGGATGCCCGACTGCGGCTGCGATTGAAAATGATGTTGATACTGGGCAACAGGCGCTTAAACAACGCATGAGTTGCTGCTGTTGCTGGAGTTGTTGCCGCTGTTGAGCAAATTCATAAATCGCTTATCTCGTTGCTATTTATTTCAGTTGCTGCTGCTGTGCGCATTGAATTTAAATATTGCAACAAAACTTGGCTGCTGTAATTCTTCTTGTTGTTGTTGTTGTAAAGCATAATTGATCAGATACGCACGTCAACGAAGGATCAATTCAATCAAGTGCGATGACGATTTACGACTGAGTGAGTGAGTGAGTCAGTGCGCATGTGTTTGTGAGGATCTCATAACAAGCTGTAGCTGTGGCTGTTGCTGTGGCTGCTGCCCGGGCAGTGCGCCTGTGCCAGCCTCCAGTAGAGACGACCTTGCCGTGCATTTTTCGCATATTTCATTGAACGCGCATTTGTTATTGATGGCGTTTAAACCGCTGCATGTTGCCGTTGCCGTTGCATGTTGTTGATGCAGTTGCTGTTGTGGCTGAGTCTGAGGCTTTTGCTACACTGGCCGATGTTGTGACGCCGCTGTTTTTAACTTATTCGCACTCTTGTAAATCGCGGGAATTTCACTGATATTTTATCCGCCTGCTCTTCAACACTCGAGCTTCTTTTTTTTATTGCTGTTGTTGGTTGATGTTGCTGGTTGCTGCTGCTCAGCCTGTTGTTGGTTTGCACAGCATTAATTGCAAAACAGAAAAATTCCAGCAACTGCGACCCTTCGTCGTCGTCGCATTCAACAGTTGCAGTCCGTCCGTCCGTCTTTCTCTGCCTCCATTGATCGTTTAATATGGCTTTGCGTCAATTGCTGAATAACTTAACAAGTTAATGATGATTGCTGCGCCGCAGCAGCGTCACCATTGCTTCGCAGCTACTGCAGCTACTAAAAAAGAGAGAAATTATGACAAGTTTTCTGTAGGGTTTTCTCTGTGACTTTCGTTGTTGTTATTTGTTATTGGTGGTGCATTTTGTTGTCATTTGTTAGCCAGTGCAAAACACGTAAACCTGCTACGTCAACGACGTAAGCCACTTATGCAATTCGGAGAAGCGTAAATGCCGCAGCCGAAGATACAGCAAAAAGTTACAACAGCCGCAATCATTTCATCAGCTCAATCGTGGTACACGGAATAAAATACTTCATCACATTAATGAAAAAACTTATAATATATATGAATACTTCATATACAGAATAAACAGTTGGTCTACATTATAAATTTGTTCATTAATATGATGATATTTTAACTATTGAATGATTGTTCATCAGTAATGCAAAATTATCCTAATTTTCAAGTGTCTCTGAATGTGTCAAACATTTGTTGCTCCACAATTCAAATGCGACAAACACCTTGCGACAAACGTATTTGTTTGCAGCAAACATAATATATTTCCAATCGTAGATTTGATGTCTCTTCTTTTAATTCCAAATTTATGTAACTATTTTGGTATTCATTTCATGAATAATTTGTTATTAACACATTTATTTAGAAATCCTGGAAATTCGTATATGTAACGTGTAACATAATATGTTTCCTGCAAAACATAATTTTTCCCTGTGTGTACATTCAAAAACTTCTACATCATATGGATGAATTTGTTTATTAAAATTCAAACACAACTTAATTTATCATAATTATGCATAAATAAAGATAATTATCATGAACACAACTATAGTATTCAATAAGTTTTCAAGTATTTATAATATTTATAGTATCAATAAATTTTTTCATTCATATTATTTATTAAAAAGTAGATGACTACTAAGTTTTTGTTAATAAAATGATCAAGTTATCATTGATAGTTTTGTATTCAAATTCAATGAGTTTTCACCTTTTTATACCCGATGATATAAACCATATTTATATTTTAAATATTTATAAACAAAAAGTAATTGTTGTATCTTAATTATAAAATTAGATTTTTTCGAAACTTACATTTATCATTCAATTAAAATACAATCAGTTAAAATACACGAAATCGTTCATGTACATTACGGAAAAATCGTAAAATTTATCTACGCATTATTTCGTAAAATACACGAAAGAACTTTCGTAAATTTGAGATAAAGTTTATCTACAAAATATTTCATAAAATACACAAAAGAACTTTCGTAAATGTATGATAAAATTACGAATATTTTTTGTGTTTTTTATGAAACTATTCGTAGATAGTCATTCGTACATAATACGAAAGATTGTTATTTTTATTCGTAATTTATTAAATATGTTTGTACGTTTTGTAGGATTTTACGAATCTTATTATACACTGTATTAAAACTTTTGCACCTTTGACACAAACAAAACTACAGTTTGTATTTTATAACTATCTTATACCAATTAAAACAAAGTGCAGCTCCAAGTTGCTATTTCACACAAACGTATTTCTGTTTCTACCAATTATTCGGAAAAAGACGAATGTTTCGTAAAATTCTACATAAAGCCTCACAATTTACGAAAGTTTAGTAATGTATTCGTAAAATGTAAAGCTCATTCGTAAAATATGTTTTTCTTTCGTAAAAATTGTAATAAAAAATAATATAACGAAAGTTTCGAATGTTTCGACAACATTTTTATTTTGTTGTTCTTTTAATTTTACGATTATTCGTTATATATACGAATCGTTCGTTAAAAATATTTTGGAAAAAAATAGAAATTATAAATTAATCGTGTATTTTACGAAATATAAAACTACGAAAAAATATTTCGTAAAATTTTCTAGAAATCATTTTCAGTGTATCGTTGCCTTCCAAGCAGAACATCTTAACCAACATTTTGGCATTTCTTATTACATTTTTGGAAAACTCTTTATGATTAGCATATAGTCTTTATGAGAATAGTAACTATATTATGAAAAATGGTATCTTCGATATGCAAGGTTTCGAAATAATCGTAAAATTAACGAGGTATAAAATTACGAATACAACATTCATATTTTTGTTTTAAATACAGATACTGATATGACGTATAATAAAAATCCAAATTATATTCTTGTCAACCACGTAAAACTCGGAATTAATGTAAAACCAGCAAATAGCAAATTTCTACGCAAAATATTAATGAGAATATTTTACGAGCAGCGCGCAAAAATTAACTGTTGATGTTGAAATAACGTAAAAAAAATATATATAAAATTAATGATAAAATTAAATACAATAAGATATTGTCTTAACGTTAAATACAATAATTTTTATAAACTTATAACCTGATACGAACGGTTATGCATAAATTTATGTATTTAACTTTACGTCACTTGTAAAAATGTATCGTAATTGTACGAATGTTTAATCGTACTATTTTCGCTATAAATGGTATCTATTTTTGAAATGTTATACGTGGGACACTTTAATAAATGATTTACGCCAAAAACACTAAAATGATTCGTAAATACATTCCCTAATGGAGATCATATTTACGAAAACTTTCGTAATATAAGAGTTTTAGGTATATTCGTTTTTTATGTGTTATGAAAAATAAAAACTCAAAATGGTCCAAGAGCCCTGAGCAATCGGAGATGTTCAAAATTGTCACAAATTGTGTAGCCACTGCAAATACTTGAAGCAATTTGTCACTCGTTGGTTGTCAAGTGTGGCACGCATTTTAATTGAGTTGGACAGCAATGATACCCGTTGTTTTAGTTGTTGCTGTTTTTGATGCTGTTGTGTTGACATTGATTTCTTTCAAAGTCGCGTGCAGTCAAGTGGCATTTGGCTGGTTATTGTCGTCTATGATGATACAACAGGTTGACAACTAACGCGTGCTGGCCAGCAACATTAATGCTGCTGTCAAGTGCTTCTTATATAGTGCATTGACTGTTTGTAAGTACTCGAATTGAACTAGTTCTGAGATCAAGTCAAATATTCATTTTCCAAATTACTACAAAGGTTAGGTTTAATTTTTTTGTGAATGCCAAGTGTTATTTTGAGCATTTTCTAGCTTTTGCAAGTTTTAATTGCCTTCATTTGTCGTCAATTAAAACAATTAAATCAAATGGAACCTTCGCATTGGTCAAAACAAGCGCTTCAAACCCATGCAGCTCAAGGTCGAGGTCTTCACTTTAGACGCATTACTGTTTTTGGCTTTTCAAGAGTTCTCTGAAAACCAGATAAATTAGGCATCATCACCATCATCATAAGTCTACTGAGGAAGAAGCTGTGTCTGTTGTTAGCAGGCCATAAAAGGCCCATGAAACGGTTTTAATTTGAATGTGATTTGTTTTAATTGGTCATAATTTATCGGGTATATCGTATTGTCTTTTGACCAACTCAGTTGATGCGTTAGTGTGCCTTCATCTCTTGGATTCTGTGTTTTAAATTTATGTCGTTAATGTGACTTTTATTTGACGCAATTTTCATGTCGCCCTGACCTGCTGCTGTTGCTATTGCTGTTGCTGCAGCCGTGTCGGCGGCTGTTAGCGCAAAGTGTCGCTATTGACTTGGCCAAGAAGAAAACATATTAATTGCAATAACATTTGAAATAATATCGTAAAAATCAGGCAGTCATAAAATTCGTTGCCATCAATAAAATGCGAGTATTAAGCAAGTGGCAACATTTTATGACCCTAATAGTTTGCAACCCACGGAGGGACTAAGGTGTGGCATGTGGGGAAAATCCACAAATGAATAGCAATAAACATAACTTTAGCTTGTTGTTGTTGATGTTGCTGTTGCTGATGATGATGTTGCTGCTGCAATAACGACGACTGTGACAGCACAAGTCGCTTGCAATGACACAACAACTAGTGTTGAGCCGTATCAAGTCTTTTTACTACTTATCCATGATCCAACTTAAACATTGCAGTTGATTTTGAGGGTAACGAATTTGCAAAAATAACCGAAATACAATGCATTCGATTAATGCAATTGTTTTTATTTATAAAAATATTTTTACGAAATGCATCATGTGATAACTGTTGTAATTTGCAAACAAATATTTTAACATAAAAAATTATAAATATAAATATGATATTCGATCGGTCATATTATTGTTGCCCTTTCTATTGATTAATATAAATATATTAATTTTTGTTTAAAATACACACAAAAAAATAATTGCTTGGTGTGCAGTTGTTTCAACGAATATTCATTTGCATCTACCAAATTTAGTCGGCCTCAACTGAAATTCATTTGTGGTAAACAATAGTATGAAGCGTAACCAACTATTAGTTGAAGCAACTGCATCATTGATTGGGGAAACAAAATTTTTATCCATTTCCAATTTTTTTATTTCCATTGCTACGGCAACTAAATTCAAAATGAGACATAACCAATATTTAGTTGACTTAATAGATACTTAGTTATATTATGTTGTAGCAACCAATATTTATTTGATTCAACTGCGGAATCAGTTGTCTTGTATAAAAGCGATGCCAAAGCAGGACAACACCAGTCGCGCAAGCTTTAGATTTTTCACTCATTTTATTTTGTGATGCGGACAGCGCGTGCCACGTCTTAAACAAAATTTGGAATTGTTTTAAGGATTGTTCGTTTTTACGGATCGGTTTCGTAGGAGCGCTAGAGCTAGGTAAAATGGCTGATTTCTTATAATTAAATTGGCTACCACAACTAAACAAATTGGTTGTGTCAATTGTATTCATTAGTTGTGTGAACTGATACGCGGTGTTGCAACAACTGAATCAGTCGAATGTTGACAGAACTAAATAAATCGGTTGGCAAATAAAGACGGTTGCCCTAACTGATTCGTTCTTTGGGTGTACTAGAATCCTCCCTATTTGTTACCAACACACATTTTTTAAGATTATCGTAAATTTCGAACGTAAATTTCCTCATCAGAAACGATGATTAATATCAACGTAGAAAAAGAAAATCATATATCGCCAAAATTGTAATTAAAATGTATTATTGCTTTTTATAATCAAACATACATTTAATATTAATAAAACTTACTAATTTAATATTAATAAAACTGCAAGCAATGCTCAATAATTAAAAAAAATATATAATTTTTTGTATAGTTTTAATTTTCTTTTGTCTATATCTCGTAAACCAAAATTATTTTTCACATAAAATATAAAATTGGTATTATAGCGCAAGGTTTTCCGATTCTAATGCAGAAAAGATGCAGAAAAGATTTCATTATTATTTTCATTATATTTTCATATTTTCAAAAATAGTACAAGAACAAAACTATGAGGAAATGGGCTATATCTTAAAAACTGTCGATATCATTTTCGGAATCAGCGACACAATTATCACGAAGGATTGCTGCAATTTGTAAGGTTCTCCAAAGACATTATGATAGTTATTTGATTTCTTCTACTGGTTATAACACATAACGGAATTGTTATGGGAAATCTATTTAAAATAGTGGTAAATCGTTAAGATACAAACTTAAAGTGTTCAGTAGAAATGATACTTAGGATGTTCCCTATAATCGCTCTTTAGACATCAGAAATATATAATGAACCATTTCGCTACAAGATGACGAACTATATCGGTATTCCTTTGAACCCTTTCGGACCCATAGCGCATAGTCCAGACGTGTAGGGATAAGTATATACTACATTTTTAACTATAGAGAACCTGTAAAAAAATGGAGTTCAAATTTTAGTGCCACACAGGGTAATTAATGAATAATATGAAATATTGGTTCGTAAATTTAAATTTCGTAAAACTTATTTATAAAATACATTTTTATTTACAATTATGTTATTCTGGATTTCTACTAAATTATATTTAACTATAAGAGTATAATTCAACAAGAGATAAACTATGTAGACTTTTTCGGATCATTTTGGATCATTTTCAGCAATATTTTCATAAAAGACATTAACATTTTCGCATATTTCTTGTATATTTTTGTGTAGGTTTATGTTCATTAATATTTTAACAATCAGCTTATGTATTTCATATATTTTTTTTTTGTTTTTTAGCTTCAAAGAATAGTATTTGTCAGATATATAAAGATTTTTGTATATCAGATATTCTTAAATTCTAGTTGAGGAGTTATACTATTTAATTATTGCATTTTTACTACATATTTCAACATACAAATAATTCGCAACAGATGAAATATTCTAGAAGAAATTTTATATAATACGTCCCTGTCATCGGAATATTTATATGAAGAACATGATTACCAAAATCCAGTAAAATTTTTCTAGGATAAAGTGTAAAATCACGCTATTTGAAAGATTCTTCAAAAGTTGAACGAATTAAAGATACTCGATGTTTGCACAACTCTAGCATACAGACGGATAGACCGACGGACGAATGTACAACAGCAGCATGAAATCAATTTACAATAATTTACGAAATGTTTTGAGCCAACGACGGACCAAGATGGATCCAAGATTTATGCTGTAGTTAAAGACGCGAATGCAAATATTTTATGTATTTGATATTCGGTTGGTTATTCGGGAATCTGTTGGTTGTTAATACGTTGCGGTGGCGTTCGCAACATGTTGCCGTTATTGCCCAGCCGTTGGGCATTGGGCAATGTTTGTCATGATGTTGCCACGTATCTGATTGACATTTTGGGGTTTAGTTGGGGGGCGCATTGTTTTTTTTTTTTTGCAGAAGTCATTCGTACTGATCGTTTGCGTTTCATTGGGCTGATTAATTTCTGTTGAAGTTGTCATTGCTGGCCAGAATGTCAACGATGTAAATGCAAACATTAAATTTAAAAATGTTGTAGATATTGCATTGCTGCATCTTCTTTACCTGTTTCTTCTTCAAGTTCTAAAAATAACAATGTTATTCGTGCAGACTTCCAGCAGCTTACGCAATATGGGCTATGTAGAACATGTTGGCCAATTTTCGGCAACACAACAAAATCAATAACAAAAGCAGCAACAGTTGCCTCACTGACAGCGACAACAATATAAACAGCAGTCGCCGGCCGCATCAACAACATGCTTGCTGCAGACCACAAATGCTTCTCACGCGCTGCGGCAGTTGTTGCCGCAGACGCCGCCCATGTTGCTGCTTATGCTGATACTGATGCCGATGCTGCTGCTGTAAAAAATAAGAATGATGTTGACGACGACCTTGTGTTTGTTGTTGCACAGAATTCAGCTCAAATTTCACAGACAACTTAACGGATTCATTTATTATAGGCATCTGTTGTTGTCAGATTTATTTGTAGTTGTTGTGAAAAATTGCCTCTACAAAGCAATAAACAAACGAGCCCCTTTTTTTGTTTTGTGTATGTGTATGAGAAGTTTTTGGGGTTCCTCGCCATTTGTTGGCGCGATCATATTTCCTTCATGTTGCTGTTGCAGTTGCTGATATTGTTCGGCGTGCAATTTATGCCACAACAGCAACGATTAATCAACATCACAAAATATGGCCAAAAATGCACTTTATTACATAATGACATAATAAAAAGCCATTCAATAGACTTTTAAACGCATATCAATGACAGCAGCAGCAGCGGCGGCAGCAACGGCAACATGTTGGCCACCGGTGATCCATCATTCAGCTCACAGTTGATAAAAAAATTCAAAAAATAATGAACAAAATGAATGCTTTTAAGATGCGTAAAAATGATGCCAGCCGTGTAATTAGTTAATAGGGTGATTTATTTTAATGGCATTGCCATTCATTCGGATAAGAAGCAGAAGCAGTTGTTGTTGTTGTCGTTGCAGCATCAAATGATAAAAAATTTTAATTTTTGTCAGAATGCTGCGCGTATCGTGCTTTTGTTGCTGGAATTTTAATGCCACCAACACTTAAGTTGCTGCCGCCGATGTTGTCAGCATTCCCCATCTTCACTTAGTAGCAATTAATAATATCGTCACATGCCTGCCATTGGCATTTATGTCCAACGCGAAGTTTAGCCAGACCAGCCAAGTTGGACCAAGTTGTGTTGTTAGCCAACGTGTTTATTGGTGATCGCAACAGCAGTGATGACGACAACAACAATAGCAGCAACAGCAACATTACAGTATCATTGTTATCTTGGTGGATTATGATGGAGTATGAGAAGCGTATTGTGTGGCAGTGACAAAGTAATGCAATAATTAAATGTGTCTCTGCCAACTTAGGGGGCACTTGCATCGCTTACCAATTTTATTTTGTAGACCTCTAATGTCATTTCAACCGGTAAGGCAGCCATACTAATTGTCTGTCAGTACACAGAAAAAATATTGAACGTAAATATAGCAACTGAGATTAATTGATACAAAATAATTAATTCTATTAATATAATTAATTGGATATACGATTTATTTAATAGTTTAAATCAAATCGTTTCTGGGTTGGTTTATATGCTTATATAAAGCATACACACCAACGGACAGTTTTACAATCACTACACAGTTTTATAGCCACTACACAGTTTTTTAGCCACTACACAGTTTTAAAGCCACTACACAGTTTTAGAGTCACTACACAGTTTTATAGCCACTACACAGTTTTACATTCAATACATAGTATTACAGGTACTGTGGTACTGATCTTATTTTCAATTGGTTCAATGCAACGCGTGTTTGCCTATTATATATCATGAATTTGATATTCTTCTCTCTTATTTGTATTTAACATTTTCTTTTCATTATAAATACAATTATGTACAAAATAATAGGGTCACATTTATAACTTATTTTGATTTTTTTTTACCACTTTAAGTTTACGAATGTGGCGATCAAGTGCAAGACACTATTGTGAATATGTCTTATTCCCAATTTCAACTAGGACTGTGAGGCGGTCCATTAGAAAAAAGAGCGAAAAAAGAGACATCGGAAGAATCGTGTAATAGTTGAAATTATGTGATTATCCACCTTCATTATTCATCTTTCTACATTATCCACCTTTTAATCTTTTTAAAAATGTGTTTTTAGATCCAGCAATACATTGTGTATAAAGCACTGTGACCTTCCAATAGATCTGTTTGCGATGGCTTTCACCTTCAATTTTTAACATTTTAATGATAGATCGTTCGACACCTGAACAATGCTTTGCCCAACCAATATTCCTAAAACAAAATAAATATAGCAAGCCATATAAATTCGAGTTTTTGGTCAACTATTAGATACATTTTTGAATGGAAATCGACTTAAAATTTAGAGTACGTCAATATTAATGGATTTTACAGATCTCCTTATGCTGTAGACCTAAGATAATTACTAAAAAACTTAAAAAAACTTTGGATTCCCGTGCATTTTATGAAATGGGAACGAATATGTCCTTTAATTTAATTATTTCCCTTAATCATCATTGGCACAAGAGTATTAAAGGATATAGGCTGATTTTTGGGCTGTACGTGTTACATTCTGTACTCAAATGGTGTGACCTACAGTTTAATCCGAAACCGAACGATATAAGATTTATTTCAAAGCACTGTTAGTAGTAACCAGCTCAGATTTGAACCTATCATATTTTGGCTTATTGTCTACCACCCTAACCACTTAAACTGTAGATTATTTTATAAAAACCTATTTTAATTTTCCAATTTGTAATTTAAAATTTTTACAATGTGATGGGTGCAATTGCGGTAAGAAAATTCTATGAAGGACCTCATCCATTGGCAATACCAAATTCAGAGTTTACGAACAAATATTTATCGTTGAAATCATTTTTTTTATTTCGCCTATATAATTTATTCGTAAATCGTATACTCACAGAAATAATGACTAAACGTGAAGTGATTTTAACGAATATTCATTTGCATCTATCAAATGTAGTTTGCCTTAACTGAAATTCATTTGTGGCAAACAATTGTATAAAGCATAACCAACTATTACTTAAAGCGACAGTAACATTGATTGAGGAAATCAATTTTTAAAGTTTTTATACCCTACACTAGGAGTGAAAGGGTATATTCAGTTTTGTACGCCGTTTGTAACACACAGAAGAAAGCATCTCCAGATAATTGGCATGATCGGTCTATTGTGACCTGAGAACCGACTACTTATGCTCAAATACCTCATATAAAATGTATATCTACAGATCAATTTTACTGTATACGTGCTTAGGTAAACTTTTTTCGGTAAAATATATATTGACTCATGCTCAAATACATGAAAATAATGGTTTCCGGCGAAACGACTTGTGGTTCAGCAAAAAAAAAAAATTCGGTACACCTACCCATTTGTAAATATGGGTATCAAATGAATGGAAATTCTTCAGCGATTGAATGTTTGTAGTTATTTTCAGGATTCGTATACCCTGGTGACCTATATATCACTTTGAATGGTAACCACACATATGTGTAGGGTATTTATAGTCGGCTTAGACCGACTATAATTTTGACAATCCTAGCTATCATAATAAAAGCTACTTTAAAATTTCCCATGTGATCTAACCTTCCCAACTGGTTTTTATTTACATTGCTACAACTATAGTCCAAATGAGACATAACCAATATTTAGTTGGCTCAACAGATAGTCGGTTTTATTGACTAAAAGTTACCAAATAACTTTAAAATTCATACTTTAATTTTAATGATCCTTTTGTTTACAACATATTCGTTAAATATCACACGGTTTCTCTTGAGATATTTTGGTATGGTACATATACATTAAAAAAAATCTCAGTATTTGTCTTCTTCATTTTATTTCTAAATAGGTATAACTATTTTTGGTGTTTAGCAGATATGTACAGGCAAATTAATCACATTTTAAGCAAATGCTGCTCATATAAAATTAATAAATTAATGCCAATTAAATATCATTAACTGTTTTATAGAAATTCCAATGAAGATTTGTTTTGCAAATCCGGTTCGTGGCGTAACCAACTCTACTTGTCATGCAGATTATATAATTATTAAAATTTAAAATGTTTTTTTTTAAATAAAAAAATAAAAAGATTAAAAAAGTAGTAACACTTAACTGATTGATTTGCAGCTACTGAAAGAGAACAAGATTTAAAAATAATAAAATAAAATCCACAAAAAGGCGCGCATATTTAACCTCTGACCAACCAATTGAGAAGCTCGAAAACATTTTCTGCTAATTAATTAATAAATAAATAAAATAAGCAAAGAAGTCTAAACGAAGTAGCAGACACGTACGCTGATTAGAATAGTAGACGGCTCGTCATCAGCGATTATAATGACAACTTCGCAATTTGGCCCGTGGCAATACCAGCCACAAGTTGCAAGACGAGTTTCGTGGGTTTTAATCCAACGTTTCTGCAGAAAAGCACTGACAGCAGTGGTTTTTGTGGGTGTTTTTTCTGCCACTTCATTAGACTTCTTAATTGCACTCTATCTGCCACACATAGAATATATTGGCTTTTGAAACATAAATACTTAACCCGCCTACTTAACGATGCTTTTTTTTTTCTTTGCAGTCCAACATCTGCTATGCCCCTGAAGTCTGCTGCCGCATGCCATCGACCACCCTCACCAATGACGGTTACGTATTGCACAAACCAGACAAGACCTTCCCACTGCCATCGAACCCAACCTACCGTCCACAGCCCACAGAACCCGCTTATCGCCCACAACCCACACAGCCGGCTTATCGTCCACAACCCACGAAGCCATCCAACGAATATCTGCCGCCACAAACTACCGAATCTCGTGTGACGCCAGCACCACGTCCTCAACCTACGCAGCCTGCCTACCGTCCTCAACCTACACAGCCTGACTACCGTCCACAGCCCACACAACCTGCCTATCGTCCAGAACCAACACAACCTACATACCGTCCACAACCCACACAACCTGCCTACCGCCCAGAGCCCACACAACCTCAGCCAAAACCCACACAGCCCGCCTATCGTCCACAGCCGACACAGCCCGCTTATCGTCCACAGCCCACAAAGCCATCTAACGAGTATCTGCCACCACAAACCACCGAATCTCGTGTGACGCCAGCTCCACGTCCTCAGCCCACACAGCCCGCATATCGTCCTCAGCCCACACAGCCTGCTTATCGTCCACAGCCCACGCAGCCTGCTTATAGTCCAAAACCAACGCAACCCGCCTACCGTCCACAGCCAAAGCCTCAACCACAGCCGACCAAACCGAACAACGGTTACCTGCCACCGGACACAATCAACGAGATTCCTCACAAGCGTCCCAACTACGAGCCCGATCGTGTGCCAGAATCCTCCAACGTAAAGCCACTGCGCGGTGAGGACCAACTGTCGCCACAAATCTTCCCCACACCGAATCATGTCGAGTTGCCCAAACACTTTGCCAAGTGCGCCTCCGCCCTGGTCTGCACCGATGAGACCTTCTGCAATGCCATCGGCGTAATCAGCGAAACGCGTATTGATCTGACGCCTACGGAGAAAGCTTTCCGCGTGCCACTCACCGACTGCCAAATCGCCGAATCCGGTGCGCCAGGCAAGTGTTGCCGTGACCCTAACTACGTCGACCCGTGGCCCGTCAATCTAGCTGGTGTTTGCGCGACCAGAAACAAGGTAAAGTTTCAAAGCTCCTTTTAAGTATCCTGACATGGGTATTAATTTGTTTTCTCGTAGAATACGAAACCAAGTGGCATCAAGGACATCGATGCCAACTTTGCCGAGATTCCCTGGCAAGCAATGGTGTTGAAGGAGTCGACGAAATCGCTACTCTGCGGCGGTGCCATCATCGGTGATGAGTTTGTACTGACCTCTGCTACATGCGTTAAGGAGTAAGTACAATGAGTTAGTTTTACTACTTTTTCGTCTAATAACTTAAAAACTTAATGTGGATCATGTACATCTGAAATCACGCTTGGACTCGCAAAATTTACAAGATTTCTCACAAATTTCTAAATTACACACGTTGTAATCAAATGTTAAGCTTTCTAACCATTTTGGTATTATTTTTAAAATTTTTAAATACGAGTAATACTCATGACTATCCAAATCTAATTTCTATTTTTCTTTACGCCCATAGCGTCACTGTGCACGACGTACGTGTTAAGGCTGGAGAATGGGAGTTGGGTAGCACCACCGAACCCCAGCCCTTCCAATTGGTTGGCGCCAAAACTATTGACATGCATCCGTCGTACAACTCTGCAACCGGCGCCAACGACATGGCTATCATCAGGCTGCTAAAGCGCTTCGAGTTCGCCACACACATCCAGCCCATCTGCATCAGTGACGAGGACCCGAGCCCTTCGGAGACATGCGTCACCACCGGTTGGGGCAAACAGGCTCTTTCAAGTAAGTCTCCCAAAATTACACGAAGTTCGGTTTTAATCACGTTTAATTCTCATTCTTCCATAAAGTTCACGAAGAGGGCGCCATTATGCATGTGACCAATACATCGCCCATGTCTCGCAGCGACTGCGGAGCAGATGGTTCCTCCGTCTGCAGCAGCACCAAGTATGATGCATGCGAATTCGATGCCGGCAGCGCTCTAGCCTGCGGCACCGGCTCTAATGTGCGCCTCAAGGGCGTCTACGCTGCAGAGAACTCATGTGGCGAGAACCAAGCGGTCCGCTTCAGCAAACCCGACGTCAAATGGATCAACACGGCGTTCGCCGACCGAAACAAGCCGCTGCTGCTTAAGCGAGTCTAGATCACGTGTCTTCCTCTAAGAAGATCTCCACAAAGAGAAGGCCGCAAGAGCAATGTTGTCATTAGTTTAAACATAGAGGAGAATAGGATGAAAGTGCCCAGAACTTTTCGAACAATCTGTTAAATAACCCGAGAACTCTTTGAAGAAGAATGTCGAACATTGCTTTTGGGACTAATTTAGGCTTTTTACAATTTAACCACTCGCTATAATTAATTTTAGCTGTTATTTTTAATTCTTCACATGATTTTATGTTTTTGATTTTTATATCTTTTTTCAGTTTATTTTAAAAACCTTTCACTATTTATAAAAACTATATTTAATATATACTCCCGAAATCATTAGCAATTCTCGATCGCTCCCTTCTACATACTTTTTGGCCCTCTACACTATCTGCATTTTGTCATTATTTTGTTTTACTTTCGTAGGTTAATGTGAAAAAAACCCTTGTAAAGTATGTAATTAGCATTTTTTGTGTATATTTTTAAGCTAAATATTATTGTATTCATTTAAGAACCTCGTAAGCACTTGTTTTGCCAATCTGCCCAGCAGCTTTTTAGCTCTGTGCGAATTAAACTGCCTCCCATTCATTACAAAGAGTCTACTGTTCTTTTATGCACCAATGGTTTTTCTTTTTAATCTTTATTTTATAAGTGAGCGCTACTTGTAGGCCTTAATGAAATTGTTATCAATTCATAAATAATTTATCTGCAAAACAATATTTTATTATAATGAACTCATTGTCGAAATTTATATATTTTAATTTAATTTTTAAATAAAGAAAATTTATAAAAATATATCCTACTGCTTTCTTTTTTTTGTATTTTATATAACAGAATACTTTTTCATACATTGAAATTGTGTGAATTGTGTATAATACACAGATAAGTGATTTGTTTGCGGCCACTATCAAAATTACCTAACCGACTTTACTAAGAAAACAAAGACGATTATCAGAAATATTACAGCCCCAGATGTCAAGAAAATTAGAAATTGTTTAGATCGTCTTTGAGACAACCATATCCATAATATACGACAATACACACAAAAGAAAATTTGAGTAATTTTACGATCGTCGTATCATGGTGTTTACTCGCGAGGCATCTTGTTTCCTCGTTTTATAGTCGCATTTCTAAACACGCATTTAAAATTGAATCTCTAATGTTTAAATTTAAACTTTTTAAGCAACCACTGCTCGACACCAGTGTTGCAAACTAATAATGTTTAATTCCAAAGAGGTGACTAAGAACATGTATGGAACATACGCAATAATATGTTGCAATGCTGTTATATATCTGTCATTCATTTCAATAATAGAACATATGGTGAAAAAAAAGGGCAAATTATTAAATGTATTATGTTCCATATATGTGGCAAGTATAGAATGAAGAACCTAATAGGAACATGTTCATAAATAATATAGCTAATTAACTTTAAAATTTAATAAATGTATCCACTACATATGTTTATTGAAAGTTGTGTTGCAAAAATAGAAATCCGCCAAAACATAATTTAAAAAATAAAAAATAACACAATTTTAATAAATTTTCACTAATTGTGTTTTTTTTTTTTTTGTATACGCGTAAAAATTAGAGGGGGTACGATATAAGATTTAACCCTCAAATTTGAATCGTTTGTTAAATTCGATACTGTTCGTAAAGACTTCTATTTTTATGACATGTATATTTTTGACATTATGTGTTGTTTTCACGTTAATGGTAATGCGTAGGATATTAATGAATTTTTTTAGGTGTAGTGAGTTTAAATCTGTAAATGTAACATCCGTTGAAGACTATTTTAAATGCTTTGATTGGGCACTGGAGCTCAGTAAAATTCCAACCGCTGACCACCATAACTTTGCACGGGTGCATATGGGATCTGAGTTGAATAATGCATTAAAGCCGTTAATCAGTCCTAAATCTCCAGAAACATGCGAATATAAAAACATTGAATTTATCTTGATAAACCATTTCGGCCATAGAAAAAATTAAAATTTTATCTTTGTATTGTAACCAAGGATTGAAAAAGTAACCGAAACAGAAGCCGATATCCATTTAAAACCGTTTCATTTTAAAAACCGAAACCGTAACCGAGACAATTATACGAAAAACAGAAATAAAACGGTATCAAAAAGCGAAATAAACGAATTCGGTTTTATACCGGTTTAAAACGGTTTTTAAGAAAGTATAAAAAGAAACAGAAAAACATATTTTATTTTATATAGATGATCTTAAGTACAAAGCAAGTTTAAATGTCATTTAATATTTTTTTTTTTGTTAAAAAATTATTCAAATTTTAATGATATTGGTTTTTTATTTATTGTATTAGTAAAATATATAGTCTGGGGTAAAGTGAGACACGTATTGAAAATATCAATTCTTTTAAAGGGTCTATTCTACACGGTAAAATATGTTGGAATATTTTTTAAACCCTTCTTTGGATTACAGATGATTTCAATACTAGTATGTCTAATTTTTAAACTTACCAATAGTTTACACCCATTTTTAAACTTTTTCAGATTGAAATTTAATATATTTCTTATTAAACATGGAAATGTAATTTTTTTTAGTTTATAAAATAATCCAAATGGGTTAAAAATTTAAATTTAATCCGATTGTATTAAAATTTAAACTCAAATAGTTTATTTTTCTGTTTATTTAATATGTTTAAACCATAAAAGATTAAATTGTATACCGTACTTACTAAATTTAGTTCAGAATCGCAGGTTCGAATCTCGGCCAGGGCATTTTTTTTGTTTAATTTTTTTTTTATTATTTCAGATTTTTTTTTTTTGTAATTATTACTTACGAATTATGAAAAAAAATTTCAAAGATAAATAAATAATAAAGCAACTAACTTTTGTCACATTAAAAATATTTCTAGCTATTGAAATGAATAACAAAAAAAATAAAAGAAAAAAAGTGAAGAAAAAAAAATTAAAAAAAAAAAATTAAAAAAAAAAAAAAAAAAAAAAAAATTAGGACCACGGCCGTGATTCGAACCCTTGATAATGTCGCCATGTTAGTAACATTCACACCAGTGCTCGCTTTATAATTCAAAATGCCTTTTTCGACGGCTATATGTTTAAATAGCTCTAATAGTAAATGACAGTAAAGCTAGTTGGCGGTATGTTAGAAGATCTGTAGGGGACAAGGTGTGCGCTGATGACATGAAAATAATTTCGAAAGAGATATATAATTAAATATTATAAAATAAAATAAATATTTTTTAAACTTTTTTTACAAAAACAAATCCGTATTTTCAATCTTTTTCAGCATTAATTTTAATCCCGTAGGATTAATGTAGAGGGGTATTACAAACATTTTTTAATCTTTTAGGATTATTACAATTTAATCATTTTTTGGTCGAGACATATATACAATCCAAAAAAGTTTAAAAAATAACCCAATATTTTTAACCGTGTATAGACTGGTTCATGATCTAACTGTTTGCTTTAACAGAATACCATTTATAAGTCTTTTAATTGATTTTTGAGTGATTTTTCAAAACACCTCAATTTCACACATATATATTAAGGATAACAAAATTATAATAAGGTAATAAAAAACAATGGTAATGCAGGAAAAAATAGAAAAAAGATAAAAAAATTATTAATTATTATTAAAAATTATTAACATCTCAGTAACTACTTAAGAAAATATGAAAAATAAAGTGCAAGTTCGACAAGTTGGAACATTTCAAGTATACAGGCCAGGCCGATTGCTGTTCACTGAATTGTTGAAATTTAATTTCTTTGGCTTTTCTGGATGGAAATTGTACAAAATTCTTCTTATTCTTCTTTTGTATGATGTTTAAGAATATTTACCGATGTATTCTTGTTCGCTTCTCGGCTCTCTTCTACAATTCAGATTATATCTCAGGTAAAGTCAAAATGTTGCTTTTCATTGGTTTGTAGTCACGATTGAAGTGTTTTCTTGACGAAATCAATTAAATAATTCATATAACACAATATTTTAAATAAAATTTTACCCCAATATCACAATTTGAACATAACTTAGCACCATATCGACGACTCTTACACAAACCCACACGTTTCAATTTGCTTACGAAAAACAGCACGTAACTACGAAAAAAAGCACAAGTTCAGTTTCCCTACGAAAACAATCACATTTTTATTATACCCAAGAATAATAAACGTTATTTAGACACGAAATTAGTATAGCTCTATTTTCGCCACGAAAAGAAACACTTTTACATTTAGCTACGAAAACGAGCTCATATATCATTTCGCCAAGAATAAAAGCACATACATTTCCTTATGAAAGTTAACCCAGTAGACTGTTTGTGCACAAAAGCAAACTTAGACTATTGGGATTTGGCCAGAACCCACTTGCGTCATTGGAATTTTTTTTTGAAAATTAGTTCCATTCGAATTTGGCAAACCCCACTTGCTGGTCATTGGACATTTCTTTGTAAACATTTGTTCCGTGAGATTCGTTTCGTGACTTAAATAATTTAATGCTTATTTTCGTGAATAAAATAAACTTATGCTTGTTTTAATGAAACATTGTTTTAAAGTGCCGTTTTCCGTAAGCAAATTGAAACGTGTGGGTGTTCGTATGAGGCGTCCTTATAAACAATGTTAAATTATTTGCAAAACCAATTTGTATTTCAAAAGATATGCAATATTCGATCATTTTAAACACCACACCCTGGCAGATCCAGAATCAGCCAAAATCTTGTGATAAAATTATGTGAAAAGTTTTTTAAATATTTGTCGCATAAATTATAATTGACATCCAAAATCATTAAATTTTGCTAGTACATATTCCCATTTACAATTTTATTCATGTTTTTGATTAGACAGATTTAAATAACGATAGAAAATTAAATTTATTAAAAATATTTTTACACGATGAACCAGAATCGCAATTCGACTTGAGTGAAGTAAAAAAAAAAAAATGTAAATGTTCAATGAAAAGGTAAGTGATAGGTATCATTATCACTTCACGATAACCCAGATCCAACATAATCTAGAATAAATTCAATTTCGATTATAATTTAATTACACTTCATTCGTAATACTTGTATGGTAATTTCGTATTATTTTTTAATTACATTCAAACATATCAAAACAAATCTTTTCGATTCGTGTAGGAAATAAACTAAGTATGAAATAAGAATAATCGTACTTTAAATATGAAGTTATTCTGTTCTTAAATTATATGCAAATTATATTTTATTGAAAATTTATAATATAAAATAGGGAATGTCGAATGCCGAAAAAAAATGTAAAAACTTAAAAAGTCGAAATTTTAAAAGCCTTCGAACACCGAATCAATTCTGTGGCAATATGAAATAAAAGCATAAGTCTATTTTTTTAATTTTTCAGGAGAGCCTTTTTAAGCTTTTCAACTAATTCCGAAAATTATTTTTTAAAATAATTTAAAAATTATATTTACAAATTTATGAAAAACTTAAATAAAATAAATGTCTTCAAAATGTTTCTGTTGCAAGTTTTTTCGATTTTTTTTTGTAATAAAAATAAATATTTAATAACAAGTAGATATGCTTTTAGGTTTTTACTTATATATCAGCAACGATAAGAAGGATCAGTATCAAAATTTGACACAAAATGAATTCGCAGGATTACGATGGTTTTAATAACTCAATTTGAACATATATCGAGTTATGCTGTTAATTCATATTGCCACAGAATTTATGCCCGAAACAAAAAATGCCATAAAAAAATTATAGACAGAAAATGTAAAAAAATACATTGAAACTGAAAACTCACCATTTTACTAGGAGCAAAAAATGTCGAAATATCAAAATGTTAATATACAAATTTCAAGTGGTATTCGCTATTTCCAGAGATACAGTTGTTCAATGTTACAAAAAATGGGTCGAAATCACTTTTGTACGGTGTTTCATATTTAAATATGCTCCGTTAATGTCTCGTTTTTAAACTTATTAAACAATCATTTGGAAAATTTAAGTCTCCTGAACATGATCATGTGGCCAATGGTAATTATTCTTACACTTAAAATTTCATGTCCTGAAAAAGTATTATTTAAAATGTTGCGAAAAATTCAAAATTTTTGTTGATTTATTATAAATGTTCGTGGCAAATTTCAAGATGGTATTTTGAATGCAACACATTAAAAAAAACTATAATTTTATGTATCTTAACTTACCAGTTTTTGCACCTATGCGTTTTTAAATGAACATTTGCAATTTCTGGTATGTTCTCACCCCAATTCTGAGTCCCTCTGTAACTCAAATACCAATTCGTATCTTCGTTACGAATACGAATTTTTGACTACTCTAAAATCCAAACGGATTGGAATTAACACCCCAATTCTGTTCCGTCGCGAGGTAGTTGACATATTCACATTGAATTCCATTACGCACGGATCATAGACTAACTGAAAATTCGAATTCTTAGCAGATAATCTGATTTTCGCTACAACGGCAGTCAGAATTGGGGTTAATATTTATGTTGCACAAACAAAAAAAAAAACTGTTTTTGTTACTTTGCAGTTTTTTCGACATTTTCTATCTTTTACATATTTTTGGCAAAAAAATGATTTCGCCATATTAAAAGTCGGCATTTGTAGGTTTCGACATTTTTGTTTTTGACATTCCGATAGAAAAAGAAAACGTTCAATCTTTTTTAATTCATGGGACTGAGGTACATAGGATACAAATAGATACAACAATTATTAATTTTAAATAGAAAACTTTATTTACATATTATATGATTATTATAACTAACTTTTTAGAAAATTTATTCCATTGGCATCAATACTGACGGGACGTTTGTTTAATGTCCTTGAGCCATCTGCCAAGAATTTCAGTTCAAACGAATAGTCAGGTATTATCTGTTTTGGTCGGATGTTTGGAATACCCGATTGTGGTTTGGGCTTGAGATAGTTGGAGTCCACAGTATATACACAGCACAGATTGTGGTTCTGGCATAGGGTTTTTAGTTTGCCGACCACCTTATCGAAGTGGGTGCTCATGCGAATTCGTTGTCTATAGGTGTCCTGCCAATAGAAGGCATCAATGTCATCGATTGCAATAAGATTTATATATCGGTTCTCAAGCAACATATTTTCAATGACATCGAATGCCAAATCAAACTCATCCGCCGAATAACAATTGAGAACCATGACGGAATCCAAACTACTCTGTACAACTGCTTCACATTCTTCGGTGGAGTGCGTTTCCTTTGACTCGACTATTGTGCGCTGGATATACTCACGAAAACGATGGATCGAGAATTTGTGACCCAAATTTATGAACAGAATGTCCGAATACTTTCCGCCAAAATATGTAGGTGGCAGACATTTGGCCATTATATGTGACAATAAGATTGTTTTTCCCGAATTTGAGTCTCCCGAAATTTCGATCATAGCTTTCGGTGTAGGTCCACCACACTCGAATAAATTGTCATCGAGATTCTGCAAGGGCGGTCTCAGTTCGGCCAAATCCTTTATTAATGCTTGGTAAGCAGATGTAACAACTCCAGTATTTAACATTTTAATCAATTTTGCTTCAAACAAAGTCTACTTTGAAATTAGCCGGGCTTTTTGCAAACATATGATTTTTATGGTGTTGCCATATTATTTGTAATAAATTCAATTGCAAAATCAGCCTTATCGTGAATAAAATTCTTCAGGGAATTTTTAGGGAAAAGGGAAAAATGTTTCCCTAAAAAAAACTACGTTATATGAATAACATTTTGGAGGTAGAATTACCCCTGTTTCGCCGATAAAAATTCGCCACTTTTTCATCGGGGAAAAGAATTAATTAAAAACAAAACACTTAACTATACTTTTATTTATTATATGTTAACAAATATCTATGGATAGCACCAAAATTATTTAAATAAAAGTTATTTACATATTTCTGCACAAATAAATTACAGATATATTCAACGACTGCAAAAACTTCACCGACTGGAGAATATCTTAATTTTTTTTAACTCTTGAAAAATGAACGCAATCTAATAACAACATTTTCTTAAATGAAAAACTACAATTAAGAGTCATTTTATATACTTTAATTTGCATTTTAACATAATTTTAACTTCAATATTTATTTTCACAACACAACGCAATATTATCCAACAACACTGTTTGACAATTGGCAAAACAGCTGATTTAAAGTTGCCTGATGTTCAGTTTTAATTGCAAATTAAACTTTTATTGGGTTAAAAAAATGTGAAATTTGTACATAAAAGTATAATTAACTGCAAATAATAAAGATCTGTATACATATTTTATATCTGAACTATTATTTTACAACTTTATTAATCGATTACAAATTTGCAATCGATAAGTCTTCATATTTGAAGGGATGTTTAAATTCAACTTTTTTTGACCTGTTTTACATATCAAAAATAGTTAAATTAAATGTAATTACATACGTGACAATTTTTTTGTGCATTTTGACCGGCCCTATATGGAATAGTTCAGCCTAAAGATTCACCTTAAATGAATGCGTCTTGCGTTTTTTGATAATATCGCTCAGAAAACCACCTTTTCTGCAGCCAACTTCACTTCGAAACGCACTGTCAAAAATAAAAATCCAAACATTTTTCCTCTAAAATGTTGTTCATGATACGTAGTTTTTTTAGGGAATCATTTTTTCCGATTTCGAATATTGTTCTCGATACCTATTTTCCACCAAGTGTAAAAATTCCCTGAGGAATTTTATTCACGATAATGCCCGATTTACATTGTATCTTCTGTGAGTCTCACTGTATCTCCTAGGGGTGCGCTTTTTCAAAAAAATACTATTTTTATATGAAAATTTAAAAAATGCACTGATGATACAATGTAAATCGGGCATAAGTCTGATTATATTAGAAAAGTTAATTTCTTGTAGTCTGTGCTGCCACAATTTTGTTACAGACACATTGCATATAAATGTGAACATTTTCAAATAGAAACATGACAGTAAAATATAAATGGGCATCAAATCGGTCCTTTCAGAAAACAGTGGACAAATAGCGGGAGACGAAATAGGATTCGGTAACTAAATGAAGGTTAAATGCCACACCGTTTCTGCATATTTTTCGCCAAGAATAAAAATTCCTGGGGAATTTAATTCACGATAGGGATGATTATCATAATGCAACACTGATTTACAGCCATTGGTATTTCGTTCGGAATTTAGGTATCTTACGTCATAAGTGTCGACAATTCGAATAAGAATTGAGGTAATTACGAGTTTTACGCAGTTGATATGAATCCCTTTATTATATTTATAAATTTAATATTTATATATATATTTCATATATGTATCACGTATACGTCATCAATTTAAAATATGACGCATATTATATTTGGATTAGTTTATATTTTTTTAATTTTCAGAAGTTCATAAAGAATTCCGCGCGAAGATTTATTTGAATATAAAATGTAACATTTTTTACTAACCCACAGAGCTTATAATAAAAAAATATGTTTCAAATTAATTTCATTTCACATAGGTTAACACGTTTACACAAACTTGTGAAGATCTGTACAACTGCGAATTTATTAGAAATTTAATTCCAGGTAAAACTGTCACCTAAAGAAAGAATCAACCCACCACAAGAACCCTTAACGAATGCTTAATGGGTATGGTTTTTTTTTTTAATTCGTTTCAGAAGCTGTAAAATTTTATTGACGTAGGGGTATACATTTTTTTCGATTTCGTGGCTAGTAAACTGCAGTGCAGAAAAATTTTAAATTTTTTAGAAAATTATTTAGATAATTCTGTGATCAAATTTCGTCGATGTTTTACACTTTATATGTTGAACCTTTACTTTCTAGCTTGATCATAGTTTAGTTTGAACCATTGAACCGATTTCGCAACCGATTCCTCAAAATCTGAGAATTTAAAGTCGGGCAATATCGATCGTAATTTTCGGTTTGAAGCAGTCTTCTTGTATTGTCCATCAGCCTTTGTGTCATCACATACGACTTTTCCCTGGAACATAGAGATTATTTTTAAGCCGCAAATAAACCAATATTACATTACCTTGAATTCAAATGCTTTTGCAATAGATGCTGCCACCTGTGCGATGGTAACTTCTTGTGACTCGTCCACGGACAAGATGAGCGGCTCGATGCTGTCATAATGACGCAATACCCAAATCATAAGCTTGGCTAAATCAAGCGAATAAATAAACTGACGCAGCGGCTTCCCGCTGCCATACACCGTGAAGATTTTGTCACATTCATTGATCTCGGGCTGTTCAGTAATCAGTTGGTGCATTCGATAAATCATGCCCGGAATAACATGACTCACAGCGGGTTGGAAATTGTCGTGAGGTCCGAAAATATTACAAGGAATCACAGAAGTAAATGTGCAGCCATACTTGTCATGATAAGCATGATTCTGCACATCGATCATACGCTTCGCATACGAGTAGCCGTAGTTGGACGCATGGGGCGGACCATTGTGCACCATTGTCTCATCTATGGGGTACGTTGTCTTGTCCGGAAAGATGCAGGTCGATAGACAGGAGACTACTTTGACGCATTTGTGCTCGCTGGCTGTTTGCAAAACATTGTCGTTAATTTGAAGATTTTTGCGCTGAGAAGAACAAAAATAATTGTCTGCTTTTCAGAAATAACATTTTAGGACCTGTTAGTGAATTTGGCTATTTTGTATAGTTCCTGTTAGCATTGATAAAAAAATGCTAATCTATATTAACTAAAGGCAAAATCACTAACATGGCATACGATTTAATATATCCAATGTTAAAATACTAATTATGTTGAGTTCCTACCAAAAAGTGCAAATTGTTATTCATGTTGTGGAACAGTCCGCCAACCATGGCCGCTAAATGAATTACATGCGTGGGACGCACCTTCTGGAAGAGGGCTTTAGTAGCCACTGCATCGCTGTGCAAATAATGCTTAAATATTTATTAACTAGCCAAGTCTAATATGCTCACGTTAAATCTGCATCCTTAGATCCGGCGAAGAACCACTCCTCGTCCTCACAAGGCTCTTCCTTGATAATTGCTTCAAGAGCTTTTCCCACGAGTCCCGTGCCTCCGGTAACCAACACCTTTTTAGTCATTGCAACGAATACAAAAAATTAACTTAACTAAACAAATTAAAAGTTCCTACGTTGGTCATAAAATCAAAAGAGCCGACATCAGCTGTTTCAACAATGTTGCCACTTTGCTTAAATGTTTTTTTAAAAGAATTTTAATGCAAATACCATATTTTCAGTGTCGTGTGGTATTTTCTACACCGTGTAGTCTATCGTAATTACGATATTGACGTGTTGTCAATTCAAAACGACACATCGGTCAACAACACTGTATATTTTCAGTAAAAACGATTTTAAATAAGGAAGAAGTATGCAAAAGATAACATATTTAATAAAGTTTTGTTTGAATATAACCCAGTGTGAACTGAGGCCAGCCCGGACTATTCGGTATCTAAATTTTCTGCCATTTAAGCTATATCGTCCTCTTCCAATTTCATGAGATTTTCTTTCTTATTCCTTTTATGACTTAAAGTATTTAAGATTCCACAACAAATATATTTTAGAATCATTAAAAAAAGAGAAGAGTATTTTATATATTTTATATATCAGAATTAAAAACTTTTGTAAATGGAATCACGATTTCTTTCACAAAATTTTACTATCAATGGTGCATTTTATAAAATTACCATTTTCAAATCAGAAAAATAAATTCACCTCTTAACTAAAAAACGCAAATATCATTGGTGTGAGAATAGCATCGACAGGTGTTAATACATCTGAAAGTTAAAACCTCGAATTTTAATATATATTTAATTGTCATACAATAAAATTCAATTTTTGTATGAACAAATATTGTGTTACCATTTTTGGGTTAAATCCAGCAGGTTAAAACAAAGAACGCAATGATTCGGAAATGTGTGATACCGGAATAGGAACCTATATCGGAATCGGATATAAAATGACCAACTATTTTAAAAATCGTGGAAACAGAACCGATATATGAAAGGGTTTTAGTCCAAATCAAAGAATGAGAATCGGAACCGTTTCAATTTTTGGAACCTTTTTTTTTGGAACCTTATTAAAAAAATTTATGATTCCGGAATCGGAACAACTAATTTAAAGTAACGGTGCCCTGATAGATCATATAATTCCTGCACCAACTCTTGCTAACCGGCCATAATCCTTTTTTTGTTACACAGTAAAACATTTTGAAATTAATTTAAATAAAGTAGACATTTTTAACTTTAATATATGTAGTATTTTTATTTGGTTACTTTTCTGTTTAAAATCAAAAACAACATTTTAAAATATAATTTTTATAATTACGTGGTTACATTGACAAATCATATTATATCTATTACCAACGCTTTTTAAAAGTGACAGAAATAAAAAAAAAAATACTATTAAGACACAGTCTTTAAAGAAGCTTAAAATTTTCAATATACATTTAAAATCAAAAGAAGGAGATCTACAGTTTCGTTTGTCAGACACAAGTGACGACATAATTATTTTACTCTGAAATAGAGTGGTAATTATTCCTGATTGGTTAAAGTTTAATTATTTCTAGAATAACTAAAAACTGTATTGTTTGATTAAGTACGAGTATTCGATACTATATATTTTTTGTCAGTCAGTGTGTTTCAAATTCTGAATTAAATTGTTAGATTGAGATTTATTTATCAATAAGTATATCGCAGTTACTGCAATTAATGGAACAATCGGATCACTTTTGTATTTTAAAAACTAAGGTATTAAAAATATAAAAAAAAAACAATATTTGGCAAGTTTACTTATAGAGCAGCATCTGTAACCTTAATCTCGTCCAATAGTCCATCCGCTCTAAGTGCTGCTTTCACCTCGTTCATTGTAATGACATGGAATTTGTCCTCCTCAAAAACTTCAATTGAATCGCATTTTATAACAGTGCCGTTGGGCAAAAGCTCTTCAAGTTTTGAAACAAGTTTTTCATCACAAAGCTCGGGCAGACCTGTGTGCAATTTAGTTGTAAAGTTATGATTACTTAACCGAGTGAATTTATACCTTTAATTTCACAGTCCGATGTAAAAATTGGATACGTGAATTGTGGTGGATAGCGACGTATATCCTTGATATTGACATAGTCAATGTTTCCATAATCAAAGAAGACAATAGTCGGATGTCCATCGCCAACGAGATCGAGGCAGCGGCCGCGATACCACATATCATTGACACTGTATTTAGCAATGCAGAGCTCATCCACACTAAAATAAATGTATATTTTTTAAATGTCTACATTTCTTATGTTTAACTTAAGTTTAGTTTTTTAAGTATCACTTATTTTAAACTTCTACGTGGATTTTTTAATAATAAAATTTTAATTGTATTCATTCCGAATTGAAATCTTTTTAAAATGTTTTATTGTTGTTTCAACGTTTTTTTTTATCATTCTGATTTTTTTTTATTACTTGATTTGCTTTTATTTTAGCTATTGTGTTGTGTTTTTGCTTTTAATTTGTTTTCTATTATGCTATTGTTTTAGCTTATGTTTATTTTATATTTTACCTCTTCCATCTTTTGATTTTTTTTATATTAGTTTTTTTCGTTGTGTTTTAGATTTTCATTTTATTTTTTTATTTTCAGTTTTTACGTTTATTTTCGTGCTTTTACTTGTTTTGCCACTATGTTATACTTTTTATATACTGATTTTGCTTACTATTTTGTTTTTGCGTTTGATTTTGTGTTATTTTTTGTTTAATTTTTACTTTTCTCCTGATGTTTGATTTTTTTATTTAAATTTTTGCTTTTTAATTTTGTGTGTTTTTTTCTATTTTGATTTTATTATGATTTTGTTTATTTCTTTTTATTTTTGCTTTTGTGGTTTTGCATTGGACTTTTTGTTTGTGTTTTTGCTTTTGTTTTTATTTGTTTCATTACGATTGTTTTAGATTTTATTTTGATTTTGAATTTTTGCGTTTGAAATTCTGTTCTTGTTTTTGGTTATACAATTTTTTCTTTTGACTTTGGTTTTTTTGGTGTTTTTAATTTTTATTTTTAATGTTTATTTGTATTTTTCTTATGCTTTTGTGTTTTCTTTTTTTTATTACTTTTTTGCTGTAAGTTATACCGTTTTAAAAATTTAGATTGTTCAATCCCGCCCATATATAGCATTTGTCTAACCAGTATTTCACGAAAATTGGTTCAGTGTTTTAGACGTGACGCTTGAAAAAACAGATATATAGATAAGTTGAAAAATTTTTAGAAACTTTATGGGAATTTTGGCATTTAGATTTCGGAGATTTGATTAATTTTAAAAATATGTACATATCTGAGTATTGCTGTTTGTCAATCAGCCGCTGATGAATGCTACAGCAGCCTAAATGTCAATTGAAATCAACATACGTACCGTGGTGCATAGTTCTGCTGTTCCAACGAGTTCGCATACTCTTGAATGTCCTTTTCAAATCTCTGTATTTGGAGCGCATATTCACGTGTGGTGCACGAAATGCAACCAGTGCATAGCAAGGAATTGTCCATTATCACCAATTCTACCAGTTCGCCTTTGGGCAGCAATTTCTGCTCGAGATGCTTAAAAAACCAAGCGCATAGGTTATACAAAATACAGACGAATTTTCCTTTACTTACATTAAGATGAATAATATCCTCGCTGAGGAGTGGCTCCACGGGTTTAGCCAGTTGACAGATAACCTTGTTGAAACTCTGACTTGTAAAGGCGTCAATGAGTTCAACCCGATGCACGCCTTTCCCTTCAATAAAGTCTGCATCTGCTTCATACTTCACTTGCAGGTCGAGTGCATCCAAATATGAGTACATGAACTTGCGTATGGTGTCCGTCATATAGACATCGGGCACATCTTTCAAAATGACAGGAATAGCTAGGCGCGGCAACTCTGAATAGTAGGATGGCGCAGCGTACAATTCATCAAACGGTCTGCTGTCCAAGTTACCGTAATCAATGTAAACCAATTTGATGTTGTTCAGATCTTCGAGGTTGAGAATCATGGCGCGATTGAATCTAACTTCGCCAGTGTCATCTTTGAATTGTGCCACGACTATTTGACCGTATTGCGGTACGGTACGCAGCGGCTTCAGATTTCGGGCGTCCGCTTGTATGGCAGAAATAGTATTGAAGAACAACAGATTATCCTCAAAAGTCTTTGAGCGTATGAAGACCACGTTGGACTTGCTGACCGCCGAAATGGTGATCAAATTTCCACTGCGTGGCATGTTTACTCCCAACTGTTTTTTGGGCTTAGCATTGGAGCTTGGCAAATTCTGGTCAATGTTGATTTCGGCAGACTCATCGATAAGATGTCTAAAAACATTGAGGATTCATTAGCATTAATGCAGGGGTGTCAAATTAATCAAACTCACTTTGGCTTGCCACAGACACGACGATGTTCTGGCCATGCTTTGCGCTGGCACTCTAAGCCGCAAAAGTATGCCGAGCACCGGGAGCAAATTGTGTCGCAGATGGACTTGCAAACCACACAGGCGCCACAGTTTATTTGTTGTTTTTTCTCCTCAGTATTTTCATTTCGAAACAATTGGCTAACGACGTCGAATGCGCCGACAGATTCTTTGCTCTTGTTTTGAATAAAGTTTTGTGTAGCTTTAGGCAATCTAAATATGTGTTACAAACAATAGACGTTTTAAGAGTGATATATTTTAGCAATTTTAAACTATAATAATGAGTGCAGTGAGTCTTTAACAAAGAAAATTAAATCGACATTTTTTCTTGTTATAAACAAAAAGACTTGACGCTGAGAAAAAAACGGTACATTTTTCGCCGCAAATAAAACGGTTAATTATGAGTGGCAGAGACAATAAAAATTTACTTTTTAACTAATGTTGATTCTGTATATATTTTAATTGTTTTGTCAATATTCGACACAAACTTTTCTTAAATATTTTTTGCGTGTTGCATGTATCAATTTTTTATGAGAGGCAAATGCCAGTATATATCAATGCCAGCTGAAATCTCGGATATCAGATAAATTTCGATGGAACTTTGGAATGATATGATGTATTAACCAAAAAATAAGTTTTATACTCACGTAATGTAAGCACTACCCGTGCGATATGTGTATTTAGCATTGAGTCCCATTTCCACATTGGGTTTCATAAGTCCGGCACGTTCCAAATCATGTGCATCTTCCTCGATTAGAAAATGACGTTGTGGATCATTTTTCTTTAGCAAATTTTTTTCGCAATTATAATCCTTTGCAGTCACAATAGACTTGCGCATAATTTCTGGTCTCGGATGGTTCAAACTTGAAGCACGATATTTTCTAGCAGCAACACCAATCATTCTTTAACTGAGCTATTTGCGGTGCAGGAACTTACCTGTTCTCCATATCAATGCCATTATTGCGTGGTAGTACCGCTGGATGGTTTTCATTTTTTTCGATGTGTTTGTCCTTGCACATCTCTTTAAATTGCTTCCCTACGTATACTTTAAACCCAAAGGTGTTTTTCTCTAATGCACTGTAAACT